>CM072151.1:5257848-6747848 GCA_036850595.1 Rhyacichthys aspro
TTTCACCAAACTGAAGTTTAGAGCTAAATGTAAACTTTTAGGTCTGACTTCAGCGTCACTGACCTCATTAAACACTTTATGATTAAATATTTGTCCCCATTTTTTGTGCTGTTTCTCTGTAAAAGACATCTTCAGTGCTCAATATACACCTTCTCTGTTTTATCGGCAGCCTTAACTTCGTTATTTACATCTGTGTCGACCAATGAGAGCGCTCCTTTTTCAAGAAGCGAGCTGTGATTGGCCAAAGCTCTCGTTAAGGACTGAAAATTCTCATCTATTAAAATCCTTGATAATAAAGCCTTGATGACGTCTTAATGTCTCATTTTTTCACACATGATTCCTGTTACAATTGGGATTAAACTGTTCTTTTTTCACATGCATAAAAAGTCCCTGTTTAAGTGTGTCTGTACAAGTATGACAAGTATAGTATTTAAAAATGCTAAAAGCCATTATTTTTCATTATTTTTGTAGCTTAACTTTTGTTGAATTATGACAGCTTTATAGAGAAAATTGCATTTATTTGTTTATACAGTTGCACATTGGAGTAGTTCTCTCAAAACACAAAACTGAACATGTTTTATGTAAGCAGCAGTGACCACAGCGCCCCCTGTTGTCCTGGAAGACACTCCTCAGTCAGTGGACCCATTTCATAATTCATAACAGATAAACAATGTGAATTAGGACAGATAAAATAAACTATAATTCATCATGACGACAGTGAGCGGTTTTGGCTCCTGTTAAAATACCTTGCTGCAATGCCACATGGGATATCTCAGTGTGTATCTTAACATCGTACTCCACAGAGGAGTGTTAAAACTAGTCCAAACGTGTCCGAACAACACATTATGAATGATTGACCCGGCGGCAGCTGAATTTGGAGGTGACACAGGGGCATTTGTGTGTGATTATAATGAGTGTGATGCACCAGTGAGCTGTGTCGTCTGGGCTCCGAGGAGGGGGCGCCTCCCGCTGTATCCAGGACATTCCTCTGGTTTAGAGCCGGCACGCCTCCAAACGCTGCCCCACAACAAGTGAGAAAAATGAGGAAAACAACACAAAGCTGCCCACGTTCTGGATCCAACAATCAATTTCACGTGGTTTAAAGGTTTATGATAATGACGTTTCACCAAATATCTTTTTGTTTAGACAGAACAGCAGCTGGTTCTCGTCACAACGAAATCTTAAATTCCCTAAACACAACAAAACTCATTTCCTGAAATTAACTAAAAAGCTTTTTCTTTGTAAACATAAACACCTCTTTACTCGTATTTAACGTGGCACCACTCGATTTTCTTTTTTTCCCTGTCTCAGACACTGCTCACCCCCAACAGCAGCAGAGGCACCCTCCCCATTTCACGCAGATTCCCTTTTCAATCTTTATGTTTTTCTATTTCTTCACTGTTAAAAGACATATCCAGTTCTAAAAATACACTTTCTCTGCGTCGACCAATTGGAGCGCTCCTTTTTCCTGAAGTAAGCTGTGATTATTACTAACTATTGACTTTTAAAATCCTTTATAATTAAGCCTTGATGATTCCTGTTACAATAAGTTGCAGCAGTCCCCATTTAATTGAAAATTTCTATCTCAAATCAACCGACAATCAGCAAAACATGAATAAAAGTCAATGAGGAAAGACATAATTTTGGGATCTATTCGTGACGGGCTGGCATTTTTCCCTCCTGCTCTTTGACAATTAAAAGACAATTTTTTACACCAACTAAGCCCTTGCCCGATATAAACCCTTAACGTTGAACACATTCATAACAGTTTCCACAGCTGTCATTTTAATGTATATGAATATTACCACTTATTGACTTATATCTGTTCTGTTGTGCTGGTCAAATACTCTCCTATTTGTAGCCCCCTCTTTGTTTTCAAGAAGCCCAACAGTGACTAGTAACACCATGTATAGTTAAGTAGTTATATTAGTGTAAGATGTCATTATTTGAAACAATTTTCAAAGTATATAAGCCTATAAACTGGGCCATAAAACAACACAAATAATAAATATAAAAGAGATGGAATTGGCATCTTTTTGTGTCAATTTATTGTATATATTTTTATTTTGTAAAAGTAGCTTTATCCTTAGTTTTTTTTTTACAGTGAAATAAATGCAAAAATGTTCACTGACTCTAAAATTCCTTCATTCTTGTCCTCATAGTCGTCTGATGAATTTTAATTGACTGCAGTTTTCAGATCTGAGGAGATGGTTTGAAACATTGAAACCCACTGAATGCCGCTGCTGCGACAGCCTTGAAAACAAGAAGAGAACAAATGCCGTGAACAAACACAGCTCAGATAAATGAGGGAAGGACAAGCTCAGCGGCCGATGGAAAACACTGTGTCCTTGTTCAGCTCCATCCTCAGAGGCTTACTTATCTCTTGACCTTAAATTTGATCGGTTTTCTTCAAGCTATTTCCTAATTTTATAATAAAACCATCTGCAAACTGTCCTAAAATGCAGCCGCTGACCGTCTCCTTCTCGTTAAACTCAGGAAACTCAGGGTTAATTCACTCAGACGGACCAGACAAAGATGGCCGCCGTAAACCAGGTTTTACAGACAGACAGCTCGTGCACAGCGTGTGTTTACAACCACAGTTATGACTTCACACCTCCTCGACTAAAGTGACCACACACCGACGCTGGGGCCGTCCAGACCTAGTATTGTACTTGTAACGACTATTCACGAATCTGCACTTAAGTTAAAGTACTGTTACTTCTACTTGTTAAACTACTCAGGTGGAAGTAAAAGTAGACACGCTAAACATTAAATTAGTAAGATTGGATTATTCCTTCTGTGTCTTCATTAATGTTCAGACAAAGCCGCCCAAAACGATGTAGTACATATGCCACACCAGTAGGGGGTGGGGTTTGTTTTCGTTACTTCTGCCACACTCTCTTTTGTAGAAATGTGGAAGTAATGGCTGCCGAGGCAAAGATTATTGAGCTAAAAGTTTACGGTAAGCTCTAAACTTCAGTTTGGTGAAATGTATTAGTGTTTTGTGGAGGAAAAAAACAGCCTGGTTTTATTTTTTTTTAATAAAAGAAAAACAGGATAAGTCACTCTGCTGCTGACAAAAAAAAGAAAATCAGTTGCTGCCACTTTAACTTAACTTAAACCAACCTATTTGGTACAAGAAGTTAATGTTTAAGTAATTTATGCCCTTTAAAGTGTTTGGGTTTTTTATCCAGCTCCAAAGTTAAACAGTTTAGGCCTTCACATTTGTTTCTAAAAGGCACACTTGCAATAAAAGTGCTACAAAAGAAGGTACATACTATATATATTGTGTTTTCTAGATTTACAGTGAGAATATACATTTCCTTTAAGGCACTAAGCTGGAGATACAAGTGAGACTCTAACAGTGAAGAGTGAAAGGGATAAAGCCTTATTCACTGTTAACATCTTTGTGAGTGGATTATAACCAATTAAAAACATGATTGCTATTTTCCTGAAAGCTTGTGTTATTGTGTGAAAATAAAGGAAATCTATACTTTGTCACTGTTTCTTATTTATAGACAGTTAATGTTCGATTCAATTAGTCTCAACGGCGATTCATTTTGATTCAATAAGCACTTGTATAAACTCAAATTAATGCTCTTTTCTAATTCAGACCGTATAAGATTATCTGTATTTTCCAGGAAGTGAGCAGGACTGCCTCATTTTCTCATTCATAGCCCATTCATACTTTAACCATGTTTGTATTATTTGGTTAATTAAGCGTTAGCTCAGTCCTTGCAGCAGTTTCACACAAAAGACTGAATGGAGCTCTGATGGAGACGCAGGCTGAAGACTTACCAAGGTTTCTGCTCAAACTTTAGCCATTTGTGTCCCAGTTTGCAAAGTTTTTTTCTATAATACTGGACAAAACTAAAAGTGCCCCCTTGAAAAACTAATCTTCATGTTGTCGTAGTGATATTTTCAGTGTAAATTCAATCATTGCTGTCCTATAGTGTACTTTAATCTTCAGTGAAACGCATGTTTTTGAGATAAAGGATCTGCAGAGTTATAAAAATAGCTTGTGTTCAGCCGGATTTCTCGTTCTGGCACTAAAATCTTAACAGAATGATCAGATTTAATGTGGCCAGTCCCAATGCAAGATCTGAATGGGCTAAATGCTTCCTAAATGAAGAAATTGGCTGTGAGGACACATTTTGAGGCGCCTGCTACATCAGTGACAGTACAACAAGGGAGTAGCAGGTCAGAAAAGCACTGTGTTCATGTAAAGCTGGAGAGTGAGAGCCAATATAATGCGAACGCCGACTCACATGTAAATATTAGGGCTGAATAAAATGAGTTGCACATCAGGCTAAGACTCAGAAAGAGACGAGAATTACAGTTTTATAGAAGTTAAAAGGGCCTGAGGTTGTTTCAGAGACTTTTAGGAACTGCAACTGTCTAATCTTATACCAACAGCGCAATCATAGTTCTTTAGCACTTTTAAACATTCATAATGATGGCATAAAGAAAGACAACAAATGTGTGGTCTTGGCTGGTCTTATTCTACATTTCCTCAAAGTTCTCCATGTCTGAGATCAAGACAAGTCAAACAAAAGAAGAGTTCGACCCTGAGACTAGACACCCAGAATAAAATCTTATAAAAAAGCTTAAAAAGAAGAAGAAAATGTATTTATAGAGCCAATTTCATTCACAAATAACTCAATATGCCTTACAGGAGTGGCACAGAAAAGGCAAAAAAACAAAAAACAAGTCAGAGCAACTACAGTCACTTTCTTGTCAATCAAAAATAATCCAAAACACAGATAAAAAATAAATAAAATAATGATTAAAATACCAAACATTTGCTGTGGTGCTTACACAAGAATCAGTAACAATACTGTCTCTCCATTGACCAGAGCTCATGGTCATATAGATCTGGTAAACCTCAACTCACTCATATCAAAAACAAAAGCTGAAAATGTCACGGTAAGACAAAAGACTTCTCAGGGTTTCCCAAGCTTTTGTAGAAAATAATGTGTTTTCTTTTTCTAATTGAGTCAAGTTATAGGCTGCATCAAAAGCTGCTATTATTGCATCAAAATGAGCAGGACCTTTAAGTTATTTCCAAATGTCAAATCCAGATTGTAGCTTTACAAATTAATAAAAGGAATATTAAGACTTACAGCCCATAGTGAAAGTGGTTTACAAACAAAACAGTGTAAACCCAGACAAAGACATCCATCGAAACACAAAAGCGTCACACAAAGGCCCACATTTAGAGCCGAGAGTGAGACGTGTGCTTATTCATACGTCCAGGGGTTTATTAATAGCGTGTTTCAATAGTGGCCTCACAAATGGAAAAAAAAAACCTACTCATTATCACTAAGAGCGCTCAAATGTGCCGGATATATGTTAGAGATTTGGTGGCGGAGACGAGGGAGAGGTCAGAGGAGATCACGCAGAGAGCAGCCCATTAAGTCATTTTGGTGAAACTGTTAGCTTGTTAGCGATGCACGCGCCCAATACAAGGAAAGAGCTTATTCATTTCTCTCATTCAAAGGCTTCTCGGTTCATTTGGGAAAAAGGGAATCACAGGTAATGAACCTTAGATGTTTGTCTGTCCCTCCATTTGGGAAAAATACTC
This sequence comes from Rhyacichthys aspro, assembly GCA_036850595.1. Taxonomy (NCBI): domain Eukaryota; kingdom Metazoa; phylum Chordata; class Actinopteri; order Gobiiformes; family Rhyacichthyidae; genus Rhyacichthys; species Rhyacichthys aspro. The sequence goes on from CM072151.1 coordinate 5,263,433, forward strand.
TGTGTATGTATAGACAGTGGGAAATATACAATAGAAGTCAGGTTAGAACAAAACACTACACTGTAAATTCAGACCATGTACTACACTGTAATAAGAGTTTTATAATTGCTTGAAGAGTACTTATCTATATAATAATTACCTTTAAAGACATAATATGTAGGATTTACATTAAAAATATGGGCTACTACACGTCACACTCCTCTGCTGTGGCTTTATAAAACAAAGTGGAGGTAAATGAATGTAAAAGCCCACTTCTTACGGTTTATATTTCATCCTTTAGCTTTGGAGTAAAGTGTTTATGAGAGAAAAGCAGGAAGAAAAGAAAAAGTGTCTTATCAACACCCGATTAAACGTTTATTTAAATATAAACTGTAAAAAAAAAAGGGATAATGAATAAATAAATGACGTAAATTGGCAAAATATCAATATTTCGCATTAAGTCATTCTAAAGATGGCATGTTGAGGTGGTGGATGGGACACACACCATAGGACAATGCCACAAGTGCATGGAGTTTGGAGTATGGAGTATCACCCGAACGCTCTATATTATTATATTATAGTATATATTTTTACTTCTTTGACAAAGTAATTTCACTGTGGATTGATAAAGACAAGTCTACGCTGAGAGTCTTTACACACATTTAGATGTTAACAATGATTAACAACTAGGCTAAAAGGAAGATTTAGGAAATAAAAAGTTTCAGCAAGTTTTTACATGATTGATGCATTTATTTTCAGGATTTTATATAGTACTCAATGGTCTGGTGCCTTTCTCAGACATTGACAAAACAAAAGAGCTCACAATTCTTGTATTAATTTAAAAATCTGCTGTGTTTTTCCAAAGACAAATGTATTTTAATGTGGGCAATACAGACCAGATTTGAGAGTTTATGAGCAACAATGCACTCCCTCCTATTGATCAGGATCGCATACTATGATAATTATCAGGAATCAAAACTTTACTTCACTGAACTTTAGGTAAATTAGAAAAAATGTTGTTAAAATGTCAATTGAAAAAAAAATGCTAGTCTTCATCTTTACAGTCGTGCATTACATTTTCTGAATGTTGAAATCATACTACACCCACACAACGAGGCAGATTGTATTCTTTTATTCCATTTTCAGCAGTATTCACTTTATAAATACTCATTTTGACCACACTTCCCACTTAAATAAGTCAGAATATTTGATATTTACACATAGTCTCCTCTCATTTTTCCTCATAAGTGGCTCATGCTTCACGTTCAACACTATTACGGCAGATAAACCTTGTTCGTCAGATCCGAGGCATGTGGGAGCCAGATTACCGAATGTTCTGCACCACATTAGTCCCCTATTACATTAAAATCACATCACTTTGGGTTTCATTTGAAAATACACCCAGAAATTAAAGCATTAATTAGTGTAATGATGGTAATCTGGGGGGGGGGGGGGGAGGGGGGGGAGGGAGGGAGAGGGAGGGTGGGGGAGGAGAGCCCTTAGGGGGGGGTTGTTTTTCGGGGGGGGGGGGGCGGGCCCGGGGGGGGTGTGGGGGTGTGGGGGGGGGGGGGCGCCCCCCCCCCTGGGGGGCCCTTGGTTTTTTTTTTTTTTTTTTTTTTTGTTTTTTTTTGTGTGTGTTGTGGGGGGTGTTGTTTGTGGGTGAGAGGGAGGGGAGCCCGGCGAGGTTTTTCTCCGTTGTGTTTTTTTGTTTTTTGGGGGGGTTCCCCCCTTGGTGTGGTGTGTTTTTTTGTGTTTGGGGGGGAGAGAGAAGAAAAAAGGGAGGCTGGGGGGGGAAGATTTCCTGGGAGAAAAAAAGTATTTGGGGGAATATTTTGGAATTTTTTTTGATATTTGATTTCTTGGCTGCACCAGTTTCCTTTCTCCTTTGAGAATATTTTGGGGGCGCTTTCTTTTTTTTTAAAAGGCGGGGGGGCCAAAAAAAAAAAATTAAAAAAAGGGAAAAAAACCCCTTTCCTTTTTTTTTTTTTAACCACCCCCCCAACCCCCAAGGGGGGGGCCCCCCCTTGGCCCCCCCCCCTTTTTTTTTTTTTCCCCCCCCCCCCGGGGGCCTTCCCCCCCCCCCCCCCCCCCCCCCCCGCCCCCCGCCCCCCCCCCCCCCCCGGGCCCCCCCCAGGGGGGGGGGGGGGGGTTTTGGGGCCGCCCCCCCCCCTTTAAGGAGGGGCCCCCCCCCACAAAAAAAGGGGGAAACCCCCCAATTCCTTCCTTCTTCTTCCTTCTTCCTCCCTTCCTTCCTTCCTTCTTCCTTCCCTTCCTTCCCCCCTTCCTTCCTCTTTCCTTCCTCCTTCCCTCCTTCCTTCCTTCCTCTTTCCTTCCTCCCTTCCTCCTTCCTTCTCTTTCCTTCTTCTTCCTTCCTTCCTTCCTTCCTTCCTCCCTTCCTTCCTCTCCTTCCCCTTCCTTCTCTTCCTTTCTTCTCCTCCTTCCTTCCTCTCCCTCTCCCTCTCCCTTCCTTCCCTCCTTTCCTCTCTTCCTTCCTTTCTTCCTCTCTTTCTCCTCTTCTCTTTCCTCCCTTCCTTCCTTCCTTCCTTCCTTCCTTCTCCTTCCTTCCTTCCTCTTCCTCCTTCTTCCTTCCTTCTCTCTTCTCTCTTCCTTCTTCCTCCTCCTTCTTCCTTCCTCCTTCTTCCTTTTCCTCCCCTCCTTCCCTCTCTTCCTTCTTCTTCCCCTTCCTCCCTTCCTCCTCCTCCTCCTCCTTCTTCCTTCCTTCCCTCCTCTCTCCTTCCTTCCTTCCTTCCTCCTTCTCTCCTTCCTTTCCCTCCTTCCTTCCTTCTTCCTTCCTTCCTTCCTTCCTCCTCCTTCCTTCCTTTCCTTCCTCTCCTTCTTCCTTCCTCCTTCTCTTCCTTCCTTCCTCTCCTTCCTTCCTTCCTTCCTCTTTCCCTTCCTTCCTTCCTCTTCCTTCCTCCTTCCTTCCTTCCTTCCTTCCTTCCTTCCTTCCTCCTCCTTCTCTCCTCCCTTCCTTCCTTCCCTTCCTTCCTTCCTTCCTCCTCCTTCCTTCCTTCCTTTCCACTTCCTTCCTTCTTCCTTCCTTCCTCTCCTTCCTTCTCCTTCTCTCCCTCCTTCCTTCCTTCCTTCTCCTTCCTTCTCCTTCCTCCCTTCCTTCCTCTCCTTCCTTCCTTCCTCTCTTCCTTCCTCTTCTTCCTTCCTTCCTCCTTCCTTCCTCCTTCCTTCCTTCACTCCTCTCCTTCCTCTCCTCCTCTCTCTCCTTTTCCTTCCCCCCTTCTCTCCTTCTCCTTTCTCCCCTTCCTCTTCTTCTTCCTCCTTCCTTCCTCCTTCTCCTCCTTCCTTCCTTCCTTCCTCTCTCTCCTTTCCTTCCTTCTTCCCTCTCTTCTTCCTTCCTTCCTTCTTCTTCCTTCCTTCCTTCCTTTCCTTCCTTTTCTTCCTTCTTCCTTCCTTCCTTTCTTCCTTCCTTCCTTCCTTCCTTCCTTCCTTCCTTCCTTCCTTCCTTCCTTCCTTCCTTCCTTCCTTCTTCCTTCCTTCCTTCCTTCCTTCCTTCCTCCTTCCTTCTACCTTCTCTCCTTCCTTCCTTCTTCCTTCCTTCCTTCCTTCCCTCCTCTCCTCCTTCTTCTTCCCTTCCTTCCTTCCCTTCCTTCCTTCTTCTTCCTTCCTTCCTTCTTCCTCCTCCTTCCACTTCCTCCTTTCCTTCCTTCCTTCCTTCCTCTCTCTTCCTTCCCTCTCCTTCTTTCCTTTCCTCCCTTCCTTCCTCTCCTTCCTTCTTTCCTTCCCTCCTTCCTTCCTCCTCCTTCTCTTCCTTCCTTCCTTCTCCCTTCCCTTCCTTCCTCTTCCTTCCTTCCTTCCCCTCTTCCTTCTTTCCTTCCTTTCCTTCCTTCCTTCCTTCCTCTCTTCCTTCCTTCCTTCCTTCCTTCCTTCCTTCCTTCCCTTTCCTCTTTCTTTCCTTCCTCCTCCTTCCTTCTTTCCTTCCTTCCTTCCTCTTTCCTTTCTCCTTCCTTCCTTCCTTCCTTCCTTTCCTCCCTTCCTTCCTTCTTCTTCTTTGTCTTTCCTTTCTCTTCCTTCCTCTTCCTTCTTTCCTTCCTTCCTTCTCTTCCTTTTTCCCTCTTCCTCTCCTTCCTTTCCTTCCTTCCTCTTCCTTTTCCTTCCTTCCTTCCTTCACCGAGACGGGGTCCAACAGTCCACTCCACTGAACGAGGGGCTTGGCCCGGGGCCAGGAGGTAAAACCTAGCAACGAGATTAGCCTTGGCCCGCTGCTGGGACGGGGGCCGGTCCTGAAGGGTAGGAGGGGTCTGGCAGGCACAGCCTGGGCATATGGGGCTTTGTTCGTCCGGTTTGGGGCATTTAGTCATTCTGTCACTGAACTGGCCTCCGCTCAGAGAAATGGGCTGCGTTTTCCTTTGAACGTTCACAACAAGACGACATGAAAAGGACTTTTAACTGTGACTAAACATATATTGGTCAAATAACCATTTACAAACAAAATTATGTTTCACTGCAGGGAAACGAAGGAAGGTAGAGGAGGATAGAGTAAAGGAGTCTTTCAGGCACTAAAGTGTTACAGTACTTTGTGTAGTTTCAGACTCTTTTTTTCTGTTGCCGTTCATCACGTGACACTTTGGTAAGCTGAAGTCTTCTGAAGAGTTATGTCAGAAACTCAAATACAAAATGAAAAACAACAATAAAAATAGCTCCAGTCTTTCAGTGTTATTTAATAAAACTACTGTCTCTTGATCATGTTGTTGCTCTTTCTCTTGCCTCATCATGTCTGTACAAGCCGATGTAAGCTAAATTGTAAGATAGCAGATTTTAATGCTGCATTGTGCAAAACTCTAAGTGCACTATACATCTGAGTCCAGCAGACATTCAGGATCCACTGCAAAATGGTGTAATCACTAATAATGCACTATATGTAGCTAATGCAGAGTGGTTTTAGACTCAGACAGAAATGAAAAAGCAGAATCTACTCAAAAGGAACCGGTAAAGTTGAGCACCTGTATTTACACACCACAAAAACCTTATATTAATATAGAAACTTAACTAATTATCCAAAGGGTCAGGAGCTTATGTGATTTTATTAGAAAGCCCCTAAAACCACACAATTGGATGCATTTTTATTGTGTTTTCAGAGACAAGAGATACCCACTACTCAAACTGTAGCTCAATTTCCCAGAGACTAGATTTCTGTATTGAATTTGGATGTTGGAGAAAAGCTTTTGTGATTCTGCTGTGGTTCAGGAGGAGACCCAGGAACCAGAACCAGCTCTGGGGTCACACAGCATTAAAAGGATTTAACTGGAAATGTATATATTTCAGATTCAGGAATAAACAGACGGCTTGTCCTGAATATAATAAAATATAAAGTATAGGTTGATTTAACTGACTTTTTACACATTAAACTTACCTTTTTGGGTATTATTCTGCCTCATAATAAACATAAAAGTCAATGTAAAATAATTCAAAGTCAAATTGAGAGGTTGTCTTTTGCATTGTGCCTTTTGTGTTTCTGTAGTTAATGTCAAAAGGCAAGGACTACTATTTTTAACAGAAGCCGACAGAAATGAACCTAAATTGACTAAAAGACAAACACGTACAGACTCTATTTGGTTAAAGTAGATTGATTGACTCGCTTTGACAAACTCCAAATAAGAGCTTTGCAGATCTGCCACAGACCTGTTTGATTTGTGAGACGGGTCCGTTTGAAGCCAAAGGGCCCAGCAGGAGTTACATCACTGTCCGATTGTTACAGTCCACCTGTGGGACGCTCTCTCTTTACATTGGCCCGACATAAACACACAACACACGCACGTTTCACTGGAAAGCGCCGCCGCGTGTCCCTCGTGTTTGCTCAAAGCAGCTGCTGTGTCTTTGTAATGACGTTAATCCGAGCCCAAACTGGAAACGCACACACTCCTATGGGACCGTCCTGCCTGGCTTTTCATACAGAGTCAATATTAGCTTATGGGAGCTTCAGAGATGTTTTGATGGGCATTTAGGTTTCATCTATTGTGGCTTAAAACCACTTAGACAGGTTCAGTCCTTTGTGACCAAACGTGAGGAGAGACAGAGACCAGAAACCAGGAAGTTGTTTTTCTCTAAACCAACCAATGTTATATGTCTCATTTTTATCCATTTACAGAATAATTTTAATGACATCAACTTTAACAGCCAAGCATTTAAAGGTTTGATAAATAAAAAATGTATCTTTCATGCTTTTACCATCAAAACTGTTCTATTGTGACATTTCGGAGAATCTAGGTTTCTTTTAATATAATGTATAATCTGAAAAACATAATTTCACTGACATCTGGGGCTTTATAATAAATTAATGGGGTGCACAAGAACTCAATGTGAAGATATGGGCAGGATATGAGAAAGATGGAGCTCCATAGACTGTAGTCAAAGGTAAAGATTAATCTCTTTAGTCAGTTCTGGTTTCAGATCCAACACATGCTGCTGTAAACTCATTATAGTTCGGCAGAAACAAAGTCTTTCTGAATCTATAGAATCTACCGAATATTTCAGTGTAAAGTTCAACATGTTGTAGAGAGAATCAAAGATGGGATAGTTACATACATAAAACAAAGTGAGACCTGGATGAAGAGTCACAACCTTTTCATTTTCTCTTTGTCTAATACTGTCTTACCTTAACTTTATGAATCTAATGTAATTGTGGTTTCAGGAGTCCTCAGTGCATTTGAGTTAACACGGCACACTGAAGGACACCATCTATGTTTAAAAAGATGTATCTGTGACCACATGTTGTTGTTTTTTGTGTTTATTACTGAGGCAACAGTGAAGGCAAACCAGGAAAGTGTTCAGGGGCCTCAGAGAGAAAGAGCATCCAAAGATGATTATTTACTTTATAAGATGGTTTTGTTTTACAGCAACAATTATTTCTGTTCGAACAGTGACTTAAACTTAAAGCTTAGACGTAGAACCGAGTCTTTATACTGTTAATTCTCTGATCCAGTGGGTATTTCTAAAATGTTGGTAAAGTCTTTGTAACGTGCCCTCAGTATTACTCCAAGCACCTCATGTCACACCTCAACCCCTTCACTGCTCATTGCTGGGTGTGTATCGTCATCTAGTGGTCACAGAGAGAACTGCAGGGACTCAAAAGAATAAAATGCACAATTTAAGTCTATTATATCAGTAATTGTAAATATGTTTTGCTGTAGTTCTAATTACTTCATCATGGTGATTTTTCCTTCACGCTTCCTCTTTTTCAAGTAAATAATGCATGTACTGTGGATACCAATGACACTGTACCTCAATTATTACTGTATTTAAAGTTGTTTATGGAAAGATTTGGTTTGAATAATCTGAGATAAAGGAAAATTTAAGGAAAACACCTTATTTCCACCACTCAACCAGTTCAACAAGTTCATTCAAAGCCAAAGTAACGACTAAGCTCAAAAGAAGTAGATAAGGCAAGGGCTACGTATTTTTTTTTAATGTTTAGTTGTTTTATTTATTTCATTTATATTTCATATTTCATTTATGTTTTCATGATTTCTTTGCAGGCGTGATTGTCTGGTTCTGGAGGTGGCTACAAGTGGAGTCAGGTGTGCTGGGAGGCAGACAGACCGGCATGTTTATCCAAGGCCAGTATCTCTCACAGACCAAACATTTGCCTTCCTGCCTTTTCCTTCTTGGCACCTCTTTTTACCCTCATATCCTTTCTTCAAGAGGCCGCATGCCGTAAACGCCCACAGCTTTCAAAGACAAAGCCGGAAAACCGACGGACGGGGCATTTTGAAAACTGTCTGTTGGTACACGTGTGCTCTTCTGGGGAGGTCAGCTCTTCTTACGGTTTAGTTTATATTAACCACATTCAGATCACTACAGATATTTAGTGTTTTAGATAATCTGGTCTGAGCTGCCAAAGTGCTATTGAGCATGTCAAACTTCATTCATCCATCAACTCAAAGCCTTCTGTCTTTTGTCTTTACTTCTAAAATATGTTACTGACTTTAATTCAGTCCTGTTGTCTTAACTAGGCGTGTCATTTGCATATGTGCTTGTAAAATGTTCTGTTGACATGTTGATTATACAAACACATTAAACATTCATGCAGTATCTGTTCAGAAAGGGACATGCATGAGTATCCTCTCTGGCCTCCTGCAGAAACAGGAAGAAATGAAATGAAATGTTGGCGGTATTTGAGGCTATTTTCATTACTGAAGTTTGGACTGATGTGTTTCATTTTGTTCTAAACTACACAACGCACCTTTAAGTCTAAGAGGACAGTGTTTGTTTACACTTTAAAATGCCTAATTGACCCAGGTCTTGTTTAATATTAAATGGTTTTTGTAGTTTTTAGAAATTTAGTGCCGACCCAAATAAAAAGAAGAAGATTTCAACCAATAAATAAAAAGTAATACAGATACACTGCTCTGTTCTTTCCTTTTTTAACATCAACTATTAAACATTCACTCTTCTCAATCGACTGGGTCAGAGGACACTAACCTATGGATATTATGCATATTACGTCCCAGGTCAGTCATTGAATGGAAAGTCAACGTATGTATTTTTGTTGTTGTTGTTGTCGTCTGATGATAACATAACATTTCCTAAAGGTAAACACAGCTTTTCTGGGCCTTGAGTTGGAACATTCTGGATTACACTATTGTATTTTAGAATCTGGATCTTTAAAAACTAAACCCAGATGCCTCTTGGAGTACCTTACTGCACTGACAGTGTTATTAATTTCACCTTTTCTTCCACATCGTGTACATGGCCGTGTCTATCATACTTTGAGCTGTGAAACTCTGACTGAGAGACTGTCATTTGAAGAGTGATGTTCATCCACGAGAGGTGAAAGACTCGTTGAACTAACAGCACAAACGTCGGCCCAACACCTTTGTTTGACTCTGTTTTCTCTAGTTTGTCACCCGTCGGTAGATTTCCCGTATTTCCTCTCTCTGAAGTCGCAGCGTTGGTCGGATCAGCCGCTGCTTCAGTCAGCACCGATAAGACAAGTTGTGAAACCGACTGTGCAAATCTTTCCACTTGAGCTCAAACTGAGTCTCATATCAAAGCCGTGGAGCGATAACAGCGGCGGGCCTTACACTCACAGACGGACCGGGACGATGTTGGTGGTCCACACCCCCCCACCCCTGTCGCTCAGATTAGCCCACTGACTGACTGGTATGTGTGCAGACTCCCAGACGTTACAGACAGGCCCTAATAGCACTAACTCTGCAGAAAGGAAGAAAACAATGGGAATAATGTGACATGGAATCAGTGATGTTTAGTGATTAGTTACTGATTTTATTTTGTTAATTGTTCAATATCATATGGATAGACATGCCATAAAGTTTTATACTGCGGTATTTATGAGAGACGTTAAAATAAAAAGCTTTTCTGTGGTAAAAATGCACAACGACTTGAAACAACAAGACATTTTATTTTGTTTGACATTGTTTATTATCAACACGTATTTCCTCAAACACAACTTAAAAATTCAAACACATACAGTGATCTCGACTAATTATAAATATTTTATATTTTCATTTTAACAAGTTTATGGACTTAGACCGTGACAAAACATTTAGTACGTTGGCTTAAGTGCTTTTGTTATATTTTTACTACACTTAGGTGAACTTTTTTTTAACAACACTTAAATTAAATGAAGAGTATATAATTTTTTATGTGGAAAAATAGTTTAATTCCCCTACAGCATATTGTAAAAGAAATCATCTGTGAAAAACAAGCCCTTAAGACATCATCTAGGCTTTATTAACAAGGATTTTAACAGATTAGAATTTTCAGTTCTGAACTGGAGCTTTGGCCAATCACAGCTCGCTTCATAAAAAAGGAGTGCTCTCATTGGTCAACACTAATGTCAATAAGGAAGTAATGTCTGCTGATAAAACAGAAGAAAGTATTTTTACAGCAAAACGGAAAACCATAAACAGAGAAAAGTGAGGCAACGTGAAACTGGGATAAACATTAGCAATTCAATCACACAATGTTTAACAAGGAGGAGATAATTGTCGTTCTGACGCTGAAGTCGGAGCTAAAAGTTAACAGTAAACTCTAAACTTCAGTTTGGTGAAATGTATTAGTATTTTGTGGAGGAAAAATTGGTCCGGCTTTATTTTTTAATAAAAGAAAAGCAGGAGAGCTCCCAAGGCTGGAGTCTGAGACAGAGACGGCAAAAAGAAAACTGTGTAGTGACACTTTGAATAAATCAAAGCTCATATAAAACATTACAAAAAGGGCATTGGTGGCTTGTTGTGCAAAATAGTGAGCCTGTATTGAGGTTAAAGAAAGAAGAAGAAGGATTTGGACAGGTGAAGGTATAACTTATTCACAAGAGCAGATTTATTGTAAACGTAGATGAAATGTATTGTCCCTATGGTATATACCTCTGAGTGCATGTGTTATTGCTGCAGGTGTGCCTTGTTTGTGTGCTCCACATTCTCGGCTGCAGTTGGAGGGGAACAAACAGGGATTAGAGGCAGAGCGCCGTCATGCAGGTACCAACACCTCCCGTCCACCTACACTCACAAAAACACCGCCCAGAGCCAGCTGTCGGGGCTTACACCGTGTCAGGCCCATTAAAGTCGTGTAGCAGGAGAGGCCCGGCACCGACATGAAAGGCCCGTCACTTAAACTGAGGCCACTATTACACGGCTTAGAGTCACTGACGGACGGGTTTGGAGCCGCGGGCCTCGAGTCGCTGTCAGGACCTTTCTCTGAGACGTAACACACGAGGCAACGGTGAAAGAGACAGCAGCAGGGATCGTGTATTGTGTGAATGTGTTGAACTAAATCCAAGCTAAATATTTTAAGAGAAGGTTAGAGAAGTTTAGCTTGACTCGTGTTTAGGTTCTTGCATTTATTCACTTTTCATTCATTCATCTATTCATTCTGTCTTTTTGCCTGTGTCGGCTGACAGAAGTCAAACATACCTGTGAGGTGTTTTATTTTGGAAAAACATGGCAATAAACTGTTTGTATGTACTTAAAAATGGACATATCAATGTAAAAAGTAATGTACTGTTTCATGTGTGTTCTAATTCATTTATTAATTCTTTTATTTTCTACCTCTTAGGTTTTGACAGGAGCTGTTTTGGCAGGAGCTGGAGTACACACTGCACAGTCTAGATTTAATTGCAGGGTTAACAGAGCCACTGACAGATCTTCATTTGCACTCACATTTAAATTTCAAATCATAAATTCACCTGTAAATGCTTGGAGAAATGGAGAAAACCTATGGGGCAAACATCCAAACCCCGTGGTAATTAATTTTCTTATATTTGGATAAAAAAGTATGCATTTTTCATTAATTTCAACTAATCTGTTCATAATGCTTTTATTTAGGGGCTAATGGTCATGTCTAAGGATGTTTTATAATAAAAGCATTATTTAAAAAATGTACCTAAAAAGTTATAATTTGAGTTGGTGTTAAAGTGATCTTTGTAAAATGTTATATGGTTAAACATAATTAAAGAGAGACACTCCTGCCTCACAAAAAGGTGCTGAAAAAAATCCTGAAGGTTCAGACAATCTATGAACTCTATTGATTGTGTTTTAAAATTTTAAAAGTAAAATCACCATTTCAGTATTTCCTACATTTGCGCTGTGTTTGTTTATTACCTACAGCATGTCCCTGCAGGGCCACCATAGCCATTCACACGCTCTAAAAAGAAGGAGTGAGCTGTTGAATCTAAACCTGCACTTCCACCACCAGTTGCCACCAAAATGCTTCATTGTGCAACTTCAGTTTTACTAAATATTAACTTTTCCCGCTTGTTTTTAAAGGATCTGTTGACTTTTCTTGAGCTCTGACTAAAGTCCTAGAGCTGAACATGTCTGGACGAAGAAAGACAAACAAAGATGTCCAGAGCCGCCCGGAGCCAGAGCCGGGGCCCACCGACGATACGGGTCCAAAAGCCAAGGTCAAACCGGGCCAGAGTTACCACGGCAACGTCAAACACTCATGTATCCACACAGGTCGACGCACGTCCCGAACCACAGTGACTCATCACAAAGTCTTTAGTTAAAATACACACTGCTGACGGTTTGGACAGAAACTAAGAGCGTTAGACATTTCATCTGAAACAGTCCAGAGCTACACAGGATCCAGTTTACAGTGAAGCAGTGGAAACAGATGATTAGATGAATAACATTTTCTGAAGACACAAGATGGAGTAGTTTTGAAGCACAAAGACATTACATGAATCTAATCCTCACTCTTAAAGATTATGTTTAGGCAGAACCCATCCAAAAGCAAAACAGTCTTTATACATAATACTAACCACTTTGTAACTAAATGCATTATTGCTTGTAGTGTTGAAGTACTCGAGACTGGTTTTGGTCTTGAAAACAATCTTAACGCATAGTTTTAAAGGTCTTAGTCTCATTCTTTTGTTTTGGTCTCGGACGTAGTGGTCTAACAATTTTAAATCAAGCCCAACCAAGATTATAACTGTTTTATTTGTTATTGTGAGTGGATGTTTCATTGATTTCTAGTGTCCTTTGTCTTATAATTCTGCTGTCTTTATGAATGGGGATAATTTTTGCTTTAAAAATGTTTTGGAAAGCTGCAAAAACAGACGGATGGTCACTTACATCCATTATTAGAAGGTCTCCCATCTATTTTTCCAATTTCATTAGTAAATATAAGTCTATTAGTGTAGCTGAACAAGTGGTTATTGTGCTTGGTTTATCTATTTTTGAAAATGTTATTGATCAAATCTGTAGACTACTAGACCAGATTAAAACATCCTATTTTTCATCCATAATACTTTAAAAACATGTAATAATCCTAATATAAATCCCTGCTGTGTCCCTGTTGCAGCTCTTCCTCCACAGTGCTGTGTTGAGTCTGTGTGGCCAGCTGCCTCGTATTGAGTTTCTACGGAGCCACTAATTCTTAACCTAACACCCTGACCTCCTTCGTCTGTGACCCGCAGAGACATCCACTTCACTGGGCCGGTCACGGATGGTCAGCGCCCGGTTCGGTTCAATACATCACCGCTGAATGAACCCTCGCTGCTCATAAATATTACAAATGTGGAGACAGGGGTTTTTCCTTTCACCGAGAGTGGCCACTAAGAGCTACTACACTGTTTTTCTTTACAAACAACGTGGGTGTTTTGGCATGTTTTGATCCTATTACCTCGACCCGTCCATACATCAAGTCCCCAGAGATGTTCAATAATGAAAGATACTGCTTCCTTTTCATAACAACAGAACAAAGATGGTTTCCATGAAGCTTATATACATATAGTATCATGGCCTAGATGACGTTCATAATGATGTGTATCAAGATCATGTTTCTTTAATGGATTTGAGAAAATAAAAACTGCAAAAAGAGGTAAAACCTTTTTCTCCACGTTACTTATTTTACTTGGAGTTTGTTTTTGGAGAACATTTCTGCTCAGTTTACAGCTGTATTCAAAAGTAAATAACACACCGGTCTGGACCATGGCTCACTTTACTATTTCGCATTGCTTTAAAAAAGTAGAACTCAAAATGTGCCACTGAATTGCAGATTTAAATGTGAAATATGGGGTTGGTTTGGAGAGCAATTTATTTTTACATTTGAGGTCTGTTCTAGTGATCTTAAGTGGGGTTTTTTTAAAAGCTAATCTAAGAGTCTAAAAGCCAAAGTAACTTCTAATGATTTTTCACACTTCTCATACTTTTGTTGTTAGATCCCATTTTGTTCACATAGAGTCCAAAATGTGTGGCCTAGTGGAGATTTTTTCTTCTGAAATGGCTCACTGGAGTTGCACCAGGATTTCCATTATTTTGTGACATGTGAAAAGTCAAATTTCACACTATAATACTGTAATTCAAGATGTTCTAAGCTGTATGGAAACTCAAATAATAAATAATAATGTTTGAAATATGTTGTGCAACCTTTTTTTTTATCAAAGTAGTTGTACATCTATAAATACTAGTGCCATAAGTGAAATTAAATTAGACTGTAGACTCACATCAAGCATGGACCCAGCCTTCATTAGTAATGCTTATCCAGTCTTGTCTTTAACCGTCCCACACATAATTACGTCTGTGAGACAGTGACTCATTACTTCAGTGTGTCCTGAAGCGTCCTGCCACCCACAGAGCCCCACAGAGCCCCACAGCGCTGCCTCACGGGGTCATCCCGTGTCACGCCGAGAGTAAAGACTGGAGCAGGAAGGCTTTCCGATCGGCCTCATTTGTGCCGAGACAAGCCGCTGCCTGAAAACTACAATCTCTGAGCGCTCGATCATCCAGACACTCAAAAAACAGACGAGAGGGGTTTGACCAAAGAGGGGCACTCCTTCTTTCAGAGAGAGCAACGACAAAACTGCCATTCCAAGTAACAGAAGAGATTATTTTGGTCTTTTTTGATTGTATTAGACAGGAAAAAAGATTAGAAAGAGGAGAACAACACTGGACAAATGACCCAAGCCCTAGTTTGTGTAAAATGTTGTTGAATACAGCTAAACCAAGAGCATGATCCCACACTCTAAAGTTAGAGAACCAACTAGACGTCCAAATACTTCCTGTTTCTGTTTCCACGTTTGTCCAAACTGAGCAAAGCTGAAGAAGTGTGTTCATACGAAGGGCATTCATGAACTAAATTGTTTATTTGTTTTTGTATTTTGGGAACTCATCATGATCTGAGCTTTTTCTTGTTGCCAGGACACTCCTGTGGGGTTACAATAGCTGTGAGAGTTCATAGGTGTTAAATTAAAGTCTACAGTATTGCCACCAGATGCTGCAAAAACTGTAGCTCTCTTTATGCCCATTTCACAGGTGGAATTTAGCAAAGATCATTTTTCAAGGATTTCAAGGAACAGATGAATTTTATGTCATCTGATAGTAAAACCAAAAGGGTGGGGAATCATATTTGACATCACAAAACAAGCAGGTTATGTCATCTCTAAAACTGCCAATAAAACATGTTTTCCTACATTTTATTACCTAAGATTGAACCTACTGCAACTTTACCCCGAGGTGCACAGGTGCAGAGGAGCATCAGATGGTTTCGGTCAATGGCAGATCAGAAAATACTCAAAAATCATCCTTGAGCGTCAGAGAACACTAATTCAGACAGGGAACGTAGAGTGTTACGTCTGAACTGTTTTTAAAGCTTGTTGTAATGTCTGTATCTTTCCACACGAGGGAGACTAACACCATGAAGTACTACGCACTCAACTTAGGATGAAATACTGAATGTAGTATGATTCACCATTTTTCAGTGACTCTATATTAAATCCACTAGAATAACTTGGCCATTTTCCTTTCTTACACCTTAATAGCAGGCTCCAGCCTCCAGAGACTAATGGTCAATTGGTATCGATTCATCCTTCCATTTTTAAAGCCACTCCATTTACTCACAAAACATGCAGTGCATCCATTTGTGTGAGCGTGCTGGAACTTGTAAAGAGACAGATATTCATGCTAATGCACTCGGACAGACTCCAACACTGAGAGTGAGGCCTGGGAGAGACTGAGGGGGAACTGTCCTAAGCCTATTAGTGCGATACTTAATGGTAATGATTGAAAGCCACTTAGCACTGGTGTATTTACTGAAAGGATCAGCCGTGGCACGGTTAAACAAGCCCAATGGATTAACTGGGGTCATTACTGAGCCATACTCACCAGAAGACAGAAATGAGGAGAGGAGTTTGAAAAAGACAAGGTTTTCTGTGGTTTTGTGTCCAACACCCTCAAACTTGCTGTAATAAATAGAATTCAATTACAATACAATTTCCTTTTATTTTGGTTGCTTATAGGTAATAATTAGGGTGGATTCAGATAACCCTTGGTCAAATAAGAGGCTGGTATTTATGTGTAATGGGGAAAAAAAATGCACAACCTGAGCTGGTTTTTAAAATGTTTTTTTTTAAATGTAGAAGAACTAACCAAAACACTATGTTCTACAGTATTCTGCTGATAATGTGTGATAAGAAAAAGCTTCCACAGAGTTCTGGTTTACTCCTCGATTGAGACCAGACCGTTGTTATGGTTTATTTATTTGTGTCTTTTAGTTTAGTCATCATTTAGTCATAACTTTGTCCAGGTTTTAGTTTTTGTCGTGGTTTTGTAGAGTTTCAATAAATCCATTTGGCAGTGGTTCAGTACTGGGTTTGGATTTGGGTTTTTAATGGTTTACACTTGTCTTTACTCTTATACAGCTTTTAGAGCAGGAGCGTGACACTGATGGAAATAAGGAGGGTTAAAGCCTGCAACAACAGCTGCCTTTGAAAGTTCTGTTACATCCACTGGCCTGAAAAGAACTGAAATAATGGCCTGCAAACATGAGGTAGAATGTAATATCTGAAATAAAGAACCACAGGTTAAAATGGCTGTGACGTGTTTTTTGAGGATGCCCAGAAAATGGATCCCTAAATTTGCATTGAAACGGACTCCAGAAAAAGAGGAAGGATTGACAGATTGACTCACATTCATTCACTATGGGCAATCTAGATTCACTAATTCACCGATAAATGAAGTCAAAGTGCCCAGAGAGAAGCACCACTATTTCAAGAATAAACCATCTCTGAATGACTACATTGCATTTGTTCACATCCACCATGAAAAGCCCAGAGGCTGTAGTCACAGGTGAACGACTCTCAGCCCGTGACCCTGCTTCTGCTGTGGATAATCTCCTGTTAGAGTACCACACTTAACATAACAGGCGCTTGTAAGACTGCAGGACGAGGCTGGAGATCCATTCGATACGAGGCCGGGAAGCGAGCCAGCCATTATCTGCTATGTTGCCATCCATTTTCACGACAGACGCAGAGGGCAGTATGGATCAGTGACCGTGCAGCGTATCGGCCTCAAACACGACCGCGGTTGTCAGCCGGGATGTGTGGGATACTCAGAGTGTAAATATAGAATGACCCGCTGCTTTTAGAGATGTAAGGATTCATCTTTATTGTAGAAGCTCTCAGTGTGGCCAGTTTGGGAGAAGAGACTACATTAAATATGCAACATATGGAGGTATATAGAGGTTTTATATGCTCCAAATAAAATAACACTTACACAGAGAGATACAGAAATCTCAAAACATGCCAAAAACTGTACACAAACAGAAGGTTATGGATGAGGTTTATTGGCTTCAGAGCAATTTTTAATTTACTGCAACAATGGTTTATCTGAAGGATGGACAGATGGGAGAATACAATATGGAAACAAATGGAGAGTTTTCAATGGATTGAAAAAAACAAAAGAGAAACCATGAGACCTGTAAGATTTTTGGTGCATGTTTGCTTTTTCCACATACCAAACTTCTTTGGTTGGCTTTTTGCAGTAAAATAGAGTCTTAAAATCATTAAAAAAAATAAATAACAAACCTCAAATGGATTTTGATTGTTTCTTTATAGAAATCAGGAAAGTAAACCCTCATTTAAAGTCAAGATGTACAGGTTTTGATGAATATTCCAGAACAAAACTGCGAAACTTTGCGACACATGTTCCCATCTTGTGAGAACATATCTAAACATGTCACATCAACAGAAATTTACATTACGACTGGATATTTATTTTCCTTAAGTCTTTTAAAGTGAAAGGTTACATAGTTTTGCTTTAAGTAAAACAAAAAAACCATGTTAATTTATGTCTGCTTCCCTCATGTGCTGCTTTATCCACCTTTTAGATTCGACTCCAGTGTTTTCTTTACACATCACAGTGGCATCTCTCTCCAAACCCGTCGTGGGCAGCCGTGAGGCAGGAGCTCCCAGATGTTGTTGCTGGAGTGTTGTGATTACATAAGTGACTGTAGAGATTACTGCGGCAGACACATGGGCCCAGGCAGACAGACAGAGAGCAGATTATTACTCACAGGATTTACCAAAGCTGTGTTTCCTCCTGATATTTCTGCTTCTACAGGATGTATATTATAAAACAAGCAGAGTATGGCACAGATGATAGGTGTATGGATGGGGGTTGACTCAAATGTGTTCTCCAGCATTTTAATCCCGGCTTTTAAGGCCTGTTGGTGCCTCATGGTTTTAGATGCTTCGTGATTGAAAGGCCAGAGGAGATGAGTCACTTGAAGCACTTTAAGGACCAGGAGGAGGAGCCTGGGAGTCATGCAAAAACATGTAAATACATTTGTGTGTTACTCTCTGATTCAGTGACTCAGGATGCAAAAGAATTGATCTTGATGTTTATGCAGCTGTATAGAGATATAATATAGAGAGTCTACTCTAGTCTTATATATTTTTGAATTTCAGAGAACCACATTTCAAATTAAAATGTTCAAGAACTAAATTGGAAACATGAAAAAAATGCATTATATTAAAATGAAAGGTAACAAACTTATTTATCAAAATCTATTGTTTAGTAAAGATATTTGTCAATTGATGTCATTATACCAAAATATTTTTTCATGTTTTTTCAGACGAATCAATCAACCGCTTTTGTTTTTTGATCCATTAGATTACTTTTTAATGTGACCTGAAAACTTGTATGTCTGACCTGTGCTACATAAATTGTCTGAACATAAATAAACTATAATACATCTGCCACATTTAGCTTTGTTCCATTGTGTAGTGTATGATAAACATCTAGTGGCACCATTGTAAATTGCACTTCCACTCTACATACACTACGGTGGCTCTGCAGGGACAAATCCAGTGGAAACGGGTTTGATGTGTGCTCAAAAAGAAACATGAGTGTGCTTCTTCTCTGTCTGTGATCAGTTTGTCCTCATTGGACAGTTGTTTAGACAGAAACAGGAAGTAATGGAACTTGGGTCCAATTGAGCTTCAAGGAGTGTTATTTTGAGGTAAAACACTAAATCGTTCTTCTGACTTTTTCATTTTCTTAAACTATTTTAAACTTTCAAACAAACCAAAGCAATAACCCCATTTGTGTGATGGATCTCAGGGAAGGACAGTGATAAACGACAAAATTGTTGTGACCTTTTGACTCAATGCAAAAAACGCTTGACATTTCATGTTAAAAAGAAAATACAACAAATGACAACACCAGTGCGCCAATGTTTTACAGCAAAAAAAGACTATGGGACATTTTAAGAAACATCGTGTTCCAGCAGCAGATTTTTCAGAGCATATGCATCTGCAGCTAATTCCTCCAAATACAGCCAACATTGATTGCACACAATCATTAGTTATTGCCTTGTGGCTCTTATGTCATCGTGCTTTCTAAGATCTCAATCTTGTACCGAATGTCAAATCATATTAAAAAAGGCCACAGCACAGTTATTAACTCAATGTGATCTTTAATTTTAAAAGCCCCTGCACCTCCCTGTGTGCTGTGTTTTATTGTCCATACATTATTGACTTATTGAGATCTGCTGCAGCAAGTCTCCGCGGAGCGAGAGAGAGAGAAAGTGAGGGATGGATTCATCATTATTGGAAAAAAGCCTGCAACCGGAATGACTTCACTTTGTGTGAGAAGCCTTACAACAGAAACCCTGTAACACAAACAGGGCCGGGCCGCATCACGCAGAGAATTAGTCCGGAATAAAAGCCAAAAGCAGTGTTATCCTGCCAACAAAGGTGAAGCTTTGGGTGTGAGCCATATGCATTGTTGTATGAGTTTTATTGTTTATAGTAAGACAAATAACTGGTGAACTTAAAAAGATGGAGCTTAAATGACTCGTGCTCAGCTAAGAAAACAAAAGAGACACGAGTATAGATCATGCTTTGGGTCGTCAAATCCACTGTGAGTCTCCCCGCGTTGGCTCGATGTCAAACTCACCAAGTGCTTAGTAAGCAGTTTGAACATGAGTCACTGCAATATTAGGATCTGAGTAAAAGACAGAAGCAAAAAGAGATACATGAAGAGGATGTGAATAACACTGACCACATTCTTTTACCTTGGGAAGTGTATTATGAACTTGAGAAGACAGATGTCCTTTAATGCATGGCTTAAGTTCCAAAAGAATCCTCATCAGACATATCTAAAGTTGCATTCAATAGACTGACACATAATGACATTTTATATCCCAATGCATATAAGCCTGAAGCATATCACTGAGGCTGAAGCACCCTGTTTAATGTAGTATAACCTACAAGTAAAATATGAAGAGGCCTATTCTTGGGTCTAGGACAGCTTAGTTGGAGAAGTAATATCTAAAGTGGACAAAGACAACAATATTTTACATGACCTTTGGAAAATCTATTAATTGAGTTAACATTTCCATTTCCCTCCCTTAACATCTTTATAGGCACATTGATATTTAGGCAGAATTTTGTCATATCCTCCATCCCAATAACAAGCTCCTTTTTGTACCTTTCTAAAATCCTGTGCTTGTTTTTAATGAAATGTGCACAATAACAAGAAGACATTTGTATATACTTGCCCCACTCTACAGGCGTGTTACACAATATTTGTAAAACCTGAAATATGCAATAAATAAAGGGTTTTTTTTTTTGCAATAGTTTTCTGTAACTTGGTTCTCTGGGGACTTGCCCGGTTTGCCTTCACTGTTGCAACACCTCTGACCAAACAAACCTGAAATGTCCCAGTGATTGTGCAGTAAAGCCTGTCTGAGTGAGTGAGCCGGAGCAGAGACAGCCAGGGGGCGGTGAGAGGCCGCTTTAGAGCAGTGTGTGTCCGCTCTCAGCGCAGGGCAGACTGGTGACAGAGCAGAGATGTAGCGTAGCTCACTTGGACCCTGCTCTCCTCCGTCTGCCACTTCTCCCTCAGAGCATTTATCACACATTACCGCGGAATGGAAACGGACGGATCTGTACCTGGGACATTTGTACGGTATAAATGCGCCGCGTAATGCGCCCAGAAGAGATAAGTTTCGGGGGAAATATTTATGTTTTGGGACGGTTTTGTTGGAGCAGCTAGTTGCTAGCGCTGGGCTAGCGGCTGCGCTGGCTACTGTTCTGCAAAGATGCTACGGTGGATCCGACAGCAGCTGGTAATACTGCTTTACTAACTACCTGTCCTGTTTACAGCGCGTAGCATCGAGCACAAGCTGACTCTTATGCATTTTAATCTTTAGAAAGCTTTGCCAACTTTATTTAGTCATAATTTATTAAGCTAGCGTAGCTCATTAGCTGTTGGTGCGTGTTAAACTGTTGTGTGTCGGTTTGATGACAGCCAGGTGTAACATGTTAGCCACCTTTAACTGCTAGCTCAAGAGTTGTTTAGTTAGCTAACACTTCGAACTAAATCATAATTAACAAAAGCAAACCGCAGTTAAGTGTTAGATTGTTGGGGTTAAACTTTGCCACGTTTTAACAACACTCAAATGTTATTCCTTTGGTGAAATTATAACTAACTTTAACTCAGTTTAGCTTGAGGGCTAACTGTACAAATAACTCATTCAGTAGTTCTTCTTTGGACACTCACATTCATTTAGAGATTTTTATACTTTAGGGATTCCCCAATGGTTTCTCTTCTCAACTCATTCATAAATTATTTATTGCATTGAAATAATAATGTAGTCTTCCTTACTGTAATTTTCTTGCTGTTATTTTAACATTTTCTCCATAATTATGAACGCACTTCTTTAAGTTAATCTTCATTGGTTTTTATATATATATAAAACATTGTACTTAAACATAAACAGCAGAAATACAACTATTACTGTTGTCTGAAAAATTAACTTAACATAAAAAACAAATAAAAACTCAATTTACTTAATTTACAAGTTATCAAGACAAGTATATTTAAACAAACTTACATTAAATAAACCGAGTGCTAATTATAAATTTTACCTATAAATACAATGTAAAATAGGTAATTTAGTTGGTAGTATCTGTATTTGTCTGTAATCTTGCCTAAAGCTGCCAAATGATTAATGTTCTATCAAAATATTACAATTACATTTCCAGTCACTGTGTGTCCTGTTCCCTGTGGAAACCTATGCTGTTGTCAATATAACATCCTTTATGCTGTATTTACCGGATGTGAAGCTGCCATTGTGTTGGTGCAGGTGTAAAACTAATCTATATATACCAGAAAGAAAGACGTGACAAATTTTAGGTGCACTTTAACTGAAATGACCTTATAGACAGGCATCAGGACATAATGATTTCTTCCTCATGAGTATGTATGTTCAAACACTGCATCAACTCTGTTATTAATGAGCTAAAAGGGAAAGCCTGGCAGGAGGTTGCTCTGTCCCACCCATGTGACAGGATGACTTAGTGAATGGAGGCGAGGTGGAGATGAAATCCAATCCCGTGCCTTGCGTCGAGCGTTCAGTAGATATCCACTTATCTGGTTTGCATATGATGTCATTTTGTTGCAGACGTTCAGTGAAGGGCAGGAAGTGATTTTCTACACAGGACGCTCAGTGCTAAAAATACCAGATTTATGTGTGTGATGACCCGCACAAACCTTTCAAGACCCCTTTGATACAGAGTCAATATCATTATTTCACAATGAGACATGTTTGAGACTGTTTATCACTGGAGGATTCTGGTTTTGAATACCTTTTGGATTGATACAGTACACAATAAAATACATTATCAATGCCAAAAACATTACAACACTAATTGAATTTCATTTAATTGATTTCACTGGAAGAATTATGTTAAGAATTGGTAGATTTTAATTGACTGGAGGTATCTCTCCTTATTGTAACAATACGTTGAAGAGCAACAAGAAAGTTAGTTTGACAAACTATTCTCCATTAGGCATAATATATAAATAAAGGCTTTCCCCTGTGACCAGTGAAGGATAAATTGAATAAAATAGAAACAGGAAAAATTCAGGTTTTTGTGAAATATTCTTTACTTTGATATTTTTACAGAAAATGCTTTGAAAAACATGAAGGGGGAAGCTCTTCAGTTGATGGATTCAACACTTGATTGAATCTTAAAGGAAAATTCATTATCATTGAATAGGGACATGTCACATCCTGTTTGTTTGAGAATTGTTGTCTGTGATTTATGAGTTATTTTCTCAGAAGGTAAGGGCCTGGGTAATATAAAAGTGGGTTTCATGTCACCACTTCAGAATTAGATTTGAAAAGGTCAGGCATAACATGATGTTATTAAGTTTGGGGGAAATATGTGGTTGTTTAAATTATGTTTGGTGATAAGTCGAGGTGATTGTTTGTATGTGCTAACACACTGTTGTGTTGCTTTGACTGGTGTGACACATGTAGATCATATGAGCAAGAAATTCACATGAGAACTGATTACTTAAAGCATGCTACAACATAACTGATTAGTCTCTGTCCGGCCTCTTTCTGTTCTCAGTGTTAGGTCCAGACTCATCCTTGTCTCTGAATTGTCCTGGGAAAGGGGTTAAAGCCAGACTAATTAACACTGACCTTTTAGTTTTGGTGAAGTTTTCTTTGAGGTTAAATACAGGTGTCTTCCCAAGAGTAGCACAAAACGTTGTTCTTCCTTCAGCCGGCCCGTCCCGTGTATCTGACCTGTCTGGTGTTTAATTAAAGTGTAATTAAAAAGCTTGTTATGGACGTCTGGATTAATGAGGAAGTTTGTGGGAGGCCATTTATTCTTTAGTGTTTTTGGTGACTATTGTGGAGTTGACAGTGAAGGAAGAGGAGGTGAGTGAGGTGTTTTCAGATGAGTTTGGATGGACAGATGAGTTCTGACAGGCTTTTATTAACAGCGCTTACATTATTGTGACAGTAGAATTACAGTTCATCTCTGCCACAGGGGTTCTCAGAGCAAACGCAGAGGAGTGGATGCATTTTGTTTTATATATACTATATACGTGACATTTTTATTTCTGTTTTGCCAATGGAAGATTAAAAATAGTTTTGCACAAAAACACTGTCTCGATAATATGTTCTTAGTGATGTTTACAGACAAAATGTTGGTTCAGGCATACATCTTGTCTTCTGTGGATTAAGTTCACTTCTCTGAACAATTTTAGGCAATTTGTTTTTGGTTTTCAAAAAAAAGTGCTGTGTTTAAACCCCTTCAACCTCTAAAGCTGGAGGGAAACCAACAGAACAGAATAGGGAAACGGGCCAAACTGATATTGGTCGTGTTAAAAAGCTCATACAGTCCATAAATTACATTGTTTTACAATTTGTATGGCTGTATTTTTGTCGCTACGCTACGGCAGATGCCTCCTGTGAAGCCAGCTGATCCCTAATTATCGTTCTAGCGCTTGTCGTTATAGTAATTGGTTTAACCCTAGTTTAGTCCTGGTTCAGTCCTCAGTTTAGTCCTGGTTTAGACCTTGTTTAAGTCATGGCTCAGTTCTTTAATTTATTGATTTAGCCCCAATTTTGTGCAGCTCAGTTCGTTGTATATATTTACAACAGATTTTAAAATATATGGACAGGATGCCAGAATAACTGAATATGGCAGTAAATATCAGAACATTAAAAACACTCTTGGGCCTTTTTGATAAAACCCTGAAGTTTATTCCCATATGTGTCTCTGCTAAAGGCTAATAATCCCTGCCACATGTTGTTAAATATCCGTTTGGCGCCTGTGGTCGTGTTGTATTGCTCTTGTCAACAGCGATCCCATCAGAAACGGCGCTGAGTGCTTCTCACGACACACACGGTATCACTGGCTCTCTGCTTCATTATAATACAGTCTTCCTTTATTCGCTCGTTCCGGTCGCCATCTGTGATTAGCTCATCCCGTCTCGTGTGATTAAATGCCTTAGTCCAGAAGTCAAATCAAAGCCGTGCCTGGTTCGTGCTGCATTATACGTTTCTTCTGAGGCGAGTTGAGGCTTGTAGGCTTCATGCAGAGAGTAATTACCTGTCGGAATAAAGAGAGGATATGGAACCAGCACAAAACTCTACACCAACATGTCCATAGTTTGAGTAAAAGTATATAATTTGAAGTGTTGTGTTAAAGAGTAGCTGTCAGTGGCCACGTTTTTGCTTCACTTCAAACCAGGAATGAAGTAAATACAGACAAGTGTAAGACATACAGATAAGTTTTGCACTTGGCTGACATTAACAAGACTTTCCATTACCTGGAAATCATAGAAATAATGTTTATTGTGCTTCGGTGAAAAAAAGTTAATTGTTTTTTTTAGCTCATGACATTTTTCGAGAAAGCAATAGATGGCATTTAAATATTATTAACCATAACAATAATAATAAAAATAATGGATTGGATTTATACAGCTCTTTTTCCCAAGGGACTAAAAGAACTAGTTTGAACCTCGGCTGGCTTTTAAATAAAAAAGAAACTTCAGGTTAATGCAGTTCCTTAAACCTAAGCCTATGTAATCTAAGGTTTGAGTTATGACCCTTAGAGGCTGCTGTAGTTTCTGGCTCTTAAACCAAGGCTCATGTGAAAGGGCTGTTTCAATTATCATAAATCTATTGGACAGTTATTTCTTAAAAAGAGCTACAGTTGTTTGTTTTCCTGGCCCTTTTCTACTCCCAGTTTTCCAGACGGCCACACAATCTAATCTCAGTCAAGTTGCTTAATCATTAATATGTCTCTGCACGGTAGCTTAAGTTAGGTTAACTACTGCTGGAGAGATTAGCCTCTGCAATAAAGATGTGACTTCTGTAGTTTAGAGTTGTTTAGAGCAGTCTACAAGATGGAGAATAACACTTAAACTAAATCTAATTTTCAACTAACAAGCCACAAAGTCCAGTGAAGGAGGACCACATTCAGGGTTATTTTCAGTTTAAGTAGCTTGGCCAGACTTTGCTGATATGTCTGTGGCTCCATAGGCTTTTATCACTCTACTTTTGAGTCTGGAGTGTCACTGTAAACAGAGCCGTTCGAAGGTTAGAAATGTTTCAAGTATGAAAAAGTGGTGACCTTTTCTTTAACCATGCAAGTCTGGTTTTGTTTTACTTGCACACGCCAGCTCACAAGACAATTAAACCACCAATAACAATATGCAGTACTATATTCATGTAGCTTTTGCCCAAAAAAATATGAAGCCTAAAAATCATTACAACAACAGCTTTAATTAATTTAGATGGTTTCTTGACATAAAAACAACAACAGGTGTATTTAAAAGCCTGTTGTTTATTATGACACACATGTATTTGTCATTCCTTTAATATTTGTAAGATGATAGATGGATGTTTTTTCAAGGGGGATTCAATCAGTGAAAAAGCCCATGTTTAAACCCCTTCAACCTCTAAAACTGGAGAGAAACCAAAAATAAAACCTGTATTGCTCGCTTTCTGAAGGACACGGTTTTGTTGCTTTGACAAACATTCCTCTAAAAGTAAAACTGAGTCTAGAGTTGTGTGAATAAAAAGACTAGTAAATTACATTCTTATCTGATGAACAACTTTTGGGTAATTTCTGAAAGTTTAAATAATTCTTTCCATGTTTTATATTACACATAAACGAAAGAACATACCACCAGACTGGAGCATGTGACGGTCCTGTGCTCGCTGCATTTTTGACAAAACTTCAGTGTGGTTAGAGTCAGACGTGTCTCAGGAGTGACTCAGTAAGACTTGAATAGCTCCAATGTACATTTTAAAGTTTTACACAGATTTACAGTGTCCTCAGGGGCTCTGGGCAGTGGAAAAATACAAAAATATCAGTTCAGCTCATGTTGAAACTATAAATGAGACACTGAATTTAACAGATTGGTTTTAAAAGGGATTGATTCACAGTCTCACTGGCCTGGCCTTGGGAACTACTTCAGTATTTTGTTTTTTATTCTTTTGTGCATTTCTCAATCCAGTCTAGCTTTTTTTAACTTTTACAATTGTACTTTTTCACATTTTGGGCTATTTTTCACTTATATGGATTTTGTGATATAGATTATTTTCGTGAAGTTCTTAAAGTCTTGTAATATAGCTGTATTGTTTAAATTGAATTAGTCAAATCACACGTTATGATTCCCAGTCCAGCTTTTATTAAAACCAAAGAAGACATTGAAATATCGAGGGAACACAATATCATCACAAATATATTGTCATCACAATCACAATATCGATTTAGAAAGGAGCTGTTTGCTTTTGTTTTTGCAATGTTCCATGTGATGGACATTTACTTTTTCAAAATCATGTCCAAACAAAGCCTTAAATCAAACTGGTGTGTCTAAATAAAAAAAATTGTGGTCTTATCATCTAAAACAGGTGCAGCCCTTGAACTATTGCAGGTCTTTTTGTTATTGCTTTGTTCAATATTGTGATTATATATTGTTTTATCATTGTATATGTACCTGTTTTCCGTAGCTAAATTGAACTTGGAAAAGTCTCTCTGGGCCTTATAACCTTACGACAAATCACAAATACTGTTTTACATTAAGAGCATGACACTTCATTGACCGTATGTGCCACTATTTCTCAGGAAGTGAGATGATGTAGTTACTCTGTGTGTTTTCATCGAGTTATTTATCATTGCCTGAACACAAAGCAATATACAAGGTCTACGCTGCTGTAGCCACTGATTTATTAACTCGCTACCTTATTTTTGTTACGTATCCTTAAAATGTCTTTGCGATCGGTAATGTATATCTATCTCTTTCTAGGTGCGTCATATTAGAAGCAAGGAAAGAGTAAGAAAGAAAGGCAGCTACTAAGAAAGAGGAAAGGCAAGACTGTAAAGGAAAGAAGAGAGAGCAGATCAGATTTATAATGTGTTATTAAAGTGAAATAAATGGTAAAGTTCTGGTACAAGTCGTTATATTTGTGTCCTCTAACGTTGCTCATCTCGTCTTAATGTCCCGTCTTCCAGGGCTTTGATCCGCCCCATCAAAGCGAGACCAGGACGGTTTACGTGGCCAACCGTTTCCCCCAGCACGGCCACTACATCCCACAGCGCTTCGCCGACAACAGGATCATCTCATCCAAGGTACAACACGCCGTCCCGTTCAAGTTTAAACCACACCCTTTGACATGTTTTATGTGGCCATCCAATACATTTAGTAGTTTATATTTTGGCATTAGGTTTGAACAGGTTTTAGATGGTTTTGATTCTTGCTACAAAGATTAACCTTCCACACTACTAACTACTACAACATGTTGAAATCCAACTGAAACTTGTTCAAATCAGACTAAAACCTGTTCAAATCCTTCTAAATCCTGTACAAATCCAACTAAAACATTTTCAAATTCACCTAAAATCTTTTCAAATCATCAAAAATCTGTTCCAATCTACCTAAATCCTGTTCTAAACCAACTAAAACGTCTTTAAATCCAATTAAAATCTGTTAAGATCCAACTAAAACCTTTTCAAATTCACCTAAAATCTCTTTAAATCTTCAAAAATCTGTTCCAATCCACCTAAATCCAGTTCAAAACCAACTAAAACGTCTTTAAATCCAGTTAAAATCTGTTCAAATCCAACTAAAACCTTTTCAAATTCACCTAAAATCTCTTCAAATCATCAAAAAATCTGTTCCAATCCACCTAAATCCTGTTCAAAACCAACTAAAACTTCTTTAAATCCAGTTAAAATCTGTTCAAATCCAACTAAAACCTTTTCAAATTCACCCAAAATCTCTTCAAATCATCAAAAATCTCTTCCAATCCACCTAAATCCTGTTGAAATCCAACTAAAACCTTTTCAAATTCACCTAAAATGTCTTCAAATCATCAAAAATCTGTTCCAATCCACCTAAATCCTGTTCAAAACCAAATAAAACTTCTTTAAATCCAATTAAAATCTGTTAAGATCCAACTAAAACCTTTTCAAATTCACCTAAAATCTCTTTAAATCTTCAAAAATCTGTTCCAATCCACCTAAATCCTGTTCAAAACCAACTAAAACGTCTTTAAATCCAGTTAAAATCTGTTTAAATCCAACTAAAACCTTTTCAAATTCACCTAAAATCTCTTCAAATCATCAAAAAATCTGTTCCAATCCACCTAAATCCAGTTCAAAACCAACTAAAACGTCTTTAAATCCAGTTAAAATCTGTTCAAATCCAACTAAAACCTTTTCAAATTCACCTAAAATCTCTTCAAATCATCAAACAATCTGTTCCAATCCACCTAAATCCTGTTCAAAACCAACTAAAACTTCTTTAAATCCAGTTAAAATCTGTTCAAATCCAACTAAAACCTTTTCAAATTCACCCAAAATCTCTTCAAATCATCAAAAATCTCTTCCAATCCACCTAAATCCTGTTGAAATCCAACTAAAACCTTTTCAAATTCACCTAAAATCTCTTCAAATCATCAAAAATCTGTTCCAATCCACCTAAATCCTGTTCAAAACCAAATAAAACTTCTTTAAATCCAATTAAAATCTGTTCAAATCCAACTAAAACCTTTTCAAATTCACCTAAAATCTTTTCAAATCATCAAAAATCTGTTCCAATCCAATTAAAATCTGTTCAAATCCAACTAAAACTTATTTAAATCCAGTTAAAATCTGTTCAAATCCAACTAAAATCTTTTCAAATTCACCTAAAATCTTTTCAAATCATCAAAAAATCTGTTCCAATCTACCTAAATCCTGTTCAAATCCAACTAAAATCTTTTCCAATTCACCTAAAATCTCTTCAAATCATCAAAAATCTGTTTCAATCCACCTAAATCATGTTCAAAACCAACTAAAACGTCTTTAAATCCAATTAAGATCTGTTCAAATCCAACTAAAACCTTTTCAAATTCACCTAAAATCTCTTCAAATCATCAAAAATCTGTTCCAATCCACCTAAATCCTGTTCAAATCCAACTAAAACATGTTCACAAATGAAGATGAAATCTCGCATTTAAAATTTTATCTCCTTCGGCCCCTGAAAGGATTCTTATTAACACTTATTGAGTTTAACACCGGTTTAAACCTTCCCTGTCTCTCGTACACAGTGACATAACTGCAGACGTAACAGCCTGCCCCGAGCTAGTCCACATAAAAGGACAAATCTGTTCAAATGTAGCGTGACTGTTTCTTTCTCTGAACTGTGATATTATGAGAGCTTTATTTGTTTATTCTCAGCTGAAGCAGTTTGAAGTGTTTGGTGATTTTTGCAGCAGCTTCAATGATGTTCAAAACGATAAAGAGGATAATGCATAAGTGATAGTTAAATATTCTTTTTGGTTGATAATGCACTGGTTAAACAAGAGAAAAATATAGATAGACCACTGTTTAAAGCTGTAATGGCCGCAATAATTGAAGAATGAAGTCATATTTAAATCATTACTGTTAATTTGCTAAAAAAGCTAATAACAGGTTTCTTAAGGCTTTTAATGAAGTCAAAGTTAATTGATAAACTGTTGTTTTAACAGAGAAGCAATTGTCTCATTAGTTCACTTCACAAAAACAGTGTGTTATTAGTGTTTTATTGAGATGACTGTGACATTTTGAAACTGTGGCGCACTTTAAAAAAACAGTCCCATCTCAGTTCATGCATGTTTATCTCAACAAAAGTCTAATCTCAACAAAAAAAAAACAATCTCATCTCAGTTCATGCATGTTTATTGTTGAGAAAGATTTATAATTGTGGAAAGCAACGTCTTGTAAACTGTATATGTGTTGTCATAGCTCTAATTTGCATACTTTTTCCATTTATTTTCAGTCAAATGACAAATAGATTGAAATGCAGTGCTCTACTGACTTGAAACACTAATTGCGTTGGTAATGATGCACCTTTCTCACATGAATTGCCCTGATCTTGACTCTGTAGTAAAAGAGTTGGCAGATGTTGAGTGGATGTTGAAGCCACAGCCGCGTTAGCTAAAAGATTTATAATATGGTTCACAGATTGAAATTACACAATGTCAAAATGTACGGATGAAAAAGAGTATCTCATTAGTATGTAGTGCATGTACTATACAGATTTATGCTTATTTTTATGCACAGGCTTTAAATTAAAATGTGAGCTGGTATTAAATTTAAATTCTCCTCTTTGTTCATTCACATCTTCCTTCTCTGCAGTGATACTGAATCTTATTTTTCTTGTTTTCCAGTACACAATATGGAACTTTGTCCCCAAGAATCTGTTCGAGCAGTTCAGACGAATAGCAAACTTCTATTTCCTCATCATCTTTCTTGTTCAGGTAAAGCACAAGTTCATCTCAGTGCAACAGCGATTATTGTGGCCTCGGCCCTCTGTGCCCCAGATATAAATGTGTTGTGTAGTGAGTCATCACAGAGACAGGTCTCCCTCTGTTTAGACCCACACACTCTGAGAGATGTGTGTCTTCACAGCGTAGGCGTGTGCCCTTCACAATGCATCACTCAAGACTATGTTATAATACTATTTGGCATTCAAATCTCAAGCCTCTCCTGTTTTATTTGTGCCTCTGTAACGAAGCCAAAGCAATGACCTCAGACCTAGAACACTATCTTTTCTCCCACACAGAGTCTGCTTTCTAGGGAGCACCATAATGTCAAGTGTTCCTGTCTTCATCAAACAGAACACAATACCTCAGAGTTATCTTTAGTTGGTCTTTCAACACCCTTCACTCAACCTGTGTGGGAAGGTTTTGACATATTTTAGTGAAGCCAGATGTTTTCAACGAGTAGTAATCATTCTTCCAGGTAGAAAAAGAGCTATTGTTGCCTTTTCAAGCAAGAAATGTGTATCTGATTGTTAACAAACTAATCCCATTTTCAGGATTCATACGGAAAAGTCATGGAAATTTAAGTACAATTTCCAGCTTTTTGCAGAAGATATGGAGTTTTAATTGTTCAGTGATTGGAAAATATCAGTCACACTTCTAATAATCATCCCCCAAATATTTTCCATAATTAGCCTGATCTCAAGATAGATGCATTTTCAATTACATTTACATTATTTATAGAATGGTAAAAATACATAACAGCAATACGTATTGATTTAATTATTTTATTACATTTAATTAGATACCTTATGTTTGAAATTTGTAAATCTAAATTTTAATCAAGACTTTATTTTGGTAAAAAATATAGTGAAGATATATAAAAGTCTCTTAAAATATTGTGGAAAAGTGTATAAACCTCTGTTCTTCTCATAAACGGTGATTTTTACATGAAACAGTAAATCCAGCTGATTTATATTAAGGTAACACTTGATTAGTTTTTGGTTCTCGTGTGCACAGATTACTGAGGCTGAACCAGGTTGTTCTGAGTGTCAGTCCGATGTGCGTTCATGTTTGTGGTGTAAAGTGGCAGTTAACCTTTAGAGGAAGTGAATAGTTTCCTGTTTGACACATCACTGCTCTACTTCTCTCTTTGTACTCTGCCGTTTGCTCCGATATGACCCACCTACAGCTCACGTTACCGTTTACTTTAGTTTTACACAAAATCTAACACTCTCCTCTGCACTCTGTCCACAGTTAATGATAGACACCCCTACGTCACCAGTCACCAGCGGCCTGCCTCTCTTCTTCGTGATCACAGTCACTGCCATTAAACAGGTGAGAAAACCACGGCCCAATAACTTCCTCCTGTCTGAGAGGAACAGGGAACTAACACTAGGAAAGTGCAATCAAAACTGGACTATTTATATTTGTCTGAACACATGAAAAGGGAAACTATCAGCTAAAATGTCCAGGAAATATTTATTTTTAAGGAGAATAGGGTAGCACTTCCACACAACATTGTAATAATGGAGTAATTAGGAAATACTCTAGAAATTGTGGTTAATTATTAAGTAATTTTCAAAGAATTGCCCACATTTATAGCTTATTTTAACTATGTAATACTGGGAACTTGTGCCAGGTCGGGAAGTATCAAATTGTTTACCATATTTACTTTTAATAATTATTGTTTATTGTCTTTTTACGAGATTATTACCATTATTTTACCGAGCTGGAATGTTAACTGCTACTGAGAACAAAATTAACTTCCTATTAATATCTGCAGCAACTTTTTTTTTATACAATTTAATGTCCTCAAAGCAATCAATACCCTTTTAGTGTATTGTAGTTACGGTTGAAATGTAACTTGTGACACAGTGATAAGATAAATATTTAAGCTGGAAGAGGAAGGCACTGTGTGGATATATTTATTCATGATTTGGTTTTTTTTCCCTGGATGAACCTCTAACTATTGTACCTTTGTTGGGAGTCTTTATAAATTCTTTTAAACGCCTCTTAAACATCTAAAGAGGTTGTTTTGTGAATTGCTCAGTCACAGTTTGTCTTGTCTCGCAGGGCTATGAGGATTGGCTGAGACACAAGGCGGACAACGAGGTCAACGGGGCACCAGTGTTTGTGGTTCGCAGCGGAAGTCTGGTTCAGACAAGATCCAAAAATATTAGAGTAAGAACACAACATAATACTCAGAGGTTTCTCCTGAAGATATCTTTTCACCGTTAAAAAGTAAACAGACATGACCAGCTTTAACTTATCTGTCAAATTCCTGAAGCCAGTGGTGTTTCTGGAGTCTCTATTGCAACATACAGTGAGATAAGTTGATAATGAAGAGGACTGAGATTCATGTGACTGGATTTTATAATACTAAGGGTTGCATTGTTCAGAGCAAAAGTGCAAAAGTGCCAGGAATGCTGTGTGAATAAAGAATTTGTTGCAGCAAGACATGGGTTACCTCAGTGAAAAGTCAGTACACATTAATATAAAATAACCTCAGATTTTTGAAAGGTAGCTGTGCCTAGTTAAGGATTATGAACTAAAATACACTGTTAAAAATGACTTGTTTATCTCTATGGGCTTTAGTGAACAGTTAAGTTATGAAAATCAGGGTTTTCTTTAACCGTTGTGTCTGGAGCCAGTGTGTTAATGGTGTACATTCTGTTAAACTTTGGATTTTATTATAAGTGTGCTCAAACCTGTCAGGCTTGATATTGTTTACGCAAGCATGAACTGTGAGAGGTGACGTATTAAAGGGTACGACGTGTCGTTGGACGTCAGTGGAAGGTAAATACCAGCAGAGTTATGTCACAGTGAGAAGTGTGTGAGGAGTAAACAGGTCATTAGAGCAGAAAGAGCTGCAGGAGTATTTTAGGAGACAACATTATGGGTCAGTCCAAGAAGAAAAATATTATACTATGATACTTGTTTAAAAGGTTAAGAAGGGAGCATCAAGATATAGTTTTTCTTCCCTCCAATTCCCTCCTGATGCCTTCCCCTTAACGTATACTATGTGCATTATATTTATATGATGGATGACTGATGAAATTTCCACATACATGCGGTTTTCCTCTTATTGAACAAAAGCTTTACTTCCAGAAAAGTTTGAATGAGTACTTTTTTTAAATTCTTGCTGTCAGGAAGATAACATCACCTACTAAAACATAAAATATGCTTTGTATTTGTTGTTGTCTTATGAGCTGGAATATTTATCGTTCTTTATCAGCATAGGTGAGCTTATTGAATATAAATCGAGACTGGTTTTAAGGCCATTTGTAGTCTTGTCCTAGTCTCAAACACATTTTTATTCAAACTTGTCTCAGTCTTGAATGTCAAGATCAACCGAGATCACAAATGGTATATTTGTCTGTTGAGATTCAATGAAAACCTTTGTCATTTTACATTCAATTAAAAGTCTTGTTCTAAGTCTGTCTCCTTCACCAAACACTGACCCCTCTATGAGACTGGACTGGGTCGACAACTGGACTTGGACTGTCTGGATGGAACTGTTTCTTGGCGTCTATTCCAATGTATCATACGTTGGTTTGGCTTTTGACGATCTTCCATACTCTTGGTCTTGACTCGTTCTTGATAACTGAATGAGATAATAACGCATTAAGGATAGATTTTCCAAATATTGTACATCCCACTAATTAAATATTTCTTACAGTTCAATCTTTGGTTTCATTATATTCATGTGACCACTCTTTAGTTTTAGACAGATAGATAAAGAGCTATCTTTTTGATTTACTGCTCTGTTCTTTCATTAGTTAAATGATAATAAATATTAGGTTTGTGTATACTCATTGTGTCAGTGTTGTCAGGGGTATTTTCTGTCATCTCAGTCTAACTCTGACTGTTCTAACTGTATGTTTCTCTGTTTATCTGTGTGTCCAGGTGGGGGACATCGTCCGTGTGGCTAAAGATGAGACGTTTCCAGCCGACCTGGTGTTGCTGTCGTCAGATCGAGCAGAAGGCACCTGTCACATCACCACAGCCAGTCTGGACGGAGAAACCAACCTTAAGGTATTCACAGTGAATCCATATACCTGACTATGCATTAGTGCTTGTCTTTTTATTTCTTCTTGGTAATGCATCTTAGTGTTTCAGTGGTAAGAGTTGTTTTGCCTGGACCTTGGCATTTCCCCTGCACAGGTTGCATCTTCTGGGAAATGAGCCTAATGGAAGTCTAATGGATAAATGAAATCTCATTCAGACCTGGCTGAACGGCTACAGATATCAAAAGAACACAAACATATACTTTAATTTTGTTTACCTTGGTCACATTCAGATCTAACTGTGATAAAACACAAAATGGCCTCTGTCGTTTAGACTCTGTCGTTCCGTCCCTGCTCCGTTCGTTGTCATCTGCTCTACGTTTCTTGCCAAAGGCTACGCTGCTTAATTGTTTCACTAATAATATGCTGCTTCATCTGTTACAGTGTATTTATAAAAGAGGGATGCTTTTTTTATTGGTAGCCAAGAAATGTACTGTAGCATGTCCAGATTATTAATAGCATTAACTGCATCTAACACCACTGTGGCTGTAACACTTATTAAACCAATTTACACGTCTAGGATCTTAAGTCACACTTTTCAGCTCATTATTTATACAGTGCATCTTCAGCTCAACACTTGTTACATTATTTTATCATTATTTAAATGAGTGTGTAGATAGTGATGTGTAAAGAAACTCAGTACAACTTCTGCAAAGTATTAACAGAGTCCACTCCACTCTGTTATCATATTCTGTTTTCTTCTTTGTTTACCTCTTCTCTGTGCATTTTAAAAATCCGCTTATAGTTTAACCAAGGCCGAGTTTGTTTTACGTTATATATACCCACAGAAAACTCAACAAGCAAGAAAATACTGTCAGAAACCTTTTCGATCAATTCAGCTGGTTATGAAAATGCCATTAGACTCGTCCCTGTCGAATTAATACAAAATAAATAAGGTGCCCACAAATGGTAAATAGTTTTGCGAAAAGGTCACTATCAAAACAGATTTGATTACATGAGTTAGTTTGATGCTCCTAAACTATTGTCTAGACAAAAGATGCAGCCTTTGTGGTAAGATCGGTTTGAACATTGTCTGCCCTTTTCAGCAATAAAACCTTTTAAACATTAGACTTAAACACTTACTGTGAATGTCAAGAAAAAACATGGACTAATGAATCTAAATATCGTTTTTGAAGCCGTTCCAAACAAGAACCTGTTCCCTTTTGTTCCCCTTTGACCACAGCCAGGTAACTAGGTGAGATCTTCACGGTGCAGAGCTGCCAAACCAGTCCAATAACAGACAGCTCCTTGTCCCACTGTCGGTGTATTTACTTTCCTTTGTGTGAAAATGTCTTTTCAGCATTTTAAGCAAAGTCCTCCATCAGCATTTCTGTGCGTTCTTGTGTCTCTTCTGCCTGTTTTTAGACGCACTACTCGGTGGCAGAAACATCAGTGTGTCAGTCAGTGTCTCAGCTGGAGTCTCTGCAGGCCGTGGTGGAGTGTCAGCAGCCAGAGGCCGATCTGTACAGGTATGCTTAGCTCCTGTACTGAAAGAACAACGAAATGAGCTTGGAAATATAACATTAACGTTGTATTACATGGATATCCACTTGTACATTTACATACACTGGAATCTGCACTATTATCTAGACGCATAATAAGTGGTATTTTACCCACCGCTGCTGTGTCTGTAGCAAAAAGAACAAAATTAGGAGTGGATCAGTGGGTCAAAGAGGGACATTAAGATTTAAATAATGTCTCTAGTCAGGTGCTCTTCAAGGATCTGTGCACATGGAGAATCCACTTTAAAGAGTCAATGAAATTAGCCTCTTCTCTCTCAAAATTATTGCAGTGTAGACTCGGGCTGCATTAAAAGATAAAAGTCCTTTATTTAACTAAGGACAAACTAGAGTGTTTTGACCTATTCTTCATCTTCTTAAGGGTTTGAATAAAAGTGTGTTAATCCTAGTGTCTTCGTTTTTTTAAAGCTACATTAACAGGGCTCAATCCTATTAACAAAAATATATAAGCAAATGAAAATAGAAAAGAAAGGTGTAGGGAGAGATTTGACGACAGTTTCATGAAGTGAATTGAACTTCCATATTTATAATTGTCTCTATTTTGATTAGGAATAATGAGGTCTGAAATGCAAGAATAAAAGAAGGTGTGAGGTGGACATGAGGTCAAGCTAAGGTCTCACAATGATCCAAGTCTTGCTGAGTCTCTGACAGTGGCAGAAGTTTGTTTGTTTAAAAAGTTCAACCATGTTTACTAGCATTACATCATTAGGCGCCTCATTTTGACATTTCTCATAAATCCACAAATCCAGTTTAAGGGCTGCACAGATTAATACACGGTAGTCATAAAGTAAGCCGTGTTATTAAATGGCTGTTGGCTTTAGACGGCTCCATCACCTCTTCAGTGCTCCCTCTTCCTCTGAGCGTCTCAGCTGACTACTGTGGATCGATCGGGTTATTTTTAGAACAGGCAGTTTGTTTCAATGGCAGTTCCCCCTCCCTTTTGACTCTGCACATGACACACACTTTTCTACCATACTTTCTCTCAGCAGTCATATTCTGCAACATTTAGACTCCTTTTTACCCAGATTTCTCGTCAAGTTAAAAGATACTATTTGAATACTAGCCTTTTTGTCACTATTCACTCATTATTTAGTTACATCTAAATGGGTATATTTTATTAAGAGCTGTTAAGTTGCCCCAATGTGTATGAAATGTGGTGTCTTCCAGGTTTGTGGGTCGGATCACGGTGACTCAGCATGGAGAGGAGATTGTCAGGTGAGACCAGATACACTCAGCTTTAAGCTAGACCTTAAATTAAACTGGTATTTACTGACAGATATGATCAGAGGAAAATGACATGGTACAGTATGACCTTTGCTGCCTGCTTTCTTTCTTACACACTTCTTATCTGCTCCATTATAAGAGACTAAAACTACCCGATAGTATTTGTGCACTATATTTATGTTGTTGTTTTTATTCAGGCCACTTGGTCCCGAGAATCTGCTGCTGCGAGGAGCCAGACTGAAAAATACCAAAGAAATATTTGGTAAGTCTGCTTTTGAGTCAACAGACCTAACCTTGAGAAATAAGTTTGCAGTTCTTTAAACAACCTCTGACAAACTGTGTCTGAGTCATAGTTTCTCTCTGACTGTGAAAAACCTTTCATGAAAGAGCATTTGTGTTTTTATTTAACAAGGTTTTAGTTGTTTGCTGACTACGAAGAGGAAAATAAAATACAAGAAAATAACAAAATAGAATGGTACTAGAACAAAATATTACTGTTAAAACAGAACAACATAATACTTTGTGTGTATAATATAATATTTATTGTATGTATTAAAGCATAGGCAGCTTTAGTCATATCAGTGAAATAAATAAATCTCTAGTCTAAATCTGTGGTTCCCAGACAGTGGGTCAGGAACCAAAAAAGGGTTGTAGAAGACTTTATTTGGGCTGCCCAAAAATAAAAACTCATAAATGTATTTTTTTTTAAATGGATAAAAAAATGTTTAGTCCATAGGCACATTATGAAAAAATGTCTGCGTTTGGAAATGGGTAAAATCAGAAGAAGACAGTAAACAATAAACAACAAAATTAAGGAACAAAACACCCCAAAAATGAATAAACTGACACAAATAACCTACACTGAAAAACAAAACAGATGAGGATGCTGGGTCTTTTTAAATATGGGTCCCCTTCCTGTTTTTGTCTAAATGTGTTGTTGCAGGTGTGGCGGTCTACACAGGGATGGAGTCCAAGATGGCCTTGAACTACAAATGCAAGTCCCAGAAGCGTTCAGCAGTAGAAAAGTAAGACCAGTTGAAACATAGGTTTTCAGAATCTGTTTGTTTATGTCTAACCTAAATTCATCTCATTTAGGTCAATGAACTCCTTCCTGATCATCTACCTGGGCATCCTTCTGTCAGAGGCCGTCCTCAGCACCATCCTGAAGTACGCCTGGCAGGCTGAGGAGAAATGGGACGAGCCTTTCTATAATCAAAAGACTGAACAGGAGAGAAACAGCAGCCCTGTAAGTCTCTGCCAGATAAAAGGCCTCTAAAATGCATTTCTATTGATTTGCTTTTGTAATTTGTGCAGGCTTTCTTCCCCAGTGATAAGATGATCTTTTAGTCAGTGTTTGTCTGAGATTCTGTTTTCCCTCTTACTATAAGTACACCTTTTTTTTAAATAATCAATTAATGAGGAGTTAAGAGAGTTGTCAAATTGTCACCTTAAAGCCTTTGACACACAGAAGGATTTCAGGAAGTCTGGTCAAGTGGCTTTAGATTCTGTGACAAGGCATTAAAGCAGAAGAGTTGTCTTTGGGTTTGCCCAGCTGCCAGCCTATCAGCCGCCTGCCAGCACTAATCTGTCACACCGAACAGTCGCCTCTGTGCAAGGACAAAGAGAGAAAATTGTACCTTTACACTGCATTACAGGTGTCATTGTCCATGAAGCCAGCGAGAGGAAAACGGGACAGTTTTAGTCGGACGGTTTCACACCTGGACTGAGCTCTCGTCCAGATCCGTTGACTTTTTTAAGCCCCTTTGTGTTCACTTTTTATTGAAGCATATTCCTGTTGGTCTGAATCATCCTGGATGTGATTCTGTTTTTATGCCATAATGTGATTATTTATGTAAATTAGCCCTGTGGTTCTTGGTTTTAATTTCACCTAGCACTGTTTCTGTGTGTTTTCCTGTTGTGTGGCATGTACATAATGCGTCAGACCAGAAGCAGGCTAGTCTTTTTACCTTAAAAGGACACAGTGGCTCACCTTTTTGTTGTTGAGCATAAATTCAGCCTGACTGACATGGGATATTCGAGGTAGACTATCACAGAAACAATCATAAAAGGGGTTTTTGTCTGACCAGGATTGTCTCTTTGGTCTAAAAGTAAATAAATTACACGTTTCACACCTGACATTCTGGTTTAGATCAAACGGTAAAGCCCAGACTGAAGAAGCTAGCTGTAAAATTACTCTTATTTTTAGGTTTCAAGTTCATTTAACATCTGCTTCTCTCCACACCATAACACTTTCCTTGATATTTGATTTATAGTGAGTTAAAGATTTTTTTTAAGCTTTGTGGTTTGACTTGACTGACTTTTGTTTTAGAAAAGACACTTATCTCTGTCTTAACAACTGTCTGTAAAATCCTTCCCGCAGATTTTGAAGTTCATCTCAGACTTCTTGGCGTTTCTGGTCCTCTACAACTTCATCATCCCCATCTCACTCTACGTCACTGTGGAAATGCAAAAGTTCCTGGGCTCGTTCTTCATCGGCTGGGATTTGGACCTTTATCACGAGGAGAGCGACCAGAAAGCCCAGGTCAACACCTCGGACCTCAACGAGGAGCTGGGGCAGGTAGAGATCTCAAATACACACCACAATGACATGATTTTAAGACTATTTACTTTTAAATCTGGACTCTGGACACAACAATGAAGCTTTCCTCTTTAGTGAAAGTGCTTGCTTCTGTGTGTGTTCCCAGGTGGAGTATGTGTTCACTGATAAGACGGGCACCTTAACAGAAAATGAGATGCAGTTTCGTGAGTGTTCAATTAACGGAACCAAGTACCGAGAAGTTAACGGCAAATTGGTACCAGAGGGACTCACTGATGACTCGCCAGACGGATCTACACCTCACATGGTAAAACAAACAAATGCCACAAGAAGTTTGATTTGAAGAAGAGATATTCATGATTTTTCTGACCTTAAACTGTAAATAGGGCAGGCAGTTTCAACAAAAGTCTCCTTTAAGGTACAAATAAAGGTTTAGTCACTGTTCCATCATTTTCCAGGCAAGATTATATACATTCACATACAAGGAATAGTTTTTAAAATGCCTGAAGAAGCAGGTTTAGGATTTAATTTAATACAGAATTGACTGTAAATCAAATCTTTAGACCTGGCACTAAAAACCAGACAGAGTCTTCATATTGAATGTGGCCAGCCTTAATGCAAGATGTGAATGCTCTAAATGGGTCCTGAATGCAGCCTAAAAGATCAGAAATGAGAACACATTCGCAGGAGCGGCATAATGTTGTATTAAAGCCTTTATTTACGCCAGTATTTATAAAAATGAGTTAAGCATAATGTGTTATTGTTATTGAAATGATTGCACCAGAAAGAGTAATATAAGAGAAAAGACTGGAAACAAAGTTGTACTGCTCTCTTTTAAAGTTTAACTTAATTTTTTAGTATAATGCACATCTTTGTATTCATGGTGGCTTATACACAGATAAATTAAATGCTCAGTAAATGTTTTAACCAATCAAAAGCTCTGTATTTTTGTACACGGACATGAGGAAATACCAGTTAGATTGAAATGGGTCTAATACAATATATACCTTTTGTCTCTTTTAGGTCGGCGAGGAGTTGTTGTTCCTGAAGGCAGTAGCGTTGTGCCACACGGTTCAGATCAGCTACGACCAGCCTGACTGCATCGTCGGGGTAGGGGACCCATTTTCCCACGTAAACGGTTTCTCTACGAATCACATGGAGTACTACGCCTCTTCCCCGGACGAGAAGGCTCTGGTGGAGGCCGCAAAGAGGTAATGGTTCAAAAGCAATAAAAGTAATTTGATTTTATTTGTTGTTGTGAAGTATGTTGTGAGTGTAATAATATAAAGGTTTCTGATTCAGCCAGAAAGCATAGTACAGCACAGTTTCTAAGCTTCTTTTAATCACAGAATGGGCTGCTTTGTCTTTGACGGGATGTTTGATTTTAGCTGGCGCTCTGTTCCTCTGTGTCAGCTGCTGAGGTCCCATAAAACATTTGAGAAGGTTAGACTCGAGGCCAAAAGAAAAGTGAGGCTTTTTTCTTCTTCCTTGTAGTATTTGCTTTCACTATAATAAATCACAAGCTACAATTTAGTGGACACCAATAATGCCACAGCTGATTAAGTTTAGTCTGAGTGATTCAGGGCAGTTGGCTCTAATGCCAGCTTTTGAAACCCAGTGTTACTATAGTTGAAAAAAAGAAGGAGGAGGCACAAAGCGTGATGTTGATGCTGCCTGGATACATTTCACCGGTAAATTTGATATTTTTGAACAGGAGTCAATTGCAGTCAGGCCTAATGGAGCCTCTTTAATGAAAATATTACACTAGTATTAACAGTTTTAAAGAGATAGTTCAGTATTTTCTATTTGAAAGCTGATTTATCCCTAGAATAGTTACACAGTCAAGAGCAGTGCCACTAAACAATGTAGTGGAAATTTTATTTATTTATTTATATATTATTTGTGTGTCTTCTTGTATTTTAATTTAAAAGTGTGGCTTATAGATGGTCATTTCCATAATATGTTAAGAAATGGCCCAGATTTTGTTTTTTATACTTTCTGTTTATACTGTCTTCTCTTATCCCTAGTTGCTTATAGATCCCCTTTTACAAAAATACTGGACTATGCCTTTGAGGACTTACCCATGAGCTTCAAAGTCCACTCCAGTCAATATCCAGTAATAATGAAGTATCTGCTGCTTAATTTGGCTTTATTATGTAGTTATCACAGTAACCCAGGTGTCAATTTTACTTTATAGCACTGCATAATGTTTTTAAGTCTCCTGTCAGTCCCTCATTATCCTCAACAGAATAATAATGTTCAGACTATGCAAATACTGACCCTCTGTGACCCTGACGATGGTTATATATATTGACTAAATCAATCATTAAGTAGGATTTAGTTCAAGATTATGAAAATTTTGTCTTAATGAGTTGCTTTTCTTTTCTTTTTTTTTAAGGATTGGAGTCTCCTTCACAAGTAGCAACGGAGACACTGTGGAAATCAAAACATTTGGAAAAGCAGAAAAGTATGTTATGGCATGTTTAGTATAAGCCATTTTCAGCACAAATTAGGATTATCATATATTAAAAAAACATTGGACATAGAAAGAATTAATTACTTACAGAGAAACTATACTTGTAACTTGTGTAATTAACTTGTCTCATGAGTTGTGACCACTTATTCATGTTTTTGTGTGTGTCTTTAGGTTTAAACTGC
Organism: Rhyacichthys aspro; assembly: GCA_036850595.1. Taxonomy (NCBI): domain Eukaryota; kingdom Metazoa; phylum Chordata; class Actinopteri; order Gobiiformes; family Rhyacichthyidae; genus Rhyacichthys; species Rhyacichthys aspro. The sequence continues at coordinate 5,306,236 of CM072151.1, forward strand.
TGCATGTTTTAGAGTTTGACCCAAATCGCAGAAGAATGAGCGTCATACTCGAGACTCCCTCTGGTAACATTACACTCCTACCCAATTAAAACATATAATCATTAATGATCGCTTGCCATTAGGATAAGTGACCAGATGGGCAATACCTTTTTATTTATTTTTTTACAAATTTCTTCTTTCCGCCTTCATTTTGCAGGTGGACAGGTAATGTTCACCAAGGGAGCGGAGTCAGCCATATTGCCTTTTACGTCCAGCGGTGAGATCGAGAAGACAAGGCTGCACGTAGATGAGTTTGCCTTGGTAAGAAATCGATTCCTTTTGAGGGAATATCTTCGAGTTCACGCACTTTGTACAATCAATGTTAGGAGCCGGGAAGCTGATGAAGCGCTAAAACTCACTGACGATACCTTTTAGAGCTCTATTTAAAGTCAGCAGAATTTAAAATCCAGTGACCAGCTCATTTCTTAATGTTTTTCTAATGTTTGTAATCTTTTTTCGATATGTGATTCAACTCAAAAAGTACTATTTAATGTTAGACATGTCCTTGTACAGTTTCTTCAAGTAGTTTTAGATAAGTAGCACAACTTCTTTAATGTGAGTCAGGTTGGATCCAGTCACACTGTTGTAAGAGTCCTATCACAGGTGTCCCATGCCTTCAGTGAGTCCTTAGTGATGGATGTCAGGACACATCTCGACACATTGAGTGACTTCACAGCTGATTTTAACACTGGCAACTTTTGATGCGTCACTCAGGACACATTTCACAGTCAAATCAATCAAGACAGAGCCATTCTGAACTCTCGACGGTATATTTTTGTCAAAAAAGACGAGGCCTTTAATGGATAATACCAGTTAAAGGCTGTTAAAAGAGATTCATATGCTTTAGTCACTGTCAGTCTTTTCCATTTCTCAGTTTCTTTGTCATATTCTCCAGCCCAGACTGATATCATCGAACCATCTCATGACTCCATATCCTCTTTATCTCTCTCCCTCACCGTCACTATATTAAATTCTCACTTGTTATTCTCCTCTCTTGTTTTTCCATTTTCTCCAACCCTCACCCTCGCTCTTCAGAAAGGTTTGAGGACGCTGGTCGTAGCGTGTCGCCACTTCAGCCCAGAGGAGTACATCGAAGTGGACAGGCGTCTGAACGCGGCCCGCACCGCTCTGCAGCAAAGAGAGGAGCGGCTACAGGACGCTTTCAACTTCATCGAGAGAGACCTGCACCTGCTGGGAGCCACGGGGGTCGAGGACAAGTATGAGCACAACTCACAGGAAAATAATAAAAGAGCAGATGAGTTGGGATCTTATTAAAACACAGCCTCTCGTGCAAACAATAGTTGTGTTTCCATGAATATATTATTCCATAAATATAGATATTGGCTATCAGATATATAAGATTTCAAGTCACACCCTCTCTGATAAATTTAATTGGTTTCCGACTGATTGCAGTGGTATTTAACTTAAAACTAACCACCGTTGATTTAAAAATTAGACTTCAGTTTCCGTCAGAAGCTATTTCCACTTTTAAAGAATAAATAGCTGTGATTTAATGCACTACACTTTAATTCTCTGAACCAATAATGATAAAGAAACAAAATATAAAACGATTTAGACAGACATAATTAATAGAGGTCCATGTTTCCTTTGCTATACTATATTAAGTTTATCGTGTTAAAAGTGTCCATTTAGATGTTTATTGTAATTAAGACTGTTTAAGGTCATAACTATACAGTCAGATGTCAAATTATGTAACACATGTTCTTTTGCCAGTGGCAGCAGTAAACAAAATGTACTTTTTATTTAATTAGAACATGTGTTTATTCCTATTTGGTTCGTATCCTCGCTCTGTGTTGCACTATTTATGTACTCAGTGTTGTGCTAGTTTCTGTTACTTTTACTGTTACTATTAGTAGTTACAGCGTGTTGAAAAAAAGGTTTAAAATAATTTGTGGCATTAAAGAAACCAGAAACGCGTGGCTGCTGTGAGAACAAATGGCGTATAGTCAGCAGAGACACTGAAAACGTCACCTCTCGGAGCGCTCGGGAAATGAATGTTGATATGTTTGAGTCGGCTCACCATCTGCTGCTCACATAAGCCTCTCCCTCTCAGTTTTATCTCTGCTCTGTCCCTGTTTTCTCTCCTCCTCAGGCTCATGGTCACAATCAGATGATCTGCTCCATTATGAAACCCACTCAGACCCAAATGAATATTATGAAAGTGATAGCCATGCTAATATTAGATTTTTTTAACACTTAGTCTTAGTCTTGCTTCAATTAATTGTCTTTTCTTTCTGTCAAACTGCGATAGAGAAGTGTGATCAATTTTCACATTAGCTTTTCTGCTGTTACATGGGCTTTTTTCTTCAGTCCATCTTAAATCCAGTTTCTTACGACTGTGTTGTTCGCATGAGTCATTCTTATTTAGATTAACTTTATCTAAATACACAAAATCTAGATCTACATGAAATATCTAGGTCATTCTTGACAATTTAGTATAGAAAAACATATCTTTCGGCATTATTTACATAAAGACTGCTTTCCCCATAACTATTATTAAGTCTGTAAAAAAAACTAAATAGAATAGCTATTGTTGTCTTGCGAATGGTGAGTTTTGGGGCAGTTTGTTAAGCATTTTCCAGCTTTATTGACACAAAAATAATGTCATGATCTCTGATGTCTTTGTCATGAGACAAACTATTTTATCCTTTTGTGTTGTTTTGAACTCATGCTTCCTTACTTGTCTTGATCTTGGACTTTGGATTGTTGGGATTTATTCTTTTCTGAATTTCTTAATGTCTTTACTTAACTTTTCTCCTGAACAAGGTTTATTTAGCGTTGTCTTATGTTTAAACCCATGATAGGATTAAAATTCCCTCTTTTTTGTCAGGCTCCAAGACAAAGTCCAGGAGACAATAGAGGCTCTACGTCTGGCCGGGATCAAAGTATGGGTGCTGACAGGGGACAAACACGAAACAGCAGTCAGTGTCAGTTTGTCCTGTGGCCACTTTCACCGAACCATGAACATCCTGGAGCTTCTACAGCAGCGGTCTGACAACGAGTGTGCCGAGCAGCTCCGCAGACTGGCCCGAAGGTGAGGCTGGGGTTATTTACCACAAAATCACATAAAGTTAAATGTCATCAGACATTCCTAGACCTCATCATGGAGACTGAATTGACATCCACACATTAATGTCAATGGATAAGATGCAAAAAACAGAAACATGAACAATAGTTAATGAATCAGCCAAAAAACAATCACTGCACTGCACCACAGAGTCAATAAGAAGTAGTGGCCTAATTAAAACTATGACAGAATAAAATATCTGTTTATTTAGATTAAATTAGACCAGTAATCTGACTGTAATGAGACTCTTAAAAAAGAAAAATATTACCTTTTAACTCGACTTTGACAATGAGGCAGTGAGTTCAAATGATTTGCATAACATTCGATTTTTCAGAGAAAATATTATATTATAAAGAAAATGTATTTTCCAGGTTCAGTGTGTCCTTTTTAAATCACAAGAGCTAAGTGGTCACGAAGACATCACGTCCGTTTCGTTGCAGTGAACATAATGTTTTTGGAAGTGTCATTTGTATAAAACCTTTTCTCTTGACCACACTCAGGATAAAGGAGGACCATGTCATTCAGCATGGTTTGGTGGTGGATGGAGCCAGTCTGTCTCTGGCGCTGAGGGAACACGAAAAGCTCTTTATGGAAGTGTGTAAAAACTGCTCCGCTGTGCTCTGCTGCCGTATGGCTCCTCTACAGAAAGCCAAGGTACTAAATCTATACTGTGTACTGGGTTCACATATTTAAAGACACGTTTTACTGTCCCACCATCACTAGACACATTTTAGTGGCTCAAGTGACCTTTAATTTTGTGCTACTTCTTTCTTGAGAGTGTAAAAAAGACACTGCAGTGAGTCATTTTCCTGATGTTAGTGTTAGTTTCACGTGCAAGATTTTATAATATATTTAATAGTACAGTAGTTTTAATTAGTGCATGATTCAATGGCAGTACATGTACATTTCTGAGAACCCCTTATATTTTAAAATGGAGTTGAGACGTCTCTTTTTACCTTCAGGTGGTGCGCCTCATTAAAACGTCTCCAGAGAAACCCATTACTTTAGCTGTTGGCGACGGAGCCAATGATGTCAGTATGATACAGGAGGCCCACGTCGGTATAGGTGAGTCATGACCCCTGTGTCGTTGTGTATTTATTATAGACGGCGTGCTCCTGTATGTACGACTTATACGCACCTGTGTTTGTAGGTATTATGGGTAAAGAGGGTCGTCAGGCCGTGAGAAACAGTGACTATGCAATCGCCAGGTTCAAGTTCCTGGCGAAACTTCTGTTGGTGCACGGCCACTTCTACTACATTCGCATTGCAACACTTGTACAGTACTTTTTCTACAAGGTAATGTCTGACTTTTGTATTTTGTCTGATATTTCAACACTAAATTTTACACACACTGAGAGTTTTTAATGTTACTTTCTCTGTGTCTTTTGTAGAATGTGTGTTTTATCACTCCCCAGTTTTTATACCAGTTCTTCTGTCTGTTTTCACAACAAGTAAGTGTCCTTCTCTCTGTGTCACTTCCACCAGCTCATCTCTGTCACTGTGAATGACTCGTAATCAATTGTGAAGACATTTAGCCGAGTGATCCAACCCTTTTCACTAGTTTTGTCGCTTTTTGGCATTGCATTTTACTGATAAACGAATCAGTGTGGTCTGTTTTTCAACCCTTATATTATGCCTCTTCATTTATCTTTAATTAGAAATAACTTTGCTCACTTTACCTACTGACTAGCTAAATGTTTGAGTGCCCAAAAGTGCTCCAAAATCGATTTATTAGCCTCCAGTCGAATATCTTCTCTGTGTGTGTCCCAGACTCTGTACGACAGTGTTTATCTGACGCTGTACAACATCTGCTTCACCTCGCTGCCCATCCTGGTCTACAGTCTGTTTGAACAGCTGGTCCATCCACACGTTCTGCAAAGTAAACCCGCTCTTTACAGGTAAGTCTGACTGATGCAAATATACCAGCCATAATTAACTCCTCCCAATCAATCCTGACTTTAATGATTCTGTTTGTGTCACACAGAGACATCAGCAGAAACTCGCTGCTGTCTTTCCGGACCTTTCTGTACTGGACACTGCTGGGTTTCTGTCACGCCTTTGTGTTCTTCTTTGGCTCCTACATCCTGATGGGAGAGGACACCACCCTGATGGGCAATGGACAGGTGTGTTTTTCACCATATTTGTGGAAATTAGGTTCTTTTTATACATGCCCCTTTTAGCTTTCAAAAGTAAATATAAAGTTATGTGTTTAAATGAATAACTAACCTCAGTCTCGTTGGTTGGTTTGTTGTCTTCTTCCTTCATCGACATCAGTGTTTTCAATAGAATGATGTTTTTACAGTTTACACAACAACGTAGCAGGGAAAGGTCAAAAACAAGAGATGCCAAAATGTAACTGAATCTTAGCCTTTTTAGTGAAACAGCCTTTTTGTGAACACAAAATGCATGTTTACTTGGCCTGGTGGATCCATAGGTAGATAATGTGGCATTCTCCAATTTTATTTCCCTTTTGAAGTCCTTAGGTTTTGTACTATTTCCTTTGCAGTAAAATTACATTAAAAAAACTAAGCTCGGAAGCCTGTATGATTAATCTTTTATCTAGAAAGTAACCAGTAGACCAAAAAATTAGGCTGTTTTTAAACTGCTCTTTATGAACCCATCAGTGGAGCAGGGATGTCCAGATCTTGTGCCAGTAATTGTTCATGTTACTGACTAGAGACTACATGTTTTTTTATGTTTGTGGAGAAAACCAGAGAAAACTCCACAGAATAGGGCCCCATCTGTCCCAGGAGTCAAACTCTTGCTTTCTTGCTGTGAGGTGACAGTACTAACCTCTCTGCCATCGTTTTGCCTTCTGGCTAATTCTTATATTTTTATATTGGGTATATAACCATGTCTTTTATTAATAATAATGCATTTATCCATTCTTATAAATAAAAAGGCGAATTTACAATCTAAAATGTCCCCAGGTAGTTTCCTTGATTCGTTTTGCTTCATTTTAAAGGAAATAAGTGTGAAAACATCTTAAAGCCAAAAAGGTCATCCGTTTTCTGCTTCTCTCTAGTGTTTGCCTTGTGTTTGTGGAGATACATTAGTAAATTTACACTCTTCTTCTGATCTGTATCTTTTGTTTTTGCCTCGAGTCCTTTAACAAATCGATTTCCTTGTTTTTTTCTCTCCTGCTGTGTGCCTTAAATGTCTCTTATTAACTTTTTGGAAAGAACTTGTTTCTCTCTTTTTTTCCTTATCTGTTTTCTTCTATCTTCTCTCGATTACTCTGCTCCGTCGTCACGCTCGCTGCATGTCTTCAGATCTTGCGTGCTAACAGGCAGCTGGTAAGAGCGGGCTCCTCGGTTCGATGCATGTCTCTTTGGGGGGTTAATGAGAGCATTGTCAGCCATGATCCCTCCACGTTTCTGTACTTTAGGATGAGCAGAATATAATGGTGAAAGATCGAAGTAAACATTTTGGCTTATAAAGTTAATATGTTAGATTAGAATATTCGAATGCCTTTGAACAAAACAACAGATGGGCCAAGAAATTGTGCTTACTCTATTAAAATGTAGACAGAATTTGATTTGTTTGAGCTTGATGGTGGGTAATGAATGTAAGTTGCATAAAAATGATGGCTCATGATTTTATTTGGCAGATTCTGAGGAGGTTGGCTCACGTTGCCTTCTGTCTTGATCCAGATTCTGCACAAAGGCACTTAATCATGTTTAATTAAAACAGTAACAGTTCATAAACAGAAGAGACCAGGGCCAATCCTTTCACTGAGCTCTTAGTCTTGAATTAATTGTTATTTAGGAAGGTTTAATGAGACAAAACTAAAATATGTCTTAGTTGGTGGGGGTCAACTTTGTTACCAAATTTGTATACATATAAAACTATCTTTTTAAAATAATTTACAAATTGAATATAGTACCATTCCAAAGCCAAAGCAGTATTGTTACTTGCTTCCTAAAAGTCTCTTCTCTATTTAGTTTTCATTGCTCAGATTTCCAACAGGGAGTTTAATTGGCCCCTCACAGCTCCTAGCCTATAACATGAGCTGCTCCCTGAAGAAAACAGAAGAGACACAAGTGTAGACTTTGTTGAAGAGAAAGAGCTCATTACCAACAATAACACCACAAAGGCCATGAACTTTGGTTTGTGTTGGGTTGTTGTTGTTCTCCACAAGCTCTACACAGCTTCATCCTCGAGTCTCATGGGAACTTTAATGAAAAATGTTTAAGGGAAAGGAAATGCTCATCTTGTGCTTTGTTGTTAACTTTAACTAATTTATACTTTTATATTTCACTCTGTAACTGTCTTTTTTTTACAGATGTTTGGGAACTGGACATTTGGGACTCTGGTCTTTACTGTTATGGTCATCACTGTCACATTAAAGGTAATATACTCTGAGGCTTTTATATATAAACTATATTGTCATTGCATCACAAAACTGAACCAAAACCTTAGCAGAAAATTGGACTTTACCATTTTTTTTCTTTGTCTTTTCTTATAATTCAATTCAGTTTTATTTATCTATGTGTACAAATAAATTAATTACATATCATCCTAAAGGTTGTCTTGTATATTGTATAAATAAGGATAATTGTATTGTTTTCCATCTTTCCAGCTGTGGGTTTCTCTTAATGTTATTTTATTCACATTCTGGACTCTCAGAAAATTGTCAGTTTTGCCTGAAAATGGTGTCACACTTGAGATAGTATTTTGGATATTTTACAAAAAGAGTTAATGCACCTGCAAAAAGAAATGGAAACTGGTAGTGACTATTAGAGGTGGGACATCATAATAGATTCATTGTTGAATCAATACCACAGAGAAAAAAATAAGTTAATTAGACAGCAGTGACATTTCATTTGACCTTCTTGAATGACCATTTGAAGTGTTTTTATTACATTTCATGGTAGTTTTTCAGACTTTTTGATTCCCCACATGTATGTTTTTTACAATGCTAATTAGGTTTCCTTATGTAAACTCTCTTGGTCTCACAAAATTGAATACTGTACAACGTTTTTAGGCCCGAAACACGGCACTTTAACCTGCGTTTCTTTTCCTCGTCTGATAAAAAACTGCTTTCTGGTGATTTACAATGAAGTTTACAATGTGTTTTTAATGGTGGATGAGAAGGACATATGTTTGAGTATGAAATATAGTGTGTAGTGATATATCAGGATGAAGTCAGAGGCTGTTAACTTGAGGTCATTTGTCACTGGTGCGGTCAGGGGGCACTTCATTGAGGCCCTCTCTGTCAGCTTTTCACACATCATTTTCTCTCTTCTTTCTCTGTATTTCGTCACAGCTCGCTTTAGAGACTCACTTCTGGACGTGGATGAACCATTTTGTGACCTGGGGCTCCATCGCCTTTTACTTCATCTTCTCGCTCTTCTATGGAGGCATCATCTGGTAAGAGCAGCCCGAAAATCCCCCGAAAAAACTATTTCAAAGCTCCACATCTTCACAAAAGGTTAAATATAAGCTATCCTCACACTGAACCAGACCCACCTGTAAACTGTGAGCTGTTAGCACATTGTCACGCCGCCATTTTGAGTTTTGCTCAAGCTGATTCTCTGTCAACTCGATTTCACACTACACCTACAATAAATGACACAGGAACTTGAACAACACCATGTTCCTTTCAGATTCTGGGGTTGTTTTCACTTTGACTTAGTATTAGCGTATTATTCTCCATTTATAACATGAGAAATGCTTTTCAGTTTTATTGTCAGTCGCAACCTCTGGCGTTTGCTTTTTATCAGCCGTCTGTAAAATGTGACCTGTGGGATTGTGAGGTCACTGTTCACACAAGTAACAAGTGAGAGACAGGGCTTTAGGACACGCTTTAATGCACAACACCAAGTTAAATAATATTGCAGCATTCATATTCCTCTATACTGAAATGTATGGAGTGGCAGGGCATTTTAATAAGTTTTGCACTTATTTGGTTCATTTACATTGGCTTTTTTGTTTATTTTTTTATTTGTCTTTTAAGTTAGAATTGTTTTATCTTTTATAAAGTCATTTTGTCCTTTTTTTGGAGACATCTTGTGGTCAAAGTGCAGATTGCAGTCCACACTTTATACTCCGAAACCTTTAAAGCAGTAGAAGTATGGTAGCCCTGCAGGGACATGCTGCTGTGTATAAAGAAACCCAAAGGAAATAGTGATAGTGACTCAAGCAGTTAAGTGTGCTTCTCGTCCAGCAGTGCTCAGTTTGTCTCTGGAAGATGTAAAAACAGGAAGTGATGACTCTTTCTATTGAGCTTTTAATTGTTTCAACACAGACTAAAAAGAGTGTTATTTTGAAGCGATTATTGTAACATCAATCTAGATTCAGCTGAACGTAAATGAAAAGAAAAACTGTAAATACAACCTTACACTGTTCTGCAGATGAATAATCAAATAATTTAGATTTTTCTCTACTATATTTTGGTTACTAATACTAATTTCATACATTTCCCAGTGATATTCTTTGTATGTTTTTGCCTGTGAGGTCTGTTATAGTGAAGAGGATTAGTATCTGACTGTAACTGGCTTCACAGTTTGACAGAGGAGCGCTTCGGCTTTAAAGGAGTCACTTGTCGGCAGTGAGCGCCATGGATTCAATCAATCTTCCAACATTACACCCTACAGTCACTTCAAAGACAGAAAGGAGCCACTGACGACACAGGGCTGTATTTTTAACATCAAGTGACATCGCTCTAACATCCTTTAGTTTTATAGCCTTGGACCAAAAGTCAGTTAGCTGAAAACTTATTGAGACGTATTGGTAAATATAGAAAAAATATACCTTCATGAAGCTTTATTTATCCAGTCAAGGTGATGTCTTCATGAAGTTTGCGGTTCAGATTGATTTGTGGCCAGATAAACAAACCTTATACAAAACCTCCCAGACAAAGTGCACAAGGCCAAACAGCAGGGAATATTAGTGATGTAAATGTGTTTTTAATGTAAAAAAAATCATCTTTTTGTCTCGGGGTTAAATCAAAAAGACACCAACACTGCAGCATATATCGATGTCATACTTTCAGTTTCATTCTTTGTTTTAAAAAGTAATGCAACCACAACAAAGCACTGCTGTTTCTGCTTTTTGCAAATGTAAAAGTCTGAGTCATGTCGTCTTTATTTGCCAAGAAGACTGCTCTTGAATAAATAAAATAAATTGTATTCAAAGTTAGTGTTTTATTTCTTTTTGAGAGGAGTGTTAAATGGTAAACGGCTAGATTTATACCATGCTTTTCCTCCAACATTAACATTCAAGTAGCGTTCAGATAGCCTGCTCTAAATGGTCTACAAAATCAATCTTACTGCGTCTAAGGCTTGTCTTCTTCTTCCTCTCAGGCCGTTCCTCCACACGCAGGACATGTATTTCGTCTTCGTGCAGCTGCTGTCCAGCGGCTCGGCCTGGTTCGCCATCATCATCATCGTCATAACCTGCCTCTTCCCCGACGTGGTCAAGAAAGTCTTCTACCGACATCTGCAGCCCACCAGCACGCAGAAGAGTCAGGTAACAACTCGAGAAAAATAGGTCTGAGGACTCCTAGTGCAGCCATCTTTTTAATAAAGTCTACTTCAGGTTTGTTTACTCAGTGCCACAGGCTCATTCACAATCTGTTTTATTCCCAGAGGCTTTTTATGACTCAGTTAAAAAGTTGTGGATCTTGAAACTACTTCTTATTGCCAAAAGTTTACTTAGGGATAGTTTAGTATCTTATAAAAACTTATGAATAGTTTCAGTATTGCCCATTTAAACCAAAATTATGGACAGTGTCTCAATCTTTTAACATTACATGAATATAAATAAACATAAATATCTTCTATGGACCACAGTTTAATTGATTTGAAAGCAGTTTTTCTCTGCATTTCCGCCTTTATTAACTTGTAGCAGTCCCCGATGAAGAAGTAGCAATTGCAGATTTAATGGAGGAGTGTAGAAAAATTATTTAGAGCTAGTTTTGGGCTTGTTTGGATTTAGTTCAAGAGATGAAAACTTTATTTGGGTGATTTCTCAGCGTCCATCTTTTTGACCTTCCTCTTTGAACCGAATTGGAATAATTATCCAATAAAATAAAGTCAAACCAACTCCAGAAAGCTTTGAAAATAAACACTATTTGCATCAGTTTGTACAATATAGCATTTAATGTTATGCTGTCATGAAATTAATAATAATAGATCTCTATTGGCTGAACCATGCTTTTTATTTTTTGGTAAACTATGTCTCTTCTTTTGTCAAAACATGAGCCTATCAAGAAACTACCTTTTCCTTTGGGCAAATGTATTGGCACCAGTCTCGAAACTGTCCCCACATGAATCACAAAACGGGTAAATTATAACTCCTCTAATGGGAAATGAGTCTGAGGAGGAAAAAGTGAAATTGAAATGTCAAAGTAACTCATGTGTTCGACGGACGCAGAAAATGTAATTCCTGGTTTCTTATTTGATTTCCTGGGCCTTTGTGAACATTAATACTCAGCCTTTTACAGGAACAGCACAGTGTTGAGCAGCTCACACAAACACACACTCTCCATGACTTCACCCTGCGTCCACACACATCCACACGTGCACTCTCTCGCGTGCACTCTCTCACGTGCACGGTCACCTTGGAGCCGCCCCTCGCTGTGACTCTATCGATCTGTGCAGCTGGAGACTGTTGATGCTGTAGCCTTTACTTTCCTGCTTTAGACTCTGTTTCTAGAAATGCAGCCTTTTCCTGTCGTTTCTTTCTTAACCTTTGACTCAGTATCTTCTGTGTGTAATTGTTAGACCCTGTGCAGACCTGGCATTAAATTTTGTTTTACTAATATCTCTAAAAAATAGGATCTTATTTTTTTCCAGTTCAAATATACACAAACCAATTACCAAGCTCCACAAACCAGCTCTTACTAACGGTCCAGAGTCTCTTCTGTTGCATATTTATGTTAATTTGATATTTTAATACCGTCCGTCAACTCTAGTGTAATGTACTAATTAAATTTAATTTAACACCACAACACGTCACACAGATACTGTTTGTGTTTCTATGGCTGCACAATATATCACAATTTAATCGTTATAACAGTATTTTTATTTCTTTTTTTTGTATTAATTGTAATCCAATTCAACTTTTACTATTGCAAAGTTGATTTAAATCGCATGTTATTATTGCAACAAACAAAATAGTCCCATCACATAATCCTAGTTAGTTAAAGCTGCATATCCCAAAGCAGTGCTAAAGAACGTTTTTAGTTTCTCAAAGACAATAACAATGTATTTTTTAATTGTTGTTCTCACTTTGGATTTTTCTAGAAACATCATTGCCAATAATTGAATTGGATTAATGCGAAATACTCTATACTTATGTAAACGGCCATCTAAACCACCTGAGGCACAAAGAGGCCAACTCTTTCTCTCCATATGATGTGGACGAATAATAAAGCGGTGTTTTAGCGAGTCAGTTCTGATCTGATACAAACTCGAGATGGGAATGAATGAGCAGAGATTACATTTTAACACCAGGTCTGAACAGGGTCGCTGTGTTCACTGTTAATGCCTCTGAGAGCTTGATTTCTAACCTTCCTAACCTCTGTGTGTCTCGTGTGCTTTCCTAACTTCTTCCCTGTATTTCCTGACGTAGATGTACTCCAACCGTGTGGCCATAGGTGATGACTTCATCGCTCTGCAGCCTCTGTCCAGAGCCAAGAGCCAGCTGGGCAAAATTAGGTAGAGCAGACCGGTTCAGTCCTGTGCTTAAAATTCACCTCAAAATCAATCATGAACCAAGTCCCAGGAGTGCTGTATTGAAAAGCAATATTTCTGTCTTTTTGCAAGCCAATATTACTCATTGTGTTTTTCTCTGTAGACATAAAAACGTTGTGCAAAGTAACATCAGTATATGTAGATGCTTTTTATAAATCAGTGAGAGAAAGATTGCTTTGCAGAACTAGCACTCCTGTTTACAGTCGAACATAAGGTTTTAGTGCCAGGTGTGAACATGATTTAGTTTTAATGCAGCCTGTTTCTGACACTGACAACACGCCGACTGCTGAGTCGCGTGTTGTTAATGTTGCAGAAAGGCTTTTGTATCCGTCACTGCATGTTCCGTAAAAGCCAGTCAGCATTCTCTGTGAATGGGATAAGAGCTCAATAAAAGTAGTGTCGTCCACTTGGGACATAATGCTGAAGAATGAAGCATTAAGCATTTCATCCGTGCCTTGTTTTGAAAGAGAAGCTGACGGAGAATGTAATGTGAGACTCCTGCATGTTTTCTCTTCACTCAGTAATGCATGAACAAAAGAATGAACGAGTGAGTGAATGATTTATCAGCCATGATCCCTCTCCTTTCACTTATTGTTTAACACTTGCTACCTGGTTTTATTATTACAATGAGAAGTGTTGTCTCTCCAAGATACCATTGTTATTCCTTCTTTGAAAAGTGTTGCTCAGTAAAAATTAACTTTATATATAACCATTCAAACTTTGCTTGCTAGCTAAATTAGAAAATAAATACTGTATGAACGCACATAGATAGCTCTTTGCATAAATTGCCGATGCCAGAGCCTGGAGGTACACAACAAATTCCCTGCAGCCTGTTTTTCACACAGACTCTTGTTTACCTTTATCTGTGGCATGATTATCTTCTTGAAGTATGTCCACCCCCTCACCCTCGACGTGTCCTCCTGCATGGGCTCAGTGGTTTTAGACCCTCACAAACGAACTCCTCGCTCGCAGTGTGATGCATGATGGACTAGTCTGGTCTGTTTGAAGCATGTTAGATGTGGTTTTATAGCTTTTTCAGCCCTTTTACATTGATATCGTACACTGTAAAGCTGGCAAAGTCTCACACTAGGGCTGCTTTCATTGCAGTAAAAGGGATGGGAGTTGATTGTATGCCTCTGTCTTTTAAATTCAGCTCTTCAGCGCTTTTATTTATTTAAAATTGAGTTGAAGACTAGTGATGACCAAAATGAAGTTCCCTTTATGAAACTTTAAATATCCCTAAGGAGTAATACAATATACTGTTTATTGATATCACTGACATTAATGAAAATAATGATGAATAGATAAAGATTGTGCACAAACAGTTCCCATCCCTGATCCTAGTGAAACTGTCCATCACATCTAGTTAAGGATTGTTGCTTTGACATTTTTACCTTTGAAAACTTTAACTCTTGCATGTATTTATTTCCTTAAGGCTCATTTCAGTGGTTCTTTATTTCTTTTTAACTCTTAGCATGGACGTTTTCAAAATAGTTACTGGTTTGATTTAAAGTACAATTGGTGCTGTCACTAATTTTTTTTTTTTTATCTATATATACCTTATGACAGTGATATTCTCATTTATCCCTTGTCTTTATCCAAAGGAGGATGTAAAACAAAGGTTTTTGCTAAATGTAGCTGTCAAACTTTGGCCTTGGTGACTAAATAATATGTTTCTGTTTAATATTTGTAATTCGAAATACACAATCTCCTGCATTTTCAAGTATTACTCCAACATTTAAGAATAGTTATCTCTCTGCTGCAAAAAACTTCAAAACAACAATGCATCTATCTTAGGATACGCCCAGACTACAGTATTTTAATTTTAAAAATGCACTATTGGCATTGAAACACAGTCTGGACGTAGTCTTGGTGGATGTAGCCGTAGTATCCTGCAGCTTTCAGGAACACAACAACTGTAATGTGCCATTTAATTTTATTTATCCCTCTTCAGAAATCAAGACTGTTTGAGTGCTTTCTCCTAATTAGATCAGAGCCTAATCACAGACCGTCCCAGAGGGCCGTGTGCTGTGGGCCCGCTCTGTAACTCTGATGGATTCTGCAGCAGGTTAATTGGTTTGAATGCTAATAGATTTGCTCTTATCTGCGGCAGAAGGATCCTTTACCCCTCGAGACATCCTTCTTAGGCCTGTTTTTTTTTTCCTGCTCATTTTATTTCTCTAAGTTCAATGCTATTTCTCTGTCTTTTGCCAATGTGCTCAATGTTTCTGCTTATGTGGAAAATTTAAGTCTTCCTTCAGTGACCTCCTCGCCCAGTTCAAACATTTAAATACTGCAAATACTAAATAATAATCTCACAATGCCCTTTAAGAGAAAGAGAGCAGCGTTGGAGAACAGGACTAAAGACCTGTGTCCATAGAGTCACAGGAAAGTTCTGGTAAAACTTTAGGAACTGCATTAAATAAGGTACTTTGGCTGAAAGATAACATTTCCACAATCAAACTAGCTTTTATTACCAGTTTAAATTTTACGGCCCATTTCACTGTAACTTAAAATGACAAATGCAACAGTTGTTTTCAGCAGTTTTTAAAAATAATACATTTTAATGTCAAGATATGACTGCAAACTTTGGAATGACTTCTTTTATATCAGTGCCTTCTCTTTTGGGGTCACCTTAGGAAGACTTTAAAATGCGTCCACCTCTAACTTGTTTTTCACAGAGCCTTATAAAACTGAACTGTTGACAGAGCAAATGCCCTGCTGCAGTACAGTGATGTACTAACTCGCCGACTGCTTGCTTACTTACTTACTAACTAATCATCTGGTTGGTAATAAAGCAGCACTATGATATTCAGTTTTACAAAAGTCATTTAGTCTCATAGTCACTTTATAAAGTCAAATGTTGCAGCTATGAGACAAAATGACTGTATTTTTAGCAGTGTGGTTGTACTTCAGGGTTCCCACGCCTTCTGGAAGACCTGAACGTGTACTTTTGTAGTTATGGAAAAGTCATGGACAACTGGAGTATTGAAATTTTTGTCATATTAACAATTTGATAATGTTGTTTTGGGACAACGTTAATATATGTTTGTTTTTGTTCAAGTGTTTTATCATTTAAGGTTATTTTTCTTGCATTTTTCATTTATTTTTTAGTCACCGTTGTACATTTTAGTAAGACACACGATATGGACCCTTTCACAAGCTTAATTATCCATAAAATATGCACCTACCATATTTTAAATTTATTCATATGAGCCTGCAAGTTAAAGACAGTAAATTAGACCCTTTTAAGAGTGTAAGAAAACTCCTCTTGGTCCTGTGTAACAAAGTCCATCCAACAGTGAAACACTGAGTTTCACTGATGTTCTCTATCCACTCACTGACAGCACACACACAGTCTATCACAGCTATTGCGTACCACATATTTCTGAATATTGCACACCCATTTCTTCTTTTTTGTATTGTCTTAGATCATTTTGAAATAATTTGTCTGTTGTTATTTATTTTTCTTTAAACTAATTTTGATCTTTAGATTATTGCAAGTCACTTACGTCTTTAAAAAGTTGATGAAGTGCCCCTCCAGATGAGTGTGGGAACCCTGTATTAAACCCGGCTTGTTTTGTGGCTGGAGTGACCGCAGAGTTCACTGTAAGCATCTTGTGTCCTTCAGATGGAAGAGGGTGAGGGTTCAGTCGGCCCAGAATATGACCCTGTTAAAGCCCAGCGGAGCCCAGGGGAGGACAATTGGCACCTGCTAGCTGCTTATCCTCCCCCTGCCGCCCCCGGCCCAGCCCCTCGCTCCCCTAGGTAGTACCATTTATCACCCCATGGACCCTTTGCACCGTACAGCCCCTGTCCCATCATTAGGGCCTCACCTGTCCAACAAACAACCCCAAAAATCCAATGCATTTGCCCTTAAACCTGATTCAACACCTAAGTACCCTCTCAGTAGTGTGTGGTAATACAAATAATGGCTGCATGCATCAAAATTATCTTTCTTTCTTTGCATGACTACATATTTTATCATCCATTAACACTGCCCTTTCACCACTTCTTGGACTGTTTATGAAAATGGACGTATCATGGTAAAGCTGTTGGACAGAAGTTTTATGCTAATTGCTGTAAATACTGGTCCCTTTTGATTTCCAGTTTTGATTCTGGTCATGTTCACGTTATTTAAGACCATTACATTGACAAATAAAAACCCAGTAGAGTTGAAAGTCCAAATTCTTATTGTCAGTGTCATCAGTTTAATAACTTATGGGAGGTGCACATGGCAAATACAACAACTAATTGTCAGCTAGCATGCTAAACAACCTGCAATTTGCCTGTTTTGTTGTTGTTGTTGTTGTTGTTGTTGTTGTTTTAACTTGTTGACATGAGAGTACTTCTTTTGAATATTTTGAATATTTAGTTATTCATTTTTAATTCATGTTCACATTATTTAGACCCATTACTAGATTTTACTACAAATGAAAAGCCAGGATGGTGCAAAGTTGCCCTAAATCAGCAGCTCAAAGTACAGTAGATGTGTTTTAATCAGACTCATCTACACTCGCTGTGTTTAGTGGCTTTAATAAGTTTATTGCCTGGCAGTAGCTTTAGCCAACTTTGTCACCACAGTCTTTTTTTTAGCTTGTTAGCTCTTTTCTCTGTACTCTTAAACATCTGGCTCCATTAACGTAGCTTCCTGCAGCTTTATTCACTTTTTTTACAAAATACTGTCCATTTTCTACACTGTCTCTGCTTCAATCTAACCCTATACTTCCTCGATCCAGTCACTGCAACCTTTCTTATCCAGATTACCCATCTCTGTTCTTCATTCACTGATCTGAATGCTGTTGTGGACTCCAATGTTTACCGTATATTTATTATTTTGCTGTTTTCAGTCATTTTATTTTTCCATAATACTTTTAACACAGCTCAGTGATTGTGTTTTTATGTCACTAGAGTTTATCTGCTGCTTCTTAGTTCACATAAACAATTCCGAGAGGTCATATATCGAACCGTGCCGTAAACTTGAAATGTCTGAATTTTCTTGTTAAGACGGATACTCAGTGTAAACCATCCATCTTTATGACTGTAAATCTGACAGATGACCTCACACCGATGTCAATACGACCTTGAGAGGTTTTACAACTGAACTATTAAAGTTTGCCTGGTTTTATTGCAGGCATCTTGTTGCTTTTTAAAGACACAGCATAGGTTTTAAACACTGATTGATCCACTAATCTATAACTCTGTCCAGATTTTATTTTACCACAGAAAATAAGTAGTGTTAGACAATATAAACATGGATTCTACCTTTGGCTATGATTGTGGAGCATCTAAACAGTAAATAACACTGAGATTTGCTGAGGAGATTGGTTTGATGCCAACTCAGAGTCCAGTTACTGCTGCAGAGGAATAAAACAATAGCAGCAGCAGAGTTTTATTCAAGCTGCAAGTGGTGGAACTGGTTTCTTAAGATGGTTTTCACAGATCAAAATACACTCTACATAAATACAAACAATTCCTTAACTCTGTCCAGGTTTAGATCAGTCTTAGCTTTTCAAAATATCTCCTCTTAATTGATTTCTATTGTTTTCGTATTTCTGTAAAAAGAAAATAATCCACAATAATCCATTCTTAGACCATTGCAACATTAGATTGTATTGTCTGGCTGTGTCTTCTATGTCCTCTGGGTGCTGACTCAGATCAGCTCCGCCATCTGATCCCTCGAGTTTCTAGACGACAGCTTAATTCAGCTTTTTATTAGTTTTCAGTCAAGCCCACGTAGACTGAGTGTGTTTGGACCAAAACATGTCCAAGACCACTGTGCGAATCATTGAAAGAAATAGCAAGGAACAGGTATAAAATCCAATCAAGTGGAGTCCAAGAGAAAGGATTAGTATTTGGTTCCTTATCGTCTGAAGGTTTAAGGCTTTTGCTGAAAGACATCTGAAATTTCTTAGATCTTAGACACAGACTACTGGAGCAAAGAGGCTTATTGTAAAACTGCCAAAAACTGTGATTGGTTGGCCTTGGCTAAAGGTCGTGCTGCGGGTTGTGAATTGGATCCTAAGTGATCCGTCACAGATATGACAAGCCTGGCACTCAGATGTAAGCCTCACAACAGAGAGACGACTCATCTGGCTCCAAACCAACTCTCAAAATCTCATAACGCTAAGAGCTTCTAACATGACGCACTCCTGCTGTAAAAAATCCAACGGTATAACATGAAAAAGAGAGCGGATGCATCAAGACACTCGAGCTCCTTGTTTTATTTTATATAATTTGTATGTTTCATATTTGTCATTTTGTTTGTATTTAAATGTATTCCTTTCATTTGCACTATTTTATTTTGCTGTTGCATGTTTCCCCTGAAAATTGTTGTAATATTTCATCTTCATCTACTATTGTAAATATAAAGATGGACTGAGCAGCTGCAACAGTTCTTAATTCCAGCCTAATCTCTAAAGAAAACCAACCTAAAAACTACACACCAGGTATACTTTTTCAGAGTGTATTCATTTCATTCCCTTTTGTCCATTCGTTGTTCATTTTTTGGGAAGATGACAGATGTTTATGGATTGATTCATAATTCAGTATTAAGTCGATGAAGCTCAGTCTGTCTTTATATAAAATATTTTTATCCAGCTGTTCTGCCCTTTAGACAAAACGCAGTTAATTCTTGCTACGAACATGTTCCTTAATGATATTCACAGGACTTTAGAGATGCCGTGCCATTGTTGAACACTGCAGAGACCATTCTTAGACCAGTGCAACATTACACTGTGTTGTCTGGCTGTGTCTTCCTGGTTTTCCTCGCTCATGTCCTCCGGGTGCTGAGTCAGATCAGCTCTGCCACCGGATCCTCCAGTTTCTACACAACAGCTTCATTCAGTTTTTCTAACACTGCCTTACACTGCACAGAAGTGTTTTAGTCAAGACCGCAGTAAACTAGAGTAAGTCAGAACTGAGATCAGAGCGTGACACCAAGACAAGACCGGGACTTTGAAGAAATGAGACAGAGTCAGGACCGAGACCAATGTCTGATCCAATAGAAGAGATAACAGGGAACGGTTAGAGTTAGGTTCTTCCTGATATGCTGGAAAACAAGAAAATATGCTAGAAAACAAGTAGTAATAATAGCTACACAACAACATTGCGGGTGTTACTTTGTATGAAGCACAAAAGCCAGCGTTACACACAGTGAATAAGTCAAGCTGCTGACTCCCTGTGGAGGGTTTTAAAAAGCTACTCACTCAACATTAATTTGGCGGATCCTTTGAGTGAACGCACACATTGAGTAGAAGTAAGTTGGGAGAAGGTGTAAAGAGCTGTTTTAGAAAGGTCCTTAGACTTACATAAACCAAAGATGACAATTTAAGTTATTAATGTCTGCTTTAATTGGGCAAATAGGGCAAAATAAAAGTGTAAATATGTGTCAGGTTATTGCAGCTTAAGTAGTCTTTTGTATTTTTATTTCCACTTTTCTTCTGCTCTGACTTTTAGTTACTGCAGTTTGTCTTCATTGGGCAGAACAACCTCTGTGTTTTTGTCTATTTATAATGCTCTTTAAATAATCTATTTTTGTCTTTCTCCACTCATTTTTCATCCTTTTGCTCTCCCCTCTCCCCCACCGTCCCGTTGCCCCCTCTGCCCCCTCTAACGTCCCAGTCTCTATCAGCCTCCCAGGCGCCGGGCCTCAGCTGTGTGGAGTCCCTGTGCTGCTACCAACATGGGCAGAGCGGCTGTTCCCGCCTGGCACGCCTCCTGGAGCAAATGACGGGCCAGTGCCAGGCCAGCGCCAGCCACTGTCACTCTGTGGGCCGCAACAACAGGTGGGACGGACGCTGCGGCGGGAAAAACAGGCTATGAGTCCCGGTCCCTAACGTCAAAGATGTTTTTCACTGGCTGCTGTGGTTTTTGAGTAAAGCTTAGAAAGAGCTGATGCAGGAGTTTGAGCATCAAGAGTTTGGATCAAGATGTTTCTGTCAGTAAGGTTTTAATAATCCAGGAAGTACTCGCAGAGAGATGTCAGTGCTCCCTTTAATCCAAACCAAGACTTGATGGTTGTAGCATGTTTGGCAGTGTAGCCTAAAAGTGATCTGTTTTAAGGCCCAAAAAGGGTGTTGAATGAATCGTGTTCACTGCATTGAATCGACAAATCTCCAAAAGACGGGCTCAGATTACAGGTGTTTAACTTTACGTTTGGTTTATGAAGTTAAAAAGAGAGTAAAAAACAGGATGAGAGCTTAAATTAGGGTCGTAGCATTTAGCATTTAATTTTTTACCCGTCTTTGTTATAATATATTTACGTCACATCGCTCAGTTTCTCATTACTCATCAGAATAGAACTGAATAAACTTTCCTGCGACGCTGGAGGCTACAGCCATAGATTACAATGTATTTAGTGTTAAACGGTTGAAATAGTTTTCTCATTTTCACAAACCCACAGAAGAAAAAATTAACAGCATGAACAGTTCTATAACTCACGCTTCCCACAAATTAATTTCATTAATTTGACATTAGCCCCAAAGGAAAACATCAGCAGGCTTTTGTGTTTGACCCTGTATTACACTGCACTGTTCAAAAAGTCTAGTGTTTATGGCAAAATACTGTCAGATGGAAACTGAAAATAGCCAAAATAGCATGTCATTACACTTAAACTTAAAATAAAAGACAGTAGTAGGAAATTACCAGTGATTAAATTGCATTGCATTTAAATTAACAGTAAAATAACATGGATGGATTTGCAAAAATATACAGTAACAACATAAACTTTTTTACTTTTCTTCAGGATTGTGCTGTTAAAAAGTTATTTACTAATACAATATACTAATAAAAATTACAGTTTTTTACCATAAATTTGATTGAAAATTGATGGTATTTCCAAATCAACAAATAATATTATGTCAATGTATGCTTTCAATGTTTAGTAGAATAGAATCCAGTAAAATTATGTTTCTGCTGCTGTTACATATCTCCTGTAGACTGAGCCCGTCTTTAACCCCGTTTGTTTTTACTCATTGGGGCAGATTTATGTTTTTTCTACATGTGTCTGTGTCTTCTGTCTTTGTCTAATCTGTCGTCTTCTTTTCTGTCTATGTGTCCAAAGAGAAGTTGATCAGATCTTTTCTGGTCTGTAATGCACCTTAACAGATGTTGAGTCAAACTGTTAGCTTTTTGTACATTGTCCTGTTGTTTCCTGCTTGATCGACCTGTTTCTTGCATAAGGCCTGACAGAATGTGAGTGAATTGATTGTCCCAGGATCAAATACAGATTTAAAGTGAAGGCAGATTGTGGCAAAAAAGCAGTAAAGCAGCAAAAGTAGCATCATGTTCGATATACATATTTGAGATTAAATATACAAATTTAAAGACATATATGCAGGATTTTTAAACAAACCTGGCCTCCCTTTAGATTTTGCTAGACACTTGTATCCAAACATGGTATTTACATGTAAACCTTTTGAGTCATATGCAAAACTACACCAGCTTTTGATACTGCTCTCTTTATCATATTCAAAGCTGTAGTTAATTTAGCTGTGTATAAGCTGTTAGACTTGGTTTTTGTTGTGCACACACCACTATTAATCTCTCTGCGGGACATCTTTATCAGTAATGTTTTCTTTTTTATCACACTTTCTGATGTAAAAGTCTTTATTAATAACCACAAAATATATGTGGCACTAAATGTGGGTAAAAACGTCACAGATGGACAACTTTTAATTGAGATCTGGCCCATAATCATTCACACTTTCACAGAGATCAGACTATACTTTTAATCCCATGGTATCTCTTCCTCTCAGAACGGTATAGATTTGTCTAATTTATATGGGTTTTATAGTGTTGTTGATACTAAAATGCACTGAGAGGGCTTGAGAGTGAAGAAAGTGACCAAACAAAGTCTAATCTCACATTATTGACTAACTCCTGGAGCGTTTCCATAAAGGAGCTGTGTTTTTGGTTTCCGAACGACAACAACAAATATAAACAGCTGTTACTGAAGCTTCATTGTTGATAAAGCTGAGTCTACAGTCTGCTGCTTTGCCCAATCTGCGGTTTCACTTCTGTTGTGTCTTTTACCTGGACCCCTGTGACACCGAGGGGTCATTGATTAATTGACCCGAGCCGTGCTTTCTGCTGAGCCATCGGTGCTCCTCAAAATGTCCTGGGACGCTGCGTATCGACTCCGTCAGTAATGAAGATGTAGCGTTATCTCGTGGTGTGTTGGCGTGATGGATGTAGACGGTGTGGGCCGCATGTTTTTCTGTCGTCTGTGTGTTGTTTTTGGAGGTAATGGCAGCATGCAGGTGGAAAAATGCACCGTTTCTAACCCCACTCTGTCCCTTCAGCTTCTCTGGACGATAGTAGACCCTCTGTGCTCTAACGGGTCAGCAGCTAAAAGTTTCAGCTGCTGGGATGACGTTATTAGTGCTTTTATTCAGTGCCCCTTGTGATCCACCCATGGGACCTTATTTGAACATTGGCCACTGAAGAGACACATACGGTTTTATCCTGTTTGATTAATGATTATAGTGTGAAGTTTTTGAAAAATAAAGATGATTGTAGTCATATTCACTCTGACTAAAACAAGACCAAGACTTTTAGGGATCAGGTCAAGATAGAGATCAGTGATACATTGAAAGAGATCCCAAGAAACTGTTTCAAAATCCCAAGTCCAGTCTTAGACAAAATCAAAACTCATGGGGGGTTAGTGTTTGTTGAAGGAGGCAGAGTTAAAGTGAAATTATTTTAATCAAAATAAAATAGTTGGTGTTTTCTTCCCGACACAAGAATAATACGGACAAAAAAATCTCTGAGTCTGAGAAGAATCTTGAGTCCTTCGAATCGAGGTCTTAAGGTTAGTCACAAGACCAACAGAACTTTTTTTAACAAGAAAACAATGGTCTGAGTGTAATAGAGTTTACTTAATTTGCTCTATGTTTTTACAAAGAGCAAAAGCAGTTTTTGTCCTCCACAAAACCCAAACATAAACCCTTCTTTAAATTAACATGAAGTGGAACTTGAACTGATTCTTCTTCTGTCCTGGTCATTTTCACAGATTTACAAAACACTTTTACACTTACACAACGTTTAGTAGCATTTTTAAACATGCAAAGATCATTAAAATGTGAAAGTGCAGTTCAAACAGGATTAAAATTAGTCTTGACCATTGTGTCCGTGTTTCTAAAGTAAGGTCTCATTGGCTCCAACTGAAGTTACGTGGCTTACTCTCTCTGTTAAACATGTTCCTCTATAATCTTATTTTTACTGAAATCATACTATTCCTGAGTGAAACCACCACTAAATGCATGATTCAGTTCAAATGTCTTCCTTTGGGATTGATTGATTGCTTTATTGGCCCAAAGAAACCAATTGGATTGTTTCTTTTGCAGCAGCATCAGTTTGTCCTTCCAGGAACAAAGTGCATTGTGCCGTCTTCTGCTTATGTCTGCTATAAAAACACAATCAAGTATAAATTAGGACCAGGCTTTTTATTCCTTCTTTCTTTATTGAATCTGTGGAAGTGGGAGACAGAGCTGAAAAAGAGTGTGTCAGCCCACGTTTTGGCCTTAATGCTAGGATACTGCCATAAAGGAAAGACATGTACTCGCTCTGTTATATATAATCTGCTCTCCCAGTGTATGGCAATATATCTGACCTATTTATGACTTGTGTAATCGGTATAAAGTATTTATTTATTATTGGAGCCAAATTGTAGCTGGCTGCTGTACTGGCCACGGCTGGAATTATACCTAGAGTCGAGAGGGAGCAAACGTGCATGAAAGAAATCCATCTAAAGTCACACAGTTTCTTAGAAAGTTGACAAATGAAGTGTTTTAAACTAGCATCTACATTAAAACCATTACTATGAATGTTCCTAATGCATATTCCTGACGTATGTGAATGCTCAAAGCTGCTTTTAACCCTGGGCAGTCATTATTAAAGATTATTCCAACATGTTTTAAGCACAACCACAAGCTGTATTTGAACTTGTGTTTCCAAAACCTCAAGTCCACTTTATCTAATGGCCCAGAGTTTTATTAATACTGTTCACACCTGACATTAAGAGGACTCTCCTGTGTCATGTGACAAGATTTCATTTTTTGATCAGTATGTGAATGAACAACACTTTCTTATAAAGCTAAATTTCCAGTTTCCAAATTGGAAAATGTTTTTGAATTTTGTTACGATTCTCTAAAATGAAAAATGTGAGTCAAATGTCCAGTCTTTTGTAAAAAGGTCTGAACTTTCCTTTTAATGTTACTCATAGCATAGTTTTTTCTCTATAATCAACAAATGTTTGCTGCTTATCGACCAAACAGACTCTAAAATCTGTTCGTATTTCCTGCTGGATGTTAGAACCAGAGAGGCTGCTGGGAAGTGTAGTCTTTTTTCCTACTTCCTCTGTATGTAATCATGTTTTTGTACTGAATCCTGAAGCCTTATACGTGCTTCTGAAAGGAGGCCATTTCTGGGGCATGCTTGTTTTATAAGCTCCTTTCTCCAGTAAAACTAACACGTCTTGTTCCTGATAAGCTACAAAACAAGTATGCCCAGTTTCTGTCTTGTTGCATGGGGGCCGCTGTTGCCTTTGGTATTTTGTACTCACTAAATGTATGTATATGTGCCCCCGAAAACGCTCCTCTTTGTCGTGTGTTTGTCTTTTCTGTCCTTGTCTTTCTATGTCTCCAATCTACATAATGTTGTCCGACTTTCTGGTTTAATAATTCATGTGATGTTAACGTCCCCCGAGAGCCTCATCCCGTCACAAATCTGCCACCTCTGTTTTAATTCCCTCTGTCCCCCTCGGGCTTATCCCAGAAGTGTTTTAGTGTGAAACCAGGGAACAAAGACGGTTTAATCTGTTTTGAGTTGACCCCAGCTCCGGTGAACAGCTGATCTAGTGACGCAGCGCCTCCAGTTCCACTTGAGTCATCGCTCTGTTTATTTAAATCAGGGGTCACCCTCTCAGTGTTTACCAGGTCTTAAAACGGTTGTCTTTGCAATAAACTGATGTCCCAAATATTAAATAATAAAAGAAAGCTGCAGAGGCACAGAGCATCAACCTCAGACTTTGTTCCAACAGTGAAGTACAGTTACTAAAAAGTCTTAAACCAAATATATAGTAGATTGTCCATAGGGTTATCTCAGAGATAACTCTACATCTTTAAGGGATAAGCTATGTTTTCCAAGTGCAAAATAGAAATATATTTTATATAAGAACTAGTGCTGAGAGAGATATTATTCTCCCTATTTTTGTAGTGACATAAATGAACAGAAAAATGTATAAATGTGTGTTGATCTGTGAATGGATGTGTGTGCTTCAGAGTTTCAAATTGATTAGTTGTTTGTTTTATTTTGAGTAACTCAAGTCTCCGGGCCTTTACAGAACTTGATAATGTGGAAAATATTTGCAGATGTAAGAAGAACATGAGGATTTAACTCTGCAAATAGTAAAAGTGAGCACAGTAAAGCATTCGGAACACACTCAATTAAATTTAGATGGGATAAGTCTTGTGTTTTCAGGAAATGAAATGCCTTTTTTTCTTTTTTTTTTACAACATTCACATAAGACCCTTTTCTGCTGCTTTCCGTGTTGTTGCTCTGGAGCTCTTGGAATGAGCCGCAACACAAGACAGAAAAACCCCTGAATGAAAAGTGAGCTTTAAAAGGGCTATAATTAAGTCTCTGTGTAACCTCTAAACTGGAGAAAAGATCAAGTCTTCTTCAAACTAATTACTCATTAGTAACTAAAAGAACCCATCTTCCAAAACTGAAGTTTGCCTTACAGTTTGAACATGCTTGTAGTTTCTGTCACAAAACCACCTGCAGCAGATTTCACTTTTGGAAAACCCGGGGAAACCCAGTTTGTGACGAGGAGAGACTTGTGTTACTCAACTGTCATCACTTCATTCATTATTAACATTTCACTTTTCTATTATTTACTTTCTCTGCTGCTGCCTCCAGCCTCTGCTTCATTAGAGCTTCTTATCTAGAGTCTACATTTATCATATTTCACTGTGATTTGAAGCTAGAGACGTCAGTATATCTTGTCTGTTGCAGCCTGTAGAGACAGAAAGAGCAATGTCGAGGTTTTTTTTTGTTGTCTTTCTGGAGGTTCCTCCTGCCCTCGGCCTCAGGTGCCCTCCGTGTCCTAACCCTCGGTCAATGCTGCCGTTTCAGATCGTGGAGCGACCCCGAGACTTTCTCCAACGACCGCAGCATCCTGACGCTGTCCCCCATCGAGGCCACGCACTGCTGACGCCCGAAAACACAGCCTGATCCCAGCCCGGGCCCAAACCAGGCCTGTCCCAAACAAACAGAGACGATTCAGTGGAAGAATTGGGGATTTATGTGAGGAAATCTAAAACGGTTCACAAGAAAGTTACATATCTTTGAAGCAATATACAGCAACTTCCTGTTGAACCTCGGCATAATTACTAAACTCTGAATGGGGGAAGTATTTAAAGCCACAGTACGCTAATTTAATCAAGCAGATATTTTCTCACGACTGTATTACATTTGCCAAAACCTTTTTTTCAGAACAGGAAGCATTGTGTAGGATTTAGTGGCATCTAGTGGTTTTATTTAACATTGCAACCATTAGAAACTCTTAACAGTAATAGGGCTTCATTAAATAACACTTTATATACATTTTATACCTAATTTAATCTATTTTTGTCCTAGATATAACAAAGAAAACATCATAAATATCTAAAAGGAGATATGTGACTGTTTTGCTGTCAGTTTCTATAATTATTAAGCATCGTAGTCCGAAGTTTTGACAGAAAAAGTTCTCATTTTCATCAAACAAGTACGTCCAATAAAACCCAAACCCTCACAAACCTAACCTTTTCCAGCCCTAGAGCCAAATACAGCTCACATAATTAGTTTTCACCTGCCTCTGTCTGTTTGAATAGAGCTGTTTAACCCTTATCTTGAGAAAAATATTTACCATGATGATTAAAATGAATTTAGACCACATAGTCCAAGTATAAATGCACTTAAATCCTACACAATGCACTCTGAAAAACTCATAACATCAGCCCTTATGCAGCAAATGGAAAAGAAAGACTAAACTATGATCCTAAAGTTTGTTTTAATACCACAAATGCTGGCTTTTGACGCCACAGAAGGATGTAGCCCCAGGAAACAAACTCGGCGAGACTTTGAGAAGCTTTTGGACTGAACTTCAAAACTGTTGCAGAGTTTATCTCTCGAGACCGAAAGGGAAAAGCCTGGACCGCGGCCGTAGCAGCGTCTCTAAACTCGTGTGACATTTGCAGTTCTACATCTCCTCATCGGTACCAAAGACCAAAGGATTCAGACTGGACTTGAACAGAGAGAAAGCTCTTATATTTTTGTGCCTGATTGTACAGAAGCTGATACAGAAGAGTCTTATCGTTTGCGCTGCTTCCTCATCGGACTCTCTCCAGACCTCTGTTCCCCATTGGTCTGTTTTAAAGCCATATATTTTTCGAGGTATATTTTTTGAAGGTACTGCGTCTAGAAGTTGTTTGACTTTGTTGTGTAGAAGTTCCCCTTTAAATGCCTTTTCATTTATTCAGCCGAGCGACCAAAAGCATCCCACTATTACAGATACAGGACTTTATAAAATATTTAACTTAATTAAAATATATTCATTTACAGAAAGAATGATGTTACTTTGGCTACTGTAGTGATTCCACCGCAGTATTTTTCAGTATCAGTAGTGTAATCCTGGTTTTGTTCTGGTTCAGTCTAGGTCTTGATTTAATCCTAAAGCTAATATACTTACTATACACAATTACCAAATACAAACCTACTTTAAACATCTGAATATCACTTAAAGGTCCCTTAATGTGTTTTCCTAGTGTGGCTCTGGTCTGGAGTTTATTTTTTTAAACTTTCTGAATTTGCTAAATGTATGTTCAGTCTGGCTTCCTGTTACATAGTGAGGTAGATGAGTCACACAATGGGCCTCTAAGATCCAACAAGAAAAGCTCACACTAAAGTGGGACATCGCCATTTGATGTAGGTTTAATCCTTGTTTTAGTCCTGGTTAAGACTTGGTTTCAGTCCTGGTTTAGTCTTGGGTTCAGTCCTGGTTTAGTCTTGGGTTCAGTCCTGGTTTAGTCTTGGGTTCGGTCCTGGTTTAGTCTTGGGTTCAGTCCTGGTTTAGACTTGGGTTCAGTCCTGTTTCAGTCTTGGGTTCAGTCCTGGTTTAGTCTTGGGTTCAGTCCTGGTTTAGTCTTGGGTTCAGTCCTGGTTTAGTCCTGGTTTAGTCTTGGGTTCAGTCCTGGTTTAGACTTGGGTTCAGTCCTGGTTTAGTCTTGGGTTCAGTCCTGGTTTAGTCCTGGTTTAGTCTTGGGTTCAGTCCTGGTTTAGTCCTGGTTTAGTCTGGTCTGACCAATCAGAGCAGGCTTTTCTTTTAGGAAGTGGCTTGTTCTAAAATTAAGCAAATTAACAAAGATATTACGATTCCGTTCTGGTTTAGTTGGTGTTTATTGTTGGATTTATTCCTGGTTTAGACTTGGGTTTAGTTCTAGTTAAGTTTTTATTTAATTCTGTTATTGTTCACCATCTTTAAGTAATTACAGTAGGTGTGTGGAACCAATCAGCACAGACTGGGCTCTGGGAGAGGGGTTTAACGATGGATTAGGAGAGTTTAGTCCTGATTTATTCTTGTTTTAGTTCAATTTTGGTTTAATCTCAATTTAATTCTGTTATTTCTCACTGTCTTTGAGTAAGTACACCAGGGTGGGCCATGTGACCAACCAGCAGACACAACAGACCAGTTCAAATGTTAAAAATAATTGGCAAAAATTAGATATCATGGGACCTTTAATGTAAAAACAGTTACGTAATATCAAATTGAATGTGTCTTTAATAGTGAGATGCTTTTGCGGCTGATGCATGTCGACCCAGACGGCAGAATGTCTCAATCTTTAAAATATATATGTGATAAATATATATTTAAGGTACGAATAAGCAACAGATGAGCATTTGCACAAGATACATATCACTTTATGTTGTTTTTTTTGTTCAAATCACCATAAAACCATCTCAGACATGTTTTTGCTGTTCTGTTTGATGTATGAAGTGTGCGAGTGTTTCGATGTTTAATGACCTACAGGACTTTACGATAAGCTTTTACACCATAGCGTCAAAGGTCATCGATTGTGAGTCGTCTTTATGAAGTAAAAGCTAATGGGAACAAGCAGATATCACAGTTTTGGAGTGACAGCCATGGATGTGTTTTGAGAAGAAGATATTCAAGATCAGAATGGCTACTGTTTTGAAAGTCTGTCCCTTTTATTCTCCCCATGGTGGACACTTGCTCATTTACTGTATATAAAGTTGGACAGAGGGTCAGGACTGTCATAAACCACCTCTGCAGTGATATAACGCTAACTGGCCTTTGTTTGATGATACATGATGCTAAAAAAGTAGCATAACATTTGTAATATTTATTATATTGTAGTATTTTTAAACTAAAACGCAAAAAATCCTCCTTTTTTTAGTTATCCAAAACATGGCCTCTGTCTTTTTGTATTGATCACTGATCGTACATAATGCTAAGAAAGTAGCATAACATTTGTATTGATTGATAAAGAGGGTCAGGAGTATCGTTTCTTCTGGCTCCAGTTCACATCATAAGTCCTCTTTTGTAATTTTCTTCGTAAAAATTCTGTCTTTTTGTATTGACTTGGCATTCACTGATAGTACAAAATGCTAAAGAAGTGGGCTAACATTTTTATTCACTAATGTGGTGCTAACAGACAGGCTAAAACAAAAAATCAAAACCTTTGTCTCACAGGTTAGGTTTTACTATTTAATTCATACAAATAGTGCGGAAGACATTTTATTGATCTGATTGGAATCAATAAAACGACAATATCTTTGACATCAAGATATGTCAAAGATATTAATGTATATATATTTTTTGACTGATAACTTGTTAATAAAACCTCACAAACAGCCGTATATTAGTGGATGTTTCTTCCCTGTTCGTGGTGAAAATGCTGTTGATTTCTATTGCAATTCCACAAATGTCCACCAGGGGGAGTAGAGACACGGCTCCAAACGGTGGTCTTTATCCAGTTCTCGTTACACATCCGCGGTGAGCGCTTCGGAAAAACGTAGGAAAAACTCAGAAGACAACCGTTTTAAACTTGACGACGACGGTACTCACCTCAAACCAGAGACGGTTACGGTTTGTTTCTGTTGCTATGGTTACTGTAGTTTCAGGTTCATGAAGAGTTTGAAGTTGTTTGTTTTTTCTTTGTACATTGTTGAAAACATCTCATTTAAATGTACAACTGACAATGAGTGTGTTTATTTATTGTTATGTTCTTGTCTTCACATGTTAACCTCAGTTTGCAGCAATTGTACCGCTTTACTGTAACTCTACTCTAAAAGGTTTGTATTCAGGTTATTGTTGCTGGTAAACAGGTTATAAATTATTTTAAAATGGCTATGTTCACATATTACTTGCCAAATAATGAGCCACAATGAAGACAATGACATATTAACTTAAAAATTGATGTAAAGCTCCATTAAACCCAGCAGAAAGAGTTTTATTTTTTGTTTTTTTGTTTTTGTTCCATTACTTCTACAGAGTATTTATGAGCTAAACTCATTTTGTCAAAGTAAAATCCCCTTCAGACTTCTTTTAGGTTGGTTTATAGATAACAGTATGTCCCTGCAGGGCTACCATAGATGTTCACATGTGCACTTTTGCCACTAGATGTCGCCAAAAATGCCAAAAAACTGCACATCCCACCTTTTAATGAGGCTTAATAAGTAAAAGTAAGTGTGGGCTCACTATTTGACAACTTTTCTTTTCCTAATTTCTTATGAGAGCGTATTTAAGATCCTGTTTAAAAGTAACAAGACTATATTTACAAAACCTTTTTCGGAGTAGCCTTAATGTAAAGTGATAAAGCAGCAATCTTTAATAATATAAAAATGTCTGATATGGAATAATTAAGTGAAGCAGATCTGTTTATTGTTGCACCTGGGACTCATCAGGATCCTCTCTGAAGACGGGAGTTTGTTTCAGGACCGTCCCGTTTCCCCCGAGCGTTGACGTCACCTGAGCTCTGTTACACAAAGAGTCTCTGGGGTATTTCTGGAAGCACTCGGCCGTGTAATTCACAAAGATTATACATTTTATCAGCCTCTATTCAAAGCTTATCGCGTGGTCCATCACACGCAGCCATTACATTTAATTGTGCTTCTTATTAAAAGCATTAAACTCTGTCTGCGGCCGGATTACTGCCTCCAGAAATAGTAGCTTTGAATATATTAAACCTATGGAAATGACAATAGTTGGGCTTTTTTTGCCTGAAATATTGTAAAGAAAATGGTTATTGTTACATTAAAAGACATTTCTAATAGGAACAGTTGATTGGAGACGGAGACGCCAGACACTGCTGCATTAATCAAATCAGTTTCAAACCAAGACTAAATGAAAATGTCAAGTGTGGGTTTGGTTTCTTCGTCTTTGTCTGTAAACTGTGCAGCAGACGGCCATCATTTCTCTTTGTTCACTGATGTCCGTGTCCCTTCTGTCTGTAAATCTGAAAATGCAGTTCTATTTACGAAATAAATACATTTTTAAGAAACAGATCCTGACCGTGTGTTTCTGTCAGATCTCGATGATGTCTCTGTTTCCCTCTGAGTTTCCTTTTTCAGAAATAACAGGTGTGTTCAATTAGTCTT
This sequence comes from Rhyacichthys aspro, assembly GCA_036850595.1. Lineage (NCBI taxonomy): Eukaryota > Metazoa > Chordata > Actinopteri > Gobiiformes > Rhyacichthyidae > Rhyacichthys > Rhyacichthys aspro. The sequence goes on from CM072151.1 coordinate 5,338,726, forward strand.
AACGCTGTTCACTCTGAATTTAGAAGAAAAGTAATTATTAGAGCCGTGAAAAGAGGATTTATTTTGACGACAACAGTGATCGTACGGAGGCTGCCGTGTTTAAAGGAGAGTGAAAGTTTGGCATTGGCATGTTTAATTTGACAATAAAAGGTAACGCAGAGTAAGCTTTACACAGGATTTAGTTTGACAAAAAAAAATGTATATAAATAAAACTACAAATTCTACTAACCTTACCCTCTCTTTTTAATCATAATTCAAATGTGCAGTAACTAAACCCTGCAGCCAATAAAGAATCTTTACTCTGAGAAAGTATATTTGTGTTTCTTTTTCTTCTTGTTTTCGCCAAAGGTATTTTATTTTATAGACCTACAATTATTTTATACGCACATCTCAAGCTAAAAGGTTGCATCACAGAAACAGAGCTCTTTCTGTTCCCTGCTCTTGGACAATGGTCTTATTCAAATTTAAATTAACATGAATAAATCTGTATCAGAATTTTAAAGGTGATAAGTCTATGTAAAGGTAAATCAAAGTAAATTTTGAGCTTTAAACTTCTGTCAGTGTCTTTAAATTGAATATTTATGTATTTTAAAGACCAGCTTAGGTTCAAGTGAATATAAAAAATTCTTGAGTTTCAACGCTTTACCTTTAACAACAGCCTTCATGCTCATATAATTAACAGACCAAGTTTTATTTCTGTTTTTAATTATGCACTGTTCATGGCCAAATCCACTTCACTTTTAAAAAAACCTTGAATCTATATAAAAAATGACACATGGTTTGGTTCATACTAACATTTATTACATAATTTTTTCCAGTTTTGTCTTTTACAAAATTCATAAGTCACTCTTTAACCAAACACAAACCGGTGTTGATCTGATAAAGGCCACAGTCGTTTGAAGAAAGAGGTCGAGGATTAACACGAAGCAGGCATCTGTCTCTGAAAAGCCTCTGTGACCGACATTGGATCAAAAAAATGACAATGGGACGTTTACAGTGGCTTCAGATCAGAATAAATGGAGTGTTTTTACAGTGTTTCAAGGCAAACAACATGGTCAGACTGGTTTAAATAGAAAAAAAATTAATTGAACAAGACCCAAAGCATAAAACAAAGTGAAAAAATGAAGATTACTGACAATTTTCTCAAAAAAGGAAATATATTAAGCCTAATAAATCAAAAAACGACATTAAGAACCTCTAATTGGGAGACTTAAGGGCTGCACAATTAAAGGAAAATATCTGATGTGCAATAACTATGGCAAAAATTGAAGTTCCTTTATTTTAAAGTCCACTCTGACTGAGAACAAGTTTGATCAAGTTGTACCACAGTTTCACTAAAGGCTGCAAATGGCCAATGAATTTAACATAAAAACTGTGAATATATTAATATACAGAGCACGTTGAAACTAATAGTGCTAAAATTGAGATATATTATTCAGCCAAAGGTGAAATGCCAATTAGTTTTGACTGAGACCAAGCTTTAAGTGCTGTTTTCTAGCATAAAAAAGTGTTTGCTTTTGGACTGACCACAGACAAATGCACACAATGAAACAATAACTGTAGAATGAAAATAAAAATGAGTCTTGTCTTCAACACATCAGATTAAACTGTATAAGATCAATAATAAGTCTCTGAAAGGGCTCTAGAGGATGTTTGTTTGATGCTAATGCTGCAAAAACTGAATCCAAAAGTAACTGGACCAAAGGTAGAGGATGCAATGTATTTAAAAAGACAAACTGTAGATAAAGTTAAGGCAGTTTTAATCATTACAGTCGAACCTAAACAGCCCAATATAAAGTAATGCTGCACCAAATACAGTATAAATCACAGCTTCGAGACAGATTCATCTTGATTCATTTACTTCTTTGCTATAATCCCATGAATTTTACCCATCTATAAATAAAAAGATTTAAATTCTACAGGTGATTTCATTTGACAAATTCATCATCAGTAACTTTAACTGGGGTCCATTTCAATCCAACAAAAACCCAGTGTCCTCTACAGATATTCATTATTCTAGGAACAAATAATAAAGGGTTTAATGAAAGGCAACAAAAAAAAACATGATAAAGAAAGGAAAAAAAACTCATGGGAATCATACATTGCTTTAGTTTTCCTCCTGGAGACGTCTCAGTCCGAATTGTTGTCCTCGCTCTGACTCACTTCCTGCGGATGATTCATGCCGTGACTCATAAGTCCTCGAAGCCATCGTGGTTTGAACTCGTCGTGCTTCTTCGCACCCGTCTTCTTTTTGTGTCTATTTGCCGTTCCCTTCCTCTTCCTCCTCCTCCACGAGTTCGACCAGCGGCGCGTGACGATTGGCCTGAGAGCCTTCGCTGAACAACACTTTCTTAATCACTCCGGACTTCGGCGCTCGGATCGTGTGCTGCAGAGACGCACGAGACAAATGTTTAGCCGAACTAGAACAAGTTTGGATGGATGTAAAGGCAAATATATCACTTTATATCCTCTATATACTGTATATTCAGAGTTAATGAGCCTTAACGCACAAAGAGGGATAGACTTGAGGTAAATATGAGAGGCCAAACTCTCACAGAAGCCTAGAATCAAGAGGAAAGGATAAACTAACAAAGGAGGATGCTGGGTGATGTTGGGTCAGTGCAGCAGGCTTTTGGAGGCATTTTCATTGTTAAAAGCAGAAACAAAGCATCCCAAATAAGTGTACAGTACCATAAAAATTTGGTAACCCCTCAGTTTTTGGTCTAACAGTGTGGTACAGTTACTAAAACTAAACTTACATGGGCAAAAAAGAACAGATAATGCAGATATTAGCTGGTACTAGTTTTAGATATAGTCAAAATTCACTGTCTATGAAGCATTAAACATAAGATCAACATGTGACCTCCAACAGTGAGTCCCTAAAATGTGGGAAACTGAGGCAGCTCTTCTGAATTTAAAGTTCAAAAAGCCTGGAACAAACTGTGAACAATCATCTTCTAAGGTTTATTGCAGCAGTAAACCTCCAGCCTCTCACACTTCCACGAGGATTTACGTCATTCTTTATTGTAGCTGACATCTACATTTAGAAGTTTTTAAAGTGCTTCCTCCTGAGGAAACAAAACCTGTCACACGAGCCTCTCCAGAGAGATCCTGTCCCGCTCTGAGGAAACGTGGCTTTATGTTCTGACCTTAAGGTTCAATAACAACCACTAACCTCACTGTGGTACTCAAATACCGGATTTAAATGATTTTATTGAAATTCTTCTTATTCTTATACAGACAAATGTGATTATTATCAATTTAAATATAAAGAAATGTGTCTTATTCTTATTTTGATTTTGTTATTTAAGGTTAAAATACAAATGGTGCTTATAAAGATGCTTTACCTCCATCTTCATCGCGATCATAACCATCAGTGGATCTCCAGCTTCAACTTTATCTCCTGCTTTCACCAAAACCTAAAAAAAACAACATATCAATCAGAAATAACATTATAACCACATCTAATATTGTGTCTGTCCCTTTTGCTCCAGAACAGCCCTGTCCCGTCGAGTTATGGACTCCATTAGACTCCTGAAGGTGGACTGTGGTTTCTGGCTCCAAGATGTTAGCAGCAGAACAGGTTTTAGATGGATCTGAACGGGTTTTAGTTGGACTTAAACGATCTGCTGCTGTTCTAATCCATCTAAAACCCATTTAAGTTCTGAAAGTTCCAGGTTGGGACTCTGGATGCTCCAACACCTCAGACTCAGACAAAGACACCTTCTTCCATTGCTCTGGTCCAGTACTGATTCTTGTGCCCATTGTTGGGGTCAGAGGTCACCCAGACTGGTCCCAAACAGCATTAACTTCTTCAGTGATTTGAGCATCAGTGACCCCTGACCCCATCCCAGTTCACCTCTATTCCTTCCCTGGACCACTTTTAATAGACTTCTGCAGACCGTGAACACCCCACAAGACTCAAGTTTTAGAATTGCTCTGTCCCAGTCCTTGTCAAACTCACTCAAATCCTTTCATTTGCTCATTTTTCTTGTTTCTAACTCATCATCTTTGAGACAAAATGTTCACCTGCTGCAAATGTTTCCCTAAAGGAGCCATGATGAAGAGATAATCCGTGTTATTCCCTTCAGAGTGTTGCGTCTGATTGGTTTAAGTGTCTCCAAAAGCACTGCCCACTTCAAGACAAACCCCTCACTGTCTCCGTCCGCCTCTGGAGTCTGCTGTAAACCCGGCAGCCGTCTGCGAGTATCACCTCAGTCTGAAGTCATTACAGCGGCTGTCGGCTCGCATTAGACGAACAATCATTTAACGGGACGCGTCCTCGAACGGCGGAAAAATAATGAGCAGGTGGAGGAAGACACGGCTGTACACTCTCCACTCTTCATTTCGCTCATCAGGAGTTTGAGGAATCTGACGCTTAATCCGTTCTGGCAAAAGAGCACCGCCGTCCACAGAAACAACATGGCTGACGTGGGCCAATCTTCTCAATTAAACCCGAAAAGGTGAGTTAAAACTTAGAACAAAGCACATGGGCTCCGACCTAAACTGATGCATTCTCTTTGGGAAACACTCAAATGTATTCTAAAATGTATAAATAATTAAGTAAGGTAAGGTTTTGCTTCGTGAAACAGAACCTTCTCGATGGTCCCGGTCATGGGGGCCACAGCTCCGCCCTGGGCCCCGGAACCGCTCACTCCGGCCAGATACTTCGGGACGGGGACGGACACCTCGGCGCTGCCCTCCTGAAACACACACAGACGCTTGGATTTAGATTTGACGTTGAGATATTAGCTCATTTTCACTAATAGTTCTGTGGGTTTTAACTTATTTTAAAGGTCCTTTGAGTCAAATGTTGTGGTATATTGTAAAATCAAATAAAGAACATCAGTCAAAACCATGTGACTAACACTGCATAAAGTCAAAATAACACTCAAAAAATAAAATTTTAAGTGCCATGAAAAGGAAAAACATATTCTCCTTTTTATCTGAACACATGAACAGGTGAGTCTAATCAGTATTTTTATATTTCATTTCAAAGTTTGTTCCCTATTGATGCTTTTAATTAATTTAATTTAATTTAATTTAATTTAATTTAATTTAATTTAATTTTATTTTATTTTATTTTATTTTATTTTATTTTATTTTATTTTATTTTATTTTATTTTATTTTATTTTATTTTATTTTATTTTATTTGTAAATGGGGAAAGAAGAAAGGTTTTTACATGATATCAATCTCTTAATGTAGGAATCAATCCTAAATACAGATAAATACTATTGATAAGTATTAATTATCCATTAAACACTGAGCCAAGATATTAAGTTCAGATTAGACACCATTTTCATACAAAAGTAAAATCCTACATCATTTAATAACGATATTAAATCATGTCTCTGATTCTAAAGAAGCTTATGTTAAAAAGTAAATGTGATCTCTCTCTTTTTTGTTTTGTTTTTCCTCACCATCGAGAAAAGGTGCACAGTGTTGTCCAGGATCACGATCTTGGGCCGAGACTTCACTCCGTTTACTGAACAATGGAGAAATGAAGCTCCGCCCTCAGACTCCACCTCCCCGGTCACATGGTACAGCCCTCCACCGGTCTGAAACCAGGAGACATAACAGACATGAAGGATTAACACCATCTAAACGCTACAAGCTAAAACTCACTTGTGGCTATGTTTTATTGGACTTTAATGCAAAAAAACACCACATGGAGGCGCCAGAGTTACACACAAATGGTTTTAGGACCTGTGCTTCCTCATCAAAGACTGTTGAACTGAGATCTGCCTGAGATTAGCATTCAGGCTGTAGGTAAAGTCCACATAAAACACACTTAAAACTTAATGGCTCACATAAAATTTGCTTAAAAAAGCTTTTTAGCAACATTGCTCCGTTTGCTTTTAGTAAACGTAACGGCTGCCAAAATAATTTAATGCAACGGTCTTTTTAGTGCCTCTAAAGAGTCCAGTTTAGTGATTTTAGCTCACACACTCACAAATGAATGTGAAATACCACAGCTTTTGTTGCTGCAGTGGGCGTTTATCTTTTTAAAGACACCACTTGTGGAAGACGCTCTAAGTCAGTGGTGTCAAACTCAAAGAGGTGAGGGGCCACGATAGTAAATAAGAATCTTTTCAGGGGCCGAAGATGGTGGCACTTGTTAAATTTTGAATGTGAGACTTTAATCTTGATTTGAGTCTTACAAAAGTTATCTTCAACTATTATTTTCCTCTGTTTATTGGAATTGATTTTAGATAGATTTGAGCAGGTTTTAGGTGGATTTTAAAAAGGTTTTATATGTATTTGAACAGGTTTTGATGGATTTGAACTGGTTTTATTTGGATTTAGACTGGTTTTATATGTATTTGAACTGATTTTAGATAGATTTGAGCAGGTTTTAGGTGGATGTTAAAAAGGTTTTAGATTAATTTGAACATGTTTTATATGTATTTGAACAGGTTTTGATGGATCTGAACAGGTTTTAGGTGGAATTTAACAGATTTTAGATGTATTTTTGCAAATTATATATATATCTTTGAGGCAAAAACTGGTTTAGGATTTTCATAAACAAATTAATCTGATTCAAATCCAACTAAAACTTGTTCAGATACAATTAAAAACTATTTAAACTAGTTTTAAGAGAAAACTGCATCATCTGATTGAGGCTTAGGGGGAAACTTTGACTTTTCTCTTGACAAACCTTTTGCATTTCAACATGTTACAAAGACATTTAAGACAAACAAGAGCCTTTGAACAGAACAGTAAAGGACAACAGAGTTCATTCCTCACCTGCATAGTGTAGCTCCCGTCTTTATTGTACGTAACGACCACATCGACTTCTGCAAAGAGGGAATATTTTGTGATTTACAAAAGCAGGATATACAATAAAGAAGTTTGAAAAGAAAGGGCAATTAGAAACAGCAAAGAAAAACTTTTGAGGCAAATCAGTGACAGCAGCAGCAGATGGGAACTTATTTTTGGCCTTGATGTGACATTTTAAAAGAAATACTGCATAATGTATAAAAGGTCATTAAAGCAGGGCCGCAATTCATTATTCAAACAGTCACCGCGGCGAAGAGAGCCAAATACCTGCCACTGCGACTGTACAAACCAGCTTTAATGATAATATTAGACAAAACTGGTCTGTCTCACTCTGACACTGATAAAGATTACACACTCCTCCATTTTTCAAAACAGGAGACACTGATGAATATTATTAAGAGACAGAGCTTCAAGTGTTTCAATAAAAGTCTTAACGAGTTCCTGGAAAAATACTAAACTGTTATATAATAGCATCAAAGACTAGTTTTTTCAAATACTAGTACGTAAAATGAGTGTGTAATGTCCCAAGCAAATGTGTAACAAAGCAATTGCAGCTTTACCTCTAAATACTGACATCATGACTTCAATCTTCTATTATTTTCACACAAATCTAGCACTTTAGTTCATGTCATGTTAAATTTAAACGTCTATATACGTCCTACATCCTTTCGTCAACTGCTACCTTGTTTTTTTGGTTTTGGCCGGTGTCTAAAGCAGGCAAGTAATGGCCTCAAATCTATAAATAAAATGATAAAAGATGTTTTGTGTTGATATTGTGTGCTTCTTAAGACCTTTTCACACGGGTACTATCACTTTTTCTTGATTTATTTCAATTTCTTCCATAATTCGCCAGAAAACATCAGGAGGACGTAAGAAATAAGAGTCGGAAAAAAATAACTACACTATCGTAAAATAAGGCTTGACTTGAGATTAACAAATTTCCTCCAGGATCAATATAGTATCTATCTACTGAACTGAACTGATGTTTTTAAGCCTGTTATTCATTTTATTGTGTACTTCATAAAATAAAGGGCCACTAGTACCAGACAGTTCTTTAGAGAGTGAACCCTGTTAACATTTTGACATAAACGACCAAATTCAGAACATTAATCTGAAAGTCTAGGCCACTGTCACAAGTGCTTTTACACTGAAAATAAACTGGATCCTGTAATCTTTGATCTAAACTTTCATGGCCTGGACTTAGCTAAAGCTTTGGCTGCAGTAAATCCACTGATACTTACTCTTGTCTCCGAGCTGCAGCGTCATGTTTCTGCAAAAATCAATGTTGGGTCTGAAGCCGCTGCTGGATCCAAACGGTGAAAACGGGTCTAAAAAAACAAACAAAAAAAAAACAAGCCATTTACTATTATTTATCATCATCATGTTGTTACTCTTGTCTGTTTTGTTTGTGTTTAGTATTTTCATTGCTCTCCTGTGACGGTGCAGGGGCTGTTGTTTACCGTCGGACGTCTGTGTGAAGCTCTGGGTGCTGCTCCTCTCCCGCAGCAGCAGTCCCAGGGCGGCCTGACACAGCGTCGTCCCAGACGGAGCGCTCGGAGCCGGGAACAGATCGGCGTAATGCTGCGGGATGAAACTGGTGCTCACGTTCCCGGCCTCGAACTCCGGGTGGGACGAGAGACTCAACAGGAAGTCTATGTTGGTGTTCAGGCCTACGATCTGCCAATGAGACAATAAAATGAGTAAATCCAAGTCTGGCTGGTAAACAACTACGCAGGAAAAAATGAATGTAAAATGTGTTCATATCACAAAAAGCAGGTGTTAAATTTCAGTTTTTAGGCACCCTCATTTGGAACATTAGCCCACAACTACAAAAAGACAGTTACATACATAAATTGTGCATTTGTTTGTGAATGGACCCATAAACACCACTTTTTATTCAGTTATAACATCTCTCCTCTTCCTTGTTTGTGAGATAAGCAGTGTTTATCGTGTTATAAATGAAAACTAAGGTCTGTTTTCCATCTTACATTGTATTGTCGTAAGCAGTATCTGAGTTTCTTTAAGGCGGCAGACCGGTCCTCGCCCCACACCACGAGTTTAGCGATCATTGGGTCATAATGAGCCGACACTTCGTCCCCTGAAACAAGAGAAAAGACATGTTTATCCACAGTTAAACATGAATGAATCAGAATCAGAAACCTCCAACCTGAACCTCTAATATGAACTAGTAACTTTAAGATGCACTAATACAATATAATAAAACACTTTTATCATCCAGTTTTCTAAAGCTCCAGAAACTGTCTTTGACACTTTGTTTTTGTGTGTGTTAAGTCTTCAAAGGGCTCTGGTTTTAATTAATGACTTCATTTGCAAATATGCTTCACTCTCAGGTTTCCAGGATGTGTGGGAATCCTTTGTATCTTTAGTGAGTTGTAGCATTATTAGAAGAGTATTTGCAGTGTGATCCGTACCTTCCCTGACGCCCGTCTCGATGCGCGTGTGCTCGTCGGCTGCAGGAGTGGACAGATGCAGCAGAGGCCCAGCTCCCGGGAGGAAGTCGTTGTTGGGGTCTTCAGCGTAAATCCGAGCCTCGAACGAGTGGCCTTTTAGGATGATGTCATCCTGGAGCAGAGGGAGACGCTCGCCTGCTGCCACCTACAGGACACAGCAGCACACAGGTGTTTAAAGCAGGTGTCCTTGAATGTCCCCTTCCTCCAAAATACCGTAATACTTCAAGATATGAGTCAGACACTTAATGAGATACTACTTAACAGGTTTGCAGCTTGAAGTTTAAAAAAAAAAGTCCAAGACATATGTAAAGCCTGATGTTGTGCTCTCACCCTGAGCTGCCACTCCACCAGGTCCGTCCCGGTGATCATCTCCGACACTGGGTGCTCCACTTGAAGCCTCGTGTTCATCTCCATGAAGTAAAAGTTGTGCTGAGCGTCCATTATGAACTCCACCGTCCCTGAACGCAAACAAATACGAGGTCTGAACAGTTGTCAAAAGTTTAATCTACATTCTGTGTGCCACATTTGGGATTAAAAAAAAACATAATCTCACGCCAGTATAAATATTTAAACCCAAATGGTCTGATTAGATGTATTTCAGTTCTTCTGGAGCATACATCTACAGCTTGTGGATGAAGCAGAAGTCTGTTTGTGTGAGTCTCACCTGCTCCCACGTAGCTGACAGCTTTAGCCGCTCGAACAGCTGCTTCTCCGAGCTTCCTCCGGACCTCAGCGCTGATGCCAGGCTGTAATTACAAAACACAAGCAAACCTGACAATGCCATACTTCAACTGCTTTACTATTTGTATCTCTACAGCTTTTAAAGTTACACATTTGCTTATTTAGCTTTTTTATCTCACCCCAGGAGCTTCTTCTATGATCTTCTGGTGTCTCCTCTGGACGCTGCAGTCTCTTTCAAACAGATAAACCGCGTTACCGTGCATGTCGCCGAACACTTGGACCTCCACATGTCTGCAGGAGAAACAAAGATTGTAAAAATATCCAAGCAATAATTTCTAAAGTGGGACTCTGCTATTGATTTTAAAGGAAATTTAGATGAGAATGTGAGAGATTCAGACAGTTTAGGAGCTTTCAAAGTACTTCAAAGGACAAAGAGGTGCACTTCCTAAAGGTGTTTTCTTTTCCAGTTTATATTTCTGAGTTTGAGGTTTATATGTACTGTAGTATTTTTTTTACCTGGGATCTTCAACAAATTTCTCCACCAACATGACGTCATCGTTAAAGGACTTTCTGGCCTCTCGTCTCGCAGACTCCAGCTGCTCCAAGAAATCCTTCTCAGACCGAGCGATACGCATTCCCTACAAACAAACACAAAACAGATAAATAAAGGTGCACAAAACTTTTGTAGTGCACAGTCAAACCCAGTGGAACACATCAGTCAAAATAATGCTCCTTCTTCTCTCCTTTCAGTCTTTCCCTTCAGGGTTTACCAGAGCATGATCTAGTGGTTCTCATATTTAATTCGGCAGAGGTTTTAGACCAGATGCTCTTCCTGACACAACCCTCTTCATTTATCCGGGCTTGGCACTGACACAAAAAGTAAACTGGTTCCTTGAGGCTTAGTAAGAATTATGCTTCTAATACATGAAATAACGCTGCATTTTTCCAGAAGAAGGGAACTATATTTCCTGTTTATATAACTGCCCAGAAAACGCTGAGTAGAGAAAGTGTGTTACCAAATGAAGCATAAACCTGTGCTGTGGCTTGTCGTAATATTATACATTTAGACATTTAGCATTTATATCCCTAATGAGATTAAATATTCTTGTCCTGAACGGTGAACGGTGTAAAAGTGCCTCACCTTCCCACCTCCTCCTCGGACAGCTTTGATCATGACGGGATATCCGATCTGGGCCGCCTCCTCCTGCAGCCTCTCGTTCGACTGGTCATCTCCGTGGTAACCTCCGATGATTGGCACCCCCGCAGCCGACATGATGTGCTTGGATGTGCTGACGAGTGTATTCGAGAAGAAAAACATTATTAACTTAACTAAAAAAATGTTCCTTAACAATCAACTCTAATCTGATCTTGTATTAAAGGTGTGTATTTACCTTTTAATGCCCATGTCTCTAATGGCTGACGATGGAGGTCCGATAAAGATGATGCCTTCTTGTTTACAGGCCTCTGCAAACTCTGTGTTTTCTGATAGAAAACCATAACCAGGGTGAACCGCCTACAAAAAAAAAAAAATGTAGTAAAAAGTATGCAAAAATTCGACCTTGGCTGTGCTAAATTTGATCTCTTTAATCAATAAAGGAATTGGCCTATATGGCAAGTTTCATGTATAGTATCAGTAAATAATTAAAGAAGTTGTGTAGTCAGTTGTTTGGGATGAGTCAGGTTCATTCAATCACTGACAAAAGGTGCAACAACGCATAAAATTTCTAACTTGATGCCAACTTACTTTCACATTATGCAGTATCAGTATTGTCTATCTTAGAAGAACAACACAGATGCCATTTTTGAGCCAAAGATATTCTACAAAATACAGGCTGTGGTGACAAAAACCTGATTGAACTGTTTTAATTAAATGAAACTTTTCTTTTTGTTGAATATGTGAGATGTTGAGCCCATTCCAGTTTTATTTTGATCTCAGTAGATGCTTTGCTTATAATAATTAATCGAGAGATTATTAAAGTGCATCCATATAACTAAAGTGAAAAATCTGTCAAGTCTAAATCTAATTGTGTTGAGCTGTATTGATTAAGATATATAGACTCTAACCTGTTTTTAACAAATCTTGTGCAGCTAGCATCTTTACTGATTGATTCCCTGCACTGGAACAACAGCTAAATATTAAGTGTCTTGGCAAAAATATTCTTACTCACATGTGACCCAGACTTCTTTGCCACCTCCAAAACCTTCTCCATTGAAAGGTAACTCTGCTGAGAGGCTGCTGGTCCGATGTGATACGCCTCATCTGCCTACAATCACGTCGCAGCAGAACAGAGTAAATAAACTAACACAAGACAATGAAGGAGATGAGGTAAAACTAAACTACATATTCTCACCATAGCCACGTGCATCGAGTGTCTGTCTGCATCGCTGTAAACTGCCACTGAGCGGACGCCCATCTTTTTGGCCGTTCTCATCACACGACAGGCGATTTCTCCTCTGTTGGCGATCAACACCTTTTCTATCCTCGCCACACCTGCAACAGAAACAATGATCAAATGTGGCTTTCATTGCTGTGTTGGAGTTTACACCTCAAACATTTGTGGCACTGCCATTTTGCAAAAAACAAGCACCTTGTCAAAAGATCACAGGCTTAGAGATTCTCAATTCTGAAATTAATCTAATTCACTATAATCTCTGTAATATGACACACTGCTAAAGTTTGCTGTAGTAAAGAAAGGCAGAAGAAATATATTACTATTATATTCACTTCTACAGCTTCTCATATGTGGCCTACAATTATTTCCACTATAAACTGCAATCTCCTTTTAAACTTCACATCTCAGAGGGACAAAACTCAAACTTCAAACTCCCAGTGGGTTTACAAAGGGCAAAGTTGCACTGTTTATAAAAGCCGGTTTAGTTTCAAAGTAAATACTCACTTCATTTACAAACAGAAATCTTAAAAAAACAAGAATGGTTCAAATACAAACAAAATTACAACATTTTGAGAACATTTGGGCATCTTAATAAGTCACCAGGTCATTTGTGTGAATGGAAAAGTACTCTCTACATTTCTGTGTTTTCCAGGACCAAAGTACAATAAGGTTCTCTAAAAAGTAGTTGGACAAGATTGAAATGGCTCCACAAAACTAAATTTCCATTCACTCACCTGAAGCAAGCCTCACGCCTCTTTTGGTCCATGACAGTTTCCTGAAGAGAGTAAACAACTTTAGATGTCACTGTGAGTCTGGTCATGTTTATGGTCATGAAGGGCAGAGCTAATGCAGCTGTTTTTACCGAGACCACTGCTCATTTATATAAATAAAAATGCAATTATGAAAGAAAAACAGCTCTCAGTGGATAACACCGATGTTGCCATGTCCAAGACGTGGTTTGCAAACAGTATGATTAAAATATAACGATATTATTTTGAGGTTAGCATTGGGTTTGCTACCTCTAGTTAACCTTGCACTGCTTTTATCTGACACACAAGCTTTGACGATGAAAATCTCTCAGTAGGCAAACGGTATAAGCACGTATACCTACCAAAAGATAACATTTATAATGAGAAAATTATTTAAAAGGCAATCAAATCATAGATCCTCACAGTTAGCTTATCATTCACTTTGATAGCTTAAAGGATAACATGACTGGGGCGTTTAGCAGCTAGTTTATAAGGTCATTTTACACAGTTTTACAAAATGACACGCATTCATTTAAGTATGTAATGTACTCACTGTGTAAATCTCCTCAGACCCTGAAGAGTTGGGAAACTAAGGATAACTGCTGCCATAGCGACCAGCTTCGTGGCTAGTGCTACAGCTAAGCTAACTCTTTAGCAACTGACAGTCAAAACAGAAAAGAGCGAAGGAGTAATTTATTTAACTGTTTGTACAAAGAGTTTCACTAAAGGAAAGGGGATAAAAATAAAGAAAAAATAATTACATGCTTTACATACTTAAATGGAGGAAAGACAACAAATACAACGTTATAAAGTTAAAATTTAATCTTTCTTGACCTTTCTGGGGACCCGTAGTAGCAGCAGCCAATGGGAAAACAGAATGATGGAGGTGTGGAGGAAGCTGCGGTTCTACAAAGTGGCCACTAGAGGGTAATGTTTTTCTATTTGAAACCAGTGAACGGGACAGTTTTTAGTGTAAAAGGACTGGTTCTCAACTGGTGGGTGCCGACTCTCAGGAAAGGTCCCAGAGAAAAGGTTTAAGTTGTCGACAAAGTGGAAAAATAACTCTCTGAAAGCTTTGTATTCATATTATCATATTAATGGTGAAATGGTCTATCTGTGCAGATTCTCAGTAAACTTCAGTCATATCAATGTTAAATGAACCACAACCTGATTATGAATTAGGATGCAATTCAGGGATGGACTGAGAATTTTCTGTTTTTTAATCAAATTAATAAAAAAAATTGCATACATAAAAATGATCCTGCAAAGCGTTTTTATTGGACAACAAGGATAGATGCATTTACAAGTAACATCATCACAAATACAGTACCTTTTCACTCCAAAGTGATTAAGTGAATGTATTTAAATCTCAGTAAAATAAAAAAAAAAAGCTTCAAAACATGAACCAGCTGTTCTTAAAAATCACATTTTACAGATTGTTTTAATACAGTACTGGCGCCCCGTCTTTTACAGACTCTCGTATCCCGATCTGCGGCGGTCTCTGATGATTAAGTAGGTCACTGCAGCGATCAGGATTAGCCCCACCACAGTGGCCCCAACGATGATGGGGATGACCCGCTTGTTGTAGTCGGCCCAACACTCCACCTCTGACGAAACACCAGAGACATGGAGTCAATTATGATGTTTTACAAGAAGAAGCAACTAGTCCCTTTTGCTTTTTTCCATATTTACATGTTACCTTGCCCGTACTGTCCTTTTGTCAGAGTGAAGGCCTGTATCTGAAGAGGCTCCAGTTTCACTCTCAGCACCGACGACAAGTGAAAAACACTCTCAGAGTTACACTTGAAGCTTCGACCGTCTTCAGTTTCGAACAGCTTCTCATGATCCACCAAACCTGCGTACGTCAGGTCTAGAGAGGAGCACACCAGACTTCAGACAGATATGTGTTTATTGACATTACATTAACATAAATAAGTGTTTCTCACTGGTACAGTCCTTGCAGAGCGGCAGAGGAGACACATGAGCAGTCAGCTTTGTCACATAGAAAACCTTCTTCTCCTAAAACCCAAAACATCAGCATTTTTAAACAAGAACTCAAAACTTATTTATTCAGTCTGGCTTTTGTGTCATGTCTTATAAACAGTTTGTTTTATCTCTCCTATTTTTATATTATTTATGTATCTACTTTTTATTTTATACATTTGTTTCCACTCTATTTTACTCTATTCTTTTTACTGAGTGAAATAAAGTGAAATAACACCACCATTGTTTTTAAACTGTTGTTAATATTGTGATTCTGTATGATTTTATGTTGTGAAGCACCTTGGGTTGCATTAAGTTGTATGAAAACAACAAAATATTAAATTACTCTAAAGTTAGATACCTAAACATATCATTGCTTGAGTAAAACAAAACCTTGACTGTCCATTTAAACTAAAGTATGTCATAAAATAAAAGCAAGTATCCTGTAGACACCTTTATTCTACACCATGAAAAACACTAGAAATATTATTCATTCATGTTCTATCTAAGCTTTTTGGGGCAACTCTGATTGTAATAATACGTTACACAAGTTGGACTAAAATGGTTTTCTAGATTTAAGTCACAAATGAAAAAAAGAGAAGAAGATTGATGGACAAAATTAAAACCAAGGCTCATGGATGAATAAGTTTCCTCTCTCAGACGCTCAATGTGTTTTACCTTTTTGAAAAAGAACTGCAGACTGGCGGCATTATTGGGCATTGTCAGAGACAGGACGGCGACTTCATTCCCACAGTAACCGGACGTCCTCACTCGGGACGGGTCCAGGCTCCAATACCACATCTAAAAAACCATACAGACCAGAGGCATAACTTCTACAAATCGCACATTGCATTTTTACACATCAGACCCCTATTTTTTGCACCTATGGGACAAACTTTGCAAAAACAGATGAGATGCTATATTTACTCAACAAAATAAAACACAATCTACTTCATAGATGTCCTGAACCTTGGAACAGGAAGTAAGGAAAGCAACTGGATTCTGTGGAGTCTATTTTTCTCAGACAAATGCAAAACGGTTGTTATTTTGAGGCTTTTATACACTTCAAATCATTTTGACCAGTACTGTCCATTTAGTTGGACTTTACACAACCACATTTGACACAATTCATCATCTTCCTGGTTTCTTCTCTACAGTCCACTGGTCTTTGTCTTTACTCAAATCTGATCCATAAAAGTCTCTGGTCTGGTTCAGTAAAAATGCAGAGGCCTGTGCAACGCTTTACGAACAGTTGCTGACAGAGAATCACATTTTGAGAGAAAAGTGCCGACACTTGAGACGTTAGAGACGTGTTGAAGAGACTAAACGCTGATACGGTCTCACCTTCTTATCGACGATGATGAACTCAGCTCCCAGCGTCGCTTTGATGCACAGTTTCCCAGTGAGAGTTTTTAACATGTACGTCGCTGCAACAAAACATACACACACAGTAAATATAAAATAAATATAGATAAAGGTCTGCAATGTCCAAAAGATGTGTCTCTCTTTAACATTGTAATCCTCTTTTTCTGACTTCCTGTTTCATTTTGAGGTAAATAAATAACATAATGACTCCCTGAGGACAACATAAGGCCCAATATTATAAGCCAAGGTCTCCCTCTAAAGATTTGAATCCTTATAGAAGTTTGGAGAAGCAGATGGGAGCAGAGACAAAAGTCAGTCAAATAAAAGTCAGTAAAAATGCAGCTTCTACTTCTACTACACAGTCTACCTCTGGTTTAATCTTCTAAAAGCAGAAATGATTGAAAGTTGTAAATAAATGTATGACTAAGCACCGGGAGGAGGGATGGACTCGGACGGCTGTAGAACCGGTCTGTAGATCCGGACTGAGCTGGACTGGACCGAGCTGTCGTTCACCTGGAGCTGCACACCTGAGTAACACAGGTTTATTCAAAACATTTAACACAGCAGCCTTCAAAATCCAACCTTTAACATGTCATATAAGTTTCATTTATTTATTTATTTATTTTGATTGTTGTTGTTTTTTATTGTATTTTAAATCTTACTTTTTAACCCCCTGTTATATATTTGTCATTTATTTTATTTTTATTTTTTTAACTACATGCACACTTTGTTCTTTTTCTTTTGTAACACTGTTTTTGCATTTTACCTGAACCGCCTTAACAAGAGAATTTACCCGTTGTCTTTAAATGACATATTCTTGCTTAAATGATTTCAGTGTGTTCACCTTTACTGCAAACAGACATTGTTTGCAACATTTCAAAACTTATTCCATTAAATTAATTATAAAGCTGCTTGAATTCACAATAATAATGTGTTCACCAAATAGGCGTTTTTATCGGTATTATGAAAATAGTCAAATCAAATCAAAAGTGAAGTATCTTTAAAGAAAAATGAGTGAAGGGAGAAAAACCACAGACACTGCACCGTCACCACACACAGTTCAAGTTATTTCCTTTGTAAAAAACATTGTGTTACTGCAGCATTTCAAGACTGACTTTGAAGTTTGTAATTGATGTAACTGATGTAAGTGCAAAATTATTCTGATGTAATTTGTGTTCATGCGTTTGTAACAGAGAATTACAGTTCAAAGTTTGAAATAAATTTAAAAATGTCATGTAAACTTAAGGAAAACCTCACCTGGGATCAAAGTGGACAAAAGGAGCAGCCAGTATGTGCCTGAAGCAGCCCGGGTCGACATGGTTCACAGGAGAACAACAGGAGACAACAGAGAGAGGTCGGGTCAGAAATGATCTGAAGCAGATGAAGCTGTGGTTTTTCTTCTCAATGTGAAACGGTTAAACTTTGTGGGGAGGAAGTGATGCTACAAACTCCACCAAAAAGTGACTGAAACGGAGCTGCAGAAGTGTGAGTCTCTATTTCATGTCAACCGTCGAAATAATGAAGATCCTATATATTTTAAAGTAAAGTTACATACAGTTGTGATGAGGACATAAAATTGGAAAGGTCACCATTTCAGAAGCAACTGTAAAGAACATTTGTAGAGTCTGAACCCACACTCAAGAGCTGATGTTCAGCTTTATTCTTGTTACGTGAGGTAAATATGTATGTGCCTCCTCATCAAAGGCTGATAACCAGAGATCTGCCTGATTTGACTAACATACACATCACCAAAAGCTGCAAAACTAAAGTAAAGTACACATTTCTAATTTGACAATGGCAAAATTCACATTAAATAATGGTAAACAACACAGAAGACAACATAAATGAGAATAAACTGTCCATATATGAGTAAATAAAGATCGTATATGAGAATAAACTGTCTGTCTGTATATGAGTATTGACTGTTCATGTCTGTTATAAATAAAATAAAGTTATGAAAATACATACAACAATAAGTGTGTCCTCTGAATTTATGGGTGGATATAAAATTTAGATATTTACAGTCATTTAATTATTCTATTAGTAAATGTTTGATACAGAACAATCTCAGTAAATACATCTATAAACCTGTCAACAGAGTGATCTCACACACCTCGAGTCTGAAGCTATTTCGGGCAACATTTCTGGGCGTTATGGAGGTCGCCATGTTGACGTTTTGGAGCCAGAAGTCACGTATTTATACTCAGAGGCTGTGTTGAGTGGGCGTTCCCATGGTAACCAGTGAGCCAATCAGAGGCTAGCTGCACACCCCCCGCAGAAAACATCAGTGTTTGTGCAGAGGGCTCCGAAAATCATGTAGCAAATGTGAAAATGGATTTAAGGAAACAACACAAATATCAGTTTTCATTATTAATTGACAAAGCACTTGGTGAACTTCCTGCCTTTATCTTAAACCCAGTGAGTGTAGGGCCTGGGCTTATTCACCTCATTTCACAGGGAGCAGTGGTGAAATCAGAGGTCAAAGGTCGACGGGGGCAAAGTACCTCCAAAAAACACACAAAACTGTCTCCTCTTACAATAAACTACCAATTAAAAATAAACAGTTTATGGTTGAAATCCAACAAATCAATCTCACATGAAGATTTATTTGTTAAAAAAAGTCACTGTGAACTAAAACTAGGCACTTTTAGGGAGTTTTTGCGTTTTGAGTCTGAAATTCAGTATTGATTTGACAGTGGGAGAGCAAACAGAAAAGCAAACAGTGGCGATCCTTTAACCGACTGATGGTTCGTGTGTGGTTTCAAGTTTGAGGTGAATGGCACTTTGTCGTCCGTCGCTGAGAGATACGAGTCTGCTTTCACAGCGCGTGGGGAATTTCACGTGAAAATGTAAGCAAAAACAACTCTTTTAGTCTGTTTTTAAACCATTTGAGTCGTAAAAAGGGCATTTCTGGTGTAATTCTGCGAGAAACGACCTGGTTAAGTTATTGAAATTGATGTTTTAATGAAACAGAAGAGAGAAAGCATTGATATTTGTGTTTTGTCGCAGTTGATTTCTGGCAGACGAGACGATGGGGAGAGGACTGGGGCTTTGTGTGGTGGCCCTGCTGTGGCTCCAGACAGCCTTTGGACAGGTAACAAGGCAAACATTACATTTTACTCTGAAAATATTAGATTAAAATAGTTTTTGTAGTCTCACATGAATATTAAAGAGGATGCCCTGTCCCTCAAAGTGAGTATTTATGTCTGAGAAAGAGTGGATATATCCTCAGTCAACATTATTGTGAGGCTATATTTTTGGTGAACCCTTGTGCACTTTCTGTTTACTCCCCCCCGGGGTCAAAAGAAAAGTAGCTGCATTGATTTTTGAATTCAAAATCTATCTACAACCACTTGTTTTTCATCAAGTCATTGGAGTAAAAGTCTGTGTTTGTACACTCTGCCTACACTAAGCCTGTTGTGTGCATTTCTTTTATACATTTTTTTATTCTTTAATGTAATGTTAATCTGGACTAAATCCCAGTCAAAGTCAGGACTAGGCCTCAGAGGAAACCTGAACTAAACACAAAACAAAACATGGACCAAAAATAGGCCAAAACAAAGACTAAACTCAGGATCAAAGAGCATTTAAAAAAAAAGAGAGAGAATCAAAGCTAATCCTAGAGAGGAGGACTAAACCAGGACCAAAGTGAGACTAATTCAAAACTAAACTAAGACAAAGCTAGGACTAGTCCTAGACTAAGCCTGGACTCGATTAGGACTAGACCCTGGCTCAACAAGGACTGCAAGCTCACTAAACCTAGATTTAGGATTAATTCTAGGACTAAACCAAGACTTTAAAGTCGTGGCTAAATCAAGACAAAGACCAGAACTAGATCAGGACTAGACTAGAACCAAACCCAGGACTAAATCAAGAGTGAACCAGGACTTAGCATATGGCCAGGACTAGACCAGCACTGAACCAAGACCAAACGCCCAGGACTGTGCCAGGATCAAACCAGGACTTAGTCTTGGCCAAACAAAGGCTAAAGACTGACCACACTTTTCCCGAACACACCTCCATTTAATGCACGTCTTTCTCACTATTTCTGTCGTGTTTGGGACTGTTCTCAGTTTATTACAGCGTCCGGTCTGGGTTTTACGTGTTATTTGTTTGTTGCAGATGTTTTTTTGGTACATTTTCCCCATTATTTCCTCTTGCAGCACGCAGATATGCTCATTTTCTGTGACGACCCGTCAGTGGGGAAAGCAGTGACCAGCGCTCTCAACAAGTTCAATGAAGGAATGAACACGGGAAACAAACTCGCCCTGTTTCAGGTCACCTCTGCCAGCAAGGTACAGGCCTAAAGCACATCACAGAGTTTCATAATGTCAGTATTTGGAGACACTTCTGGCTTCTGCTGCAATAGGTCATAGAAATGCACCTTGTTTTTCACAGCAGCGTTTGTTTTATGACCATTTGATTGCATCCAGAGCCATTTTATTCCACGTCCATTGATAATAACTCCTCGAAATCCAACTAAAATCCTCCACATTTGACTAATTCTTTGTATGAAATAGAAAAAGAATGAGCAGATTGTCTTTATTGTCTTGTGTCTTCAGTCAGAAAACGGCTCGTACTGGCTGCAGTTCACCACCAGGAGGAGCGACTGTCCCGCGTCCGACGCCAAGCCCTGGACCCAGTGTGATTATTTACCCATCGACAAGGTCCCCTCAGCTATAGATCGAAATTAAAAACACTTAAATGACTGGTAGCAATGAAACTCTTCTCTTTTTTTTTTTTTTGCTCCAGAAACCCATTAAATGCAACGCCACGGTTCACATCAACGAGACGGACACTGACACCAAACACATCCAGTGTCAGATCGGTGAGAGGGACTGTCCTAAACTTAACACTGATCTGAATGAAGCATAATGCAGGGTTAATGCTGTAAATATAATGGTGTTCTATGTTTAAACGTCAGTGGTCTGTGAGATGAGTGTATATTCCTCAGAGACAGTGTTCCCAAAGAGAGACTGTCTCAGCCCAGCTCCACTTTTGGGAAGAAATGCTCTAATTTTATTTAAAAACTGGTTCTTTCTCTTGCTCAGACCACTTGGCCTCCTTGTTATCCTCAAAAAACGTCCACTCTCTGTGAGACGGAGGTGTACTGCAGACTTAGGTCCCCCAGATTGTGAAGGGTTGTTGGTTTGTCCCATGAACTGATCACTGTTACAAGGGAACAGATATAAAATCCAAACATTAGTCTCAGACCAAGCCTAAACTCAGAGAAGCCAGTGAAGATGAAGAGGAATATTTTTACATTTTTAAATACATTAAAGCCTTAGATGATGGTTTAAAATTCGACAAGATTGAGAAACCATTTTGAGTCCAAGACTGAAACCTTTAAAAGTCATTTCGCTCTCATCTCACGGTGAAGTTCAGTTCTTTTTTACCTTTCTTTTTTTTCATATTCTAAACATGATTTTGCAAAATACTAAAGTGGGTTAGTTCAGGTCGAGAACTGTGTTGGTCTGGTTCAAAAAGATTAAACCTGCATCTTAAACAGAGCCATTCGGTTAAATACGTCTGTCTTTCTGGTTTCCTATTTCTTCTGATGTCAGTGAATGCATCATGAAGTGTTTTTTTTTCCACAGAGGGTTTGCTGACGCCGGGGAAAGCCAACTGTCTGGGATGTCCCGAAGAGATCGACGAGAACTCAGAGGATCTCAAAGTCCCTCTTTCTTTTTCTATTTCTAAATACAACAGTGTCTCTGAAAACACGCACCTGTTCACGCTGCACGAGGTGGGACCTGCCACCAGACAGGTAACACTCACCTGGGTCTGGAGACAGACTGGGGGCAATAAGACGAGACACTGGTCTTTAGTTCTGGGTTCAGACCTGGTTTAATCCTGGTTTTAGTCTGGGTTTGAGCCAATCACAGCAGAGAAAGACATGTGACCAATCAGAGCAGAGTGGGAGGGGCTTAAAGACACAGGGCAGTCTCTTGTTTAATCCTAGTTTAGGTCCTGGTCTAGACCTGGTTCAGTCCTGGTTTAGTCCAAGTTCAGCAATAGTTTTAGCTGCTGGTTTAATCCTGATTTAGGCTAGACTTAGACCTGGTGTAGTCCTGGTTTAGTCCCGGTCTAGTCCTAATTTAGTGCTGGTTTTTGTCCTGATTTTAGTCCAGATTTTAGTTCTGGTTTAACTTTGGTTTAGTCCCGGTCTAGTCCTGTTCTTGTCCTGTTTTAGTCCCGGTCTAGTCCTGTTCTTGTCCTGTTTTAGTCCCGGTCTAGTCCTGTTCTTGTCCTGTTTTAGTCCCAGTCTAGTCCTGTTCTAGTCCTAGTTTAGTCCCAGTCTAGTCCTGTTCTAGTACTGTTTTAGTCCCGGTCTAGTCCTGTTCTAGTCCTGTTTTAGTCCCGGTCTAGTCCTGTTTTAGTCCCAGTCTAGACCTGTTCTAGTCCTGTTTTAGTCCCGGTCTAGTCCTGTTCTAGTCCTGTTTAAGTGCGGGACTAGTCCTGCTCTAATCTTATTCTAATCTTGTTCTAGTCCTGTTTTAGTCCCAATCTCGTTTTAGTCCTGGTCCTTTTTTTAGTCCTGATTCTGTCCCCGTGGTGTTCTGGTCCAGTTTTAGTCCTGGTCCTGTTTAAGTCCAGTTTTAGTCCTGCTCATGTTTTAATCCAGTTTTAGTTCTGGTCCTGTTTTAGTCCAGTTCTAGTCCTGGTCCTGTTTTAGTCCAGTTTTAGTCCTGATCCTGTTTTAATCCAGTTCTAGTCCTGGTCCTGTTTAAATCCAGTTCTAGTCCTGGTCCTGTTTTAGTCCAGTTTAAGTCCTCACCCTGTTTTAATCCAGTTC
Source organism: Rhyacichthys aspro (assembly GCA_036850595.1). NCBI lineage: Eukaryota > Metazoa > Chordata > Actinopteri > Gobiiformes > Rhyacichthyidae > Rhyacichthys > Rhyacichthys aspro. The sequence goes on from CM072151.1 coordinate 5,361,946, forward strand.
TAGTCCTGGTCCTGTTTTAGTCCTGATTCTGTTTTAATCCAGTTCTAGTCCTGATCCTGTTTTAATCCAGTTTTAGTCCTGATCCTGTTTTAATCCAGTTCTAGTCCTGATCCTGTTTTAATCCAGTTTTAGTCCTGATCCTGTTTTAGTCCTGATCCTGTTTTAATCCAGTTTTAGTCCTGATCCTGTTTTAGTCCAGTTTTAGTCCTGGTCCTGTTTTAATCCAGTTTTAGTCCTGGTCCTGTTTTAATCCAGTTTTAGTCCTGGTCCTGTTTTAGTCCAGTTTTAGTCCTGGTCCTGTTTTAATCCAGTTTTAGTCCTGGTCCTGTTTTAATCCAGTTTTAGTCCTGGTCCTGTTTTAATCCAGTTTTAGTCCTGATCCTGTTTAAGTCCAATTTTAGTCCTGGTCCTGTTTTAATCCAGTTTTAGTCCTGATCCTATTTTAATCCAGTTTTAGTCCTAGTCCTGTTTTAATCCAGTTCCAGTCCTGATCCTGTTTTAGTCCAGTTTTAGTCCTGATCCTGTTTTAATCCAGTTCTAGTCCTGATCCTATTTTAATCCAGTTTTAGTCCTAGTCCTGTTTTAATCCAGTTCTAGTCCTGATCCTGTTTTAGTCCAGTTTTAGTCCTGATCCTGTTTTATTCCAGCTCTAGTCCTAGTCCTGTTTTAATCCAGTTCTAGTCCTTGTCCTGTTTTAATCCAGTTTTAGTCCTGATCCTGTTTTATTCCAGCTCTAGTCCTGATCCTATTTTAATCCAGTTTTAGTCCTAGTCCTGTTTTAATCCAGTTCTAGTCCTGATCCTGTTTTAGTCCAGTTTTAGTCCTGATCCTGTTTTAATCCAGTTTTAGTCCTGGTCCTGTTTTAATCCAGTTCTAGTCCTGATCCTGTTTTAATCCAGTTCTAGTCCTTGTCCTGTTTTAATCCAGTTTTAGTCCAGGTCCTGTTTTAATCCCCTCTTGTCCCTGTCCTTAGGTTGTGGCAGGTTTTCGGTTCAAGCTGAAGTTCGACATGAGGAGGACGACGTGCGCTAAAGCCGAACACAAGGACCTCCACGAGCTCTGCGTCCCAGACCCGGACAATGTGGTAAACGTCCCATTAACCTCGTCACCATAGAAACCACCTTGTCACCTCAAAGCCAGGTTCACCTCATTTGTGTGTTTTTTTTTTCTTTGCAGGAGTTTGCGAACTGTAACTCGACGGTGGACATGGCGCCGTGGAGACTGGAGCCTCCGACCGCTCACATCGAGTGTGAACCTGGAGTCATGCCGTCTGTGGTACGACCAGATACAGATACTTTAAAGAGAACGGGTTTTAGAATACGTAACATGAATACCTCATGTTACATGGTGAGGTAGATACGTAACACAATGAGCAAATGATCCGATAAGAGGAGCCAGTGGGTTTTGGATTTTAATTTGATTGTGATTTAGTCTAGTTTAGTTTTAATGAGGTTAAAGGTAACACTTAACACTTCTTTCTCCACCATGAGCAGCTACGGAAGCTCAGAGAGGACATTTTGTTGCTTATTAACAAATGTTATAGATATAGATATCAGATGATGGGCTTGCTTTTAGGAATTTTAGAAACAAAATCCACTGAATTCATAAATGTGCTTAAACAGACTGTTCCTGGTATTTTTTTCTTCTAGTTGAGAAAATGGTTTAAACCCCAAATATTATGTTGTAAAATCAATAATTTGTGAACAAAACAGTCTTCATGATGCCATCTACTGTTTATTATAAGGGATTGTAATAGATGAGAACCTCTATTCAGGAACAGAAAACCTTGGACATGCTCCAAAAAGGTTGTTATATGACGTTCCAGGAAGTTTAATAGCTGCAGATAAAGTGTATTTTTTTAGCTGAATATGTCTTTTAACAGAGAAACAGCAGAAAAAAGAAAAGCGTGTTTAACGAGGAGGAGATGATTCTTGTTCTGAACTAAACTCTAAACTTCAGTTTGGTGAAATGTATTAGTATTTTGTGGTAGAAAAATTGGTCTGGTTTTATTTATTTTTTTAATAAAAGAGACTTTCCTGTTCAATGCAGCTGTTGGAACAAAAACAGGGAATGTCAAGGTTTTAAGGCAAATGCATAGCTTTTTTCATCTTCTATTTAGACACAAACAGTTTCGCTAATATTTCTGACAGATTCCAATTGGTTTAACGGTTTACTACATTTTATAAACTACAGCTTTAAGTTGTCTGTTTACATTTGTTACTTACTTTAGTCCGTTTTTAATTCTTGTTTGGTCCATTGTTTACTCTGCGTTAGTCCTGGCTTATTCCTTGCTCTTACTTCATCTGAGGTTTAATCTTGTATTATTCCTAGTCTACAGTCGGTTTTAGACCCAGATTTTGTCCTTGTTCAGTGAAAGTCAGTGATCAGACTTGTTTATTCTCTCCAGATCGTGATGCGACGTCGTCCTCCCGGTTGGTCTCCTCTGAGGAACTTACTGTTTGAGCAGGCCTCTCCTTCGCCCAAACCTTCCTCCGAGTCCAATCCTTCAAAACCGAACAAAGCCAAAGCTCCCAAAGGCTCGACCAAAGATGAGTCGTCTGAGGAGGACACGAGCCTCGCCACGCCCTTCCACTGCCCCTCCAAACCCTGGAAACCCTTCGTCCCGGTGCATTCTGGGAGCTCCGACCCTAAAGCCACGCCCACTGCAGCCACAGCGGACGGGGCTTTCAGCGACACAGACCTGCTGGGTTCTTAAAGCAGACGCGTAACACAACAGCACACAAAACGTTACTATTACTTTCGGCTTGTTTTATTTTCAAAGTGTTTTATTAAAAATGTTTGGCAAGTATCTCAAACAGTGTCGTGGGTTTAGAGTTAACGGATCATTTTAGGGGCTGTAACTTGAGTCGGAGCCACTATCGACCACTTTTATTATTCAGTCGCAGGTCAATAAAAGCATGTCCTGGTTTGTGTTTGGAAATAAATTAAACAGAGACATATGTTGATTGCGTGTTTGTCTTTTGAATCCTGGTATTTTCCTGGTATTTTTTTTGCTTTTCAGCTTGTCACCTACAAATAAACAGACTTTTCTGGCCACAATACTGACATTTTTTCCTGTCTTGTCCACTTACATTAGAGATTATAGACACGACAAGCTTTTTATACTGACGTTATGGCTCTGTTTGCTCATTATTGTATTTTTCTGAGAACATTAACAGAAAACAGTGGTGCTTTGATATTGGGAATCCTGGTTTGGGAAACTTAAGCCTTCTGTTTGTTCAGTTTAAGGATAAAAAGTGCTACATGCTGTAATATAGACTTCTCTTTCACAAGTGAGAGTAAGATTATTTAAATTTCAAGTTCAACTCAAGTATGTTGGCCTCTCTGTGGTGGACCATGAACAGATGGAGCAAGAAACATAGCCTTTTTATATTTATCGTCGCCCTTAAGGTGTTTCTTTACCTTATAAGCCAATATCCATGCATTTTACATGAATAAAACTTGGCATATGCTAATCTCATCAGGCAGATCTCAGTTTACTAGTTTTAATAAGTCCTAAGTGGATAACTCTCTGTCCTGTGTAACATTATTTAATGTAAGAGGTGGAAATATGGTGCTATTTAGTCCTGGTTTAGTCCTGGTTTTTGTATCTGATTTAGTCTTAGTTTGGACCTGGTAAAGTTCTAGTTTAGTCCTTGTTTTAATACCTGATAAAACAGCACTGGTAAAGTTAAAAGTCCCCTGCAGCCTATTTAAAAATAATGTATATAATAGTCTAAAGTGACTCAGAAGGCTTCAGGTCTGGATTTGTCCCAGACTTCTGATCTTTTAGATTTGATTTAAAGGTTATTAAGAATTAAATTAAACATCACAGGCGAAAAAGTAACTTATAACTCGATCTTGTTTGATTTTTTTGGTGGTACTGCCTTTATTTAAAAATTGAAAATATATTGTTTTAAGAGTCACGCTGCAGAGTCAGAGGCTGGGCTCAAAAACCCCCAAAAACAAACAAAAAAAAAACACCGCCTCGAGCCAAGGTTTAACAAATTTATTTGCACATCTCCACAGAAAACTTTCAGTCGTCATTCGGCTACAAACCCTACTTTGCGACCGAGGAGTGAAATAACACAGACCTCATATAAATAAAACGCAGGTTGTCATGACGATGGAAAACGGGAAGCGAACTTAAGGCATTAATTCGTTCAATCTGTACGGCAGCTCGGTAAAGAAAACACACACACACGTTAAAGATATCATGCAGGTGAGCTGTGGAGACAATACATTGGCCCTTTACATTCATAATACAGGACAGACTGTATATAAAGATGGACAGAGGGTCGGGAGAGTAATATGAGCGGATTTACTCTCTGTTGCCCCCTTGTGTCTGGATCCAGAACATATCATAAGCCTTAATCAATCTTTATATAAGGTCTATGCTATCAAAGTGACTCATGGGAATATATACTGAGACACAATGTGGATTTGTGCTGAACACTGAAGAGAAACCACAGATCTTTAGTCCCATATTGGTCTTAAATAAATGATGTCCAAACTACAGTCACTTATCTTAATACGAGCTAGTTTGCGTCATTGTGAAAAATCAAACTGCATTAAAATAAAATAAGTAGTTTGGGGGAAACTAAGGCACAGACTGCACAAACAGAAATTTTTATAAACGGTCAATAAAAAGTCAATACAGAAGGCAGATTGTTCAGTGTTTTGACTTTTTTTTTCTCCTGCACAGTGGCAATAACAAGGTGTATTACATTTTAAAGGCTTTTTAAACATTGGATTGATTGAAAAGTTTCCCATAAACGCTTTAACAAATGCAAATAGTTTAATTCCTTGTTTAGATAATATCCCAAATGTCCAAAATGTTTCTATAAATGATTGTATTTGTAATTTCATTTCCATAAAAACAGACTAAACACTGCAAATAAAAACATCAGTGGTTCCTCTTCGAGACATTTCAAGTTCAGCATTTACAACTAAAACATGAAAAAGTTGTTCACGCTCTAATTTGATCAACTTACAAAAACATTTTTCGTCTCTGGCTCAGGACGTCCGGTTGGAAAAGGCTTAGAAAACATTTAGAGACACGGCGACGGCGGCTGCGTGTCGTTTTAACACATGACACAGGAAAAAAACACGCAAACAGAGTGTGGCTCTTCATTGGGGCCCGCCAATGAGTCTCTGCAACCCGCACAGAAAGACAAACACACACGAGAAATGAGGAACGATTTGGAGGCAACAACACTGAAGGCTCATCGTAGAAAAGAACAACTCAGTCTCAAGAGTCAGTGACGTTTCTGCAAACCGCTGATACATCAAACATGAACGTTTTTGAGAAAAAGGGGCCCAGATTAGAGACTGTATAAAATGTTTCATATGCACAAGGAAAGAGACCAATTAACAAATAGAACCAGGATTTTTTGGAGTAAAATAACGTGAAAACAACTGATAACATTGCTTTAATACAAGAGTTAAAGGACAAAAAAGATTGGATAATTTAAAATAATTTATCTCCCAAAAAATGAAATCAGTCAATCACAGAAAATATTATTTTGTCGGTAACTTGAAACTTGACACTTTTCAGTTTTGAGTCTGCTGCAGGTCAAACTCTCATTCAAACTGTTCCAATAAAAAATCCTGATTCATAATTTCTAACACTATTTTCAGTGCTTAAATGCACCCATCTCCTTTAAATGGATAGTTCAGTATTTTGTTGAAGGGGTCCTATGCAACACATCTGGATAATTAACTTATTTCCTATGTGGGCCCAGTTTGGAGAAGCAGACAGGAGCAACAAGACATATTTGGAGCTATTGCCAAGGTTTGTAAAACTTCAAAAACGAAGATAAGTCCAAGCGAGGAGGTATTTACATGTATTTCTTTGAACATTAGACTGCTTTGTATTTATTCTACTCTTGTCATTTGTACAAACTCCTCAAAGTGATCGTCAGAACTGGGGGCTGATTCTGGGAGATTGTTGTGGTATTTTCAATGAACCACACATTTAAACGAACACATGGAGTAACAGACTATGTACTGGAGGGTCTAAGCATCTAATAGATTCACAAAATACAAGATTAAAACACAAAATAACATGAATGTTTTTACATGTTTATCAGATACAGGTTACTCCATTGTAATTCATTATATCAAGGGTTTGCAGAAATGTAAAAAAGCTGATTTCTCAAAGACAGAGTTTAAAGACAGTATTGTACAAATGTAATGCTGCTTCAAACTGTACACTCAGGTTACGCTGAGAGAAACATGCACTAATCTTACACAGTCCTGCTGGACCTGAAGGCATCGAGCATTGTTTTTTGTTTTGTAATTTTAAGTGATTAGCGTTAAACTTTTACAGGTTTGGCACATTTTTTGAAAAAGATGGGAATTAAGTGACCAGGAAATGCTAACGATAAAGTACATTTGACGGAACTGCAACAAAAGATGAAAACTTCCAGATTAATTGAATACATTCGAGCCATTAATGCGTCAGAACAGAGCATGACTTTGGCTTTTTCAATACAATCAGCTGTTGATCGGTAAGTGCAGAATCAATCTAATGTTTTTATCGTTAGGGCTTGACATAATATCCCTCTGAGGTCACCAATAACTTCAGAGAACAGCAGGAAGAAAGTCAAGAAACAGATTTGTTTTTTGGAAAGTGCATTGTTTGGACCCTGTCTATAGTTTATTAAGCCTTTTTGGACTTTTTTCTAATCGAATCTTGAGTTAAATAAAATTATAGAAGAGTAACAATCCCCAAAAAAGTGGGACAAAACTGAAATTGGGAGGTTTTCTGTTTCAACGGAACCAAATCTTCAGGTGTGAATGAGCCAGTGGAAAAAAAACAAGGTCTAGTTTGTGTTTGAAAGCATTTTTGGACCGAATGCAGGAAGTCACGGCCGATTAAACACATGAAGAAGAGTGAACAGAGGGAGGACTGATATGGGTCTGTTTAAAAACACAAAAAACACATAGATTACATTTTGTATGGCTCTAGTTTTCTTGCTACATTAAACAGATGCCTCCTGTGAAGCCGACCATTTCCTAAAGAGCTCTATAGTGATTTAAATCATGTATATAGACCCTACTCCAGTCTGATTATTGTATTTCTCCAGTTCAACTGTAAAATGAGCCTCTGCAGAGACACCTCAGTAAAAGAACTGAGGACAGTAATCACAGCGTCAGGGAGAGTCCGCTTTTAGAAACTGTACAGTGGAACAAAACGTTGCTGAACCTAATTAATACTTTGTGATAATTAGTGAGTTCGAAATATAACGTTGCACTTAGATTACTCACTTCAATGTGCATCTCAGGGTTGAGGGTTACATGTTTTTAAGAATAAAAGACAGAAAAAAACAGCTCAGAGCTCAGAGTTTGGGATTTTTTAAGTGTGGTTATAGTATGGGGCACTTTTGGAGAGTCAGGGGTAGATTATAGGACAAAAATATTAATACATCTTCATAATAATGCCTTATTTAAGTGTTGTAGTCAAGGTTACACTAACGGAGACCAACTCATGACTAAATTGTAGACCAAGACTTTACAGGATTGGGTCAAATTGAGTCAAAACCAAGACCAGATTGTGATACGTTTTGGGAGATACAAGGGGACAATACAAGGGGCAGGGTTTAGTGAATAAAGAATAATATGGACAAATAAACCAACTGAGGTTTTGGCTGGTCTTCATTTAAAATCCTGAGACAGAGACAAGAATAATGAGTGTGAGACGAGACCAAGACATTACAAAAGCGGTGTTAAAACAGAGCAAGACCTAAACTGGGGGATTTCAAGACCTGAACAGGCTGCATCGATCGTTATTTAAAGGACTATACACTCAACCGTTGATACCTTGAAATATACCGACTGTCCACAAACACCACGTAGCACAACCCCGTCTCGAAAATCCCCAACTCACACTTAAATTCATCTACAAACAGACACAGGGTCTTTATTTTTGAGTCAAAGGGGAAACAAAGAGGCACCTCTCCAATAAAACAGTACATTCTCACCATTAAATACTCTTGAACAGCCCATTTCAGAAGACATTTATCTTTGTTCAATTGTTCAAAAAGCTACATGCTCACATCTTTTTCTTGGTAAAAAAAAAAAAAAGTAAAATCCAAAGTGCAAGGCTCCCAATTTATCAACAGCTACAAGAACGGCTTCACCTCTGCCAGAGATAGGGCTCAGAGGAAGAGATTAATCGTTTTTAAAACACTTTTGTATCAAAGGAAACAGTGTTAAACCAGCTCCGAAACGCTCCCAGATTTATAATCGAGAATAATTAATGCTACATCCATCTGGTCCTTAGGAAATGGTTCTTCCAATCTGAAAAATGCACAGATGTCTGCTCAAAGAAGAACCTGGGAACTTGAGTTCAAATTTATTGTCTGACTTTTCAACCTGGCATCACATAAAACATGGCAGGTAAAAAGAAGCTGGGTTGACTTGGTTTGGAAGAAGTGACGCAGAAATGTGACATTTTTACTCTGTTAATGGAGCTCAAACACAATACCAAACTAAAATAATAAGATTGTAACGTCTTTTTGATTGATTTTGATTCTCCAGCAGTGACTGTATTCATCATCTTTACATTTACACAATGTACTACAATAAACACTATCTACAAGTCTAGATGTACTGTCTCAAAATGCATGGACATCTATGAAGAATTGTCTTTTTACGCATTTTACACCGATCAGGCCTAACATTATGACATTAACACTGATTATCTCTTCATCATGGCACCTTTTAGTGAGTGGGAAATATTAGGAGCAGGTCAAAGTTCATGTTTTAGACGCAGGAAAAATGGGCAGTGAAAGGATTTGAGTGAGTTTGACACAGACCACTCAGGGACTTAAAGGATCTGCTGCTGACATGTTGGAGCCAGAAACCCCACCCACCTTCAGGGGTCTAGTGGGGTCCATGCCTCGACAGGACGGGGCTTTTGTGGAGCAAAAGGGCGACCAATACAATATTAGGAGGTGGTCATAATGTTTTGGCTGATCGATGTAAATCAAAAGCCTAAAATTAAAAGGAGATTTGGGGATTGGTGAAAAAAGATCAAGAAAAAAACATGGCAATGCTTAAATACGGACTCTCCAAGGACCACATGAACGCAGCATAAGCTTAAACATGGACTTTTAGTGTTGTTATTTTTATTTTTTAGTTTTCGTCGCCGTGGCAACAGGGAATAGTGCTCAGAGACCAAAAGGCGAGAGACTAAAAAAATGTGAAAATGGCACTTTCACTCTTGTAATTTCACATATTTTCAGGCAGAGCTGCAAAATAGTCAAGTTAACAAATGTCAGACGTTATGTTTAAAAAAGAGTTAAAAATGGCATCAGCGGTTTAAAATTAACCAATAATATTAATAATGAGTAAATGTAGTGGTAGCTGTCGCTTAGAAGAAGCTGCAAAAAACACAAATAAAAATAATCTCACATCTATTTACAAAACGAACAATGGTGTCTCTCAAGAGGGCTGAGTTCCTGAAAGAAATACATAAATAAATTGAAAAAGTCATAATAAATCTGTCAAATAAGTGCTGTTTTCAGAGTTTTCTTCTCTTTCTTCTCCAGAGAGTCTAAAGCTGCATCACTGACAAATGTTCCCAAAAGTGAAGCGCAAATTCACTTGAAATCTTCACATAAAACAAAAAAAAAAAAGGAGGGAAACGCCGACGTCGAGTCAGCTCAAAAAGGACGACTTCACCACAAAAGATGGTGGAAGACTGTGCAGTGGAAGTCCGGCCATTTCTTCTTTCTTCAGAGACACAGCAGCAGTTTCTTTTTTTTTTTTTTCCTTCAGCGAGCAGCAAGTAACGGTGAGATTTCCTTGGCGTTTTGGGTTTTTATCAAGTGTAGTTGTATTGAACACTTGTGAATAGTCAGTTTATTACCTCAGTTAGATGATTGTCAAATAAATTAGCCCTAATTTTAGCTACAAACAACAATAATATACTTTTGAGGACTGCACTGCATTATTTTAAAGGCAGCAATCTTTTTGTGTATTAGTTTATTAGGTCATGTGAATAATAATCTGGTTTTAGGGGCATATTCTGGGTTCATTTGCCCTTAGAGTCTGATCATGATAGAGACAATACAACTTCTGAGGAATAAAAAGTTCATGTTTTGCCTTCAGGGAGCTCTCTGTTTGCTTTTCTGAAAGAGCACAATCCACAAACACATTAGTTTGGGTTTTAAATCATGGCGTTTCCTGTAAAACAAAAGTCTTCCAGAGAAACAGAAGCTAAACAACTCTCTAAAAGTCTGTCCTTAAACCTCTTTTATCAGTTTCTTGCTGCTCTCCCATTTATGGAGTCGTTCTTAACTCCATCTTCCTTAATTAAACCTGACATATTTCATGAATTACTGATAAAAATGACATGTCTATAATAATAAAAGATATAAAAGTCGGGTAATATTGCCTTAATCTCTGGGGTTACAGCTGTTTTATTTCTGCTCTTATAATATGATCATGATTATTAAAACAAGACCTGGAAGCTGGGTCATGATTCAGTTTTCTGGTCTGGTTTAGTGTTATTTACACATTTTTGTAAGATTTTAGGGTCTTTTTTGGTGTTTTAATTGTTAATTTCCTCTTTCAATTCTCATTCATTGTTATTTTGCTCATTTATGTCCTGATTCTTTTCCCTTTTAGGATATTTTTAGAGCTTCTTGGCAAAAAGTCATTCCTTTTTACTGTCATTCTCTTGTTCCTGACCTTTATAAAAGCAGCTTTTCTTTTCATTAAATGCCTACCACTTTTCTAATTTTGACAACCCACAGTTAGTGTCTACCCTGGCTGCCCTGCTGCTGCTGCTGCTGTTTCTCTGTCATCTTCTTGAGGTAAGAAACTGTCAATCCACAAGTGCCACATACGGCCATCCTTCAAAAAACTAAATACTTTATCAATGTAAAGTAAAAAAAAAAAAGAAATCCAGGGGAGAACTGTAGCCATCAGGACATTAGGAGAGTTTCCTCGGTTGGATTTAGTGCAGAAAATGGACAGCTGTTCTCTCCGTTTAGTCTGAGGTCTCGTGTGTAAAAGTATCAGTGTCTGTTGATGGTCTGATGCTGATTGACGGTAACACAAACTCCGCTCTGGGACGGTTTAGTCGCGCGCAGATCAGTTTAGTGCATGCTGTCGGATCGTGTGGAAAATCCAGTCCATTTTCGTGGTCCATCCTCCATGATGAGCGTCGTTCATCTGTTTCATGAAGTAGTCCAACGCCTCCTGTCGATAAAACACAAAACAAAGGAGTAAGTAATAGCACATTTTCATAATCTAGTGTTTCAACTTTCAACACACGGCTAATATTAAATAAAAAAATACCTTTCCACAATGATATAAATGGAATATAAAGTAAAAGTGTGGGTGACCTGCTCAGTTTTCTCCAGAGCCAGAGTCTTCCTGATGTAGGCGATGTCATCGAACGACTGCAGCTCGGGCATCCCAGAGCCCAGCATCATGGAGAACAGGTTGATGAAGAGGTTGGCGTGCTGCCGAATGGCCAGGTACGCTTTATAACACATCTCCTGGAAACTGGAGCCGAAGAAAACTGTTACACGAGGACGCTTAAGCCGACAATTAATGTTTGACATAACATTTACATCAGTTTTATTCCTCAAAGCTACACTACAGCAGCCTCAAAGGGTCAAAACTCAAAAGGCATAAGCGTGATGTCCAAAAATAAGTTTTAAAACAGATTAAATTCCCAAAACTATATTGATTATTGCAGATGGAGCAGATTTCTTTGTCTTGGTTGAATCTCTACAGAAGACTCAATACAAGAAGCTAACATCTCACAAAATCAGGACTCAGGTTGAGCAATTATTAATGCATTGGTTAAATTAAAACGTGTACATCTGTTGTCCATAGCTGAGAACATTTTCTACCATTTTCTGTAGGAGTTAAAACACTACACCATTAAAAGAAGCATTATTACGGAGCTAAAACAACAAACCGTCCAAACTCTTTGGTCTTGGTGCACTCCAGGGAACCTTTGCTGATGACGATGAGGAAGTCCTGCGTCAGAACGAAGGGCACTCGCTCTCGCTTGTAACCAAACTTTTTCTTCTTATGATCCAGGAAATGACCAAAGTCTATATGAAACAGCTACAAAAGACAAGAACAATGTGTTTATCCTTCAGCTCTGACCTTTACAAACGCAATCATGAACGTTTTTTCCATAACTTTTGATTTTCTAATCAGCTTCAAGGTCATTTGACTGGAAACTCTCTAAATTGTTCAGTTTTTCACGTTGAAAACACACTGAAAACAACCGTGTATGTATTTCATTTTAACATCTGTAACACCTAAGCACTTGAGACAAATCCCTCTTGAGATATTTAAATGGCTCATAAGTAGTATATAGTGTTTGTCTGTGTAGTAGTTACCTGTCCATCGTCTTTGACCATAATGTTGCTGTTGTGTCTGTCTCCTATTCCCAGGATAAACGTAGCTACACAGTAGCCAGCGCAGGACCTCGTGAACAGATCCACAGCCATGTCGTACCTAAAAAAATCAGACGCAAAAAGACCACACGACAAATGTTTAAATAGAGTTTAAATGATACGGAAATTACAGAACACTTTATTCAGCTGCGATCGTAAAAAGCCAATCTATAGTAAACACAAGGTTAGCCACAATGCATCCCAAGTTTTTCTATTTTAAATGTGTCACTTGTTCCTTTTGTAGCTAAAAATCACATTTAATTAGCAACAAACAAAGTAGTGAGAAGAAAAGTCACTCCAAACTCTTAAAAGTATCAGGCTTGTTATGGAAAAGTTTGATAATCTAGCACTAAAATGTTATGAATACATTTTCTCAAAGATTCCCTTCGTCTTTTTTTGTTTAGCTTTTCTCTCTCTGTTTGTTGATGTGTATATTTACTACATTATTACAGACTTTTACCCGATTAATAATGTTTAATGAGGCCAAACACCATATAACAGTAAAAATATCAGTTCGTTCTGACTTTTTAGATCGTATTTTTGCACAGTTTGCCGTACTTCTTAGAGAGTGACATTCAGAGTAAAGTAGTACATTTATTCGTGCACATATGCAGGTATATCCCAGAATAACACTGCGTACAGCTTCCTTTAATACACAAAGGAAATTACGACAGGCATAGATCTAACAGGTTTGCCCTCTAATACATTTTCTCAAGCGTGGAGTGACACATCTCTAACGGACCGTGCTTGTGTTGCCTTTAATGACACAGAGAAGCTGTCAAAGCGCTCACATTTCGCCCTTGTTCTTGTCCTTGAGCCACTGGTGCAGAGTGTTGGAGTTGAACTGCAGCGCTCCCTTCAGGCCTCCTTTACACTGGATTTGCATGATCGTGTGGGAGCTACGAACCACTTCAATCAGTCCCACGCAGTCTCCTAACGACAGGCAGCCGTAGGGAAGCATCCTGGAGAGACACGAGACGGATTAAAGTCCCACGCGCTGAGACGAGAAGGAGAAACGACAGTAGAAGAGCGGGCGTTACCGTAAGTCCAGCCCCTGATTCTGCCAAATGTTCTCCATGATTTTAATGATCTGCAGAGTCAACATGTCCTGACGCAAATCTGAAAAGAGAGAGAAAAAAATAGGGTTTAATCTCTCAGGCCAAAAAATTACAAAACAATTTCATACTCCTAAACCAAAAACAGTGCTACTTGAACCATTTTCGGAAAGAGTACGCCTTGCCATGTCCCGTAACAGTGAGCAGTCCATGTTATTAAATCTGTGCCCTTCAAAGTTAAAACATGGCACTTTAGTTGATGAAATTTAGTTTGAAAGTTTTTTATAATGACAATATAAAGACCAACGTGGAGTTATTGCATTATTGTTGCTATTGTCTTGTTTTTCTCCGTGTTTAATAAAAATACTTTGAACTTTGAACCATCTGTTTTGTTTTTTTAAATGCTATAATGATCTTAAATAAAACCTTTTTTTCCAAGTACCTGCCACCTTTAAATACCTGCCATAAAACTAAGCTAAGACACAAAGACATGTTGCTCCAGCATTTAAAGCCAAATTAAATCATAGGAGATAGCATAGTACACAGTTAATTTCTTTTTTGTTTGTTTGATTCATTTATGATTGAAAATGGTTGCACATTCAAAAGGAAAAGTTTCTCCTTTATTTATTTTCTATCGTTTGTGTTGAGTTTTACCATCTCCATTTTTAAATATGATCTCGTTGTTCTGAAAGAGCATCTCCGACATTATATCCGGATTCTCCCAGTTCAGCCACAAAGGCCTCTTCGCCGACGACATTATCCTGCATTCGTCCAACCTGTCAAAAACACATATTCGAACGTTTAAATAATTCAAGTCTTTTTTATTTTCTGCCGTTCGGATGGAGTTAGATCAGGGTCTACCTCAGGTTTCCCAGTTGGTGAGCAGGGTTTAACGGAGAGGTAAAGTTCTGCAGCGCGTCCATGTAATCGGGCCTCTTCATCTGATCGACAAGAAACCGCATCTGGACCTCCACAACAAACAGACACAGATGCATTATTATTACCGCTAGATTCAGATTTAAGCTAAATTACAGCAGCAGACCAATACGTTAAGAAGATCTCACACAAGAGGCTACATGTGGGGCTAAAGTAGTTCAAATTCCAGCACTTTTCAAGCACTTTTAAGGTGTGTTTTCATGTTTTTCAAGCACATTACAACTGCAGTAAATTATGTTGGCATATACCAAATGTAGTTTTTCTCATTTAAATTTATAGTGGCATTAAAAAAAGACTGTTTAAATTGTTGAATACTTCAAAAACGCAACTTGTTTGATCAAAAAGATGTTCATTTTTTGGATGAAGTGTCCCTTTAAGTTTGGTCTCTTTTTACGCAAGACTGAAATCTGAAAAATGAGCTACAGTCAGATTATGTTTGCTTGATTTTGGTTCCAAATCTTTGAGCTTTTCTAGACGAAAATGACTTAGTAAGATTATGAATTATTAAAGCAACACAATCAGAATTTCAAGCACTTTCAAGCACTTTATCCAATATTCAACGAATTTTACAACCTTGAAAACACTAGATTACAAAAAAAAGGATTTCAAGCACCCGTGGGAACCCTGCTATTTATTTGTTTTCTGAGACACATATGACATGAAGGAAAGCTCTTGTGCAAGGTTAGACTGGATTACGATGCCTTTTGGAGCACCTGCCTCGTCGATAATGAGCTAAAACGGGGCATCTGGAGTCCAATGACCTTAGAGCAGATTTTCACAAGTCTGTTTATTCTCTTTTTGTCCTTGACGCATTATCCATTCAACCAGTAAATAAAAGAAGACGTGAAAAATAGAGGAACAAACCATTTAAACCCTTATAGCGTTTGCAATACAGTAGATGAGGAGCTTTATTTTGCCTTTCACATTGATTTTATTTAATATACAGCTTTCCAAATGATGTGCTGTTAGTTTACGTGCGTGGTTAAACAGAAGAGATAGCGTCATACCTTCTGCGTCTCGTCCTTCTTCTCCTGTTTGAGGATGTCCGTGAGGTTGATGAGCTTCTCCATGGCCTCCACCTGTCGACTCAGATGCTTCAGGTACATGCCACAGGCTCGACAGTACGCCTCCAGCAGCAGCCCGAACCTCTGGCTCACAGTTTTATTGTGCATTTCCGACCTGTGACGAGCAGGAGGATGTTAGTTTAGCTCTGTGGGATACTTCTTGGACAGGCTCCTTTTAATCTACGTTCATAAAAAGCTGCATTTTCAGCTTTTACAATAATCCAGAGTGCATAAAATTAAAAAAGCAGAGATTAGACTGATGTAGAAAGGCAAAATGAGGCAGAAACAACAACGGCGGTGAGTACGGACACTTACTTGAGATGCCAGAAGAAAAAATGGCCGATCCTTTGATTGGTCAGAGCCTTTTTAAGGAGGAAACGGGCCAAAGGATTGTCGAGGTACTGCTCATATTTTAAAACCTACGACCAGAGGAGACACATCTAAATCTACAGACAGTAGATTCAGACTCAATCATCTTTATAACCATCACAGTATCTATCAAAGTATCAGACATTCAAAAAACCTCCAATCAGAATAAAAAACTCCTTAAATAAGCCGTGTGTGCTGTGTTTACAGGATTCAAGGTGAAAACTCGGAGTTATGGAGCTGTAATGTACACTACAGCATATATTTTGATGTCTGTAGCTGATTTTATTGGACGTATAAACGAAGATAAGTAAGTTACAGCACTGGTGACTGCAAAAAAATGCCCATTCGTGATTATATTTCACATTTTGTAGCTAAATAAATAGTCTCTGGGCTTCATTTGAACCGACCTGTACGAGCTGGATGAGGTACTGTGAGAGTTTGTCATCTGTCAGGTATTTGTCCAAACAGCGCACGGCGAAGTGTCGGACCATGGGGTCGGGATAGTTACAGTCCAACAGCTCCATGGCCTGCTCCGGACGGATGGACGGCCACTCCTTCAACAGGCAGTACATCTGAAGATAGAAGAGTTCAAGAACTAGAGAATTATTACTGATCTTTATTAGGGTTTCCATCCTTTTTTATAAGAAATCAGTGCAGTATTTTCTTATTAATGGTTTTATTTAAAGACAGAACTCAAACTACAGCAGCCTCAGAGGTTCAAAACTCAAACTACAAATTCTCAATGGGGTTAAAGAAAGGCATAAATGTGACGCTGCACTGTTAAGACAACAAACATCTGATTTCCAGGCCATTTCAATGACAGGAAACGTATGTGTAATTTTCCTGTTTTTTAGAGCGTTTCCCGGACGCCTGAGAAGTCTGGTGTTTTTACAGCGCCCTCATCTACACTAGAGTAAAGTAACATTAGTGGTTCATGCAAAACAAATGTATTTATTGTATTTAGTGCTCAATACAAATATCAATGCCGATAGATTGTATAATGATAAAAAATGTGTTAGATTTGGCCCAAAGAGACTATCAGCTGTATTAAAACAATTCACAGAGCTCCAATAATAGTAGATTCAATCGTATATATATATTTTTTATATATTTTAGTGCTCCTACCTGTGCTACTTCATCTCTGGAGTTCCACTTCACAGCCAGAAGGATCTTGGGAAGGATTTCAGGGATGTTCATGCAGTAGTGCCTGAAAAAGCACAAGAACGCACCTTTTTAAAAAGTGTTAAAACACCTTTTCCCTTTTGGAAATAAGTCAAGACTGGTTTAAAAGTGCTGCAGTCTATGTGTAAGACCATACCACAGTTTTGGGACCACACAAAGGGTTAAGCCATGTATGTCTGAGTAGGTTCTACACTTAAATATTGCATAGGCATCTTCACCCTTTCTTTTTAGGGAACTCCACTGACCTGTTACAATCAGTGTGGCTAAAAACAACATTAAATATTTAGAAGTGTCGAGTTAATAAGTAAAATC
This sequence comes from Rhyacichthys aspro, assembly GCA_036850595.1. Classification (NCBI taxonomy): domain Eukaryota; kingdom Metazoa; phylum Chordata; class Actinopteri; order Gobiiformes; family Rhyacichthyidae; genus Rhyacichthys; species Rhyacichthys aspro. The sequence continues at coordinate 5,379,298 of CM072151.1, forward strand.
CCAACTTCTACTTTGAGAGTAGAGAGAACAGGTGCGGCCGGACTTTTTATGCTATTTGATGGAGTAAAGTAGTACACAGCCACGTTTTGAAGAGGTTTACCTGTGTCTCCAGAGGAAGTCCTTCTCCTGCTCAGTGATTTCAGAAAGTGGGTCTCTGTTGCTGAGCTGTCGCAGCTGCTCAGTGTCACTCTCCGTCAGAGCGTGATCCCTGGCCACTCGATTACTCTGCAACAACAGAAACAGAGGAATTCAAACACTGCATAGGAGTCATTAACAATAATACAACAAATATTTAAGTTATATTTGATGGAGGCTGACAAATTCAAGAGCAGGAAAATATAAAACAGATTAAAAAGTGGATTTATTCATAGATAAACATACTTCATTGCCACTTCAGCCATGTTTTTTTCCATAGTCTAGTGTCTGCAGGCCAATGATACACAGCAAAATATATTACCATCTGAATAAATAAGCAACTTTTGACAGAAAATAAGACAAAAAGATATGACTCATCCATTTGTTCTTTAAAACAGCTAAGAGCTATACCTTTAGAGGTTAACTCACTCATTAAAGCACAACAGAAACCAAACAACTGACAACAGTACAGTAAAAAGCAATATGTGTGCCATTTAAATTGACTCCATTTGAGATTGGATCGAACGGTGCCGCAGTAAGAGCTGGGCACCGGTCACATTTGTCACACAGTTCATGAATAATGAACACATCGCTCTGTGCTGTAACTCCAACCACAACCGTCATTTTATCACATCACAGGCTCCGCTGCTGGTGCCACGCATCATCGAGAAATCTGATCAGACGCAGCGCTGCAAACACCCTCATTAATATTACAGCACGAATTAGCACAACTAAGGCCCGCAAATCAGTGGAGAAACAGAGTCAAAGATGATTAATGTCAGAATTTAACCACATTATTCAGAAATAATCGTTTGTTGGGATCTACTTCAAGCTGCAAGTGCATACAGTGGTCCCTCGTTTATCGCGGGGGTTACGTTCTAAAAATAACCCGCAATAGGCAAAGTAGTCAGCTTTATTTTTTACAATTATTCTATATGTTTTAAGGCTGTAAAACCCCTCACCACACACTTTATACACTTTTCTCAGACAGGCATTAACATTTTCTCACATTTCTCTCTTGTTTAAACACTCTCAAAGTTCAAACCTTAGCATCTTCCTCTGTCTTTTGGGTGCGACCGCAGGTGCCTTTGTCGGTGCAGAACGTTTCGTCAACATTGTGGGTTTTGTCGGGAGAAAACTTGCAAAAATACAGCACTTCAGAGTCACACTGCTAGCATCGAACATTTATGTAAATTTGTCCGAACGCATTCTGTACTGTACAGGAGACACGGCACGGAGGAGATTGATTGACAATGGTCTACAGTCTCTTAACCAATCAGGACGCAGAACACAATGCTCTACATTAGTCCTTGCAGTTATACATTTTTATTCCTAAGTTGCTGATTGAGGTCTTTGAGAGACTGCCTCTACCTGTCCAGAGAGGTTACAGTTGAAGCCCAGTTCCCTGGAGATGGTCCAGTTGGCATGGTCCTCCACTGCGTTCATGTCTGGATATTTTACTGGGCTGCTGAAGTGGTCAAACTCAATCTCCAGACACGGGGTTTCCTTAAAGAAGAGACCACAAGATTAGAACAGGTCAGTAAGTTTTACAGTCGATAGGTTTCATAGGTTCGATCCTTACCTTATTGGGGTTGGACCCTGTGACTCCGATGGGATTGAGGAGGTCTTCAAGGCCGTGAGGAACAGGCCAGAGGTTCAGCGCCATCTTGTTGGCCACCAGAGTGTGAGTGTAATCGAACAAGTTGACGTTACCCCAAGCGAGAGGACAGTGCTCCTGTTGAGACAAAGACGGACAATGAGACACCTTCTGAATTAACACACTTTATTTTAGATTTAATAGAGACAGATATCACAATTATAGACTGTAAATAACATCACTGTCCCAGTCGTTTTGCTTTGAAACAAATAAAGAATACATTTTCCTGTTTCCTTCTAGGTTCAAACAAAGGTGGAGCAGGTATAAAGCTGTATTTAATAAAATGTAATAGTCGTATGGATGTTTGTTAGCTCAGATACAGTGCGATTTCTTTCCAGAACAACGTTAATACCATGATAAAACGATTCTGCAAACATAAATTTACAATAAATCATGTTATCTGAAAAAAATGTAGTGGAAAGGTAACCCTCGACTGACAATGAGGATTTTGTTTATTGCAAAGTAAGGTTATTTTGATGTAATTTGTCTGAAATGAACCAATTGCCTTTAAAAAAATCATAATAACTGTATATATATTAATGTAAAGCAAAAGTAGTGATGCATATGAGATACTGCAAGTAATATTTCCAGATTTTATGACCAGGATTTGATGTTGCAAAGCCATAAACAGGAACAGTTCCAAGAGATGAAGGCACGATATTATAATACAGCAAAAGAGAAGCCCCAAAAGAAACATTTAAGGAAAGGTATTTAAGTAAAGCGCAGCGATGGATCGAGGTGTGAAAGGGCGCGGAGACAGAGTTACGAGCAGACAGCCAGTCAAAACGCATCTATTTATAGTAAGTGGTGGAACAAAAGGCTGCTGTAGAGAGGCGTTTATCTTTAATTCAGGCGCGGCATGAAAGAGCATCCTCTAACCTGACCTGCACCTGGCACAGCTCGGCGGGGGACGGTCCTCACCCCGGGTTTCTCTTACAATATCTATGTCTGGCATTCATTGATACACTCTACCCACGCGCACCTCGCTCTCGCACAGCGTCTCCGGAGCAGACGTGGAAGAAAAATCAACCCGTGTGGGTGTCCGTTACAAGTATCAGACACAAAGCACAGAAAACACAGACACAGTCCAACAGTTTTAAGAGATCGGACTCCAAACACTGAATAAAATATACGAACAGCAGCTTCTACAACATACTCTATGATTTTGTCTCTTGGCTTAATGTTGTTGTCGTAAGTTAAACAGAAATGGTTCAGAAATTATATTAAATGAAGCTGCTGTAACTGTTCACTGGACCTTCAGCCTGGCTTTCAAAATAAAAATAAAGCTTAGTATAAGAATCCAGGGTCATAATAAGTAGGGACTTAGCTGAAAATCTAAAAAAAAGAGTTAAAATGAAAGCTTACGAACATATTTTGCATATTTTCCACCTTTAAAACTAACCTAAATCTAACCTTTTACAGTATTTTATAGAATGAAAAAATGGCTAAACATCTCCACAGTTAAAAATCTGAGCTAATGTGTGTTTCATGGTCTATTTTTAATTCAGTTACTATCAATTTCCAACTCAAGTGTTTAAAAATAGAGCAACTATCATCAGAAGCTGTTAATGATGTTGTACTGAATGTGTTTACGTGCACTTGAAGATTCCAGTTTTGAACAAGTATCCTGTTTTTGTCTTTGTGCTGTAAGCATCACATCCTGAGTTCAGAAACAGTGTTAAGATAGTCTCCCAGTTCTGAGAAACACGGTAGAGTACGTATGTAGAGAACTCTAAAACAAACACAAGTATTTTTATCTATTCAAACTTTAATAATCCCCAGTGAGACAGTTGTTGGGTTTCTTCAAATGAATTAAAAAAGCAAATTAATTGATTCGGAGACGTCACGGCAGTCGGGAATAATGAGTTCTTGCGTCGTTCTGTCCTGCAGCTCACTGATCTCAGACGTTCACTGTTGTTCAAAAGCTGAATGCAGGGGATGGTCCAAGTTGTTTAGTATGGCATCAATCCTGCTACTTTAACCAGTCTCTGAGTCTCCAAACTAACACCTATATTTGAACCATCCCTCTCTAATAGCTTTTCTAGTCATCTACGATCTCTGAGTTAACCATTACCTCTGATAAAATATCTCCAGCAGTTTATTGTTTACATAAAAGGACCTAAGCTTTCTTACAAAATAAAGCTGACTTTGACCTTTCTTTTAAAGTCAATCTGTATTTATGGACCAGACCAGCTTATTGTCCAGAGAAATCCTAGGTATTTATATTCTATTTTTAAAATATTGCTCTAAAGTCTGTCTATATATTTTTTTATTGCATGCTCTCTTCTTATTTTTTAAATTTTTTTCCTACTTTTGCGCTTTACTGTATGTGAACTGCCGCCACATGTAAATTCTTCTCTTATCTTATTTAAAGAGAGACATTACATCAATATATTGTCCACGGATAGGAATAACTGTCTTTCTCTGTGTACATGTAAACCTTATGTCTCAAATAAGGTCATAAACAGGATAAAGTGGGACACTGAAGTATAAATAAACCCACTCAAGAGTCTTTACTGCTTAATGAGAAATAAAAACTGTTGTCGCTTAGGGTCTATTTATGTGATTGTGCCTTTAGTATCTACAGCAGAACATCAGATGCATTGTACTTTTGCTCATATTCAAACTAACACCCTCCTCACGAGAAATTATGAATGGAAAAGTCCCAAATGGTGATTATGTTTCCGCTGATGTTTTTCGCCACCACGTTTTTCCCGATGCTGTTTAGTAATTAAACAGAGACAAAGACGATACCGCAGCTTCCATTCACCTTGGACACATAAACCCAGACAAACGAACTCTCCATGTCATGTCAGTCGGATCACGGCCAACAACTCGCGTTTGCACATACAATATTTAAATATAACGCGCTCTGACGAAGGTTTGGTCAACTTGTCACGCTCACACACGATCAGGCTGAGATCTATAGATATAAAGTGACAAATCTAAAGATCTGTTTCAGGATTTAAACTATTTAAAAGGACTTGCTCTCGACAGTTCGGGACAGCATCAACATAATTTGTGACAGAACAAAATCTATTTCTCGCTTTTTTATTACAAAGAGCACATATGTAGCTAATCTTTCAGCTTTATCCTGACTCTGTTCAACTTTTAATTATTATTTTTTAACCTTTGTATGTGTCTTTTTTCCTTAAACAAAATGTATTCCAAAACTCCTCTTCTCGTTCTCGATTTTTCTATAAACTTTCTGGCGGCGGCGGTAATATCTTGACGTTTTAATTGGCTCAGAAGGCAAAATGGTTAAGTATTGGCTGATAAAACACAGGTGAATGCTGGGTAAATTTCCCGCAGCCTATTTGTCTGCAAAATGTGAAAGTCCTTCGTCTCTTGTGCTCAGTAACGAGATATACTTCAAAGCTGATTAATTGGTTTAAATTATACTCAAATTAGACTCAATTACAAGCGAACGTACTCACTTAAAAATCGACTTAAAAAAGTACAATTACCAAAAAAAAACTACTCAATTAAAAAACTAATAAAAGTGTCATATAACTCAAGCTTATCACAATCTTACAAAATGTGATTTAAGAGACAATAGTGGCAGAAAATGTACCACAAGACCTGTCCTACGCTTTATCTGTGTCTGGAAAACTACTCTCTACATTTACAGGTTTTCCAAAGACACGTGGCAAGTGTGATACCGATAAAAACGAGAAGGGATTGTAAAAGCATCTGCTGCCAGCTCCTTTGCTCGTTCATCCAACGCTTGATTAAAGCTTTCGATGCTTTAATCGCGCCGCGTCGTACCTCTTTGGCTCCCTTCCTGCCTTTGACGGAGCAGATGGACAGGCAGAGTCTGGCGGCGCGGGGGATGTCTGGGATGTACATGTCGTATGTGAGCCACTCGTTCCACCTGCGACGGGAAAACACCGCCCGTGAGACAAGGACACGGAGGAGACACATTCTGAGCTCACCTCCGGAGCAACATGTTACGAATAATAAATGTATCGTGGAAAAGAGGATGAAAATGAAATTAAAAAATGCTGAATAATGCTAAAAAAGGCACTTGAAAGGAACAGTATCTTTGAGAGACAGATATATCAATTAATCTGGTAATAATAATAAAAAAGTGTGTGTTATCGAAGCAATTATCTGCATCTCAAATCAAATTTAAAAGGTAATGGCACCTACTGCACATGGTAAATTAATAAAGTAAAGAGAACTGTATTTGTTGTTTATTTCTTGATGATCTCACACAGCCCCAGTCACAAACTTTATCCTTTTTCATGTGATTTACATTTATATGAACTCGTTTATAGATTACTTTTAAATATTTTTGTGTTTTTTCAAGCTTTTGTTTTGTTAATTTCAGTATTTAAGTACAGTGTGAGTGGATCTAGGCAACAACACAAGCCACAGTGACACATTTGGATATTATTCTTTTGTTTAGGTGTTCTTAACGACACATTTAGTAATTTCACTGAGGGTACAAGCTTTTCTTTTCTTTTTTTCCAAATATTTCTGGTAAAAGCTCATTGAAATAAATAACAACAGCCAAATTTCACTAAAAAAAGATGACAAATGAGCTCAGACTTTCATTCACTTACAACCTGCACACGCTTCTATCCATAAATCTATAATATCTGTTTTAAAAATGCAAACAAAAGCGGACTCCTCTCACAAAGTACGACACAAGGCCAAGAGTTGGGTTTAACAGTAACACAATACAGCAGTTTAGTGTTTCGAGCCCGTGCTAAACTGTTAACTTACCCTCCAGCCTTCGACTGCTTAAAGTGAATTAGCCGAGCCTACTGTCTCAAAGACTATTTCAGTTAAATAGAGTGAAAGTGGAAGGTGAATAGTAGTAGAAAATAAATGAGGCAGTGGTGTGTAACAAAAGGGAAATACCTGGGGTTTGAACAGGGCACTCTCTGGGTGTTAACGTTATCACACATCTGCTCTCCTCCGTGGTAAATGCCCGTTCTTACGTAAATCTGTCGGAAAAAGAGCACAAAATCAAGATAAAGGCAAGATTACGTGCTCAAAGACCTCCCTATATTTGTCAAAACTGGTCATTAGATTAAGAGAATATCTGTAGAAATGATTGAAGACAGGGTTACAGTTTGAAAACATTTCCCCGAATCAAGGACACAGTTCAGATGGGACCATGTTTCCACAGGACGTGAGAGCGCTGAGTGACGGGACGCTGCGCCGAGTTAGAAAAACATCTGAATAATCAGTGGAAACTAGAACTACAAGTATAAAGTAAACAGTAAGAGTCACATGTCGAATTTGACTAAAGTACATCTAAGCAAAAAGAAATAAAAGCAAGTTTGAATTGACTTTAGTTGAACTGTAAATGGCCCACTTAGATATAATATTTTTAATGGTTACAAAGACTTGACATGGAGTGGATTTCAGCCAAATATGAGCTTTATAATTGAAGATATGAGGAATAAGTGGAAGACAAGTTGTTTTCATTCTTTTTGGTCTCATTGAAAAAAAAAACAACTGATTCTTTCAATTCATTCCACTATTTTTTGGAATTTTGTTTAAAAATCCTCAAGAAACACCAAAAACGTGAATTACATTTAATGACTTTCATAAAATGGCTCTAATTTTTTTAAATAACTGCTTTTGTCTTTTTCGAATAATAGTTGACACCAAAAAAAAAAGAGGAATGGAAAATACTGCTCACACCATCAGCTGTACGTTATAATATTAGCAGAAAACAACTGTAAAATGTGCCACTATTTTGTTTGCATTTTAAAATTTAGTTTGAAATGCTTTTAATAGTTTATAGAATCATAACTTATGACTATAAATATCCAGATTTTTACAGGACCTTTAGCGAAATATCATCTTTATGGCTATTGACTGTGGTTTAAGGCCTTGGGACACTGTATTGAAAACAGCCTTTTTCTCACGAGATTTGAGAGAAACCCATAAAAATAAGTAAAAATAACTAACAGGGATATTCTTAAACGTCTATAACAGTTTGATTGTGCTCTTACTCTCCACATAAGCGGCCGAGGACAGAGGATGTATTATATGTTTGACAAATGAACAGAGACAGTGCGGTGTTTCTATACGTTCTCGTGTCCCACCTTGTCTATGTCCCTTATGTTGACGTTGACATAGGTGGCACACAGGATCCGTATCCGCAGCGTCCCGTTGATGGTCCACAGAGACTTGGCAGCTGCCTCTCCGTTCATGTAGGACGTGGCGGTGGAGATGCGGCGGGAGTAGGACGGCATGACGAAGTTCTCCGTAGGCAGCTGCGTGTAGAGGCTGTCCTTGGCCATCAGCATCAGGTTCGGCATCCGGCCCAACATGATGCAACTGCGGATATACTAGAGGGGCGCGACACGCGGGACGTCAGCTACAGACCAGTCCACACAAAGCCGCTAGTGTTACAGCCCGTGTAAGTGTAACCAAATGATGCCACTCGGTCGTTCTCGAGCGGCTGCCAAGTGACTTTAGGGAAACAGTGATGCAGTGATGTGAAACTCTCGGGACAGGCTCAAAGGGGATTCCACCGGACTCAGACAATAGCCCTGGCCCGTTCAGAGATCGAATTAAGGTGTGTTTTCTCATGAACCAATCACCACAGAGGCTTGCTATGACAACTATAAACTTAGACAGACTTAATACTATTGTAGGGCTGCACAATTAATCGAATTTTCAATTAAAATTTCGGTAATTGAGAAAAAATTATTTATTACTTATTTGTTACTTGTTTTTCACGAAATTGTGGAAGTGCACTACATTGTTTATCTTTTTTTATTTAACTTAATTATAATTACTGTTTATTATATAAGCTATTTATTCATACTTTTTTTTTAAATATTTTTTTTTTTAAGTAGAATTCAGTGTTTTTGTTCAATAACATACTAACAATAACATAACTAACATATTAATTGTGTAAATGGTGCTTTCAATAATGACCAAAATAACTGTATACTATATATTATATACTATATAATATATTTTATATGAGTAAAAGAACATAAACACACTAAAACACTGTCAAACTACATGTGTGTGCTGTTAGTGAGCGGGTAGAGAACATTGGCAAGTGGCTTTATTCAGCTTCTTTTCATAGCCCTATATATATATGAGCTTTTAGGCTAGACCAGCTAAAGGCTACATGCTACAAATAACCAGATAATTAGGTCCAGGTTATGGTTGACTTGCAGAGGATAAAACAAATCAAAGGACTCAGAGCTAAATTGTTTTAGGACCCTAAAAACCTACGGTAGGATTAAATGCATGTTGCTAATAGAGACAGAGACTGTATTTAAATGGTCATAAAGTAACACACACACAGCTTCAGAGCTACGAAAAATATTTAAAAGCTTCTTAGCACTTTTGTTTCATGTTTTTTGATCAAACTCTAAAGGAATACAAGGAAGTACAGTTTAGCTTCTCGTCTATACTTTCTTCTACATGCTTTCAATGGTCAGAAACCTTCAGTTTCTAAATAATTCAACAATAATCTCCTTCCTGAATCAACATATATGCACCAGGCCAATGCATAAATATATAATGAACCGCAATGTCCAGCAGCATAGATTAAAATTAACATTAATGTCCCCATGAGGCTGGAGTGGGCATTAAAAATAAATGTTACCTTGTACTGGCTGATGGGGTACTTTTCCAGCAGGTACTCGTCACAGCCGCACACTTTGAGGATGTATTTGCCCTGATACTCCTGGACACACATTTTGAGCTGCTCCGGAGACAGCAGCATGCTCCGGGTTTTCTTCCGAATGGCTTCTGCAATGACCTTTAGGGAAAAAAACACAGCGGACATTAAGATTTAGAGTCTGCCCAAAAGTCAATTCTGCTCATTTATGTGCTGTAAGTTAAATAAGATGATATGTCAAGTCATTTTCACTCAAGATACAGGATTAGATTACATAATTTATAATGAGATATTACATTGCCACATGATGTTTGCTTATTTATCGTATTTATGAGAGGTATAAACTCTAAATGTTTACGACTAAATGCAAGTAATACAACACAATCAATATATTTTCTATGGGCAAAAGAAAGATTTGTCCTCAAAAATAACCAAATCTGCTAAAACACTGGGATTTTATTTCTTTATTTAGCTTAGAAACAACAAATGATGTATATGAGAGATGTAATTTATGTCCTAAACTCTAAATGCATATGACCAAATACATGGATTTATAAAACTAAGCACAAAAAAACGTCAAATATCTTTATGAACCATTTGCAGAAGTTAGACAGGCTAATATTTAACTAAATCAGCTTATGACTAGGCTCTGTTTCATGTCTAGTTTGTTTTTTATAGGTCACGACTTTTGTTTGGTCCTTGTTTCATAATTTAAGCCATCAGTTTTTGACTTTGAGTCTTTTCGATTTGAGAAAATGATTAATGTTGAGTCCAGTTATCTATAATTATTAAATCCTCATTGGCATCACATTAAAATGCACTGTTCAGCACTTTACAATCAACAAAACAATGTCATTAAAGACCGTTTCAACATTTTTTTGGTTTAAACGTCGAGACTCTGAGCGGATGGTTTTAAATCTGACGTTCTGATTTTGATAAAAAGGAAAAGTCACTCTTAGTTCAGCCTTTTCATTGGCTAAATTGTCTTATCCGGTGTCTATTTTTTAGTGGATTCGAGGTTTGAGACCTAACAAACGGGGAACTTTTAGTAGTCACTTGCAACGAAATCTGTGTTATTGACTGAACTTTCCGCTCACCTGTTCAGGAACACAGTCATGGTTGATCTTCAGTGTATATTTCTGTTTGTCATTATTCGGAGAGACGATCACCCAAATAACAACAATGATCTGACCTGAAAAACAGACAGGAAATCTACCAATAACAACACAACAAAAACAATCAATGAAGTCCATTTTACTTCAACCCAGAAACAATAACATTAATTATTCAAAAGCGAGCTCCTGTCTACATTGAACATATTGTTTTCGAGACAAAAGCTTCCCACCAGAATCAAACCAATCAATAAATGGATTTGTTAAGGCGTTATTTGAGGCGTTATTTGTTTTCAAGGCTGGCTGATGATGCAGTATTGATGCTTTGACACTTTATTTCTTCACATTGTGTTACCTTTGTCCAGTTTGCTGTAGATGTGTTTGGGCAGCTCCTGCGTGGATTCTACGTTCGGGGGATAAACGTATAAAGCTCGACTGTGCGGCCCGCTGGCGTCTCGCAGCTCCACGGAGTCTTTGCAAACGTTGAGGATGTTTCTCCTAAAATCTTGCACCTCGGAGTCCTTCACCAGCTCGAACTCAATGACTGGCATCCCGATGGCGAAACCTAATACAGCGGAGAGATGTTGTTTACGCACTTTAGCTGCGTTTCTAATCCAGGCCCATTCATGCTCACTTTTCGTTGCAGGATACGTCAGTCTTTCTTGTGTCTGAGGCTTTCTTGAGCAAATCAATGAAAAATCTTCCACCAATATCATAGTTTTCTCAATCTTTCCGCTTAATAAAGGAAAGAAGATGTATCGATGCGCTATTTATTTATTTTTGTATCCATAAAAAGGCTGTTTTCCTGCTTAAATTATTTAAATGATATCAAACCAGATGAAAACTAGCAGTATTTGATGCAGCTTTGCCTTACTGCCGCTGTAAACATGACAAAATGAGTCAGTTCTCTCTAAGGAAATACATCCAAATAAAATTAAATATACGTTTTAGGATGCTTTAGTTATGTTATCTGTAGTTTCAGCGGTTGAAGGTGGTTATATTTAGCATTTTGTCAGAACAGCTGGAAACAAATAACACAATTTATGCAACAAGTAATAAATACAAGTAAAATATTCAATAGAAAGATGCTCATTGTCGTCAGCAGTGTGTGTATTTTTATGTTCTCATAGTATCCATGTGTTTTATATGCATTTTCAGGATTACAGAAAGCACTTTTAATTTCTGAGAAGATTAGTTTGAAGATTTTTTTGTTCTGAACTTGTGATTCTTGCTTTTTTGCTAATTTATTGTTTGGCTGATGAGAGAATAGACAACATTATAAAGTATAAAAAGTCAATTTATTCTGTCATTTTGTTGGCTGCATCCGTCCCTTCTGCACTTTTTAAACATGGTCTATTATAACAATGATTTCAAGGCCATTTTTATGCTCAGTTGTGTTTTGTCATGTTTTTTTTTAATATTTAAAAACGGAAACAAACTTAATTCCCACTAACAATCTGCATCTTATTCGTTATAATCCAGTTCTTACCTATTTCCCTGTTGAGGATCTTCTCTTCTCTGTTGCCAACTGGTTCAATGACTTTAAGAAACGGCTGAAAGAGTCGAAGGTCGCACAGCCTCCGAGTTTCATCGTAAAACTCCTCACGCTCTGCTTCCTGTGAGAAAAACAACAATATCCCACTTTTTATCTCTCCACAAGTGTTGGATTAATGTTTTATTTAAGTGTGTCTTGTTTATAAAAGGGGAACGACTTGATAATCTAGTGTTTTTTCTGTTTGTTTGTACCTGTGTAACACTGACAAAGATGTAGGACGTCTCCTCCTGCAGCAGGTGGTGCAGAGGGTACTTCCTGGCCTCTTTGAACAGCTCGTGTTTGATGGTGATGAGTGTGGCTTCGCGGAGACACTCCAGAGTCAGGATCATGCCGTTGGGAAGCAGACAGTCGACCAGGATCCTGTGCATAAACAGATTAAGTTTTCTCATAAGCTTCATCATTTTTACAATGGTTCAGAGTTTAAGGATGCGTACCTGGGGGGCATGAGGTGGATGCCCCACAGCTCTCCCGACGACGGCCTGGGAGGCATCTTTTCGACTCACACAGATCAGCTGCAGAGCTCAACCTAAAACAGAAGGAAAAAACATTTCAGTTGGAATATAACGTCATAAATTAGTCTATTAAATGGTGAGTATGTGATTTTTTTAATGTATGTGAGAAAAAGAACTGATCAATCACCAAACAGCATCTGAAAAAATGAGACCTCATCTACACTTTATTATCTAGGATTTTAATAGATGAGGAGCTTTGGCCAATCACAGCTCACTTCAGGAAAACGGAGTGCTCCCATTGGTCAACACTCACGTCAATAGGAAGTAATGGCTTCTGATAAAACAGAGAAAGTGTAGATCCAAAAAATTTATATTCAGTTCACTTTATACTAAACCAAAATGGACATTTAAATATTGTAAGTAAGTACAGTATTACACACTAAATATAGTTACTGCACAATGCAAATCTTTCTCTATTTATCCTTCAGTTTTAAGATTAAACAACAAAAAAGACATTGGTTGTTACTACTGCGTTCAAGACACCGGCTTTGTGGCTCATTATAATGTAGTTTTACAGTTAAAATCTATTTCTGAGCAGAAAACCAGAATCTGCGTCTGACTTTGGCTTTTGGGACCTTTATCTCAACAACAAACATCTCAGTGAAGCACAGAGACAGTCATAAAAAGACCAGTGATAGTGTGAAAGCTCTTTTATATTCCACACCTCTTACTTTCTTCACAGCGTTTTATGGTTTTACTTTTATATATACTTTCCCAATGAAGCTTTTGTATTCATTTATTCATTTATTTTCTGCCACACAAAGGTAATTCCCATCTATGAAGCTCCTGTCTGCTTCAGGGCAAACAGTCAAGTCTCTCTTGTGCAGAAGAAGCAGGTGGGAAGGAGATTTGCATAGACAACAGTGTAATAATTAAACTGTCAGGGAAAGGAGGGGATCTGAAACAGGGTACGTATCAAACTCTTTCTATACTGGCAAGTCTTTTGTTGTTCCTGATCCAAAAGAGCTCATTATGACGAGGTGGGGTACACTTTGGACAAATACTAGTTAATTAGCAGATGTTAAAAGCAACATAATGAAAATATGGAACAACAACACAGTATTTTGCTCATTTGCAGAAAAAAATCACACACAAACAATGCTGCCAAGGAGTTTGTCATATAAAAAAACATAAAACAATGATTTAGATAAGGATAACCGGTCAGAAACTGGTTTAATGAGCTCTCACGTTACTTGGACTCATTTTTACTCTGTCTTGTCTTGGCATTTCACAAAGGGATTTTAAATCAAGACAACAACTGGTTTGACTGGCCTCTCATTCTTGTTTTTGCTGATGCCTCCGTCAGTCTGGATTGGTTTGTTGCCTGGTATCTCTTCCAAATCCTTAGTCCGTCCTGCTCTGCTATGGTCTGGGTCTTGACTCTGAATCCCATGGATCAGAAGGTCTTGTCTTGGTCTCCTCTGTCAGTTCAGTCCTAACTACAACATTAATCAGATGTAATTCAATTCAACACCACCCTCTGATTCAAAAACTCACAGATATCACAGTGATTGTTCTCCTGATTATTATTTTTGCCAGTGGCTCAGAACAACTGTCCAAAATGTCACATCTGAACAAATGGAGCACGATGTGTCACGATAAACAGCTGAGTCACGGCGTGGTTTTATGAGTGAGTGTTTGACCTGAGCCGTTAAAAAAGGAGCACAGGTCACAGGGGTCCCGTAAGACTTCCCAGTATTCAGTGACAGAGGCTTCAATGAGCTCATCGTGACTGGAAGAGAAAACTAAATAAGACAAATGTTTACTACTAGTGCACGGTAACTGTGTGTCATAGACCCATCTGACCATAAGGGCAGGGCAAAAATAATATATATTCTTTTTATTTTGGCAACAGGCAAAAGGTTTATAAACTACAGCTTCAAGTAGAACAAAGTAAAACAAACACAGCTATAGCTACATACTGTAATATCTGGATTATTATCATATAAATGCCTTAATTCTGTAAGTTAAATGATCGTATTTTTTCAAACGTTCTGTAAAGCTTCAAATCCCAACTCAGAGAAGCTATTTCTCCTCTCGATCTGCATGTTTTCCTGTTACATACAAAAATGAAACTGAATTACAATGAGCCTACTGTTGAGTCCAAACCCACTCTCTAGTCCTCTTTCCTTAATCACTTCAGAGGGCAGCAAAGCAAGAGGACTCAGTTAGTGAGCAGGACTTTGGAGTCCGCCAGACATTTAGTATCCCAGTGTTATGATAAACTATATACTATAAAGAGCACTATTTAGCGACACAACCACAAGCTTTGCCTGAACACAATGGACCATCTGACCAACAAGAAAAGGCTTAATGTGAGTGAGTTCATAGATTTTTGTAAAAGAAAAAGGAGTTATTTGAAAATAAAAGCCTTTGTACTCAATCAAAATCAAATATTACAATTTTATTATAAAAATGTGATTGAAAAATAACATAAAGGATCAAAACAAGCAGTGTGCAGTGTATTTATCAGAGTTTATATTTGTATATCTATCTGTATGTGTCCTTTTATTGTGCTCTTCAACAAATTGCCTTTGATTACCCTGAAGCTAAGCCTAACTTCCCCAAAACTGTAACACGTCTGTAATACTTAACCACAGAGAGGTCATATGTCAGGATTTTAGAGAAGTTATTAAGAAAGAAGAAGCGACTTTCTTTCAGTCAGAAATCAGATCTGAAACCAATGTGATTTCGTGGAAGCCTGAGTTCAAACAAACCACCCATTGAGCGATGGCCGACCCTGATCAGGATGCAGATACAGCCTTTAGGACAAAAGAGGACACTTCCTCAAAACACAGGAAGTGAGGAGAGGAGGGGCGACCTGGCTCAGGCACAAACTCACTTTAAAAACAAATACAGGACTGGCTCTGAGTCTGAGCGACAAAAACAACACAGAAAACAGGATTAAACATGAACCACACAATGAGACCTCGATTTGCATTTAAATAAACTTTAACGTAAACAAAACAGATGCAAAGCTCGACTAAATAGTGATACTGTTTGGTGTATTTTACTTATTTTAGATGAACTACAAAGTGACGAGAAGGCTTTTCAGGATGACAGTGTTACGTTAAATCAAACTAAAACAGTTCAATGGAGAATTATCGTTTGCATTTTCACATATTTTGGCATCAATATTCAACCTTAACCTTTATGTTTGCAGTCACCGTGCTGTTATATAACGAATACGTTAAGAGAAATAAATGTATTTCCTCATTTGTCTTCAATTAGTGATACTGTGACCAGTGCATGTTGCATTAGAAGACAACACAGGGAACAATCCAAACAACAAATCCAAACTCATGGAGGGGTTAGCAGGAAATTATTATTAAGAGTGAATTATTTAAGTTTTTATCCAAATATAAGAATAATGCGGACACAGTCTTGGCCAAGTTTTGATCTAGAACCCAGAGATCTCTTTGTCCAGGACCAAGACAAGAAGCAATGCTGAATTTTAATCCCAGACAAGACCTGGACCTGGAAGTGACTTAAGACACTACGAAAACCAGTTGTCTTTAATAATATGACATTAAAAGAAGGTATATCTTCAATGTGAGCTGCAGAAATGTGTCTTTAAAGCTCTAAGCTAAAAAAACAAGCACAAAACAGACCTCCAGAAATGCAAAGAGAGTTCAAATAAGAGACTTTCAATAATATATGGCAGCGTTTTTCTTTTTTTGGGCCTAAACTCAAACCATTATCAATAAAAAAGTGTATTTATAAATGCTTTTTCATTCTGTCCTGTGTACTTTATATGGCTGTATGTAGCTGTAACGTGTCATGATTAAATGTTTCTGTCTAAAAAAAAGGACAATACAGTAAAATACAGCAATAATAACCAATAATGAGGTACTACAGTGAGTCCAGTTTGTGAATCAAAACACCTCAGCAATTGCAGAAATGTTTCCACAAAAAGAAGAAAACAAATATATGATAACACGCCTTGTATGAATCAGAAAGGAATTTAAGAGGCATACCTAAGAGAGCTGCCCTCCTATTTAGACGATGGGACAGTTCCTCCTTTCATTTTCAATCCATCTTCAGGCTGTCACTGAAATATGTTTGAACAGGACGAGAAATTAAAAACAACAACAACATGACAGTGGCATTTGTTATATCTCTCCCTCACAAAGGCTACCAAATAAAAGGATCTAGCTAAATGTACAAAGATAGCAGCTGAGAAGCAACCAGGATCAATAAAAGCATACAAAAATGATATATGCTGGTTAAATTAAAAGGAAAATAAAAGACTCCCATTGTTACTCATGCAACACATTGAGGCTAACGCATGCTAACGGCTAACGTGAGCCTGTCTGTCATCTCTTTTTTTATTTAAATTAAAAATAAACCCACAACATTCAACACAGACAATTGTTTTAAGGACAAACATTAAATAATAACCTTTACGAGTGCGCATGGAGGCAGGTTGCCGCTTCACGGTGCCGTTACGGAGGTTTATCCCCCGCTTTCCTCAGCCTCCTCCCCGGCTAAAGGCGGACAGCTCGCCGCTAGCCGACTGCTCCGTCTCCCAAAGGCCGGGGATAGTGTCACCGGCGCCGGGCAAAGTGGGGTGTTACCAGCCGCTGTACCCCCCTCGGAGCCCGGCGAATGGGGCCAGACCGCGGCCACAGGAGTCTCCCGTCGTGGTGTAAAGCTGCTGGTGTTACCGACGCGAGGATAAAGGAGGAGATAGCCGCATGTTCAGAGGATGTTTGGAGCAGTCTGATGCGACAAATGGACAGCCACGCTCTGTCTGGATCTGGAGCTGGATCCGGGGCCCTCCCTTTCTTCAAACACGCCTCACACTCACTGTACTCACTGTATACAAACCAAACAGACACTGACAGGAGGAGCAAAGAGGCGTATGAGCTGATAATGACTGATACAGGGAAGAATCGGTTCCCTTTTTAATAGCACACAGTGAAAAATGACCCATTGACAAGAGAGGCTCAGCAGAGACCCCAAAATACACTGAACCTAAGGCATATATTAACAATTACTAACAAAGAAAACATGGACAGTGATCAAGAAGCATTTCACCTTCAACAGTAAGTCATTTATACACCAATCTATGCAGCCATATAACATAAAACTATTTAAAGCACAATATTTGACAAGTTTAACTGCAAAAAAAAGTGATAACCAGTGTTTCTATACATTTTTATTATAATTGTACATCATGATTTTTTAACAATTGTTTCTGTTTAATAATTCAAATGAAAAAAAATCTTTTTTAACTCTGCGAGGTGTATTATGTCCGTTTTATTTGGGTTAGAGATAATAACACAGCCTAATTAACACTGATCTATTGGGACTATAGTAAAGATGTAAGGTGGCAGAGTGGTGCGAGAAGGTTGTGGGTTCGATCCCCGGGCCGACTCTCCGTCTTTCTGTGATGTTCTTCCCGTGTTACTCTGGTTTATCTCCAGGTCTGGCTTCATCCCACCGTCCAAAGACATGCATCTAGTGAATGAATGTGAGAGTGAATGGTTGTCTGTCACTGTCTGTGTCTAAATGTTAACCCTGCGATTAACTGGCCATTGTCCAGGGTGTACCTCCATGAGGCCCAAAACTGCTGGGATAGGCTCCAGCCACCCTCAACCTCCAACAGGACTTTAGAAGAAATTAATACAGTATAGCATTCAGTAAATAATAGCCTATAACATAAATTTTGTATGATTTATGTGTGAAGTAAATTGCTTTAAGATGTTCACATAAAAATAGGAATAAATTTATAATTATTTCTGTTTGTTTCTGTGATTTTCTATATATACCAAACTATTTTACAGTATCCTATAGAGTTACAGTTCAAGTAAAATACAATTAAATTAATAATTAATGCCATGGAAAGGAAAAACATTTATAAAAAGAGAGATAAATCAAATCAAACATATGGCACTGCTCCCATGTCAAATCAGAAATAGTTTGTAAAGATCTTGAGTAACACTTTCTTATAAATAGCCTACATATACTCCTGTTACACATTAGTCATGTATTTGTAACTTCTAAATCATTTCTAAATCATAAACCCTACATTAGAAATCACCACGAAGTTAGAAACATTACATTCAGCATCTAGGTATTGTTTTAAAGCGGCACGATATTAGAAAAACATGTGATGTGATAACTATTTTCAATATTGCAATAACAATAGGCCTATAACCCGCGATAGTTCAATGGTTATTCACATAAGTTTTAGAAAATATAAAGAAACACAATCAGGACAAAGTTCCACTGGTCAAAACAGGAGCTAAATCAATAATAAATACAGAGAACGAGGACATAATCAGGTCTAAATTATGACTAAATGAAGAAATGAACCAGGAATTTTTATTTTGGATCACAATTTCATTTAAGGCTTTGCTTGGACAATTACTTTGACAGGCTTAAAAATGTAATACCATGACACTCTGATACAAGTATCCAGGTTCTTTGTTTTGTGTTTATTCATTATTTTATGCTTTAGTTATTATAAAGAATTACCTGAATTTGATACCTTTGATTTATGAAACAATTTAACTGCAAAGTCCAAATGTCATTTAGCTTAAACTGTCACGTCAAGTGCTCCAATAACCCCTTTACTAATTATTCATTTCCCATCTGATGTTACCTCTTCACTCAAGACTCACATATTGTCATTAATTGTACTTGTTCCCATCTTTTCAACACCTTCCTCGGTTTACCACAGCGGCTGTTCTCTGCAGACTTTCCTAAATAGCCGTGGGCCGCAGCAGCGAGGCCACAGGGCGATCCGTGTGCGCCACAGAGGTGTAACATATTTATTCAGTGTGTCATGATTGCCACCCATGCAAAGCAGTGGCTTCGGAAATGGACTGTACCAATAAGAAGACAAGGGGAGGCTGCAGAAAAACGCTGGGATTTGTGTCTTTAAAACGTAAAAACACAAAGGAAATGCTCTGTGTTGATATTTAAAGCGGATTTACACAGGTTTTGCGTCATTTAGCGGTGGATATGAGCGTTTTGATGTGGATTTGCAGCTGGAGATGTCCGGTGTCTCCCCCCGGTGGAAGCTGCAGTGTCTTGGCGTGAAGCTGCCCTTCTCACCGCCCGGTTTTTTGGAGCAGCAGAAGTTGGCAGAGGGATGAGAGTGCAATGATGGCGCTGCAGCTGAAGACCGGGGATGCGGCGTATTACCACCACAGCACAGCGGACTACTGCAGGAATTTCACCCCGGCGCCGGCTGTCAGCTACGGGGACAGCGGCCATTACCTCCCCCGGCTTCCAGGTAAGGACCGCGGGCTTGAGCCTCACCGGGGTCCGCGCCTCAGAGAAGGATGGATGGAGGGAGGAGTGGATTGGCAAAAGGAAAGGCTGTATGGAGCTGTCAGCATGTTGAGATGAGCTGTAATGGTGCAATATTGCATGGACTCAGCAGGGGCTTGTACCCACACTCTAATGTA
Organism: Rhyacichthys aspro; assembly: GCA_036850595.1. Lineage (NCBI taxonomy): Eukaryota > Metazoa > Chordata > Actinopteri > Gobiiformes > Rhyacichthyidae > Rhyacichthys > Rhyacichthys aspro. The sequence continues at coordinate 5,399,299 of CM072151.1, forward strand.
TGACAACTAGATATTAAGAGGCTGGACAGGCTGTGATACAATAAGGATTTTACATTTTAGTATCTTTGGTGTTACAGTGAATGAAGTCATTAATAACAGTGGCGCAAAAGTGGGAAAACACTAAGTATTTGGTGGACACTGTGCAGTTAAATACATTAAGGAGACTATAGATGACTTATTATTTGATGTATGCCCTGTCATAAATGGGAATGCACCCTTCCTAATCTTTAAATAAATTCCACTTTGTTGATTAGAAATGTTTTTTAGATCTTGAATGACGTTGGAAACCCAAGAATTATGTTCAGTAGAAATGGTGTGAAGACAAGAAGAGTTTGTGCACTCATCTCCATAACTCGACCATTACATATTCACCTTTTATTATTATTATATATCGATTCAGAAATAGTGCAAAGATATGGAGGCTTGGGCTTGAGAAGTGGGTGTTTATTGCGCTGGTCACCTCATTTCTTCAGCTTCCCTTTGGCGTTTTCTGCTCTGCACAGCTGATTGTTACACTTCTTATCTGTTATTTGCACCTGCATGGACTAACTACAGCAGAGGGGTTTAATATAGGCACTAGATGGGATTTGGATGTGAGTATTTTACCTGGTGTTTAGTGTTTTTTGAGTCCAAACATAATAAAAACCTGATTGTGTAGGAACCAGCCTGGAGCCATTGAGAGCCGCTGTGGGATTCAGCTTCAAGAGACTAGCTTCAGATCCTTAAAAAGTGACAGAATATGTTGTTTTTGTGTAGATTCTGCAGCATCTTGTGGAGGAAGTGCATCAGGGGAAGAGTTTTTGGTGCTTAAAGTCCTAAATATTGAAGATGCTCTGACCCCAGTGTGTAGCCTTATGTCAAAGTCAGTCAAATCTTTACCCTGCAAGGAGAAAACGCTTCATAAAAAACCAGATCTCACCCACTGACAGATGCCGTACTAACCACAAAATCAATACCAGATTCACCTGTTTGTCATCTCGGAGCTGATCAATGCACGTCTCTTTGAGAGGACTCAGTAAAGTGGCAGGTTTCCCCAGTTCTCACGAGCCTTGACAGATGGGCAACGAAATCTGACACTGACTTGAAGAGAAGATGCACTGAATAAGAAACGGAACTGCACGGGATCTATACAGCACAAGAATAATACAATGCAGTCCATGTGATCTCATTTTTATCCAGCTTCGTGTGTTTTTTGTTGGTGAACGTTCTCAGTGACAGTCAATGGAGTAGGTTTTCACAGATTTACTTTAATAGGACAAGGACAAAATGGCACTTTAACCAGTTTTTCATGAAGTAATCTTTGTTTTGCTGTAACCTGACTCTGAAAGATTAAACTGCTCCACAGAACCGTCTAGTAGTGCTTCCACGGAAAGCCCTCGCAAAAGGACAGATACTTTAAATGTTGTCTGTGATTGTATTTATTAACCACAGTTTGATCAAACCAGAGCAGCACCATGTTGTTTATGTTCATTTTGGTGAAACAGTCCCTATATCTTCAAACCTCATTGGACACACCGGTAAAGTTTGGTAAAGGTTCGGGCCCGAATACTTTGCTTGGAGCAGTTCAAGATGGCGTTTCATGAATATGTGAACTCTGTAATCTCGCAAGAATCCCGCTGCCGCTTAATGTTTAGAGATTTGTTGGATGTAAAATAGTTTTGTTCTCAATTCAACAGGGGTCTGACAAGATCTTGTGCCAAAAGATTTCTCGTCGAGGTGAAAAGCTGTTGTGATATTTGCTGACGGAGTGTGAGGGTGAGTGTAGTATTTAAGATGCCCCCGACATTTTTAAATTGTCTGTGTGGCAACGTTTTGGTTTTCTGGTGAAAGTAAGAAACGGTGAAAGAGCGATGGATACAAACAATATGTAAAGATTGTAAGAAAATAATGGATATCATTAACTCTATGCAAAAAAAAAAACCCAAAAAACAATCCAAAAACCAAAGCTTAAAGCAGCCAAACCTCTCGTGAACCCTCGTGTTTCGTCTCGTGGGATTTGTGTCTCGTCACATCTGATGGTCTTTAAATACTATTTATTAATACAGTATAAAAATAAGTATTATTCAGAGAGTTGACAACATCCATGATTACATCCACAATTGTTCCTTTCTCTGCTTAAACCTTGTGGCTCCTATTGTAAGGTTTTAGCAGCAAAATGTCTCTAACCCACAACGACTAGACCAGCAGCTGTCGATGTTCAAGGTAAACGTGCTGTTTTTCTAAACGGAGTCTTGCGGCTTTGATCCGAGCGATATAATAACTTCAGTTCAAAAGGCTGCTGACAGAAAAACAGGGTCTAAATATAGCAGTCACTTCACCTGGCATCAGTTTTTTTCTTCTTTTCTTTTATTTCTCGCACAGTAGGAGTTATTTTTCAGCTTCTTCAAACAGGCCTTCATCTTATGTTTGTGGAAAAAACTTACTGTTGTTGTTCGTGGCCTGGTTCTGGTAGATTTTTTGGCTTGGACATAATGAGAGTACAGTTCTAGAAGTGGGAAAAATGTCTTGTTTGCTGCTGCCCAGTGAAGCAGATTGGATAAGTGCACGAGGCATGTGCTTCTCATTGCTTCATAATTGATGTGACACAATGCAGATCGGCGAGAGAAACTCCAGAGAAAATGAACACTTGGCCTATTTTAGAGATCCTCGGTGGCCGGCGTGTGATTGTCAGACGAGTTTTCACGGCTTTGAAAGGTACGTCGTTCGGAGAGACACTTGTGAGGATAGAAGCTTGGTCAGTATTGTTCAGATTTGGCTCGTGATGTTGGCTGGAGCTGCTTTGTTACCTTCGTTTTTGTGCATCAGGCCCAGATCTAGGTCTCGGGCGATGCTGACCTTGCCCCATTTGTGTAGAGTCAGTGCAGGCTCGCAGTGGATTAAAACAATGTGACACTTTTGTGCTGGTAATGTCAGCGCTGCAGCAGGTTTTAGGGATGAGTGACTGATCGCTGAATGTAGTGACAGTTTAGCTCTTTTTGTGGTTTCGATATGGTATTGATAAAATAACATTAAGGTGAATAGTGATAAGCGATGTTTCCATTGACAGTTTGGATGAATACAGTCGAATTATGGCTAACTACTCCTCTAATAGAGCTATATCCTCTAATACTGGGTGTATTGGAGAACATTGTCTCCGACGCAATCTGGTGCACGAAGAAGAGAGTAAAGCTTTTTGTTTGTAGTGGTGCAAGAGATGAAGATGTATCTGTTCATTGTAATAAACAATAAAAGGAGATTGTTTCTGCTGTTCTTCTGCTTTCTTAACTTTCATTTTCAAAAGTTACTCTAGTTTTCTATATTTTTTGAAACTGTTCGGGCAAGAGTGATGATACGGATTAGTTCATTGTCTGTCTCTAAGCCTCTAACTCTTTGACAATGCACTGGCACATGCTCATCAGACAACAACAATGAGCATTTACAAATAGAGTCAGCGTGATATCAGCACACAGATATGACAAGCTCAGTTTAATCTCAACATTATTTTTAGTTTTTATCTGCACTTTGGGAGATTTTTTAAGGCTCAAACTCAGAGAGAGACCTTTGAAAGCTTTCCATTTTGCTCCGTTCTGTTTTTCTTGTGTCAAAAACAAAATTGTCAATTGAACCTCATCATCTCCATTGTTCAGGCATCAGGCCAAAACTCCCGTGTTTCATTGTTGTAGCTCTGTCCTTGTGACGACTGCCAGGTGTGAAATCTGAACCGGTTCTCAAATTGAAAAACTGACAGACACGTGGCTCAGTGTTGCATTTTTTAGCTTTTATTGACCTTGGGTAAATATGGCCTTTTCTTTTGCTCTATTTGGTCCAAAATCTGAACTAATAGATGTGTTTTAACAACTATCAATAGTAGTACAGACTTTAACACAGACAGAAAGTGCATATTTTCATCTGCTTTAACAGTCCCTGTCTCAAAAATCACTCGTTTCCATTTTGTCAGGATCCATTTTTTATCACTGTGGAAAAACTACCAACAGCTTAGACCCATTACATTTAAGGAGCATGTATCTAAACTGCGGCTTTTGGACTTTATCTGGACGTGTGTGTTGTTGATGTGCAAGTTGGAAATGTAAACAGTAAATTGAGTGACTGTTGTGTGTTATAAGCGCTGAACTCTCTCTTTATGCATTACTTATTTTGGGGATATGTTGCATATAGTTTTGAATATTCTTATTATCAATATCAGCTTAATAAACTAAGATTTAGGCCACAATATTTAAGCATTATACCCACTTCCATTCTCAGTATCCAGCCCCTGCTCCTCAGTAAAACCTCCACATTTATGAAAAACTCTTGTTTAACTTTGTTTTTCGTCTAGTTTTTGATCCAAACCGTGGTCCAATTCACACAAAACGCATTTATCGCTTAGAGCTGTTTAGGCGCATACAAAGAAACCTTGACAAGTGTAAGAAATGCATTAAATTTACAAGTAAAAGTATGATTGAACAGTATTATATAACAGCATAATCCGGAGGAGAGACTGCAGTAATTGTAGCCTTAAGAAATACCTGCATTAACGGGAATCTGAGGCACTTTTCTCGCTTCTATCAAATGTTCAGATGTGATTAGACTCTGTGGTAATATTCTGTGAGGAGATAACAATGCAAACACAGGGCATGGTTTTTATAGAACAGACTCTAAAGGGCTTGTCTGAGATACGTGAGGCCTCGCCTACATGTGTGTCGTAATGATTGGAGGCAATTAAGGGCCATCGCTGCAAAATCTTTAAGTGACGAAAATAGCCTGAATAATTACACTGATCTTCACTTGGAATAAAACATGAACCTGCAACTTTAGCTCATGTTTAAAAAGATGAACAGGAACTGGTGCAGTGGAGCTAAACCTAAACCACGAGAGAAAGGACAGCTCAGTGAGGGGCCGGAAGGGTAGAGAGGGTAGATTTTATTTTTTCTTGAAAGGGCTCAGGTCAGACTCTGTGAGGTTTGCTATGATCACTTCTGGCTTTATAAATATATTCTTAGGCTTATCATTTAAGTGTAGTATTAAGTGTTCAATTAATGTCTATTGTCTTATATTTCTAAATAGCAACTTCTTTTAATGGGACCCATATTTCAAAAGGCCAAAAGAACCATGAACCAACTTCCTGGTCTGGTTTAGCACGAGTCAGTCTGAGCCTTATCATTAACTTTGTTCTAATCGCTTAATAATAAGTTCCTTTCTATGTTGTCAATGCTAACTTTTATTATTATAGTTTAAAAACAATGCAAAAGACGGTGAGTAATGCAATCATCAAACACAACTATGATCAAATTCAGATTCAAAATCACTTTATTAATCCCCAAGAGGAAATTCAGTTCTTAAATCTCTTCAAATGAATTGATTCAGGTTTCATCTTCGTTCAATTATAAATGACTATAAAATTATAAAATGATTTCTACTTGACTAAAGGAGCGACAGTGCACAAAACTATCCATCTTTATCTACCAGGGAGAAAAGAAGCCTGTTCCTACAAAACACAAAGCATGCTCCTAAAGCTTAAAGTTCAAACTAGCAGTAAAATAAAACTGTCAGGACTCTGTTACAATAATAGATTTAATAGGATCAGGAAACAGACAGATGCTCTTTGTCCTCATCTGATTTGAATTCAGCCCGACTCTTAATAAAAGCTCGTTACTCGTCCCGCAGACCGTGGCGTATCGTGTCTCTGCTGAGTCTCCATGAAGCTGACAGGAGGCAGTGACACTACATACACTCATTTATTTTTGGAGTCCGGAGGCTGCGGGGATGTAAAGAGATGAAGCGATGGAAACATGTTCACACTCCACTGGGCATCAGCAGCGAGATTAGGCTGAGCCCCGAGCGCCGGCGGTTCTGGATTCAGAGGGTTACACACACATCCAGACACGCGCACGTTTACGCAGAGAATAAAACACTGACGCTGCAGCGATCAGAGGAGATTACTGCCGTTGAGAGGGACACTGGATGTGTTTTTGTCATTAATAGACCTTGGTTCAGTGCAAATAAGAATCCATAAGACAAACGACAAGATGTAATCCATTAGAGTTTCTTTAATGAAAAAAAAATGGAATAAACATGTCTCATTGTCAACTTTTATGTGATTATATTATGCTCTAATGAAATTTGATAGCCTTAAACATAATATTTTTGTCTTTTAGCATCAAGGCTCTTATTTAAAATGTATTTTAAACAGGAATATTAGCATTCTTTGCACTTCAAGCAGCCTTTCTTTAATGTGACCAGCTGTGAATTTAAATAAATGACAGAATAAGACAGAGCAGAGCCAAAGAAGAAATAAATTAACATCATTCACTTTTTATTGTTATTTATTGAGGTGAGATGGATCAAAATGGCTTGAGCAAACAACATTATGGGAATAATATGTGAAGAAAAGAAGAAGAAAATTTTGCCTTTTTGCTTTCAGTTTCACCCTGTGCTTAGATTTATTACTTATGCCCCCTCTAGTTGCATTTATAAAGTCAAAACATGAAAGCCTAATGTGAAAACAGCTCATAACTATTCTTGTTTGGGACCTTTATGTTTAGGTCCGCTGTGGTTTTGTTTGGGTTAAGCTCGGAGCATGTCTCCCAAACTAAGCGCCCTCTGAAAGTGTCAGAAACATGTGTCTGCTCGTATTGTCCGCTCGGTAATCGTCCGACAGCTGTGTTAAAACGGACCGTGCAGGACGCTTTTATCTGGAATCCAATTGGACTCATTCACAAACCCCAAAATAACAACCCGAGGTGTTTGTGTTTCCAAAGGCCGCTCCGGACTGGGTCTGTCACCTGGCCTCGCTGACTTCAGGACAAAGGTATGTTGTGGACAAGGAGCTGACCTTATCGGAGTCACGGGCCAGAGTCGAACGAGCCAAGTGTGAGTCAACGGAGCGGGACGGGGGCCAAGGAGCAGGGCAGAAGGTCTCACAGCAGTGTCTTTAATCTCACTGTGATAAGAGCGGGTCTTTCCTGAGGTTTATCTATTGGAGGGCATGACTTTAATCTTAATTTAACTTCTAAATATGTCCTAAAGGCTGGTGCTGTTAGTCTAAAAAGTACATTTAACTTGTAAATATTGGGTAGTAAAGCACAAAGTACATCAACAATCACATAAAATGAAAACATTAAAAGGGATGGGACAATTATTACAATTTCACACGATTACTCATTGACTTGACATGGAAATATGTTAGATTTATTGAACAAAACAGTGAATTCTTTTTAGAATAAATAGTATATTCAAACTTATAAATAAATAGCTTGAAAACACAGAAATAATAATTAAAATAAATAAATAAGATCAACAATGTTGTGCACTTCCACAATCTCATGGAAAAAAGTAAGCAATAAATAAAGACAAGTAATAAATAATTGTTTTTTTTCTCGGTTACATACGTTTTGTGATCGTTAGGAGACGAAATTGAAATTGAAAATTTGATTGATTGCACAGCCCTAAGTGCTATACCTGATTTAAGCTAAATTTCTAAGATAAAAAGTGCTGGAAAAGCTTGAAAATAGACCTTAAAAGTGCAACAATGGAGCTTGAATTTATCTTTGGTGCAGAAATATCAATATCAGGAAAATCACAGCAGTAACAAACAGCCAATCTAAACCAAAGTGATTTCTGCTCCTGTTTAAAGGTCAGTGGACGGGCAGTAACTGTGAGACGTTTCATATATTTCTGCTACGGTCGTGTGAGTCGAGAACGTTCATGTGGTTGAATTACCAAACCCTCGGCGCTAAAGAATCGATATCAAAGTCTTTCCACAGTGAAATCTTCCACTGTTTCTCCTACGTTACACATCATCCATCTTCACTGCGGTTTTTCCTCGAGGGGACACTTCCAACGACAGTCTACGGACTTCAGCGGTTCAGAAAGCAGCAATTATGATCTCAAAGAACGAGTCGCGCTTTAGGTTTTAATGAGCCATTGACCTGAACACAGTCTGCTGGGAATATACAACATCAAGTGCACTGAATAAGATTAATGCTGGTCAATGGAGACAACTGTCTTTGATGCAACTGAAACACACTAGTTTTCTCTTTTTTTTATTTCAAAGACCGAGAAAGACGAACAAAACAAAACAAATGCACCTCACTTGTCCATTACATCAAATTACCTCATAGTACAATCGCTGTCAATTTTGGAAGTCTTTTGTGCCTTAGTGTCCTTAAACTAAAAGACCGAAGCGCTGCAGTTACACAGATAAAAGTCCATCTTCATCCACAAGAAATCCTACTTCAAAAAATCAGAAATTTCCCTTTAAGAAGTCTTAAGAGTAACCTTTATTTAGTTTTTGCAGTCAGTACATGGCATTAACCAACACAGTAATGAAGGCCTCACCAAAAATATATATAACTCCACTCATCGGGTAATTTGTAGCCCCAAAATAGATATATTCTCAAAATCATTTAGATGGTTTTTAGACTTGAGATCAGTAGAGTCATGTTTATTTCACTGACACAGTACCATCAGCTGGACACAAACCTTCAGTGTAACTTTCTTGTCCCGGGACAAAGACTTACCTCAATATATAATAAAGAAAAGACAAAAGAAGCCATGTTTTTTTTTCTTCCAAATGTCTCTACAGGTAAACAAACATGGCGGCTGCACCCTCTGCTGGCTAAACGTTACACAAGGTAGCTTTAATATGATCTTTTCTTTTAAAGCAGTAGTTTTGGAACATGTTGTGCTTCTCTTTAGCTCCACATCCAATTCTAATTCTGTTTAAAGTTGGATTTCCAGTGGGCTGTACCAACGCCGAGGTATTACATACACAACAAAGCCTACAAACGTTTAGATATGGATTACAATTAGCCCAGGAGACGTTCTTCTGAGTGGATATGTCTTTGAAGTGAATGGGTCTGACTGGCCAGGTTACGCTCTCTTAACCAGCAGCTGAATTCTCATGAGATTTGTGAATTTACTCACTCATATCCATTTTTTTCTGATTGATACTGAACTGGTTTGGAGCAAGGCTGTGTTTTTTTTATGTTTTTTAAGAATCTGAATTTCAGATGTGTAGTGGGTTTGAGTCAGAGGATCAGAGGTGGAGACAGGGGGCAGTGTTGTTGAAAGTGAGGTGTGGAAGCTATAAGGGTCTTTGTAGGAGATGAGGAGGACCTTGAAGTGGATACGGTGCTATGTGGGGAGCTGTTGAAGGAAATGGTAATGTGTTCTCATATTTTATTTTCCGGACGTCTGTATCTGAATAAAGTACCTGCCTTTTACAAAGACTTTCTGTGGAAGCCTCCAGATGGTTCTCTTAATTTGAGCATTTTATTTACAACATTGACTTTTTGATTCATGAAACTGTTAGTGATTGGTCCTGGTTACTATGGAGCGGTTACTATGGAGCGGTTGCCACGGTTACCACCTGTCTGATGCCCCCGCTGTGTCCCCAGGTCCGGAGTCCATGCTGAAGCCGCCCCTGAGCCTCTTCACTCACCCCCAGCAGCCGTTCCAGCCCCTCGACCCCCTGCCGCCGCTGGGACCCCCTCCGATGGCCCCCACTCAGCCCCTGTGCCCTCCGCCCATCGCCCCGGCTCAGGCCATGGGACCCCCCTCTTTAGGCCCCTCGCAGTCGCTAGGCCCTCCTCCCATCACCACACACACCTTAAGACCTCCACCCATAACTCCGGGACACACTTTAGGCCCCCCTCCCATGGCGCCCCCTCCATTACCCCACCCCTTAGGCCCACCTCCACCTGTGGACCCCACTAAAGCCATGCCGCCTCCAAACATCGACCTGCGAGCTCCGCCTCCCGCCATGGTGCCTCCTCCAGTGCGGTTCCCCCCTGCCCCGTGTCCAGACCCGTCTCAGATGCCCCCCAGACTCCCAGGACCCACCCTGATCCCCGCCCCGGTGCAGAACATCATCCCAGGTCCAGTCCCGACACAGGCAGCCCCCGGCGGAGAGCAGCCCCAGGACGAGGGCTCTCCTCTGGGCGGCGAGGAGCAGGACGACCCCCTGGGGCTGGAGGAGCTGTGTAAACCTCTTTACTGTAAACTCTGCAACGTGACCCTGAACTCGGCGCAGCAGGCCCAGGCCCACTACCAGGTCAGCCCCGAAAATACACTTCATGGTGGAGTTTTCTTACTGATTGTTACTTAATAATAATATATTCTAAAATTATTCCTTTGGGGTGTCTATCAAATATTGTTCTATGATTGTCTGTCCCGATGACACACTTTTGTCTAAGTTGTGTTGAAGTTTTATACATTTCCAAAAGGCTTTCAAACTGTATCTTTTAACGAGTTGTAAACTACATATTTTTAATGATACCCATGTGCCTGGCATTAACTAAAACGTGAAAATAATTGTCCAGTCACGTGTGGTGCAACCAAATGGTAGAGTCAAGAGTAAAGAGAGAGTCAGTCTTGATTGTAATTCAGAGTAAGTGTACACCAAATGCTCCAAAAGGAAGTCTGACATCAGCCTTCTAACATTCGCTGGTGTCCTTACAAGTCCTTCTACTAAGTTTAAGGAGTAGTGTGGGTTTATCTATTTTTAAATCCTGGATTTGGTCTGGCTTTTCAAATTAGCAGGGACCGTTTGTATTGTATTTATGTTATTTGTTAAACTGCAGTTTTGACAGCATTGGTTAAGACAAACTCTTGGAAGCTCTCTGATTTAGTTAGATTTACCCAAAGCCACAATTGTGCAAATGTGTCACTGAGAAATCAGGGCAAAACATGTCTTTTTGTCTGTTTTTATGCAGTATTAATGAAACACCTGCTGAAATGTGAAGACTGGCAGTATTTTTTCAGTGTTTTCTCAGTCAGCACCCGTCTCACAGTGGTTTCCTCACTCATTCTGTGTGTGTGTGTGTTTGTGTGTGTGTGTGTAAACAAACAGGGGAAGAACCACAGTAAAAAGCTGAGGAACTTCTACGCAGGCAGCCAGCAGCCTCCCGCCATCAGGATCCCAGAGGCCCTCGAGGCAAACGGACAAACGTCCCTCAACTCTGGAGCCAGCGATGGAGACACGAACCGACAGGTCAGAATAAAGCAGGGGTGTCTATGTTATTATTACACAAGTACGGGCTTTAAACAGATTAAAATGGATTTGAACAGTTTTTAGTTGGATTTTAGCAGGTTTTACATGTATTTGAACCGTTTTAGTTGGATTTTAGCAGGTTTTACATGTATTTGAACCGTTTTAGTTGGATTTTAGCAGGTTTTAGATATATTTGAACCGTTTTAGTTGGATTTTAGCAGGTTTTACATGTATTTGAACCGTTTTAGTTGGATTTTAGCAGGTTTTACATGTATTTGAACCGTTTTAGTTGGATTTTAGCAGGTTTTACATGTATTTTAACCGTTTCAGTTGGATTTTAGCAGGTTTTACATGTATTTGAACCGTTTCAGTTGGATTTTAGCAGGTGTTACATGTATTTGAACCGTTTCAGTTGGATTTTAGCAGGTTTTAGATGTATTTGAACCGTTTTAGTTTGATTTTAGCAGGTTTTACATGTATTTGAACCGTTTTAGTTGGATTTTAGCAGGTTTTACATGTATTTGAACCGTTTTAGTTTGATTTTAGCAGGTTTTAGATGTATTTGAACCGTTTTAGTTGGATTTTAGCAGGTTTTAGATGTATTTGAACCGTTTTTAGTTGGATTTTAGTAGGTTTTACATGTATTTGAACCGTTTTAGTTGGATTTTAGCAGGTTTTAGATGTATTTGAACAGGTTTAAGTTGGCTTGAACAAAAATAAATGGGAATGGAGCAGGTTATAGTCTGGCTACAGGCTAGTCTGAGCGGTGCCATGTTGTTTTGTTGTTGATTGCGGGTCACTGATGTAGTAATTTTTTCATTAAAATAAATCTTTGTGCTTAGTTGCTTTAAAATATACAGCGAAAAATTGTGAAGACAAATATAAATTAACTTAAAAAAGGCAAGGGAGCTTTCACAAAACAAGTTTCTAGATGATTTTCAATGACTTTGATTCAGTTTTATTGAATATTTTAAAAACATGGTCGAAGAGTTCTGTTAAAGAAAGAAATCTTTTGTAAATGTATTTTTAGTTTTTTTACACATCATGCTCTCGTCTTATCAGCTCATATTACAATGATAATAACCACAGTATTAGGGATTATCATAGCATCTTAAAAGCGTATAACCTGAAACCAGTAATCGTCCTATGCCTACATTAGCCACGTGTGACCTAGTAAACGTTTGCTTTGTAAATGTAGTTTCTGCAATAATGATGGCAGCAGTCTCTATTTAATGATCTGATGAACAAATGCGTCTCCAGCCCGAGCTAAACAGGACAAAAAACCATCCGTAAATATAAATACAATGCACAAATAAAACAGGATGTGAGACACACAACCTAAACATCCGTCCAGATTCTCCAACCTTATCATTGCCACAGACTTGGGTTGTGTCCCAGTCATTACGTCCTCTCTCTTCTGTACAGTCTGTAGGTCAGCAGCACTGCAGCCCCAGCAGAGGTTTAATAAGCAGCGAGAGCAGGAAGTGTGGGAGTGAGCGCCGCTGAAGTGGACTGTGCTCTTAGTCATTATCTTTTTCTGCGGAGGCGGAGGGAAGCCACACTGTCACTCATTTGTACGAGCTCTCACCGGGAACACTTCCTCTGTCCAGTCAGATGTCCGTCCAATTCAAAAATATGATGCAAATAAGATGTCTTCTCTCTGGCGCTATCCATTTGTAGAGACGTCTTTGGTTTTTTATACTGTAGACTGTGTTGATCATGAATAGAAACTTGCAGAAGACAAAGGGACTTGCATTTTCATTCACTGTGGGCAGTTTAGATTCACCAATTTATCTATAAATCCCTGCATCCAGCAATCAAAACTGACTATTTTCTCTGTTGATTTTGCTGCACTCGTGGCAGAGATTGTATATAACAATTATCTGAGCAACTCAAGCTGAAAATGTCAAGCGTAAGTGCACTTTTCTTTGCTGTTGTGGGCTGTGGAGGCGAGCGGCGTGAACAAACTCATCGGGAAGGGAAAATATGTTGTCGGACTGGAACTGGACAAGATGGTGGACGAAATCAGAGCCATCCTCAACAATAAACCCAAACAACCACTGTTCAATGAATTGTGGCAAATATAAAGCTATCTTAGTCACAGATTCATTCGTAGTTCTTTGTACAAATGCTTATAACTCATTTTAAACAATTTTGTAAACTGGGTTTTCCCTTTACTCCAAACGTATCTTGTCTTATCTTAGCACTTTTTCTCTACCTTCAGCTTTGACCCAAACATTAAAAACCCTTCCTGCTGGGAATAATTTCCCTTTTGCTTCAGTTGAGACCAGTAACATTAGACATTGGTCGTAAAACTTTGCCAATGTTGTGGTTGTGACCCATGAGACTCAGAGACTGTGATTATAACTGGATTAACCTTCATTTATACAAAGATAAATATAAACATATGGACATAAGAAATGAAAGGATGACTGTGGATAACAAACTGACCTTTTTCTAGTGGGACATATCAAAAGGGAAGAGGAAACGGGACAGAGCAGTGTTTATAGGACATTTTTGGGACAAACGAAAAGACAGAGCTGGATTAAACCCAATACACACAAAACACATGAGACACAAATAAACAATTTTGGGTAATTATACACGTGTCAATAGGGATTGGTTATACTAGGACCTTTCATAAGACCACTTTTCAAAGGAATGGGTTTTCTCTTGGACAGTCCCAGACATGGAGGACCTGGTATTACAACAAATAAACTACTGGTGATCGACACGAATTGGAAATTATTTTAATATAAGTGAACTCCTTATAACTCTTCCCTGTAGTAAACACCCTTGAGTGTCCTCCCACAGGTTTAACCCATCATTTTAATTGTGGCATTTTCTGCATTCTGTATCTATTTACCCTCTTTTTGTCTAAAAATCCCTTTCTTCTCACTGTTCTCTCATTTGACACAGACACTGTTTCTTTGTCCCATGTGCAGGGGCTGTACAAAGGGGCCACTCGGGTCATTTTGGCCACAGAGAACGACTATTGTAAACTGTGTGACGCCTCGTTCAGCTCGCCGGCCGTGGCCCAGGCTCACTACCAGGGCAAGAACCACGCCAAGAAACTACGGCTCGCGGAGGCTCAGAGCAACTCCACAAACAAGTAGGTTTCAACTAATGCACTTCAGAAAATGGCGGCTTCATGAATCTGTTGTCGCATTGATCCATTCCTTTAAATAAAACATATGATTCAGTTCAGTCAGTGATGCATTTGAGGTGAAAAAAGATACATTTTCTTGGATTTTCTTGCACTTTTCTCATGTGAATGCCTCGTTAAAACTAAAAAAGGGCTCTAAATGCCCATGGGAACCCTATCATGTCAATATAGAATGTCTGCAAACTCCAAAAACCAGAGTAAGAGCAGATTTCTCCTTAAGTTCGAGAAGGAAATAAGACCCTGTTTGAGAACCCAAGGCCTACAGCTCACGTCACACTGTGTAGTTTCTCCCATTCACAGAGAAATCTTTAGTTAGTTACAGCAAAAACACACGATGTGGCCTGAAATAAGAGTCGTACATCACACAGTGTGACAGGTTCAGTGGGTCATACGTCAAAACACAGCCTGCGTCACACATCTGTCAGAAATTTCGAACAAAACAACAGATTTTATGTCCGGCAAGAATGAAGGGAACGGTGTACACAGGGAAGAAACAGTGGCTCTGAGGAAAAGACGGGAGGAAGATTCTGGAGGAGACAGAGCTGAAGATGTGACGAGGATGGACAGGAGTCAGAAAGCCTAGAGGGAGACCAAAGAGGAGATTTATGGATGTGCTGAAGGCGACATGAAGGTAGTTGTTGTGAGAGGAGGATGAGGAGGATGAGGAGGATAGGGACAGAAGGAGGCAGATTCACTGTGGAGACCCCTGAAGGCAACAGACAAAGAAAAGGACAACCACTGTTATTATGTATGCATCTTTTCTTACAAGTTAGCTCTCTTAGCAACACAAGCTACAAACTCTACAGACTCTTTTCCTTTTTACACTTTTTGTTTTCTCTCTCTTAAGCACATTTATTTAAACTGCAGTTGGCACCGCTGCTGTTAACTATCGCAGACTGTGATGCTCTGAGCACCTTTTATCGCAGTGTGTCAGGGGTTTTAGGTGGAACTCATGCTACATTTACACTTTTTTTTTTGTTTAAAATGCCATTAAAGAATAAAACAATCTTCGGCCACACCAGGAACAGTGTGGACGTAGGAAATGCATTTGTTTCAAATAATGACAAATGGTCCTCTCTGAAAAGAAGTCAGTTTACCTAAAGATTTAGAAAAAAAATCCCTTTAGTTCATGAATGCTCCAAATCTTAAGGCAGAAATGTGGATACGTTAATGTGACAAATTGTAAAAAGACAACTAAAAACAGACGAATAAGACAATTCTTCACCTAAGTTTAGAAACATGATGAGCTCTTTTTCTTACAGCGAATGCAACAACGAAGTAACGTCGAGAAGAAACAGAAAAGATGAGTACCGTTTGGTGAAGAACCGGCGCAGTCCACAGCTGCCCACCTCCATGACAGGTAACACCAAAACAACAATTCAAACACAACAGCAGCTAAACTAAAAACAACAATCACACTCTTCAGCGTCATTACAGACTGTCGTTCATGTTGGCGTCCATTGTTTCCGCTGAATTATCTTCAGGCTGCAGCTTAAGGGAAGAATAATGAGTGATTTATTTAAGGTCGGCAAAATGTATCGAGTCTGGATGTGATTCCACGAACTTATGAAGGCTCAGTCCTGAAAGAGAAAAGGCTTATTCGTGTTAGTGATGTTTTATCTCCTGAGACTGACTTAGGCCTATTTTCATCCAATGTTGCAGGCTCCATTCAGCTGTCAGGAATAATTACTGATCATTAATAATAAAAAGGGAAAAAAATTATAAAAAAGAAAACAAAAGTGTAACAGTTTTTCTTTTAATGCAAAGTGGTTTCCATCTGAATTTAAAAAAATTAAAAGGGTTAAATGGTTCCATAATCAAAAAAAAAAGAAAAGAAGAATAAGGTTTGTAACGTTGCTTCAGATTTGCGTCATATTTTGTGATGACTACTTGTACTTAATGCTTCTCTCTTCAGTCTGATTGGTGTTTGCATGTGTTGTTTACTGTCCTTTGTGAAAAAACAGATCCACTTTTCCTTACGTCAGACTTTTCTGCTGACGTCAAAGCACCATCTCACTCCCTTCCTCTCTCCACAAACAAAGGACACAGCATTTGTTTTAGTCCAAACCCAGACAAATTCACTGTTTTTTTTTTTCAGCCCCACACAGACACCAAAGGGCTGCTCTGTTTTAATCTGTTTTCTCTTGACAGACAAATCCCAAAATAGCCGCTCTCTCTTCCCTGAGGTGGCCTTCTCGTTGTCCTTTTATCTCAGGCTCCTGCCCATTTTTCTGCTGCGTTAACACTCACAAGACAAGCTAATAAACTAGATAGGATAGAGTTCACCTCCTTCAACATTATTTAAACCCAGGAACACAGACCATTTAAGGAGATTTCTCTTCTGATTGGATTAAAAGGGACAGGATACAAGAAAATGCTCTTCTGGGACAACTCTGTGATGTCTGTTTGTGTTTAGAGCCATGTTACTGACCCAATTTACTAATCTACTCCTGAAACCAGTGGTTCTCTTACTTTTTTAACTCCTCCTCTGTTTTTATTGTAGCTCTACTGTATGCTATATTAAAATATTCTTTATGAAATGATCCTATAATATATACTACCTGGACCAGAAGTCAGGTGATAGCACATAAAAGCTAATTCAAAACAGTTATATAAGAGTAAATCTGTCCACTGTCATCTATTGTCATCTGTTTTCTTGGTTGCATTTCCTTCTTAGAGACCCACTGTGTTACTTATCTACCTCACTATGTAACACGAAGAGTATTAGCTGTAAGGTCATTGTGTATTCTAGCCTTATATAAAGCTTTAGTCTGGTCCTGGTCCATTCAAGTTTGTTTTCCAGGAGGATAGACGCAAATAGATGCAGATTAAAATACCTCTCTACATACAGCCAATCAGAATTTAGGAGGCAGTACCGACATACGCAAAATAAACTGCCTCTGGACCGATGCAATTTGAAAACATCCAACCAATCAGAGAAACAGATGATCACATAAACCCTGCCCCATTTCAGATATAGCTTTAAAATGAAAGCTTCCAGGTCCACTTCATTTCAGTAAGAAATTGAATGGGTCTGGCTGGTCAGACTTGTCATCTTCAGCTCTTTTTAAAATTGTATATAGTTGGTCTTTTGCAATTCCACACCTCACACTTGCACTTTTCAGCTATGGTTGCCTTGTAGGGACATCAGATGTTTATTGAAGCTTTATTGGCCAAGTGTGTTGAAAGGGACTGGAAAGAAACTGTTTGTGCAAATAACACTACAAGAATAAACAAAATATTTATCGAATTTCAATAAAAAAATAAGCTAAAAGTTGAATTAATTTGCTGTTATCTTTGAACGTTGGAAGTATGTCTGATGGTTATTACAAAATGTAGTTCACAAATGCCCTAAACCTCAAAAAGAAACGCAGGATCCTTCCACTGGACCTTTAAATGTGTATTTTTAGTCCAATGCCATTTTTTTTTTTTTTTTTTTTAATGTGATTATGCAATATTGACTGATGTGTCACATTTTGTTCAAGTACTATAAGCATTTCTTTATTTTACTATATTAAATCCTGCTTTCTTTGTATTTTTTTGACTGTTCTGACTGTTTATAAATGAAACTCGCTCTCTTATTAACCCTGCCTTCTGTCCTCAGGGCCGTACTACAACCCGCGGCCGAGGCAGCGAATCCCTCGAGATCTGGCCATGTGTGTGACGCCCAGCGGCCAGTTTTATTGCTCCATGTGCAACTGCGGCGCCGAGCAGGAGACGGACTTCAGGCAGCATCTGGAGAGCAAGCAGCACAAAGCCAAAGTGTCGGAGCTCCGATACCGCAACGAGATGGAGAACCTGGGCTACAGCTAAAACACGACGGGACAATCACTCACAGGGTTCTCACAAGATTTAGAGACCAGTTTAGAGTCACGAAAATGGTCTGGAAATTCATCAAAATCTCCAAATGTCCTGGAAAATTTTAGTTGCATTTAGCCTTTACACTTTTTGTGACTGCATATTTAAACGCATTTACTTAAAACTCAGCTGGCTTTAGATAAACAATGTGACATCAAGTGAATGCCCCTTACCCTGTTTGGGAATTTAAAGTTTGAGTTTTGACCCTCTGGAGCTGCTGTAGTTTGTGAAGGGAGTCTAAACCAAAGCAGAAAGAAAATGCATGTGTTGGTTCCATCTGAGGTCTGTGTAGTGAGAAAATGGAGGATTAAAACTAGGTCTTTGATAAAACTTAATGAGAAAAAGTCTTGGAAATGTCCTGAAAATGTCCTTGAAAACAATGAAACCTGGATTAAGGAGGCATCAAAGTGGAAAAAAAGTGTAGATTAGCAAAGACCAAAGCATGAGGATTAGTTGACATAAACAAACAGGACAATTCAGTTAAACCTCATGAAAGTTGGGTTAATATTGAGCCCGTTCTGACATTATTCTTTAGATCAGGTGTGTCAAACATACATCCCGCTGGGGGTCACACTGTTTTAGTCAGAGTAGCGGATATAACATAACACCGTGACCCCAAACTGAACTTTTGCTGTTAAAATGACTCTCTGTGGCACCTTCATTACCCAAATGCCTTTGTCAAAAAGGAGAAAAGTAGACACAAGGTTTAGTGTTATCCAAGAAAAATAGACCACTTCGTATTTATTCACCGCGGAGAATGAGAAACCTGTGTTTGGTGTGTTTGCAGCAAGTTTCAGTCTCAAGGAATATACTACGAAACTCATCAAGTAGAAAAATACAACAGCTGCAGGACAACTGAGGCGAGAACAAAGAAATGAATTATCGGCTCTGAGAAAGCAGTCTGTTGCCGAGAGGTCAGTGATGCAGCAGTGAAAGGTAGAAAATAGCATTAGCATCAAAGCCATATTGTGAGGGTGACTTTATAAAAACATACCTGATGAAGGCTTTACCAACATTCGCCTTTTTCACTTGCAATTAAGGAGGGCACTGACATTATAATGTTCCTGTACTTATTTGCACTAAAACAAAAGAAACCACTTGAGATCAGATTGGGCTGTAGTGGCCCCTGAACTAAAATGAGTTATAAATATATAGAGATGTCTTTGTTCTTATATGATGGCCAATGGTTTGAGGTGAACCCTAATTTTTCGTCATATTAAAGTGTTTAACATCCGATTTTTACAATATTCAGGATCTGGTCTAAGGCTTACCAGATTTTATGTAGCCTTAAGTTAGTTAATTCAATATATTTCTATTTAAAATCCAAACTTGAGCAGGTATTTGAGACTGCTTGAACAAGTCAAAGCCAAAACGATATAATAAAGGCAGGTGGGGCCTATAATATGGGCTGAGGTACTTCTACACTCTCCACTGGAGCTATAATAGGTACAGTAGACTCTAAATCAGTATTTTCTGATTTCAAACAAAGCACAATTAACTTTATTTATTGTAAACAGTGTCATATGTCTTTCAGCCATTTGTAAATAGGCGATTTGTGCCTTTGGTGAGAGTTAGGCTGAAAAATGTGGAGTAGGAGCCCCAACAATGGATGTATTATTAAATCTGGATCAAGAATCTGTCATGGCCGCTGTTTATTTTCAGTGTTACTTGCTTATGCCGCATATAGCAAACGGAAAAAGTGGTTTATTTCTTCTTTATGGGTCTGAAGAGCTGGCACACTGTGGTCTTTACACATGCTGTTTTTGTTAAGAGCGTAGGATGCATTCAAAATAAAGCGGTGAATATCTCAAGAAAGTCATCCTAGTTTATTTATTTCTTATTTGACCAAAGTGCTGTACCAGATTTATGGAATTATTTACAAATTAAGCAATAAATAGATCCGTTAAAAGCCTAAAATGAACAGTCTATGGGGAAAATCCTTTCTGGGAGTGTTGCGTTTTCGTTGTAATACCACAAGTGACCACTAGTTGAAATGGTGACAGGGGGCGAAGCCATATCCAGGTTTTATAATACATCCAGCTCCATGCCATGTTTTCTTTCAATGTAAATATGATAAAGCAGTACCATAAATGTAAATATACAGTAAAACACATATTGAGTTCATGTTACTGTAAATAGTTATAAAGTATTTAATAATGAAAATGTTGTACAAAGTGTGCAGTGAGTGGATGTGTGCGAGCAGCGTGTGGATCCACTGTGGACTTTTCACTGTCACAAAATGTCTATTGTGAGGGTGACTTTTTCGGTGACGACGTGGGTCTAAACTCTGACGGTATGAGGAAAAATATCACGGTGTTGTGGTCACATGAAACAGTTATTAGGTTATTTCTATTTTTACTTTGATTATTGTCTTTTATGGAGCTTGAATGTGTGAATGTAGTTGTAACGAACGATAAAGGGAAAAGAGAAACAGCGATAAACATTTAGTTAAATAACAGTCCAGTGTAATCGGTTTGTTAACGACTTACTTCATTTGCGTTCAAGTGTTGTTCCCTTTTTACAAATGTCTTTTCAGGCCTTTTTTTTAAAGAGAGAGCTACAAGATGGAAAAGAAAAGAAAACAAAATGTCCTTATTCCACTCAGGAGGAAGAAAAAGAAAAAGTCTGGTCCTACCGTCTCCTCACTTCATTGAAGGAATCCAAAAAAAAAAAAAAACCCTTACCACTGGGTCACAATAGATTGGTTTGGGCTTTAAAAGGACAAAAACAGTAAGGAATAAAGGAGTGGAGAAGCAGAAAGAGAACCGTCTGCCCCAGATATGTATTATTCTGTGGTAAACACACTGGCGAATGGAAAGAAGTGACACACAAATGTAAAAGCTTTTAATTTCCAGGTGAACTGTACAAATGAGTGCAGTCTTGGCTTTAAACTCACTCTTCCACTGGTTGCACTGGTGTTACTGGTCTGTTTATTTGGACACATCAATTGAAAGATGATTATAGAAAGGACTTGAGCCAGTTGTAATATTTTAACAGCATGAATGGTTGAAGAATTCTGTTAAAGAAGGTATTTTGTCTGTCTTTTTGGCTTTTTTAAAATCATGATTAAACTGTGGCACATCATGAAACCACAAAGAGCCTAGTCTAAGGCCTGGGCTTGTCATACACGGATATATTAATAAACTTTGGCAAAATATCTCAGTCCAACATTATTATAAACACATACATCTACTGTCTCCACCAAAAAATGGAAGAAAATCTGCAGAAACCAGTGAGACTGTTTTGCTTTTGCATCACGTAACTGTTAAAATATCAGTGATTCAGAGCCTAAAGCAAAAAGTGACTGTTTAATGATTCTTAAAAGGAGAAAAACTGATGATAAGTTCACCTGTAATTTGTTTTGCAGTGTAGTTAGTTCTTCTAGAGATAGACAAATATATAAAACCCAGAGATTTTTTTTAAAACAGAAGGTGTTTTAATATATTTTGCCTGAAAGTTTTTGTGTGAATGAGAGGCACAAACACAGAGAAAAGTATTCATTTATAAAAAATAAAATAAAATACCTGTGTATGTGTAGCCAGGGCCTAAGCCTGTGATGTTTAGTTCAAGCTGTGTTTCTTACTGAATGTAAGTGGTACCATATTTTTAATGCAGCTAAACTTCATGAGCTCTTCAAAGTTTTTATGCAGCAATGTCAAAACAATAACATGAAATGATTACTTTGCATTAGTTCTGTATTTAGTCCAGTAAGATCACATTTATAGGTTCTCAGTCTGGCACAGAGAGTACTAAAGCTGGCCGGACCCATTCACTTTTCAATGTGAAATGGTTTTGGAGAAATCCTGTCAGACCGTTATTTAAAATAGGGCAGAATTGTAATAACCCGGTTCTGCTTTTTCTGTCCAGTCCAGTTCCCAGTAAGAAAATTCATTGGTGCAAACTGTGAACATCTCTTTATGTTACACTGAGTTTATCCTTGGACTTTTATTAAATCTGTTAAGGAAAAAAAGAGCTGAAACTGAAACACAACAAAAACACTAATAATGTTCTTATTACACTGAGACAAGAGCAGACTTTTGTGTTATCTGTTGACACCAAAAAATGTTCACTTGTCTTTTTAAAAACAATGGAAAAAGTGCAATAAAAGTTCGAGATTCAAATTCAAATGTGGTTGTATGTTTTTTTTAAGTTTACTTTGTTGGTTAATGCAAGGTGTAAATGAGCTAAATGAGTCCTGTTTGTCTTTTGAGAAAATATTTGAAGGAGACCTGGGTCAAAAATACCTTGATGTGAAGATGTGTAGCTGGAGATTGAACTGAAATGCAACCAATTAAAGACAACAACAGAAACTTACACAATTACTGTATATTATAAGATAAATCTAGTTAAATCTTTGTGTTAGGATCAGTAGAAACACAGCAGCAGTCTCAAACCGGATCAACACTGAATCAATGTTAATGCACAAACCAAATTATCGTCGTGCTCTTGTCAAAATGTGACATTGATTTTTATGAGGTCAGGTCACAGTACATTTATCACAGCCCAGTTTGTTGTCCTCGTCCAAACCACTGGCACTGAGCAGTCACCTGACCAGCCATCAATCTTCAGTATACAGAATTAGTCCGGTCTCTGTAGAGTTTAGTTGGATTTCCGAAGGGACACAAATGGATATACGTACAAACCAATTAGAGAAACAAAGCATCGCGTAGCTAAATGGGGCAGTATTTTGGATAAACAGTTACCATTTGTCCATCAGGATTTATAAAGAGAAGGGATCCCCGTGCAGAGATTTGTTGTAGACTAATATCTCACTACAACAAACCAGACAAACATTGAAACATTTTCACCATTCTTTTTCCATTTGCAAACTTCCAGGCCTCTCTTTAATGTTTAGTCCATATTGACAGCTCTACACTGACATATTACAAACGGACACATTTTTTTTTTACGATTATAAAGATAAGAGATTCAATCATGGTAAGTTTTTGGAAACATATTTTGTTCTAGGTTTGTTTTTTCCCTGTTCATATCCGAGCTTGTAAATTTCATGATGATGTAAAAGATGAAGGCCATTTTTCTGAATTGATTTTGTTTTCTGATTGCTTGTGCTTAATAAAGGAGGACAAAATAATTAACTAACTAATGAAATAATATGAATGAAAAATAAATAAACAAGACAACTAAATCGAAATTAGTGATGTTCTTGGTTGTTAGAGAAAAAAGAAATTCTCAAACATAAATCCAAGACAAGGATTACATCTCCACATGTGACACTCCTTTTGTGAACAGCTACGGTAGCCCTGCAGGGACATGACCAGTGGAAATAGATCTACTGGTGTATTCCGTTTAAAAAATCTTGCAACAAAATCAACTTAGCTCAATGGTTAAAAATGTAGGCTGAAAAAACAATTTGTGTGATTCTCCTCCAGCTCAGAGCTCAGGTTGTCCTCTATGGGCACCCGTAGAAACAAGAACACAAAGTAATGGCTCCTTCCACTACTTTAAACGTGTATTTTTTCACTAAAGACAAACACAGACAACACTAATAATTGTTCCATTGTTTGACATTTTATACAATGAGCCTTTAATTCATACACTGATTTTGTTTCTGCTCGTCTGTTTATCATTTCGAAAAGTGTCAGCTGTTCCTGACTTCGATTCATTCCTGGAGCATGAACCCACAGCTGATCACACTCAGGAGAAACCCCCTCAGGACGAGGCTCACGGGGGATTTATAACACGAGAATAAACACAAACACTGGGCTGCTTTCTGTAATCACTGCCAGAACAAAGCGTCACTGATGAAAGCACTTGAACTGAAGCTGGAGGTGACAGGCGTCGAGTCGATTTCTGTTAATAGCCCTCCTACTCCATCGAGAAAGAACACGCTCTGTCTCCGACGAAAGCACTTACCTTTTCTAATGCTGACAGAGCTGATATGTTCAAGGATTAAAATCAACTGGGAATCACAGCAAATAGACTCTGTGTGCAGATGTACATATCACATGACCCTTTGGCTTCAGCAGCAGATGCAGATGTATTGTTTCATTTACTAGTATTAATATCACATTGGATTGAGCAGTGCTTTTCTACGCTTTTATGAACCCATTCTCAGTGGGTTGTGTGGAAACTAAGTGAAAGAAGACAGAAAAATACAGGTAATTGAAGAAAGAATCAGGTTTTAAATCCAGCTGTTGTGAAGTTGTTTGCAGCAAATGGAGCTTAAACAACCCCATCCTTGTAACTAGTTTGTTAAAAGTGGTATTTTTAGACGTTTAATTCAGTGAAATGTGTTCTGGATCAAAGCCGCCATAAAGTGCTTTTAAAAACATTAGGCTCACAGTGTGGTCTCAGAAATGGATATATAATATACGGTAAATTTGGCATTACTTATCATTTTCGTCTGAATTATTGACTGATTTCATTCCTTCTTTGCTCCACTATGTTAAACCAAAGCTCTATTTCAGTGTCTCTAAAGAAAACTGTGTGATTTTCATTATTATTCAGCTTTTTTCGTCATTTCTCCTTCCCTTGCTCTCTTTTAAAAGCAACATACAACCCACTGTTGCTCTGTACATCTCTGTTTAGCTCTGGGCTGAATAAACTTAGCCCCAATAGTCAGAAATACAAGGGGACAGACCTTCACATCTGTCAATCATCAAATCAGGAAGATTATTGGTGCTGAGATCTTGTGGCACACCATTTGTCACTATTTGTATTACTTTTGTTATGAGGATAAATATGTATTCTGGTTGAATTCAGTGTGTCCTTCCAGCTTGTCTCTAGATCAAACACTGGTTTCATCCAAAGGTCTTGTTTCCTTTAGTCTCCGTTATAGTCGACTGCTAATTTCTGATGTTGTTTGTGTGTGTTTCTTGCAGATGACTGAACATTCACAAGATATTAATAACTGCAGATTATTATTTTTATAGTTAAACCTTCAGGGGAAGTATCTGTGCTGTTATTGGCTCAAAGGAGGAAGATGCTCCTTAGCCTTGTTTCCACTGCTCACGTAACAAAGCAATGCTCATTATTCCTTTTTATATCTGGGCACTTTTTGGCCTGAGGCGGTTTGTTTGACTGTCAGCAGGAAGATACAAAGAAGAAGGAAGCGTCATGTATATTAGATATTCCCTAAGAGCTGAGTATTCTTGACATGATTAGAACTTTTGAGTTTAATGACTTATCCGTCTTTCTGCTGATAATAGTTAGAGCTCAGTGGAAGACGGCCTGTCACTAAAATAAAGAAAAGTTTTGAGATATCTCAGCTTAACCCTGCCAACATTATTTCATAAAAGCACTGCAGTGAGTCAGTTTCCTTCCAGTCCTATTCTGAGAGCAACATAAAAATCCCTGGTGTTGCCCAGAGGGAGCAGTGAGCCGCTGTCAATCAAGAGGAAGAACAGGCGATAAGTGGCCATTTTCACCACAACCTGCTCCTGGCAACAAGCTCCATTCAGCAGCATCACAGTTATTTCACAAATGGTCACTGAGTTAAGGATATTTTTTAATCTTTTATCTCGCTAATGACAACAAATTCTGATAAAAATTAATATATACTTTTGCCAACTGAGCTTGTAAATAATAGGTTGTAGATTGCAGATAAAAGAGTGTGGCCTGTGTGTTATGAAATGTGTATATGTTCATGAATTTGTATTATATTTGTTTAGGCAGATTTCCAAAGATTTTGTCAGACAGTCGGCCTAATACAGTATACTGTTACCTCAGGCTCTAATACGTCCACATGAGACGACATACTTTACTGAATAGTGGACTTCAGGGACTTGTATGCTGCGTACGGTCTATGTCCTGACAGAGAACAAAAGATGAATCATTGTTGTGACATTATTGAGGAAGTGTGGGGCCCTGTGGGGACAGAGGGCTTTTCCAGCGACAGACTGAGGATCACTCACAGATAAAACCGACAGCTGCAGGTTCAAGTCTCTCGGCTCCAGGACTGGGATCTTTGTGAGACTGTTTTGACAAAGGCATATATAGAGTTTTTATAACCTCTGTCTGATTTTTACCTGTGACAGATAAGTATAATACTATATATTCACTAGTTTAGACAGGGTCGTTTTTATCACTGATCAGAATATGTTATATTAAGTTAAGCAACAACACATAAATCAATACATAAAGGGAAACAGGATTACAAGAGGACAACTCTTCTGTCAGAGCTGCCAGAGCTGCACTCTCTGTCACCACTAGGAGTCACTATAGAGCCCGAAATGCAGGGATGAAGGGCTCCAACACCTCCTTGAACGCCCCAGGACCACTATTTAAAGAAAACATGATTTTCTCCAGCTTCAGGCAGGACATAACGATCAATGTGTGTGTGATGGTGAAGGAAAAACCACAGAGTGTCAGATTGTGGGACTCAGCTTGTTGGAGATAAGACTGCTGTTGACTCTGTTGTAGTCGAGACGCTAAGCAGCTGTGAAGTAATAAAGTGCCTAAACTGAAGAAAGCAGTACAAATCTGAGTTGGGAAGGTCAAATTTCTCTTTTAACTGTGTGAATGATGCTATAGTTTTGTTTATGAACAGGTCTTTAAAACGAATGATGCCCCCCTGGTGCCACCGCTAAAAACCTGCTCAGTGACGGTTTAAAGAGTTGGTGGTTAAACCAGGATTAAAGCCTCAGCAAAACATTATTGTTAAGACACTGGTCAGAAAACAAACAAAATCATTTCCTGATTTTTAATTGTCTGATCACTGTTTTAAAACATATCAGGCACTTACAATATAATCCTATATGGTAGAAAAGAATAAACTGTCAAAATATTATAGCTTAAAAGCGCCCCCAAGTGTCCATTATGAATAAGACCAGGAATAACTATACAGTTACATTAAGTCATTTATATCAGTGTAGTCCATTGGTCTTAAATATTATGTAAAACCAATGCTGATCCTAATTTCATGAGCTGATACATTAATGTTAAATTTGAAGTAGAGCAGATTAGTTTATCTTTGGAGGTTGTAGCAGAGGTGTATTTAAGGACCTTGGATGGAAGGACCTACATGGTGCAGAATTGGAAGTGGTCGGGAGGGATCATTGTGGCGAGACAGGCCCAGCAGAAGAGGCGTCTGCACTGGGAGCAGATCATTCTGTTACAGCCACCGTCTTTCTGCAACAATAATTACTTTGTATTAAAAACAGACATTTAAACAAACTGTTCATTTTGTTCATAACTCATTTGGTTATGACTCGGGTTTATAGGTCAAAACGGGACATTTTGGAGAGTTTTATACATTTTAAGAGACTATTTTTGAACCAATTTCTCACAAATGTGGCCTTGAAAGGTCTCAATACACCTGGCACGCTTAAATAATGCTATCCATTGTCTATGAATTGTTGTTTCTGTGTAGTAAGATGTTTTATCTTACTGTTTATATTGATTATAAATATCAATCATGAAGGAAATCATAAAACTATGCTTTGACAACACACACAAACCTGAATGTGGCTGAAGCAGTAGGGGCACCTCTTGGTGTTTGAGGTAATCCATTCCTCGCTGAGACAGTTCTCGGAGGTGGACACCAGGTTTGTTCGACCGTACCTGCTCTCAAGCAGCCGCCGTCTGTCTCTGCTGCCCCTGTTGTAGTCGTCCCATAGAGCCTTTATCCCCTCTGTGCACGGGACAGGACAAGGATCTCAACACAAGACCATGCATAATATATCAAGCTTATAACAGCCAAAAAGTAAAAATCAATAGGCCCTACCTGGGACCAGTTTGCAGCTACATAAATTCAATAAACATTATTCAGACTTTGTTTTTATGGTATTATGTGTTCTCCTCTTAAGTTACTTAGGTTAATATTCTTGTCTTTTATGGCATTTGTTTGTGGTTACTTTTCCCCAAAATGTAACAAAATTTCTCGCTGAGGTGAAAAGTTGTCTGGAGCTGGTGGAGTGTGAGAGTGAAATCAGTGTTCAGGATACCCCAGCCACTATTAAATTGTCTGTGTGGCAACATTTTGGTTTTCCAGTAGAAATAAGAAACGACAAAAGTGTGACGGACACAAACAAAATGTAAAGATTGTAAGGAAAACAATGCACACTGAGGCTAACACCAGCAAACACACAGAACTTTCAGCCCTGACTAATATATATTTAAATTATGTCTAGGACTATATTGCACTGATATGTGTTAAATGTTTTCCTTGTGGCCAAATAATGACATGGCTTTTGTCACAGTTCTGCCCTGGTGCTCCAGCCTTTTCCTGCTGCATTTCCCTTCCTGGCTCCAGTCTCTCTTCCCAGGTTCCCGCTCCACCATCAACTCACCTGTGCCCACAGCTGCAACTCATTTCCAATCTACACAGTAGCATATACTCATTCTGCTCACGCATTCACTGCTAGATTGTTCCTCATCATTTGATGACAGATTCTCCAGCACATACTTTCAGACAGATCTTCAGCTAGCGACCGCCCCTGCCCCTGCCCCTGCCCCTGCCTCTGCCTCTGCCTCCTGTTAGACTAGTAAAGCATTTTGTCTTCTGTTCCTGCTTGCTCTACTCTCGGCTTTCCAGTGTTTCGGTTTATCTGCCTTCAGCATCCAGTCAAGACTTTGAACTGTTCAGTTGTACTGCTAAAATAAAGACTGTAACTGTGGCTCTATATCTGTGTGTTTGAGTCCAAAGAACACCAGTGTTACAGCTTTCTTGCCCATGTGATAAAATGTCTGGAAATCCATAGATTGAGTGAAAATGCAATGAAACAGACAGTGGGTGAAACAAGTCTGAGAATAGTCATAATTCATAAATGCTATATCATACTACCAGAACTACCAGACATCCCTTCAGTTAAAACCACTTATTTAACAAATCTACACCCTACCTTTTGTTACCGGTAAATCTGCAAAGGGCAGCGGACTGGTGCTTGTCTTCCTCTCGCGCTGACAGTCGTCTGTCCCGTGGTAGGTCTTTTTACACAGAGTACAGAAGGCAAAGCTGCAAACAGAGCACAGCCCCATGTGACTGGTGTTCTCCACGATGACGGCAGACGCACAGGAAGGACGTGGACAGTAGATCACATCTGAGGAGACATGAGAGACAAGTTTCATGATTATGCTCATTGTGGATTACTATACATTTGATCAAATCACAAAAGAAATCAGTCCAATCTCTGTCTTCATATTACACTCTTTGCATTTGTCTGTTTTGGAAAAATAAACATAGAAAGCTCCGTATAGAAGCAGTGGCATCTGTTTTTCCTCAAAGGCCTGTTAGGCCATCTGTCCATCCTTTTTTCTTTTTTTTTCAAGCATCCCACTGAAGCCTAGACACACAATGGAAAAGTCTTTCAATTATTTTTATACAAATTCAAGAGTATCATACCAGGCATGCAGTCGAGAGTGGACTGTAGCAGGAGACGATCGTAGCGACTGAACAGCTCCTCACCGACGAGACTCCTCACCTGAAAACAGGACATAACATGAATAAAGGAGTAGTCTTAGCCTTCTTTAAGCCTAAGTTGAGCCATTCAGGTCGATTTTAGGTTATATTGTAACACCCACAGTGCATTTACATTTATTAAAATCTTTTTTGTATTTAGTATGTTATTGTAAATGGTGTAATTCTTTAAAATTACATTTATATGGCCTTAACTCTTCAAAGCAAGGAGGCTGCCTGTAGCTCTTTCTAGTAGGATGCTAGGTGTGTCCTACCTGTGCAGGTGTAGGAGCAGACTGACAGTCGGCCTGAAGACATGTCACTTCTCGGATGCTCCCGTTTGTGATCTGAAGCTGATAAAACTCAGCGAGGCAGGTCCGACAGAAAACGTGACCGCACTCGATCAACTGGACGCACTCAGAGCCGAGCCAGCTCATAAAACACACCCCACAGTCGAACACCGAAGTGGAAAACGCTTTCTCCTTCTGCTCAGCATCGTAGATCAGAAGCTGGGACATGAGAGCTTGTCCCGGGGATAAGGAAAAAGGGATTTGTGGTTTCATATTAGCAGCGTTTGTGGCTTCTCCATCACTTTGACTCTGAGTGACTGAAGACATTGAGTTTTCCTCCAAACTCTGATCATTTTCACTTTGGGAGATCAGTCCATTGTCATTTCCAGACAAAGACACGGTGCTCAGACCATCTTTATTCAGTGAAGATTCTTGTTTTTGCCAAGATTCCTCAGAGGTGTGCGTGTCCTCTGTAGAGTCTGATGTCTTTGTGTGTCCATTCCAGGGGATCTCCAAAACATTGTGGATGCCCAGAAAGTTGAGAGTTTCATCTTTGAGGAACTGTACCCAGGAGAAAAGCACCACAGCGCCCCCTGTGCTCTGGTAAAGGTCATTGAGTTGAGCAGCCAGTGAAGACAACTGGGGAGAAAGCAACAAAATATAAACACGCTCCTACTGACTAGATCTGAAAAAAGACTATATGTGATAATAATATGATCTAATACACTGTGACTGTTCCTTAATTAAATAACAGTTTGTGGTTTAAAAGGAAGTTTAAATTGTGTAAAATATAAATGTTTAGGTATTTCATGGAGTACTAACACACTGTTTGAGCCAGGTGTAGAGAAGATAATGTGAATTAGTCTCAATGAGCCATAACTCTCTGTACCTGTGTTTGAGTGAGCCATGGGCAGCTGAGGCTGAAGGAAGGAGGGGAGCATGATGGGTAATCCTCTGGCAGGTCAAAGGTCAGTAGCAGAGGCGGAAGAAACGAGATCTCATATTGACAAAGTGTGTCACCTACGATAAAGAAAATACAGCACACAACATAAGTGTTGCATTTGGAAACACAAGTCAGTTTTATTTATTTTTAGTCACTGGTGGCAACATATTTCAGCATGGATAGGCTAAAGAGGGAATGAAATCTCTATTTCTTGAGACTATGTCAAGACATCTCTCTCACAAACCACTTTAATTGTTTTAACCCATTTTTGGACGCTAGGCCAAATTTGTGATTATAGTGTGTGCACAAGTTAAAATTTGCTCCAGAACCAGGGTGACCATAGATCTAGATATAAAAAAGACACTTAAACAAACCTCACAGTCCACAGGAAGCTTGAAAATGGAAATAACAGTCCCATATAAATAAAGATATAATAAGACACGGCTGGTAGCTCATCACAACAGAACAGTTTAGCATTTTGTATAACTTCAATTCATTAAACCATAGGTTACAATGGTATGTTTTGGAAGGCTTTAAATACATTAAATGTACTCTGAATTTTTGCTTCTGTTAATTCAAAAAGTATTCCGAACAATATACTAAAGTTTATAATTAATTCTATTTAAGTCTATTTAATAAGTTAATACAAAACCAAAGGTAAACACATAGTCAGCTGTTATTTCAGACTGACTCCATATGATATATTTGAGTTTATTTACCTTCTTTTAGCGCCACATTGAAGTTATTTGACAGCTCCACGGACACTCGGAACTCTCCTGAAGACTTGGACTGACTCCGGACAAACTCATCTGAATCAAAGATACTGAGGAGAGCCACCAGTTCATCCTGCTGCTCCTCCAAGTCCGAACTCATAACTTTGACACAACCTGCTCGAAAAACTATTAGCACACTGCCTTTTTTCTGACTTTATAATAGATAATGTATTCTGTCCTTAGAGGAGGTAAATCTGCTTGGTCCTGTGTAGAAACGGGACAGTGTGCGTGAGTCCTGCTCTTTACACTGCCCTTCCCTCTCTGCTGCTGACTCACCTGTGTGTGATGTAAGAAGTCAAATACAACAGCAACCAGCAGCTTGCAATAATACTTCTGATGCAAAACAGGAAAGACTACATTACACACAACAGGCTACCTTTAAATTAATCCGGAAGTTGCTCTTTTCTGTAAAAAAGTCAATAAATCTATATCAGTTTATTTGCACTACACATGCCTAATTATTTTGACTCTTTAATTAAAAACTAAATTGTTTTTGAATAGAAAAGAAAATTACAATAAAGCACAATTGTGGCTTTAAAACCATTAGGAAAGTATGTGTGAAAAATAGGCTTCGATATCTGCATTTTACTGCAATAAAGACTGTAGTTAGAGGGCCTCTTCGTAAATGTACTGCTGTAGGTATATCAATTGCCTGACCTAGTTTTCTTATCTATCACAACAATCTTTAACCATTAATCTTTACAACAGGCACAACAAGAACTGCCCTCTGATAGACTACATGATGACAACGGGGCAGATCATGACGTTGAAGTTGAAGTTGAAGTTTACAATTAAGATCAGTGTCAAATGTAACAAGCTGAACAATGGGAGAGCAGT
Source organism: Rhyacichthys aspro (assembly GCA_036850595.1). Classification (NCBI taxonomy): domain Eukaryota; kingdom Metazoa; phylum Chordata; class Actinopteri; order Gobiiformes; family Rhyacichthyidae; genus Rhyacichthys; species Rhyacichthys aspro. The sequence goes on from CM072151.1 coordinate 5,431,494, forward strand.
CAAAATGTGTTACACTGCTTGGTGTAATATTATTTGGATACTATAAAGATTATGTTCACAGAGGCTTTAAAGAGATGAGGCCCCAGGCAGAAGGTACACAGACAGGGGCTCCCAGTACACTCTGAACCTTGACATATTAACCAAGCATTTTTAAGATTCAATAGTTTATTGCCATTTCGGTGTCAGCAGTGATTGGAATTTGTCTTGGTGATTACTTGGTGAATTTTAAAAACATGGAAGACAATACAAAAAAAATGCACACATAAATTAAGAAATAACCTGCACATCATTTAAATGTCATTAAATAGGAAGAAAGCATAAAAAGATACCAGATTGAAAATAGCACAGTAGTTAAAAACTGTCAGAAAGTGTCTGGTGCGTTGTGAGAAGTCCTACAGGTGACACAGCTTCAGAATATGGTTATGGCATTAATTTTAACTCTTAATGCTCTGAAATCTTTTTCCTGAAGCAAGGGAAACAAACGTTCATGTAGATCGATGACTATAATAAGAAAGCATGAGTAAAAAGATTTCTGTTGTTAACAGTTATTAACAGTTGTTGTTGTTTGGAAGACATTTTGCCAAAAACCAATACATAACCACTTTTGTGAACATATGATTAATTTATTTTTTAAATATATATATTTTAATGTTTTTCATCCGTTCATATTACTAATGTACAGATTTTAAAATTGTGGGCATTACTTTTTGCGATGAATTACTACAACCATCGTCGACGCTTGATAGTTGCCAGATTTGTAGATCTCATCGCATCAACTCTGTCCGCACAGGTTTATGGGACAAGCTCGTACTGGGCTGGAAAATGCGATTTTGATCTGGCAACCGTGATTGACAGACGCTACTGTTTTGCTTGTTGCGGCTAATTGCGCATTTTTTTTGTCAATATATCTCGCTAAGTATGGATCCGTTATTCAGCCCACCGCTGCACAGACAAAGACACCAGTTTGTTATCGATTTTGTTAAGAAGAACAAAACCAAAAAAGTAGGTAAAATCACAGTTAGTTGAGTTTGTGGTTTAGTATTGGTAGTTAAACGTTGACGCTAACTTTTCACTTTAACGGCTCAAAGCTACCGTTAGCTTCATGATTCAACAGCGTTATTTTAAAAGTGCGTTGGCTTTTCATTGGTAACTTTTTGTGTTGAAACATCTTGAAATATTATTATTTACATTTACATTTAATCTCCAGGTGGTGGACTTAGGCTGCAGTGAATGCACTCTCCTAAAAAAGCTCAAGTTTCACCGTGAAATTGAGCATCTGGTGGGAGTGGACATAAATGGAGCCAAACTCAAGAAAAAGATGTACGTTTATCCTTTTTCATTTTTTCTTCAACAAACCATCATCATTTAACACTACGACTTTTTTTATGAACCTGGTCAGAGGACGAGTTGTTAAGGGTCATTTAGGAAAACAGTATTTCTAAAGTGTGTGTGTTTTGTTTTTTTTGTGGTAAAATTTATAGATCAATTTACTATTTTCTGATTTCCCTCTAAAATTAATAAAAGAGTTAACTTTTAACCAGTCGTTCTTGATCTTCGACATGCCCTACAACAGGTATAATAGTAGATTTGTTGAAATTGTGTCCTTTATTCAGGCATTCATTGGCTCCCATTTCGACCAACTACCTCCAGCCGAGTTTCGACCAGCTGCACGTTGAACTCTTCCATGGCTCAGTGACAGAACGAGACGCCCGCCTCAGAGGCTTCGATCTGGCCGTCAGTATAGAGCTGTAAGTCCTACTTTTACACCATTTCTAGTCTGTTTATAGCTTCTCACACAAAATCTGTGAGTCAGTGTGGCAGGTGCGTGTCAAATTGGCATCCCTATATATATATATAATGTGACAGAAAAAGCTGATTATGTCTTTATTTTGTAGTTTCTGCGTGCCCTTTGTCCTTCTCTTACATCTCTTTAAATATTGTCTATTCCCACAGCATCGAGCACCTGACTCTGTCCGATGTGGAGCGTTTTTCGGAGGTGTTGTTCGGATACATGGCCCCAGTGTACGTCATCGTCAGCACTCCAAACTCTGAGTTTAACCCTCTGCTTCCAGGACTCACAGGTTTCAGACATCAGGACCACAAGTTTGAGTGGACCAGAGCTGAGTTCAAGTCCTGGTGAGAAACTTGACAGTAGTGAAGTGTAGGATATATGGCCCTTCAAAGCAAAAATACAGTATGTAAACAAACAACTAAATAAAAACCTCTCTGTTGTAATGTTTTTGTTTAGAAGAACAGTAATAACTATGATTCACTTAATCAGCTTGACAATGGCTTTTAATGGCAGTATAGTCAAACTCTTTATTAATTAACCTGTGTCTTTGTGTTTTTGTTAAATGTAGGGCTCAGAAGGTGTGCGGGGACTTTGAATATGAGGTGGACATCACTGGAGTGGGACAAGCCCCGAACGGACAACAGGACGCCTTCGGGTTTTGTTCTCAGATTGCAGTATTTCACCGACTCAAAGGCAGCTGCAACATATCTCCTGAGGAACAAGACCAGGGCGAAACCTCATATTCACTGGTGAGACGACATTAACAGAGCTGTGTAGAGGTGAATGAAATAATGAAGCAAATTTTAAAAACTAGATTTTTGTGTCGGTTTACAGTTTAAATTTGGTCAACTATTAAACACTATTTCTTTGTTATGTCAAATAGAGGTTTTGAATGTTTCTCTTGTGTCTCAGTTATACAGTGTAAACTACCCGAGTCTGAGAGACAACAACGTCCTGCGCAGAGTCCTGGTGAGTGAGGTGCTGTTCTGGGCAGAAACTCTGAAGAGGAGATGGACAGAGACAAAGAACATGGGAGCAGGAGAGCACTCAGAGGAAAAAGGAGAGATGAAGCTCAAGTCAAAACAAAGCAGTGGTAAGTGTTTGTTCATGCTGAGCTACTGTGCCTGACAAAGAGTTGTTGTTACTGACAACCTCTTATTTTTTACATGGGATGTGACTGAGCTTTGTAAACAATTAAACACGTGAGAAGAAGCCTAATTTCACTTGAGGGTAGATCCGTGCTTTGCCAAAGCCCATGTTTTTAACCATTGTCAGTGAATGCACAGAGCAGAGACTAGACTCTTGTTCCAAAGCACTTTTACTGTTTTCTGTGCCACAATCCTAAATATCCAGTGTTTTGTTTTTTTCCTCTTTTTCTCTTTTGACAGCTATAGAGTGTACCTATTTCTACAGTTGTGTTGACAAATCTCACTAAAAGGTTTCTGTTGAATCCCTGCAGCCTGTGGAGAAGAGAGACCTCCAGTGGAGCAATGGAGAAGTGCAGCTGGTGATGGAGATGAAGAGTGGTGTTGTACAAATGGAAACAATCAAGACAAAAACTGTCCCTCACAAAGGTGAGTTACAAAATGACAGAACCAAGCAGGGTCAAAACTTGGAGTTTAAGTTAAAAGTGAAAGTAATTGAATAACTGAACGTCTCTGATTCTCCTGAGCCTTTTGTCTTCTTTTAACCCAGGTGTGTGTCTGTGCCTCTGTCCCTGCTCTGGGCCTGTTGTCCTAAAGTCAGTGCTCTGTGTGGAAGTCTCATTAACCTCAGACACTTCCTGATGGACGAGCCGTTGATCAGACTGAGTCAGGACGGATCAGCTCTGCTCCTCGAACCAGAAGCAGGTAAAATAAAGATAAAAACTCCTCATGCAGACTTTAGAAGTTTAAATTACACTGTGTTTCCTAAGAGTTGATACAATGGCAGTATTTAACTTGTAGATGAAGAGGAGGAGTGTCATCTGGAGGACAGCGGCTTCGCAGATGTCGGACAAAACCAAACCGTCGCCGTTGAACAACAGGAAAACTGGGAGGAAGATGAGTGAGTTACAGAGGAAGATGAGACAGGGCAAATAGGTGAGATTTGACACAGCAAATAAGGACAATTATAAAAGACTGCTCTTAAAACAGAGAAACTGGCCAAATATACCACAGACAGGGATTTATAAAGTCTGTGTAAATATGAAAATGAACTGTGACTGTGTGATAAAATAGTTAGTCTCCTCTTTATTAATGGTGTTCTTAGTTTAGTGCCCTCAGACATGTTGTTTGGCCTTCACATTTCATTAGCTTAAACATGTGGCACTTTAAGAATGATTAAAATACTTAACATGAACAAGGACAAAAAAGTGACACTCCAGTTTAATAAAAGCGGGTCTATGAGATACTCAGCGACAGGTAACTCACACTTGAAGTTTGAAACAGCTGGAATAGACTAAACTGAATAAATGTAAATCAGATTTTAGATGATACTTTCATTTCTCTGTGTGGTTGAGAAATGGTATATATTTTGGTTCAGATGGCCACATTCAAAAGCCTTGTTATGTGTTTTGTCCCATTAGCTGCCATACTAAAAATCCATAATACAGTTTATCTACTTAATGTGTCTGGCCCTTTTCCCACTGTTTTACATGTTTTAATTCACAAAACTCCACATAAAAACAGATCTAAAACCTTATTTGTTGGCCAAATGTCTAACCCCAGTTTAGTGAGACCTTGACTCTTCTTATAGAGCCTCATTTTTAGAAGCCAGTTGTGTTCCTTATCTACCTCACTGTGTAACAGGCAGTGAGCCTCTTCAGGAGCAACAAGAAGCGATTTCAGGATTTAACCATTTATTGGACAGTGTAAGGTACACATTTGATCATCCAGTACATGTCTTTTGTTAAGGAAGCAAACGTAACAGGAAACACTGTGAGAACAGCGCAAGACGTCACTTTACTGGAAAAAATAAAACACTACATTTCACCGTTTTTAATATCGACAACAGCTTCACAGAAGAGAAGAAGCACCATGTTTGTAACAACATGTTTGGTACCAAGAAGACTATACCTGCATGGACAAGTAAATGAACGAGTAATCACATAAACAAGAAAAACAAATCTGACATAAGGGCCCTGGACCACAGAGCAGGACGTTTGGGTGAGAAACTTTTTCAGAAGGCAGTTTAGGGTTACACATAATGAGCTACTCACTGAAAAATAAAATTGGCAGCTAAAAATCAGTATAAGCACTCATATTACTGCCTTTATTCTTTTTGCAGACTCGAAATTCTACAGTTACATTTTGGCAGTGACAGAAAAAATAGCTGAAATCAATCCAGAATAAATGATTTGTATCCTTGCATTGCATTATTTACTGTAACGTGATAAAGACTGAAACACAAACCCGTTCTCATAGAAGTTTGAAATGTTATTTTAACTAGACACAGCAGCAACAACTGTTACTTTTTATGAAACTTGAGAAAATTAAAGTGTGTTTGACCCGTTTTATAAGGAGCAGATGCTGAGTTTGTTGCTTCGTAGCACAAGGCCCTGGTAAATCGTATAACACAGTAAAACATACATTAACTAAATAATAAAATGTAAAAAAAAAAAAAAGGCAACAAAATCACAGACGGTAATCTTTTAAACAAATGGTACAAAAATAAAAGGCTTGAGATGAACAGATGGCACAAAACCTGCAGATATTTTAAAACAGTGATGAGTATATTTAGTCAACTTTATCTGCGAACGAAAGGACACTGTATTCATGCAGAACATAGAAACATTTAAACACTGATGATTTGTGCAGATATTCACGGTTTATAACGTACAGAGGAGTTTCTACCTCTACTATGGCTTATGAGAGAAGTCTACACTCTACAGGCTGCCATCATTCATCAACACTTTCAATTTGAGATTATTTAGTATTAAAGCGTTTTCACTCATATCTACATTGACCAGTGTTAACACTACGACCACTTAATCATCACAATAGTTTAGGCCCTGATTTTGATAAAATTAGCTCAAACCGTCATGCTTTCCAGTTTTTTGTTTGAAACACATTGCATTTAAGGTCAAAATAGTTCTATACTCCTAAGACACAAGTGCCACTTTAACTTAAAGCAACGCTATGTAACTTTTTTGGATTTTCTTTTAAAGTCTTATGGCAGTGATTCTCAAACTTCTGAAATATTTGACTCTCATAGTACCACCCACTCTTCTGGGTTATATAATGCGTCAAATAGTGTAAGAATATATATGAAAAATACATATGCTGCTTAAATTATATAAAGAGCATTCTACATTCGGACAATGTTAGCTTAGAACCAAGATATTTGTTTCCTTAAGCCACTGCAGGTCAGAAGAAAATGACAGAAGTCTCCTGCAAATCAATAAAACACATGTAGATACTACATTATTAAATAAGTCTGCTCATATGCCAATTGTGAGTAACTATTATTACTTTTACCATGTCTTACAAAAGGAATTTAAAGCTTTAAATTCTAATAATTTATGCTAAAGTTACATAGTGTTGCTGTGAGTAAACTGACAATGTCATGGCTGTTCACATTTATTAGTTTTCACTCTAACATCTAACCATTTGTCTCTCAACGTGCGTAATAAGTAGCATTTTATAATTTTTTTCTTAGGCATTTCACTGTTTGGTCAATGAATCCACTCACTGCAGACCTTTCACTAATAGTTATGTCTCTGGTTCATATTTTACAGTTAATATGATGGACACACACAGACCAGCTGTTTGGAAAAAACAGAAGCTTTGAGTATTTTCTTCGTTGGCAGTGCATTAACATTAGTTTTTAAAGGTACAATCCCCAAAAGCAGAGTAAGCAGCAGTTTTACAACAGACGTACTCTAAAGTAAATGTGAAAGATTCCTGTATTTGATCAGAAACAGCTTTGGAAACTATTACGAGACGACTACAGTGAAACATTAGGAAAATGGGTGGTCACTGAGAAAAGGTTTATGAAAATGCTCTTTATAATTGAATAAAATAGTTTATACTTATTTAGTTTGATCAGACTTACATCAAACAGCACCAAATGTAATCGCCATGAAGCTGTGCAGCTAATGGGAAAATAAGTCTTTTACTTTAACAGATTTTCTCCACACAAAGCTTGTTTAAAGGCAAAATATGCAGGATTTTAATTAAAACTTGAATTCTCACAAGTTCTTCACTCTGATAGGACTGTGGAATAATGGGTAAATATAGAAATACACCCTCTTTTTTAACTTTATGTCATAGATTTCCTCCTTTGTTTACATTAAAGTGTCTAACCCTGGGCCAATTTCAGCTTTGCGACTGAAAAACATAAAGCCAATCAAACTAAGTGAATAAAGGTAATTTAAAACACTTTTCAAAAAGCTGCATGTGGGCTTTTGCCTTAGAAATCCTACATATATTGCCTTAAACTTGTTTGATAGGAAGCATTTTCTGTAGAATTCAACACAGTATCCATAATGGTCTCATAATATTCTCCAGAGCTGTGTATAAAACAGTATTGTTAAAGTTGATATAGGTCCTAATGTTGCAATATTCTGCATAAAAGCTGCTTGTTCAAATTAGCTTATAGTATAGTTATAGTACAAGAGGGGTCAAAAAACAAAGAAATGGTTAAAAAAAAAAAAAAAAAATTTCATCATTGAACATCTCACTCATTCACAAACCACAGGATTAACGCTGGGACTCGTTCCACTCACCCACAGCACAGTCTTTTATATTCTATTACTTTACAGTTTCACTGAAGGAAGAAACTAATGCAAAAAGAAACAGAAAAGTTATGAAAAAAGGATGAAAAATATTGTGAGGAACGCAAACTAAATGAAGAAAAAAGTTGTAAAAATGATAAATAGAAGATAATTAGAAATGGGATATAATAGAACAATTCTCAAATCGTAATTAATCCACTATTGAATGAACAAATATATTTTATCCTTGTTTTGACCAGTGTTTGGAACATAATCTTATCACATATTACATTATCACATATTACACTTGTCACATTAGTAATATTGCAGAATTGTGTGTGTGAACAAGCATCATTTTACACAACTGTATGTGATTTAGCTTAGTTTGTAAAGACATAATATGCAGGATTTTCAGGTGAATATTCCCTGTTCCAGTGAGTGAAGTCTAATCTGGGTTTGTTCTGCCTTTATAATGAACTCTAGCTTCCTGTCATGTACTTTCCCTGTATTTTCTTCTTTCGGTGATCTTTGAATGACTCAAAAAGATCCCTAACTAAAGAGTAAAATGTTGAAATAGGCAAAGGGCAGTGTCTGACCGATAAATTCACCTTCACATTGCTCCAGAAGGATTTAGGTGTGCAATAAAATTGATTTATATTGTGTGATGGTAACAGTAATATTTTTTCACTAAAATCCTGCACATTATGTTTCAAACATGAAAAAATACATATAAAATAACAGTCAGTGGACATTTAGGGAATACAATTCATAATTTTCCATTTAGACCCCAGGCAAACGCACGTCCCTAAAAAATAATGTAGGAAGTAAGTAAATAATGAATTTTAAGATGATCCGTAAGGTAAAAAGTAAAAAAAAAGTGAACGTGAGAATGATGTGAGATTAGTTTAAAATGCTCTAATGCTTCTCCTTCAAACAAAGTGCAGCAACCACAGCTTATCAGCAGCTTATAGCAAAAAACTACAAAGAGAGAGGGCTTTAAAACACACTGTAGTCACTGATAAAGAGCGACTAAAGGAATGTATTGAAAACATGGCATTTAGTCCTTTTTTTGCAGCTCGATCCTGGCCTCTTCCTTTTGTCGTCCCGCCTTAATCCTTTGATACTTGGTGGACAGGAAGCTACGGTTTTTAAAATACCTCGAGACTTGTGTCTTCCTTGGATTCACAGCTCAGTTCTTTTGAGATGACAGACCTCCACGACTCTCACCATCCTCAGTGTAATGATATGAACACAGGGAGGCGCTGTTGCCACGGTTCACAGAGCGATCAGTTGGACACAGTGCTGCAGAAACAAAATGGACCTTTCTCTGGTTTCTGTCGGAGGCTGTCTCCGTCTGACTTTTAGCGCTTTATGACGACCTGCTCGTACGCTCCGGCTCCGACCCTGACGAACACATTGTGAGACAAATAAGAGCAACTCAGCATTTGGACTGAACAGATTCTGCTCATGGGTGATATTCAGAGGTGGGCAGAGGAGTCACAATCTGTACTCACTAAATTATTATTAGTAAATTAATTAGTAGTGAGCACTTTTATTTATTGGACAAGTCAGTCGAGCAAAACAAAATAATGTAGACAAATGTGAGAAATAATCAGAAAAATAGATAAATCTTCTGCTTTTAGAATCTAAATGTCACAGTTTCTTTACATATATTGAAATACTAAAGTTACTCAGGTAAATGTAAATAGTTAGAACCCATGTCTGATTAAAATCCTGTCCCTTCACCTTCTATCTGTCTTCTCTAAGGTGCTGTGGGCGGGGTCTGACATGTGCACTCTGATTGGACAACAGGTGCCGGATTGGCCAATCACAGCCTGGACCAAACTTTAAAAGGAGAGACAACAGGCAGTAGGGTCTCTCTGTGTTTGAGGTGAACACGGTCTGGGCTAACTTATCTAAAAAGTGATATTTTACTCATAAATACAAGTGGCAACAACCAATAAACAGAAAATAATTTAGTGGTGTGAATGTTTTGGGCACCAACTCATGTGCCAATCTCTCAACCACAAACATCATTTACAATAAACTTCTTCTATCCCATTTTATTTCCCAGACTAGTCATTCAGTTAAGCCCTGTTTCATTATATTTGGTTCTTTGATTTGACAAGCTGTTCCCTCCACTCTGTTTGTAACATTCTGTGTAATAAAACAATTCTAGCACATTTGACTCAATTGATTGTCTGTCATAATTTGTCATTTTGAAATAAAACTAACAACTAAAATTCAAATATTTCACTACCACTTTAGCCACAGTTCAGTCAAAAAAAAATCTAATCACTGCTACAGCTCAAAAACATTTCTTAAGTCAAATAAAGATGAATCTGACTGTTTGCAGGAGAAACAATGTCATCACGCTGCTGTGCTCCATAAACTAGCACATTTTCAAAATCTACATTCAGAGATTTTCAACTTTTAGAAAAAAAAAAGTTTACTGTTCCCCATTGACATCCAGTCAAAATTCAACCTGGGGCCCTAATGCTTTCTACTGGACATGAGTGTGACCTACGACCCTTTGGACTGACCTGGTGGGAAGGTGATGACTCCCCAGTGCCGTACTTCCTCCAGGTCCCACGAACAGACGCAGCCCCTCTTCTGAAACACAGATGCTCAGTTTACTGCAGAGGCCAAACACTTGCTGCTGTATGAGTCCTGTCATAGAGCAGCCAGTTGCTAGGCAATCTAAAAATAATCCTGTATTGACAGCGGCTTGGTTTTTCTAGCTCTGAGCTGTAGGAGACCTTGAAAAGGAAAAACAATGCCCTCCAAGTGCACGCTGTGACTCAGGGGAAATATAACACTGGACAATGTGAAGTGGACATTCATCAATATTCAGTGTTTTGGGGATTCACATGAAACCGTTTTAGTTTGGTCCATGAAATGTCTACAATGGCAAACAAAGTGAGCCAAATCATTTAAATGGCCATAAAACATCATGCATGTTCAACAGGCTTTCCCTGTGGAGGCTGCACTAAATAAACAGACAAATAGTGCAATAATATTAGTGTTTGGTTATACAAAATTTGATAAAAATTCGCCCAATGTTAATCAGCCCAGTATTAGTTCTGGGTTTGTTAGTTCTTTTAAACACAAGTCATTTCCTTTTAGCCACTCACAAAAGGATCTGAAATCTCTGCTGCATCGACCAAAAAGTACAGTTTATATAAACAAATACTACCAGTAAATCCCCATCATTAACTGTACCATTTGTACTTTACTTATTACTTTTACAAGATTACTTTTTGCTTCAACTCCTCCACATACTACAAACATGTCTCTGGATGATGGAGAGATTTATGTAAAAAATAAAATGGATTGAAAGTATGATTACCCTCAGCACTGGAGTCCAATAAACTGGGAGTGAAGTCTTGACTCTGGAGGATTTTTTCTACAACATCGTCAGCGTCGACTCGAGTGTCGTCCATCCGCTTCAGCTGAGACTCCATCGAGTCCTGCTTCACTGGGTGTCTAAGGGTAAAAAGAGAAAGAATTTTGTCAACCTTAAATCATTAAAGTATATTCCTTCACTTATTGGAAGTTTAGTAGGTTATTCACTAGGATTTATATTAATTTCATTCATGGATCTTCTACTACTTAAGCTTTATGGGATAAGCAGTAGAGTCTATCTCAGCTACTTTGGGCATGAAGCAGAGTAAATGAGGGACAGTTTATTTAAATAATTATTTAAATTATTGCACAACAAATACTTTGTCAGCTTTTTTCCAATATCTCCAGTCAGCTGTGAAAGTGCCCCTTTTCCGAGCACCCTCACAGTTTGTCAGAGCTCAGTGTTTTATTAAACTTCAATAGAACATCTTGTGACACTTTACGATTTGGAGCCAAAAAGTGCCAAGTGCCAAAAATGTCAAACCAAAAAGTGTCTTAACAATACCAAGGATAGTCTATTGGTGCAGTTTAGAAAAAAAGTGTCCTATATCTGTCCTTTCAGATGATACAGAATAAAAGATGGCACCAGTTTTTTCTGCTAAAGCTGATACTGGTGTTATTTGTTAGTGTTCGACCTGTTGAGGCGTTCGCAGGACGAGGCGCTGCGGACCGGGGAGGAGCCTGTGGCGCTGCTCGGTGATGTGTTTGGGTGCTCCGGTAGAGCGGGACAGGTCCTGGACTCGCGCTCCTCGCTGGGCTCCGGGATGCTGCCGATTCCAGTCGACGCACTTCCCACCGAGTGGTTTCTGCGGTGACTGAACTCTGTCATACTGGACGAGCGCGAGTGACCCGTACTGTAGCCTGAAAGGGACAAAAGAGAAGGGTTTTAAAAATGTACTTTGCTAAAAATGGCAGTAATTGAATTTAATACTAAGACGGGACTGTACAATACATATGAATTTAGTTAACCAACATTCAGACTTTTAAACACAAAGCCAGAGTCAAACAAATGAATGAATCCATCACATTAATAGAGTCACTTGCTTCTCTAAACGCAGCAGTAGAGCCACGTCTGACTGTAATGTAACCTGACTCCCATTTTCAATTTGCATTTTACATTAGCTGCTTCCATGCTTCACTAATGACTCATTTACATTTACCGCCTTGTTTCATAAAGATTAACGGCAGAAATTAGTAGTAATGATTCTCAACAGGCTTTATACAATATTTATGTAAGTTGTTGAGTTGTTCTAGTGCTTCAATGACTTAGCAATTCAACTGTTTACGTCATTGAGGGCAATGCTAGTTCACTCAGGTTTGTAAAGTCCCACAACTTTAATCACACAGATCCATTGATGCTATCTGATGTTCTTTTTAGCTGCATTAACAACTTTTTGAATTTTTTTTGGCCACAGTGATAATACTGCTGCAATATAAAAGGAAGATTGTTAACAGTTTATTCCCAGCGTCACAAATACACTTGTTTGGGACGCTTCATACCCCTTTTGACAATGGAAACTGCTCTGACCCGACAAAGTGTGCAGTTATATTAGGCTTCCAATAAATCCACAGTGAGAGGGATATTGAACTCCACCGTCGGCACTTCCTCCATCTTTTATTACCGTCATCTGATCCGACTCAAACGGAAACTTGAGCCTCAGTTTGAAACCCTTCGCTCAATTATACGCATTAACTTCCCTCCTTTTAGTCGAGCACTTCCCACATTCCCACCTCACATCTGCATCATCCACTGCGACAGGAAAAAAACCCATTAGGGATTTTTATTTACTCTCACAAAGAAGAAAGTTTGTGTCAAGGTCGAGATCTGACTAAACACAGCCTCTTTGTCTTGCCCTCTAACAACTGATATGCTGAGCAGTTGATTGCCAAATATCGAACCCATACTTTTTTAGCCTCATTTCTTGAAGGTCACTCAGATTTCTACCTTGAGCTCACTATTTGGCAAGCAACTGGTCACCATTTCTCCTTTTCTAATGTGATATCAGAGCTTTCTAATGATTTGAGAAGGGTGTGCCACGTTCTAATAACCCATTAATAATCCATTTGTAAACTATTAGTAAACATTTTAAAGTGGCCCTTCATTGTAAAGTGGTACTGAAATTATTTAAGGAAAGTTTCCAGTTACAGACACTGTTCACACACTAAACTAATCCTCCATCAAATATTACACATCATAAATAATAGGACTATTGATAAAAGAAAGATTGAGTATCCTATTAGTTACGCGAAATGGGAAAGGAAATGCCAACGCACCTGTTTAGCATTTTTCTTAAAGTCGCAAAACCAGCACTGAATCTATTAAAAGCAGAACGGTTTACCTGAGACTTTCGACTGCTGGCTGGCGTAGCTGGACGTCCGAGAGTGACAACAGCCTCCGAGATCTTCAGAAACCACAGGACATTTTCCTTCTCGGCTCTCTGCTCAAATGGAAAAGAGACAAAAAAAAAGACATAAAAATTGGATGAAAACACTCTGCAGGTCTCATTTTGTAGCATAACGAGCATTAGCATATTCATTATCCAAACATTTGATACACTTTTCTGCCTGAGACTCAGTTGATGCCGTCTCCATGGCAACATCTTTTGTTCTGAAGATGAACAAAGGGGACAATCAAACACCAAAAACAAAAGCTGTCACAGACGACAGACTCGAGAGGAAACTGTGAAGAGTGGCATTGATGTGGGCTGAAAAAGAGAGAAAACTGCAGAACTTCCTGTTTTAAGACGACGTCTGAGGTTTTGGTTTGACATGATATTTTGGTTATGGTTTCATAATATCACTGTTTATGGTTTTGTGTAGATGTATCAGTTATTATCCAACAAAAACATGAATATTTAAGTTTAAAACATTCAGAGTCAGCAAAAACTGGTCAATATCCAATGCTAGAGAAGACTTAAGTTTGCTCCTGTGTTCTTTACCATTAGCAGATGGAGAAACAATGACACCCATTTTGTATTTTTGCATTTTCTTCAACTCTTGTGCTTCAACTATGTGCGAGCTACTTATATCTATTATACTTATTTATATTTATATCTATAATGGGAATGTGCTTGTTACCTTTATTTATTTTTTCAGGTTTCAAGGCAGTCATAAGGCGCCGATCTCTGTTATTGTCTTTGATGAGGAAGCACAAAACAATCAGTGTATAACTCTGGGTTCCTCCATGTGGTGTTATTTCATGTTCTGTACAGGTCCAGCACAACATAGTCATAGTATTCAGTGAGTTTAAGCCAGTAGAGTTTAACTGGTCTAAATACTTTAATAAACAGAGCAATTAAATAGAAGGCTACAAAAAATTGTGAAATTGTATTGTGTAAAAAGCCAGTCTAGTTTGAAAATGCCACTGATTGTTAAATACTATGTAAAGCTAGATTCAAATGGAGACAGTTTCTTCTGAAGACTGTGTTCTCTCTGAAACTGCCTGGTTTCCTGTTACATAGTGAGGCTGATAAAGCCCAAAAGCGAAAACGAGATGTTACTTAGTGGAACTGAACCACAAACGATGCAGATGTTAGACTAAAGTGGAAAAAACGTAAACATAACCTATTATATAAAATCTTAACCCGTATATTCAGTGAAACAATATGCTGAAAAATGTACCCTTTTTATTGTATTTTCTAACCATAATCTCTGATCTCATTTGCGTCAAGTTGTGCTAACACCGCGGTTTACGTGTCGGACACATGAACCACACACAGAGCAAACAGAGTCACGGATGTAAAGAGCATTCTATAATAAAAACACACAACGCCGTCCGACTTGCACACTGCTCTATTTTTAGCCGCTGAGAGCCCAAAGGGTTCAGAGCAGATTGTGGCTAATCTAAAAGAGAGTGAGTTTAAATTATATATGAAAGAGCTGATGCTTCCAGGAGGCTTTAAACGCCACATGAAGTGTTCACACATGAACTCACACAGATATGTAGCGGTGAAACAGAGCGAATGCAGCACAGAACAGCAGCTGAGAAACACACGGAGGGAAACAACATGACTGAGATGTTTTAATTAAAGTCAAATGTACTTTACCATACATACAATCTGTACTTTCTATTCAGCACTGTTGAGTAAATGTGTATTAAACTTGGCTTTAGAGGGCAGTGTCTCACCTGAGCAGGATTTTTGAGGGTCGCCGCCTCTTCGTTCTTCCAATAGACTCTCCCCGTCGCTCTGTAGACCGACGACTGTAGCTGTAGAGGGAGGCCTAGAGACACAAGAAGAAAACAGTGAACTACAGAAATTATTAACACATTTCAGCAAAAACTAATACGCTTCAACTTCCAGTATCAAGGTCTGGACAGTACTGAGTCATGTGACTGGCCTGGAAAAAATGAATGGTAAATTATCTAGTGTATGCCCTTCTGTAAACCCTTTTTTTTTTTTTTATCCTAAGCGGCTGCTATAGTTTCTACAGAGATCTACAAAGTCTACAATACTGCTGTATAGTCTGGAAATTTCAGCATGAAGTTCGTTCTTATTGTGTTGTTACCCGGTTCAATAAAAACTGTAAAAGAGCAGCAATTTTCAAGTCTAAGATTCAAAGCCTGTGGGATGTTGGTATTTACATAAAATAAAGAATGAGTCAGTTTTGGCAGAAATAACCAGGCCACAGCCGATGAATCATATTTAGGTCACATTCAGCCTCAGAGTAAAGCTACTTCTGTCTCAAACACAGATTTAGCACCAAAGCTTTTCTGCTCTTTTTATGGCTCCTTTATGAATCTGCTTAAAAACCAAATGTTTCTCACTATAAACCTGATAAAGCTGAATCAGTGCACTTAAGGGTTCTACACATGCACTTTTATTGATTCAGATAACCTTTGAAGTGTGATAAGAAAAGCTGTTGACGTAGCTCCAACAGTTTGACGCACTGGAGCAGATCCTAAACAAATGTCAGTGCTGGATTCCTTTGCCCCTTCATAATGATGTTTAGTAAAAAGGAACCCTCCACTAAGGCCCGGGGGCCACACACGGCCTGTTGGGCTGTTTAATCTGGCCCACTTTCTTATAATTTATGAATTATTAAAGACTGCATATATTATCCCCTGCTCTTACAATACGCTGCAGAGATCAGCTGATGCAACACGACCTTTGCTAAAGGTGAGTCTGTCTCTACACTCAGGTAAGTTCTTCAGGTTTGCCATTGCACTACTTAAAATTAAACAAGTATCCAGTTACTGCAAGGAAGGATAGCTACAGCTCAGAGGTTACAGGCTCCGCAAAATATTTCATTCCAACAATCTTCTATCGAGGAGTCAAGCACCAGGGCAATTTATTTGCTGTCACAGAGTTCAGTTTGTTAGCACTAAACAATTATAGAAATCAAACACACTGTTCAGCTGACTTTCACACGTTACAGTCCGAGGCCCGTCTTTCAAATTTTAAAACCCATTGTGGCACTTGAGCTAAAAAGTTTGCCCACTCCTCCTCAAGAGGATCAGAAAATATTATTAATATAATAATGCTAATATTTACAGAAATATTTAAAAGATTGTAGGTTTTTGGATTCCCAACTGAAATGAGGTAATATAAAACATTAAAATAAAAGAAAACTGTTTGACGTCCACTTACGTTTTAAAACAGGGGTCTCCCGACATGAGCTGTGTGCTGATGATCACCTGTGGGAACATTAAGAGAAACTGAGTTGAGAAACAACTGAACAAATAATGAGACTGTGGCGGTCAAAGAGAAGAATGCAGTGTTTTGTGTCTTGTATGTGTCGGACACTGAGGGCCTCCTGTCGGTGTTGATGGATAAGAAACTGTGGAACAAACAAAACAGAACGCAGCCGTCTCTGTCTTTCTCTCAGAGAGAATTGGTGCCAGTCGGGGCAGATTAAGAACAAAGACAACAGTCCCTAGTCCCTAATTTGGTTCAGACGTCCACATTGAAGTGCTAAGTGCTGGGGTTAAGTATGTCATAAGTTCATCCTAAGGGTAGAATGTCATGGCACCTGTTCATTGTTAGCTGTTTTTATGCAGAAACGCCCTCCTGTTTAGGTCCACGTTGAGGGAAAATAGCAGCGGTGTATTCACAACAGCAGTGAAACCAGCCTCTGTGTTACCTTCAGAATGGAGTTGTCCTGCCGCGTGTTTTTGGTGTCGTAACCTTCGAGGAGACATCTGCGGGTTGTGTTCCCTGAGCCGGCGAACTCAGCTAAATTCAGATCAGCAAAACCCAGCTGCAAAGAGGAACAGAAGACCCAGTCACATAAGGTTTAATAACTTGGAAAGTGCTGTGATACGGCTGCTTCACAGGACAGTGAGTCTGAACATTGTGTTTTGTGAGAAGAGTGACATAATGAGCGACCTGCAGGCTGCGAGGGCCATCTGTTTGCTGTGGGCTAACGAGACACTCTGTATGAACAGGGCTCGCTGCTGTGAAGATATGTGATGAAAGGATGGATCAGACAAGTATGAATAGAAATACCTTTGCGTACGCCTTCCCTCCTTTCAGCTCCTGAAAGAAAACACATATAACACATTTACACTACTGTTTCAAGTCACTAGTGAAAGATTAGCCTAAGCTTAATCTAAACCTCATCCCTTAGAGGAGGAAGATGTTTTCTTTTAAACACCAGAGATAAATAGTTACTTGGCTAAAACTACATCTGAAAAAATTCATTAGAATATAGGCATTTCTTTAAACCTTTGTCTGCTTCTATTAAAGTGCCCCATGGCACTGCTCCTAATTTTGTGACATTGTTTTAGAAATTAATGATGGTCCACGGTGATGTAGCTAGTCATTCAATGCACTCAAAGCAAGCTATCAAACACTACACTACAGTGTTTGATAGCTTACATCAAATTACATCAAACACTTAGTATAGTAGAAGTCATGTCACTCTAAAGAGTTGATAGTCTCCATCTCTTCCGTTACCTTCCGAACAGACACTCGACACACACAGGGGTCCAGCACGCCGGTCCCTGCGTTAGCGCTCATTTTACAAGGAAAAGAAAACCTCTTCCTCCATCGGACGCAGTTGGCCTGCACCTGCTCCCTACGAACAAAAACACACAAAACAGATGTAAGTCTCCAACAACGAGCCAAGTTTCCATTCGTGAGTGAGCAAATCAAATACCAAAGACTGATTTAAAAGGTTTATTTAGTGCCAAGTCTGAGTCTATAACTGCTACTTATTTCAACAGCTCTTTGTTTTTTCATTTAAAAGGCATTTTCCACCGTTTGATTAAGAGGCTAATTCAGAGCCACTGTTTTTCCATTTTCCAAATCCATTTTATTCTCACTGTTATGTAACACTCTTGGGATGCCGAGGATCAACTGTTAGACTCTGCTCAGGGCTCATGAATCCAGCAGCTGACACTGAATTACACTCTCACACGCTGGGCTTTTCTGAGCTCATAATAGTCTTAATTTATCACAGTCTAGTTTTTGATACTGAATTAACTACAGCTGAAGAACTGAAAGGTGTTTAGGTGTGATATATGTGATGGAAAGAGCCTATAGGTTAAAATGAACGCAGACTGAAGTGAAGAGGAGTCAGTGTTGCGTGGGAGGCATTACGATGGCACAGATGGCCTCTCTTTCACTTTCGTCTCTCACACTACTCCCACCTCATCGTTTCTCTGCTGCCGAGAAAACCCACCGATGGCATTTCTCTATAACATTACGCGAAGCCTCATCTAATCGACTTATAATAATGAGAATGATTAGATTAAAATGATCTTATGTAATCACACGAGTGAACCCTTCCACACGCAACATCATCAAAATGACACACGTCCACTGAGGCAACAAACACAGCAATATTTCCATTTGTTTATAAAAGCGGGCAAGTTAACTCCACTTTAGACACGTTAGAGGCGGCAAAAACTGTATCTGTTGTGAGTGAAGTTAATATTCTGCTTTCTGTCACCGCATGGCTTATCAGATGCGTGTTCTCACATGTTATACCCTGTCACTGTGGAGGATCTGGTCAGACGGGTGTGTGTGCCACTGGTTTTTTTTTAAATCACACTGCAACCACAATTTCTAATATGTTTTCTATGCTTGCAGAAAACTGAAAGCTACTCTTATGTATTTATAGCTTTCCAATGATTTTGAGTGATAGCATTCTGACACAGTGGTTGCATTTTAATCTCCCACACGACATGAGGAAAACATGCAATATGTGATACTGAAAAATGACATGCAATATTTGAATCAACTTTGCCCGGAAACAAATATGAGGATCCACACAGATTTCTGTCACTAACTGCTTTTTACTTATTTAGCCACAATTGAAAGCTGTCAATTGTTTCATATGTCTATCACTTGAAATGTCCTAGTGTTATTGTTGATAAATATGCAGTCCTACTCATATGTGATAATATTCCACACTGGTTTTATTACTTATACATTCTATTCAGCTCATATTTAATCTCTATTCACATGTACTTGTGAATATTTATATATTTTTCTGTTTTTTGTGTCATGTGATGTCAGCTGACCCATAAAAACAAACCAACTAACACTAAAAGTCAGTGTATAAAATGCTCTGGTATAAAGCTCATTGGATTATGATTTGTACTGTTTTCCTGCCTGACTGTGATGAAGCAGATGTGAGCTGGACGTTATACAGAGCATGACTTCATCCCGAATCTGACAAATATCTAGAGACAGAGAGGGCCGTCCCCTACAGCAACCCTCCTCACGCTGAGCCGTCCCGTTAGAGAGCGCCATGTGTGTTAGATTAAGGCCCGTGCAACATGGAGACTCTTATGAACTGTGCATTTAACCACAGTGTTTTTACCTTTAACATTATACTTTGTCATTTGCCTGAAACAATGACACAGTGGTGACAAAAGGCCAAAGGAAAAAGCTGGCTCATTAAACAAGTTCCTGAGTGTGCAAATCAAAACCCAGTAAAATCCCTCATGAACATGTCAAGGGTATGACATTATAACAGGAAAAGGCTGGGCTTATTTAAACACTGTGTGATGTTAAACACAAATCCTGCTCAATGTCTTCATTTTAGGATTAAATGAGGAGCGAAGGAAGTCGTAGCTCGAGTCCAGTGACCTTAAAGCCGGTTAGTTTTGGAGAGCCTTGATAAAAATGCTTAGAGTGGAGCAAACAGAAGGCTGGTTATATAATCAGAATGAAATCATGTCACCAACAAAACGCTTTTCCATTTAGTTTGGAAGGAAGGAATAAATTATAAGGTGACAAGAGAAATATGACTGACAGATCAGAGGACTGTGGGCCTCAATGTATATCACAATACAGTCCACAAGTCATGACCAGGGAATTTCTCAGAATTTCTTTATATTCAATTGAACATTTTCTGTGCCAAACAGAGCAGATATTGCAGGACATATTATTATTGGAATGTGCGTCATAGTTGTGGCATATGGCAGGACCATGCAGCAGTGACACGTTTCAGCTGATGGCTAAAGGATTTCACATTTTAAAGAGGAAACAGCTGCACTTTGGTAACAACAGAGGCCAAGGCACACCCGTCTGAGAGTCCGATGTCAGAGAGAAACTGGGGAGAACTGTGCTGCCAATTTCACATTTGTTTATTGATTGAAAGGATATGTTTATATCCCCAAAATTACACACATTTTAGCACTACACAATACACAAATGTGATGAGTTCATGGTCACCCCACATCTATGACTAATTGAGTTGATAGATAACTGTTATAAGGTACTTCTTATTTTTACATATATATTTACTATATTTTTACAGACTGGATCTTTGAGAAACCTCCACCTGATCGTCACCAGTTTAACAAGTCAAGAGTCAGTGACCTGTTAACTTTTACAAGACTCTTTGACACATTTAATGGTTACAAAATTAAACTCAGAGTCTCCTGTCTCTACATCTACTCTTGTTATTTTCGATTTCTCACTGCCGCTTTTAAAACCACACCACTGACACTGACTTCCACATGATTCTTACACATTTTTAGTGCTTCTGACCACATTCAGTGATAAAGTAGTCCAATTATTATAAAGACTCATGTTTATATATATATATATATATATAGTGCAGCCCAAACAGCCAATATTTGGAAATGTAGTTTATGCATACGTTATTTTATATTTAACTCAAACAATGCAAACTGTTTTGAATCTGTTTGGTTATTTGAGGTTTAGCAAATATTCTACAATTCAAAAGTTCTTTGTGACACCATTATGTAAAAGTAGTTTGCATTTTGGATTTTACATGCTTCCTATAATTTAAAAAAATAGTTTGACTATAATTTACAGAATCAATCATACCTGAACAGGAATACTAGTCTGAGAAAATAAACCTTAAGGACTCACACTGACACTTTCAGACCCTGGACTTTATTGACAAAACCTGATCAATTACAATGATCAGTCATTACTAAAGACATCTCTCGTTCACTGATAGTTTTACAGGGACCACAGACAATTGAAGACATTAATGCACAGATTGATCAGCTTTATACTTGCTTTATTGAAACTAATGTCTGTAGATATTCTCATCCAGTTTCTCGGATGAAGGACAAAACGTTTTGTATTTTCCAAGCCTTTTCTTCGCACCTCGTATTGAACAGCAGCCAATACAATAGTCATCAAGAAGCGAGGAAGTGAGCCTTGGAAATACAACCAGATGTCGCTTTGAACAAAGACTCAGAGACACTACACACCTATTGTTCATTTTAGCGAATCGTTCAGATTTTAGATACAAACTGAAACAAATTTAATAGTTGAAAATTAAAACGCGAAATGCACTAATTTATCCGCTTTGCTTCAAACATTAGCAATTTAAAACCGTTAGTAAATTAGCCTGTTAGCTAGAATGCAGCTAACGTTAGCTTAGAACGCAGCCGTTAAAGCACGTCAGTTTGTTTCCAACTGAAAAAAACGGTGGACGGTTATTGGAAAGTGTTGTTAAAGCGGTTCTTACCGAGAAGACTCCTCCGAGAAGCCGCCGTCCAGCAGCCGGACTTTACAGAAGAGCACTCCGTTCACGAAAGGCACAGACGACAGCTCGTCCAGCTCAAAGTCCACCTTGAATTTAAATTTCTTCTTTTTCATCATCATTAGATCCATGCACAGCTCAGTTCTGTGGAGGAGACGCGGCGCTGAGGGACATTACAGCCTCTTTGTGTTGGACAGATACAAACTGAAGCTGCAGCGATGGACACGACGTGAATCTGCGAATGACAACAGTTCGTCAAAGTGTAAAAAACACTCCACAGAGCTGCTTCCTGTCTGGAGACTTCAAAATAAAACGCCTTCAGAGTGGTCCCCAGTTTGTTAAGCTCAAGATCTGCCCCCTTGATTCAAACTAAAACAAACAAAGACAAGATAAAAGACAAAAGATCTGCAGCCTATTGCATATTACAACATTTACTAATAGCATTTTAAAAAACATAAATTAATGGTCAATCTTAAACATGAAGAAGTGGGCAGGGATCACGTGCAAAAGGGCTATGTCATATGCAAAACATTCATGTGCATGTGTTTTATTTTCTTACTCACAGATTTTGATTGTAACCTGTGTAGGGGACTCTTGGTGTAGGATTTTAATGTAGTTTCACTCATGTCCTTTATATTTTGGAAGAATTAAAGCCGAGGTAGGCAATGCGCATTATAGCACATCTAAATTAATAATATGAAATCATGAGAACTGTTTTGAGAAGGTTGCAGAAAATGTAGCATATTCTGGAAGCCCTTAGTCAAGTCGTGGTACTTTTTAAGAAATAAACAGTGAACTATAACTTATCGAGGTACAGCTTTTACTCTGAGGTTTGTAAGGGATCAGACAGGTTTAATGTTCAAAGACTAAGCTTACTCTGAAGTCCCATTAAACAGGATATTATATTCCTTCAAAAACAGCTTGACAGATCCCCAATCCCGCCTCTTTTCTGTGAGTGTAGCTCCCTCTAGTGGTCAGTGTGACAGCCTACAGCACAGATGTAGGCTATTACAGCTGCTGCTTCTGTGCTATTAGAGTAAAGTCACATCAACGCAGCACTGGCTCAGCAGCAACAACAAACAAATATAAAAGTATAAAAGTGCACTTCAACTTTTATTCTTTTCTTGAAGTTGATGGCAGCGTTTTAAAGTCTTCTACAAACTTGTTGAGGTAGCCCAGTCTCTTTTTTCAAGCTTCTTGTTCTCCTTTGACCCCCAGTGTGTTCCTTATCTACCTCACAATGTAACAGGAAGCCAGTATGAACATCAAATCAGCACTTTCAGACAGAAACACAACTCTGACTGGCTTTGGGACTTTAAAGATATTTCACAGCATCTTATTAAAATAAAAAAATGGGAAAAGGCAAAGTGGGAACTCCATATGTTCCACTTTTAACTTGTGAGTCATAATTAAATCTTTTGGGCTTGTGTTTTTTTGTCTGGAGCAGCTGCTGCCAGATTCCTGTGAGTGTGACTCATCAAACATGGCACACATTGACCACTAACTATGGAGCCCACAGAGGGGGCTGGGACTGAACATGAATGAATATGAAACCTAAATAGAGTCCAGAGGAGAAAATTGGTCTAGATGCGTAAAAAGTGCGCATTTTCAAGTCTGTGTAGTAATCTGGATTGCGAAAGGGTATATATTGCATCACAGGAAGGTTGTATGTAGCTGTAAAATGTGATTTAAATCGTGAAGCAATAGCTAAGTGTGCAGCAGTGCAGTAGTGTTGATCTTGTGAAAGGGTGTGTCGTTAATGTGAGCGGACGGAGGGAGGAGGTGTCCTAAGGCGAACTGAAGTCTGTCTCCTCCCTCTTCATCCGCATTCAGCTGCCTTTTACTACTCTGCTTTCACAAAACAGCATTTTACCAACTTAAAAGCAACCTATGAAGACTTTTCTCTGACTTTTCTTCAAGGCTGCACCCCGGAAGTGACTGTAAAACGCATCCAAAGACAGAATCCGCTGGAATTACGCAGGAATCGCTCTTTGCGCGTGTCTGCGTCTTTTTTCCTCTTGCAGTTTGTGTGTTTGTAGCTTAGAAGAAGGCCCGGATTTTTTTATACAGTGTAGCCTAATTATGTATCAAACAATGAGGAAGTTGTTTTTTACGGACTGTCAGTGCGCGCAGGATGCGTTCAAAACCTACGAGGAGCTGTTCGCCAAACTGGACACGAATAAAGATGGGAAAGTGGATGTGTCCGAGCTGCGGGAAGGCCTGGCTGCGATGGGATTCAGGACTGGCACCGGAGCAGCGCAGGTAGACGCATGGGAAACATATACGAGGAGGAAAAGTGGGCAAAAAGACAAGAAATTACGCCTGAAGGGAGAGTAGTAAGGGTCAGAAGTCTTAACAGCAAGACAAAGAATGTGAAGATCCAGTCAAAGTATTGCAGCAACTTGACTGGCTTCTTTACAATTTTAATTTAAGTTTATACATATAACATTAATGTGAATTAGGGTCTGGTTGGGGGCCCACGCGTCTTTGAAAGTGTGTTGCTGCAAGGAAACGAAAGATGACTCACATTGCATTTCTAAGGCAACAGTAGTATCATGGCACAAATAAAAACCCCATTTCCTCTTCAACGAAATCTTCAGGTCCCACTGAGATAGATGTAAACGTCCTTTTCAAGCAACAGCAGAAGACATTAGAAGAAGAATGAAGTCCAAATACGTTGCAGCTTGTACTATGTGCTGTAATAAATCAAAAGGACAGTCCAGAATTTATTAAAAGGGAGTCTATGAGATAAGCAGCATAGATAACTCATTCCCTGCAGCAGGTAAATGTCAGCATAGCCCTAGTTAGGAGAAGCAGACAGGAGCAATGAGGCTTTGTGGTATGTACGTCTGTGAATGGCAGCCATTTAAAGCACAAATATTACAACAAACAAAGCATCTGCAACTTTAAAAAGTACCATAAGATCAAGTGTGTGCCTCATAGAAGGGTTTTTATTCCTTTTGTACAACCTCAGGACTTAGCACAAGCTTCTCAAAGTGACACATATTTCAGCAACAGCCTATTGTGGAAATATCATGAATGGACCACACATTTAACATTGAAGCAGTGTCAGGTTGTAGTTAGTCTTTGGTGCGGCTCCTGTCTGCTTTTTCCAACTGTGCTGCCAACTCTCTACTGTATCGAAAAAAGTCCAGAAATCAAATTGTCTTTTAAAATGAATACATACAGATACCTGCTGCTTTTGGATGTAACACTGTGAGACAAAATAGTTTAAAAGCTCTGGGAAGTCCCTTGAATGTCCTTTAACGCTTAAAGTATGGTTTGGATTGAAATAGGCTTACTCCAAACCAAACAACAGAAGCCCTTAAGGCAAACCTCTCCCTTTGGTGCTATGTGCCACTGTCATTTTCTTCTGTCACTACTACACTTTGTCACACACCCTCATTTGATTAACACCATAATTAAGAGAAAACTACACACACCTTTTAGTGAGTGTCAGTTTGGCTTAAGTTTAGAACAAACATAACATATTCCTACTAATAACCATTTTAAGATAATACTCAATGTTGTGCACAATCTAGACATTCAGACACACTTTACTTAAACTCATAATTGTCCTACTTATCTCATTGATTCGTATTGATTCGTTCTCCTTTTAATTCTCTTTGGAGGTAATTACAAACAGGATTGACAATAGCAACTACTGTAATTAAAATGGCATATTTGATTAAAGGCTCTAGATTAAGGTTAAATTTACAATGGGAGTGTCTCAAAGAACATAAACCTTAAATTCAGTATTAAAGCTGAGAGTGCAACCACATTTATGTTCAGGGAAAATGTATGTAATGTACTGGATGCCTATATCCATTACCACATTTAGTTCAATCTTTAGTTTAACTATTATTGTTTGTGTTTGCAGTTAAGCTCCTTCAGTGAGCTGATTGGACGGAAGATAATCCATTTTTAGCAGAACCCATGGCCTTAAATAGCGAACCCTAAATGACCGGAAATTGGTGCAGCTCTATGTCTTTAATGTTCAGGAAGCCAATAATAGCCAAGAATAAACATGACACAGTGCATCGTTTACTGCAGAAAAATACGTCAGCCTCTCGCTGCTAAACTCCAGGGTTTACTCTCTTCTTTGTATTAAATATTGGCAACACATCCAAGTTTTTTCCATAATAATAATGCCATGAACACACGTCATTATTTATGTCCTTCGCCACATTCCTCTCTGATATAATTAATGAATGAGGCTCAGAGTCCAAACTGGGATCGGTAGCTGTCACTGTGTCTTTATAGGACTGTGACCTTAAAAGAACGGTCCCACCTTTGCTAACCACAATTATTCCTCGTCAGAATCTGATAACGCTGTGAGTTTAGAGGCGAGTCCTGTGGCTTTAACAGGACCACTGCTGTTATGATAAACTCTGACACACTGGAAATAAACCACTCACTGGCTGCTTTTACTACAGCCTCGTTTGAATATTACTACTGCCTTATTGTTTCATAGAATATGTTCCTCAAAGGTGCGTAAAGGTGTGTAGTTTTTGGCAGCCTTTGGTGGTAAAACTACAGATTACTTTTTTTCACCTCACACTCCTCTTTTAACAGGATTGTTGTCAAACCTGTGGAAATAGGTCAATTCACAAACAATTCAGTTTTCATTCAGTTTTTAGGAACTATTTGTCAAATCCAAATGAAGTATCTTAGCCTAAACATAACTCACTATTATTATGTGTATGGTTATTCACTATTGAAATCATAATGTTGACCAGTGTGTGCGTTTGATTTTGTTCATCTTTGGTAAATTATACACAATACACCATTAAATCTATATGCCACAAGTAAGGATAAGGGTTTATTCCAGTTATTATTTAGTATAGTTGAGCACAGCCATAAAAGGCCTGTCACACACATCATACATCAGTGTTTTTATATTAGTCCATGTATGCAAAATATTTAACTGAAGGTATAATGCAAAAAGTGCTTCTAAAATGGAAATGAGTTAAACTTACTGTATTTAACTGTCACTTCAGTGTTTGAGGTTTTGTTCCTTTGCTAATGCACTTCTCTATGATTAGGTTTAGCTTTAAGTTTACTTTTGGTGGTCATTGTAGTGGAACATAGAAATAAAAACATTTGGCACAATCAAAGGCTAATTAAATAGAGCTGAAATAATGATTAGTTAAGTTTATTTATATGTTATTTGTTGCTTCTTGGCTTAAGCCTCTGTTCTCTCACTTTAGTCCTGATAATAAAGTCATTTTGAGATTAAATCCATAGAAGAGACGGGAATTACTGTGAGGAAAATGCTAAAAAGTGCATTCCTTACACTCAAACAAACAGCTTCTATGTAAGAGCTTAAAAAATTGACACCCAGCTTGTCTTTTTATGTCCTTTTTCAGAAAATTGTTTCCTCTGGGGACAAGGACAAAGACGAGGGTCTGGACTTCAACGAGTTTTCCAAATACCTGAGGGAACATGAGAAGAAACTACGGCTCACCTTCAAGAGTTTGGACAAAAATAACGATGGTACGTCACTGTGGCATCCCACTGAGATACTAGATCTTTTATACTATTTATACTATTATTTATACTTATACTATTATTTCCCCGCTTATAAGTGTTGACGAACTTGAGACTAAGCTTAAGAACACTTTTTAAAGATCTGGGTCTTGTCTCAGCTGTAGTGATCCATTATTTTCTCTTAATAAAATAACAAAAACAAAAACAACCAACCTCCTTCCTGTTTTCAAGTGATCTGGTGAATTTTAATGATGCGTATTGAATAAATGTGAGTGTGATTAACCAATGATTGTACCCGTCCTTGCACCAAAACCGCGGTCTGTAAAAGATAAGGAGTAAATAATGAAGGAGTTGGCTGCATTTCTGTAACTGACATCACATGACACAGCTTTAATATAAAAGGACGATAAAGGGCTGAATTTGTTTGTCTTGTCCACAGGTCGAATAGACTTCATGGAGATAAAACAGTCACTGGCCGATTTGGGTTTGGACATCAGTAAAGAGGAGGCAGAGAAGATCCTTCAGAGGTATTTCTCATCTCTTTATAGTATGAAAGAAGAAGGTATTTAGGTCTGTCTGGTAAGTTCAAATACTGACAAACTTGCTCTCTATTTAACTATAGACTTGGATTTTATAAATATATTTCAGCTTAGTAGCTTCTGATAATAACAGGTTAACTTATGAAATAAAGAAAGTTAAAAGTAAAAGTAATATGAGGCAGTTTTTAGGGCCTCTGTTCTGTGTGGTGGACACCAGTGTGAAGGACTGATAACACTTCATTTGGTCTGAAAATAAGATAAAGACAGACTTCAGCTTTTTAAGAGCCTGAGTCAAACCAACACCGAGAGAAACTATTATAAACAAACAGAGAAATGACCCTTTTATTCACTGAAATTCTCGTACTGATCAAGTGCATTTGTGTTTAAGGATTATATATTATTCTACCCCTACTAGTACAATATCAGTCATCCATTCAATATTATTTTCATCAAGTTAAACAGCTACATTAATGCACTGAATGTGATTAATATATTTGTATACATTTTATATGTTCATTTATTTTTAAATAAGGGTAAAAAAGTGTTTTGTACGGAAGTGCATTGCATTGTATTTGTATTTAACATGTTACTAACCTATAATATTATGGTAATACAAAAAGACTACGTTACCCATCATGCACCTTGGCTAAGGAGGCTTCCTGAACTCGTTAGTTGAAACGGGTACTTTTCTCGTTAATTAATTAATTTCTTGTTTATCGGCTCAACTTCACATGGAGGAAAGAAAGCAACCGGTTTGTTCAATATTTACAGTGTAGTGTTTGTGTAAATGCTATTTTCAGTAAAATAAAGGAGAAAAGGGAGATTTAAAACGTGCACCTAGCTAACTAGCCAATTAAAGGAATTCCGCAGCAAGTGGCTTTAAAACAATTACCCAGACGAAGAGTACTCAGTTTTTTTCTATCAATATAAGTTTACTATTATTTTTAAACTGTTTTTGTAACTATTAAATAGAGCTGAATGCCAATAAGCTCATAGTGTAGCTTATTAACGATTAATTAGTCAAACAACTGATAGCGCTTTATATTTAGCTGCTAATCTTTCTTAGTTGTTGACAATGACATTTTGTTACGTTTTTAACTTTGGTTCGTCTTTGAGTGAATTTAGTTTTTTGAGTTGTATTTGTTGAATCACAGGAGCCTTAATGACCAGCAGGTGTCTCTCTGTCTCAACCTTTCAATCATAAAAACGTGCAACAAAACCATCCTAGTTTTATCATGTTTCTGTTTAATTGCCAAATATACAGGTATTATAGGAAACCCACAATACATCCAAACTATAACTGTGTTTTCCTATTTATTTTAGGTCCTAGTGGAAATTATTTTGGACTTTAGCTTTTTCTAAGAGACTATAATGAAAATCCTACAAGACAGCCATGTGGTGATGTTTTACAGAGCCTTCTAACACATCTAAAACTGATTGATTTTATTACTTCAAATTTATCTCTTGAAAAATATCTTGATTTTATTTTCAGATGAGACTAAATGTCCATTATCATTTGATTACTGTTCCCAAAATCTAGTGCAGAACAAAAGGTCTTTCATCATCTTTTTTTTCCTTGAGTTAAAACGGTGTATTTGAACAAACAAATGAAGGTGCTTTACATTTTACAGATAGTCGAGAGAGCACAGGTGTAAATATGACAGACCTGAAATATGCCCTGTCTGATTTGCCTTTGTGTGTTTTGTCTGGTCCAGTATCGATGTGGACGGGACGATGACTGTGGACTGGAGCGAGTGGAGAGAGCACTTCCTGTTTAACCCGGCCACTAACCTCCAGGAGATAATCCGCTACTGGAAACACACCACGGTAAGAGGCAGGCAGCACGCAGGGAGGGATAGAACTGCACTGTGGGTCTAAATTTATGGGAAGAGACAGTGGTTACAGATGAAGACACCCTGCTGTCCCGGGACAAAACAGTCAAGACCTATCTCGGCTTTTTGCAAAAGGACAATATATTATTTTTGTTTTTGTCAACCAAAACCCAATTCCTGCTGCTCCATTCAAATACAGACAGGTCAAAACTACTCAAACTACGCACAATTGTTGAGTGAAGTGCAGCTGCTGTGTGATGTAAAAGGAGAGAGTTGTTATTACTGGATTTAGCCGCAGAGTTTGGCAGCATTACACTCTAACTCTTTGCCAAAAAGGATTAGACTTTGGCTTTCATTATTTCATTCAGAAACCAGAACCTCAGTGTAATCCTCCCATGACAAGAATTAATTTCCGAAATAATTAATGAAGGATGTGATTCCTATTGTGTTGAAGCATAAAAAAGATATTGTGCAATCTTTTAAGTTATGCCATATTTAGTTGAGATTGAGATTATATATTTAATTAGTCATGTGTCAGTTTGAGGTTCATTTATTTTATTCAACATACATTTAACTCCAGAGCCTTGTAATTTTTATATTTTCTAAACCAGTTAAACATTTTATTTTGTTCATATTGCCATCACATAATTCCAAATAGTAACTGTATTTCGTATGTTTTTCTAATATCATACAGCGCTAATTTTTACTAAAACTGGAGGCATCTGAAGCCACCAGACTAATTCAAGATTAATTCAAGAGCGTGACACGTCTCCAATGAAAGTCTGCCGTGACTTGTCGGCCACAGACGCCAGCCCCAGTCAATGGCTAATCTCTGACGTTTGGTTAAATAAACCTGTGGCTCTAAGCTCAGTGGAGATAAGATAATTTGAGCAGTTCCTTAAATGGGATTATCCCGAGGAGGTTCATGTAGAACGGGACGGAAGAGCCAACAGTGTTCGAGGGTAAACTGTTCGAGAAAGTCACGGTGCTTTGTGAATCTATGGCAGTGAAAGAGTTGAGATATTCACGTCGATGGTTCTTGGTTTTGATTTGGTTTTGGGCTAAACCTGTTCTGCACCTGACGGGCCACTTCATCAGGATCGTGTGAATCCCTTTATTTTTCGAGGAGAGTTTAAACCACCGTGAGCTGTAGTGGAGTTGAAAATGGCGGTCGCTGTGCTGCAGCCTCAGCAACAGCAACACATGACCTGGTTTTTCCTGGACTTTGAAGACGATGGAGCGCTTTATGAAGTGGAGGTGGAGATGGTGGGTTCAGAGATGAAGAAAGTTTATAATTATTCATATGTTTGGGTCCTGGTAGGATGGAAAAGAACAAATGCTTTGGTAATGGGGAGTGACTATTAGCACAACAGAGAAAATGAAGAGTATATTTTTAATTTAGGACAGTCTTGGGGTCCTAAGAGTGATATTACTTATGATTTTGTTAAATTTAGCCATGTTTGATTTTGCTTTTCTACATCCATCAGCTTTAGATTCAAGAGGTGTCATGGTGGCACCTAATTAGTTTGAGACTGACCATTAAACTGTCACGTCACTTTTTAGCGTCTTAACTTTAGAAATGGAAAATGAAAGTGGGACTAACTAAACTAAACTAAACTAAATCATATCAACAAGTCAGAGATATGTTGAGAGACAAACCCAAACTACACTAAACTCTGTAAAATGAACAGAACCATGATGTAACAACCAGACTGACGTGTGACGTGTTTACATTTTAAATTAAAAACATTATCATAGGCTATTTATCAATCAGTTTTAATTCAATGCTGATAATAAAAGCCAAGACTGGACATTGTTTTACACATTGTCTGCTCAAAGCTTGCTGTACTTTCTCTTGTGCAGACACGTTTTCACTTTCTTCCTCAGCTCCATCGGCTCATTTAATGTTCTTGAGGATTTGTTCTGTGTGTTTTAAGTTTCAATCTTCCTTAATAGAAAGTGAACGTGCTTTGTTATGTGCCTTGCCATGAGAGAACTATCTGTGACTTCCCATAAGTTTGACAAATCCAAAAAAAGAAACACGAGACCAGTCTTTCTGAACTGTACATTTCCTGTGTTGTGTGTTGTCTGAAGGTGCTGGACATCGGGGACAGCCTCACGATCCCCGATGAGTTCACAGAAGAGGAGAAGACCTCGGGACTGTGGTGGAAACAGCTGACGGCGGGGGCCATGGCCGGCGCCGTGTCCCGAACAGGAACCGCCCCTTTAGACAGGATGAAGGTCTTCATGCAGGTCGGGCCAAGATTTATGTACTTTATAGTTACTGGTGTTTAATAGGTTTAATATGTCACTTTAGTGTCAATATAGTGTCCATTTTTAGAGCTGTTATTAGTTATTAATGGTCGGGTGGTTCTGATTGTTTATGACAGGTGCACGCCTCTAAAAGCAACAAGATCAGTCTGGTCGGGGGTTTTAAGCAGATGTTAAAGGAAGGAGGCCTGATGTCTTTGTGGAGAGGAAACGGCATTAACGTCCTGAAGATCGCTCCAGAGACGGCCATTAAATTCATGGCTTATGAACAGGTCGGTGCCTTTAATGATTTACAAAAACACACTGCGTCACGGCTCGAATGTAAAGCAATCTAACGTTTCCTTGTCTGTTTTTAGTACAAGAAGCTGTTGTCCAGTGAAGCAGGGAAAGTCCAGACTCATGAGAGGTTTATGGCTGGGTCTTTGGCCGGAGCCACGGCACAAACAGCCATTTACCCGATGGAGGTGAGAACTTACAAGACTCTGGAGAAAGATTGTTCAATATTAGACTACAGTGCTGTAAATGTTTTAGCTTTTGGTGCCGTTTTCATATGAAGAGTTACAGTGTTGGAGGTTTTGTCACAACTTTCTTCTTATAACTCAAAAAGCTCCTCGGATAAAGATTAAATTTAGTAAAGCATGACCTGGATGATGATTCAAAACTTTTTCATTGCTAACTTTATCTACACTTTATCTTTTACCATTAATATGTAGTACTTGTGCTCTACATGTGTGTTTTAAAACAAAAAAACATTTATAAAGCATACAACATGACAATAACCAGACAGATATTTTTTAATTAAGCCTAGATGCTTATAATAGAAACTGAAGAATCTGGAAAACCTTGAAATTTAAGTAGTTTTCTTGGAAATTACCTGAAAATTGATGGAAATGTCCTTGAAATCTTTAATTGTATCATTTGTATTTTTACATTTTAAAAGATTGTGGCTATGAAATAAACAATTTGAACATGTATGCTTTTTAGTAAAGCTATTGGGCTTTTTAAGTTTGAGTTTGACCCTCTGAGGCTGCTGTATCTTGTGAAGTAGAGAGGAATAGTCAGAACATTTGGTGCTGTCTTCTCTACATATGAACCCTGCATTATTAAAAAAGTATTTGAAAAAACTGGCTTAATGGTAAATTACTGTTAAAGAGAAAAGGCTGAATTGATAAGGGAAAAAAACGGTTTAAAACGAGTGGTAACCATATTTAAAGAGAAGGTAATAATCCAGGGCAATTCACATAATATTTATTACAAACCCTTTTTTTGCTGCATGTTCTTTAACAGATTTACCTGAGTTTGTCCTGTGATGTTTTCCATTTTCAGGTGATGAAAACCCGTCTGACTCTTAGGAAGACCGGCCAGTACTCGGGGATGTTCGACTGCGCCAAGAAAATCCTGAAGAGAGAAGGGGTCAAGGCGTTTTACAAAGGCTACGTCCCCAACATCCTGGGCATTATCCCCTACGCCGGCATCGACCTGGCGGTTTACGAGGTGAGTGGCATGTAACGCACTGATCTTCTCAAACACCGACGCTGATACTCACATTTTACGTCTGTCAGTCTTTGAAGAACCTGTGGTTGTCCCGTTACGCCAAAGACACGGCGAACCCCGGGGTCTTGGTGCTGCTCGGCTGCGGGACCATTTCTAGTACGTGCGGGCAGCTCGCCAGTTACCCCCTCGCTCTGATACGCACAAGGATGCAGGCTCAAGGTACGGATGTAACTCTGAAACTGCAAACCTGAATGTCATTTAAAAAAGATTAAGGGCATTTTTAAAAGTGAATATTTATGTGACTGTTGCTTTTTTAAATTTCTATCATTATTTAAACCCTAATGAAAATATAAACAAGATCGTTATGCTGTAAAAATGCCTTTAAGTTTAGTTTATTTATGTTTCTTTGGTCCAAATGTCCATCCTGCAGCGTCCATGGAGGGCTCGGAGCAGCAGCCCATGGGTCGAATGGTGAAAAAGATCATGGAGAAGGAGGGTTTCTTTGGACTTTATCGCGGGATCCTGCCCAACTTCATGAAGGTCATCCCAGCCGTCAGCATCAGCTACGTGGTTTACGAATACATGCGCTCCGGCCTCGGCATCCAGAAATAAACCAACAAAGAGCAGTAGATTTATAACATTTTTACCCGTTTGTTTCTAAAGTCTAGGCCAAAAGTGTTTACATGGATCCAAAGTAAAGATTGGAGCAGGTTTAGTCAGTTTTCCCTCGGTTTGGGCGTCCAGGCTTTGTTTACAATGAACAGCTTTAAATGATAAGTTAATGGTTGGACTGGTCTGTGGTGAGTGGATTACCTTCAGCAGATATTGGTTTACAGTTTGGAGAAGCAGACAGGAGCACTACAGTGGACAGAGACAGCAGACAAATTATATTTACCAAACAAATAGGCCCACTTTTCAAGATTTCAAGATTGTGCCTCAATTTTATTTTTTGTTTTGTTTTTGTTGCAACTATTTTCCATTAGATGCACATGGACTATGGCAAATATGCTTTTAGGTTTTTGGTCATCCACCTTTTGGTCCTTTTTGACATTATTTAATGGTGTTTAAAGTACATTAATCTGCTGAATCCACAGTAATGCAGTTTATAGTTTGTTTTCCCTGCTTTTCCCAAAATGTAGACGTCAAATACCGACAGTAATACACTGACTATGGAACAGTCCTATCTCAATCTGACAAATGTGTTAGGAATTACATAAAAGGGTGAATTTCAACATATTTTTGGGTGGTTTATTGTTTTACATTTCTGTCACAGTTTACCCAAGAGCACTTTTAAACACCAAAGCCATCACCTGCTGAAGTGTAATATATTTTTGTTTAAGGATCAGGGTAAGACATAATTAAATCCAAGAATTGTCCAGTTTTTTATCAGACATTTGTGAGCAGGTTTAAAAGTCTGAGAAAGAGTGCAATACTGTATTTTCTCCTAAAAATACTGTTATGTTTGAGGTTTGTTAGATTGGTCCATATTGTTGTTGAACACAGAAATCACGTGCCTTATATCTTTTCTCAGTTATCTTTTATTGTAATGCCTTTATTTCTTATGTTTGGTTCATTAGATAATGGTGTTTACTTTAATAAACACTGAAAAATGATGAGACTTGAACTTGTTTTGCCTTTTTTTCATTTTTTCAGGATAATCAGGAAACATAAAAATGATAATGAACTATACATAGAATGGTTTTAAATTAATCAAGAAATACATTACTTTTTGGAGCAGATTCAACAGGTAACACCAGAGCCACTAACTTTTATTTGGCTGCACAAGTTAACTCCACTTGTAGCACTCAAGACCAGTCTTATCATCATTTTGTAAAGGTCTTGGTCCTGTCATGGTCTGGATCCCTTAGTCTTGGTCTTGGGATTCAAAGAACACCTCTATTGTTTTATATTCAATTAAAAATGTTGTTCTGACTCTGTCTCCTTCACCAAACACTAAACCCCTTGAGTCTTGGTCTAAGACTGGACTTGGACTGTTCCCATGTTTCTATTACAGTGTATCGTGCACTGGTCTTGATCTGGACTCGGTCTCGATCACTAAAAGTCTCCGTCCTGTCAAGGTCTTGATACGCTCTGATCCCGGACATGTCTCGGTCTCGACTACAACTCTAAAGGCTTTACGTCAAGCGTCATTCGTCTCGAACAATTACATAACTCCGTCTAAATTGGAGTAATCCCTGCTTCTCTTCAGTGATGTCAGTCCTACTTCAGCTGATCCCAGCACAAGGACAGAGACTGAACTGCAGACATGTCCTAAATGTAGCTCAGGGGCCATGGACCACCATCACTCAGTTTAAATAAATGAAACTCATAGTTTTTTTTAAAGATGCATTGTGTAAAATGTAGTATTTAATTGATCAAAATCAAACCAATCAATCAATACTGCATTTTCAGTAGTGTTTAATTCCCTCAAAAATACCTGTCTTTGAATTTGTCTACCTTAAAAAAAAAAAAGAAGACATTTAAAGCTAAAAACAACCATGAGGAAGGTTTTTTATTAGAAAAGTGCAGTCACTGTTCTTTATTGAAGGTGTATATATCTATTTAAGCCACAAATTGATTGCATTTTTGAATTTTTAAAGCAAATTCATCATTTGACCTATTTCTAATGGGTTTCTTCATAAACAGCATGTCCTTGCAGGGCTATTGTAGATTTTTTGACAAATTAGGGGTGTGAGGTATTGAACTGCAATTTTGAT
Source organism: Rhyacichthys aspro (assembly GCA_036850595.1). Taxonomy (NCBI): domain Eukaryota; kingdom Metazoa; phylum Chordata; class Actinopteri; order Gobiiformes; family Rhyacichthyidae; genus Rhyacichthys; species Rhyacichthys aspro. The sequence goes on from CM072151.1 coordinate 5,467,646, forward strand.
AACAGATGTCCCGAAAACCAAACTTTTAACCTAAAAAAAATCTTCTATTGTCAACACTGAGCAAAAAACAAATGCATTAGAATGAGATTTATAACGAGATTTAAAAGTGAAAATTATGTTTTTCAGAGTTGTTTTTAATTATTTAAATAAATTTAAATGGACCAGGGTGAACATTTGGCAGCATTATTTTTAGTCTTTACTTTTTTCTTCTGAGAACAGTTTCTTCTCGGGGTAAATGTTGTTCACAACAAGCATCCCAATGAGAGAGAAGAAGGCGACCACAGTTAGGATGGAGCGCAGGGCTTTGAACCAGCTGGGGTAGGTGGGTAACAGAGACAGGTCGTAGTGAAGGGCGATCCCCAGGCCCATCACCACCATAGAGGCCGCCGGGACGATGCTTTCACTCATCAACATGGCCACCCAGGCCAAAAGCGACGGCACCACGCTGTTCGAGAGGTTGATCCAGTCGGGTTTAGCCGGGCTGCTCTCGGGCAGCGCAAAACCCCAGCGAGCGCCGCCCAGAAACGACAGAATAGAGGCTCCATAAGCGACTTGAGCGTAGGCCAGTTCTGGGATGTAGCTCTCGGTGACAGCCATGAACAGAGTGGGACAAACGAAGGGGAGGAGACCGGACAAACCCAAATACAGAGCCGGTCTGGGACTCTTGAACAAGTCTTTCATGTCGTAACGGAGCAGGTCGAGCTCTCGAGGGGAAGGCTCGGGCTGTGGGCGCTTTTTTAGACGCACAACAGACGAGTGGATAAAACTGTGAGGGGCAGTTCCTGGGGCTGTTACGGTTTGTCTGTGGGGTCTGTATTTGACAAGTATACTCGAGGCCGGGCCGTAATGAGACGGTGAGGTCAGAGTCGAAGTCCAACATCTGTGAGAGGAGCCTGACAAATGCAAAACCTGAGAAAAAGAGGAAAAGTAATACTTTAGAGATTATTAAATATTGTTGTCACGAAACATATAATTATTTTATACATAGATGTTGTAAAAGCTTCCAAAATCCAGATAAATGGGACAAATACAAACATAATTCTTTCAAATAAATGACTAAATGAATAAATGGCAGGGTTTTAAACTGCCTTTTTAACTGGTTATATTGGTGTTGCTGGCCTATTTATTTGGTCAAGACAAGTCCCCTCCCAAACTTCACCCCCCTTTGCTAACATGCAATTTAATTCTATATTTTGGCAGGTCACATGGTTAATGTTAAATCAAAAAGCTGCTATGAAAAGTGTCATTCGTTCTGGTACTTGTCTATTCAGCTCAGTTTCCAGCAATGGTATGTCCCACAATGAGTTTGTTTCATGCCTTGATTATTGTGACATTTTTAAACCGTGGTTTACCTTGAAAACAGTTATCACCCAATGCCTAGATAAGACACATTTACAAAACTATTTGACTATTTCAAACAACTTTTCAACCATTTATGTTTATCAAAATATTAAATCAATTGCATTTTTGGCATTGGAATGACCAAGAGGCTGTATGTTCAAAACGAAATCCAAGTCCTTTTTCTCAAATCACTTGTGACAGTGTTTACTTCTGATTCAGCCTGTAATATTTAAACTATAAAATATGCAGCTCCAGGTGTTTCTATTAAAATCAACACTCTACCTTGTGGGAAATGAAGGCTCCTCTTCTAAATGCAAAAGAAAACATCTGAGGAAAAGACAAATTAAGCAGACTTAATGACAGGTAAAACAAAACCTGACACTTTATTAATCATGTTATTTACAATTCAAGTTTGTCAGTACTATGGCAAAAAAAACAACCCTAATTTATTAACATATAGTATATTAACAAGTTCAGATTAAGAAAAGTTCATAATCTTGTTAACAGTAATAAGAGCCAGAGTTGAATATCTCATGCTAAATAAATCTGTATAAATCATTGAAAAACGTCCCAGAAAAGTGCTTAAATGCCGCTTTAAGACACTGCGGAGACTATACACTTTAAAATACATCCCTCTAGTCACTTACTGCACTCACCTTTGTCTTCAAATAGACAAATTTATACTTTATAAAACGCTGTTCATTTCCTCGGAGGTCAACAGTAAAACCATCACGTGGTGCGTCGCTCTATTCGGTCCGTGTTTGAGACTCCGCTTTAACTTCAGTTCCGCAATAATTTGACTTATTAAAAGAAAAGAGTCTTGTAAAACAGATTATTTTGTGTCATATAGATCATGCATTGTTCGTTCAGTACATTTTTCAGTCTGATTGAGTCATAAATAATAGCATTTATCCCTAGGTCCATGACACCTGCTCTGGTCTTTTGTCTTTTACTAAATGTCCACCAGAGGGCAGTATAATCCAATCCATTTGTTGTAAATCGTCCCTTTCCTTGTGCTTGACATTTATTAAAGCAACACTATGTAGCTTTTCAGGTTATATACTCAATAAGGAGAAACTTTAATGTAGGAACCAAAAAGGGGTTACAAAAGTTGTACATGTTACTTCTTTAGGACATTTTGAAACACTTTTAACAATGGAAGTGCTCTCTGATGCATTAATATTGCCCTAGCTCATGTTAACAAGATAATCTCACATGTTGTAATGTTACAGCTGATTTCTGTCCATTTACCCCTGCATGATAAAATACACTAAATACATGGATGGCAAACATATATGTCTTTATTATGTATGTTCATGTCAGAAGAATGTTTTAAAGAGCTCTGTCATTTCCACAGTGTCACATACAACAGACACTTGAATCAATGAGCTCTTTTCATTAAAAACAAGTAAAAGTATAACATAAACTGGGGAAAGCCATTGTCTTCCTCCGACGTCAGAATAAATACAGGAATTAGAAGCAAACGCTCACAGTTTGGAGATGAACTCAAACTGCTCCATCGCTCTGAAACACAAACAAGAGACACACAGTAACATCAGTAACACGTGGTTTGTCTTTAACACAGACTGGTCAATCATCTTCATTCTTTTTCTACCATAAATTAGTCTGGTCTCTGTGGAATTTAGTTGAATTTCCAAGGGGCAGTATTGACAGAAACAGAATAAACCACCTCTGGACCATAATGGTAGAAGCCAATCAGAGAAATGATTGCTTTGCGTTGCTTAAATGCCTCCCTATTTTAGTTAAATGGATCTTATCTCCATCTCAGACATAGACACAGTATTTTGTCCTCATATTTGAAGCAGACTTTCTGAAACTTGGATGCATTGTCAATATTTTATATAAAAAGAGAATAAATCCTTGTGTGTAGCAGCGAGAGGCTGGAGGTACAGCTGCTGCAGTAAACATAAGACTGTTCCCAACTTTATGAATTCATAGAGCTGTGCCAGTTTTATATAATTTATGGGCTCAATATTTGAGGCACAGGTTCTGCTTGTGTTTAATGCATGACGTTTATCACTAAAACATGGTCTAATTTATTTGAAAATATTTCCATTTAATGTCAATGTCCCAAAAGTGGTACAGTACACTTCACTACAAAACTACACAACCCATGGTTCAGCTGAAGGCTTGATCTGTGCTTAAAGGTATAATATACATTTCCTCTGTAACAATGTGGATGTGTCTGTAAACTGTCAGGGAGGGATGTTTTTCAGTGTGTAGCTCTCAACCACAGACAGACTTCATTTAAAGCCATAGAAAATTTGACAGAGAATAGAAAAATCATGCCCATTATGGCTTTAATAAACATCAATGACACTGACCCCTCCACAGCAGCCGCAGCAGTCTCCGCACAGCGCCCCCAGCAGGCCGTTCACCACCTGCACAGCACACAGTCCCACCTGGATCAGGCCCATGACCAACAGGACCGAGAACAATGAGAGGTGCCAGTGGACGATGTCTTTAGGAGCTTCACATTTTTTCCACAAGCTCTGGTTCTTCAGATAGTCACTGCAGAGACAGAGAGCATGCAACTGTTTGTATGTTTTGCTTTAAGTCTGATACTTTAGTCCTGATTTAGTCTTGGTTTACACCTCTTGGGTAAGTCCTGTTGTAGACCTGGTAAAGCCTGGGTTTCTTCTCCATTTAGTCTTAGTTCAGACATGGTTTATCCCTGGTTTAGGTCTTGTTTAGTCCTAGTTTAGAACTGGTCTGACATGGTTTCGACAGAGTTTAGTCCTGGTTTCAAGCTATCTAAGCCATTGTTTAGTTGGTTTAGTCCATATTTAGTCCTTATTAAGATCTGGGTAAGTCCTGATAAAGACTTGGTTTTGACATTGGTTTTGATAATGGTTTAGAGGTGGTTTCGTCCTAGATTGGATGTGATTTAGTTCTTATTTAGTCCTGATTTAGTCATGTATCAGTTTTATTCATAGTTCAGGCCTAGTTCTACTCCTTTCTTTACTTGGTTTAAACTTGGTTTAGTCCAAACTTAGACCTGGTTAAGTCCTGATTAGACCTGGTTCTGACATTGGTTTAGTCTGAATGAATGAATTAGTGAAGGCTAAGACCTGGCCCAGACCTAGATTAGACATAGTTTAGTACAAATTTACTTCTGGTTTAGTTCTGGTTTACTGATTTAGCTTTGCTCTAGACTAGACTAAGACTGTTATTTTTATTGTTTAATTCTGGTTTAGAATTGGTTGGGCCTCAGTCTGTCTTAGATAATGTGAATGAAGAGTAAAGATGGCTCAGATTCTCAGTCGTCCAGGTCATTTGTTGTATATTAAATGGTTTCTTAAATGCCTTCTACATAAGCCTATTGTGCACAAACTCAAATGTATGTTTATTTATCTCACCCGTTCTCAAAGGGATAGACCCACGTCCCGTTGTTAATATCACACAGCGGGCCGTGGTTTATGGCCACAGCAGAAACTATGACCGAGTATCCTGCTCCTAAAACTCCAACGGCAGCAAACAGTATAGAGCTGAGCATCTGTACAATGAAAAAAAAAAAAAGACAGGGTCGATCAATACTTTACAATATGTCACATTTTAACAAGGATTACAATGTGGTTATTGTTTCACACACAGTCACACACCTACACATTCCTCAAATATCGACTGTTCAGACAAAAGAAACTCTGTGTAAAAGTCATGAGAAGCTGGCGTCAGATCAAAGTCTAGTTGCTATCGTCAGAATGTCATTTTTGAGAGTGAGCTACTGTTGAGTATAAAGTGCTAATGTATTTGTTTATCAGAGTAAGTCAATCAAGCTTTCTGTTCGTAGGCAACAAATGAGACCAACACAGTTACCAAAGTATTAAACCTGTCAACAGTAGAAATTAATGGACCAACAGACAAACAGTGTATTTGTACTCTATATAAACTCACAATTAGCTCTAGGTTTTTGGGGCTAGTAATGCTAATGGACATCAAAATTCATATCTTTTTTTATTCAACTACAGCACGTCATTAAATCCTAAAAGAAAAAGCACTCAATCAGCACCATGACAGCTGCATGGGACATCCTTAAAACAACACGATCCCTTTTTACTATTGAATACACAGCTTCAAATCATGAGATATATAGAAGAGTGTCATGTTGAGTCTTCCCTGACATGAAAAAGGAAGAATACCTTTAATGGACACCTGCTTGATTGTGTACTTCACTCAGGAACTCAGAGTTCTCCAGAGTCTCATCAGATCAACTCAGTTTTCCTTTACATTTTGATTTACTATGAGATATATGTGAACACGATAACACCTCTTTGCATTTGCATATCTTAACAAAATTAAATACGTAAAGCTCCATGGCAACCAGAGGAGGGAGCCATTACTTCCTGTTCATTTTTCAACAGGTGCCCAGAGAGGACAAACTGAGCACTTTTTTGGGAGAGGCACATTCTCTTTTCATATGTGAACACACAATTTTTCACAAAGGCTTAGGACATTTATGAACCTAATAGGCCTGAGAACAAAAGAAAAAAAAAGTACTTTCCACAAATTTCTCTTGGATTTGAATGAACATCTTCCCTATCCAATATTTTAAGTATGGATAAAAAAAAAATATAGTCCCCTCACCGCGAACCTCCGCCCACAGCTCTCGTTGCCGCAGCAACCGCAGCAGTCGTTGTTCTTCAGACCCAAGAAAACCAGAGCGGGGAAGATCATCTATTACAAACAAACACAAAACACCATAAAGCCATAAAGTTTCTCTTCCTCTTTTTTATTTAAGAGGAAATTTAGGAGAGAATTGCACCATAAATCAAGGATGAACATGAAAGTGATTGTTATTTTAATTCACCAACTTATCACCTTATAAAACTGATTCATCCATTTATTAAATTGTTTATATAACCTTAACATTATTTATCCCAAAATATTAGGATATTGGGCTTTCCATTGAGGCTTGTGACCGGAAACAAACCTATATCATTCGTCTAGAATTTTGTTTTTGTTAAATAGCTGCTCAACTTATTTCCGATAGAAATACAGATCGAATACACTCATTGCCTCTTGCCGTCACTTTAAGACAATAACTGTTTACTGACCAGAACTCCAGATCCCATGATGCCTCCGAAGTAAAACACCTGAATAGTGATGTGTTCCTTGTCCTCAATGGTACCTCCGGGAAAAAACAGCAGGATGTTGCACAAAATGCATACAATGGCCAGAGGGATGAGGCAAATGCCCAGACACTTCGCAAAACCACCTGAACACATCTTTACGGCTTACACAAAATTCAAAATAAAATAACTATCAACTACACAGGTGTGAAGACGAAGTTTTAGTCCAGGTTTTGTTAAATGATTACACTACAATCTGAGCCTTTCCAAAGACCTGATATATTGGTCCCTGGATGCTTTACTGTCTGCGTTTGAGGATGTTTGAGGCTCCAGGTGTGGTTTTATACCCCTTCGCTTCCCTCATCACGTGATGCCCCTGCCTCACTTCGCAGCAGGACATAAAATGCAAACATGAACTGCACACAAACGCACAGAGAACCATTAATGAGGGCCATATATCAGTGTGCACACAGCCACGTCAGAGAAGACACACGGGTTAATAATCCACCATGGGTTTTGTGTTCATGGAGACGGTAGAGGAAGTGGCAGAAGGTCGCTCGATGAAGCAGCTTCTCAAACCAAATCTGACTCGAGTTTTACTCATAGAATATGGATCAATTAAAGTCATCTAAATTATTTTGTAGTGCATTTGGATAATTGGATTTTGAGTTTAATAAAGGATGTTATGATATAATATTGAGAAGAAATCTTACAGAATGAAAATGCAGAAGCTCTAAACCAAAGTAGTAACCAATTTCACAAATGTATGGACAGTTTTGTGTGGGACACCTTTACCTGGTAGAGTGTGTGCACATTATCAAGTGACTGAGGTTCGAATCTGGCTGGTCCATTTGCTCCATGTCATTTCTTCTCTCATTGTTTCCTGTCTGTCTCCGTTGTTGCTATCAATGAAAAGTAAAGAGGCTTAATATACTGTAAACAAGTTTTTACCCTAAATAATTTCATTGAGGCTTTGCCAATAATAATAATAAGCATTTTGTTTTACCTTTCTTTTCAGTTTTTTCTTTTTTCACTGGAATAACCACTTTAATTGTATGTACAGCTGTTTATTTACAGTTTTTGGTATGTACTGTCCATGCACCATGCACTTTTAACATTGTGTTGGTCTATGGGACATGCAACATTAATATATGCAATCAATGAGTGCAACTAAACTACAAATAGGTATCTTGATTTCGTCACCAAAATAAAATAATCTGTAGCCCTCTTTACTCCTGCCTGTGGTTGTACAGCTACTGAGTTATTAAAATAGCCTGAACATAACAGCACAGTATATACATGTCCTTCAGTAAGTGTACAGTAAGTAAGTTTCTATTTCTGACATAGCTTTCTCACCCATCAGCAGAATATAGTCCTGCCTGTCTACAGCTACAGTAATATACATTTCAGCTTTAAATAAACATATTTATGCTCCGAGCCACGTCTTCAACTCAACATCAAGTAGAACAAACTGACATTTTTATAAGAAAAAAATCCTGCCGTATATACAGTCTTTTAGACAGGCTAGTTTACGGATTAAGTTCATTATAAGCTATACAATATGAAATTAATGATAAGAGACTTTACTGAGGCCTTTATGCTATATTACAATTGCAGCCTATTTAGCTTATAGTTACTTAGCTTTTTGTTTTTATTACTAGAAGTAATAAGTAATAAGAGTCATTCAGTGTATTATTAGTGTGATTATTACATGCATGATTAATATGTAATAAAGCAACTAAATGAGAAATAGCCTTGAAATTACACATGTATAAGTAATACATACAGACTGACAGCTGTTGAGGCAGTTATGGTTTCTAATAGTTTAGTTCTTCCTGTTTGTACCTCAAACTGCTATAACATGCTTTGGTATAGGCTAACACGCCCTGTCAATATTTTTGGACCCTGAAATGCTATCGCAGAAACCATTACTTATTCCTTTTTTAACTTCTACACGAGTTGAAGGCTGTGAGTGAAAGTAGCTACCATCAGTGTCATCTGGCTTCTCTCCAGTTCACTCAATCGATCCCAGAGCCACTTAAGCTAACTTCCACAAGTTTGAAGTCCAGATTTAGCGATGTATCTCTGTCGAATCGTTTTAGTGCCCTGCGTGTGGTTAGTTCGTGGGTAATTCATGCATTAAATAATGGATTCCTTTGTTTTCTCGTCTCGTCGCTCGCCGGTGATATCTTTAAGCGGCTGTGTAGCGTCCAGTCAGCCGTTAGCCTCCAACCTCGGACTCGGTGAGTAACCTGCAGACTGTTGCCATGGAGATCAACTGTCAGATGATAGTAGAAGATATATAAAAGTTAACATTTGGGTTATTTTTAACACAAAAAGTTGATTGTTATGTTTGTTGCAGCTATTAAGAAATAGGATTTGAATAAAAGGCTTTGTTAAGGGATAATTTGTGAAATATATCTGATTAATTATATGGAAACGTTTAGTTAAACGTCTTAGAATCGTGGCCAGAGGTAGCATTTATCGTTAGCAGGTTAGCTTCAAGGTTAGCTAAAGTGTTGTTTTTTTCTGTTTGTTTTTTTCTACAGCTAACCATTCTAAATGAAGAAAGGGAAAATACAGCCAGGGTTAAACTATTTATGTGGTAATTAATGAATAGTTACATATTTAATAAAGAATAGTGCACATTTATTACTTCATAATACAATGCTAGCTATCTTTAATGCATTATTCAAGTGTCTTTGTCTAAAGCTATTATATATATATAAAAAAGGAATGGTTCAAGAAGGAACTGAAACTGAAACAAAAAGGACTCAGTTGCATGAATCCATAGGCAGACCACTGGTTTTGAATTCTCTGAAAAGCAAAGCATACTGCACTCTACCTAAAGTTAAATATAACATTTTCTATACATTACAGACATTATCACCCAGCCTTTGCTTGTAAGTGATTTGAAACATGTTTAACTGTCTTAATACACTGGAAACCAACAACAGAACAAATTTAAACTATGAAATCTACTAAAACTTGATGGTTTTTTATTTACAGTAACTGTTCTTTGTTTGCTGTGTGTAGATGTCCTGAAGCGCGGAGGGAATGCAGCAGATGCAGCTGTGGCAGTGGCTGCAGCGTTGGCTTTGACAGAGCCGTGCAGCACTGGACTCGGTGGAGATGCCTTCTGCTTATTCTACAACGGACGAACAGGAGAGATCAAGGGGTTAAATGGCAGGTACACACAAGTTCCTCTATGTTCTTTCTCTCTCTGATCTGTTTATAATTAATGACCAAAGCCTTTTGTGTCCTCACTCAGTGGTCGCTCAGCTAAAGCCCAGTCCTTGGATTATATGGAGAGTCGAGGTTTCAGCACACAAGCCCCACCCTCAGCGTTTGATGCTTTGAATGTGACAGTCCCTGGAGCTCCAGCGTGTTGGTGTGATACAATACAGCTTTTTGGCAGCCACAAGGTTAGACTATACCACCCGTTCACCTACCAACTAACTGTCTGATTGATGAAATATCACATAACTCCTCGCACAGCAGTCTGTTTCTAAAATCATTTATTTTGAGTTCTTTCTCTCACAGGTAATAGTTCACTAATATACCCCACCACTGCTCTCCAAATCAGATGCTATCAGAGACATTTTATCATAACACTAATCACCGTATGATTCCTCTGGAGACCCTCTTATGAAATTAGAAACCTCCACATACCTCTTGTCTAAACAATGACTCACACTTCCTGTCCGGTGATGTTTCCTGTGAGCTCATGCGCATGTGTTTCCTCCCGTTTCTTCCCGTTTCGCCAGCTGTCCCTACAGGAGGTGCTGAGGGGCGTAGTGGAGCTGGCCGAGGTGGGGTTTCCTGTGGCAGAGGTGACCGCTCACCACTGGGCACAATGGGTCTCTCAACTTCGTGATGCCGGAAAAGAGCTCGGACCAGACCTGCTGATCGATGGACATGCACCCAAGAGGGGACAAGTCTTTAGAAACCCTGCGCTCGCCCGAACACTGAGGGTAAATCAGGACTCTTAAAGTGGGATGCCACTGATTGCATTAAACAGAGTCAATGCATGAAATGCAAAAAGCATTAGTGGAAAATAATATTGATGGTTTGGTTAGGCACATGCTTTATAAAACAGGCTTTGAAAGTATGTCTTCTGAGGCCAGTGACAGACTGAAAACTGTCTGACCGTGAAAGAGTGGTCAAAAAATCACTTTGTAGATGTTCTGTGAAATCAATGATAAAAAACATATATAACTCTTGTCATCTCTATTCACATTATGTAATAAGCATTTGTGTCATTAAGCGCCTCCCTCTTTACCCAATCTCCTCCAATTGGTCAGAAGGCCCACTCTGTTGTGTACTTTCTAAATGCATCTTTCCCCTTTGGTGGTACAGTACAAGTCGGGCTTGTATGCCACAGTTTGGTACAGGTAACATTGAAGTGGTTGTGGTGCGTGCAGGAGAGAGGACCAAACTAATGGAACCAAAAGATGTTACCACAGTAGTATAGTATGTTTTTATGGGACGCTTTGTACCCCTTTTGACGTTAGAAAGTGACCTGTCCTGACCCTGAGCTGTACCATATTGCATCAGAGGAAACAAGGCCCTTTGAAGAGCAAAGCCACTCTCAAATGGAATAGTATTCTGCCAAAGATTGTTCTTTGTGCTTTCCTAAAACTCTCTGGATGACAGATTCCTCAGCATTTGTAATAATGCATCAGAGTGGTCCATATGACCAATTAGGACACACTGGGTTAAGATCAAGGTAGACAGAAAAGTGACATGACAATAGATAAAATAATGTGTGCCCATTTAAGTATAGCTTAAAAACCTTTACATGTGTTGGACCAAAGTATCACTCCTATTTTTAACTAAATAAATCCCCAGTGACTGTTCAGTTCTCTCATCTGTCTGTAAGTAGAAGTCGGAAGGGTGGTCTCTGTAACCCTGACCTCGTGAGGAAGCAAAGGTATTTGGGAGGATTTCTCTTTTGAGGAAGGAGGGATGACAGAGGAAGATGTGAAAATGGGTTAAACAGGCAGGGGCCAGGCTGCAAAGACAATAAAACAAGCCAACAGAAGGGAAGTGGATTTGGAGGATGGGAGGTGAAAGGAGAGCAAAGGTTAACGGAAAGAAGGAGAGAAATAAAAGCTATGAAAAGGATTCAGATTTCAGGATTAGACATTAGCTAATATTTTTATTGTTATCAAGGTAGATATAGATAGAAAATAGTGTTGCAGCCAAGATAACATCACAGTTCTACCCTTTAGCCCTACCTCTTGTTATTTTTTTCATTGGAATCCCTTGATATGTTGTAAACAAACAGTACTTTTTCACGTCTTATGACCAGGGACGCCAGAGGAAACACAAAAGCTGATTAAGCTCCGTTGCACATGTTGATTGGCGTCTCATTTCTTTGGGGAAAGTGAAAGGCTAATGGAGAGGAATGAGAATTGGGACTGGGCCTAACTAAGCCAGAGTTACGACCAAGACCCGTGCATGATAAGTGAGGGTTGCTAGCACTTGGTGAAACAGAGAGTGGAGTTATCAGGCTTAAAATAATCATCAAATGAGCCATAGCTGTAGCTTCCTCAGTGAGACTTCTTTTGACTAATATAATCTGTGTATACAAGGAGGTATGTTTGTCTCAGTGCGTCACATTTAAAGTATGTATTGATTGATGCTCCAAAGTTGTAGCTCATTATCATTCACCTAATCATTAGTCAAGCAATAATGTGGCACACCCCTGACAGCAACCTCTACACATTATTGTTTTATCAGCTAGGAGGATTCCTTATTATAGTTGTGTACACTGCAATAATGAATGATTATCTTTTAGTGACAAGGTTATGTAAAATGCCACACCTTCTGACAATCAGTCTTATTCATTTTACTCAAACATTTACTTGGACTGCTTCTGCTGCTAATGTAAAGACAGACAAATGCTGTTTGTTAAATACATACAAAAATAGTGTTGAATGCAATAGTGTTCAGTAAACTGTGGAAAAAATGAATAGATTTCCACTAATAACCAGTATTGAATCTTATCAGACTAGTATCTTTTTTAGCTTCAACTATATAGTATTAATTAATTTGTTTTTGATTAATTAATTGAAATGTTGCTATTTTTCCAATTGTTTAATTAATAATACTAATATTTCTTGTATTAAGGATCCAGTGTTCATAAGCCTAACCTATTTTTGAACTCGTGTCTGAACAGTTTGAATCTGAAATATCTCAAATGAGTCACCAGCCGGAGAGAAACACACTCAGCGAGGCTAAAACAATGGCTATGAGCTCAGTGTCGGATGGATTTTATCATAACGCTCGTTCCTCATCGATGACTCTTTGTAGAGTCACTCCCAGCGTCCTGTGCATTCATTTACTGTGATCGGACTGGGACAAAAATACAATAGAGGGCACACCATGAAATACTTTGCATTGATTTTAGACCGTTCCCTGACTTCATTCAAGAGTTTGACATTGCTGTGAATAAAAAAAAAACCCACAAAGAGTAAACAACAATAACATTATGTAGAGTAATACAGCAATGTCAGACTACTTTACTAAACCAATATCTTTTATATCAGGAGTTTTAATAGCTTATACTTTTCTATTTTGATTTCATAAAAAACCTGGGAAATAAAAATAAAGCTAGCCTGTGGCACATTGGAAAACCTGCTTGACTTTTTACATAACAGCAAATACCTCATTTTAACGCTATAGCGCTAATATTTTAGTTTACGATACCCCAAATATTTGAAATGCCACAATAATAATTACTTATAATAATTATTAGTTATATGAACCCTGGATGTTTTATTTTGCAGGCGCTGGGTGAGTGTGGTAAAGCTGCGTTCTACGAGGGCAGAGTGGCTGCAGCCATTGTGGACGTCATCAGAGAAAACGGAGGGGTCATGACTCTGGAGGACCTCGGGAGCCACAACAGTGAGGTCATCTCTCCGATCGGGACTCGGTACAAGGTCAGCGCCGTCCATGTATTTCTCTGTTATTGTGTAATGTAACCTGGTGGTCCGCAGAGTGAACGAGCGTATTGTGTGTCCAGGACGTGACTCTGTGGGAACCGCCTCCAAACGGTCAGGGATTGGCTGCTCTGCTGCTGCTCAACATCCTGGAAAACTTCCCCCTCAAAGGTGAGCAAAAGGACAAGCTAGAGGCAAAATAAACCATCTCTGAGGTGTTTGGGTCTGGTTTAAGGGCTCATTTTAGGGCTCTATTTGAAGCAATCTTGTATAACCTTTTACTTAAATAATACTATGAATCCAGCTCCAAAATTTAGATGTGCAAGACTGATATTTCTAAATGAAGATCAGCATAATTTCTAGTAAATGTTTAGAAACCCCTCTGTTTCTTTGACCCTGTGTGTGTTTGTGTGAAGCTATGGGCCATAACAGCTCAGACTACATCCATATTTTGGTGGAGGCCGTTCGCCTGGCACAAACAGATGTCCTGCGTTACCTAGGCGACCCTGACCACGTGACTGTCCCCGTCGAAGCTTTATTGGACAAGAGCTACGGCCGGACGAGAGCCCAGAGCGTCAGCCTGGACAGGTGTGTGGTGTTCTGGTGCCAGTGAGTACCAGGCGCTGTCTGTTTGTTTTAGATACGACTCTAGGCTTATACTTCTCTTGGAACAACACTTTGACCTCATCACACCTTTAGCTTTAATGCTCAGTGTGATACTTGCCACAAAGTGAGGGCTTGAGTGGGTTTTAGCTGTAATTGTAGGATGGACTCTGAAGTTCTGATTTGAGGCTTTACTCACTGGACTTTTGTCTCTAGAAATCCTCGTCTCAGTGTTCAAATCAACTAATAATTGGATCACAGTGTCATTTTTCCCTGTAATCTCACTAAGTGTTTGGGACAGCATATTAATTTGTTCTGTTGTATATAAAATGAATTAGTCTGGTCTCTTTGGATTTAAGTTGGATTTCCAGGAGCAGTGAAAACGAACACAGAATAAATTGCCTCTGGACACAATTTGATAAACATGCAACAAATCAGAGATTAATAATTGTATAAAGACCTCCCCATTTTAGACAAACAGATTCAAATGGTCAAATGGTTTTCTACCAAGTGGAAGTTTCTTGAAGGTGAAGGGATACCAGATAAAAAATACAAGTATTCTGCATTTCTCACAGTGTTTCCTGACTAGTGTCAAGTTAAATACAGAATACAGCATTTGTGTTTGTCTCATCTTTAAACCACATTGGGTGTGTATTTATGGAGGTAGTTTGTTCAGCTTAGATTATGACAGATTTGACTTTCTTTATCAAACAGAACAGATAAGCATAGCATCTAAGGCAAGGCTAATAAATGCTCTGTTAGCGAACACATCTTTATGTTGTGGTATTATTTCCTACGCCATAATATTACTATAGCACTTTACAATGTAGATTCCTAAAAAAACATTTACATTTATAAGTGAGTGTGTTTTAAAGGCAGTTATGATTTATTTTCAACCCAACCCAAGTGTAAATTTGACTCAGTATTTTTTCATACTGAACTAAAAAGGAGCCAATAAAAGATTTTTATTTCTTTTGCTGAGCGGTGATGGTGAATGCTACTATGATGGGTCAATAAATGCCTGATATATTTGTCCTCACAAAGATAGAGTCGACAGTGTGAGTCACTGCTCTGTGGACTTTAGACCTCAGCTCTTTATCTGCTGCAAAACAAACACAAACACACCATAATGCTATAAAATGACACAATAATCCTCTTGCTCACACTCATAATATTCACTGCCAGTTAAATATAATTTTACAAGCTTTTTTTTTAGTCCTTTGAATCCAGTTTAGCAGGAGTTGATCAGAAGCAAACCAGAAATACTGAGTGTATTTTTGCAGTTTGGCTATTCACGTGTAATTGTAAATTCAATAATAAAGAGTGTACAGGAAATTACATGTACTGTTTACAGCTGCAGTTACCTGGTGACTGTAACACTGTGTGTATATATGCAACATGAACGCCACACCCTGTCATTCTTATTTGAATAATGTAGCTGTAAAAGAATAAGCACAGTTTGGATCTAAAACAGGAGGCTGCAGCTGTGACTGTGGTGTGTCTTGTGTGTGTTTAATATACAGTATATATTTCACATGTTGTTTTGCCTATAGTTCAAACTTTAAACTGTAGTTTTAATTGAGCATAAGTGAGTTCAACGTCTTGGCCCAGCCCTCCACAAGAGTCCCAGATACTGGTGTGGCCCATTGCATTCTAAAACCATGTTTACGCAGAAAACAGTTGACTAATTGGACGTAAAAACTTTGTGTCATTGTATTTTATTTTATTGGAATTGAATATAGAACAAAAGAAGGTGTACAGTAAGTGGCTGATAAAATAGAGGAGGCATAACAAAAATTGATGAACCAACTAACATAAATGCATAACTCAATGTTTAAATTCTAATGGAGTCTCTCACTATAATGTTAAATGAGATTTAAATAGTGCTGATGTCTGTGTGTTTTCAGAGTAATGGAGGGAGTCGTGCCCGGCCTGGAGACAGGAAGTGACACGGTGTATTTCTGCGTGATCGACAGTGAGGGCAACGCATGTTCGTTTGTGAACAGCAACTACATGGGGTTTGGGACCGGGCTCGTCCCGAGAGACTGTGGGTTCCCACTGCAGGTTTGAAAACATCATTTACACTAAAACCAACACCACTTAAAGTTTAATAACCAAACCTAAACAGAGCTGACGTGATGTGTGCACAGCTGGAGGCCAAGGTTTCAAATGATTTCAACAATTCTGGGAACAGTTCTTAGTGTCTGGTGTCCATCAGTTGGTTTATAGTAATCCTGGAAATCATGTCCCTACATCTTAGAAAAAATAGGTTTATCCTAAATGACCTCAAAATTACACACTGTCCTACTATATTAGTATAAATACCAAATGAAAAGAAATGTGCTTCTATGACCGAGTTATTAATCTATAAACATCGTGTCTCACACAAATCCATTCATTGCCCCTTTTTTATTACATTGATTACATTGTTATTTGTCACATGACACATCCTACTCTGTGAGGTGCAAAGGTAAAAGGTTTGTTTGTTCAAACTAAAAACCACATTGCAATCTGGCAAGTGACCCCTTAAATGTGAATAAGTAAATACTCCAAAATATCCAGTAGTCGTTTTTTGGCAGTACAACAATGGGCCAGTGTTTCTTTTGTGTCAAGTGCTCATTTACAATTGTATTACCTTTCACTCTTTATCTACAGAAATAGCAACATAAATAAAAGTGCAAAGTAGAAGAATACTTTGAGTTAGATTCTGTCTAAGTATTTAATAATGTAATTGTAAAATTCAGTATCAGAAATATCAACAATGCACAGTATTTAAGGTTTAAATTCTGTATTTTCTGTAACAGTGGCAGTATGATACAGTACACGATGTTATTAAATAAACCATGAAAGATATCTGAGTCCATATTTTCTTTGCCACAGAACCGCGGTGCTAACTTCTGTCTGCGTCGAGGTCATCCCAACTGCATCGCTGGAGGCAAACGTCCGTATCATACTATCATCTCGGCTCTTGTCACTGACTCCGAATCTGAAAAACTCTTGGCTGCTTTGGGCGTCATGGGGGCTTTTATGCAACCGCAAGGACACGTCCAGGTATAACGGGCATTAACAGGATTTGGGGGCATTAAGTCTGATTGTAAAAGACATTGTGACGGTTTATTTCCAGGTTTTGTTGAACATGTTGGAGTTTGGGATGAGTCCACAGCAGGCTTTAGACGCACCACGAGTCTACGTTCACTACGATCATAAAAGTATGACTTCCCTCTCAACAACAATAACATTTTCCACTCTTCATTATATAACACATTTTATTACATAGAGCCTTTATATTCCTATTAATGATTAATATGTGTTTATTCAAAGTCCTCCTTCACACTGGGTCATTGTGGGACTTCTGTTTCTTTTAACAGAATACACAGAACTCATTACTCATTTCTTATTGATGTAATGGTACCAGTTTACATTAAGGATGTTTTATAACTAGCTTATAAAGTTATTATGATGAACTTAATCATTAATAAACTCTACATGACGCTGGGTTCACTATTTGGCCTCTTTCCCGTTTATTTTACTCATAATCACAGCTTAAGACAGATATAAACTGTATAAATAAATGATAAACTGTATATAATCTATTTTAAATCAATTAAAAACCTTTCACAATAGGCCTTTCATTGTAAAGTGGTACCGATTTCATTTTATTTTACTGTGAAAAACTTGTTTTTTACTTTATCTGCCTTATCGTTCACAAACATCGAGGGGCTGAGCTATTGTCGTATGTTTTTGTGTCTGTCTCTGCAGGTGATCAGTGGACTGTGAATCTTGAGGAAGGCATGGATCAAAATGTCGCCGAGGATCTGAGGAGACGAGGGCATGACGTGAAGTGGCCGATCACAGGTGAGTCTAAAGTTAGTCTAGTGAGTCTAAAGTCATACTGAGAGGACGAGGAGTGATGTATCTTCCTCATTTCTCTCACACTCTCAGGTCATAAGAGGTCTCAGTTTGGGCGGGGCCAGATCATCACCGTGGGCGACTGGTGGGACCCATCTGTCAATCAAACAGATCGTCCAATCAGAGTGCTGTGGGCGGGATCTGACCCCAGAGCCGACGGATGTGCTCAGGGATATTAGAGACTGAAGAGTTATTTTAACACTGATTTTAACATCATTTTATACTCCAATAATTTATTATATGTGGATATTGAATGTAATATTGAAATCAAAGCTTTGTCACCTGTTGCCTTTAATTCCAAAAACACTTGTTTATTGTATCGTGTAGAAACAGTTACAGATGATAATAGCTTCTGGAGATTAGTCAAGTTAAGTCTGGCTCACACAACAGGATTTTAATATCTTCTCACACAAAAAGCTGATCTGAAAAACTGTGCAGATTATAGTATTTTAAGAGGATTACCAGGGCTGACAGATGTTTTTATAGTAGCACTGTTTGAAATGATACATTTCTGGGGAGATTTTTATCCTTTTATTCAGAGGGAGACTGGAAATAGTGTGTGATAGAGGGGATTGACGTGGAGCTAATGACCCTGAGCCGGAAACAATTTGTTGTATTCACTCTACCAGGTGAACCACCACTGTTTTAAAGTGGTTTTGTGCTGCTCGTTTACAATTACTCGGTACCAACTTTAGGAACTTAGAGGATTTTACTGTAGAGAAGTTCAATAAAGAACATCTCCTGCCTCTTCACTTTTAATGATCAGTATTATTCAGTGATTAGTGTAGCATTCACATTGGGTTAAAACTCTCTCTTATCTATCGTGTCGAAGGTCTCTGATCCCATTTTTATTAGAGTCCAAACAAACAAGCTGAATTACTTTTATGACCCTGCTACCTTAACTTTCAGTGAGTCATGTCATTTGTGCTAAACTAATTTATTTGATTCACTTTTTTCATTGAGCAAGCGCATTTGAATTTGTTCTGTATTCACAACCAGTCTCTGTAACTTCATGAATCTGTGTCTTCTCTTCTCATCTCTTCATGTACAAGATCAATGAATGAATGGATGAATGAGTGAATGAAACTTATTAAGCCTTAAATTATGATCCTTCCTCTTTATGGTATGCTGCTTATATATGGTTTAACTTGAAGGCATTTTAAAATCTTATTTGACACATTTCTGATTTATTTTTGAACAGACAATGGTGCTAAATGAAATTTGCTGGATCTAGATTCATTTGTTTAGACATTTACTCACTTTAGACAAATGTAAAATAAATGTTTCAAAGTGTTTATTGATCTTTATTCAGTGCTGCAGTAATGAGCCATGCAAGATTAAAATGTCTACTTGTAATTTTATGAGCTTTCCCTTCTTGTATCTAAATGAGAAAGCCCTACAGAAACAAGTGTTGTGTGAATAAGAAAATGCCAATATAAGAAGTTGGGAAACCTTTCTAAATCTCCTTTTAAATAAGTGCATTGTTGATCCCCTTACAGCTCAAAGCCCTGGTACAGAGGCCTCCGTTTTCATAAAAGACGCTGTGTTTCTTTCACCAAAACACCGCTGGTTTACATAATCTGCGTTAATCTGCCGCGGTGCAAACATCTCGTTAGTGCGGGTCGTTAGCGGTCAGATCCAGATTACGGTGCAGTTTATCTGGATGTGGTGCATTCCTGGTGGATTTAAAGGCTCCTGCAGAACGCCTGGTCCCTGAGCCAAGCACAATACATACAGAAAACATGCATGAAAAGAGTGGCTTATTCCTGACGCAGCAAAAAGAGCAGCACTGTGTCCCATTGCCCTAAAAAAACACACAGCAAGTCTATGGATGGATTGTAAACATGTAGAAAGTCAGGTTTTCACAACAAAATGTAATGATCATACAAAAACTATAGTCAAAGTCAACTTTATTGTCAATCTTGCCACAGGTTCAGCACATACAGAGAATTGAAATTTCTCTTTTTTCCCTTGGTGCATAAAATAACAATTAGTAGTAAATAGTGCAATGAAATTTTAAAGAAAAATAACAAAAAAATAAATAAAATAAAAGTATAAAGTAAAAATATGGTTAGTTTACATGTGATTGCCAACAATTACTGGTCTGTCTGTAACAGAATAACTGTGGACAACAATAAATTAATGGATTACTGAATAAAATACTGAATAAAATTACTAAATAAAATCAGACAACTCACCTTTGTCCGTATTGGGGCTATGTAAAGGGAAGAGGAAATGGGACGGTACGACTTGTTGTAGTCATGAGTCAATCCAAAAACGTACCAAGTCTAAACTCATGGAGGAGTTAGCGTTTGGTGAAGCTTTGGGATATTATAATCATTTTCATTGATATCAGGTGGTGGTCAATGTTGAAATTAAATCCAGGGAGCTCTGTGTCCGAGACAGAGACAAGAGAAGTTTAAAAAGTGGTGTAAAGACCAGTTATGGATGTCTGGTCTTGGTCTTGATTTGATGTTACGCTGCCACGGTCTTTACTTTAAGTCTTGATCCCTAAAATCCTGGTCTTTTTCTGCAACACTCTGGCCTTGATCCATATATATATTTTACTTCACAAAGAGAATTTTCCACTTCACTGTTAAGCTTCTGGTCATAAACTTTCTTGTTTAGGTAATAATTCAGAATCATTTCAACACATTATGAGTACGTGCCACACAAACGAGTATATTTTGTTTTAAATTCATCCTTTGTCCAGAGTCACTTGTAAAACCATTCATGAATTTGTTTAACAGACCTTCACTGGCTTCAACATCAGCTGAGGCGTAATGACTTTTACAAACACACATCAAAAACCTGCCTGAATGTGAAAAACACACTTTGGAGAGAGTAGGACGAGGATGGAGCATAAAATAAGTTGTTTACAGAGTTGTTTGGTGCTGTTTTAATCCTCCTTCAGATGAATGTAAAGCACTCCTTTCATGTGTCAAGTAAAAATGTGTCCTGATATCATGTTTATTCGGAGGAGGCTTTCGGATAAGAGGCTGTGGGAAACGGACACACTCCTCCACACTGGATCTTAAGGGATTTCTCGGACTCTTTGCACCCATTGGCCGGCTCTTTTCCTGTGCGTTTCCTGTCTCTCTGCTGAATGTATGTCGAGGGGGGTTTGGTTAACACTCTCTCTCACATAGTCTCTCATTTGTTGGTTTCCTGGCTCCCAGCTGCTCGGATCCATCCCCAGACAGTCCCGCAGCTGCGTTAGCCTCTCTCCGGGTCTGTGCTGGACTTTTAGGTGGAAAGATGTGCTGCTCGGTGGGATTTGCTCGGTCGTTAGGCCTGGCTCTTGTGCCCCTGGCTGTGTGCTCGATTGTGGCCAACCTGCTGCTGCTGTTTCCAATGGGAGAGATCACTTACCTCCAGCAGGACCGACTCGCCAGCTACATCTGGTATTTTGGAGGACTAGGCGGAGGGGGAGTCCTGGTGAGTGAAAATACTCCTCTACAATAAGAATTCTTCAGAAGAGTTACAGTTAAAGTTTTGAACAATTACTCTTGACAACAGTTTTGAATTATAATAGACTATATACTAGTTTAATTGTTTATCACTGGCTGTAATAAGTCCTCTTGTGCCAAATAGTGAGCCAAGTCTTTTTAGTTACAACCAATTTCCTTTCCTTCCTTCCTTCCTTCCTTCTGTTTTGATCATCTTGGTCTAAAATGCTTTATAATTATTTGCTATTGTAGTAAACCATTTTAACACCCCTTGTGCCAAAAGGTATTTAATTCCTTTTGCCAAAATGTGAGCCAGCACAGTCTTTAAGTTATCATCAATTAAAGAAGCACCGTGCAACTTTTAGCTCAAAAATATATATTCTCAAAATCATTTCTTCGGTTCTTAGACCTGAGATCAGTAGAATCATGTCATCATCTATCAGCTGGACACAAACCTTTTGTAAGAACATATTTGAAAAAGAGTAGCCGTTTGTGAGGAGCAGCTTAGGACATTAGAGGCAAATTAATAATTCTAAATTAACACTTTAGAATAAGTTACACTATTAAGCTTTAATTAAGTTTTTATAACAACTTAATTAATCCTTAATTCTTCATTTACAAAGCATTAATCCAACATTAATAATCACTTTTATGTTATAAATATTGTTTATTATTTGTTGTTTGTTAAACCCATGTGTAATTATACATATACATTATATTTAAGTGTCTATACATTGTTTATTAATTAATTTATTGTTAATTACATATCTATTAATGCTTAACTACTGTTTTATTGCGTGAATTATTATAAAGGGTTACCACTGAGTCAGAGTAAAGAGAGTAATACCAGCACGAATTGAGCCCTACTGTGCTCCGTGAAATAAACTGGAATTTATAATCATTTACAAAACCTGTGATAATACTGTAACATGAACTGGAGAATTGCTTTAATGGAATAAAACACAGGTAGATGTTTTGTTATTTTATATTACAACGTCATATTTTTGAAGGTGACCAGGTGCCTCTTCATACATCTCTGTTTTTCTCCTCTCTGGGTCACATGGGGCTTTTTTTTTGCTGCAGTACCTCAAGTGTCCATTGGTAGAAATGGGCAGCAGGGCAGACAGGGCAGTACCCTATGCAGAACTTAATACACAATCGCAGGGCTAACACTCAGAGACAGACTTAACAGAATTAATTTACTATTGAGGATTTAGAAACAACAGTTCATCTTTGAAATTAATAATAGACTCAGTCGTGAAGCGCTGTGAGTGCCTTGAAAAGCACTATATAAATCTAAAATTTATTTATTTATTCCACTGTGCAGCTGAGTTGTAGTTTAAGAAAAAGAGGAAATGTCCTTATCTCCCAAAAGGACGAGAAAATGGATGACGAGGACGGTACATTGGAGTTTGTCAAGTCAGTGGCCAGCTCTGTACGAACCATGTGACTTTGTTTTTCCTAATGATGACTAATCAGTTATTTCTGCATGACACGAGCCAAATGAGCAACGGGTATTTATTTTCAGTCTCTGTCCTCACAAGGCGTTATTCACCTCAATCAGTTACAGCACAACAGCAACCAAAACAAACTCACTGATAAGACGCTGAGACAAGTTCAAACTGTGGGATTTATTTATAAAATCAGAGTCGTATCCAGTTCAAACGGTGGCAGTAATATCCTTTTCTTTTGGGTAATGAGTTTCCCATCTGGGGGGAAATGTATAAGGGAGTTTTAGAGCTCCTGCCTGAGGTTTGAACATATTTTAAACGCTAATGTAGACCTTCCTCAGACATGAACAAGCTTTAGGAGTAGAGCACTAGAGATTATTAATGGTTACTTTAAAAATATCGTAGTAAATGAGTGATAATGTTCAATTAATACATATTTACAACAGAAATCAAAGAAATCCTAGTCCAGACTCTTGGAGGTTAGTGTTTGGCGAAGGAGGCAGAGTTAGAACAGGATTTTTAATTGAATATAAAATGATTGGTTTTCATTCAATCCCAAGAACAGATTAATATACAATTTGTGGTCTTTGTTAGTCTTGATTGGTCTGTGAGAGTTTGAGACCTTGACAAGACCATTACAAAAGAGTCTTAAGGCTTGTCTTGAGTACAACACTTCCATAGTCTTTTCTCCACTTGTCTCTTATTGAGTGAAAACAGCGGTGGCAGTGTCCAAAACTAATCACAGCCTTTTTTATTCAACATTATTCAGAGCAAACACACACTTCCTTTGTCACTTTTTTCTTTATTCAAAGTGGCATTTCTGCTTTGTTTCAGTAAAACTTCCTCTAAAAGTTCTTGAAGTTGTTGTAGTCGCAGATGGTGAACAATGAAGGTTTTTGTGTGAATTAATCTGTCTGCTCCACGCTGCTGAGCTAATGGCTTTAAGTCCAGAAAAGAGCCGTTTGTGGCGTTGGCGGCTCATGAACTGAACACACTGTACTTTTTCAGACAAGAATAAGCTTTAGCAGAAGATGAATGAACTGTAAAAATGAGTGAAAAAGTTATCAGTTTTCAATTGTATTCAAAAAGCAACATGCCATAGTTTACATGCATCATTTAGTTGTCAATATGCAGCTATAGGTTCTTCTTTGTCCCTGTATCTGTAAACCAAGCCTCTGTATCTCTGCATTTGACCATGTTTACTTAGATGAGGCTTTTTTGTGTGTATCAGGAGAAATATGAATTTGATTTTCTTCTTCTATTATGATGTATGAGCACAGTGGGAAAGTGCTGTGGCCTTAGAGCGTTAGACTCAGAGGGTTTTCTTTTGGTAAAGAGTAACTTAACTTGAAAGCATGTTAACATTCACTTTCAGATGTGCTCCCAGATTATGAAAACCAAGTTCTGGGTTTATGGCCCATCTCTAGATAAAACCTGCCTCCTGCAAATAGAAGAAAACTTTATAAATCAAGGCTGAAGAACTCCATCAGTGCCATTAGTTCATTGGTGGAGTGAATCCAGCAGTGCTCAGTTTGTCAGTAATGGAACGTCCCCAAACAAATGATCATACACAATAATAATTTAAGGTTTAACTGGTACTTTTCTATATACTTCATTTACACATAAACAAATAGAAAACTAATTTACACTTCTGCCACTGACATGAACCTGTTCCGTGAGGCATGTTGTTTTTCTTTTTTGTGTGAACTTAACAAAATGATCAAGTGTCAAAGTTCAAAGAGAAGTCCTCAGAGACAAGTCTATCTTTAGTCTCCTTCCTTCCCTCCTCTTTCCTTCCCTCCTCTTTCCTTCTCTCCAAACGTCGTCCTGTGTTTTATTTCAACAGAGATGTCACGGAAAGCCTCAGGAGGATGTTATGAGTCCAACGTGACCTGCTCCTCTTCACTTTTTTCATCAGTTTATTTGTCGGTCAGGACTAGTTTTTTCTTCTGGTGCTGGTCACAGTGAAGAAGATGTATTATTCCTTTATTAAAGAAAGGAAGACTGCATTAATGCGTGTTTTACAGACACTGACCTCAGGAACTTCCCTTCTTGTGTTTTGATGTGATTTATATTTCCTGTCAATGGGAGACACTGTTTTTGTGAGTGCTATGGAAACTGCAGATGTTTGGATTTGCTGGTCTCTTGCCATTAGTGACATTATATACTTTATTTTATTTGTTTGGCCAATATTTTACATATTTTTGTTCTGCTGTTGTGATTGGATTTAACTTTTGACTGTCTACACTACAAAAAGCTGACGATGCATTTATGCTCTGCCAGGCTGCAGGACAGGAGAATACTGCCATGAGGTGCACTATATACCCCCAAAACAACAGCTGCCTCACATTAAAATAAACAGATATTAATTTTTTCAGGAAAGACTGCACCTTTTACACGATTTGTCCATCTTTCCCTGAGTTTTCTCTCTTTTTTTTACTTTTTTCTGGCTCTGATGGAGGATTTAAGCACAGGTGTCATGTACAGTCTGTAAAGCCATCACAGCTGATATTAGGCTAAACGAAAATACATGTCTTGTCCTGTCTTGACTTTTTTATGATGGAGTCGGGCCAATTACTCACATATAATTCACTATCACAGCCCTACTTCTTGTTAAACCTGTCAAAAGCCTGAGTGCAGTTTGCATTTTCTTGGGTTTAAAGGTTTGATGAAGCCACGAGAAGCAGATTGTTTAAAAACACTCTTCCTATTGTTGTGTTGCAGATGCTGATTCCAGCTGTGGTCTTCATCACTTTGGGGAAATGTGGCTGCTGCTGGAACGAGAGCCTCATGGTGAGAAACACGTTTATTTATATTAAAGCACCACAGACAGTGACTATGGTCAAACTTCTGTAACACATTAAACTGACATAGTTCTGATACTAATTATACACTTAAGATCACAGTTCTTTCATTCTCCCAAAATGTAACTGTGCAAAAATCTGCAATGTCAACATTAAGCATTGATAAAAACATGATATTGTGTTGTTTTTTAAGTTTATGGCATTGATTATTATTTTTAATCGGTTAATGAATGACTTCACTGGTTTTGACCTAACAGCTACAGAAAATTAGACAAACATAATGAGGCTTTTACTTGTAGAGAACTTTCACTTTTATTTTGAAAATGTTATAACCTGCTCCCACTAAACTGCAAAAACCTTAACGCACAAGTCCCCAACTTTTTTACACCACAGACTGGTTTCATTATTTTTTTTTCATGCACTGGGACTGATATCCCTGACGTAACATAAATTATATATGTGAATAAATATATGTGTAATTTTTTTGCTGGCAGTCTTCATCGTTGGGTCCTCTCGCTTTTCAAAGTAGCCCTCCATAGATTATTGTTTTTTACTCATTTTGCCAAAGTGTATGGGCTTAATTTAGGGAAAAGGTGAGTCAAGTGCAGGAAAACTTCAAAATAAAACACCCCAAATTTACTATTTTTAAAAATAAAATATTACTTTTTCTTTTTATGGCCCATAACACGTGGTTGGGGATCTTTCCCTTAAAGGAAACTTTTGGTCTGAAGTCTTGTTTCATGTGGCGTCCACCTGCCTTAAAATAACACAAAACAGGACTATTTTCTATGCCACCATATTGTTTCTGTGATGGACGATCTTGTGTAAAGCTCTCAACTAGAATAAAATGATAATACATTTCAAATAAGAGGTGGGAGGAGTCTATAAATAGACTACAGTCCTGTGTTGTATGGCTTTTTTGTCTCCAACCATCGCCTCTGTCTTTTTTCTCTACTATAAGATGAATAAAAGTTCTCACACTCATTAAACCGAGTAGTTTTGAGGTGAATGATAATCCTCATTTTAAAACAAGCCTCTCTTTGTTTGTTTGTCACACTCGCTGCTCTCAGTCCAAAGACCAGCTGCAGTCTCTGTGCAGCTGCTCGGTCTGGGATTAAAACCAGTCCAACCAAACAAAATAAATAAATAAAGCCTCGTTTTGGCTTGATCTTGGTTTAATCTTGGGATAATCTTTCTTTAGTCTGGATTAGGCCTGGTTTTACCTAGTTTTAGTCCTACAAGCTTAGTCTAAGTTTATTCAGGTATAGAGTTTTATTCATTTACACCTTGATTAGTCCCAGTTCAATCTAGTTTAGTCAGATTTGAGTCTAGATTTGAGTTTAAGTTTAGTCCTAGTATAGTTTATTTGGGGTTTAGTCCTTGTTTTAGTTCCTCCACTTCTAAATCTGTGATAATGTTGTTCTGTTCCAGATGTGTGGGTCCGTCCTGGCCGCGGTGGTGGGGCTGCTCGGCTCCAGTTACTGTTTCGTCGTGTCGGGCTTCGCTCTGGTGCAGGGCCCGCAGTGCTTCACGTTGTTGGGATGGTCGTACCCGTTCGCTGACCAGGGCGGCAGGTGAGGACCCGCTCCAGTAATGTCTCAAAGGGCATGTATGGGGATTAAGACGGAATTTAAGAGGTTAACACATGAAAAACTGTAGTTCCCAGTGTAAATTGATTCTTTAAATCCTTGAAATGTATTTGAATGTTGAAGAAAAATCCTGTTGCTGCTGATATTGTCATACTTCATCACCTCATTTGAGATGCTCATTTACATCTCAGTCGTAAACAGAAAGGTCTTTGAATATGAAACCAAGACCTTTGTCCACACTGTGATTGTTTGAAAACTTTCAATTTGTTTTTTGTGTAATATAGTTAAATTAAATTAAATCCATAACGCAAATCCCTCCATGAGTTTGGACTTGGTCTAAAACTGGACTTGGAGTGTATTCATATGTCTTCCAATGTGTCATACACCTGCCTTGGTCTTATCCTTACCTTATGTTATAGTCTTGGTTAGTGTGGTCCTGACTTCTACACTGGTTTATGCCATAAAACAAATCTAAAATATTAACATTTGATTTAAAGTATGTGATTTTCTGTTTCAATCTCCACTCACGCCCAAAAACCTAGCTTGGCCTACAGACCTCTCCTGTTTGTCTTTTATTTTTTTTAAAAAGTAAAACTGGACAAAATTTTCCTCCACAAAATACTAATACATCACACCAAACTGAAGTTTAGAGTTTACTGTAAACTTTAAGCTGTGACTTTAGCGATCAAGCATCCGGCAATCATCTCCTCCTCGTTTAACACTGTGTGATTAAAGTGACAATATTTATTTATATTTCATGTTGCCTCCCTTTTCTCTCTTTTTTTGCTGTGTTTGTCTGTAAAAAGATGCATTCAGAGCTGTATTTAGCCATTACTTCCTTATTGACAAGCAGTGCTGACCAATGAGAGCACTTCTTTTTCCAGAAGTGAGCTGTGATTGGCCAAAGCTCCCGTTCAAGACTGAAAACTCTCATCTATTAAAATCCTTGATCATAAAACCTCGAAGACTACTCATATTTTCACAGATATTTCCTGTTACACTATGTTGTTATTGTGATTAAACTCTTCTCGTGTCTGTTTTGTCAGGTACCTGCTGCAGCCTGAGACGTGGTCGCGGTGTCAGCAGCCTCTGAACATCGTGGAGTGGAACGTGACTCTTCTGTGTGTTTTACTGGGCCTCGCCGTGTTGGAGTTCATCATCTGTCTGTGTCAGCTCGGGAACGGTCTGGTGAACGCTGTCTGCCGGCCCTGCTGCTACAAACAAGAATACAGCCTCAATGCGTAGACCACAACCTGCCGATCTCCGCTCGTGTCACTGTGAATGTGTCCCAAACCTCTGTTCAAATTTGACTCGGAAAACATAACCTACCAACATTAATATTATGTTTCGCCAGCTCCATTGGCCTCATTTCACTTTAAAACATGAAAAACAGTGGCTTACAATTGACGTAACGGTTCCCTTTTCTGTTCATTTATGGAGTAATCCTTATGTTTTTGAGTCGTACTTCTACAAGGCAAGTTTTATTCCCAGGACGCTTCATAAAGAGCTCATTTATGGGGTCCGTTTTATACAGAATTCAAAGATCTACATGAGCTACATCATGTTTCAGTTTGTGTGTGTCTTTGTACATTTGTTTTCATTGTCATTTTGCTGTAAATTGTGCCTTTTGGACGGTAGTTATGTTAGACATTTTATATATTTTAGCAACATATTTTTATAATGTTCATTTGTGCTGCCGTAAATAAAAAAATACTTCCATTTTAACCGTGGATTGTGTTTTCTTCCTTGTATTAGATACTCGTTAAGCTTTGCCCGTGGTCAGTAAATCAAAATAGAGTAATCAGTCCAATCAAAACAGACCAGGCTTTAGATCCTGTTGAGATTTATTTGTTTTTTATTTGATTCATTTGTTGCTGTGATTTGAAATAAGTTTGGTTCATTTCACAAAGCGATGGATCTTAAAAAAGTCTCGGTCTCAAACTCATTTTTGACTCAGTTCTGTCTCAATCTCAAGACCAACCAAGACCAAAGCTGCTCTTAGTCTGTTATTAGTCTGTTCTTGACTTTGAATGAAAACCTCAATCATTTTAAATTCAGTTCAGTTCAATTGTGGTCAAGATTAATTGACCGAGACCAAGTCATGTCCGAGACCAAAGTATCAAGACAAGACCAAGACTCAGAGCAATCGAGACGGAGTCAAGACAGAAACCAAGTTAATTTTTTAATTGAATATAAAATGAATGATATGAGTTGAATCCCAAGAACAGACAAAGAAATTAGTCGTGGTCCTGGTTGGTTTTGGTTGGTCCTGACATCTGAGACCAAGACTAGACCAAGACTTTTAGGGATCGAGTCCATGACAAGACCAAGACCTTCACAAAATAGACCCAAGACCAGCCTCGAGTACACAAACATTACTTATTTGCCACTAAACCATTTAATCCTGTAACAGTCCCAGCTGCAGATATTATGACGTATGTGGGAAATTACAGCTTAATATTGACTTATTTTTTACGTTTGTTCCAAGTGTTTCCCGGACTGAGACCATGGGGTTTCCAGTGTTACATTTATTGATCTAAACGAAAGTGAACTCTGGACCTTCAACAAAACTGGAATGAGGTCAGTTTGGACACTACAGCCTCCACAAGCAGCGTTTAATAGACACATTACCAGAGCTGATGAAATACAGTGCTCTCTAAACCACTGTGTATCGAGACTGAGACTTTTAGGGATTGAGACCAAGTCAAGACAAGTGTATGATACGTTGGGATCAAAGGGAAAAGTTATGGAGTCCAGTCTAAATCCAAAGAAGGAAGGAAGAAGAATTAGAGGGAAATTTATACATGTTTTTTATTGAATGACAATAATAATGTGTTTGAATTATGTGTACGTCAGAGTCTGAGTCAAGACCAAGACCTTAATTAAGTGTTTTTTAAGTAAATTGTTTGATATAAAGTCATTATACTGTAGTTTCACTGAAGCCACACACAATTTAAAGATTATTCCTGAATAAAGAGATGATACTAGGAAGAGTCTTTGTCCAAAATGCAATGAGTCCTTCCTTCCTTCCTTCTTGGACCAGTCTCAAAACCAAGACCAGACTCGAGTACTTCTGCATTAAAAGTAAAAACCACAGTGACATTTGTTTAGAGTAAATAGATCTCTGCTGCTGGGACGGGTAAATGTGGCTTTAATTTGAACGTCAGTGTAATATTTTGAGTTCTTATGTAAGTCCAGGTCAAACGGGAGCTGTTGTGTCTGATTGGTCGTTTACTCTTGTCTCTGGTCAGTGACCCGTGTGTCCTCACCGTCTGTTGTCTGTGAAGTGGACCCGTATAAAACCACCGTGGACCGGGGTTCAGTGGACAGACCCGCTCTCAAACCGGACTCAGAAAAACCGGACTCCGGGGCAAACGTTTTCAGTCAAAATGCTTCCCGTGGGGCTGAGGTGTTTGCTGGTGTTGTGCTTTGCGTCTGTTTACGTCTCGGCGGTGACCAGGACCTATTTTATCCGGATTGAGGAAATATCCTGGAACTACGCTCCGAGTGGGATGAACGTCATCCAAAACCGAAGTCTGCAGGACGACGAGTGAGTAAACTGTGTAAAACAGGTTAAAATCATATGGAGGTTTTTTTTAATGTTGTATTTCCTGCTGCTTCTTGTTACATAGTGATGTCATCAAGTAACATAAAGCGTAGATATTGAAGCGTTGAACTGAAGCTGGTTTTACTGCTGAATTGTCAATACAGAGTGGGCAAAGTGACCAATTAAACAGCCGAGGGGGCGGGGCTTAAAGAGACAGATGCCACAAACAAACAAATGAGATATAAATAATATATTTGTAAGCAGCAACAGAAAATACAGTATTATTAGAATTATATAAAGTAGGTAATGTACATATTATACTGCATTCTGTACTGTAATAAAATGTGTGGATTTTTAAAATGAAATAGACTAAAAAGTAGGATAAACTAATTTTATCCTACTGTGCAAAATGTTGTACAGTTGTTTTTGGGAGTTTCTTCTTAATTCAACAATGTTTTGATTCCTGCTCGGGTCATTTGCCCAGTCTCATTCCTCTCCTATCAAATAAAGGCAAAAGGACAAAAAAAAAAACATTATAAAAAACCCAAAACAAGCAAAAAAACGTGACTCTTAACCTTTTTCCTACCATCCAAATCTTATTCTCTTATTCACATTTTCACTAAAAAATAAAATAAAACAAACCAAACAAACAAACAAACAACAAAAAAAACGATTAGACCAAAACTTTCCAAACGGTGTAAAAAGGTCTAAACTAAGACAAAGCTCAGGGTTAATCCAGGAACAAAGCTTATCCTTAAACATGATGGATTTTTTCCTGAAGTACCACTCATTAAATCCAGAGTAGCACCAGTGGTCCCCGTCCCACAGTTTGAGAACCACTGATCTTTAGACTAACCCTGGTTCTTTGTGGCCTACAGCAGCCTGTGGTATAGACTCTCTGTTTAAACATGTGCTTTTTTTTATTCCTGTTATGTCACAGAAGACCAAACTAAAAAGGTGTTTGTAACAGTTCAAAGTCTTTTGAAGCTAAAACACTGCAAATGTTATAAGATGAATGAAAATTATGCATTTGGTCATGTGATTTATTAATTATTTTCACATGTGTCAGAAAATAAAACTAACATGGGACTAATATTACACAGTTGGTTTTAACTGTGACACATTTTTCAATATTTACAGTGTTTTTGTCTTGTTGTCTGTATTTTTACTTCTGTATAAACTGCAAAGTAAAGGCTTGGTCCAAACTTATTTATTTTACTTTATTTATTTACCCTTTTTCTTTTCCAGAGAAGCCTCAGTTTTCACGAAGCGCGGCCCCCAGAGAATCGGCTCCACCTACAAAAAGGCCGTATTTAAACAGTACTCAGACGCCCTCTACAGGACGGAGATCACCAAACCGGACTGGCAGGGCTTCCTGGGACCCGTGATAATGGCCGAGGAGGGGGACACTGTGGTGGTGCAGCTCCGAAACGCAGCGTCCCGACCGTACAGCATCCATCCACACGGACTCAACTACAGCAAAGGCAACGAGGGTGAGACGACGGGGCTGTGTCTGGTTTTGATGAGGATAAAGATATTTAACTCTTATATCACTCAAAACATAAGAGTTATTTGTCATCACCGTGGCTGAACCTCTCGTTTGTCCCATTCAGGAGCTCTGTATCCAGACGGGACGGGTCCACAGCTGAAGGGGGACGATGCAGTGGCTCCTGGTAGGACGGTGGTCTACGAGTGGACCCTCCCAGAGAACCACAGTCCCACCAACGACGACAGCAACTGCCTCACCAAGTTTTACCACTCACACGTGGCGGCTCCGCGGGACATCGCCTCCGGACTCCTCGGACCCCTGATCGTCTGTAAGAAAGGTCTGTCCATGAAGTATTTAGGACTCTTTTCACTTTAATCCACTACGGTTTACTGTTGTTCATGAAGATTTGAGAAAGAGGAAAACCTTAATAAAAACATTTAGAGACCACTCCTGACTGACTTGACGACAGAAGATCCTTTTTTTCTTGTCTCACATCTGTCCTCAGTTAATGTTTTTATGCAGAAATCTATCAAATTAGCGTAATTCTAATCAGAGGTATGATAAAAGTAGACCAACCACTTTACTTTTACGTTTAAATTAACTTTTTGCAAAGAGTAAATGTACATTTGTATTTACGCAAGACCAAGCAGCTCTGTCAGACATCATTAATGTACAAGTTCAAAGTACAATTTCTGTTTAAGTCCAAATAAAACCTGTTAAAATCCATGTAAAACCTGTTCAAATTCAACTTAAACTTGATCAAATTGAAATGAAACCTTTTGAAATCTATCTAAAACCTGTTCAAATTCAACGTAAACCTGTTCAAGTTGGACTTAGACCTGTTCAAATTTGGTTTAAACCTGTTTAAATTCAACTTACACCTGCTCAAATCTGACATAAACCTGCTCAAATCTGACATAAATCTGCTCAAATCTGACACAAACCTGTTCAAATCGGGCTTTAGACCTGTTCAAATTCAATTTAAACCTGTACTTGGAATAAGAATAATTAAAAAAATCACAAGACTCTGTTTTCTTTCATCACATGTGGCCCTCTTTTATTTGGACTCTCCTGATCTGTATCTATTACTGGGAAACAGTGCTTAAGAGAAAGTGATATTTTTTCCCTCGTGTAGAAGTAAAAGTCTGAACCAAGCCCTCTTTTATACATTTTTGTCATGTGACCAAATCATTTCACATTAATCTTTGTAAGACACACGGTTCCTTTTGTGCTTCTGAAGGAACCCTGGACCTTCACGGCGATAAGTCGGGCGATTATCTCTACGCTCTGCTCTTCATGGTCATGGATGAAAACTTCAGCTGGTACATCGATGAAAACATCCGCACGTACATCACGTCTCCGGCCAAAGGTCTGAAAGAGGACGAGGACTTCATCGAGAGCAACAAGATGCACGGTGAGGAGCTGTTACGACATTAGGAGCTGTCCAGACATGATTATTAATGTAATCACTCATTTGTGTTGCAGCTATTAACGGTTATGTTTATGGAAACCTGCCTGGACTCAGCATGTGCCAAGGAAACAAGATCCACTGGCACATGTTCGGACTGGGCAACGAGGTCAGTACAAAACCAAACACACTTTATCATAGTTAAATGTGACAGTTTAGATAGTTTGCTAGTGTTATAATGGAGTGTGTGAAGAAATAAGGGTTTAAAACATCAATAATCATTAGTTTTAAATTGTAAATGCCCAACTTGACTTGACTTGACTTGAGAAAATGTAAAAAGACTTGCTGCTCGACTTTAACCAAAGACTTGAGACTTTACTTGGACTTGAGCCTCTGACCTGAAAAGACTTGACGTTTGTCCCAAAGATTAAGACAATATTTTTTGAAAAGTGTGCAAGAAACAATTCATTTTCTCTAAAGCTCAGCGCTAAAGGGCTTTACAACCTACTTTTAAATCATTTTGGCCCAAAGATCATAAAGCAACCCACACATTTATAATCACTGATCACCAAATCATTAAAAAAATCACTGACAATACTTTTTCGACTAAATATTCAATAGAAATACAAGCACTTGTCAATTGAACTTACTTTATAATGTTTCCGTTAAATAAATACAGATTTAAAAGCTTTCCCCGGCTGTTTAGATTTACCTAAACCTTTCTTTAAAGCACACATGTCAAACTCAAGGCCCAGGGGCCAAATGCAGCCCTTTGCAGTGTTTTATGTGGCCCTTTAATACATTTAGAAGGTGATATTTTTGGCATTAGGTTTTATTCATTGAATTTGAGCATGTTTTAGATGGACTTGATTTGTGCTACAAAGATGAGTAACTAAAACCTGTTGAAATCTGACTAAAACCTGCTGAAATCTGACAAAAACCTGTTGAAATCTGACTAAAACCTGCTGAAACCTGACTAAAACCTGTTGAAACCTGACTAAAACCTGCTGAAACCTGACTAAAACCTGCTGAAATCTGACTAAAACCTTTTCAAATCTGATTAAAACCTGCTGAAAACTGACTTTCTGATAAACTGCTAAAGTACCTTCATGTACCTTGGAATCTGACTAAAACCTGCTGAAATCTGACTAGAACCTGTTCAAATCTGATTAAAACCTGCTGAAATCTGACTAAAACCTGCTGAAATCTGACTAAAACCTATTCAAATCTGATTAAAACCTGTTCAAATCCAACTAAAACTGGTTTCTGTGAAAGGAGGAAATGATTCTTTATGTGATAACTTTTCTAAGACTCAAATGAAGATGAAACCTCACATTCAAAATTTAATAAAAGCTTCCAGATGTCACCATCTTGGGCCCCTGGAAGGATTCTTATCCCTGTTGTTTTTTTTCAGGTGGACATGCACTCGGTCCATTTCCACGGCCAGATCCTGACGACGGAGAAACACCACACAGACACCATCAGTCTGTTTCCCGCCTCCACGGCCGTCGCTGAGATGGAGGCCGACAACGTGGGCCACTGGCTGCTCTCCTGCAACGTCAACGACCACCTCAAGGGTACGTCACAGCCCCTCGCTCAGATTCACCAGATACCAGTGTTCAGCCGCTGAGAAAGAGATGGTTTTTGTGCTGCAGCCGGGATGCAGGCCATTTTTGAGATCAAGAAGTGTTTCCCGAACGTCCACAAACCCCGGCCTCACGGAGAGACCCGGGAGTATTTCATCGCAGCCGAAGAAGAGGTTTGGGACTACGCTCCGGTGACACCAACAGAGAGGTGAGGCCACGTGTGAGCTACAGACGCCATTTTGTATTTTAAAGGCCGCTATGGTAGCCCTGCAGGGACATGTACAAGGTTCCCACGGGTGCTTGACATCCTTGAAAATGCTTGAATTTTAATCTAGTGTTTTCAACGTTGTAAAAGTCCTTGAATTTTGGATAAAGTGCTTGAAAATGCTTGAAATTCTGATTGTGTTGCTGTAATAATTTATAATCTCACTTAGAAAAGCTCAAAAAAGAGTAAAAAGAGAGGGACACTTCATCAAAAAATTTACATCTTTTTGATCACACAAGTTTTTTTTGAAGTGTTCAATAATTTAAACAAAGTCTTTTTTTATGCCACAATGGATTTAAATCAGAAAAACTACATTCAGTGTATAGGTATGTCAACATAATTTACCACAGTTGTAAGGAGCTTGAAAAACATGAAAACACACCTTGAAAGTGCTTGAAAAGTGCTGGAATTTGAACTTAGAAAACTTGTAAGAACCCTGGATGTATTTTCTATGAACAAATCCAAAGATGGGGATTTCACTTTAAAATAACTGAACAACAAAAAAGTAGGAAGGATTAATATTTTGTCAAT
This sequence comes from Rhyacichthys aspro, assembly GCA_036850595.1. Classification (NCBI taxonomy): domain Eukaryota; kingdom Metazoa; phylum Chordata; class Actinopteri; order Gobiiformes; family Rhyacichthyidae; genus Rhyacichthys; species Rhyacichthys aspro. Next base: position 5,503,655 of record CM072151.1, read on the forward strand.
AAAATTTTGGTGAAACTCTAAACTTTGGGAACAATTAAGTTTTAATGCAGAGACATAAATAGCTGCAAAAGAAAACAGTAAAGGGATGTTTTTTTAGATTCATTTGTGAGTTTTTGTCTCCGCAGTGAAGCCGACATGTTTGTGACCAGAGGACCACAGCGAATCGGGAGCCGTTATAAAAAAGCCCGCTACGTGGAGTACACAGACAACACTTTCATGACCAAGATGTTACGCAGCCCAGAGGAGCAGCACCTGGGAATTCTGGGTAATGGGTTAGTTTCTGAGATATGACAGACAGCTCCTCTTCTTAAATGTAAGTGTCCGTGTGCGTTTATGTCCTCCAGGTCCAGTGATCCGAGCTCAGGAGCGGGACACGGTCCGAGTGGTGTTTAAAAACAAAGCGAGTCGACCCTACACCATTCAGCCTCACGGGGTTCAGTACAGCGTGGACCAGGACGGGACGCTCTACCACAACGAACTGGAAGGTCTGCACGTTATTCACTCGGTGCTATTTTTGAAACGTTACACTTAACCTTTGCTTTTTGTGTTTTCTGTTTAGAGAGCTACACAGAGAGGAGACTGAGGGAGCTGAAGAAAGAAACACGTGAGTTTGGTATTAATCACTAATATGGTCTCAATTTGAGAGAAGTGGAGGATTTCTGTTTTGTTTCTGTCTCTCTTGGCCTCTTTCATTTTTCCAATTATCTACAAGTATCTTGATCCCGGTTTATTTCAGCTCTTCTTTTATTGTGTCTGTCAGCAACAATACACTGTTCTTATTCCCCAAAGTATTACTTAAACTGAAGTAAACTGCATAGTTTCTAACCTTTTATCTGTCCTGCTGCCTCTTTTTGCCATTGTCCCAAACACTGAGATCCACTAAAGATGAGAACAGCCGCAAGTCCCATTATTTATTGTGCCTTACCTTTATCAAACTGTGCTAGGATAAGATCTAAAGACAATGCACATAAATAAATAAATAAATAAATAACCAAATAACCAAATAAATAAATAAATAAATAAATAAATAAATAAATAAATAAATAAAATAAACAAACCAAAGACATTGACATGCAAGCTCTATTTGTTACAAATTAATACACCTTAAGTATATAAACTATGTTTGAAATTCATTTTGGTACCTACAATTAATAAAAAATAATATATAAATAAATAAAAATAAAATATGCTGGAGACAGAATTGAAAAATCTAAAAGTTAAATGTTCTAAAAGGTCTTTGTGTGATAATGTGAATGTGTTCAATAACAATCTCAGACATTTTCTTAATAAGACGCTACAAAAAAGGTAAAAAGGAATATGTGTATAATGTATGAATGATTGTTTGCAGGAGTGGTGACCCCTCCCCCGGCTGCGATGGTGCGTCCCGGGACGGTGCACACCTACGAGTGGACCGTCCCCATCGGAGCAGGTCCAGTGGAGGGAGAGGCCGACTGTCTGACTTATCTCTATTATTCTGCCGTGGACCCCGTCAAAGACACCAACTCTGGGCTGGTGGGACCCCTCCTCATCTGCCGTCCCGGGGCGCTCAAGAAAGGAGCTCAGGTGAGTTTTCAGTTTATTGACAGAGAGAACAAATAGACACGTAATTCTTTAGATCAAACTCAAAGTGGTGAGGGGCCGTAAAAGTTAATAAGAATCGTTTCAGGGGCCGAAGATGGTGACTTTTGGAAGCTTTTATTAAATTTTGAATGTGAGATTTCATTTTCATTTGAGTTTTACAAAAGTTATCACATAAACAATCAGTTCCTCCTTTTATGGAAACTGGTTTTAGTTGGATTTGAACAGGTTTTAGTCACATTTCAGCAGGGTTTAGTCACATTTCAACATGTTTTAGTCACATTTCAACATGTTTTAGTCACATTTCAACAGGTTTTAGTCACATTTCAACAGGTTTTAGTCACATTTCAACAGGTTTTAGTCACATTTCAACAGGTTTTAGTCACATTTCAACAGGTTTTAGTTGGATTTCTACAGATTTGAGATGGATTTCAACAGGTTTTTGTTGAATTTAAGCAGGTTTTAGATGGATTTGGACAGGTTTTAGACAGATTTCAACAGGTTCTAGTCAGATTTGAACAGGTTTTAGTCAGATTTCAGCAGGTTTTGGTCATATTTCAACAGGTTTTAGTTGGATTTCTACAGATTTGAGATGGATTTCAACAGGTTTTGGTTGAATTTAAGCAGGTTTTAGATGGATTTGGACAGGTTTTAGACAGATTTCAACAGGTTCTAGTCAGATTTGAACAGGTTTTAGTCAGATTTCAGCAGGTTTTGGTCATATTTCAACAGGTTTTAGTTGGATTTCTACAGATTTGAGATGGATTTCAACAGGTTTTGGTTGAATTTAAGCAGGTTTTAGATGGATTTGAACAGGTTTTAGTTACTTATCTTTGTAGCAAAAATCAAGTCCATATAAAACCTGTTCAAATTCAGTGAATAAAACCTAGTGCCAAAAAGATCACCTTCTAAATGTATTAAAGGGCCACATAAAACATTGCAAAGGGCCTTGAGTTTGACATATTTGCTTTAGACAAAAGGTTTTTAGTGTAACGTAGTGATTGTTGTTGAATTACTCCATTTTTTTCTCTGTAGAAGAACTATAACAAAGAGTTTCACCTCTTGGCCACGATCTTCGATGAAAACCTGAGCTGGTATTTGGACGAAAACATCAAGACGTTCGCCAGATCTCCGACGACAGTGAGGAAGGACGACGAGGACTTTATGGAGAGCAACAAGATGCACTGTGAGGAAACTATAAACTAAATATAAATCAGTGAATACACAAAAATATCTGTCTTTTGTTGATAGCGTCAGGTCAAGGTTTGTGATGTTTTATTTTTTGGCTTCAGATTTTTTAAAATAGCAATAAACCGCTTCCTGCGAGAGGATTGGTCCCAGAGTCTTCCAGGAGACACACTGCAGATAGACACAAGTAACAAAGAACAATGTAAAATGTGGCAGTTTGCAGAGTTTCCAAAAAAACATTTCTTTCTGTATGAAATTTTTTCCAAATCAGGGAATCATGTGATGTCCCAGGAGCACAGTAACTTTATATGGCCCTCTGTACGGTATAATAATGGTGAAGGATAAAATTGGTCAGTCTACTGTCTTTAACATAAACAGCTGAAAAGAACTGGAGCTGGAGTCAGTGGCTTTGGAATTTAGTTTTATTTTTCTCTTATTTATTATTATTATTATTATTATTATTATTATTATTATTATTATTATTATTATTATTATTATTATTTATGAATTAATTTATTTATTTATTATCATTATGCATTTATTATTATTATTGTTATTATTTATTTATTTATTATTTATTTATTTATTTATTTGTTCATTTATTTACTCTTCTTATAAAGTCAGTAGATGCAATTCCCAATATGCAGAGCTTGGATTTGAGCCCAGTTTCCTCTGTACATATGACACATGCAGTTGTCGTCACATTTGTTGTTGTTTTTTTTCTTCAACTCAAAGCCTTTCCTTTGTCCCAACTCCTCCTCAGCCATAAACGGCTTCGTGTACAGGAACGTCCCGGGGCTGACCATGTGTAAAGGGGAAAAAGTCACGTGGCACCTGTCGGGTCTGGGCTCGGAGACCGACATCAACAGCCTTTATTTCCAGGGAAACCGCTTCCTGTTCAGACAAAACCGAAGGGACTCCATCAGCGTCTTTCCTCACGTCTCTCACACGGTCACGATGGAGCCGGACAGCATGGGTAACACTCCGGGCCAAACTTTCAACTTGGCCTTTTCATGATTGACTGATTCAGAGAATGACTTAATGAGTTATGAGTCGATGTAGTTTTGAAGGGATTTGGACAAGTTTAAAGTTTTAGGATGGACCAAAAAACTGTGATCTTCTAGTCTTTTTCTTAACTTTTTTATTATTATTTCTACTTTCCCAGTGATTTTTTTAAATGTGTTCCCATTTGGTCCAGATTTTGAAATGAGACTTAATTTTGAGACTTGTCTTAAGACGGCTTTTTAAATGTTCTTACTTCAAACTCATTATTCATGTGCTTTTAATTTTGAATCAGGACCAACCAAGACCACAACTGCTTTATTTGTCGATATCATTCTTAACTCAGCCTCCTTCACACAACTCTAACTCCTCCATGAATTTGGACTTGGTCAGAGACAACTTTATAAGGATCTATTATTATTTTTACAAACACGTATTTGACCAAACTAAAGCTGATGTAATTTCTTCTGATCAAATCCTAATGATGGTGACTAAATACGAAGCAGTGTGACAACCCAAAGGATCATGGTCTTACATTTACACTCAATGTTTTTATTAATAGGTAATGTTTTGGTTGTTATAATGGCTAAATACAAATACAATCCTTTAAAGCAGGGATTTAAACTCACTTTTTCCACTTGCTGCATTGCTGTAACGTCTCTAATCATTCAAATGTAGCTCAGGTTTGCAGCTTTAATTTGATTCAACACTAACACAGTTTTCATATCGATAATAGAGACATATCTTTGTATCATGATTTCTTCTTTTTTCCCAGGAGCGTTCGAGGTGCTGTCCCCCACAGTGAGTAACTACCGCGGCGGGATGAGGGCCAACTACACGGTGCAGAAGTGCAGTGTTTTCCAGCGACAGGGCGAGGTCATGCTCCACTCCAAAACCTACTACGTCGCCGCCGTCGAACTAGACTGGGACTACTCCCCGAACCGGACCTGGGAGGGCGAGATGTACCTCAACAACGAAAAGTACAATCAAATCTGATCAATCAAAGCTCAGGCTCAGAGACGTGTGTGGGTTTATTGAAGCTGAAATTTAATTCTATCTATTATTGTTTAAATAAATGCAGCCCTGCTCCTACTTTCCTGGACAAAGATGGCGGCTTCATCGGGTCTCGATACAAGAAAGTGGTTTATCGCCAGTTCACCAACGACAAGTTCACCAAACAAGTGCAGAGAACGCCCGATATGGAGCACCTCGGCATTATGGGTAATGTTTAAAATCAGTATGACCACATTTAAAGCAGATTTTTGCTTTGACTCTTTGTCTTTTCTTATAGTATAAATCAGCCGACAATCAAATGCACTTTCTGAATGATTTCTACTGCAGTGTTTCAAAATGCCAATCAATTTATGGAAACACAATTTGTATGTTTACGTAGAAGTCTTAATCCTGGGTTGTTAATTGGGAAATGATTGCCAGTGCAGTGTAATATAATATATGTGTGAATATTAAAATGCAAAGCTCAAAAAAAGTTGTTGAAAGCATCAGTCCCAGCTTTGCTCTGAGTTAATCGGCCTAATTATGCCTTCGGGACGATAGTGAATCTGGTTTGATTATCCTAAGATTATCTGGACAAAACTGTCTCTGGAGAAAGAGAGAGTGAGGAAGTAAACAGTCTGGTGCTGGAGAAATAGAGCAGAAACGGTGGATTTATGGCTTATATTCAAGTGGCTTTATAGAGTTATCACATGATTTCCAGTTTGGTTTAGATGTTATACTCCTGCAGAACCAGGCCTAAGCTTGTACCTGAGTTTGTAAGTGACTCTAACCTGCTTTTATTTAGGTCCGATGATCCACGGTAACGTCGGAGACAAAGTGAAGGTGGTTTTTAAAAATATGGCGTCCCGACCGTACTCCATTCACGCTCACGGAGTGAAAACAGAGTCTCCAAACGTCCACGTCACCGGGCCAGGTAAGTATCAGCTCAATGATTATTACAACTTTAGTCTAAGCGTTACACAAGCCTTTACAGCAAAATAAAGGCCATAAACTGTTCGCTAATTGAGTCAACTAGAGTCTGTAATATTTACCGTGAAATTCTAAATAGCAGTAAATACAAAATCCACTTTATATTTAGTTATTTATAAATCAGTATAATTTCACTTTTACAGATGCAGTATAAAGAAAACTCATAACTGTTAAAATTCATGAGAAATGACTGTAATTTCAGACTCTAGTAATTATTATAGTTTTGTTCTGAAGTGATATGTTCTAGCCATCATTTATTTTACAATATATCTGTAATATTAACAGCAAAAATAATGCTAATACTACAGCTGACATTTTTCAAACTGTACATTTGCCAGTATCATTTATTCCACTAATGCCTGTAGTGCAGCCTTAAATAGTGATTAGTGTAATTAACAATAACCAAAGTGGATTAACCAACTTGGATAGGACATGGACAGGGCTCGAGATGAATTGAGACATGGACATTTTTCTGCTGTGATTCATTACTTGGTGTGACAACAACTTCTTGGATTTAAATGTTACAAACAAAGAAACTTATCTTTGATTTCAGGTGTAAAAAATGTTCATTATAAGAGTGTGGAAATAGTCACCTTTTATAAGTACCTTGGCACTTTTTGATGATCAACTTAACAACTTAAGAAACAATTCCCCTTTCTCAATCAGTCCCACTGTTGTTATTAATTTTATCTCTTTTATTAAGAGCCTCCTCTGCTCTTGTCTTTGATTGTAACGTTGTTAAACCAACACATATTCTTAATAACAGTTCAAATCTGTTCTAAAAACACAGAAGTGCAGCAGAGGAACTTGACCTCTTTCTGTAACAAACAGATTCTGCAGAAGGCCTTCGTCCTAAAATGTGAATTTTCTTTGTTGCCTTCGGGACGTCGCTATGTTTTACCAGATTGTAAAAGTCCTTTATCCCAACAGCTATTCGTCTTTTAAATTCTTAGTAGTCTCTTTTTATTCATCTTTTTTATAACATATTTAAGACTATTATATTTCATATGTATTTATTTATTCTATTACATCAGTGGTTTCTTCCATTTTGTGCTTTGTGTTGTTGGCTATTGTGCCTATTTGTTGTTTTATTTGTTTGTTTGTTTGTTGTCTTATTTACTGCTCAAATTAATTGCCCGTGGTGGGATTAAAGTTGTCTGAATCTGAATAAGAGGCCAGTTTTTGATGTGAAAACACTTACTCTGGCCTAATAACCCTTTAACTTTTCCAGGTGAGACTCACAGTTACTACTGGTACATCACTAAGAACACAGGACCCACCAATGAGCAGGAGGAGTGCGCGGTGTCGGCCTATTACTCCACTGTGGATGTGGTGAAGGTACAATCACCCAACAATAACACACTCAGCCAACAATGTGACTCCAAAACTCACTAAAAACTGTGTGTGTCTCCGTCAGGATCTGTACAGCGGTCTGATCGGTCCATTGGTCATCTGCCGTCGGAGCTGGGCCAGGTCAGAGCAGGGTTCTCGATGTGTAAAAATGTGTGGTTTTTATGTGTGGATGTCCAACAGACCGAGTAGAGGTTCATGATGTTTGTTTGGTTTGGTTCATTTAGTTTATTCCTGTCCCAATGAGTCACATCTGATCGATTTGTTGCAGACTTTTAAGAGTCAACATGAATAAACAGATAAATGGCTGTTATTATTATATATTAAATTACTACCATCAAATTTACATGCAATTTTAAGCATGTTAGCAGCTACGGTAGCCCTGCAGGGACACGCTATTGTCTGTGTAAAAACCCAGAGGAACTAGGTCTGATGATGAGCTCACTGTAAACAAACCTAAAACAAAATCATGTGAAAAATCACTTTTATTCTTAAGCCTTCAGTGAGAATATGTGCTCAAAAAGAAACATGGATGTGCTTCTTCTCTTGCAGTGCTCAGTTTGTCTGATCTGGAACAGGAATAGAAACGATAAGAACTCCTACTGCATTTGATGATGTTTTAAAAGTCTATTCTTCTTCTTGTTGAAATGGTTTTGGTGTCACAAAATGAACCGCTAACAGGACAGAGGCTGGTCAGAACAAAAATATAAATGGATAAAAAGCCTAATCACTTGGAAATGGATGGAGGTCCACTGTAGACACGCCATTAGAGTTTATTAGAGCGCTTTTATACCAGAGACCGTGTATGAAGGTGGCTCACTTTTTAGCCTGGTTAGATCCCCACAGTAACAAATGACTCTGGATCTAACCTGGTCTGGAGCGGGTTTTGTTCCTGAGTTTTGGCTCTGACCGACTCCAGCTCTAATACTGCTGTTACTAGATTCTATTATTCGATTTTGCTTTTATTGTTCTATTTCTACAGCTCTTATTATTCATTTTCTGTTACCGTCGTCTGGAGGAAGGTCTGTCTGATGCACAAAAAGCGCCCAAACAACACACAGACACCGATGAACGAACGCCAGCTTTTCAAAGACTGTTGACAACTGCTGTGGTTTCCTCTGATCCTGGATTTAGGTTTTAAGGAGCTGACTCAAATAAACCCAGGCTCCGTGCAGATTGCTTCGTAGTTCAGCCCTCAGCTCAACTGTACTTACAAGTGCATCCTTCTGCTCTCATGTGAGTACTGACTGGTCTAGGTCTTGGACTCATTTAGACTTCTTTTTGCAGGAGTTTGGGGCTGAAGAAGGAAGTAGAAGAGTTCGCTTTGCTTTTCCTCATTTTTGATGAGAATGAAAGCTGGTGAGTTCTTCGTATGAAACGCATGGTGCCGCTGAGCGTTCAAGAAAAATCAAATTTCTCTTTCATTTCCTCAAAAGACAAGCGTGTTCGTTTTCTTTCGTACCAGGTATTTGGACGAGAACATCAGGACACACATCAGAAATCCTCGACCAAACCTGAAGGACGAGGATGCCTTTATCGAGAGCAACAAAATGCACGGTGAGATCCACAAAAAACAGACGCAGGGAGTGTTGGAAATAAAGAATACTGCAGCTTTATGTTCTCGCTTGAAGCCCACAGTGTTACTTATCTACCTCATAATGTCAAGGAAGCTAAGTTGAACGTCCTGTGAGCTTAGATGAAGACTTTGAGTGAGAAATGAACAGTAATTGGGGACTTTTTCCATGTCTAGATGAAAATAGCCTTGATGTTTTGACATTTACCAACATTTACCAGCATTTTTCTACAAGGAATAAGTCCTTAAGTTGTTATTTTGTGCAGCCATCAACGGTTACATGTACGCGAACCTGCCGGGTCTGAGCATGGAGGTGGGTGATAAAGTCTACTGGTACCTGATGGGGATGGGCAGCGAAGTGGACATCCACACGACTCACTGGCACGGCCACAGCGTCGAATACAAAGTCTGGAAAAGCACGCAGACGTTAATCACACCGGTCACATGACACAAAGGTCTGACTCCTGTCTGTCTCTGCAGCTCGGCGGAGGCCCTCATCGGACGGACGTTTATGAACTGTTCCCAGCTACGTTTCAGGTGAAGAAATGAATAAAATAACTCACGTATTTTCACCCGAATGTGCCATGTAAAGGCAATTGCACACCTCACGGAGCACTTCTGATAGCTGCACAAAGTGGAAATAGAGCTGATAATGAGTTAGTTTCATCCAGTTTGACCTTCCCCTGGGTTTATTCAGCCACAAATGTCTTTTTTCCAAGACAGACAAAGCAAAACGTTCAATTTTAAATCAGTTACGCACTATTAAAGACATACTTTAGACCGATATATGTTCCAGTTGGTTTCACTGCAAAATCTCAAATGAGCAATGTATCTTTTCTTTAGTTTCGATGCATAAAGCAGGACTGTTCTCCTAAAAACAAGTCCTCAGACAGTGGACACTAATATTGAATCATTTAAAAGTAAAAATATAGATGCCTTGACTCACAAAGGACACACACTGCATTTATTGGTTACGTCTGACTCTTTAAAAAGTGATTTACGTACTTCTGGTGGCACTACTTTTCGATTACTTTTTCTTTTTCTGTATCAGTCTCAAACTCTCTCCTGCTTTTCTTTTACAAAAAAAGGAAAACCAAACCAATTTTTCGTTTCCAAAATACTAATACATTTCACCAAACTGAAGTTTAGGGCTTACCATAAACTTTTAGCTCCGACTTCAGCGACACAACAACAATTCTCTCCTTCTCGTTAAACATTACATGATTGAATTGCCAATAATTATTCCTCTTTTCTCTGTTGATATTTTTCTTTTTTGTGCAGTCGGCACTGAATATACTCTTTCTCTGTTTTATCAGCAGCCATTACTTCCTTACTGACATCAGTCTCGACCAATGGGAGCTCTCTTTTTCCCAATCCTTGATAATAAAGCCTAGATAATGTCTTAATGTCTCACTTTTTCACAGATCATTCCTGTTACAATGTGATATTAGGTGATTAAACGGTTCTTTTTTCACATGTATAAAAAAATAACATACTTCCTGAAGGTCATTTAATTGTTTATAATAATTTAATGTACTGCAACATTTTTCACTTGAGAGAAATGTATAAAACAGAGAAAGAAACAAGATGGTTAATACTGTAACATTTAATTATCATATATTGTGACTCCCAGCCCCTCTGTAGACTACAGTACTTTACACAAGGCATCTATATTTGCCTTAAAGCACTCTCTGATCTGTTTTGTGTCCAGACGGTGAAGATGCGTGCTCAGTTTGCTGGAACCTGGTTGCTCCATTGTCACGTGGCGGATCACCTCAAAGGAGGAATGGAGGCTCTCTACAGCGTCAGAGAAAAAGGTGAGGAGGATAATTATACGATGAATAAAACAGCATTGTGTGATTATGACGTGGTGGTTTTCCTTTAACAGGGAAGAAGAAGGGGATCTTTGGATAAACAGCTACAAACCGAGGAATGAACCGAGGCTGAATTTGAGTTTTATATTTAAATACATTTGTAATTATTTCCCTTTATTTGACAGTAAGACAGTTGCCAGACATGAGACAAAAATAGTGAAATTCAATGTTCACCTTCATTTTGTTGATAAATAAACGTAAATAAAGTACATTTAAAAGGTGGTACTTTTGACTTTGACTCCACTACATTTTAGAACAAATATCTGTACTTTTACTCCACTACATTTTTACATCGGCTTTACAAGTTCAAGTAAATTTGAGTTTTTAAAATCATAAATGTGCAACTCCTTCAATTAAATACATACATAAAAGTTTACCTAAACCTGTAGCGCTGAGTTTTACGGAGCACACATGAACGCAGCGTCATACAAGTACTTTTTACTATTAAACACATGTGAACTTCACCTGAATTAGTAGCACAATGATTTAGTCAAATACTTTTATACTTTAAAGTACATTTAAAAGCAAGAATTTTAAGTTATAATTTTTAATGTGATACTGTTATTATTACTTGAGTACATTTTGACCTCTTTATCTGTACTTTCACTTGAATAGAGGAATTGGTGTGAGGATTAATTTAATGTCTAATTAAAAATCCTACACGTTACTGTAAACAACCCAGTTACGCAGGAAGATTTTAGCCACAGCCCCTGACAATAACACTTCACAATAACACTTTGCTCTAGCCTTGCACCAAAAACAAGCTGCTACATTTTCTGTATCTTTCTTTAACTCAGACACAGTGATTATAGCCTTGATCTGTGACAGACTTCACAAAGGCTCTGAAGCTGAGCTGTAGCTGCAGTACTTGTATTTGAACATTAGGTGGCAGTACTGTCCCTTTAATGCACGCTCAGAGGCTGCTGTGTGGACTGTGAGGAAGTGGAAAGGCAGCCACTGAAGTGATTTATTCATCAGGTTTGTCAGCTCCCAGTGTCTTCACAGTAACAGTACACAGCTTTATACAGAACTGTTCTTCAGATCCACTGCAATCATAAAGAAATAATAATAAAAAAAGTTAAAACACAAACATTTAAAGAAACATTTTAAGTCCCAGATCTTGATAGCGTTGTGGTAAAAGTTTCTCAAGGTTGGTGAAGGAAATCCAAACACCCGAAGACAAAACACTGAATGTGAGGAGAACATGCAAACTTCACACAGAAAAGCTGCCAACACTGAGCTATAAGCAGTAAAAAATGAAAGAGTGACACCTAATTTTGTGTTGCTCTTGTAATAATCATGACATTTATCTTGAACCAAGCAGACTTTCATTTTTCTTATTGATCGCACAGAGACAGTATTAATGAATCCACAAAACCATCAAAAGAAAAATATTTTTATTGCTTATTCAGAGAAATAACCAGATAGAGAATGATACAATGAAAAGGGAAGCCATATTAGCCCCAGTCTAGACAGTTTTTGTATTTTTTTTACTTTTCTAGTCACTAAAAAGCCTCCAAAATGGTCACAGAGGATTAAAAAGTTCCTAACAGGCCCCATATTCTGCCTTAACACATCTATGTCTTTTGACTCAGCCATTTTCAGTGATGGGAATGATGTAACTGCGCGTCATTGAGACCCCCGGCGCTCCGCAGTGGGACGTTTAAACTCCCCGTCCCACCAGCAGCTGTGAGAAATGATGGGAACATAAACCACTTTCCTCTGAATTTAGCCCCATCTCTTCTCTCTAAAATCTGTAAAACAAAGTCTGTTCAGCCTTTAGGAAACTGTACTCCACGAGTCATTTGAAGATTCAGGAAACGCTGCCATAAACACTCGATGTGCTGTTTGACGATCTGCGAGAGGACATTTAAATTAGACTTTTGCATTGAAATAAGACAAAAGGATGGAGGGAACGAAGCTACACAGGGGATTACATCACATTTAACAGGGAAGGAGTACAGGTTAAGACAGTTTCTTCATTTTACATAATGTGACAGGCCACAAAAAAACATAACATTGGGTCTTTTTTATGTCTAATGCCATATACAATATAACAAAGAGTCTAATATTTTGATCGGCGGTTGTTTAATCCCCTAAAAGCATACTGTAATTGAATCATCCGTGAAAAAATGAGACCTCAAGACGTTATGTAGGCTTTATTATCAAGGATTTTTAATAGAAGAGAATTTCAGTCCAGAACAGAAGCTTTGGCCAATCACAGCTCACTTCTGGAGAAAGGAGAGCTCCTATTGGTCGATACAGCTTGTCAATAAGGAAGTAATGGCTGCTGATAAAACAGTGCATATTCAGCGCTGAATACTTTTTTTTTCAGAGAAACAACACAAAAAAGAATAATATTAACAGAGAAAAAGAACGCAGCATGAAACAGGGATAAATATTGGCTTCAGTCACTCAATGTTTGACGAAAATTGAGAGAAAAATCAGAGCTAAAAGTTTACTATAAGCTCTAAACTACACTTTGGTGCAATGTATTAAGCAGAAAAGAGAAAATTAAGAGTTTTACTTTTTCAATAAAAGGAAAGCAGGAGAGTCCCTCTGCTGCTGTTGGGGGAGAGTGGAGTCTGAGACTGTGGGAAAAAAAATCAGGTAGTGCCACTTTAAGTTATGACCAAGCTGTAATAGAAAGTGCTTGCAGAACAGAATATCTTAATTTCTGCAGGGTTATAGCTTATGTGTGCAATATTACAAATGGAAATGAGGTGATAACTTTGGAATATTGTAATGATTTAAGCTTTTTGGAATATTTTAAATTCCCCTTGAACACAATAAAGGCTTTTGTGTTTAGTTATCTACAGTCAGTGGGAACGGGCCACATTTTTCTCTCACACAACTCCAAACTTTTCTTCTCCCAAACTGTACAGAGATCACATCAGTGTCTCTCCACCTGCTGTCCTCCATTAGCCGCGACGGAAATGGGATTTAAAAGACCCAGACCATGAAATGTGGCCAGTAACGCCTGCTCTGATCTCAAACCTGCGCCGAATCCCAATGACGCGCTAACTGCTCCGTCACATTCAACTACAGAAACCTCAGCTGACATTTGGTCCCTCTCCCGACTCGCTGTTTTACATAAACCTCTCCAAAAGCGGCGCACTGACGGTGGTTTGTCAGCTGCACACGGTACTCGAATCTGAATAAGGGCATTTAGTCTGACACAGAGGCCAGATACACATTGGAACAGTGCATTACTTGAATATTTACACAGCCAGCTCCTTTATAATTCCTCCCCAACACATCTCGAAGAAAAATATTCTTTTTTAATCCATTGCATCTGTCGAGTACTGTGACTTTTTAAAGTTAAAGGTGCAATGTATAAAATGCCCTCATAGAACTATTCAGTCAAAACTACGCTTTCAATAAAAAACATGATCACAGGACTGATTTAAACTGATTATAACTGGATTGGTTATGAGTTTTTATCCTGTTGTAAAATAATATTACCAAGTTGTAACTGGATTTGGATGGAGTTTAAATGATTTAACTATGACTTTAAACTGATTATAATGGTTCAGTATAAAGCGCCAAACCCAAAGACAAATTTTAGCTGCAAGAATCTCATTGTGAGGTAAAAAAAAAAAAAAAAGCAATGCCACATTAATCTGAAAACTGTGCCTTAGAATCAAAGATGGCTGCCATTTATTTTCATTGTATTGTTGTCATTTGATACACGCAGTGAAAACATTTCTTAACACTGCTTTCCCGTACTTTTTTGCCTTGTGTGAAATTTTGCAATACCACAACCCTCCACTAGGACTGAAAGCCCCACTCAACTGTTTTTTTTTTTGTTTTTTTTTACAGCATAATCAATGAGAAAATGCTGTATCTAGGCATAACATTATGACCACCTGCATTATATTATGTTGGTCCCCATTTTGCTCCGAAACACAACACAACAAACTGATGCATTGTGTATTCTGACTCCTCTCCATCAGAACCAGCATTAACTTTGCTCTGGGACACGTGCATCAGTGACCCCTGACCCCTGACCCTGTCCCGGTTCACCTCTATTCCTTCCCTGGACCACTTTTGATAGATACTGACCTCTGCACCACTCCACAAGACTCAAGTTTCTCACTCAAATCCTTACACTGTCCATTTTTCTTGCTTCTAACACATCAACTTTAAGACAAAATGTTCACCTGCTGCTAATACATCCCACTCTCTAAAAGGTGCCACGATGAAGAGATAATCAGTGTTATTCCCTTCTGTCAGTGTCATAATGTTATGCCTTTTCGGTGAATTCCCATAAAATATCTAAAGATGGAGTTACAATTTTCTTATAAAAGTAATGCCCGAAAAAAGAGAAATAATGGCAAAATTCTACAGTAACCGAGGAAGCTGTGTTCATTTGTCCAGATTAGCTTTGGCGACATAAAGAGATCTATTCTATTGCATGGATTTTAAATAGAAAGAGAAATTAGCAGATTGAATGTATCAGTGTTAAATCCCTACATATCCTTGTTGTGAGCACCATTCTGGCTGCGACGGATATGTGTTTATTTGCATCTCCGTGAGTCCCGTTGGAGCGCGAGCGGGTTGTTATCCGGTCGTAAAGCGGTATCTCTGCGGGTCCTGGCTCCGTTCGGGTCTTTTAAAGCTGATCAGCGGCGACACGCTCACATTGAAACCAGATGGAGCCTGCAGTGCTATCTCTCTCCCACACAACGCTCTGAGTAGATCCAACATAAGCTCAATTAATGGCTTGATAAGTGCAGAGGCGTTAAAAGGAGCATGGAGACAGGCGTGAATTTAAAATGTGTGAGGTAAACGGGCCGCTAATTCGATGTGAAGGGGTTTCTGAACACATGCTGTCCCACATGTTCCTGTCTTTTGTCTATTTTCTATCAAACACAGTGTTACATTCACAGCACGCAATCAAAAAAATAAGACTGGGAAAGATGTTTTGTAGGTTTTAAAGACTGTAATAGAGGTGGTATTTTAGGGACTGTTAATCTTCCAGTGGGTTTTATTAAACTATTGAGTCCTTCCTGCTCAAAACCACTGCGAGCTACAGTATGTAAGTAGGTACTGTATGTGCCTAGTGTATTTAAGTCATTGATCCAAAACAACAATACAAAATCTTACATTAATCAGTTTGGTTTTCAGTTTGCAGCAACGTGACACCACACACAAATCGATTCCTTTCAGTCACTGCTCTGAACTAATTATATTTCAAGCTTTGGTTTATCGCTAAATGCTGCTCACTCTTAAAGCGGGAGAAGCACAGCTGTAGTTTTCCATTTAATTGGATAAATGTAACAGATCGGAGAAAAAAAAAAAAAAAATGGA
This sequence comes from Rhyacichthys aspro, assembly GCA_036850595.1. NCBI lineage: Eukaryota > Metazoa > Chordata > Actinopteri > Gobiiformes > Rhyacichthyidae > Rhyacichthys > Rhyacichthys aspro. The sequence continues at coordinate 5,519,516 of CM072151.1, forward strand.
GGAAAAAAGCACAAATCAGTTTTGAAATCATTGTCGAGTACTGGTGGTGCAGAACTTAACAGCTGTGTGTAGTTAATGAAAGCTTAACGTCTTGTGAAAGTGGCCGGTCTTCTTGCACTTAGTCCCATTAAGGGTCAGGGGTCACTGGAGTCTGTCCCAGCAGCTTTAGGCTTTAGCTCTGACACTTAGACGTTGACAGACAACCATTCACTCTCACGTTCATCCACTAGGGGCGCTTTAGAGTCACCAATTCACCTATAAATGCATGTCTTTGGATGATGGGAGGAAGCTGGACCCAGAGTTAACCCACAGTAACACCAGGAGGACATGCAAACTTCTCATATTCACAACCTTTTTCCTGTGAGGTGCTAACTTTCTGCCACCGTGAAGCATTGAAGCATTTATAAAATAATACTAAAGTGGTTTGATCGGAAAAAAAGGGTAGAACTTAACTAAATGCAATTGGACTTGTTTAAAGGCTGTCAAAATGGGAGAAGTGGGGCTAAAATCGCGCTGCTGATGGCGGTGTGTGGTCTGCCAGTGTGAATTTACACATATTACTTAATAATAGAAACCTAGCTTTGGGCTCATGGTTGATGAGATGAGAGAAACACTGCACTGCTCAAGTGTTTTTGGGGGATCTGGTGTTTTGTGTGCCTGCCTCCACCAGACTGGAGCTAGATTAAGGGGCTATTTACACAGCCACTTTCCAACTTCTTAGGACTGGCATTTCAGGCTCCGAAAAAGAAAACTCCTAAAAAGTCCAGTCAACTGTGAAAATAACATCTTCAGAGAAAACAGAGGCATTTATTTCTACTGTCTTCATCATATTGAGAAAGAAGGGTTAAATTTCCTGTGTATAAACCCCTGGCCCTCCTACACTTCCCATTGTATTTTATATTTTTATTATTGTGTCTTTTGTGTAATATTCCTTCCATTATTTGTCTTTCTTTATTTGTGTTTTTATTGCACACTGCATGTTTCTTTCAGTGTTCTTTTTATAAATAATATTTTTGTTCATGAACATTTTTTTTATGCATATATAGTATTTTTAGTGAGTTTGAAATGTCTCCCTCTTTTTGTCACTCACGTCCCATCTTTCTGTTTCCATTTCACTTGCCTCTTTGCTGTCTTTAATTGTTCTGATGCTTGTTTATCATTATAAACCAACTGTTAAACCATAAAAAGTCCATGATACGCCTTTCGCTCTAAGGTTTTCTACGGTTCTCTCTGGAGTAACTTGCATCATCATCAGAAACCCCTGCGTCATTGACACCCTCCAACATATTTTACGTAATTAATTGAGGCCTGGACACTTAACCATTCACAGCTCCACTGAGATCTGAATTATCTGAAAACATCTGAAAACATCTGAAAACATCTGAAAACATCTGAAAACATACGACCCAGACCACCTCTAAATGCATCTTCAGATCTGATCTCTCAGGATGTAATCAGGTTACATTTAACACCTTTACACTATAGATATTATATACGTAGACGCTGAATTTGCTGTTGGAGCGTACGTCGACATCGCCGCCATCTTGGACCAGGCCCATTGAGTTACATCAATCATCATATTTGACTGTTATAACATTACTTGGAAGCACCGTTGTAAAAACATTTATTTATTTGTTTATGTTTTGCTCCTGTCCTCTCGTGGCATCTATAAATATAATGTCTATGATTTACACTGTCCACATTAGATCCATTCCCTCTGGACACATTGTAGAGGCAGGTCTGAAGGGGCCCTTTGATAAATTACGAAAAAAAATGGGACATATTCCAGACAAATCTCTCGACACGGCATTATTATCAGAGGGACTGTGATGATGATGCTTTTGATGCTGATGTGGATTTTCTTTTAGACTGGCAGCTGTTTGTTGTGATTTTTTTCTCTTGGGAGACATAGAAATTGATGCAGCGTGTTTCTGGGAGTTTATATATTCAGTCCAAGAGCCACAGAGATCACAGACCATCCCCTGACACTGAACCTGCTCTGTTTCCATAGTAACAATGGCATAAGTACTTTGGCCTGGACGGAGAAACGAGCAGCCTCTGCCTCCTCTGTGGTAAAAATAGCTGCGAGGTATTTGTTTTTCTCATAAGGAGGCTGGATGTTCATTGTAAAACTTTCAAGTCTGATTAAAGTTAAATTAAACTCTATTTCTGTTTATGGAGCTCCCATTCTTTCTAATAAACCATTTTCGTGATTAGTTCCAGGACTTTTTTTTTTTTTGCCAATTCAGGGAAGTATTTTCACATTAAAGGTCATCTAATTTATAACAGACCTAGTTTTATTGCTCATTTTTCTGTTGCTCGTTCATGTGTAGGGAATTATTCTGGGATCTATTCTTTTCTACTCCAGTGTAAACTATGGCAAATATGTCAAAGGGCCAAAAAAAAAAAGCACATTTCTCCCAAAGGAACAACAAATGATAGCAATTAAGTTTCTTTCTCACTTATTTACTTACTCTTAAATAAGAACATTTTGCACTTGAGTTTTGATGACTTTTCCCACCTTTTAATCTTTTTAGGACCTGTCAAGTGATACCGTGATGCCATTAATTGTTCAAATTCATCATATTTTAGCTAAACAGGTCGTTACAGTTTTCATTGTGCCACTTTAAAGAACTGACCGCCAGTCCACAGCTCTGTTTAACTCTGAGTGGTCCATATTCTCGCCTTTATATAAATATTTTTTCTATTTAATATTCCATGAAAAGGCTGATAGATGTTAGATTAGTCTGATTCAGTTGCTTTTGAGATGGATTGAGGTTTGGAGATGCTCTGACCTTCTTGTCAAGTGCAGTGTAGAGAAGTCACTCTTTACACAGACTTTTCTCTTACATCATCTATTCACTTTACTGTAACCTGTCGAACAGTATTAAAGACATGTCACATGAAAAGAGAGCTGTAGTCTCCTGCGGTGCCTGCTTCACATGCTCAGTACACGCTCAGTACACGCTCAGTACACGCTCAGTACACGCTCAGTGCACGCTCAGTACACGCTCAGTACATGCTCAGTACACGCTCAGTTCATGCTCAGTTCATGCTCAGTTCATGCTCAGTACATGCTCAGTACACACTCAGTACAAGCTCAGTTCATGCTCAGTACATGCTCAGTTCATGCTCAGTACATGCTCAGTACATGCTCAGTACATGCTCAGTACACGCTCAGTACACGCTCAGTACATGCTCAGTACACGCTCAGTACACGCTCAGTTCATGCTCAGTACATGCTCAGTACATGCTCAGTACATGCTCAGTACATGCTCAGTACATGCTCAGTACACGCTCAGTACATGCTCAGTACATGCTCAGTTCATGCTCAGTACACGCTCAGTACATGCTCAGTACACGCTCAGTACATGCTCTGTACATGCTCAGTACATGCTCAGTACAAGCTCAGTTCATGCTCAGTACACACTCAGTACATGCTCAGTTCATGCTCAGTACATGCTCAGTACATGCTCAGTTCATGCTCAGTACATGCTCAGTACACGCTCAGTACATGCTCAGTTCATGCTCAGTACATGCTCAGTACACGCTCAGTACATGCTCAGTACACGCTCAGTACACGCTCAGTACACGCTCAGTACATGCTCAGTTCATGCTCAGTACATGCTCAGTTCATGCTCAGTACACACTCAGTACATGCTCAGTTCATGCTCAGTACATGCTCAGTACATGCTCAGTACATGCTCAGTTCATGCTCAGTACATGCTCAGTACACACTCAGTACATGCTCAGTTCATGCTCAGTACATGCTCAGTACACGCTCAGTTCATGCTCAGTTCATGCTCAGTACATGCTCAGTACATGCTCAGTACACGCTCAGTACATGCTCAGTACATGCTCAGTTCATGCTCAGTACATGCTCAGTACACACTCAGTACATGCTCAGTTCATGCTCAGTACATGCTCAGTACACGCTCAGTTCATGCTCAGTTCATGCTCAGTACATGCTCAGTACATGCTCAGTACACGCTCAGTACATGCTCAGTTCATGCTCAGTACATGCTCAGTACACGCTCAGTTCATGCTCAGTTCATGCTCAGTACACGCTCAGTACATGCTCAGTACATGCTCAGTACATGCTCAGTACACGCTCAGTTCATGCTCAGTTCATGCTCAGTACACGCTCAGTACATGCTCAGTACATGCTCAGTACACGCTCAGTTCATGCTCAGTACACGCTCAGTACATGCTCAGTACACGCTCAGTTCATGCTCAGTACACGCTCAGTTCACGCTCAGTACATGCTCTGTACATGCTCAGTACATGCTCAGTACATGCTCTGTACATGCTCAGTACATGCTCTGTACATGCTCAGTACATGCTCTGTACATGCTCAGTACATGCTCAGTACATGCTCTGTACATGCTCAGTGTGTGTTGCGAGTTCACATGAACTGCTTGGATAATTACAGGATGATGATACATCATATGAAAGCTGAATAATAATTTCCCTCCAGAGACATGTGAGCTTTAGTCTGGGCACCAAGCAGATTGTTGCAGACTGTGATTAAAAGATTTCATTTTAGATAGATCGAACTTTCATCAACAAACACATGTGAGCTGCTGCTGCTGAGGATTTCCATCAAAACATACTGACCATTAGTCGGACTGAAACACAAAACAGTCGTAATGGAAAATGGGAAACCTGAATTTCTTCATTTTGTTGCAATTAGCTGGACATCCAACCATTTAACTTGTGTCTGGGTCGGTCTGCTGCTCCTCCACTTTGTTTTTCTCCAATCTTTGCTGCATTAATGTAGTCAGACAATGGCAACAAACTGAAGAAATGCTTCTAGGACGTGACAATATGAAAACAGCTGTGTCCCACTCGCCTTATCAAGTTAATCAAGCAGGAAAACTGAGGCCTGAAAAGGTGGGTGACATAGTTCATTTACATTTTTTAAATATGCTGTACCATTTTCTCATCCATTTTGAAGTAATCCTAAAGACAGAGGTCTGCGATCCTTATTTAATCCACTGTAATCCATCAAAGTGATGGTCCACATTCAGGCGGGGCATTTTATTATTATATCAAAAGTAGTTTGAAACACAAAATGAGTATGCAGGCCATGTTCTGAGGGGCAACCAGGTATGTTGTCCCAGGCCTCAGCGTCAGGGGGGTCCAGAACTGAGGTCCTAATTTAGTCCACTGAGGTCCTAATTTAGTCCATATTATGTCAAAAAAAACTTGATCCATAGTTTTGTTTCTATCTTATTTTCACAGTGTCATTGTATTTATGTAGTTTTATGTTACAGCCCTTTCAGAAAATGGTTTAACCTTGTTACAACATGGAGCAGGACATAGAGGCTCATTAACCGGCTTTAAACTCATCGTAATGAACAGTCACAACAGTTTAGGAGCTACAACAAATAGAGACGGTGACAACAGAGAGGACAGAGATTAAAGAGAAAGAAAAATGCAAAGGCTGGAGTTCAAGAAGTGTCAAGACAAACGAGAGACAATTAACCCTCACAGATCCACTAATGATGAAGAGTCACTCTGCAGGAGGAGACTGTGGACCTGCTGGAGCGCCTTGTGCACATAATGAACTTACAGAAACTTGTAATGGCCAAGAAAGCCTGAAAATGTCTCCAAATACATACATTCACACACTACATTACTGCAGCAACAATTCAATCAAATCCACTTTGCAGAAGTATCTCAAAACTAGAGATGACGGTTCTTGGAGACTGGTTTTCCATTTCCAAAGTCCACCCCAAACTCTTCAACCATTAATCCTTCAACATTTCACAGACTTCACTGCTTTGAAGCTGAACAATAAGGCTGCCACTCCATGTGTCTGTCTCCGAGTGACCTCTGCCTGCTGGATATTACATTCTGGGGGAACTTTTAGAACAAAGAAGGATTTTTCTGCACCGGACTCCAGATTATAATAAAAATATAACACTTTAATTATTGCTCTGTATAATGGTGTAATGGGAGGATATAGACCTTTTTACTATTTTGTCAAAGTTAAGCATATTGAAATACATTTTCAATAGAAGAGCATTAGTGCTGTCAGTGAGTGGGTAGAGCTATCATGTGGAACAATATTTACTACTACTACTACTCTCTTTAAATATAAAAACATTTGGGCTACACCAGTAAAAGGCTACAAGCTTCAACTCAAAGGATGCTTAGGATGATATTATGTTGTAACTGCAGTTAAGTATTTTCTTCTATTAACATTATTTTATGCAGTTGCCTGTTGGAGAGGATCAAGACCAGGGTCTAACACAGGCTCAAAGGCTTGTGTAGATTGTGTAGATGGTCTGCAGATGTTGTAGTTTTAGCAGAGAAAAGTATAATGGACAAGATTTACAGGATTTTGAATAATCTTGTCCAACCTCTGAATGAGGAACTTCAGCTGAGACCGAGCACCTTCAGCCACAGATCATTCCCAGGTGTAGCTATAGTAAATAAGAATCATTTAAGAGGCCAAAGACTGTGACAAATCCAACAAAAACTGGCTCAAATCAAACTGAAACATGTTAAAATCCAACTAAAATATGTTAAAATCCAACAAAAACCTGTTAAAATCCAACAAAACCTGTTCAAATCCAATTAATCCTGTTCAAATCCAAATAAAACATGCTCAAATCTAACTGAAACATGTTCAAATCCAACTAATCCTGTTCAAATCCAAATAAAACCTGTTCAAATCCAACTGAAACATGTTAAAATCCAACAAAAACCTGTTCAAATCCAAATAAAACCTGTTCAAATCCAACTAAAACATGTTAAAATCCAACAAAAACCTGTTCAAATCCAATTAATCCTGTTCAAATCCAAATAAAACATGCTCAAATCTAACTGAAACATGTTCAAATCCAACTAATCCTGTTCAAATCCAAATAAAACCTGTTTAAATCCAACTGAAACATGTTTAAATCCATCTGAAACATGTTCAAATCCAAATAAAACCTGTTCAAATCTAACTAAAACCTATTGTTCCCTATTACATATCTTTAGAATAGTTCAGTGCCTTTTGTAAATTCCCAAAGATAATACCAACCAAAGGGCCATAAAACATTGCAAAGGGCCGCAATTGGCCCCCGGACCTTGAGTTTGACATGTGTGTGTTAAATGATGTAGGATTCATTTATTTATTGGCAGTTTTTATGGCTTTAATCTATACTTAATCTTTTTATGCTGCAACAGAATACATTTTCTCTTTTGAGCATGAATAAATTGATATTCTGCTCTATTCTTCTATTCTTAATGAGTCTAAATAAATGGCCTATATAGTCATTTTTATGGGATGTCTTTGGAGCCAGCTGGACTTGTGTGTCTTAAGAAGATGTATGAATTGAGGAGTATTAAAGTTTAGCCAAGGACATCTTTGTGAAAGTCTCCAGGTGAAAACAAACTGAGAAAACACCACTGTCTCTGGTGAGTGGCTGTGATTGAATGACCTTGGGTTTGTTTATTTTGTCAAACTTTGAAACACTATGGCACCAGAGCTGAGACTTTGATTCTCAGGTTGTTGTTTTTTTTAGCGGCAGATTAAGACTCCCCAGAGATGAACATCCGCTGTGATCTGTCCGTCTCTGGTTCGCTTTAAACGAGGACTCATGCTGAACGTGGTTTAGCAAAAGGACTCACACTGGCTTCATTATCAGCTCCAATTTTACCAGAATATGACTTTGTAATAAGCACATAAGCCACGAGGAATCACTGAGAGGACTAACAACTAAGAGGAAACTCGGCTAAAACTAAAATGAGTTGATTCAGGAGCAAACCCATTTGTTTAGGAATGAATCCATAATCTCAGCTTTAACACCAAGAAATAATGAATGAAACAGACACAAAAACGAAGGTGTAGGTTGCTTTCACGTATTTTACAATTTGTCATCATTTATTGTCCTCTACAAAAGGTTGGTTGGTTTCCTTAACCCTTGGGATGTGGAGGTGTTACATGATTGAACTGTGCTCTATCCTTCTCCATCTCCGTCTGGGTCGAGGGTCAGGATTAAGGGTAAATTCAATGACGCCCCCTCAGCGATGTTGTCGAACAATTTCACCCTCTGTCGGCCTCCGCACCTTCCTCCCCGAACCACTCCCTGAAGGACTCTCACGGCCGTACCGCAGCGGTTTCGTCGGTTTAAATGTCCTCGTACAGTGACCCGAGCTAATTTCCCATTAACCCTCATCTCCGTTGATTGTTTTCAGTGTTAAAGAACAGAAGCGTCACGATCCCGTCCAGATTTTCTGCTTCTCCTTGTCTTTGTTTGTCACCTTGTTCTTTTTTGGAAGTGGCTCCTGCTGCTGGGCCGACTGACTGACACCTGCTCCAGTAAATAAACCTGGTCCTTTCACCACATCTCTGTCAGACTGTCAGTCATCCATTGTGGTAAACACATGTCATCTGTATTTTTTGCCAATTCACGCACCTTTTTCGTCTGCTCTTTGCTCCAATTCTCCTGCCTTCTTTTGGATCCTGGACCTGCTAACTCTTGAGACTTTTACTTACTTTCACTTTCACTAAACAACCTAATATTGAACCATGGTCACTGTTTGCATTTGGGTCCTTTCCTTTGTTAAATCTCAAATGCAAACAGGAAAATAGACGGGACCAGCGCATGGAGCGGTTTAATGTTGATTCTTGACTCTCTCCAGTTTGCTCTTAAACCCTTTTGACTAATGATGGCGCAGACTTCTTTTCGTTTCCGTTTCTTTTCTGTGATTTTCTTGCAGATGGTTTGAGTTGCTCATTATTTTGGTTTTCCCCGCACTCATCGACATGCTGTCCCTCATTGATGTTGTATTCAGGCAGTTCAAAGTTAATCCTTACTTCCTGCCAGTCCATCAGCGCCATCCCCGAAATGAAGATTAAGCTGACAGTCCCTTGGTGATGTAGACTGTAATCCTAGAGCCAATGTGCCATTTCACTTTTCCCAGAACAAACCCGAGCACTTACAGAGTCCAGATCCGTAATATTTATAAAACATTCACAAACGTCAGAGCCATGTTAGTTTTTCAGATGTTTTTGACTTGTTTTTCCAGCCTCTTGACTTTAACAGAGCAGCGTTTCTACTTTTCTCGTTTTAATTTGCAGTAAAAATATTTAATAACAATGTCGTATGGATTTGAATAGATTTTAGATGGATTTGAACAGGTTTTACTTGGATTTGAACAGGTTTTAGATGGATTTGAACAGGTTTTACTTTGATTTGAACAGGTTTTACTTGGATTTGAACAGGTTTTACTTGGATTTGAACAGGTTTTAGATGGATTTGAACAGGTTTTACTTTGATTTGAACAGGTTTTACTTTGATTTGAACAGGTTTTACTTGGATTTGAACAGGTTTTAGATGGATTTGAACAGGTTTTACTTTGATTTGAACAGGTTTTACTTGGGTTTGAACAGGTTTTACTTGGATTTGAAATCTTAAGCCAGTATTTACTACAAAGAAATATAAAATCTGTTCAAATCCATCTAAACCCTGTATAAAATCCTTACTAAAACCTGGTCAAATTCATCTAAACTTGTTCAAATCCAAGTAAAACCTGTTCAAATTCCAGAATCCAGATACGTAATATTTATTAAACATTCACAAACGTCAGAGCCACGTTAGTTTTTCAGATGTTTTTGACTTGTTTTTCCAGCCTCTTGACTTTAACAGAGCAGCGTTTCTACTTTTCTCGTTTTAATTTGCAGTAAAATATTTAATAACAGTGTCGTACAAAGAAAAAGGAACTGAAAACTCAGAAAGTATTGTTATCTGGACAACCCTGCCATCGTTCAAAAGGCAGGTTGTTCAAGGTCAGTGCCACCCATCAGTTTTTTTGTAAAATGACTCATGAGTTCATTGTTGTGTGCAGTGTAAAGTCTCAGAGTCATAAATCATTTCTGTCGCTGCACCGAGCACAGCGCTGGTCAAACACATTAGGAGCTGTTTAGTTTGAGGATTTCTCTCTTTTAATCCACAGATTAATTCACGGAAACGGATTTGTGTCAAAAAATAGCAAACAAAATGTGTTAATATTGACTGCAGTGTCACATATTGGACGTTTTTTCTGTTTGCTTCTTCCTCAGACCATTGTTGTCGCAGTCAAAGTGGGCCAAGGCTGCCAGCTCTTGGGCTTTTGTGGTTGGGCATTTCTTTTGTCTCGCTCCTTGTGTGTCTTTGGTATTTGTGGGTTTGGTTTTACAGGAGACAAAACAATAACTAGAGGTGCAAACATTTAACATTTTATCCTGTGGCAGAGTTGATGTTATAACGTGATATATTTCTGACATGTAAGCACTTTTATATCTTGATACACGGAGGTAGGGCTGGGCTATAAATTGAATTAATTTGAGTTTTAATTAAAGCACTAGAGCAGCTCCAGTAAAGCCTGTGGTGACTCTGTAAAAAGTAATTATCACCAGAGAAATACTGAATCCTACATACTGAATACTGCTCTTTGCAATGTTTTATGTGGCCCTCCACTGCACTTAGGAGGTGATATTTTTTTTGGCACTATGTTTTAACTGGATTTGAACTGTTTTAGTTGAATTCAAACAGGTTAAACTTGGATTTGAACAGATTTTAGATGGATTTGAATAGATTTTACTTAGATTTGAAAAGGTTTTACTTGGATTTGAACAGGTTTTCCTTGGATTTGAACAGGTTTTCCTTGGATTTGAACAGGTTTTACTTGGATTTGAACAGGTTTTACTTTGATTTGAACAGGTTTTACTTGGATTTGAATAGGTTTCAGTTGAATTTGAACAGGTTTTACTTTGATGTGAACAGGTTTTAGTTGGATTTGAACAGGTTTTAGTTGGATTTGAATAGGTTTCAGTTGAATTTTAACAGGTTTTATATGGATTTGAACAGGTTTTACTTTGATTTGAACAGGTTTTAATTGGTTTTGAACAGGTTTTACTTGGATTTGAATAGGTTTCAGTTGAATTTGAACAGGTTTTAGATGGATTTGAACAGGTTTTATTGGATTTGAAATCTTAAGCCAATATTTACTACAAAGAAATATAACATCTGTTCAAATCCATCTAAACCCTGTGTAAAATCCTAATAAAACCTGGTCAAATTCATCTAAACCTGTTCAAATCCAAGTAAAACCTGTTCAAATTCATCTAAAACCTGTTCAAATCCAAATAAAACCTTTTGATCCAGCTTTAACCTGTTCAAACCAGATCCCACTAAAAACCAGTTTCCATAAAAGTAAAAAAAAGATGTTTAAGACAACTTTTGTAAAACTCAAATTGAACAAAATGACTCTTATTTACTATCGCGGCCTCTCATCACTTTGAGTTTGACACCAAATAGCCTCATTAAAAACCTGTTGTAAGATGTATTTACTGCCTAAATGTTGTATGGCCATGATTATAAATGCTCTTGTGTCTCCAACTAGAAAAAAAAAAGGAAAATTCCTCAACAAAATCCATTATAAAAGTAAGAAAAAGCTCTGCGTTAATTGTTCAGAGCTCGTTGTCATGGAGCTAAACCCCAGCTGTTTGTACAATGCGCTCTGAGCTTAGCCAGAAGCTGAGTTATTGTTCTGTCTTTGCCCAACGCTTGTTTCATATATAACACTGTCTTTAATTCATTTCTCACTTCCAACGTTTAAATTGTTTCACGGCTGAGTCTTCAGTGGGATTCGTAGTAACATTTTAATCTCCCAATGCTTTCTGCTCGAGCGTCTCCTAATAGGAGCCGGAGAAAAGAGTTTCAAACGTTTTATCGAAGGGAAACAGTCACAAATCTACACGTGCAGCAGAAATATGAGGGATAAAATGAGAGAATATAACCGACTTTAACGCACGACGAGCCAAAAGAGCCACAAATGTATTAACTTTACTTCGATTTACAAAATGAAGTGGAGAAAGTATTCAGGTTCAAAAACTCAAGTTAGACAAAAGTTTGAAAAAGTGGTTTAATACCAGACTGTAGATAGATAAAAAACAGCAAGAAATAGAAAGGTAAGGCTCACCTGGTGGAGCACATACCACACACCTGAGAGACCTGGGTTTGATTCCAGCTCGGGTCTCACCCTGCTACTGTCTCTATTAAATTAAGGCAAAAAATAATCTTAAAAATATAAAAAAATGAATAACAACATAGACAAAATATGTACTGTATGTATTTTAAAAGCAGGGTTTTTCAGTCCCAGAGGTGATCCAGGTGGAGAGTTTTCATGTTCAAGATTTGTGAGGTCACAAATGCCTCCTGCCTCGACCTGAACATCATTGGTCCATGTTTAAAGCTCCACAACCTGATCTGATCTTTGTCTTTCCTTCTTCTGAAAGGGAGCTGTGATTGGCCAAACTCCTGCTATTAAAAATGTAAGAGTAAAAATAATAATCTGTTAATCCATAATTGAACCCATTCAGCCAATAATCACATGGGTCCAGAGGGTTAAACTTCATTAAATGGCAGGTTAATTTTAAATATACGTACGTCATAAACTAGTGGCTCAAAAGATATGAACCTTTTCTTTCTGCAGTTTATAGCCTGTTGTTTAGGATTAAGAGTTTTGGTTTTAATGGAAAATAAAATCATTTTGGTTCAAGAAGAAATGAGTGAAAGTCATTTTGTCAAACCTTGAATCAATTTCTTGTGTTTACTTGTACTTTTAGCCAAAGCAGTAATGAAGAGCATTAGTTCATTTACCTTCAAGTTGTGTCTGATAAAATACAACACTGACTGAAACATAACCTACTGAGCTAACAAGCATCTTTGAGTCAAATACAGATCTGTGCTTTCTGCTTTTTTTCCACTTACTGCACCACAGTTTCCACTTTTTGAACACACTTTAAACTTGTTTGCTCAGTTCTCTTCTAATTGGATAAAAAGGGACCAAATACAAAAAAAAAAAAAAAGTCTTCTTCATTTGTTTCAAAGCAGAGGGCCTTGGACAGCCATTACCTGAGTGCATTGTGCTGACTTAAGCTTTACAACAACCTTAAAAACACTGTTAGCCATCAGGAAATAACAATCTGAAAACAGTGTATTTATTCTGCTTATGTTCGACTTGTTGAATGTCTGTTTTTGTTAATTATCTGAAATGTTGATACTCACCAGTGGTTTTACAGATGGCTCACTCAAAGCTATTGGATTCGGAGGCTGCGCTGCATAATCCCACGCGTGTTGTGTCTTCAGATCACTTCTCCTCAAATAAACGCTCAGTAGCTCACCTTGATGAGCTGTTTTTAAGTCGGCCTCAGTAGAAATCACATCCTTCCTCTCGTGTCCTTCACTTTCCCCCCGGGCTCCGTTTCATTTACAAACTTTCATCCCTTTTTTTTTTTACCAAAGTTGTCCTTGAGACTCCAGAAAATCCACAGGAAGACAATGTAGAGAATGATTCAGACTTAAGAACTGCCTTTTCAGAAGATAACTACACTGACAAATACTAAAAAGCATGAATAATCAGTAAAATGAAGAGGAATCTGAATTTTTAAACATTTGCCCAAAGACGTCTCTGTAAGAAAAATATATCCACATCAAAGAACACTTTACTTCATAAAAACTAATATCAAATGTCAGATTTTGATGATTTACTAAAATGTTTTAACGCTCAAAAGACACACAAGAACACACAGAACAATGGGACCTGTTTTTATATTGAGTCTATGCCTTTTCACTGCTGCTTTTCTTCAGTTTTGTTCCTTAAGTTCAATACATATTTTGTCCATTTTGACTTAGGGAGCCTTTTCTTTTCACACATTAACTTTACTCTGGCTGTTGTTAGGTGCTGTATAAATAAAGTTTGATTGCTTGATTAAACCTAGAGCCATCCTCTGAATCATTTTAAGGCATAAATGTTTCTTAACTTAAAAACTGTACTGTATTATAGTAATAGAAAAAAACAAACAAAGTAATGAAAAAACAGTATTAAAAATGTACAAAGGCTGGTTTCTTTAGTGGAATATGGATTTGTTGTGGAGGTTCTCAGTCATCCAGGTCATCACACACTAGAGGGTGAAAAAGAAAGCATCTGGACTGGTTCTGGTTTAGAAAAAGAAAACATTACGTCCTTAAAGCTGAAGTACCAAGACTCCACTCTCCTCCAACAGCATCAGAGTAACCTTTCTTGCTTCTTTTATTTCATCCAATTTTTCACCTCAAAATACTAATACGTTGCATTAAATTGAAGTTTAGAGCTGAGCTAAAACTTTTATTTCAGTTTACCGTTGTAGACTGTAGTGATCTTGTATTTATTTTGCTAAACATTGTGTTGAAGCATTGCCAACATTTATCCATGTTTAATGTTCTGCCATTTCTCTATTTTTATCCTTTTTGAGCTGTTTTGCTGTAAAATAAAGTGTATTTTTCATCAGAATAACCCATTTCCTTGCTTTATTTCTTCGGTCCTTTGTTGTTGACATCAGTGTCGACCAATGGGAGCACTCCTTTTTACCTGAAGCGAGCTGTGATTGGACAAAATCCCGCTGTGAGCTGATCATCTATTAAAATCCTCAATTATAAAGCCTAGATCACATCTTAAGGTGTATTTTTTTCCACAGATGATTCCTGTTACAATAAGCTAAAGGTGATTACACTGAAATGAGATGAAATCCTGCTAATGCCCCTGAGTGACACTAGTCCTGACCTCTCAGTGGGAAATACACACCTAGAAATCCCTTTAAGAAACTAAATGTCTTCTATTTCTAAACTATGTCTTCTCTAGTATTGGATATGGATTAAACTCTAAGATGCCAATGCTTTCTTAAGAGTCTTTTGTATATGGCTCTCATTATCTTCCAAACACACCCCTCTGCTGTCACTCAAAACAGCCCAATATCAAAGAATTGCCCTCTTTGAGCCCGACGCTGGCTGAATCCAAACGAGCTGCTCATACATTTAGTGCACAGACGTCGTAACGAGGAGCGCAGGTTTGTATTCAGCCTGTGTGCGTTCACTCCCCAAAGCGTCGCTATTCAGTGAAAACATAACAACGGGACCGGAGTGGCGCTTATTCTCAATCGTGTCACGTCGTTCAATTAGTGACACTAGACGCACAGTTTAAGCATCACAAGATTACCATCTAATTAACTCTGATATCTGGTATAATTAGCAAAAATAAATGACGCCTTTAAAGAGAACAGACTTTGTTGTTGAAGCCTGTGCTTTTCAAAAAAACATTTTACAGAAACGACAACAAAATGAATCCTTTAAAAATGGTTAAACATGACAAATACAAGAAGAGGCTTTTTCTTTTGCCACAGATTTAAAAATAAAAATAGCTGACTTTAATTATAATCAGTTCACACTTTGTCCATTAAGTTGCTGATGTATTGGCTTACAACAGCAGGAATATAAATTACATTTATTTTGAGTTGGCTCTAAAAGGATACTCATGCTGCATTCAGGTTTAAAATAGAAGAGGCTTTTTCACTTGCACAGATCTCCTAACTTACTAACTTATTAACGTAATACATTATCTTTGATCAATTATCAGCTGTTATCCTCTATTATCTGTATGTGGTGGATTTTCTGCATAAACTGCCTGTAAACACATTACTCCGAATGAGGGATTAGCCATTCAAATTTCTCTAAATCGGACACACACCTGAATAATACAGTTTATAGTTGGATTACTGCATGTTTACGGTTGACTCTTTAATGTTGGACACACCAGAGTCGGACAGAGACACAGTGACACATGCAAACAGATGAAAAAACATGAAGAGCTGTATTTAGAGAAATGCAATAGTCATTTTTAAACCAGTGAAGAATGTATTTTGGGTCAAGCTGCCATCGGCTCCTGTTTGTCGTTTATTGTGCTCCGTTATGTCACAAAAAAATTTAAAAACAATCTAGTCTACTGTAGTTTGTGATGTGTTCAAGTGCTTTTGAAGAACATTTGTACCATTGTATTGTTTTCATGATGTGTTTATGTGTTTTTAACTCAAAGTCGGTGTGATACTGTTGATATTTATTAATGGTTTATTGGCTTTTGATGCAACAGATGAGTCAGGTTTAACGTTATCCTTTTTTCTCTTTTTAACAAAGACTTAATGCTGTTAAGCTCATAGACCACATAAATGCAGCATGAGTCTGAGTGGAGCGATTGAGACACAGTGCTTCGGTTTCTCTCTCGTGCTGTAAACTCAGACGAAATGAGAACTCCAGCTGCGAGGGTTTAATCGAGCCCTGGGCATAAACCGTGAGCTCTACCTGTAAATGTAGAGACTGATGCATCCTCAAAAACTTCAAATGAGAGTCTGTTTGTGTGATTGTTTTCCTCCAGAGTCACATTATGAATTGTATTAAGAGATAATGTTGTTGAATTGCTGTTTACTTTTTCATAATTATGTCCCTTAAGGTAAAACTTAACATTTAAAGCTCACAAACCACTCATTAGTGCCTGAACCCTGTGCAACGGCTGCCATTAATGTTGTTATAATCATTCACACTAAATAATGATGAGCATCTCCAAACTTTTATATAAATATGGAAAGTTCCCTTTTGCCTGTGACACCTCTCTTCCTCATCCAGAGTTTGGAGCCTTTCTCAAAAATCTTACATGTCCAAAAAAATAAATAAAAATGCGTAAATGTGTCCCTCTTCATTAAGATTTAGTTTGTGGAGGTTCATCCAGGACATTTTCGAGAAAAGGCATCCGGATGTAGGTTTTAAGTGAACGTTTCAGCTATGTCTATGTTTCAGTCAGTCCACAGTACAACATAAACCCAGTATTTATTCTCTCAAAGAGGATCTGCAGCCTTTAAGTCTCAGTCCAAATAAGGAATATGTAAAAATAAAAGAAAATGATGAATGTATTAGTATGGACATAGAGTAACTTGAAAGGATAGTGGCAACACATGAATGCAAATTAAACGGGATTACATCAATGTAAAAATCAAATCCACACGATCACACTTTACCTTTTCCTGTGAGTGAAGTGCAGCTCCACCCCCTGCTGCGGAGGAGTAGGTTTTCTCAGTAACAACCCCCCGGAGCGTTTAACGGCATGTCGACACACTCAGCCCATCTGGCTCCCGGCGATTCCCAGTGTCCCGCTGCGCTCCCGGGCCGCGAGGGGGGCGCGGCGAGCCACATATATCACAGAAGAGGCCATCATTATGCAACAGCACTGCTCCGAGTCAGAGGGGACGCCTTGTCTGACAACTGTGCTGTACCAAAACGAGTCTGGGGTCGGGGCACACAGATGTCTCACCAACTTTGGGAAGACGAGCGTTAGCCTCTTTTGGCTTGATCCAGGTGGGACAGTAGGACTCACAGAAGACAGATGTGTCCCGTCAGCTGTTTTTGGGCATTTAACATTGTGTCTAATAGATGCATTACACAAGGGATTTTTTATCGACGAAACGAAAGCAGTGGCCAGTCCTCACTTTGCAAAAAGATCAATGTTTGTAACATTTTGGATCAAATCGATCTAGTCTTCAATAATGGTTTAGAAAATACACAATAGATAATGCAGTATTGATTGGGCATCCATTATAATAGCGATCAAAACAAAACAGCACATTTTAAAGTATTGTTTATTTATTAATAATACATTAGTGTCATTGTAGTTTTCTCCTAAAGACTGTATTTGTCCATGATTTGGAAGTGGCAAGACCATCTATAACTCACCAGAATTGGGAAAAGCAGTCAAAATCTGTACTCAAATAAAGTACAGTTATTTTAAAAAGAATATTCCTTGATTAGAAGTAAAATTATGCAACAGAATTAATACTTCTTTTTTCTAAAATGGCCCGGCCGACTTGTTAAACCCATAACTTAAACCCATAAAGCAATAAAAGTACAAGTTCTGCCAAAGTTACAAAGTCAAAGCCATCAGACCAATCAGAGCAGAGTGGGCTTAGGGGGAGGGGCTTAAAGAAACAGATAGTTCCATGTATAAAAACATTACTGCAGCACAAAATCCCTCACTCCCAACAACATAGCGTCCTTTCCTGCTCTGATTTATTTAAAAAAGGTCAAACTTTCCTCCACAATGTAATACATTACCTCAAACTGAAGTTTAGAGCTTACCTTAAACAGTTCTGTGTCAGACCTGAAGCAATCCTGTAATTCTCTGTGAGCAGACACATCCAGAGCAGAAATAGATCCTTTCTCTGTTTTATCGGTAGCCATTACTTCCCTGTTGACAATGTTCAAGAGTAAAGCGTAGATGAGTTTTGATTGTTTTGTTTTTTTTACATTATATTATCAGGTGAATAAAAAGTGTTTTCCTCAAACACTAGAAATAAAAACTATAATTTCTCATTTCTTCTTTAAACTTCACTTGACTAATAAATACTGAAAGACTAATCCTAATGTCACATCAATATAAATATTAATATATCAAAAGACAGTCTTGTTACTTCCTACTTTTTGCTATTCCTTTTTACTTGCCAAAATCAGTCACCTTTGTGGAGCCTGAAGCTTTCTAGTCCTTATTACTCAATTACAAAAGCTTTCATATTTCTCTCTCGTCTCTCTTTTTGACAGTGATACAACACAATGGCACTCACACAATGAGGGTATTACAAATATAACAATATCTGAGAGAGATCTCCAAAAAATAAAACGTAACTGTGAAGATATTATGACTTGACGAATTCCCTTTCCTTGCTTAAATACACGTAATAGAGTCTCTTTAGGTTTTCCATAATTCATGAGGCCCGTTCAAGTGGGAGTCCAGAGATGGGAGTAATTACTTCATGAGAAATGGCCGAGCGATTGGTTTTCTCCCAAGGTCTAGTGTATTATTTTGTGCCTCCGTCCTGTAGTAGTCGTAGATCACACTGCTACAGTTTTACTCCACTGTTTCTTTTCAGAGGCCCCAGCAATTTTCAGAATAACAATAGGTTCATGGCTGGAGTCCAGTTTGCAGTGCTCTGATAAATTGGAGGAAAATAGTGAAATGTGTTTAGTGTGAGTGTACAGGCTGCAGGGAGTTTAGGGACGACATTAGTCTGGTCTTATCTGGGAAGTAAAATAAAGGGGCAACAGAAGTTAGTCATTATTCCTGTTGCAGTAATTGATGCAGTAACACTTGAGATAAAGTGCTTTGTCTGTACATAAAAGAGAAAAAAGGATGCAGTATGTAAATAGAAGTAGTATATACAGACTAAGTGAACTAACTTGACAATTAATGGTCTAAATCATTAAAAGTCTCATTTTAAACATTGTTTTAGAACAAGAACAGCCCTGTCTCTTCTTAAGGTCTTTTGAAATGTAAAAGTTTTCAAGGATACAGCACGGATTTCCTCCAAAAACCAATCAATCAGAGAAGACAACCAGCCAGCTTTACTGTTTTCTTAGGGTGGGATCACATTTGTAGTGTGCACACAATTAGTTTGGTCCATTGCAAAAAACCTTGTTCCACCGAGCGCTCATAACTCATCTGGACCAAAAAGCAAAAAACAAAACAAAACAAAGAAACAAAACAATGCCTTTCTCCATAAACACACTAGATGGTGCTGTTAGCCCAAATGCTAATGAGGCACTCAACCTCCTCAGTGCTCAATGTTTGCCCTCTGCTTGTATCATTATTATTATTCTTTTGTTTGTTTTTATGACAACAATAGATGCCAATTTGTGACACTCTTCATGCCCGCAGTCCACTTGGGGTTCACATTTTAATCAAACTGTACCAGAGTTCAGTAGGAAGCGCTCCGAGACCACTTTGGACAGGTTTGAAAAAACTTCCTGATTTTGTCTGCTCACACTTCACTGTCTTGCCACAGTTTTGAAACAAATACTAGGTCTGCAGCTTTTTCCAAAATCTCAGTTTGTGTGTCCCTCAAATGCTAGTGTTTTGGACGCTATATAAAAACGCCACAAGTGTTACCTTTTAGCTATTAAAATGAATTTGTCTGGACATAACGCTAGTCTAGTGCTCTTAAAATGTAGCAGTTGTTTGTTCTAAAATTAAAAGTATTGGTTTTAATGTAGCTTCTGTGTAAGTATAAAGTATCTTAGCTGTGGTTAAAAACGCTGCAGTGACAGAAAAAAGGAAATGCTGATACAGTTAGAGCCAAAGGTCAGGAGTAAAAAGATAGAAACAAGATGGCTGCCACTCAAAGTGATTTCCTCCAACTGGGATTGGTCACTTTTGGGAAACAAAGACGAAACAATTGGCAAACACAACAGAGAGGTACAATATAAAGATAGTGACAAGACAAAAGCTTAAAGACACACAGAAGGCAGCCAAAAGGAAAAACTGAAATGCAAGCAAACATCAAATAGCCTCATTTATCAAAAAGACACCAAACTTTGGACAGTTTTGGTTTGAAAGAGATGACGCTGACAGTATTTTCATTGTGTCTTTGTGCAAAACGGAGCACATAATGATGAATGCCACTGTCTGGGGATGAAAACACAAACACAGACAGGTACTTTTTCATCGGATTTCATTGTTCATCCAATTAAACCCAATCTCTTTGACTGAATGGAAACGACAGCTATAGTTGCCTCTATTTAAAGCACTAATGTCTTCTTTGGCAAATTAGAGTTATCTGCTGAGGAAAAATATCAACACAGAAGCTTGTCACTCAAAAATAAACTGTTCCTCATTCCAATAATGTGCACTAATACAGACTAAAATGTGGAGAACAATAGCAGTACAGTAATAATAAGACACTTTACTGGATCCCTCAAGCACAATAAGAATAACCTTGTGCAGCAGCTGGATTCTTGTGAGAAAGTGTCCACGTCCCAGATGATAAATCCAATCACCGGCTGTTATTCATTCAGTTTGCCTTTGCACTTTCTGAGGAAGCCTATGCAAAGCTTACAATATGAGCGCTACTTTAAGAAATAGCAAAAAATATATACTTAAACTCAATTGCTCACTTTCATTTCTGCTTTATTGGTTATACTTTTGGTTTTGTCTTGTGTTTGTCTCTATTCTCTGCAATTTTTTCTCCCTATTTTCCTCATTGAAATGCTTGAGTATCAATATCAGTGCATTAACTCCCACAAAATCTGCCTTTAAAATTTAAATTTTATTGACACTGAAAAAATATTCTGAACATTACATGATTTTTTTTTATCTTTACTCATTATCTATACCTATGTAATTTAAATATATTTACAAAATTTAGATTACTCCTGCCATAACTATATAATGACAAAATATTATGTTGAATTTACTCTATTTTTATATTTATAAGACATATAGTGCACGCATAAACCAAATATACATATGCACATATCTGAGTAAAGTTTATATAGACGTGATTGTAAACAACAAACATGATGGGAGTGAGTGCATTGACAAGACACCAGGTCACGTGTCATAATGTTAACCTGATTTGTATAAGTATGAATAATTACATTTAAATAATTGTATTTTGTTAAAGTGTGAAATCTTTTTAGAAAATTTAGCAAAACATTTCATTATTAGCTTATTTTTCTGAATGTTTTGCTACGAATCGAGGTAAATGACACAATTCAAAGTTTCTTTATATATTTATTTATTTTGACTAGACTATAACATATTCAAAAGAAAATAAAACATCAAATACCCAAGGGACACAAAAAGATAAATAGAACTGACAAACTACAAGGAAAATACAGCTTCACATTTTAATATTTGTACTAATTTTTGTTTTAATTTTTTGTTTGTGTTGTATTTTAAACTAAAAGCTGTACTATTGACACTTGTGAGGCTGCTCGTGTAAGTTAAACAAACATCCTCTCACCTCCACTTCTCATATTACTCATTCCTTGTACATATTCACATCCATACGCTCGACTTTCCGCCGAGACGAGACGCTCCGCAACATTATAATCTATATCATATCTGCATTCACTCCATATGCGCTGCTTCATTTCTCCATCGGCCGGTCAAGACCAAGTTCGGCTCTGGTCTCAAAAGGATTAATTAACAAGCCCCTGAACAAAACAATGTAATGAAAAGCTGTCAATCTGTCTGCTGTCTGTCTCACTTGTTGCCCGTTTCCGCTGCTCATTAGGACGCTACCGAACTCAAAAGACGAAAGATAACTGTCTCGCTAAATCCGAGCTAGCCGTGCTCGTGTTAAGAGGCATTTACCGCAGGGGTGGATGTGTCAGCGGTTGTAAACACGAGGTCTGGGCTCAGGGAGAAGCTGTGGAGTCTAAATCTCAATGTAAAAGCAGAACTGCACTGTTTTTTTTATGGTATTCTGTTCAATGGGAAAACACAGAGTCAGCCTTGAGCAGCGTCCTCATTGACATTCATTGGAAACGTTTGAGGTGACTGGCTTTAACTGGGTTCCCTCAGACTCAAGGCGTGAATTCAACACTGGTTTTATACAGGGATCAGACACGGTTATTTCACGTGTCTTAAAGGATAGATACATGGTCTGTGGTGGGCTGTTTGGAAAAGACACACATGAAAGCAGTCAGCTACAGAATAGACACACAAACATAGCTTAGACTGTCTTTTATCGTCTTTTCAGAGATGTTTATTTGTTTCTCTTTCTCTACATTTGTCTGTTGTATGTTTACATTGCAGTTTTTAAATTAAAAGTGTCTTTAAAGCAAAACTATGCTTATAATGTTTTATCATGACACACCGATAATAACATACATTTAGTGTTATTTTGACTGGATTATTAGACATGAAGAAGAAACAAAAATGTGTTTATTTTACTGATATTGTGACCCATGAGCCAAATATTAAATAGTAGCATCTTTTCTACCAATGTTGCCACTCAGTGCATTTTACATAAAGCTTACATTCAACTATTTCCTTTCAAACTTGTTTTCCATTCATATAAAAGTTCAGAATGGGACGAGCCGGGTTTGAACCTGCGAACTATATATGTTTTTGACAAGCTGCTATGTAACTTACTCATGTAAGAGTTATTTGAAGCAGTATTTCTCAGACTTTTTTTTTCATATGACCATAAACATTGTGTCTGTTCTGGTTTAGGATTAGGTTTGGCCAGTTCTGTTTTAGTTTTTCTTTTTATTTCTGTTTTGTTTGGTTTTATTACTTTTTGAAGATTCTTAGCATAGTGTCATTCCTTTATTTCACAAACATTTCTGTCTGAACTCATATTTTTGGCAAATCAAATCTTTCTTTGTTAGCAATCCATGGGTTAAAGTCTGGAAAGTGATGTGTCGCATTAAAATACTAATTGATTTTACTTTTTATAAGACTCTCAATACATTGTTCCTGTGTTGTTTCTTATGTATGATCTTTTTATCCGTCTTAAATACATATTGGGAGCATGAAGCTTACATGAACTTGCTCCCGTCTCTTTCTCCAAACTAGGGCGTTGCTGACCATCACCTACTGTTATATAAAAAGTCTGGATTACAAAGAAATCCTGCAAAACAGCAGGAGAAGGAAAGCCTGCGTGGCCATTTCCTCCAAAGTGTGTAACACATGCTGACGGTGATAATCTCATAATGTTCACAGTTTATTACAGCCTCAGGCCTCACAAATGCTCAGGTTTCTGCAGCTTCAGGCGAAAACATGATGCAAGAGTTGGCGAATGGATTATAAAGGAAGTCACAAACATGGTTCTGGTAACGCTTTATTAAAGTGGCTCAAAGCTGTGGATACAATTGTGTTTAGTTCTCTTGTCGACTTGGCTTTGCAGTGTCTACATTAAACTAAAGAAAGGCTGCAGCTAGAAAGTGTGTCTAATTGTCTACTCCAGTGTTTAATGATTATGTTTTTGTCCATTTTTCCCCATTAACTCTTAGTGGAGGACTTTGCTAAACATTTCCCACTTATTGTGTTTGTCACTTTGAACCTGGAGAATGCACTGATGTATTGCTTTAAAAAAAAAAAAAAAAAAAAATCAGGAAAAAGCAATCAATTTAGAAGACTTTACCCATTTGGTTGTGCCTTGTTTAAAATGAAGAATGATAGTTAAAACTGGAGGAGGCATTTTGGAGTCACAACCGAAAATCAAATAGACCTAATAAAACATAATATATTACACGCCTCTGAAACCTTGCATGGGTTGAAAGACTTTTTTCCATTTGCCAGGCTCCTCGTTTGAAATAAAAATGATGGAGAACACTCTAGAGCCACATACTACAGCCTTCGTGGCTCCATAAAGCCTCACAGAAGGTAACACGGTGGCAGCAGAAACGTGACATATTATAAACATAAATACGTGTACACTTTTTCCCCCATTTGTTTGTGAATCACAGTGTTGTTTCAGCCCATTATATATAGTACTTTTGCCCAAGGACTACTGTACTATTACGCTGATGAATAACAACTATAACAATAATACGTATATTTAAGGTTTTGATATGTGCGAGTATAATTTAACATTTTGGGGGAAAAAAATGCTTTCTATTTGGAATAATTGGAAGAATCAGTGTCTTTAAGCCCCTCCCCCTTTGACCAGGCTGCTCTGATTGGTCACATGACCCAGTTTGTTGTGATTAGTCAACTGGGACTTTGCAGACCTCTTTTTTCTTCCTAGAACTTTAGATCTTTTTAGATATTCTTGTTGGATGTCAGTGACAGAAGTATGTGGCTCACTAATCGAGTTTGGCCACCTCCTCCTCCTACAGTCCTGTGTAAAATGAAATAAAATATGTTTCTGTGAAGTGAATGAAGACAGATTGTCCCATTGGACGACCCATAACGACCTCTGCAGCGATGGTTTATTACTGTTCTCGGCAGTAATGGATGTCAGAAGTGACTCCTAAACTGTGTCTGTGTCTACACGCTCTGTCCAAGTTCACACTGGAAGGGAATAGACTAAATGGGATTAAGAAAAGTAATGTATTTGTGTCGGATCTGAGGATTTACGAGCTTTTGGTTAGGGTGGAGGATGGGCACACAACAACCAGGACTGTCCTGAGAGTAACAGTATTTCACTCGTAGCATTTTGTCAAACCATGAGAAGATACCGCCTCCTTCTTTTCTATTATAAGACCCGTCCTGTCAGAGACCTCGTAGTCCCGTATCGTCCAGACAGATCGCTCCGTTCTCAAACTGCAGGGGGACTAGTCGTTCCTAGAGTTTCCAAAAGTACAACGGGAGGTAGAGCCTTCAGTTACAAAGGTTTTTGGAATCAGCTCCAGCTCAGGTTAAAAAGACTACATTTAAGGTTAGACTTAAGCTCTCGGACCTTCCTGACCTCAGTTTCTCAATTAAATAGAAGAACGTAGTGTCTGTGGTTAACATTTACGGGTTTTTTGTGGATGAAGCCTATCCCAGCAGCTTCAACCAGAGACTCTGACAGATAACCATTCATACTCATGTTGATGCTGTATGTAGAGTCACAAATTCACCAGTATTTGTCTATGAATGGCAGAAGGAACTGAGTCGATCTGGTATCTCCCCAAAACTTAGACATTAATACAGTTCTCCCACATTATATTTAAGCATAGGGTGATTTAAATACCCTTCTGAAGTAATTGCATCTACGCAATGACCCATATATGTTTTCAGCTCCAAAATGCATCATGATAAGCATAATATTTAGCATTTAGACTTGCAGTTTTGATTACTTTTATTACTAATATTATCATCATATGCCAACTGCAGCTTCATTTTTTACGATCTGAATCTCTCAAAGATGGAGTTTTCTCTCAAAACGTTTTGTGAGTCACTCGGGGAGCGTCTGTTGCTGTGTGGGACGGGGACAGTCAAGTGGCTCCCAGATGGAAACACAGCTCTCTAATTACTCCCAAAGAGAAATACAACAAGTGGTGAATTAAATGAGAGTCTGGGGACCATTGACACTTGTCTTTTCTGAGAGTTTTCGATTGGTCTGATGTCCTTCTGTTCGTGTTGTGCTTGACATTGGCTAACGACGCTCAAGGACATGTTTGGGATAAAGACGAGCAGATTTTGATTGTTATTGCAGAGATATGGGCTTAATGGGTTTTGTGTTTGAAAACAAAAAACATAGGTATCACCAGGATGAAATGTTAATGGTCTCTTTTCCTGACGACTGTATTAACTTTAGTTTCAAGAGCCTGAACCTACTCCACATTCGTAATGGCTCTCAGAGGAACTGAAATGAAACTAAAAACCTCAAAATACCAGATAGCTCTCCAAAACCATCATACTTGTTTCTGTGCCATTTGAAGAGGAAGTCAGCATTTTATTTTTGCTGCTGGAAGTGAGAAAATGGTCTAAATCTAGAAGGAGCGTTCCAAAACTCGAGGTCTGGAGACTAGAAAAGAAGCAGAAGAACAGGTTCAAGATGAATAAATCAGACCGGTGAATTACTGGAAAGTCTTTTAATGACAACAGAGAATAATCCAGCACTGGGTGAACATGAAACTGGGTTTAAATGCAGGTTGGCTTGATTGGGAATTGCAAACAGGAGTCTGGAAGGAGGCTGATGAGGAGGGTGTGGATGGGAGTGGCAAAAAATACTGGGAACAACAGAACATGACAAGAAGATCATGGCTGGTCTAAAAAAAAATAAATGTAGGTGACGTCAAGCATTTTCACATTTTTTTGGTCCGTAAACCAGTTAAAGCACTGTCTCCTGTGACACGAGACTGTTTCTCTCCAGGAAACAACAAAAATGAGGCGTGTCTGACGAATGCACAGTTCAATGAGCAGCAGCAGATGGACATGTGACAAAACAAGTCCCTGTGCACCTAATGCTAATGTTGATTGAGCATAAATGAATGGAATAATAAAAAAAACACTGCTGTAGCTTTCACAAAATAATATCTTTGCCCTTGGATTATTCTCATTTTTTAAACTGGGACACATTTATTTCACTTATGCCTATGTTTTCATCAGGTCGGTAACAGCGTGGGTGTTGTCCTGCACGTACTGTAAACTGCCTGCTGTGTGAGAAGAAAATCATTTCTCAACTATAATAAAGCCATTTTAAAGATAGAGTGCCTGATTATGCTGCTGATTTCCAAGAGCACCCTCAGTGTGCTTTATCTCTTCAACATTTAAACCAACCCTTTAACAGTCTTTCTTCATTTCCAGAGGCAACTTCTGATGTTATTGCACAAGATTCCCCAGAACCATAGACGAAGGTAAAATAGTGAACCAGTAAAGGTCAACCTGGGTCTATTTTAATGTGTTAAAGTATCTGAAGCTAACATTTTGGAACCAGATCCCACAGGACACCTTCAGGTAGTGTTGGAGTCAAGTCATGTAGATTTTAAGAGACTTCCTGCATGGTTTAGCTCAAACCCCAATCAAACACACCTGTGCCGGCCAATTAAGGTCTAACTGGGCTTACTAGACAGTTGCAGGCAGGTGTTTTGAGGTAAGTCCTGCAGGACACAGGCCCTCGAGGACTGGGTTTGGACACCCCTGCTTTAGGGAGTACGTAAAGACACAGATCTGTGCATTATCCATGAAAAGGGAGACTGAAAAACTGAGTGCAGCGTCAGAACAAAAGGATTGATGTAATTTCAAAGATTTAATGCAAAATATGCAGGATCTTTTTTAGGCAAATGTGTGCAAACAAACAGGGCCCAATGTCCCAACTTCTTCACTTTCATTTAATTTGCTATTTCTCTTTTGCTCTAAAGAACTGCACACTCTCCAATTGCACTCAAATGTAATCAAAAAGTAAAATAGTGAAATACAGACTGAGCACAGCAGGTCTAGAGGGACATGGGTGTGGATTTGAGATTTATATTGTCAGCATTCATTTATTTTTTACACCAAAGTATTGCATAATGCGTTTTGACAATGTTTTTTCATTAAGTTACAATAACTATAGTAATTCACTTACTTTTCCAGAAGCAAAAGCAGCCTCGAGTGCCACTAAACCAGATCCAGTCCAGACCTCAAGGGTTTAAGGCTACTTTGAGAAATAAAGGGTTAAACTGAGTGGTCATAATATTATGGCTCATATATGTTGAATTACGACCCCAAATGTCAAGTCATTGTGTCCAGACTCGCCTCAAGACAAGGTTTATCTTATTTTAATGTCGAGGAACACTTGTGATAAAACATTATGGAGATGACCTTTTGTTATAAACGTTAAAATAACTCTTGTGCAGTAATGACCACAGTTATCGGGTCAAACATGGAGAACAGCGGCAGGTTCTTGACCAACTCTGATAATAAACACAGCCCAATGTCCGCACATTAACTCCGGTGTTCGTCCTTATCGGCTGCTCCTAAAGAAAGCTGATTAATCTGCCCACAGCGGTTTATCTGCCTCATTCAGGGGTCATTTCTTATCTTGTATGATTATTCTGTAAAACACAAGGGCAAACTGAGGACAAGTGGACACAACAATAAGTCATGTCCAGTTAAAGCACCAGCACCAGGTTGATAAAATGTTAATGGTCTGTTTCACGGTGACGCCTTGACCTCAGATTATTTAAATATTAAGTTTAAAGAGAGAATCACAGAAGAACCATAATTACTAATTAAACCATTCAGAATTAGTTTGACCATTGTAATATTTTATAAGAAGGTTTTAGTCTAATTCAATGTCTCCTCATTATTAAATCTAAATCCTAAATCTATCTTTATACCAGGAAACTGCTTAAATGGCATTAATTTAAAGATGTTCCATGATTAAGACTGCTGTCAAAATAATTAGCTTTACTTTAAATCAAATTATGGCATGGGCAAATGTAAAATTTTGTGGGATTATTGAAATAATTAGCTCTAAGATTGTTTATATTTGTTTTTTAATTCAACTTAATTTTACTTTGTCAAAGAGAATATGTAGTTCTTCCAATAATTAACATTGCTACTGCATATCACAGGATTTAATATCACGTAATGACATTATTGTTCATATCAATAAAGAAAAGTACACAGTAAAAAGTGTTTTGATTTTTGGTGAATGGTGTCTATTATTTTTAAGTAGTATATCCAAAAAATTTAGGCTCATTAGATGGGTTCCACTTTATATTATTGAATCCTATGATTGAAAATAATGGAGAAAGTGAAGAAGTTAAATGATTAAACCCCTGTCATCTGCTCATGTGCAAGAAAAAAGTGACATTTTGAATGCGCAAAGTGAGGCGTAGTCTTTGGACAAAAGGTTCTGAAAAGAATTGTATTTGAATAAGCTCCTTGGCTCTGAGACGGAGACCTGGCTTCACCTGACGTCGCCCGGCAATAACCCTTTAAAATAAGGCCTTCGACTCCGGGAACTGTCCATAAATCCACAGATTAACTCACAAATGGTGCACACCGTTGCCGTGAAGCATTTATTCCAACACATTAACCACTAAGGCGTTCTTCATCGCTGTAAATTGCTCGTGTTACCGTCACAGCTTTTTCCACGGGACCTGGCTTCTCGCATTGTAAACAATACTTCCCCACAATGCACCTCTGCTCTCATAAAGCGGCGTCCGTATCTGAAATATGTTTATATAAAGTCTAGCGGGGAGGAATATAAATTGTCGAGGCTGAGATGAATGCAGAGCTATGCAAAAAGCCTGAGGGAAGTAATAACTAGGACTGTGATAAATAGTGACCATCGTCGGCTTTATGGAGAGTCATATCGGACAGGAACGAAACTCCATTTTTATTCTGGATATAAAATGCAGCCTGGACATTTGCATGAGATTTATATACTTTTGAGCCTTTTGATTCCAGTATAATGTATTCACAAGAGAAAGTGAAGGTTTTTTTTTTTTTATTACGACTAAGAAAAGAAACTCTGACTTCCAGGGACTTTTGGAAAGATTAAAAGCTACAGATATGTATTTCTCTAAGCTCCCAAAACTGCTCACCAGATATTTAGGCTGACTTCCTGTTACATTGTGAGGTAGATGAGTAACACGATGGAAAGGAGGCTGAATAAGGGTTGATAAAGAAAGAAAGAAGATAAAGAATTAGCTGAATGTGAAAGTTTTTTCATTAATCTGCCTTTTCCAAATATCCATACTGTTGTGTTTCCGTCTCTTGGTTACGTTTAAGTCTTTTTGTTTTAGTAACTTCTTTCTTAAATTATTCTCCATTATTCCCATTCATTCTTGATAGATTTTCTCTTGTGTTTGTGTAAGTTTCCTTGTGTTTTGACTGTTCTCTGTTGGATATTTGAGCTTAGATTGTGATTTTGTACCTTGTGCCTGGACTTTTCATTAAAAACCTTTGAACATTTCTCCTATGTTTGATCAGCTTCACGAGTCATCTTTCCTTTGAGCTCGACAAACTTCTTTATTCCAGTTTACTGCTTTAAGTTTTCTTGATATGTTTTACATCGTGTTTGATATTGCACGTTTTCCTTGTTTCTTGTTATAGACAAGAATAAAGCTTAGATAAATACATAAGTTCTGTATGGTAATATTATAATAATAAGTAACAGTGCTTCTACTGGAAAAAAATGTATCCATTCAATTGTGTGTTACGTGGAATGTATTTACATCTATTTATTTAGACCACACATGTCAAACTCAAGGCCCGGGGGCCAAATGCGGCCCTTTGCACTGCTTTATGTGGCCCTTCAATACATTTAGTAGTTTACATTTTTGGCACTAGGTTAAATTCAAACAGGTTTTAGATAGATTTGAACAGATGGTTTTGATTTTTGCTACAAAGATTAACCTACCACTACCTATTACAACCTGTTTAAATCCAACTAAATCCTGTCCAAATAAGACTAAAACCTGTTCAAATATATCTAAATCCTGTTCAAATCCACCAAAATCCTATTCAAATCCAACTAAAATCAGTTCAAATCCAATTAAAACTTGTTTGAATCCAATTCAAATCTGTTCAAATCCAACTAAAACCTGTTCAAGATACAATCTCGCAAAATTTAATCTCCATCTTCGGCCCCTGGAAGGATTATTATTGACTATTGCGGCCCCTCACCACTTTGAGATTGACACTTCTGATTTAGACGTATGACTTCAATTTATTATCTTTTTTATCGATACAACTCCAGAAATGAGTCATATGTCTCTCAGCATATACTGTATAAACTTCCTCTATTCATGACACAGCACAACATTTATGTACCTCAATGTTTTATAAAGAGGTCTAAAAAAGGTCATGCAGAGAGAAACTTTGCATGACCCTTTTTAGCTTAAATAAAAAGGACATATAAAGCAAAAACATTAACTGAGTTTATTCTATATCATTGTAGTCAAGAGTGAGAGTCTCAGCCCTAAACAAGAAAGCAGCAGGACAGTTTTGAAGATAAAAAATCAAGAGACAGAACGTCGTCTACCTTCAATGACGCCACAGAGAGAAGCCTATTGTTTGTGTTGGAAACATATTTTACTTTCTTTGTGTTCGACTGATGTTCAGAGTTGTGTTTGTATGAGCGGTCTCAACGAGCTGACAGTGTGCGCGGTCGTCTTTACTGGAAGTGCTGCACTAAGCTGCTTTTTCAGAGCACTCCGTCTTTATGTGCAGCCAGTTCGAGCAGTTGTCGCTGAAAATCTATAAACTTTACCCAAAGATAATGGTGTTTGTTCAGTTCGGGCGACTAATCAAATAAAGAAGGATCTGCCAAACTTTCGCAAAAAATAATGGAAGAAGACAATTGTTCAGTGGCTTTCGACAAAAATGAAGAAGACAAGGCCACGTTGGACGGTTTTAGAGAAGACTTTTGTGTGGTGTTTTTGTAAAATAACATGAGATACTATCGACTGAATGTCTTTTAATACACAATGCATTATATGGATGGACTAATGATTCAAATCAAGTCATTTACATTTGTCACTATGTCCTGAGGTGCAAAACATATACAATATTTGATTTTTCTAGTTTTGTTTTATATAAAAAACTGTATATTTGTTAAGGTTAAACTGCAGCAGACATTAAGATTTAAGTTTAATATTATCTGATGTGAAATGGTTGATCATGAAACAGTCTGAGTCTGACAGTAAATCTGAGTGATAAAAATAATGGTGCACCAAACCACATACTCGGACGACCCTGGATCGATTCCAACTCCTATCTATACTATATAAATATAAAATAGAGGCAAAAATAAGAAAAAAATAAGAAAAATAAATAAATAAATGAATAAATAAATGAATAAATAAATAAATAAATAAATAAATGGTGTAAGGGTGCAGAGGCTCAGGAGGTAGCTAACCACCACAGTGTGAATGTGTGAATGCTTGTGTGTGTGAATGGGTGAATGAAAGCATGATCTAAAGTGCTTTGAATGCCCAAGAAGCGTACAAAAAAGCTCCATATAAATCCATGCCATTTACCATTTAAATTCAAGCAACTGGAAAGGAGCGCTAGATAACTAACAGAGCTACATGTTAAAAACCATTTAACTCATCATCTTTGACCAATAGGCTTCTCTCTAAAACTTTCCTCTGACACTTTAAATGAACCCGTGATGATAGACTGATGAGATAAATGTGGGTTTGTGCTCACATCTGTCCCTTACCTGCTGTTTCTTTTAATGCTTAGTGCTGTTCTCTCAGTGATGCTGCAGTTTGGGTTTTTTTTTTTATCTGAGCAAACAAAACAAAAACAACTGAACTGTACAAACGCAGTAATTAAAGTTAATTTCATGCATCTGCAGTTTGTGATCGGGTCGACATCGAGGCATTAATCATAATTAGAGCAGATAGACCCCATCAGTCAGAGCCACATCTCCGGCCAAAAAACAGAGTCGTCTGAGGGTCATGTGGTGTCACAGAAGAGAGCGCACGTAACAATTTAGCTTTTTTTCCTTCAAATACGGCTTTACTGGCTCCAAATATGTCGTGGAATTGTCATGTGTAAATAATCATTGCTTAAAATGGAAAGGATAGTGTCACGAAAATGTAATTTAATGAACAAAAGTAGCTTGTGTGACACTTATTTACCATCGTGGCCCTTCATCAAAGTGAGTCAGAGACGCTGCTCGGGGGAAGGACGGGGCAGGGGGCTGTCACTGTCCTGTTGTCACTGGCAGCCACCTGTTTGAGGCACGTCCCGGATGAAACCCACAACACCTGCTGCCTCCGAGGGCCCTGCCAAATCCTGGATCAAACCGCGGCGACTGTCACAACACTTCACCTCGTTGTTGTCATGTCTTTGTGGGTTAGACTTTTCCGAGCAGCATCTGCACAAACAGGTCAGAATTGTTCTTGTTTAATGTTTCTAAATCAATGATATGTGGCTGAATATTTGCTGATGTGCTGCAGGTGTCGGAAAATATGGATTTAATTATGGATTACATGAACCAATGCAATAAAAAAAAAACACCTTAACACTCGACAAAAGTTGTGAGGGGGCCATGATAGTTAATAAGAATCCTTTCAGGGGCCGAAGATGGTGACATTTAGAAGCTTTTATAAAATTTTTAATGTGAGATTTCATTTTCTTTTGGTCGTACATAAGTTATCTTTTAACATTAATTTCCTCTGTTTATGGAAACTGTTTGTATTTGAATTTGAACAGGTTTTAGTTGGACTTGAACAGGTTTAGGTCAGATTTGAACAGGTTTTAGTTGGACTTGAACAGGTTTAGGTCAGATTTCAACAGGTTTTAGATGGATTTGAGTTGGTTTTAATTGAATTTGAACAGGTTTTTGTTGAATTTGAACAGATTTTGGGTGGATTTTAACAGGTTTTGGGTGGATTTTAACAGGTTTTATTTATCTTTGTAGCAAAAATTAAATCCATTAAAACCTAGTGCCAAATATATCACTTTCTAAATGTATTGAAGGGCCACATAAAACTCAGCAAAGGGCTGCATTTGGCCTTTGTTGAGCAGACCATGCTACTCATTTGTAGTTGACATAAAAAAATAAAAATAAAAAACTTGCTTTCATTTCAATTTTCAGTCCCAATTTCAACAATAGTAACACAAACGACAAAAATGCTAGTTATTTAGCTTTTATTCACAGACAGACGTGATATCGGTAGAATTATGTCTATCTCACCTACACAGTAACCTCCAATGTAACTTTCCCATCCCGGGACGAGGACTTATCACCAGAGATCATGTGAGTGACACCACACTTAACATATAATAAAGAAAACAGGCCAATACAATGGTTGCAGAGCTGCATTTGTAAAAAAAAACGCAAAAATGGTTGTACTATTTCACACAGAGTGGGATCTAGAGGCTAAAAGTAACTCAGTGGCGCTTTAATAACTTAGTAAAGGGGACTAGACATAGGGCAACAAGCACAAAGCCACTATGTGACAATATATTCTGAATATCTGCACGACTAAAGACACTGATGTAAGATCCATGAGGCAGATAACACATTTGAAACCTTGCATCTTTTACTTCTATTCATGAAAAATGTGAGAAAAACACACATGCCACTTTGATATTTTTGTTGAATGTGTTTAGAACAATTGTAAATCTTATGAAAGGAGGATCTTATTCACTCACAGCCTTGATCCCTGACAGTTCACGGCTGACGCTGCTCCATTTCCTCTTTTCAAAGCTCGGTTTATATACGAGGCGTAGATCCCAGATAAAAAGCAGCATTTCTACAGTCGAAATGTTGCATAAAGCTTACGCAGCAGCTTCAGAGCTCAGCAGAGAGAGTTCCCCCTCAGCGACTGGCGTAATGACAAAATGAAACTCAATCTTTAGGAAGAAATAAAAGAGTAGCGCCTCAGCGGGACGGCGTCGACAAAGCGCCGCTCCCCGGTGGGACGCTCTGACGGGGGTGGGCTCGGGTCCACAGGTGAACGGATCAAAACCCAACTCCTGAAGGGAATGGTGCAGTGTTATCAGCTCCACGAAAAATATGAAAGATGTGGTTAAAATACGGGAATAAAACTGTGTTGGGAATAAAAATACACCCATCAAAATGAGGAAGAGACAAGTGAGAAATTAATTTAGAAGAAGAGCTGGGGGTTCAGGTTATTATCTTTCAACAATTTAAAAAGATTGCGTCTTTGAGAGAAGTTTGTGAAAAAAAAGGGTTAGTTCAGGTTACAAGGAAGTTTGTTTTCCAATTAGAAGTTTTTATTAGGAGTTCTTCCTAAAATAACATTCTGTCTTTAAAGCTGCAGTCACAAAAACTCTGCTTTGACAGCGCTGACAACCAATAAAACTGTTCATGGTTTTATAGAAATGTCAAACTAAATCTAAACTAAAGAAGGAAGGAGATAAGCTAGTGGCCCTTTTCCTCTCACATTAAAGTATGAAGCCAATTGAAACCGATTCTTGTAAAATAGAGTAGGTTTACACAATGCTTTGTTTCTTTGATTTGTCTGTTCAATTGTGTCTCGTTATTGTGAGTTTATTGGTACTGCCTTCTGGAAATCAAACTCAATCCACCGAGATCAGACCAATTCTTTGTACAGAATAATAAAAGAAATATAGCCATTGAGGTCAATTAACAATCATTTTTAAAAATCTGCTTTAACCCTAAAAGGTTGAAGTAACCTCTACAGACCTTTCCAAGAGTGACGTCTTTAAAAACTTTACTGATGGAAGTAACAGACTTTCCCTTTTATTTTAATGAGTTCACAAACTAAATCCGGCAAATACAGGTTCTTAATACGGAGCCACTCTCTCCCGAGGCTCTGACATTAAACACATGTCGTCTTCTGATGACATTTTCCCAAACCATCTTGTTTTTACAGATTTTTGTTTGCTGATGCTACATCTGCCATTGAAAATGTTTTTCAGTCAGTGACTCGAGACAATGTAGTTTATAAACACAAAAAGAGTCTATTAAACCGAAATCTAGGCCCTGGAAACACATACGCAGATACATTTTATGAAAACACTTTGAAAAACACTTTGGAAGGTACAGAAACATAGATCAATGTGTGTTTATAAAAATATCAGTGTTGCCAGGCCCTAAGTGAGGGATAAACATTGAACAAACCATGTCTTTTCCATCCTACCACTTTTCCATTGTTTCTATGGTAACAAAAAGTCTTTGTAAGAGTTTTCCTTCGATCTAAAGAAAATTGATCACATTTCTGTTTGTTAGACTGATAAAAGCTCAAAGTGAAGACTCGTCAAACCCTAAACAGACTACGCAAAACACATTTATTAACAACACTAGAAGTCTGTTTATCTCAACTGCTGATGTGGGCGACTCGAGTTCATTATCACCGCTTTTAAATCAGAAACGGCCACTGCTGAGCAAGGACATGTCAGTGCTTTCAAACCGCAAACCAAGCCGGCGAGAGCAGAAGTCTGTTTGTCTTGTCGGCTGGAAACATTATGGCATCGCGTGAAGGAAATCGCGCTGAAATCTGCAGCAGAGAAGAAGAACGAGCTGCATACGAACGAAGCGGAGATGGGACTGTACGGCTGTAGATCCGGCGCCGGTGTCTCAGCTCAGCCATTACTCTTATGAGACGCCATATCAACCCCGGCCACAACAGTCTGCGTATCTCTGAGGTGTATACTCGCTCGTGTACGAGTCCTGCGTGTGCATTTCTCCAGCCTGTCTCCGGAGCTGCTTTGTGTGGGCTATGAACGCCATCCATCTCGGGGTTGCCACATCGCCAGGTATTTCATTTAATATACGCGCCTGAGTGTTTGACAGCACAATCTATAATAAATCCCTTCCAACTGCCTGTGCTGTTTTCATCTGTCTCTTTGACTAATCCACTCAATGCGGCGTATTCACTTTGTCGACAGCCGGCTGAGGCCCGCTGCCTTCAATGACA
This sequence comes from Rhyacichthys aspro, assembly GCA_036850595.1. NCBI lineage: Eukaryota > Metazoa > Chordata > Actinopteri > Gobiiformes > Rhyacichthyidae > Rhyacichthys > Rhyacichthys aspro. The sequence continues at coordinate 5,555,926 of CM072151.1, forward strand.
CTGGTTTATAATCAAATCGAATCCACCTAAAGACCGAGGCTATATTCGATATGTCTTAGCATGTTATATTTTGATTTAATCGAGACCAGTACACTGTTTTTTTCATAATGGCAAATGAATTACGACTGAACTTCTCCCAACACAAGGACTCAATTTTAATTTCGTCTCTCAGCGATCACAAAACCCATGAAATCGAGAAACAAAAAGATGTTTTTTTTAATTTTTACTTGTTACTTCTTTTCCAAGTGGTTGTAGAACTATATTACTGATCTTATTTATTTATCTTACTAATTATTTCTATTTATTTTTTAAGCTTTTTATTAATACGTTACATATTTCCAAAGTCACTGAGTAATCGTGTGAAATATTTGTGATTTCAATTTTTTCCATGATTGAGCAGCTCTACCCAAAACTATTTAGTCTCCTTTTAGCTTTACCATTGCCCAGACATAATATTATAATAACAATCAACAGTTTCTGGATTTTAAAAACAGGAAAGTGTTGTGACAGTCCAAATATGAGCCTCTCCTGGATCCACGTCTCGACTTTCTCCCGTTGATACTGCGCCATACACAATCCAAGACGACAAAAACTAACACGAAGGGCTCATGCAGTGGAGAATGTGTCAAGACCAGTGCACCATGGGAAGAGAAACCTTAGAATACTTGTATATAGTTCGCCTAATGGAAAAAGTGCATTTTACTCCAAAAAAAAGAGCATTTTACAGCTATATTGTTCCACAGCAACTTCCGACTGACATGTTTTAGAGAGATACATGGCTTTCCTTTTACAAACAATACTTTTTGATATAAAAACGCCCTTTTATCTGAGACTAAAGACCACCCAAATACAGCCGGGCACTTCTTCTTCTCTCTACTTTTCCAGACTGTATGTATTATAGGCTATGCAATATACTAAATACTCATAACTACCCCATTCAACTCTACTTTAAAAGCTCCAGAATATCATCACTTTAAGTTTTGACGGGTACTAAAAGACAAAACTAAAAACTCTTGGACTGGTCACTCAGACGGAACAAGGAAATAAAAAAAAAAGCCCAGGCTTGTCTTCGTCTTGTGATAATCAGCCACAGAGGGAGAAGAACAGATGTGAGATTGTGCATATACACAGTTTTGAATAAATTCCCAACAAATGCTAAACTTGTATCAACAAGTATTTTTTCTTTTCTTTAATAGGAGACTCTTGCAGCCCTTATTTTGTGAATTAAAACTATGTAGGATGTCGGTATCAATCCAGCATAATGCATCAAGGTGGAAACTAAAACAGCCACACTATATTGCTTGGTGGAAATGAGATTACAATGATCCTTTCTTTCTGCATAATGCTATTGATGCTAATGGCAAAAAAGTACTGCTAAACATTGTAAAGGTCTGGCTAAACCTTATCAGCCTTTGTGTGGAGCTCACCTGTTCTCCTTGTGCTCGAGGGGGACCATAGTCATGCATTTGTAGGTGAGCTGCAGAAAAAAAAAAAGCATTCCTTGTTCACTTAGCTTTTGAAGAAACAGCGGTGCCTCAGGTTAAAACCCCAGAGACAGCAGCTACAAACAACAGCTTTAAAGAAACGTCACTCACAAAGATTGCAGGGTTTATGTTGTTGTGGAAATAAAATCCCACAAGTCTGTAACCAGCAAAGTGTTTGGGCTAAAATCACTAAAATGGATTCCCTGTCAACTTCTGTATCCAATCAAACCTGTTAAATATAAATCATGTGTTTTCTAAGTGGAACAAAACAAAAGAGGTCATTCAGATGGGATATCATTTAAACATCACTGTGTGGGTCACCGTAGGGCCATGAAAAAGTCTGTTAAAAAAGTTTTAATCGCCTATAAACAGGAGATGATATAAGCAAATGAGGGATTACATATAGTTTTATGCCTAATGTTTCCTATAACTGACACACAATACACAATATTACCATGAAATATTTGTGTTTCAAAAGGTGTGGCTGCATTAGACACAAACAAATACAAATGATATTATTTTTTTGTTTGTTGAAAATCTAACAAAACTAAATTCTTGACAGTTCAATATGCCAGTTCTCAATATTGTCGGTATCAAGGTTAAATAAAAAACTGAACTTTCAAAACTGAACAAAAAATAAACAAACAAAATGCACTTTAAGACCTAAGAGTGTTTCTTAATGCAATATTTCACACTGAATAAAGTTGGTATTTTCAGTTTTCTCACTAATCATTTGTGAAGCATGTAAATAGCTATGGCACTCAGTAGAATCGTGCTTTTTTTCATTCATAATGCTTAAAAACCGTCATAAAACCTTCATGAAAGAAAGTGACTGTGCTTCTCCTCCCTTTTTTCCCACAGAGCACCTGAAACTTGATCAACATAACCCTTAAACTTGCTAAATATTTCTAAATGACTGTCCTAATCCTCTGTCAAAGCCCGTCGTTTGAGAGTGAAAAGTGTCTGTGTTCTCCTCTCGTGGCTGCGGCCGTTTCACAGATGTGCGTTAAATCATCCACAATGTGCTTCTGAATTAAAAATCTGCTCTTTCCTTCGAGCCGTGAAATGTCTGCGCAGTGACATGATGAGAAAAGCACTTCCGTGTCTGTTCTACATGATGCTGAGTAATGTTTCCGTCCAACACGCAGCTCCGTGTTTAATGACGAACAGTGACACGGTGCAGCTCGACGCAGACGGAACATCTCACTTTGTTTACTCAGCTCTTCTTCGTTTGTTTTGTGAATACGGTCCAGCGTTGTCTCCAGAAATGTTTCATAGTCACCTTTGATATAAAAATAAATATACAGTCATTTATCATTTGAGACAATATTTTAAAGACTAGGATGTTATTAGTGCAATGTGCTTGTTTGAATTATTATTTTTATTATGATAGTTCAATGTACAGATCTCCCGGTGAATGTGTTGTTTCTCTTTAACTGGAGAAATACACTAATCAGACTGAAGACCTAGAAAGATGTTATTAATAAGGAACAGCTACATCTTCTAATGCACTGTTTAAGACATGATTTAAATCACTATAACGCTCTTAAGGAAACGTTTTAGACGAGTGTCGTAGTGTAACAAGAAAAATAAAGCCATACAAAACATAGAGCAACATAATTTGTAGATCTCATGTATTTTTTATCCCACCTGATCAGTTTTTCCTGTTTCCCTTCTCTGTTCGCTCTTCTTCGTGGGTTTAATTGGCTGTAACTTACAACATTTGGTCTCAAAGTCTGAACTACCACCAGTTATTTTCTTTCATAAACAAACCGGACCTTGGTTCAGTTTTGGTTCGGACTGAGACCACCTGTTTTTTCTGGACCAAAGAGCAGCAGTTTGGTCCGAACCTCAGTCCACTGAGGCTTTTAAACCTGAAGATTTGTTTCAAACCAAACGGGAAAGTCCAAAAATCCGGACCAAACAGTGCAGATGTGAAACGGCCCTTAGTCAGTCCACTGTCTGATTTAATGGTTCTCGTTGACGCATTTATTCATATTTAATTTGCTGCCTGTTTTTATATTTTTGTCTTTTTTGAGCTGTTTTGCTGTAAAATAAGACGTATTTTGCAACAGAATAACACATTTCCTTCGTTTATTTCTTTGGTCCTTTGTTGTTGACATCGGTATCAACCAATCCTCCTCTTTTTTTACCAGAAGTGAGCTGTGATTGGACAAAAACCACTGTGGGCTGATCATTCTCATCTATTTAAATCCTTAATTATAAAGACTAGATCACGTCTTAAGGTCTTGTTTTTTCCACAGATGATTCCTGTTACAATAAACTTTAGGAGATTAAACTGTCAAACTAAATGCAACAGTAAAAAAAAAGAAATCAGGTGTTATCATGGACTTTTAACTAGTTCATTTACAAAGCTGAAGCACTAAAACTCAAATTGTGTCCACTTTTTCTTCAACCTGTATCTCTATTTCTATTTCAATTAGACCCCATTGATTTTTAATGTGGTAAATGAATGCTGTGTGGATTTTTTTTCACTTTTTGTGCAGAAATAACGACAAAGGCCAAGGCATCTCTTAGAGTTCCTCAAATGATCTGACACAAGGACCAGACCAGGCTCTTCCCATTACATTATTTCAAAAGGGATCAGGACGTGGGACAGTACTGTCTTTTTACTGTCCAGTCTGGAGACCATGAAGAAGAAATGGGAGGAGCTGGAGGACCAACACAAACACAAAGAAAGAAAGAAAGAAAGCAGCTAACAACAGGAACTAATAGATTTTGCGTCTTTTTATGTGCGCATTAACGTGTTTGTGCTTCTGTTCTGATGATGCTAACATTTTAACATAAAAGAAAGTGCACTCTGGAGAACTTCTACTAATTTGGATTGTTTATTTTTTGTGCATAAATACCTTCCTATAGTCCTTAAAGACCGTGACATTTGCAGTGCATTTGTAGTGCTGCAGTTGGATCATTAATGTTTGACTTTTGGAAGTTGTTCGTTTGACTTCCTTTCTCCAAACGTCTGGGCTGTGGGTAATTACCCCGTGTCCAGTGGAGTCCTTCTGGGAAACAGGTCGACACTTGGCCTTTGATAAGAGCGCGGCTTGAGTGGATGGGTAATTATCACATCAGCGCAGCATGGTGGACTCTGACAGGGCATTAAAGCTGCAGCCAGCGGGACAAAGAGTGGGCCCCGAGAAACAGGAGCGGGTCGGAGATGACAGACTTACAATGGCTCCACAGGTTGTTTGCACTTTATTGAATGAGATGCTGTCTGTGAGATTCCAGCTTTTCCACATCCGTCACTGGACCGGCTTGTATTGAGTGGTAAGAAGCCCAGCTCATTCTCACACAGGGCTAGAGCCACGATTGTTTTCTTTACCAGGTCTTTCGGACGTCATTATCATCAGTGAATCCTTCCTACCCTCTTTTATTATGTGCTCATCAATCCTGCATTAACGCGCCATTGTTGTGAGACTCCATTGTATTCCATGTGGTCTTCACTGGTCTTGGTCTCTGTGTCTAAAAATATGGTTCTGTTTGGCAAAGTCAACTTAAACTGGGAATTTGATTTTTTTTTTAATACATGTAAATAAAAGAGACCATAATACGTCATCTAGGCTTTATTATCAAGTATTTTAAAAGATGAGTATTTTCAGTCCTGAATGGAGGCTTTGGCCAATCACAGCTCGCTTCAGAAAAAAGGAGTGCTCCCATTGGTCAACGCTGATGTCAATAAGGAAGTAATGGCTACCAATGAAAAAGATAATGTTTATATACAGCGCTGAATGACTTAAACTCAGCAAAACAGCACAAAAAAGGAAAACAGATTGGAGATCACACAGTGTTCAACAAAGTGGAGATAATTGCTGTGTTGACGCTAAAGTCTAAGAGCTAAAAGTAGCTCTAAACTTCAGTTTTAGGAAAAATTGGTCTTGTTTTACTTTTTTAATGGAAGAAAAGCAGCATAGGTCCCTCTGCTGCTGTTGGGGGAGAGTGGAGTCTGGACAGAAAATGGGGTAGTGCCACTGTAATCATGTCATGTAAAAAGCTTCAGGTCTGTAGCAGGAACATCCCTGTTTTTCATGTGTCTTTCATCCTATCTCATATCTACCAGAAATTCACTAAAATCAAGTAGTTTCCGACTTAAAACACCTTGCAACTTGGCACTTTTGAGTGTGGTACAGCCTAGAGCTGTGCTAGAAGGACTCGATATAAGAAACTCTCTGTATTTCATTTAAAGCTCAGTAACAGAAAGAACTTTTTCTCTTTTTCTTTGCTCTTTGTTAGAAGCAGTTATACCCACTACTACTGGAATAAACACTTTTAATACTGACCAGTCGAGAAGAACAACCAATGGGAGTGTCCCTTATTCCAGATCCATTGTGTTTGTGAACATGTGGCTCTATAAAAACTAGATGAGGTCTTAAAGCCTTGTTTTTGCAAAGATCACTCCTATTCCAAGATGTATTTACTATGGATGTATACTTTGAACAAGAAACTAAATGCATGAAAATAAACATGGCCGCCCAATATTTTCAGTGGATGTTCTTCATTGACCCAGCATGTTAAAAATGTTTTTGGCTTTCAGGTTTATTTCTGTTACACAGTCCATAAAGCAGGCGTATACGGCACTCACACATGTGTTCTTGTGTTTTAACAGAGAAAAAGTATATCATTCAAAAATAGGTGATAAAAAACTATAAAATCTGCTCATTTTGGTATTTCATGGTGTCCTGTCTGCTGAGTATGGGTAAATCCTTTTGGGGATGCATAGGATTTTTTGCTGCAATACCTGGACTGACCACTAATCAAACTGGCGAATGGAGAAAGAAGGCGGTGCTTTATCCAGATCTTATCCATGTCAATTAGTTGATTATTGCTCACATGATTGGTCAGAAACTCATCTTAAGGCTTTAAATAAATATACTTGTTTCTGTGACATAAATTCATTCCTTCATTGAACCTGATATGTGTCCGAAAATATCCGGTACAAAGGAGCAAAAGCACAGAATAAACAGTCAAATCATCTACAAATCTGTAAAACTGTATTGTCTGAAATGTGCAACTCACAAATGAGAGTTTAGCCCAAGACCTCGAAACCCTCTTTGTAACAAGGCCATACATGGATTTAGTTTTACTTGTAAAGTCAGAGATGGGATAAAAATTCACTTTCAAAGCCCTCGGTAAAAGTCGAAACTCTTCATGGATGGACTTCATCCCGGGGCACTTTTTTCTTATGGCGTTATCTGCTTTGTTCTTCTATTTTATCCGAAACATCAAACAAAGAGCACATACGGGCAGTTTTCTGTTGTGAAAAACAATTTACTGCTCTTTTGACCAAACTTCAAGCGACCTGGATGATGTAGGTCACCGTTCATCGTGTTTGTCCACTTTAAAGTCTTGAAGAGTGAACAAAACTTTAAAGAAGAGGCCGACTCTGTGCTCGCAGCGTTGTCCGTTGACGTATTAAGCCCAGAGGAGCGTTGAACTGTTTCATTCAGGTTACAACCCCGGAGACTGCAGCTACAAACAATCCCAAACGTCTGGAAGGAGGCGGAGGTAACAAGCTGCTCTATTCTGCCTGGGCATTGAAGTGAACAGCGGCTCGGAGCAAAAACAAGCCGTGTCTCTCGAAACTACAGCTCTGCACGGCGTCGCAAACGTGTCTCCAGGCAAAACCAGCCTTAGATCGTAATTATTTTTACAAAGAGAAGAGGGAACACAATCCAAATCAATCTGGATTCGAGCAGGAACAAGGCGGAACGATTAGTTGTTTTTGTTGGAAAAGGAAAGTGCAAAGCAGAGTGTGTGAAGCTTTGAATAAACAACAATGAAATGAAATGGATTAGGAGCTTTACAAAGTCTGTAATCAATGGATAAAACCTAGTAATTGTGTGGATTTGATTCAAGAAAAGCAGCAGCTTTTTAAGGGTTTAGTCTGTTTGGAGTAATTGTATGAAATTCAAAATCCAACATTTGTTTAATGGTTTTATTTCCTGATGCTGAAGATGCTAGAGCCAGGTCTTAATGGATGTAGTGCTCTAGATTGTAATTGAAATGTCCAAATGCGTAGTACTCACATTGTTCCACACAGTGCAGCAATGTTCACTGAACAGACTGGACTGGATCGACCACAGTGTTGTGTGGATTTAAAACCTGTAAAAAAAAAAAAAGAAAAGAAAAAAATAGAAAGTGTAAAGCAGATATTTTGAGTACTTTAGTTGTAATATTTTAACCAGGCATCGTGCTGCTGTAAACAAGTGATTTCAGTCATTTGAAAAAGTTCTATGCACCATTTCTTATCCCTCTCCATGTGGGACATCTGAAGGCTCCAGACCAGCAAACCTGTGTTTTTAAAGAGGTCTGAACACCTGCAACAATCAATTAAGTGATTAATCACCCTGTGCTTCCTGCAGCTCTTCTTCTGGTCTTTTACTCAGGGTCAGTCAGTACGTTTACATGCAGATACAAACATTTCAATTATTGCCTTAGTCTGATTAGTTTTAAACAACCTACTGTAGATAATACGGTTCACTGTTGAATTACTGTTTAAAGTCGGACAGAGTGAACTGAGCATGCTCCAGAGTCAGACACATAAACAGAAAAACATGAAGAAGAGTATTTAGAGTGATACTTACTCATTTTCCGTCTCTGAACCATACACTGGTCTCTCCACCGTCCTGTGCACGTTCCCTTTTGTTCTTTCATCACACTTCACACCTGACACTCTTCTTCACTAAAAAAAACTATCTTTGGTCCTGAGCGTTTTACACAACACCACCTCAGACAACTGCAAACACTCCACCAGACGGGGCTCTGTAACAATAAACATCACTGAGCTCCACAGAATGATATTCTGATCAACGGAAATGATAGTTTTCATGGTCAGACAACGAGGTTTAACAGTTTTTAGCCATTACAACACAAAATACACAGTGTACAGTGTAGTTATAATAGACCAGTGCATGCCCCTCACTGAAATAAGCTTGTGTGACTTGAGCTGAGACGTCACAGCGCAGAAAAAGTTCTGTTTAACCTGTTGTAAATGTGGTAAACAGTGCTACTGACTGGCAGGAGGATTCAAATGGTACTTTTTGGAGAGAGAGCTCTTCCAACGTTGTCAGTCCCTGAAAGTCTTGTCCTGAACTCTGTTGCCTCATGGTCTGTGTCAGGTTAAAGTGTATTGGTCTTTGTGGTCGTCTTTACGGATCAAATCACACCCTTTTTCATATTTTCTTCTTGTGCCTTTTGTGCTCACATCCCTCTTCTACATTATAACTTCCAGCTTCTGTCTTTTTATAAATGTGGACACCATAAAGCACCATTTACCATCCCTCAGCCTCGTCCTGTTTTTGACAAACGTGTTTTGACGGCGACACCGTCTCAGGGTTATCCTTGCTCTTTGCTTGCTGCAGCTTTGTGATGAACAGCTGTAAGGCGCTCCTCAATAATTCACATTTGAAACAAACCGTAGGCAGGTTATTTGACCTCTTGGAAGCGTCCGAAGGTGAGCCTATCTTCGGAGAAAATGTATCGCGGTGCAAACAAGGACCTGCTGACTCCGAAACAGCGCTTTAACCCGGCATCAATAAACATGAAGCGTTCGGAGGCTGCGAGGTTGTTATTTATGGAGCGTCTTGTGCATAATGCTGGTGAAGATGTAATCAGCGCGGCGGCAGTGATCTATGTCCGCACGTTTATCGGATCGGCTGAGGGGTTGAGCCGGGCCAGAAACAACGACGCACAGCCGTGTTGCTCATTAATAGTCTGCGTAGTTCAGATCCGCCCGTGTCACGGCCGAAACTCTGCCTCCGACGCTCACACGGATCTGAAGTGAAAGGAAACAGTGAAAAGTGCAGTGACGATGAAGGAGGTCTTATCTGACGGAGAGAGCCAAGGTGGTTCAGAACGATACGAATCAAGAGGAATATTATATCTTTATGTGGATATACAAAAATACTGCTGAGACCGAGTTCATACCCTTTTCTTTTTTTGCCGTTATGCTCTTTCCTGGATAGTAACATTGGAGGAAGCAAGAAAAAGTAATGACACAAAGCACATAGACACAACCTGGCTTGTGGCCCTGACAGTGTTGACACAAGACAAACTAAATATGCCAGCAGCTATTTATTATTTAAAAAGTAAATAGTGACGGTTAATTGGAGTGTCAGATATTAGAGAAGGAAGGAAGAGGAGAGGCTGAGCTGGCTGGTGTTTAATCATCAGGAAGCAAGGGCCATCAAACCCTGATGCTTTCTGGTGTGTGACATGTGCAGGAGCAATTTTCAAAGGTCACTTGACAAAAAATAAATAAATAAAGCTGTTTCTGTGGAGATTCTTTATAGAAAATGTTCAGAGGAAGGCGCCCAGTCTGTCATTAACACCCTCTTCAAGTCAAATCTATTTTTGTTGGATAACTTTTGACTGAATCTGTGACAGTTCGTCTTCTCCTCGAGCCCCTCTCAGAGACGTATTAGTGTTAAACGTCCAGTGATCTAACCTACTGAGCTAACAAACATCCACACGCCCACTGTAGAGTCTGTACCTGCTGCTCAGTTTCACTCAATCTGCTCCAACACACTGGAAAAAAAAACAAAATGGGACTCCAGAACATGTCATTTGTTGTATATTGTCGTAAAGCAGAGGGACATGTTACAAGCTTTATACTCCATAACTGTTTCAATAAAAATACTCAACAACAGACGACTTACTTCTCCTTCAAAGTTCTGATTATACTCTCGATACTGACAAAGTCAAACTAAACAATCAATAAAGATGCACTGAGCAAATAATCAAGGCCAGGCTCTGATTTCACATTGCTATTCCACGTTCATTTTTCAGAGTCATTATGACGAATACAAACTGACAACGGCGGTCTGCGGTGTCGTTTATAATCAAGTGGGTGTCTGCTGTTTCTGCCGGCGTCACATGACTAATCAGCGACGGGGCCGATGGTAATTACCAGCTCTTCTCTTAGCGCTCATCGCCGCCGCTGCCTCATCTGCGCAAAAAGGCATTAATCAAGCCTCTGCATTCAGGTGAGAGCGGTTTATTCCTAACACTTGACACCGGGCCCGAATGAGCGGCGCGTTAAATTCAATTATCACTCCGGCGAGGCGTGCGGCTCCGAGCCCACACGTTACATTAGAGAGGAACGACGAGTCCTAACGGGGCCGGGGTAATTCTGAGCCATGTAAGCATGCAGTGATACGCACACAAGGCCATTACTCATAAGTGACAGCAGCAGGAGTGTGAGGTGTGTGAAACCAAAGGAAAACGTAGAAGGAAGTCATTAAGGCAAAGTGTAATACCACAGAAGGCCACTAGGGCAAGTCGAAAAATGTCAAATCTGTTCGTACTTGTGTAAATAAATCAGTTTTCTAGAACAGTGTGGTACATTTTTACTTTGTCCTTTGTTACACCTGTTTGTTTTGTTGTTTTTTATGTCTTTGTCAACTTAAATGTCACCACAGTCATTATGTATGGCCACAACTAAAAGTCACAAGAACCAAATGAGACAGAAAACTGTTGATTCGATGTCCAGTTTTAATGATCCATCCACGAGAACATCACTACACTTCTTCCCAATTTGATAAAACTATGTCTGTGATTTGGGCACAGATGGAAAAAAATCCCCAGGGCTTTTAGAAATACTGTCCTTTTCAAATAATCAAACGGAGCAAAACTTTCGACTTTGAAAAACGCCCGAGTCCGAGGAACAAAAGAGAGCAATGACATGCATCGAACAGTCCACTTTTCTGACTTCAAAGAGCTCATCCCACAGCCTCCTTTAGAGTCTGGGAGCTGGTTTCATTCAGAGATGAATTTTAGAAGAACTGCCCCGGTGTAAAGCAGTGGAGCCTCTGATGTTTGGCTTCAATACATACCTTACTTTACTTACATTTAAGCAGAGATTACTGTACATTATTGATAAAAACCCTGACTATTGTCTTCTATCAGAGCAGGTAAAAACTAACTCTGGAGAATGGTCCAAGCAAACACCGTTTTATGTTTTTAAAAAAAATGTACAGCAATTTTCAGACCAAGAAGATCCAGAAACAGGAGCCCATCTGTGGGAGAGGAGCCTGATGTTTTACGCCTAAGGGTTGACTCACACTGACAATCTGGACTGTTCCTAAGCCTGCTTTAAACCTAAAACAATACTGTGACTAGAGAGTGTTTTGAACAAGTCTTCAGGATTGACATTGCGTATAATCTATATTGATACTCATTCAACTGCAGCAGGTTGAAGCTGGACTCAAATTGGCCATTCCTCTTGAAAAAAAATCACAATTTGCATGTAAACTCTGGGCAGACAACAAAAATTCAACTCTTTGGTGCCTTCCACTTTACAGACGGACACTGAGCTCGTAATAAACAATAGATCACTTTTAAATGAGATCAAATTAAACCAGTTTTTATTTGCCTTATTTACTTTTTTTATTCCCTTTTAGCACAAATGGATCCAAAATAGTGATGAATTCTACACATACACACACAAAAAGAAGCGAGGTGGTTGTGGTGTGTACAGCAGGTGAACTGAAGGGGGCGATAGAGAGTGAATAAGCTCATATTAAACTCATCTGTCTCATTTTAATTACTAGAAAAGGACTTGATGAAAGCGTAAACTGAGTAAAACTACAACACCAACTCTTAAAATCTCTGTGAATCATATATTTATTGATTCATTTTCTATCCCTGATGGGTCGTGAGTGGATGAAGCCTATCCCTGCTGCATCAGAGGCGAGGTAGACACTAAATAAAAACAGAGAGAGACACACCGACAGAACATCACTCACATTTTCCACTTCACCTGCGTGTTTTGGGGAGTGTGCACTCACCTGAGACCTGTAACGATGAAACTCTCTTTGTGAAAGTTTGCCTTGCTGTTAATGTGATAAACCTTTTGCCCCAAATCTCACAAAAACACTGCGTTAAATCTGCCTCAATTTGCCGTGTCAGAGGTTTGACTCAGTGAGATTTGAGGAAACGGGAAGCTTCCTAAAAGGATGACTGTGACATTTCCTCGATGTTCATCTCCACTGCACCGACAGATGCACATTAACACCCATCAATAACGTCATGTGGCGCAGAAAGGCAAGTCTCCCTGCAAAGTTTACAACAACAATCTGGGATGTAAATTTATGTTAATTCAATTAGCTCCACAGAGAAGAGAGCCGTGTGTTTCAGCTTCATTTAACAGAGAAACAAAGGAGCAGCTGCCTCTGAAAGACTGTTTTCCACTGCATTTTCTGACTCTCATTGAATCAGTGCCAGGTATTCAACTAAAGCCTCAAAGTAGTGTCGCTCCAGCCAAGACCAAGTCCAGAGTGTGACCAAGACAAGACAAAGACCAGTGTAACCTGAACAGGTGACCACTGACGTCATACCTGGACAAACGCTTTCAAAATGAGAAATAAATAGTATTTGGAGCAACCTTTTAAAACATATGTGCACTGCCATAAACTACTCTAAATAACAAATACTATCAAATCCTGTGTGCAGTGACGGAAACGGCTGGAGGTGTAGCTGAATCCTGCTGCACAGGAAGAAACTGAAGAAGTGTTGGTTTCCAGTCTATTCCCAGCGTTCTGAACTAACATAAGACCATCTTTCTACATTTTTGGGAATCACCATTTAATATCACAAGCTATGCTCATGTTTAATGGAGACAGCAAATGAAATGTATTCTTGCAACATTAGCAATATGTTTATAACAAGAACAAGGCATGCTTCATTTGAGAAAACAGTGCATTTTCTTTTGGACTAAGTGAGGATCCTGAATTGTCCAATCAGAAGACTGCAGTCGTGTGGCATGTGGTGGGCTTATTGGGATGCGTCATACCCCTTTTGCCAATGGATACTCCTCTAAAAGCCTTCCGTACTGACCTGACCCCATTTGTACCATATTGTTCCAGTACTTTCACCAGACGTTTAGATTCAAGACCAAGTCAGAGTAACCAAATACTGCAGCAATAACTTCTCTCCAATAACTCTCAAAATACATGCACCATATATATCTTCTGCATGTTTGGTTCGAAAAACCTTTTCAGAAATCCCATTAAAATACAGAAAACCCACTGCACTATTTATAAAAAGCCATTTTATTATTACAGAGCATCTCAATAGAGAAAACATCCACCCAAAGTCACTTCTAACAAGTATTCACACACACATCATTGTGAAATGGCGGAGACGTTCAGTGCAGTTTGAAGCCATTGTTTGTTGAGAATGAAGTCTAATCCACTGCAGTCTTTGCTCAGAGGTGTTCGGCAAACCGCTCTAAATCCTGCCGCTGCGAGTCCTGGCTGTTGACAAAAGGGTTGACGGATGATTATGAGGCAATTACATGCACTGCCACTGGGTTTATTAAGATGTGACTCGTGTAAACACGACGATAGGTTTGTTCCTTTCACAGACGACTGTCAGTTTGATGGGCTCCGAGAGAGACAGCAGAGCAAATGATAACCATTCAAGGACGTAAATACACCTCAGACACAAGGAAACCTGTTGGTAAAAGGTATTGTAACCATTAAACATATAAAATGAATTTACATCCACATTTTTGACCATGTTATAATCAGGACTACAATGGTATCAAGGGTTTTGTATATTTATGAGAAAAAGACAAACCTTTTCTGTGGAGAAGTAGCATTTTATGAGCTAAGTTTGTTTGGTAACCAGAATGTCATGCTATTTCTCATTAACTTGCAGTTGCTTTTACTTTTTAGAGTCACCAGTGAACCATTAACTCAAACTGAAACTGAAACTGTTTACTTCGATTGTGCAAAATAGTCTTTCCTCCAAATCTCATGATAATTCACAGGCAATGAAATCAGCAACCTTCTCATTTGTTTCCTCGTTAAAATAAAAGGTTTAAATGATTTCATGTCATGGAGGGACCACAACACAAAACAAAAGGTGTTGTCTTTAAGGCCCTGGATACATTTTCTCCCACTGATTAAAAAGTTTTAAAAGACTCCACCGTGAAATAAATACAGTCTGTTTAATGTCGAAGTACTCCAGACCAGTTTTGTCTTAAGACTATTTTGTAAAGGTCTTGGTCTTTTCATGGTCTCAATTCCTAAAAGTCGAACTCATTTTTACTCGGTCTTGTCTCAGACATCAAGACCAACCAACAGAACAAATGGCATATTTTTCTTTTTTTGGGATCAATTAAAAATGTGCCTCCTTCACCAAACACTAACCTCCATGAGTCTTGACACCTAAGACTGGACTTATACTGTTTATTATTATTTTTTTGTATCTATTACAGTTTGGTCTTGACTCCATACTCTCTGGTCTTGGTCAATGACTGACAATGAATAACGAATAATAAAAATATCCACGAGAAATAAAGACCAAACTTATATAAAAACATGATGCTGAAACAGACCTGGAAATAGGTTCATAACGTTGGATCCCTTTAATAGTTAACGAAACACTCATATAGTGCACTGTGTAATAATAAAAAAGGTGAGATTGATCTGAATTGTTGAAAAATGCACCATAAATTAAACACTGCATTTTACATTCATCCGAAACTGTAGGAGCTGCTGATTTCCAACTCCCTCCGATCTGTGAATATCCAATATCAATAGCTGGCTGGTTTTCATAGCTTCATTTATGTCTCTGTCAGCCTCACTTCACTTCCCTCTATTTCCGTTCAGATGATCTCTTCGGCGACCTGTCAGACGGAATGGTTAGCACTTCGGCAAAAAACGTAATAAATGTCTGCAAAATGAAGCGTCTGACATACACTGTGGTTTACAGGCTGCGTCGAGTGAGGATTTACCGCCCAAAGACACATTACAACCGCTCGCTGCAGGTGGTGGAGACAGAAAGCCAGAAATATACAAATAAATAAATAAAGTGTTATCGCTGTGGAGGCTTTACGACACTCGTGATAACAGAGAAACACAGAAGTGCAGTAAAAAGTCACTAAAAACACCAGCGTGAACTTTTTGTGTATTCATTTATACAGAAGGTGTCGAGATGTCGTTCTTCTTTCGCCGAGTTTAAAATGCAGATGTGATCCGCGCGTGTTGTCGTCTCTGTCGTCGAACGTGTCAATGCGTGTTGTGAGGCGTGTTTTGACATTTATGGCTCTGACATCTCGGGTTTCGCTGCAGTTGTGTCATTCTCGTAAAAAAAGTGCTTTATATAAATTCACACCGATGTCCAAAAGTGTATTTTCACTGGAACAAACTGTGGTTTACTCATAACATCGACTCAATGTTTAGTAACACTTTGTATTAAGGTACAATTTACCTGGGGAAAGCAAGATTAACCCTACATTAAACTAAAGCAATACCTTATAATTCCAGACAAAAGATATAAAACAAAGGAGCCCCGAGAAAGCTCATGCCAACAGAAAAATAAATGTACTCTACATTTATTTTCACATTTAATGGAAACTATTAGATTTTTAGGTTTACTTTAGTTTAGAGAACCCTGCTGATGTGTGTCTTTAATCACGATATAGTTGATTGACGAACCATTCACCTGAGAAGTTTACATCTTAAGACTCATCTAAGCTTTATTATCAAGGATTTTAACATGAAAATTTTCTGTTCTGAACGGGAACTTTGGCCAATCACAGCTTGCTTCAGGAAAAAGTAGCGTTCTCATTGGCCGATGCTGATGTTAAGTAATAAGTAATGGCTGCTGATAAAACAGAGAAAGTATATTTTCACAGAGAAACAAAATGAAAGCAATAATGAAAAACATAAATATTGGATAAATAAATATTGGGATAAATATTGGAAATTTAAGCACATAATGTTTAACGAGGAGGAGATAATTGCTGTCCTGATGCTAAAGTCGGAGTTTCAAGTTTACTGTAAGCACTAAACTACAGTTTGGTGAAATGTATTAGTATTTTGTGTTGGAAAATCGGTCTGGTTTTATTTTTTCAATAAAAGAAAAGCAGGAGACGTCCTTCTGCTGCAGTTGGGGGACTGTAAAAGAAAATCAGATCATATACTAATATTGATTTTTGGAAAAATATACCAAAAAATCTGTCAATATACAGAGAGTATTGTTGTATTACTGGACAAGTTAGAGGAGAAATGTTTGAAAGATTCCAGTCCAAAGATTTTAACTCTTAAAATAGACAATAACATTATAACATACTAAAATGCTATCCTAAAAAGTACCTTAATACAAAGTGTCACTGATTGTTCATAGTAATAAATTATTAATTCATTATGGAAGAGACGTATATTGGTAAAGCACACAATTCACCATTTACATTTGTCAGTATTTACATCTTCAGTGTTTTGTCCAACATTTTCCAGATTGTGCAAAGTTATCCACAAACAGAAGTCACAAAACGCTGGGCTTTTCACTGAGCTTTTCGGCGCTGCGTTGTCCAGTAAAGTGTTCATCGTCTCCTCTGTCCCTTTAGGGTCAGAGTTCGAAGGTCAGAGGTCGATGCTAGATGAAGTACTCGTTGGGGTTTTCGTTGGGAGCGGTTTGGCAGTCGGCCTGGCTGCTGCTGAAGGGGAACTCGTGTCCGTCTTCAGACTGAGAGGCCTTTACCTGCTGGGTCCTGTACGTCTCCTTTCTGCTGCAAACGAAGCGCGCCATGATCACCAGCGCCGCCACGGTAACGAAGATCACCACGGCGATGACACCTATAAATACGGAGACGTAAACGGGTCAATTACAGAACAGCGGCCATATTAAAATAACTCATACACCTTTTTACAATAACAGTGTATTCAAATGAGACTTAACTTCATGTTTTATGATTTGGAAATATAACTAGGCCATCAAAGTTAGTGTATTTTCCTTTAGAGACCAATAGAAAGAGAGGAACAGGTAGAAATCACCTGGGTCTGCATCATCAACACACTACATTTTATTATTAATAAAGAAAAATATGGTGAAAACACAGCAAACGCTTTACTTTTCAGAACTCAACATAAAATCTAGACGTAGCCTGAAGCTTAACGTGTAACACAGAATAAGATATTGTTAATTAAATGTTAAGTGAATGGTAGTGTACCTCCAATAAGAGCCGAGTCACTCCTGATGGTGTTGACTAAAGGTTGACCTGGATCCACTGAACTGGGCTGATCTGTGGGACACAAAGACACACACAGGAGTAAATCCAAGAGGGAGACATGCCCCAAGTTTCTAGATTTTAGAAGAACTCAACCAGACACGAAAGAGGAGCAACATCACTGAAGCAAAAGCTAATCACAGAAAAAGATTTGATAGACACACAAATACGGCTCTTTGCAATGTTTTATGTGGCATTCCAATGCATTTAGGAGTTTTAACTGGATTTGAACAGGTTTTATTTGGATTTGAACAGGTTTTGGTTGAATTTGAATCAGATTTATTCACTGTTCATGAAATCTTAAGCCACTTTTAACTACAAGGGAATATAAAATCTGTTCAAATCCAAATAAAACCTGTTCAAATCCAACTAAAACCTGTTCAAATCCAAATAAAACCTGTTTAAATCCAACTAAAACCTGTTCAAGTTCATCTAAAACCTGTCCAAATACAAATAAAACCTGTTCAATTCCAACTAAAACCTGTTCAAATCCATCTAAAACCTGTTCAAATCCAAATAAAACCTGTTCAAATCCAAATAAAACCTTTTCAAATCCAACTAAAACCCGTTCAAGTTCATCTAAAACCTGTCCAAATACAAATAAAATCTGTTCAAATCCAACTAAAACCTGTTGAAATCCATCTAAAACCTGTTCAAATCCAACTAAAACCTGTCCAAATACAAATAAAACCTGTTCAATTCCAACTAAAACCTGTTCAAATCCATCTAAAACCTGTTCAAATCCAAATAAAACCTGTTCAAATCCAAATAAAACCTTTTCAAATCCAACTAAAACCCGTTCAAGTTCATCTAAAACCTGTCCAAATACAAATAAAACCTGTTCAAATCCAACTAAAACCTGTTCAAATCCAACTAAAACCTGTCCAAATACAAATAAAATCTGTTCAAATCCAACTAAAACCTGTTGAAATCCATCTAAAACCTGTTCAAATCCAAATAAAACCTGTTTAAATCCAAACAAAACCTGTTCAAATCCAACTACAACCTGTGCAAATTCAACTAAAACCTTTTCAAATCCTGCTATAACCTTTTCAAATCAGATCCAACTAAACCCAGTTTCCATAAAAGGAAAAAGTTAAAGTTAACTTTTGTAAAAATCAAATGAAGATGAAAACTCAAATTCAAAAGTGCTCCAAGTGTCACCATCTTCGGCCCCTGAAAGGATTCTTATTTACTATCGCGGGCCCTCACCACTTTGAGTTCAACACCACTGGTTTAGAGGTATTAGGTCAGGCTTTGTTGTTACACAGCAATTACAACATAGTTCCAGCGAAATAAAGGTTTTGTGTGGTTTGGATTTAAAGCATCAACAATCTTGGTGCATTTCTGTTTCTGTTTATTGTCCACCTCCAGACTGAAGCCCCAGATCCGACCCTGAAGTCAAGCAGTGAAAATGAAAAGGTGTAATGAAAAAGAGAAAAATAAAGAGTAATGGAGGAGGGTCAAATAAAAAGGGAAAATGTTGTGGGGTGACGTATGAGTGCAGCAACAGCATCAGTCAAAGAGACAGCTCTGATCCTCAAGAGTGCACCGCTGTCGTGAGCTAATCTCATCTGGAGCCGTCACACGATGCTTAATGAGCCTCTGAATGTGTAATGAACAGCCTCTGAGTGGTGTTAAAGCCACTCAAGATACTTTAAAGAATCACTGAGACATCATGGAGAGACTTTCAGAGGAAATTTAGAGGGTCTTTACCTCGTATATTATCCATATTCTCCTAGATTCGGTTTATTTTGTGTGTGTTGGGACTCACAACAAAAAGCACTTTCTTCTTAAACTGTCTCAATCCCAAAACAACTTCTTTAACACACTTTTCCAAAAATAAAGATGATGTGTCAAAGCACATCAAGTCAGGTGTTCTACTCATTTTTGTTTCTACCTAATCACACACCACTTTTATAATCTGTCTAATTCGTTTTCCTCATAACCTTTTCCTTGTTTATTCAAGCATCAACAATGAAGCAAAGGTTTCAAAACATTTCCTCTTATCTCCAGTGTCTGTATTTTTGTGAAGTAACAGAGATTTGGGACAGTTTTTCTAGTTGTGATTGGATTTGTTCATTTATAAAATCATTAATAGAGAGGAGGCAGGGACTCATTTATCGGAAACAAAGTAAGTCTGAGATAACACACATCCAAAGGGTCAAATCCAGCTCAGTTGTTGCTACTTTTCACCTGCTCCTCTTTATTTTAAATCTGTGCATGCAGCAGAAACAGCCAATTAAAGGAGTTCTTTCTTCTTATTGGATAAAAGTGGATAAAAACAGGTTTTCTCTGTTTAATGTAAAGTAGAGAGACTGAGAGAAACATTTCACTGACTCAACATCTTTGTATAAAAGTGATGTCTGTTTGATCATTCAGATATTGTTCCTTAATTTGAGTCTTAGATAGATAGATACACCTCATGGCTTTAGTTAATTCTGGTCATACCATCTTATTCTCTCGTTTCCCGTCGATCTGGACAAATACCGTATGAGCCAAAGGTTGAGGCGGGGTCTTGTACCTGATAAAGAGTGAGTGGTCTCTGCTGCGTAGGGATTGGCCGAGGAGGCTGAGGCGCAGCTGGACTGGACGAGCGGACCGGAGACGCTCACAGAGGCCTCGGATCTGAGCAGAGCGGCTTTCAGAGGAGAGACGGAGTTAAAGAGAACGGCCGACAGACATCCGCTGAAACCCAGAGACGACACCGAGACCAGGTCCGGCTCCAGCTCCTCCAGGTCTGGAAACAGAGAGAGACACATGAAGTGAAGCTTGCATTAATTTACGTGAAGAAAGTGCCTCGTCCACATGTGGCATTGCGTGGCATCGTGGGGTAGTTTATAATGGTTGCTATGGTTACAGATCAGGTGTTTCTAAATAAAAAGAGCCTCCATTGTTACTTGTGGTTGGCCTTGCTGCACGGCCAACACCACCCGATCTCCTTCTGCCTTAGTTTAGGTTACCTTTGTTTATAGAAGAATGTCAAAAAAAACAACAGCTTATTGTGAAAGAAATAATCTGTGAAAAAAATAACAAAATACACTGAACAAGCCTGATATTTACATTTTGAACAGGACTTTTCTACTGAACTGGTTGCCCTTAACCAGCGCCATTTTCAATAAATAACTAAAATATGTCACAGGAAGTACCCTTCAAAAAGGTCCCGGTTCATGAGAATCTGTTTTTATTGCCAATTTCTTTCTAAATGTCAGTTCATTTCCAACAAGAGGTAAAAATAGTGTAACACTGTAATAAATAGAGCATGACTAAGATAAATTCAACCCCTATAATAATTAGTTCAGGTTTGTCTGAAGAGATGACTGATCAGGTAAACTGTACTGTTTTAATGACGTCATTAAAAATGGCTGACATAAAAGTGTTTTAAGAGCGTCCATACTTACACAGAGATGACCTTTTAGATAATGTTGTGAAAAGGACCACAGCCAAAAACACAAAGTGCTGAATATACGTAAAAGGAGCTGTAAAACTAACTTGTACTTCTCCAAACTGCAGTTCTCAGCCTTAAACCGTCGTCAAGTTGTTTTTTTTCCATTTGGTTGTTTGTCAGAGTAGTTATGAATCTACCACTGTGCCACTGAGAGGAGGTTTCCAGAGTTTATCACAGAGACGCTCATTGTGACAGCAGGTGTAAACTAAAATCATCATCAGTTTAAAAAAGCCAGCGTGGATGAGGATTACTCCAGCCGTGCAGTTTGATTACACAGCACATCAGAGCCGTTATTACCTGGTTTCACTCGACAAATAGGGCTCTGCCGAACGACTGGAGACGACTGCGGATCTGCATCTGATCAGCCTTTGATGGAGTCTTAAATCTAATCCTCTGAGCGTTTGGAAGCGCTTTGAATTGATGTCACTGCCTGTGTTAGAGTCATTATAATAAATCCCTAATAGAATATAGTAGTGCCACACATTTTCAGGACTTTGTTTGTAACTCAAAGCCACGTTTAAAAGTTTGCATTTGTCTAAACTTCGATAATGGCTCACTTGGTTTGTTCAGTCTGTCCTTCTGTTACGCAGTGAGGTAATAAAGTAACACAACTGGTCTAAAGGCAGAGAGGCCTTGCTTAAGTGAATTTAGCTAAATATTCCAACAACAGAGTGGACTATTTGACCAAAGAGAGCAGACTGGGTCCAGAGAAAGGAGTAAATAAAATATATTTATTATGGGACTTTAAACCATCACAGAAAACAACCAAATGAAGAAAAAAAAAGTAAAAATGTACCACTATTGATCTAAAAACTGTAGATAACTGCAGGCATAAAGAAGCGTGCTGTTTGGTGACATAAATAATAAGCAGCAATAACACATAAAGTGCATCTTAACAGAACTAAGTGACATTTTCTTGCTTTCCTGCTATTCAACGATAACAAAAACCTGCTAAAATCACAGCAGCTTTCTCCTCCTTTCTCCTCATTGACTGCTCTACAAAACCTTTTATCTCAGCGACCCCTGCTGTTTTACCTGAAGGGCGTGACTTAGGCCCAGGATTAGGAATCACCTGGTGGGCCCGTATGATGAGTCAAACTTCTGTGTGATTTATCTCTGATCTAATCCCCAGGGTCCGGCTCCTCTCTCTCGTCTCCGGGCTCCTCGCTGGGTCCCGTATCGCTCGCATCTCTCTCCACGGAGCCGCGGACCACTGCGCTGCCTCCCGCTCCATTAGTCGGGCTGATGGATGAGTGGGACGGGGCAGACTGACAGCCGCTGTGATGCTGAGATGACGCTGTGAGGCTCGTGGGCAGCGCAGCGTGGGGTCAAACTAAAAATAGTGCTAACACCTGTCATTGATACTACACCGACCCTTCTGTTAATGTGCCTTTAACGGACTTCAGCTCGTAACAGAGACTGAGAATCAGGTCTAAAATGTCTCCAAAATATACGCTGTATCTTTTTCAGTAATATATTTATGGACGGCTAAAGTATTTGGATCTTGTAAATGATTTCAGTGCAACAATGTGCATATTATCTGAGGCATTTACAGTAATATAGCCTTAAAATAAAATAAAAATATGTAGCTTTTAAGTTGTTTCGATGGTTCTTCATCATCCAAAGCCTAATTAAGCCTCTTTTTGGGGCTTGTTTTCAGCCTTTAATCAACAGACACAGTGTAAAGGTTCTCCCAAGAAAACACGCTGAATAAACTCTTTACAGATTTATTATTTATATTATTATTATTATACACCACTTATGCATGAAATATCACATATCGTGGCTTCATTCGGATCTGTATTTCTTATTTCTTAATGACAGTTGAGCAATAAAATACCAATAATTACATCCTGAAAAATATAAAAGAAGGAAGGTGGATGATAGACCTTTGTGACTCCTCATCATTTGCATTATCAACATAGAAAAATGTAGTTATCTTATTATTTGCATATTGCATTCCTATTCCTAAATAGTTTGTGAGATTAATTAAGTTTTAACTACATTGGTTCCTACAAGAGTCATCTGTTGTAATTTATATTTTAAATATGCGAGTGCCTCTTGGCCACGAAGGACAAAAGAAATTGATAAAGAAAGTGTTTATCCTGGTAAATTTGAGTTTTTTAAAAATAAATAAACAAATAAAGCAGTAATATTCAGACTTTACGAGCTGAAAAACCAGGAAAACAAAGAAGTGGGAAAAATGACTTGGAAACTAGGACAAAATACAAAATTCTCGCATCAAACAAATCAAACATCTTGGTTTAGCCATTTATTCACAAATAGTTCAATAGTTGAAATCTTATCACTTAAAATCCTTCCTTTCCTTCAATTAACATTTTGGCTTCTCGGGTTCGACTCTATTTCACTGTGTCTCAAAGCTGACCTGAATTATTATTAATACGACATGGGACTGAGACTCAAGTCTATTACTGCTCTGGATCCGTTCGGGGCAGTGGGATCAGGCCTGGGAGGACGCTACGACAGATTTAAAAGTGCTTGGTTCAGTCTCGTGTAAAGAGGTTAAAGCGTGGTCTTCCTCACTTCCTGGTTGAGTCTGACCCCGCCCACAAAGGATAAGTCTTCCTGGTTTTAAGAAACTCGAGGTGCTGACTCCAATCTGTGAAGTAATTAGTTTTTGAAGGTGGCCCCATTTACATTTGAACTTTGTGAAGTTATTACCTGTTCGTCTGAGTGAGGATAAAGCCTGTATTCCTCAACTTTATTCGAGAAAACACAGTGCCTTCGCTGATCTTTATAGCCGTACTTCACTGACTCATACTGTTCTATAAATGCGTCTAATGTCATATCATAATGTCGCTGCAGTGGGCGACTCCGCTGTCTGTAATTTCAAAAGGTAATCTTGTATCTTGACATAAAAGCAAGCACTAAAAACGTATTAAAATCCACATTTCCTCCTACACTTGTATTTGGAAATCTATAAGGATTTAATTTTAGTGTAATTCACCTCATGAAGTGTTATCGTCATAATACTTGCTTACGAAGGGGATTATATTGTTCGAAGCCTTGATAACACTGACTTTCAGAGTTTTCTTTCTATAATAACCAGGGTTTCTGAGCACTTTTCCAGGACAAAGATGCAAAAAAAGAAGGCTACAACACAAATCAAGACTAAATGGGATCTGTTTTAATCATTAATATTAACCAGGCAGAACTTCCTATTTAAAAATTCACAAGTTATGGCTTTGGTGATATTTTTTCTAGGACAATAACAAGTGTGATTATAAAACCGGACAAATATAAACTAGTTTTCCATTATGCATGAATATAACAAGTGTAGCTGTTCAGATGGCAATTGTAGATGTTTCTCACTTTTATTGAGTATTCTTGGTTGGAGTTTGTCCTCTTAACCAAACTAAGCAGAGGATAGTAATCAGCTTCTGTTCTTTGTCAGTCCTAAATCTGAATGAGATGGTTCTTTGTCAGTGTTGTTCTCAAACGCCACAGTTAAACCTTCAATCTCTCTGTCTCCAAACCATATTCACACTTTATTTACACGCTTTATTACACATTAGACCAGCTCTCATTTCCCTCTGCATATGCAAAACTACACAGCATTTGTATATTTTAACTACCTTTAACATACCTTTAACATTAATTTTACTGTGGTGGTATATTTTCTGTGTAATAATTCTCTCTGATGCTTCAAGATTACTTAATGCTCTCTTCATGACGTGTGGACACTGCTAAAACATTGTGCTGCTATTAAAAACAAGTAATGAGGAGCTTAAATACAACGACGTGGTGCTGAAAAACCTCTCTCAGTGTGAGTCAGTGGGCACATCCAGATACACGGGACCCAGGACACCCCCAAACGCATCGCCAAATCCCATTTCTCAGGATGCATTCAGGATTTAATGCATTCACAGCCTGAAACTTTAGTATCAGGTCTGAAGTGGGCCTTTGTGTTATTGCATAACCATTAACTACATTTATTTAGTCTCCTATTGCATCTGATGTAGCTTAAATAATTTACCCCAACGTATTAACAAAGGACATGTAACTGTCTTCATTAGAAAATACAATAAAATAGAATAACTTTATTGTCATTGTATATTGTACAACAGCAATCCCCTGGTGCAGGTATAAATAAATAAATAAAAGTACTGTTTAAAAAGGTAAAAAGATTAAAGGCTGTACGTTAAAAACAAACACACATCCATAACATTCAGCTATTGCACAGCTCCCTAAAATTGCACTAAAAAGAGAATTTTGGCTTTGACAGATTTTTTGTTGAAATGGAACAGATTTTAGTTGGATCTGAGTGGTTTTAGTTGGTTTCAACAGGTTTTAGTTGGTTTCAACTGGTTTTAGTTGGTTTCAACTGGTTTTAGTTGGATCTGAACAGGTTTTAGATGGCGTTGGACATTTTTGGGGGGATTTGAGCAGGGTTTAGTTGGATTTGATCAGGTAATAAATGAATAAATAAATGTACTGTAATGTAAAGGTAAAAAGATTAAAGGCTGTACGTTAAAAACACACACACATCCATAACATTCAGCTATTGCACAGCTCCCTAAAATTGCACTAAATAAGATAGAAATATTGCACTTAAAAGAGAATATTGGCAGCATTTAAGGTGACAATGACTATTGGGTAAAAACTGTTTTTTCATTTGTTTGTCCTTGTTTTAAAGGCCTCATGACAGCAAGGAAACCAAAGATTCATTCAAACGTTTCTACCATCCCTTATTTTTGTCTTTTTAGGAGAATAAAGGTAAAGGCTAAACCTTTTCACCAACAAAAATCAAACAAACAAAATCATTTTCCCTCTGAAAACGAGATTATTGCAGAAAGAGGTCAAATATGTGCAGTTTCTGAAAAAGCAGGAGACAGTTACTTACCGTGAACTTTACCGAGAACGAGAGACTCAATGCTGTTCAGTTCCCCGTCGGACGTCAGGTTAAAGCGCTCTCTGTCGTTGTGGTCAATCTGTAACATTATATAAATACGCGTGTCAGGCTCTGATGGGAAACGCAGAGGAGCTAAAAGCACAGATGTAAATGTCAGGGATGAGCTGTCACTGTAAAGTGTTTAAAGAGACGGGAAACAGTAACTAATGGCTCCACACAAGACGCTGATGAACATAAAGGCTGAAAATAACACAACTGACAGAGATGTTGTGACAGAAAGAAAGAACAATCTGTCTCAAGGAAGTTTTATTAAAGAAAACTTGATAAAGAGAAGAGATAAATTCGACGGTTGCTTTCACCAGAATCATTATCGCCTGATTTTATGTTGGCATACATCACTAATATTTGCTTTCAAACTGAGACTGGTTATATTTTATTTAAAAAGTGAAAGAGATGAGCTTCCACTTGCTGTAAACTTGCTTCATGATTAACAATAAATGTCTGGTACCATGATGAGAGAGGGTTTGGTGAAAGAGGCCGAGTAAATAAAACACCATCCACATGTTGTGTACAAATAAACAAGCTGAAGTCTTGGCTGGTCTTCATTCAAATGGAGTTTTTAACACGTTACACCCACAGTTATGACCCCTACCAGCTCAACTAGCAGCCACAGCTTTTGTTTTGTCCTTTTGTTTGGTTTTCTTGACAATGACACATCTTTTACATAAGTTTACTTTAATACAGGCGTTCTCAACTGGTGGGTCAGGGTCCAAAAGTGGGTCGCGGGCATGTTCTCATGGATCGCAGAGAGTATAGTGAGAAGAGACTTTAATTATGACATTCATGCAGTTTATTATTGCTATCATAACCGCAAATAATAATAGAATTATCTGAATATAGAAATAAAGATTATAGTGAAGTCATTTACAAGTTTAATTTTGAAAACTAACTGGGTCGCATCAAATGATTGGTGAAAAATGTGGGTCAAGTTGAGGACCATTTTTTAATAAACATCTTGATTTAACCTTTCAAACCGTAATCAATGTGTAATTAGCAATGAATTAACGATTAAACAATGTATAGATGCTGAAATGTCATAATATTTATAATTACACATGGGCTTTTTGTTCAAAACTAAAATGTTGATTATTAATTATTATTAAATCATCGATTGTGGCCGATCTAAAATACAAAAACACCAGTTATAAATGCACATACCTGGATGAATACAGTGTCCATCGTCCTGTTGACGGACACAGAGTGCAGTTGTCCATCAGATAAACCTCCCACTTGACTTTTCAACACGTCCCGGTCGTTGTTGAGTTTGTACCTCACCTCCAGCTCTTCTGCAAACAACACACGAACAAAATACAAGGCTTCCACGTTATAGTTGGTCATTTTACTCTTATGTTATTCTGTAAGCGATAAAAGGTGTCTATGTGTAGTTTTTGGTGGCTTCTGACAGCGACTGTGAGCACCTGCAGTAGCCCTAAAGCAGGGGCGTCCAAACTTTTTACTGCGAGGGCCACATTTGATGAGAGAAAAATTTCCAAAGGCCGACAGTGTCTCCTGATTTTATTCTTATTCCACACGTACAGATTTAGATGGATTTGAGCAGGTTTTGTTGGATTAGAACAGTTTTTTGTTGGATTTGAACAGGTTTTTTGTTGGAATGGAACAGATTTTAGTTGGATCTGAGTGGTTTTAGTTGGTTTCAAAAGGTTTTAGTTGGATCTGAACAGGTTTTAGTTGGATCTGAACAGGTTTTAGATGGCGTTGAACATTTTTTGGGGGGATTTGAGCAGGGTTTAGTTAGATTTGAACATGTTTTAGTTAGAGCTGAACAGATTTTCGTTGGATTTGAACATGTTTTAGTTAGAGCTGAACAGGTTTTAGATGGATCTGAACAGGTTTTAGATGGCGTTGAACATTTTTTGGGGGGATTTGAACAGGTTTTAGATGGATTTGAACATGTTTTAGTTAGAGCTGAACAGATTTTAGTTGGATCTGAACAGGTTTTAGTTGGATCTGAACAGGTTTTAGATGGATCTGAACAGGTTTTAGTTGGATCTGAACAGGTTTTAGATGGCGTTGAACATTTTTTGGGGGGATTTGAGCAGGGTTTAGTTGGAATTAAACAGGTTTTAGTTGGATTTGAACATGTTTCAGTTAGAGCTGAACAGGTTTTAGTTTGATCTGAACAGGTTTTAGTTAGAGCTGAACAGGTTTTAGTTGGATCTGAACAGGTTTTAGTTGGATCTGAACAGATTTTAGTTGGATCTGAACAGGTTTTAGATGGCGTTGAACATTTTTTGGGGGGATTTGAGCAGGGTTTAGTTGGAATTAAACAGGTTTTAGTTGGATTTGAACATGTTTCAGTTAGAGCTGAACAGGTTTTAGGTGGATCTGAACAGGTTTTAGATGGATCTGAATAGGTTTTAGTTGGATCTGAACAGGTTTTAGTTGGATCTGAACAGGTTTTAGTAGGAATTGAACAGGTTTTAGTTGGATTTGAACATGTTTTAGTTAGAGCTGAACAGGTTTTAGATGGATCTGAACAGGTTTTAGTTGGATCTGAACAGGTTTTAGTTGGATCTGAACAGGTTTTAGTTGGATTTGAACATGTTTTAGTTAGAGCTGAACAGGTTTTAGATGGATCTGAACAGGTTTTAGATGGATCTGAACAGGTTTTAGTTGGATCTGAACATGTTTCAGTTAGAGCTGAACAGGTTTTAGTTGGATCTGAACAGGTTTTAGTTAGAGCTGAACAGGTTTTAGTTGGATCTGAAAGGGTTTTAGTTGGATCTGAACAGGTTTTAGTTGGATCTGAACAGGTTTTAGATGGATTTGTGCCTGTATATTAATGCTGTGTGACAGACCTGCTGCTGTTGGAGCCATAAACATGACTTTTTATCACTTAAGCTGAGGGCAGCATAAAATCTCATGACATGTTATTATCTATGAACTAAACCATTGCAAATAATCAATCAAAGGATAATTTATGAACTATGAACGCAGTCTTTATATGAACAACACTTCATGATCTAAACTTCATTCAGTATTTTCACAGTGTTGCACATAATATTTCCTCCGCAGCTGGGATCAACTAATTGCTCTGTAAATTTGTCGCCCTTCGGAGACGAGCGACAAATTCAAAGCTTAACACCATGTTCCTTTTTAACCGATGATTTGCTGCGTTCGCTAATAAGAGCACGTTGTTAATGGAAACACGGCCGGGCAGAACGCCGTGTGAACTCATAAAAGTGATGTTTTGGAGTGAAGCGCGAGTGGATTTGGTTTCTGCGGCAGAGAAACATGAGAGAGGGGGGTTTGTGAGGCTCGAACAGAAACGTCTCAGTGGGATTTAATGAGATACTTGAGCGAGAGAACGAAATCTGACGACACATTCATCTGGGATTCAAAGCCTGCTGTTTGGAGTCATAAAAGAAAAAGAAAAAACTCTACTGTACATTTTCTAATCAGTTTGTTAAGCTTGCCTTCTCAGACAAACCTAAACTAAATAAATTATTCTTCTTAAATGAGGATGAGGTCAACGATATTTGGGTTTTACATTTAAATACTGAATGTGCTAATGCTGCACGGCTTTCATTTTGAAGATAAATGAGATTTTGGATATGCTTTGCTTGAGTGTAGGCGTTCAATTCGCTAAAATGAACTCGACAGATCTGAAATGAGACTAAACATGCAGCGGTATAAAAGAACTAGATCAAGATCTGTAAATGTGACAAACATCTATCAAAACAAATTCTTGTCTCGTTTCCTTTCCTTAATTTTGCATTTAAAGGAGCAATATGAGAACTGCTAGGATTGTTTTGAATGTATTGAATGTGTCTTAGATTTTCAGCTGCTAAAGAAGATTCAAACAAACATGCACCGAGCAGCCTCTTTAGAAATAAACTGGCAATAGGAGTCAGGGGTCAGAGGTCAGGGGTCACGGATGCTCCTGTTTTCTGATCCAACAGAGCAGCTGCTGTTGCTCAAAGTTAATGCTGCTTCTGATAGAAAAGTGTCAGAATACACAGTGCTTCAGTTTGTTGTGTTTGGGACCAGTCTGGGTGACCTCTGACCCCAACAATAGGCACGACCTCTGACCCTTGTGCACCGCCGAAAGCCCCAACAATGGGCACGAGCACGAGTCTGACGTGTTGGAGCATCTAACAACCCCGATTCATTTTGAACTTACAGGACTTAAAGGATCTGCTGATGTTTTAATCCATCTAAAACCCAACTAAAACCTGTTCAAATCCATCTAAAACCTGCTCTGCTGCTAACATCTTGGAGCCAAAAACCGCACACCTTCAGAAGATCTTGATTTAGTTTAATTTTTTAAGTGAACACCACCAACCTGTTTTCACTGTGTTGGTTCACAGTATGTCCCTGCTGGGCTACCATAGCTGTTCACACGCTCTCAGAAAGCCGCCTACTCAAGAACTACACAATCAACCTTTAAACTCACAAACCAGATATAGTTTCTGTTTTAGCCTGAACTGAGTGATACTAGAACCACTTTAAACAAAAATATAGCAGGATGTTGTTTGTTTACCGCGTTTGTTGATGAGCAGAGCGATGTGTTGTCTGTAGGAGGCGACGTAGAGCAGCAGGGCCGGACTCTGACTCGTCCTGAAGCTCAAACTCATATTTTCTCCTTTCAGACCCGGCTCGGAGGAAACGAACAGAGGTGACGGGCTGCTGGACTCCAACCGCTCCCTGAAGGTGTAGACGACAGATGTGGACGGCTTAAAGATGGCCGACACCTCTGAAAGAAAAACAGAGGTGTCATGATGTGATGCCAGCTGTGTGAAAAAAACATTATATGCCTTCAATATTTGTTTATAATTACAGTCCATATTAGGAAATCCTCTCAAGTACTGAAAGAATTAAGACATCTGTTGTTTGTTATGGCTGTATTAACATTAAACCTTGATTCTTAAGTCTGCATTTACATATAACCCGTAGACTCAGAGGATGTGCAGCTGACTTCAAACTACATTTTATTTAAGGCCAAGGCAGGTCTTGTAGCTCATGACATAAAGTGACATAGTTAATGAGCTCTTTGATAGCTCTACAGTCAAATACCCCTCATTTTAATATAGCCTGTGGTATTAAGTGAGTAACATGGCTGTATTCTGTCCCAATCAGAACAGAAACCTCTTTAAACTGGCTGTGTGTGCTGTAATTACAATAGTTGAGTAGGAAAAAGCTGCAGGTGAGCTGTAATTGACTCTACAGTAGCTCGGTAGGTTAGGTTTGTTGTTAGAGATGGATTTTTAGATAAATAACCTACTGCTCTCTATGACTTCTTTGGTGAAATGCAACAACCTGTGAAAACATGAGCCACTGTTACAGATCACGTCTGTTCCATTACAATCCCACGTTCAACTTTTATTTCTTCACGTTTCCTGTAGCATCTTTTAATCATCGAAGCTGAACTCAAAGCTGATGGGACGCTACACTTAAAACAAAAATATCCAAAGGCTGACAGTGTCTCCTGATTTTATTCTTATTCCACAAGTATAGATTTAGATGGATTTGAGCAGGTTTTTGTTGGATTAGAACAGTAGAACAGGTTTTACTTAAATTTTAACAGGTTTTACTTGGATTTGAACAGTTTTGTTTTTTTTTTTAACAGATTTTAGTTGGATTTGAGAGATTTTAGTTGGATTTCAACAGGTCTTAGTCAGAGCTGGACAATTTTAGATGGATCTGAACAGGTTTTAGATGGATCTGAACAGGTTTTAGATGGCATTAACAGGTTTTAGATGGCGATTTGAACAGGTTGGTTTTTTTTTAACAAATTTTAGTTGGATTTGAGCGGTTTTAGTTGGATTTGAACAGGTCTTAGTTCGAGCTGGACATTTTTTTAGATGGACTTGAACAGGTTTTAGTTGGATCTGAACAGGTTTTAGTTGGATCTGAACAGGTTTTAGATGGATCTGAACAAGTTTTAGATTGCGCTGAACATTTTTGGGGGGGATTTGAGCCGGTTTTAGTTAGAGCTGAACAGGTTTTAGTTGGATCTGAACAGGTTTTAGTTAGAGCTGAGCAGGTTTTAGTTGGATCTGAACAGGTTTTCGATGGATTTGTGCCTGTATATTAGTGCTGTGTGACTGATGGGACGCTACACTTAAAGACACAGACCTTAATGACCTGCATGAGCTCTGATGACACATAAAAACCCCAGAGGATCAACTATAGAAACTGTACATCTTTTTCTTTAAAGAATGTGATAAAAATGACGCTCTCAGCACAGATCCCATCATTACTTTTATAGGCCCATACTTTTCAAAGGGCTCTTGATGTTGTTTTGAGGAGTCTGTCTGTAATTCTCGGCACATACGCCACTTCTCTGGGACTATTGAAGCTTTTGACATTATGCTGACTTTAAACAAACACTCGACGCCTCATATTGCAGATACAGCGCATCAGACGACGAGAACACTTCTGGATAATCCTCCATCTTGACCTTCGCGACAGAAAAGGCCTATTATCGTTGTGTCTGGCTCAGAGCGTGGCGGTTTTTGACCCCAGTCGAGGGTTAGGCCTGTGTCTACTCGCTCAACAAAGCCGTCTTCTCTGTCCGTCTTCTCTTTGTAAATCCAGGCCATCGGGTTCATAATGACAGTGTACAACGAAGCATCGAGTTCAAACTTGTCGATGGTTTCAAAGAGATTCCATACGCTCCAGACAGAGAGAAATCTTTGGAAATGTGTCTGACCTTGAGCTACATTGAGCATCGAAAAGAAAACACGTCTGTATATTATAATTTTATATCTTCACGGTGTGTTTGGTTTATTACATCTATTGACAAGAGAAAAATAAAGAAGTAATTAAATATTATTAGCTTTTATTGTTCCTGTTTATCTTTTCTAGCCTTTGTCTTCCCTGTGCCTTGTTGTTTTATCTACAACCCTCTCTGCTTTGTGCTTTGTTCTGTTTGTTAGCCTCTTTGTATCGTACTGTTCTGCCGTGTTGGTGCTGGGTCAATTTTTGGGTTAAACTAAATCAGCAAGAACCAAACAGCCTCTGATGTGTGCACAGAGCCCAATATGCTCTCTTTTGCAGAGCACCTAAGGCTATTACATGGACAGCCCACAAGAATAACAATTTATAAAAGCACTATCATCTTTAGGTCACTGTCTTTGGCCTGTATCTGTCTATGGACACAGTGTGACAAGCAGGACTGTCCCGAGAAGGGATCTGATTTACCAAGGATCAGTATACAAGCATATGCTTAAAGGTCACTCAATCTGCCTCTGTGAAAAAACGTGGATCCTAGCAGAGTTGTATTTGTATAAAACACACTAAAACTACCCTATTGTTTCAGAAGACGTGTATTTATTTCCAAACTTCCTCCTTGGATAGTCTCTAAACAATCAACATCCATGAATATCGCAGAGAGTCTGGCTTTAAGTTACACAGTAATCAAGTCAAATCAAACTTCTTTAAAACAATCAGACGTGACTAAAATGCTGCAAAAGTCATATTAACACATGCAATAAATCGATACAATACATAAAATAAATAGACTGAGCTAATAAATAGGATTAAAACCCAAACAAAATAATTGAATGTCTCTATAATGATACTGACATAAGTGTTAAAAGGCCCAGTCTCTAAGCTTTAACTTTTAACTCTTCCTCTTTCGTCTAATCAGAAGAGACTCACTTCAATGAGTCAAAGACAAATGTGGAACTGAAGCAGCTGAGCTATATTTGACTCTGAAAGTAGAAACCTTATGGAAGCTCAGTAGGTGAACAGGGGTTGGGCTGGTAAATGGGATATAAAACCTGACTTTAAGGTAAAGAGGAGGCGTTCACTACTTTAGTTATGGTCACATGGTTATTAGATGATATACTGCATCATGTGAATGTAAACAGGCTCGACGTACTGACATTCGTTTAGTGAAAAATCATCGTTTAAATTTAATCTTGACCTCAGCTTCTTGGCAAAAGTATTTCATAAAGCCCGTGAACGTGAGAAAATGCACAGCACAGGCTGATTTTCCGAGCCTGGCCCCCCGTAGATTAGGCAGTAGCTCATATTGTGCTGCGGTGAAAGCGACGCTGGTGTGAAATCCACTGTGAGTCTGACTAATGCATTTCTGCCTGAGACTGCCTCATCAAACTGTAAACAAATCTCCTCCTGTTTATTTGAGCAGGCTCTGGATGCACACGGCGAGGGCAAAACAAGCCGCAATAAAGCAATCACACACTGGGTCGAACTGAGAAGGAAAGGAGTAGTGAGTTAAATAAAGGATGAATTTAATTATTACTAAATATATGACGTGATAATGTGCTTCTACTTAAACCAATACAGTGTGAAAATGAACGAATGAATCAAAATTGTTGGTGATTGTGACACTTTTTTGACACTTACACATAGGTTTCCAAATACAAGAAGCAGTGAACCCCTTTTTTGTTGTCTTTTTATACAAATGTTGTCAATGAGATCAGCCACAAAGAGAAACTGTTTGTAGATTCGCAACGACTGCAGTTCACAGAGATGTTTTTGATTTTGTTTTCAATCAATGTCGTGCTGCTGTGACACAAAGATGTTGAGATTATAGTTTGCTGCTCTCTGTTGACTTCATATTCATTTCTGAATTGGAAACTTCTTCTTTCAGAGGAGTTGGTATCGTTTAAGGTTTGATAAGCATTTTTACGACAATCCACATCTGAAATTGGTTAAAAATCTGCCTTTAACTCTGCCTTTTTTACCAAATACTAACCCCTCCATGAGTTTGGATTTGGTCTAAGTTGGTCTTGGTTCATGAATTGATCTGGGATAATGTGGGCTTGCCTAAAACATTACCCCTAGGAAACCTTTTATATGATCAAAAAGACATCTCATTAAGTTAAAAAGAAAAAATCTAAAAAGCAAAATAATGACCCGTGTAACTATTTGGTAAACAGTCTCTTTACCTTGTTGACAGAAGGCCCCAGTGAAGGCAGAGGGTCCACAGTCGCAGTAAAAGCCCCTGTCCCGCTCCACACACCGGCCCTGGTTTCTGCAGAGGGTCCCGTAGCTGCTGCAGTGTCCGGGGCATCCAGGCCGGACGCCGGGGGTCACCCTGGCCCTCTGCTCCAGGTCGAGGGTCACGCCGTTCAACTGCAGCGCTCGCAGACATCCCAGGAAGCCTTTCTGTCGGGACGCGGTGCCTCCTGAAGGGAAAACACACAAGTGAGGTTTATTTCAGATTATAACTCTGATCTGAGTCATCTTATTAAACTTTTGTTCTTAATGTTGAGGTTTAGAAATGAAAAACTGTGAAAATTAAAATACAATTTATTAAAATGAATTGTAATATAATAAAACAACACAACTGAGCTGCTGCCATCGTTTTTGTAACTAAGTCGTTCCATTTGTCAAATTAAATATCAATTTAAATCTGAATTGAAAAGTACGTAACTCTCTTGAAATAAAATGAATCCAATGCCCACACTGTCAAACAATATACACTGTACATTAAGGGCCAACTACTGAATAGAATAAGTCTGTATTTTCCATAATTGAGTGATAAAAACATGTAACAGTACGTCTTCCAAACTGAGATCTTCTTATTTGGCCTCATAATCCTTCTTAAGCCCTTTTCACACATTCATCCTGGACATAATCAGGTTCATTTCAACCTGACATTTGTTGTAAATAGTGAATAGTCCAGAAACCGAGGAAGGAAAGAGCAGGGGATGACACTTAATTAACACATAACTCACTGAAGACAACATAAATCCTGAAATACAACTTGATTTGAAGTTGATTTTGTGGTTTCGATTATAAATGACTGCTTTATGAAAGAATCACGATGCTCAGTTCAAACAACGCCAAAAAAGACTAGAAAATTATGTGTGAATTCAGGTTATGATGCATTTCGTGTTTAGAAAATGACCTAAATATAATAGTGTTAAGTATAAGGATAATGAGGTATATTTGTCCAAGGTTTTTACTTTTCAAAGTAATAACAGAAATCTAAATTCACATAAAAACACCCACTGCTCCTTTGTTGGTCGTTCACAATATGAAATATCCACTTGTGTATTATTAATAATCACAAACAAACCACTCCATTCACTGCTGCGTCCATATCTTTGCAGTTTAATTAATTTCAATTTCACAGTTGTTTTGCAGCTAACGTTATGGATTAGCCGTCAGCTATTTTTGAGGCATGTGGTTGTTCATTTCTTCCAAACAGGAAGTGGAAGCCAGGACACACAAACGCATCGCTTTGAATCAAGTCAAACACAAATCAGTCTGTTCCCTAATCCCACCTCGTTCCAGTACAGCCCCGGTGCATCGTGGGTAAACACAGGGAAACTGCTGGTGGTCAATTTGCTCTCGGTGTTCAGAGAGGATTATTAGCTCAAAGCCAATCAATTCTCCCACATCCTCGGCTGTTTGTGGGATGATTTGTTCCTCAAAATGCATGATTACAGATGAACTGATGCTCAAAATATTTGCACAATGAGAAAAATTCAAAAGACAAGCTGGATTTGCATCTCATCAAACACTAGGCAGGTACAGCTGAATTATGGGAGAGACGGAGTAAAGGAGAAAACTGTCTGGTAAACTTTAGATTAAAGCCAGCTGCTTCCTGGATACTTTCATATAACAACCTGCAAAAACACACTTTTATACTCATCCAGATCCATAGTAAAAACTGGAAACAATCTAATCTAAAGCAGAGCATTATTTTTGCCACGGGATCCACTGTATCCTGGTCTGGTTTTGCATCATTTGGTGATTCTTTTGTAAAAGGTTTGCTCTGTATTTAGTGTTTTTAGCTAGATTTCTTTCTTTTAATTCCCATTTGTGCCTATTTTAGTCATTTATATCATGGTTTTGTTCCCTTTCAGTGTCCTTTTGATGATTCTTAGCCTTTACTGGTGACAGCAACATCATTTGTTTACAAGTGGAAACTATCCAAGCAAGAAAAAACATGTCTTTTGAAACAGTAGCGTCATTCTCATTTTATTTCATTTTTGTACAAATACTACTCTGCTAGTGTCCTGTGCATTGGTCTATTTCTGCTTCCTCTATTTGAGCCGTAAAGCGCATCACTCACTAATCTCTTGTTGTAAGTCCTCGTCCCGGGACAGGAAAGTTATATTGGAGGTTTCTGTCCAGCTGAGGGTACTGTGTCAGTGAAATAGGCTTGAGTCCACCAATCTCATGTCAAAGAACCATCAAAATGAAGGTGAGAATATATATTTTTGGGCTGAAAGTTATGCATTGACTTTACAAACTAGAAAACGATTCGAGAAGCAGGTAAAGTTGCATTTTTTTATTATAAATGTGCTGAATAATGGGTCATTTTCTTTTTTCTTTTTGGTATTTCTGCAGCTACTTTTTCTTTACAAACCAAAAAAAGAATGTATAGACAACACAGACACTTTTTATTCAGACTTGGATGAAATATAAACACCGTAGAAACTCTCTTTCTTTTCCACGGTTTGCATAAATCTGCCGTCGTTTCTTTTTTATGGAGGAACGTTAAATGTGTCAAAGAGGAATTGCACACACTTGATCTACGGCATTTGTTCTAATGTGAATGAACCTCTAGGTAGACGCCCACTCTTTTTGAATTTCCACAGTAAACTCAAATCTTCTTCTTATTGGACTCTGAGGATGTGTCTAGAAACTGCAACACGAGCCGTTGTCCTGAAATGTGGAAACGGATGAGCTGCAGGCTGTCGGCAGAGTTTCCACAAAGGTTTATCACCTCTTAGCAGGTTGTTAACATATCGCTGTGTGAGGATGGGCTTAATAAGAGCTGTATAAGCCTTATATTTTCACAGGTGCTGAGCCGCTAATGAGGTGATGTTCACACTGTACTGCATTATATCATCAAAAACTTTTCATTTATGAGTGAGTTTTCTGATTTGGGGATAGTTACTGTCAAACCTGCGCTTTTCAGTGTCTCGTGCTTTATTTACAAGTGAAATATACACCAAAGAACAAATTATATGTGCATTGTTTTTATGATTAAACTGTAAAACAACACTAAACAAGGAATCAACCTGGGTTAAACAGCACTAATTCAATCACTGAACCAGGACTAAACTGAGAATAAACCTTGCTCTAAACAACAACAAAGTCCAAGACTAAACACAAAGGCTAAACCAGAATTAAACTAAGGCTAAAGAGGACTAAACTGGGACTAAACCAGTGGAAAACCAGAATTAAAGTCAGAATGATGCACCAAAGACAGCAACAAGTCAAACTAAATCAAAGCCTCTAATTTCCACAGGTTTTACTGTGTATTATTAGGTTGTGCCATTATTCTCATTTATTTATGTTGACTTTTATTTTGAGATGAACAGTGTGAATATCTGTCAGATGAAAGATGAGAGTTGTTCTTTGTGATACAGATACTTCAGCTGTTGATTCTGCAATATCAATAAATCTACTTGCTTGCTTCATATTGCTCAGTCCTAATTTAATTACACAGTTTTTGTCGGAATCAGAGTAAAGTCAGTCGTCAAAGTGAGTTTAATTTCAGCTCCTATTATAACACACAATCAAACTCTCACTTTTGAGTTGGAGCCACAGTTACACAGAGTCACAAGTGGCTTTCATCTTCTAAAAAAGTTCTCTTGTTTATTGAGGAAGAACTATATGTGTGAAAACATCTGCTTATTACACACTGAAACAAAAACATGGCCGTAATTATCAGCTCCGAGTTTCTAATGAGGTGACGTTAACACTTTTTTAATTTATACACATGTGTACAGCTACAAACACACAAAAAATAATTGGGTCTCTATTTGGTGTGTTAATGACACATTAGATTTCCCAATAAATCCAAATGATGTAACCCCAAACAAAAACAAAACCTGAGAAAAAAAATCAGGACTAAAACAAGGATAAAACCAGGATTAAAACAGAGGATTTAAGGACTATCCAGGGACATAATCAGGAGTAGATCAATACCATATCGAGATTGGACTAAGACTAGATCAAGGTCTGAATCAGGATTAAACCAAGAAGAAATCAGGACTAAAACAAGAATAAACCAAAACTATTCTCTGTGTTAAAACAAAGATTAATTTGGACTAAACTAAGGATTAAATTGAGGGAAAACCAAGATTAAAAGAAGGTCTGAATAATTACTAAACCAGAAGAAAGTCCAGACTAAACTAGGATTGAATCATGACAATATTAAACAAGACTAAACCAAGATTAAGTCAGGACTAAATCAAGACTAAAACACATCACTAACAGGCACCAATGACTCCATCACCGTGACTACAACAAGACTAACCCCAGTGCGAACTCTGGACTGAATCAAGATTAGACCAAAACACAGCCCTGAAGACCCAAAAAACAAGGACAGAATCAAAGTGGAATGACAAAATCAGGACTGGAAGCAAGACTAAACAGAGCCAAACCCTAGAATGAGTGAGGAATAAATCTGGATTTACCCTAAAAACTAATCCTTATGACGGGACCAAAAACAGGATTAGAATAAGAACTAAACCCAAGAATAAAGATGGAGTAAACATGGACTTAACATTGACTAAAACAACAATTAACATGGGACCAAACCAAAACTAACTCTAGACTAGATCAGAACTAAAGAACTATACCAGGACTGAGACAAAACCAAGACTAAACATCACAAAACCAGGATTAAAACCGAACTAAAAGAGAACCAAACCCCAGGGCTCACCGATGAAGAGCTGGCTGTTGAGCTGCAGATGGATGTGTCCGTCGGCCGCCGCTTTCTTCAGGGCGATGGGATATTCGTCGACTCGCAGAGAAGCCTCCTTGACGTTCCTCTCGGCCCTGACTCTGTGCCAGCGGTCGTCGTTCAGCGGGACACCGGTCTGGACCTGGACCTCCAGAGGACCGTTCCCCGCGTCGAACGAGAACACCACCTCTGACGACGCTGGACGAGAAACAAGAACGAAGATGAGTGAATATCTGTACGCCAAGAGGAAACTAGTTGGACTGTATTATCATATACATCATCATTCAGCCACAGGGAAGTCACATTCAGGAAGTACAGCCAATAAATATAGACCAAGATCTGCACCAAGAACTCACAAGTTACGGTGGATTTGTTTGGTTCAGTAACTGGTTTCACTCAGTTTTTAAAATCAGACTTAATCAAAATCAAAAATAGAATAATTAGACTAGAGTAGGGCCTATAGAGACATGTTATTATTAATACAGAATGAATACAAACAGATGAAACTTCTCTCTGCTCTTTTTAAGACATTATTCAAACTCTCATCAGGAAAAGATTGTCTTCACAGGAGGCATCTGTCGTAGCATGTCGTAGTATGTGTTTAATAGGCTGTGACTTCCTGATTTGGTCCCAAAGTCTGATTTATCAGCAAACAGACTTTCACAAACAAACCAGACCTTGGTTCAGTTTGGTCTGGACCAAGACCAAAGAGCAGCTGTTTGGTCTGAACCATGGTCCTGGAGCTTTCACGCCTAAAGATTTGGTTCGAATCAAACGGAAAAGTCCAAAAGTCCGGCCCAAACAGTGCAGGTGTGAAAGCTGCCAGAGATTAAACCGGGCCTTTAACAAGGATTAGCGACACGCACCATGAATATTTGGATGTAGTGAATCATTTGTCCAATATCTTTAAAAGTCTAAACACGGATGTAGTTTGCATAAAAGGGTTGCAATCCAAAGCAGTAAATGGAGGAATATATTTTGAAAGCCCTTAAATTGGAGCTGAAGGCTACTCTTTTAAATAGAGTTTAATTAAATCTTTCAGCTTCACGCCAGTGCCGTGCATGAGACCTATTTGGTTTAAGCTTTGAATGAGAAAACCAATGTCAGAACTATACGTTATACTGAAGACTTTATGCTGCATTCAAATGGCACAAAAAGATGACATTCAACAAAATCAAGTGGTACAAGTTATTCTCAAAAATAAACAAAAGGACTAGACTGGTGCACACAGAGTAATCTATAGTATTTTGTTCCTAGATGTACTACTGCTTTAGATAATTGCTAAAAATATCAGAGCCCAAAATGCAATCAATAATATTCAATAACATTTATTGTTTAAAATAAAGGGTTAAAAGCGTTATACAGTATTTGGATGTTGTATCTACCAAGACTAAACTGAGGATGAAGCTAGGTCTTAAATAAGCACCAATGAAAGAGGACTAAATCTGGACCAGTTCCCCAAAATAAAAAACACTAGACTATTTTAGCAATACGTCCATGTAGCCTTTATGTCGCACTAAAGTACAACCAGGAAGTGTGACCCAAAACACATCTTTAACCTTATTTGTCTGTCAATCTACTAAAATAAAAGCAAAGCACAATGTCATTAGAAGTTCGAATATAATAAAATATCATACACAAAATAAACTGCAAATCCATATTGTCTTACATTTCCAACACTTCAAAGATAAAAAATGCTAGATCCATTAAACATTGTGCAGCATTTGAAATGTCCATGCATCTTTTGATAATATCTATCCCAGTCTTAATGATATTTGAGACTAGGATGCGGTTTCTTTTTGTAAGGCCAAGGTGTTTTTGTCACAGTTTTATCCTCTATAATTATAGCTCATGACCTGCAGTGGGTTGTTCATGTTGTAGTCATTAATCTTCATGTCTTCGAGGTCACAAACTGTTAAAAATAGTTGTGCTGAAGGCCACTGTGCGTCCGCTGAGCCGTTTATCGGTGAAGTCACGGAGCGCTGACACCTGTGCACGAGTAAACATCGTTCTTCACGGCCACGTTGACAGTGTTGGGAAAAACTGCGTCTCTACGGGAACACGAGGAGCCCGATAGGAAAACCCACAGGCATAACTTAATTTAGCCGCGCGTCCAGGCTCCGCTCGTGTTAACGGCAGTAATAATCCTACAAAGCCATCTTGGACGCCGGTTGTCATAATAACTGCAGTAGGAGACAGTCGGCGGCGAAATAAGAGCCACGTTTCTCTGTTACAAAGACGTGTTCTCCCAGAGGAGCACCGGAGACATTTGTCAACGTCTCTTAAAGCCGTGAGTGTGTTTGTGTGTACGAGCGACTAAAGTGGAAAGTATTAGAGATATGATACTTATACTCGCCTGGAGAGATGACATGTCAAAGAAAATGGCAGGCGATGCAACATATTTTCTACAGTGAGACATTTCAGGAGCTTAGAGAAAAACAATCTGGAGGAGGAAACTGTTATAGAGGAACAAGAGGCAAAAGATAAAGACACTATTTTCCGAGGCTTTGTTGGTGGTAAACCCACCCTTGGACAAACTTTATTCATTCATTTTATACTGCTTACCTGACATGCAATCTAAAGAAATACACTGACAACCCTTCCACTCAAATGCAAAAGGAAAATTAATCTCAAAAAAATGTATTGATTGGTTGAAGCATGAGTATTTGTATTCGTCTCGTTGAGGTCTCTGAGCTATGTATGAATCATGAAATCTTGGAGGATGACATTGAACAGGTGACTCTTTGCTTGAAAAAAGTGCATTAATACGAAGCATTAGTACGAGTTCAGTCCAACAGCGTTTGTCAGCTCTTCAAAAGTGGACATAAGAGAAAAATGTATGTTATTTGAACCTATTATAGATGAATAATCAGTAAATGTGCCGGATAATGGGTTGGTACTTCTGCTGCTGCTGCTTTTTCTTTTACAAACCGAAAAAAAAAAGAATGTATAGACAGCCCGGATACATTTTATTCAGACTTGGATGAAACATAAACACCGTAGAAACTTCCTGACTTCTTTTCCATGGTTTGAATAAATCTGCTGTCGTTTCTTTTTTATGGAGGAACGTTAAATGTGTCAAAGAGGAATTGCACACACTTGATCTACGGCATTTGTTCTAATGTGAATGAACCTCTAGGTAGACGTCCACTCTTTTTGAATTTCCACAGTTGATTGGTTGAAGCATGTGTATTTGTATTCATCCTCTACGCATTCAGTCGTCTCGTTGAGGTCCGTGAGCTACGTAAGAATCACGAAATCTTGGAGGATGACATTGGACAGGTGACTCTTTGCTTGAAAAAAGGGGAAAAATACAACTGATGAAATACGGAGAAATTTAAAGCAGATTATTATTATGTGTGTGTTAGTTTGTGAAGGTGGGCTGTGGTTTCTGGCTCCAAGATGTCAGCAGCAGATCCTTTAAGTCCTGTAAGTTCCAGGTGTGTCCTCCATGGATCGGACTCATTTGTCCAGAACGTCCCACAGATGCTCCAACACCTCAGACTCAGACCAGGACACCTTCTGGTCCAAGTTCTGATGCTCACAGTTAAATAATAAACTAATGCACTGTGTATTCTGACTCATTTCTGTCAGAACCAGCATTTACTTCTATAAACTGATTGGAAATGTTATTTGTGAAGCTCAACCTGACCATGATATCAAAGGTAGTGATAGAAATTTTACTCACATCTTAGTTCAATCCTGATGAAGTCTTTAATTCCCAGATTTTCCAGAAAGACCCCAGATGAAGATGTGGTTTTAAAAAAGAAGGAGATGTCAGCGTTGAGTTCTCCATGAAACGTTGGGAAGTGAAGGTAGGACGTCTCTTTGTCAAAAAAAGCTGCATTCCAAAAATTTTCTGTTTAAAGAAAAAATAAATGTATTTAAAAACGAAGACTTGACCATGACTAAACGGTGCATCCTTATTTTCCCATTTTCTGATAATCAAACATGTACATTTTGTTCACTTTGAAGGAAAGCTTATTATAAAAAACCTCATTATAATGGAAATAATGTGGTAAACAAATGATGCCACAGAGCAGCTAATTTGCTCTGAACAAAGACATCACTGCAGCCACGCAAGATCATTCCCGCTGATTTATCTCCGACGGCCATTAATTTATTTAAATAGTGAAGGCAGCAATTAGCGGCAATTAAATGAGGTAGAATATATCACTTAGATTAGTTTATTATATTCACTTTTCACTGGAGGTTGTTATTAAAGATCATAAAGGGCATCGTTTTTTATATTGCCAAGCTGCCGCTAATTAGGGAATTAGGGTAATTCACTGCAGTTTTAACTCACTTTGCCACTGCATTATCGCTGTAGCCATATTAGCACCGAGTTTAAAACTAGTCAAACAAAACCAAAGGGCAAAACATCCGCCTCACTTACATAAACCCTACTCTGCTTATTTATGGATGTATAATTATCCTTTATGCATCTTTAAGGCCCTCACTTTCCTTTGGTCAAATGGTTATTGGGACAAAAACAAGACAAGACTTTGTAATATTGAGTGTAAGACAAGACCGAGAGCTTTAAAAAGTCTCATGAGGCCCTTTGTGTTACTTATATGCATCACTATGTAACTAGAGGCTGATCTAAACATCCAGTGAGCCATTTCTGAAGTTTGGGGGAAGAAAATGAGGCTGGGAACTTGTGTCACGTTTTTCTGGTCCATAAGCTTCTCACAGTAAATCAGGCACAAAATGAATTCTTTAGGAAATAAAAGGTGACAAAACCTATATGTTATTTACATATAAATAAGTAAAAACACAATATAATCAGTGCATTGGACCACTGGGTTTAAAAACCACTGTAGTTAAGTGAAAGTGCAAATTACTAAGTGAACAGCAACACATAATTACAGAAACATATATTAGACGATGAGAACTGGGAGCACTTTAAATTCGGTAAAAGCATGGTAATGGTGGGGTAAACAGAAAACAATAAAGAAAAACTGGGAGAATTGCTTTTAACAGTGAATTCAAACATAAA
This sequence comes from Rhyacichthys aspro, assembly GCA_036850595.1. Lineage (NCBI taxonomy): Eukaryota > Metazoa > Chordata > Actinopteri > Gobiiformes > Rhyacichthyidae > Rhyacichthys > Rhyacichthys aspro. The sequence goes on from CM072151.1 coordinate 5,600,471, forward strand.
ATCCAATTTAGCTCTGCATGAGGTTATAGTATTACATCACTTTAAAATGCAATGCATAAAAATTACTTACTATTTAACAACAATAGGTCGATTACCTACCTACCTACCCTTAGCTTCACTGTTACCCCGCTAATACAAAAACTGGATCATTTTAAGGAAGTATATGATCAATTAAATACCCACATGAAGTTCGGTAGGAGCAAACATATATATGTACGTACTGTCGCCATGACAACGGAGGGGCCCGACCACGTAGGCCGCCTGAGACTCGGGCCGCTGGACGTCACCAATGACCAGAGAGTGGACCGGCAGGGTCTCCTTATGAGTGAGCAGCCCCGAGTCATTCGTCCTGAGAAAGACACGAGGAGCGGAAAAAAGAGAAAGAAGGAGTAAAGAAAGAAAACAGAGAGAAGTTAAAGATGCTGCTCAAATTTAGGACGTTTAAAACACCTCTTATTTGGTTTATATTGGCTATTGTTTATAAGTAGTTTGAATAAATGGATGCTATGGCCTCATTGCAGTTCCAAATAATTCACAAAAGTGCCTCAGAATGTATTTATCAAAAACAGTGCAACATAATACATTTTTAAAGTAGCCTATAATCACTTAATATAACCCCAGTTGGAAAATATCAGGCTTCCACCACTCCTTTAAACTTTCCTGGTCCTGAAAATAGAGAAAAAAAAAAGTCTTTTATGCGTTTTAACCTGCGAGGGCCAGTATTGATTTGCAGAAGGGACAGATTTGGTGCTGTGTCCTGAGTTTGATGAGAGAGACTGATAATGTTCACATCGACAATGTTGTTTCTCGTTCCTTTCAGAGCACAAGACCAGCCAAAAAAAAAGGTACAGATACTTTAAAGTGTAAATATGTATGTAAAACAAAACACACATGAAATGTCCAGTGCATTTTTTAAGGAAAACGGGCTAAAATAGCAAATCAATTGTCTCAAAACTGTAATCCTAGAATAACTGGTTTGCTTTAGAGAAAGAAAGCACATTTAACTAAAAAAGTTTCTCTTTTCTCTCTTTTTTCCTCCAGGTTCTCGTGGTTTATTAACACAGGGGTGTGTTGTTGCACCCATCTGCTGTAAATCTGTCATTTTTACAGGTTTATTTTAAACAATGCTCTAATGAATGTCACATGCTGAAAGAACAGACTGTGAGTAGGGAGAGGGCATGTCAAATTGATAATGAAGGAACCAAAAAGTGCACAATTTGGCAGATACGATATAGGTGCAAAGTCAAATCAACACTACAGACCCATTTGCATGTATCATTGTTCGCACTGCCAAAGGAAATCATTATCCTCATTAAATATTTACAGATTTTGTACCGAATCCTGCATGATGCCTGTGTAGTATTACTAATAAGCCAAGCCATTAAATATTCTTTGCTTTTATCTGGTGTGAATAGTAAACTACATAAGAACAATGCTTTTAATTTCACTGAATCCCGGACTCTTCTGTGAATTAAAAGCCTTCACACTGAGGAGACGTGAGGGAGACATGTTACAGTCGTATATCTCGTTTGCCCCGTATCTCAAGAGAGTTTTCACATGTCGTCGTGGTTACAGATCATGAGCTGCCCGTGACATCATCAGTGAAGCTGTCTCCATGGTTACAGACCCAGCATCCTGACGTCCTCTGCATCATAACAGGCACGGACATTACGTACGTGGACTAAACTGTTGGAGCGTACGTCAGCATAAACGCCATATTGGACCGGGCCACTCAGCGATTGAAGAAGTGTTAGCTCAGAGCTGAATTTTGCGCTTGTTGTCTCTCGAAAAGAAGAAGTCAGAGTCCTGTGCAGCTTTGCCGTTTGGTTGCACCTTTATTTGACCGTTATTACATTATTTGGTAGCGCCATTGTTAAACTGTGTTAACCTTACAGTGCATCACACAACAGGACGGATGCTATACTGTACAACATGGACCACCCCCTGCATTGGGCTTGTGAACAACAGAGAGCAGCCAGTGGACGTCTGAGATCAGTGAGCTGCAGGACAGAACGACAACTGCAATAAGACTGTTCAATCAATCATTCTGTGGAAGATGAAGTCGGAATTAAGTAATACAGAGGTTCTCAAACTGTGGTACCGGTCCTACTGGTGGTACTCTGGCTGAAAATCTCTGATAACTACAAAATGTCAAACTATTGATTTACGCCACAGATTTTAGACCAAACCACTAAATGTTTGGACTCTTAAAAAGCGGTGGGATTCAAAAAAGCAGTAAACAAATTCATTTCATATACAGTAGGTAGGTAAAAGTTAAAATGGCGTGGATCTGTTTTGGCGTAAAGGTGGTACTTGGAAAGACAAATATTTTCTGATGTGGTACTTGATGTGTTTGAGAACTATTATGAAGAGACTTAACAACTGAATTTTACATTGGAGATTATTAAAGTTCAGTTGAATTGAATTTTCCTTTGACGTCTCAAACTCTTAACAACCTGCTTTCCAAATACTATATACATAATGTAATAAAAAAGACTAACAATAGACACTGATTAACAGCCCAGGCTTAATCCATGCATATATAATAGAAAATATAATAAGACAAGGCGAGTTTCCCCATCGCAGCAACAAAAAAGTCACGTGACCTCCACTATTTCTCAAGTAGGACAAAGTTTATCTAGATCTTCTGTATGCACATCTACTTCTCTGAAAGCGTGAATATACAGAATAATATGCAGTCTAAGCACATCTCATCTATACCTTCACCCAACAAAAGGCCGCTTTCTGCTCTTTAAAAACAGATAAATGTTGGGAGATAATCTCAGATGGTGGTAAATCTGATGAAATATAGATGGTACGTGAATATAAATAACCTGAACAGAAAAGCATGTGCAGTAAACAGCGGAACGGAGCACAATGGGGAGCGATACAGAACTGGTTGAAGGAAGGTGACCTAAATACAGCATGAATAAGAAGATTTAAACACGAGGCTCGGTATCTTCAAACAGGTTGATTTTACACAACGTGTCATTTTACTCAAAAGACAATAAAGGTGTGAAGCAAAAATATACAGAAATACAGCATTTTCCATTCTGTATTCATGTTTGTCTTTAAACAAAATTGGCTAATTGAAATCATGTTCCAGGTTTAGTCTTAAGAGTCTTACGCATCTGGGCGTTCGGTTTGTGCAAATCTAAGCCCCATGAGCCAATTTACACAGTGTGCAGAAAAAGAATGTTATTTTGACTGCAATGTGGTGACTCCCGGTAAGACTCCTGAAAGAGCTCAGTGTCCTGCATGACGTCCTGTGACATAGTGAGGTGGATAAGGAACGCAGTGGAGCTTTAAGAGGAACATGAGGCTCTAAAAGAGAAGCCAGGGGGTCATTAAAGTGGGAAAATGTTTGCTGTGGTTGAACAACTGCGATCGGACCTGGCTTGGACTGAGCATCTACAAATGATCCATTATTCATATATAGACTAGAATATTTGTGTTTGTTTAGTTCATTATGCTCGATTAAAACAATAAACTGAGACAAGCCAGTTTGCTAAAAAGGCTTAATAAGATCCTGGATGAACGTAAATCCTCGCTCAGCTCCTCGTTTTTAAACCTCATCACATTTTTAAACCACGTCTTACCGAAGGTCTGCTATTGTCAGACATTTTCATAGGTCTTCTGCTGTTTTGTTTGTCGTCTGTGGGATTTTTTGAGTAAAATGTCTTGTGACAATGCTGCACACCAGTTTTCCCAAAGGGACAAATAAAACTGTAATTTCCTGGAAACTATTGGTTTGGTGTTGTCTATTTTTTCAGAAGAAAGGATGCATCCAAAAAGCGTGTTTGGCACAAGCTCAGAGATCCCAAAAACACTTCAAAAAAACATTAAGCATGAAGCAAGGCAGTTTCTATAATTGTTAAATCTATGAATGGAATGGTATCTACAGCTTTTCTACTCAAACTGATTAAACCATGTCATACCAGAGGTCGCGGTCTGCGTCACAGTTGCAGTAGTGGCTGGGGTCCACACAGTTGTCCTGAAGTCCACATGAACACTGTCTGCTGCCCGGCACCGCTCCGCCCCAAAACATCTGCACCTCACCTGCACCGGGACCCCCGACCCACCAGCTGAACGGAGAGCCATCTGGGAAACACACAGTTCAATATCATTCATTTACCGGTTATTATTAACGACCATAACGGCAGAAGGCCCTGTTAAAGGAAAGTAAAATGTTAAGGCGATGAGGTGAGCATCGTTGCCAGATCAGAGTTACGGTTTCCAGCCCAGGAGCAGCAGAAATTTAACAAAGTGACCACCAAAGAGACTCTTTACTCTCACAGCCTTGTTATTAATACATACAATACCCCATTTGTTATTGGAAAACTGCAATCAGGCAACACTGGAAATGAGAGAGGGGCACAATGGAAAAAATAAAATAACTAAACCTTAATTTTAGTGACTTGATGACCACATGTGAGAAAACAAAGAGACAGAAGTATTTCATCTTCTTCTCTCACTCTTGTTAGCACACTGTTGTTTTTTGATTATTGGTCCATGATATGTTTAGACTTCCTGCAGTTTCTGAGGAAAAGTTAATAAGAAGTTTTCAGAAATGCAAGGCACTGAAGAAGACCTTTTTGAACAAACAGAAAGACAGCCTCTTCAAATAAAGAAAAAAATGAAGGTTTTATTGAAAATGTAACTTCGAACGTGTCACGATCAGTCTCTCCATCAGAGGAAGTGTATGACATCGCAGCATTTCGCAAATATATCATTTTTATATCCACATTTTATATTCAACATTCACCACAAACTGTGTTAAAAGTGTAATAACATTATTCTACGTAAGCCATTCACTCTTTGGATGTCAGAATTAATGGCCAATAAGAGACTCACATTGAGGAGCAGTTAAATAAAAAAAGTTAATATATCTAAAAAATGACTCTAAATCCTTTTGTGTCATAGCAAAGTCAGTCTGGGGGAAAAAACAAACAACATTTCTATTAAAATGAGTTTTAAATTCACCTGATTTCTTCCCACTGCAGCTTCATCACTCAGATCTTATCATTTACATTACACGGACCTGCTCTTGTCCTTTTAAGGATCGTCAAAGGTAAGATAAAGACACTTGATGCTCAGTAAATAATATTCAGAACAATAAAACTCATGCACACTCGGAGCACTGTCTGAATATAATCCGTCTCCTGCTCCGGGGGAACAATTATTCCTCCAAACAGAGGTGAATTTCACAACAAAGAGGAGCGACAGAGAATCCACCTCCGATAACGAACAGATGAGAGGGACGTGCCACTCATCTTTTGTTTTCATCGCAGAGGATCGGCGTGCCTCTTGCATACAAACTCAGACAAATAAGAATGTATCCCTGGTTTCCTTCCCCCGCTGTAGCGCTCTCTATTTATGAATCTGTCTCTTTAGCATTTCAACAAAACAAAGGCTTCAATCACCGACACTGTCTCCCAGATCCAAATTAATTACAGTTCAGTCAAAACTGTGAAAAAATTAGAATAGTTAATATATACATACAGTAGAATATATTGTTTAAAGTTTGTTTTTCGTTCTCTGTTTTAATTATTTCACCTTATTTATTTTTTCTAGGGCACTTTTGAACAACATACACCAAATACAATCCAGCAACAACACTTAAAATACAGCTTTTTTAAACTTTGGCTCATTTTTCCGCCACAATCAGAAACAAACACAACACTGGTCCGGACCATGGCTCACTGTGAACACCAGAGATGAACTGTTAGCCTGTAATAAGACTATGTGACATATTTCTCTTTGATGAGTGAATAAAGTAGGCAAAAGTCCAGTAAGTATAATCTCCTGCTGTTGAAACTCACTTCTTTAAGTCGGTTTGGACAGTACTGGATTTGCTTTATTTCCATTTCTTTCATTTCTGCTCTTAATTGCTTCTTTTCCCAATCATCTGTAAAATAACAATCTCTAGACCTTTAAACAAGCCACACTGTTTCCCTAAACTTCATCAAAATGTGCTGGATGTCTTAACAACTCCAGACAAACACTGCTGCTCATTTAAAATCTATTTATCTATTTGAGCTGAAACCATAATCATTCCCAACAAAGGAAACATTATATCACAATGAAATATGAGAAAGATTTGGTTGCAGTTTCTTTGCCTTCTTTTATGCACTCTTTAATATACCCCACAGTTTTTTCACAAATACAAATACAAAAATCCCATTGGAGGAAAGCTGAAGCTCATGATTTCTGTGCGTACACCCGTCGGTTTGTTCTGATTAAAATGTCTGACGTGAATGATTAAACTCCAAAATTGTCATACGATGAGAAATCATGTCAAATTCGGGCTAAAAAACTGAGTGCATGCCCAGCTTTACTCCATTTTTTTAATTTAACCATCTTTAGGACTGGAGAGTATCTTGCAAAAATGCATTAATTAATTTCGTTATTTTTATTAAACATTACCATTCACAAACACAAAAGTGACTAGTTTGAGATATTGTAGAGCTTTGTTCTTTATCTATTTAGCCATCATAATCATTATAATCCAATCAAATTCCATCTTTATTTCAGAAACACAAAGTTTGTCCGTAACAAAGAATAGATTAAAAAAAAAAAGTTAAATACTGTTTACAATATTGAAGATATTGCATGTTTTTTGCCCTTTCTTATGCCTTTTACACCTTTACAAGTCGGTCAATACATGTAACTACTGCTTTAACACTATATGCATTAACAACACAGTGCAAAATCATTTTTAGCACAAGGCTTACGCAAAAAAAAGGACACACGTTGTTTAAAGCAATAGTTCTTTTCCTCACAGTGAATACGAGTGGCTTTCATTAAACCAAGTTATTACCTTTGTATTTAGCTGACTTCCTGCAAAAACTGAACAAGCAGACATTTTTTTTTATCACAGACTCTCCAGTAAGTTGGCTCACAAGTGTTCAGTGATGGCTAACAGATGGAAAACAGCAGATCCTAATTTACCTTTTAGATTAAATTAGTAAAACGTAATTGAACAGATTGTTGACTATTGTTTTCCTGTAGGGAGGACTGGCAGCCATTTTGAGGTAAATCTTCATCTGCTTCAAGACATTGTTAAGCTCCATATTAAGAGAACAATGGAAAACCTATAAACAATAGCAGATGTTGGCTGGCTGAGATTTTACTCTGCAAATTAAGTTCAGTGCAGATCAACTTTGCGCTGTTGCAGAGATGGAGAAAACTCTATAATATAATGTAATTGATGTTTTAATTAGTCACTAAATTAACTAAATCAGCAATTCACAGCCTTCCTCTTGGTTTGCAGAATATAGATCCCTCCGGTGCCGAGAGCCAACTTCAATTTCCTTTTAACCGACCCACACTCTCCATCTCAGAATGTAATAGCGAGACTGGGCTCTCCAAATATTCACATTTCAATAATTTGTCACGTTTAATCAGTCATATCTTTGGCCCATTTCCAATCATCCTGAGGCTGAGTCACTGAACTGTCAGCGACTGAAGTGACCTCTCTGAGACTGCAACTCAGTCCAAATGAAATGTCCTGGAACCAACTGTGTGACGTTTCCAGAAATGTGATAAAGACACCCACAACTGGTTAAAGATAGGGCTGCTTCATGTATTACAGATAACGTCCACAGAATCAGATAAACACCTCACTCCTACATTTCATTTAAACCTAATACTGTAAAGGAACTTTTTACTTCTTTCCTTTAACCTCTGACTAACTTTTTTAGAACAGGAAGCCCCATTTACCACCTCTCTTACTGTGTGATATTACTTATATATTATTTATGCTAAATGATCAACAAAGCCAAAAAGCAAGCCACTGTTCCTTTCAATCTGCGTTCTGGGTTTGATGTATGACATACTTTATTATGTTCATCACACACAACAGGGCAAAAATAGTAAAGAGCATGGCTAATTTGCATAAATATACACAAATGTAGCTTATTAAAAACAGATAACTTTGTTTTAGTGCATTTACTGCTACTCCACACTTAATATATCATTGATTTCATAGCTGTTCCCATTACGCTAAAGCCATCTTGATCTTTCTCTCTTCTGTGACACCTCTGCTACCGCTTCAGTCACAGGATAAAGACAGGACCACCCGAATTATAAGAATTATAAAATACAAGAAAGACAGATAGATCCTGCAACAAAACATTACAAAATCTGTCTCTTTTGTCTTTTTTTTCAGCTAGTCTTCAGATATAGACCCAGCTTAGCTCCTGTAAGGTTAGGATCCTTAAAGGTCCCATATTATGCTAAATCGACTTTTCTGAGCTTTTAACCATGTTCTAACGTTGTTTCTACCTCAAACACATACCCAAAGTTGTGTTTTGTTTCATTCGCGCATGTTTAAGTAATTTATTTAGTTTGATCTACAGTCCTTTCAATGAGCTGTTTCACTCAATGAGGTCAATATGTGAAATAAACCACTCCTCTCCAGGAAGTGCTCCTCCACACTCCTCCTGCCCCTCTCTCCTGCACTGTCAACAAGTGGTGCTCTGCAGCTCAGACACAGAGAAGCATCGCTGCTACTGTGTTAGCTTACTTACTGTCAGCAACATGCACACATGTATTACTGTATAGCTCTACATATTGCTAGGCTACTTTATTATAGTTCTTTCAATACACTGCACAACAGCTCCTTAGGAGTCTCCAGGCAGCATACATTCTCAACTTCAGTAGGCATTGTACGGTCATTTCCACATGTGCACCGATAAACAGAAGCAGTTAACACGCGCTATGCTACGGGCTACACATAGAAACATACACAATAAATAGTTTCTCATTTACCAAGCAGAAACGTCTTGTAGAAGCCTTCGAGGTCTTTGTGTTTGCTCATGTTCTTCGAACTCAGAATCAGACTCTGGGTCGAAGATATACGGCTCAGTTACTCTCAAAGCCATTGCTGAAAAAGTTATTACTACAATGTACCGTGTTTACTTCAGTCTGTTTCCAGCGCAGCGCTAGCGTGACATCATGAGTGGGCGGAGCCAACACGGGAGCGCTGAGCCTTAAAGTGACAGCGCCAAATCAGACCGTTCACTTTGGACTCATGATGAGAGCTCATCCAAACCGCTTGTATAAGATCATTATTGTGTGTTTCATGTTGCAAAACGTGATATGGTAACCTAAATGTATCCAAAATACACTGTATATTGTTCAAAATAGTATAATATGGGACCTTTAAGTTATTTTTTTAAAACATTGGTCATGAAGACATTTGTTTATTTATTTAAGTGCCTTGAAATCCCCTTTTTCATTCACGCAAAACAAATTGAATGGACTGAAATAATTACAACACTCTTAATGCCAAAAGTCTCCACCTCAAAACAAACAGGGACTATTAAATGTATATATCCTTCATGATATAATTACTTTTTCTATGACTTTTTTCCAGCTGGACAGATGTAAAACAGCTCATCTGCAAAAGCAAACACATTCTCAAAGTGTTTTTCCTGGAGCTTGTACCTGGAGTGTTGAGGAGGCGGGACTTCCTGCAGTAGTAGGACAGCTCCTGTTGGCAGTGCTCTGATTGGTTGATGACGCCCGCGAGCTGCTCCTCTTCAGAGCCATAGTCGAAATGAGCTAAATGTTGAGCTTCCTCTGGAGACGGGTTGACTCTGGTCAGCTCCGTGTTGTTGTGTTGAATCACCATCCAGGCTCTGTCCTCTGGCACACGAACCAAACATTCAAATTACCTCAGATATCGTTTAAAGTTAACATAAAAGAGCAGATTTGTGGATTACCCGTCATGTTACAGTAGACCAGCTGAGGTTTTATCGGTCCGCTTCCGTCTACGTCGATGTAGTAATGCCCCGATGTGTTTCCTCTGTGTTTATACGCCTCACATGATTGTTCATACGACGCTGAGGAGGACAAGACAATAATGGTTTATTAATATTCATGAGAATCGGCAATAAAACTGATAATGACTTTCTATTGAGTGAACAGCAGCAATATTGAAAGAATATTAGCCCCAAAAATGCAAACACTCCCATGAGGATGAGGGGTTTATTGTTGCATATGAAGCCAATCAATAGTTAATTAAACGCATCATAATCGTATCAGTTACACACAGCTGTGACAATTTGCTGCTGATGCTTGTTCTTGATACATATAAAGTTGAAGATAACATTTTTCTATCCACTTTGTTGTTGCTGAAAGACATTAATAGGTATATAATCCAACTATATCCTAATTAATGTATACTTTTAATTCTCAGTTTATGTCAGAACAAGATATCTTTCTGCTGCTTAAAAAGATCCCGAGTTTAAAAACAATACAATAGTTAAAAATTGGCAGAAAGTGGATGGTGCATTGTTAAAAGTCCTCCAAGGTGAGTCTCTGATTCTTCTCTTAATGCTCTTAATGTTCTGAAATCTTGTTCCTGAAGCGAGGGGAACAAAAAGTGCATTTGCTGGATGTAATGGGACTCTGTTAATTTTCTGCCCGAACTTTATAACGTTGGGAGTTAAAAGTTTCAGCCAAACTCAGCAGATCCTGGCCAATAATTCTTGACGCAGTTCTATTGTTTTTTTTTTATCATCAGCTGAGCACCTTCCAAGCCAAACAGTAACAGAAAAGCACTGCCTTAAAAAAACATTACATCCCAACTTTTTAGACATTTTCAGGCTGCGTCATCTTATACAATAAAACCCCAGTCTTTTAGTGGGACTCATCAGCGCAAAATTCTCCAACATTGTGTTTTCTCTAAATTGCAGTAAAAGTACAAATGTTCTTCAACCACATCTTATATAAACCTATATTTACCTTAAAACTTCAACAATCTCAATCCAAATAATAAAAAGATCATTTGACTGTGTGCCAAGCTGTACCTCGATATTAAAAACCCAATGATAAAGTGTGTCTAGTAGAAGTAAAGTGCAGAAGAAGAAGGCTACAACAGCACCCACAGAGTTAAAGCAGCACGTCAACATCTGCGCTCACTACTTGTATGACACGCTTCAAAGTCAGCTGTTCCATCTTTGTTTCACTCGCACAAAAGCTGTGTACAACATCAAAGAAGAAAAATGTTGGATTTAAGCAATTAATCGGAAAACTAAACAAAACCAAGCTGTGTCAAACGCTCTCCATCTGTCGACAGTGAGAAGGAAAAGGCAGAGGCGCTTCTTTTGTTTACAATGGGTTCTCAATTAAACGATGCCTTTATTGGACTTAAAAGTGGCATATAGACATTTATTGTTTTAAAAAAATGGATGTGTCAAGATCTAAAACTGACAATTGAACAGTAGGAACAACTCAAATGACTAAAAGTCTCTGCACAGACTTAGTGTCAAAGCAGATAAAACAAAAAGGGGTTTATCCACTGTCAGTTCATATTTAATGTAACAACTGGAAAACTTTTATGCTCGTATTTGCACAAAGGATCGAGTATCTACAACAAGCTTATGTTCCTTGGTCCACATTCTGTTATTCTGTTTGGTTTTTGGTTTTCACAGAACATTTTTAACCTCGACTTTCCTTTCCTTTCCCCGTTGTCATGACGACTGCGCTTGATTGGTTTGTAACAGGTGTTTTATCCCTGCGTATTGCCATTAGAGTCGTTAGAAAGAGAAAATAATTGATCGCATTGATTTGAAGCAGCTAGACTCCTATTATTACCTAAATGCCAAACACAAATGCAGTGTTTGGCATTTTAGGCAATTTATGTTTTAACTAAACCTCACCAGGAAGTTAGACCGTCGTTACTTTATTGTGGTTTATTAGCTATTGTGTGTTAATGGGCTCTATTATGAGTTACTGATGTTATGATTAAGGTTTTCCAGCCTTTTTTGATAAACTGGAAGCATGTGAAAAGCTTAGCAAAGGCATGTATTATCCGGGAGTTTGGTTCACAGCAAAGAAACTCATTTAACTCAGAGTTTGTGGTCAGGGTTAGAAAAGGAGAAGGTTTACGGTTCAGGGAACTGTTGTGTACAGTCATTAGTACGTTGTCTGACATCAAACCTAACCTACTGAGCTAACAAGACTCTGTTTGGTGTAAAGCAGAGAGACTGATACCGTCTGAATGTGGTTATTTAACCCATGTTTTGTCAAAATTATACCACCTCCTGTTAAATTATGGATGCTTTTTGGAAACACATTTAAATGAGAGTAAATGAGTTGTGCCTTGGGATGAGAGTGCACAGAGAGAATACTTCTACATATTTTTTCAAGTGTTTTTCAACCAAATACTTAAGGCACAGTTTCTCAAATGTAGCACTCCCACAAGTGCAAATGACATTAAAACATGTTTTCAGTAGAAAACTGTTTCCTATTCCTCTCAATAATCCAATATATTTCCTCATGTGTATATTTTTAAAGAAGATTTTAAAACATAGTCATTCATAACACAAAGAGTAAAAATAAAAAAGTGAATGAGAACAAAGAGATTGTATTTTGCTGAAGATGAAAGCTACAATTTTCCCCCACTTCTTCACTTCAAACAGAGCACAAACCAGTCATTATGTCAGCGCAAAGTGTGGAGAACCTCTCCGCTTTGTGTGATTTTGATTTGAGAAGAATGGGCCTTTTTCAGACCGTCTATCAGTCGACGCTGACACAAAAAGTTCAACATTAAAAACTGATAAAAAGCACTGATAGGGATGAAACATGCTGTATGTGGTGTAACTGTGTAAATTACTTCAATGAGTAAAAGTTTATGGTGGTCTAAGTTAAAATATAATTGAATATTAAAAGAAAAGACTGCACAACGGAAAGATTAATATGTCTACAGAAAGGATTAAGTAGGATTAAGTATAGAAAGATCCTAAGCCAAGTGCACCTGAGCTAAATTTCAAATAAAAGTCAATCTGGAGCAGCAAACTTTCCAATTCCCTTAATACTTTGCTGTAATTTTCACCTAATTTTTTTGCCAGCTTAAAGAAATAACACTGATATAATACTGAATACCAAGAAAGCCACCATTTTAATAAAGTCATCAAAATGTCCCTCGATTTTGTTTAACGACTCTCAAAACTTACAATAAACATGCAATGAAATAATCCGTTTTAACGAGCAATGAGGGTCGGATTTAACTGAATAAAACTTGTCTATGAGAGAATAACAGTACGGCACGGGGCATGACTTAGACTCTCAATCGTATAAAGAGGTCCGAGGAAACAAGACGATCCATTGCCTTTTTATAATGCCAATGGTTTCCAAATGTGGTTGATAAGGTCAAGCTGGTGACAGTCACAAAGTCAGGGACAACGTGTCAGATCTGGAGACTAAACGTTGTAAAGGTCTCGCATTTTAAGTCTGTCCTTTGTCAATCTCAGGCTTCTAATAATTGCCACTTAACAAAACAACCACTAATTACATGTCACTGCAGTTTGATTTTTATAGGAAATGGTGGCTATAAATCATTGATGTGAGATTAGATTTTTATATTTAAAGTGAATTTTGTTTATGATGTGTATTTTGGAGTTTATTTGATATAGACATAAGGGTTTACCTGGAGGAAGGATAACCAGGAACTGTGCCTGAAAATGTGCTTTTCAAGGTGAGCACTCTGCATTTTTAGCTGATGTTATAGTTACTCCCTCCTTCTCTTCCTATAAATCCAGCACTGGTCTCAGTCTTGACTTGGTCTCATTTATTTATTTTATCTTTCTGTTGTCTTAACTCATGTTCTAAGTTCTTTTATGCTTTTAATGCGAGTTATTTATTAATTGCGCGTTTTATGTTAATTTTTATTTTATTTTATGTCTTCTACAGTTTTATTGTGTTTGTATTGTACTGTGCTTTGTGTTTCATCTCCTCTGTTTATTTTATTGCTTGTGTACAGCACTTTGGCCGACTGCACAGTTTTAAAGGTGCTTTATAAATAAAGTTGGTATGGTCTCGGTCTCTATAAGCCTTGATCTCGTCTTGGTTCTGGTAAACTGACTACATTAAATACAATACTTCATAATCAAAAGCTGTCTTACATTTTTTTTTCCAACTCAATATAAAACCTACCTCTGACTGTCTCCACATTGAGAGAATAAAAGCAGAAAGGTATTTTTTTCCTCCTCGTAGATATTCAGATCAGGGATGAACAGACGAATGAGGAGCAGCAGTGAGTCCTGAGCTGCACTGTTCTCTTAACTGGATTTGAACTCAGTAAAAGCCTGCAGTATTTTAGTCAGATGAGATTGTGTCTTTGATTGCAGAGGCAGAGATTGATTGAATTTGAGCGTGCTCCACTGGTGTGATCACCACAGCCTGGATCCACACCACTTCCCACTCACTCAGACGTGGGTCTCATGTTCAGGGCATTTTCTTTTATAGATTTTAGTTTCACATTATAGATGTACCGCCAGATTTATTTAAGAAGAAAATGGACATATATGTGTCTCCCGCTTCTTCCTTGGTTTTGGGCCAATAGTCTGTGTCATAAAAAAGACAATTGCTAGATTTTCTGTGTGGTCTTTGGTATTTTTAAATTTTTTTTAATGGAGATAAGTTGTGTTGTGCATTGACTGAGACCAGAGCATATCAAGACCAAGTCAAGACCAAGAATAAGTCAGGATGAGACCAGACAAGACCGAACCAAGACCAGAACCAGTGTAGGAGGCAGAGTAAGTCCAGTTAGACCAAGTCCGGACTCATGAAGGTTAGCGTTTGGTGATTTTAAGGAAGCTAATCTTTTGGTAAGCCTTGTCTGTGTTTCTGTCCATCTGAAGGTGCCATCTCAGTAAGACTCAGGTCTAAGAACCATCAAAATCATTTGGGGAAATATATTTTTGAGCTAAAAGTTACGTGGTGCTACTTTAAATGAAGGTACTGCCTTTTTATTCATACTTTTTTGATTCAAAAATCGCTCACAGTCTCTAATTTACCAAGTGTTTAATGCTTTTTAACTGACTTTTTTCACGCCCAACATTGTGAATAATAGGATTAATACATGAAAATACCACCATAACAATTTTAAACAGATGTATTAAAAGCAAATAATTGTTAGGCTGCACACATTTAAAGTCCAGCCCACCACAAGCCTTAGGAATAAATGAATAAAAGGTCACATTAATGAGAGCAAAAACAAACCTCATGCTAAAACTACATTTCCTCGACTGTGCTTCATGCAAATCTTAATATATTTCCTTTTAATTACCCAACTTTCGGAGGAGTTCACGGTTTAATCTGAGCGCTGACCTACTTTTCCACTCACATACTTTATAGACAGGTATTACTAATTTAGCATTAGGGCTAAAAGAAAGACTTCCAGAAATAGAAGGTCATGTGCAGGTGCCACGAAGCCAAAAATCAGAGCTTTTAATGCTTTTAAATTAAATGGAAAAGTAATTTACTCAGCATAATAAAGTAGCAGCAGTGAGTTGAAGCCGTTCCCGAATGAGCACAGCTAATTAAAGTTTTGAAACAATGGAAATGAGCTGGTGGGGACGACGCCTCACTGTTATTAACACACTCGCAATAAGAGACAACCACAATACTGTATTAAAACTATTCATCAAGCTCTCACTATTCATTCGGCGCTGAGTATTACTGCAGATTTTCTGACATTGCTACAGCAGACATCAAAAAATAAAACTAAACTTTATTTAACTCATATTTAAGGTTTGTTTAGTTCAGTTGATAAAATACTGAATGTCAATAAAGCTGTTTTAAAAATTATTAGTAGTGTTTTAGTCAAGAGCGCAATGAACGAGACCAAGTCATGTCTGAGACCAGAGTCTAACGAGATCAGAACAAGACCAAGACTTTAAAAAAACAAGACCGAGTCAAGAACAAGACCACAAGTAAAGACCAGATACACTGTAATAGATAGAAGGAAGCAGTTAAAAAATGCAGGCAGTCCAAGTCCAGTCTTAGACCAAGTCCAGAGTCATGGAGGTTAGTATTTGGTGAAGGAGACAGAGTTAGTCCAGTCTTAGACCAAGTCCAGAGTCAAGGAGGTTAGTGTTTGGTGAAGGAGACAGAGTTAGTCCAGTCTTAGACCAAGTCCAGAGTCAAGGAGGTTAGTGTTTGGTGAAGGAGGCAGAGTTAGTCCAGTCTTAGACCAGGTCCAGACTCATGGAGGTTAGTGTTTGGAGGCAGAGTTAGAACAAGATTTGAATATAAAATGACTGAAGAAATTAATTAAACCCCATTTTTGTGGTCTTGGTTGGTCTCGAACGTGAAGACCGAGACAAGACCGAGTAAATATGTGTTTAAGACCAAGACTTTTAGAGATCAAGACCATGACAAGACACTAAAACACTAACTTTTAGACTAGGTCAGTCTTTGTTTGATTGGCTTATAAATGATTTAAATGTTCCTAATATGACCCACTGTAGATGTTTGTTTTGGCTTCTGTTACATAGTGAGGTATATAAGTAACAGCACAGGTCTCTGAGGAGTGTGAGGCCCAATAATAAGCCACATGTGGGATTTAGCCACAGGTTTTACTGTGTTTGGCTCACAACCTCTATTAGGTCTGATCAAAACTAACCGGATTTTAGAAAGAGATGCAGTAATGAGATATTTGAGTAAAAGATTGAATTAAAAAAGTCACTTATAACAAATGAACACAATGAAAGATCTTAAAGCAATAATGGAACTTTTTACTGCAAAATATGAAGCCTGAAAATAGCATTAAATTCATTTTGATGGTTTCTTAACATGAAACAAAGAGACTAACCCTTCTTTTAAAGACAAAGAGCACCTGATTTGACAGATATTTAACTATGACGGTAAGTGTGGGGTTTATTTGTTGCTTTAAGGAGGAATAAGTGACTCTATTTCTATTTTGTCAGTAATAGAGAGCAGTGCGTCCAGGAAAATCAGCATCTGGCGACAAACCTAACCTACTGCGCGATCAAACATCCATGTGGTTGTTGTAGAGCCTAACACAGCCCTATTCAGTTTAGTTTTCTCTCCTGTGATCGGCTAAAACAGAACAGCAAACCAAAAAACGTTTTCTCTCCTTCAAAACAGACGGACGCAGACATGTTCGACCATACTAAACACTATAACGATGTTTTCTGTTTGAACATACAGTGATTTAACACAGTTTTTATGTATCATGCATCAGTGATGTTTTCTGAATGACTGGTGCGTGCAGTATTTCTTACAGCTGTAGCAGGTGGCTCCTCTGTAGCCGCTGTTGGAGCAGTTGCAGTGAAAGCTGCTCCAGGACTGAGAGCATATGCCGCCGTGTTCACACAGATTGGGAGAGCACCTGAAACACACACAAAAAATAGTAAATAGAAGCTGTCAGGGCAGTTTGATCTGTACTTAGACTTTCTGTTGCAGCAGCTAAACATGACATAAATAAAGAAGGAGACAAACACAGACCACCAGCTGCAAACTAACAATATCTAAATAATGAAAGAAATATTTTAGTCATTTTCAATTCTTGGCATTAATCAAGATTTATTTCCGTGTGTAATTGATCATCATAGTGGCAGTGCAGCAGATTATACTCATTTTGTTTTTTTATTTATAATAAATTTATACATATTAATGGACATTTACATATAAATATGTGAGATTATGGCCTAAATGGCTAATTTCCATCTCCAGTCCCTGGGCAGGTTTGATGTTAGGAAAGACCATTCAAGTAAATTCAAGCATAGCACAATACACAATAAATAGTACAAAAAATATTACAATATTTTGTGGTTGTTGATGTTAATGTTGCCAGTTGTCTTGTATGAGCAGGTACTGTATTCCAGGTTTGACAGGTTCAATAAGAGAATGATAATTGTCCAAACACACACACCGTGGAGCCTGCTTTAGTCTAGTTTGAGTTTCTTTTTTACAAAGTCCTTTAAAAGGAGGTGGAGCCAGTTTGTTAAGGATTTTCTAACCTAGAACTGTTTGAGCGCAGAACTGGATCCAACATTACAGACTTTGCCTCTATTTTTTGAATTCAATTAAAACTTAAAGCTTTTTCCAAATAAAGAAGGCTTAATGTCAGTCAAAAGTTGTTCAAAGTTTCCTAAAGAACCTTGAGTTCAGCTTCTGTTCCGATGGGCTCAGACTAAAGACAACAATTTCCTTTTAAAATATCAGACGGCCGCGCAGACACTCAGTGGCACAAACTCTGTTGGTATTATTGTTAGTGACTGTTACATCACCAGGAGACGTCTCCAAATTTCAGTAAACTGTCTCAGAAAGAACAAAGCTGTGTTTTATATTCAAGTTTTCTTATCTCAGTTCTTTTAAATGCAAATATGTTTCAACTCACTGCGACATAAAAGATATTCTTCCACTATTCGGATGATACAGGAGCATTAGATGCTTGTTGTTTGGATAAAAGGTCTGCAAATCCACAATCAGACTAGAGCAGTTTTCTAATAGAGGTTCTATTTGTTGCTAAAAGGCCTGTCTGGACTGACTGTTAAATAATTAGGTAGATAAGATGATTCTCCTTCAATTGTTTAAACAAAGAGTATAAACAGGGAGAATATAAGAACTGCTTAATCAGCAGCGATCATATTGTAACAGGAATTCTCTGTGAAAAAATGAGAGCTTAAGACGTCATCTAGACTTTATTATCAAGGATTTTAAAAGATGAGAATATTCAGTCGTGAACGGGAGCTTTGGCCAATCACAGCTCGCTTCTGGAAAAAGGAGCGTTCTCATTGGTCGACACTGTTGAGAATAAGGAAGTAATGGCTGCCAATGAAACAAAAGTATAGTCTTTTAGAAACAGCACAAAAAAGAAAAACATAGACAAGGAAGAGAGAAAAGAAACGGATAAATATTGACAATTCAATCACACAATATTTAACGAGGCAGAGATAATTGTCGTCCTGGTGCTGAAGTCAGAGCTAAAAGTTTACAGTAAGCTCTAAACTACAGTATGGTGTAATGTAGTACTTTGTGGAGGAAAAATGGTCTGCTTTTCTTTTTGAAAACAGAAATGCAGCAGAGGTCCATAGGCAGCTGTTGGAGGGAGTGGAAGCTTATTTCCAACTGGGGCAGCGTCAGTGCTATGAATAAATGCAGCAAATGTAATGAAAATTGACATTTATTTGTGTGATTATAGTCTTAGTCACAAGCTTTAGGACAGTCAGCCAATCAGAGCAGAGGGGGAGGGGCTTAAAGACAGAAATAGAGGAGGTTAATCAAGCTTTTGCAAAGTGGACAAACTTCAGAAATATAAAAACTTATGTAATAAATAAAACAAAAACAAAGTGCATCAGTGAACAAAGTGCCAAACTCAAAGACTGTGTTCATTACATGGAACAAATATCAATTAAACATCTAAACCTTTGAGACGAGGCTTCAGTGCATCGCTGCATTAGTGTCAGTAAACTCCTGCGATTCCCTGTTTACACCGAATCATTTTCCACATCCCCAAGTACCACACGCCCACAACAATAAAGCCGACAATCCATACTGTACAAGGCTGACATTCACACGGCGTTTACCTACAGCTGCCATTAGAGGTAAGAGGAGCTTGTTCGCTCTCGGGGATGTATGACATTTAAGAGTTTGCAGCAAAGCAATAATTGATCCTATATTAAACAGGGACTGCGTGCAATTAAATCAATGCAGCAGAGTTGTTAAAAAGCTTGCAGTGCTACATTAACAATGAAAGTAACATCCAACCAGGGATATTTAAATCTATACAGTGTATTTAAAAGTTAATACACAAAACACTCTGGCTGGCTTTCTGATTTTAAAACTTTGTATGGTGCTTTTATTAAAAGTTATAGATGGTATTAGATTGAATTACATTAGATTCAACTTTACTGTCTTTATTCTTGTAAAATCGTCAGGACAGTTGACATTTTCTTTCCCAAAATCTGGTCTTTATGAATATGGGTGGGTTTTCACATACAAAGATTCATGTAAAGCCTGCACCATTTTAAATTGTTGAATAATGCAGCAAAAGTACATCAATAACTGTGGATTTAACAATAATGTGCTATGGATAAGTCTTCTCCTCTCGTCTGTTCCCTTCAGGAGTCTCCTCAGAGATCTGCCTCCATCTGTCTCTATCCTCTTCTCTCACTACCTTCACGTCTCCTTCACCACATCCATAAACCTCCTCTTTGGTCTTCCTCTAGGCCTCCAACCAGTGCTATAGATATATACTATTTAAATTCAGTTGTGCAAATGCAACATGCAAGATCAGTCGGGCATGTATGTACAAAACATTAGAAATTACAATAAATAATGCAAGTCCTGCAGATACTTATTTCCCATTTTACTCCTTTTTGTGACAGTCCTGGGTAATTTTCTTTTTGGCCACATCCAGTACATTTATTTCAATTTGTAGAATTGGAAAAAAATCTTTTGTCTTTCCAAGCTGCATTAATGTATTTCAATCATGGTGCACTATAGACAGACCCGAAGCTGGTCAACAATTGAATCCAGCCACTGGAGCCATTCCTCCAATCAAAAGTTTTAAACAGAAATGACACAACCCCAACTAGACATCTCCTTTGACTTCTACAAAGCAACACAGTGTTTCCCTGTGTCTCTGAACTGTTCCCATATATATCCTAATTAAACTCAGGGATGACAAACCAGGCTGATATTTCTGTGAACGGACGAGAGGTGCCGTGTACAAGCCCTGGTTATTTTCCTGGGCTGTGGCTGTCGACCTGAGAAGTGTTTTGTTTATGCTCTACTTTGTCTTCATTGTAAGTGCAGACAGGGAGACAAATTCACTGGGTTCTTTCCACGTTCAGGTTTGTCCCCACTCCTCACAAAGAAAAGTAGGGAGAAAACTTTTCTTGGCAACAAGCGCATGCTTCCAAAGTAACTCCTGGCACACTCTGCCACTTTCTCCAAATTCACTTTGTTGATGGATAAAGACAAGTACATGGAAGCTCAACACAAACTGAAAAGAGCCACAGATCCGAGGCATACAATCAGTCTGACAGAGAGGACTTGAGTCTCATAAAGTGAAGGCTGCATGTAACCACTGCAATGTCAAAATACATTTGAGAGAATATGATGTGTTTTCATGCCCATAATGATACATTATCCCTAAACTCAATCCCACAACATTAATTGTTCTGTAGTTTCATTTACTGACTGACAGCATATTACACATAACACTACTAAAAGATACAAAGCTGTTATATTACATAATAATAATCACATCAAGAGTATATACAAGGACATGTTCAACCAGCTCATGTTCTCATGTGTCCGTCTCACAACCTGCGTCAGCTCCACCTTTAAAGGGTAACTTTGTTGCAGCCTCCTCGTGACATTTAATGATGTTATTAATAATTTTTCCAATAACAAAGGTAACTGCTGTTTTTTCTTTCTGTTGCGTCGTCGACTCGAGCTGGGTCATGACAAAAGGAACAGACTCCTTCACACCAACAATGCTCTCAGAATTTTCTCAATACAGAAGGTTGGACTGACAAAAGGAGAGTCCGAAAGCTTTCTGAATCTGCAAACTCACAGGACAACTGTTCTGCAGCCTTTTTGGTGCAGTAAGCAGCGTTAAAGCTCAGAACATCTGCTGCATTGTCTGTAACCCTCTCTCAGTCACTTTACTGTCTCTGTGTCTGTAAAAGTGCATTAAATAATTAGTGTTTGACATTATTTCACATCCACTCATGAGCACACAATTATCTCAAACTTTCTGGTATGACTTTTCAGAGTCTGCATTTAATTTTTCATTCATTCCCAATATTGCCTTGAGCTGTGGCAACACTGTGTAAAAGATTGATGTAGCGCTGCCTCAAATGTCCAACAAAGACATCAAATAAGTGGCAGTGCAGAGCAAGAGGAAAGGAGAGTATTTTTAGTCTCTTCTGCAGAGGACGAGATACACGCGGTTTTATTTGGGAAAAGGGCGATGTGTGTTTGAACAGCTGACATCTGGACACAACGTCGACCTCTCCGTGACCCGTGTTTCTTTTATTTGTGGGATTTTGCGAATGTGTGTGCACAGACTTTGACAAGGTGTATTATTAAGTTGTCAAGGGGCTGACAGAAGCAAAGAGGTCAGAATTACAGCCTTCTGACAGCTTCAACTATCTCACTTGAAAATATGCGCTTCACAGACCAGCAGTGAGCCAAGAGGGCTTTGCTGCTGAGTTCAGACTTTCTGCTGCTACTGTCCGACGGTGAAACCCATTCATCTCACACATTTCAAATGCCCAGGTCTTGTAATGGAAAAGTATTGACGTTAAACTACTAGGAAGTGGTTTTAAAAAAGAGGGTCTGAGGATGTGTTATTTTTCTATTTTTCTTTATTTTTAGAGTCATATTTCTCTGCATCATATGGCGTTTAAAGTGAGTTTGGGGTTTTTTGAAGACTTGGGTTTCATGGCTGGAGGTAATGTTTTAAAGTTAGACACTGGCAACTTAAAAGCGTCTTTTCTCGGTCTGGTTCCCTAGCTTTTGCGTCCATAAAAAGCTTTTACAAACAGCAGGTAGTTCCAATGTATAGAAATGCTGCCTTATCATTGGTTGAATCACCAGCAGCGCAAAAGCAAACCCACTGAATGGAGCGGTACAAGATGGATTTTTGTGAGTTGGTGAAATCACAAATTTTGCGAGAATCCAGCACAATGTAATTACTCTGGGAGAAAAGAGTCAAAACCATCCAAGGCCACTTTTGTTTTATTTGTCCACATCCGTCTTGTGATTGGATTTGTCTTATCTTTATTAAAAAATCCCTCTGTCTTCTTTCTTCACCAAACTTGAAGCGTTGGGATCTTTAAAATGTCAAATAAATGTGAACACTTTCTTCTGAGCCTTTTTTTTTGGCTAGTCTTCTTTTGTAAATGGAAGATTATGTTCTCTAATATCCCTGGCCAGTTCATTTCTGTACTTGAGTATTTCATCTTGCATACAGTTATACGTCCTGAATATGAGCCTATTCTCAGTTTTGATCATGGGTTTCATACAGAGGCCTTCTACATTAGTGACCAGCACAGCATTGTGTTGTCATCAGTGCGTCAATGAGGCACCAGAGAGAAAATATTGCAGTTCTATGGCAAACTTTTAGGGTTTAACAATTAATGTATGATGAAAAATACAGCAACATGAAATAAAAAGCTTGTGTGTGGCTTATACCGAGCAAAGTTACCTCTCTCCAGACAAAGTAAAGAGTCAAAATAGTAGTTTTTACTGTTGAGGGGTCATGGACAGGGCTCGTCTTGTACAGTCTGTAAAGTCCTTCGAGGAAACTGCTGTTGTGACATTGGGCTGTACAAATAAAATTGAATAGAAAAGTGGAAATTGAAAAATGAAAGTTGAGAGAGAAAGAGAGAGAACAGAGAGTGAAATGCAAGCTCTGAAGACTGCCATAGATCCAGTCATTTTATTAGACTTGGTTAAGGCATGGATCACACACTGCGTTTTCTTTATCATCAAACAGAAATATATTTTACTGCCTAAAGCAAGACTCCAAATGTCTCCAGGAGAAAGTACTCTAGCCTTATAAAGTTTCTGGATATAAAAAAAGTTTAAAGTATCTTATCTAAAGCACTTTCAACATAGCTGTGTGTTCTTTGGCAAAAATCCTCTCTATTTTGACAACTTGGGAAGGACCTAGTTGCCATTTTTGGGTTTGATAATCACCTTAAGTGAAGGGGAGGATGAAAATATCTGCCCCTCAGTGCTAATTAATCCATTTAGTTACAGCAAGTTACTGAGACGCTGCTCGGTGCATTTTAGGGCAAACGTCGCAGGTGCAGTTGGCGCTGTAAGTGGAATAACTAAGAATAGGATTAAAGCTATTGGTACTTTGTCTTATTTCAAAGGCTGGTTCTTGAGCCTTAAGCAAGGATTCTTCAGTATGATCGGTTTTATTCCACATAATAAACAAAGGATTAAGTCAAACCAGAGGGAAGGTTAAATATGAATCTGAAATAACAGAGGATTGTGGATTATCTCATCAAAGTCTAGGCTTCATTCGGGAAAAACTCAGCCGTCAGTCAGATAAAAGTGTGATAAGATTCAACTGTATTCTTTACATCTTCATCTGAGGCGATACATGAGGGGAATATTCTTATTCATTACAGTAAAGAAGCGAGCTAAGAAGCATCTCTGTAATGTTATTCTTTCTTGTTAAGTATCTTTCCAGTCTTCAGAGAGATGTTTGTTGTTCAGATTAAAGTTTAGCAAACTCTCAAAGCCAATGACAAATGGAGTAGTTTTGTCCATTTGATGTAGAGATATTCTTTCAAAATAAAACCAACATCAATCATCAGTGCCATTACAATATAATTTTTCAATTAAGTGTAATGTTTGAAATGTCCCCGGCTCTAACAAAGCTGGGAGAGGTGCTGTGGGCCCTTTTCTGCACAACGGACCGGGTTGGCCCAACAAAAGGAGGATTAGAAGGACGAGTGACGCAGCAGCAAACTATAGCATCCATATGGCACAGCCTCGTTAGCGCAGCAGGCAGCGCGTCAGTCTCATAATCTGAAGGGGCAAGGATGTTTTACAATGAACATACGGTTTCATTCAACATTACATCCCTGACTCATTCAGTATTACAAAGACATTCCTGATGTTGTGGCTCCTGTTTGTTGTTATCAAAGGCAGAACCTAAACAGCAACATAAAGAACACACCAGATACAGAGTTTTAATAATCGATACTGTCTACCAAACATCACATGACTCTAATCTGGCTCTAAGGGTTGTAAGGGATTCGAAGAACCGTTCTGTACTTCTATTGTACTACTACACTGCAGCCTGTTCACTGGATGATATAACTTACTTGTGTGAAATGCAAAAGAAAAGGAAAATATCAAATTATATGATTTTTTTTTTTGCATGTCTTGCTGTAGGGATAGTAACAGTAATATTTCAAGAGAAAACATAATTAATTGTACTTTTTTCTAAAACAAGGTAGTGTTTTTACAGCTCATCACAGTTTTTTTCCTTCTTTTTTTTTTTTTAGATAGAGGCAGTAGTACATTGTCAGGAAACGGGGAGAGAATGAGAGCAATGACAGTATTTGATCCAAGCTGGTATCAATCCGGGGTCTCACAGGTTTGTGGTGTGAGAGCTACAGCGTGAGCCACGAGCTGCCCCAGGACTCTTGAATTAACACATCGCACTTAATGTCTACATTGCATTAAACACAAGCAGAACACTCACTGATTCACACAAGGATTGACTCATTTCTTGGTGTTAATTATGGGCAACACACCTAAGTTTCAGAAGACCTCAGCTACTTCTGTTGCACTTCTATCCTGTCACTGTTCATCCTGCGGCACAGAAGAAACACAAGCCTCTTCAGGGGTTCCACAATCCAAACTGAGGCTGTGGATATCCAGCACGAACACTTGGCCCATGTGAGATTTGAACTCATGACCTTCAGATTATGAGAGTGACGCTGGCTACTCCTCTAACAAGGCTTGTTGAAAAAGGTCGAGTTACGTATCGACTGGTTGTTGCAAAAGAGAAAAAAACTCAAAGACATTTTTGTGTTGATGCACGATTGAAACATTTATAGATTTAATCTTAAAAACTATTCATCCTCCTTTTTATTCATAAATGCCTGCATGAATTTAATGTTAATATTAATTGCCTAATTCATGCTGAAATATGTGTTTTTATATATAGTTCTTTATCCCTTTTATAGAGACACATGAGAAACATTAATATAAACATTTTAGTTTGGATTTAGTTTAATTATGCTTTGCTAACTTAAACATGCCACTTGTAGAAATATGTCTGGTTGCTTTTTGCACTATATTCATGCCTTTTAATGTCAGCGGATCCTTTGTTATTAGTGAAAAGAAGCTAATCCTGCTCTCAGCTGACATTAAAGCACAGCAGAAGAGGACAAGATGATGCCATTAGTAGAGAGGCTGTCAAAGGTCAAACGCTAATGAAATATGGCATTTAAAGTGAGGCGGACCTACAAATGAATACTTGTATAATGTCTGGAATGGTTTGCATCGACACAGACTTTCTTTAAAGCCCTACAGGTTGTGATAAATGATGGAAAATGAATATACAGCAATAAAAATGCCCCACATCATAGAAATATACACAACATTCTACTTTAGGAGTTATTTCTGAGACTTACCTGTCAATGATCCCACACATATCGATCTTGAGGTGGCTGTAGTTTCCCAGAAGCCTTTGCTGCACCTTGATGAGGTCGACAGGTTGGTCATCCACAAATAGGAGACGCATGCAGCCTTGAAAAGCACCGAAGGGGTTTGCACACTCGGGAACGCTCTCCTCGGAAGGGCAACCTGAGCAGAGACAGGACCAAACTGAGGACACGGGCTGCATTCGGATTATTTAAGGACAATATAAGGACACGATATTGGTCCAGAAACTCTTGGTCTAGTAAGTCCTTGGTCTTGGTCTGTGTGTTCTTGATAAAAAAAAACTATTTAAAGACCCTTCTCATCACGGAGTTATGCTAATTCTCCATTTTGTTAGACATCCTCGACTGACAAGGCAATAGAAAGTCACTAGCTCCATTAAAGCTGTCACACTTTGTTCCTGGAGTCTTGTGGAAAACCCTGGAAATCTCAAACAACGCTGATCACAATGAAGTGACACGATTAAACTAAGATTCATCTTTCATTTCTCTGCGGTTCATTTCTCTAAACAGGCAGAGGTTACAACGTGCAGATTAGAATTCACGCTAAAACACAATCGAACACATAATGAGTGACGATCCAGTCGGATTGAGCTGTCACGGTGGCAGGGGACTCACAGGCTTTGACAGCGCACACAAAGCTCAACAACAGACACTGTGTCACTGCTCAAATGAGTATTCTCCTCATTTCTCTTTAAGTGTTGAGTGATTATTCTTAAATGAAATGATTATAAGAGGTTTACAAAGCAACCTCAGAAAAATCCTATTAACATTGATCCCTGAAATTTCGCCTACATTCTTTTAAATGGTCTGTATCTAAATCTACATAACACTTGGCATCTCCTTTGATCAAACATTTTGTCACATATAATTTCTTCGTTTCAGCCTTTACATTATGACTACGAGGTTTATAAGACATTCTTGTATGCATCGCTACCAGGTTCTGGCCAAAAAAAGGTAACAAAAGAATGATCTTCAAGTGAAAAAGTGTTGATCATTGTATTAAAATTCAAAACAGTTACATGTAAATATTTCCCTTGTTCGAGACAAAAATCAACGCTTTTCAACTGGGTAGCAAAATGTAATGATAATTTTACTTGCATTGAAGAAAGCTGCTAATATGCTTCTGCATCGGAGTAATGGACGCTACCACTGGCTGCTTCACTAAATCCAAAATCCAAGTGGAAAAGTGTCTACTCTGCAAGCTACGTCTGCGCCAAAAAACAAAACATACATCTATAAATATTGGAAATGGTGGAGATAACTGTGGCACTGCACTGGCTCTAAACTTCAGTTTGAAGTAAACACTTATTGTTTTGCTGCGGAGAATTGGTTCAGTTTGACTTTTTTTAATGAAATGAAAGTAGGAAGTTCGCTATGCTGTGGTGAGGATGAAGCTATAGTAGTATCGACATGTGTGAGTGCTACAGCAAAGACCTAGGGCTCATTTGTAACACGAGCTCGGCAGTCATAATGTTATGTCTCTATTGCTGCACATTGTAGCCTGTTTATTCTGTATTGCTACACCTGTCTGCTTCTAGGGATGTTTTAATTGCCGCCTATTGTAAGTATAACAGACAGGTTTTAAACCCTCGTGCTGAGAACCGCTGCTGACTTTGGCTTTCTCTGTGTTTGCTTCTATTAAACTTGTTGTCAGTGCTTCTCGCCGTAGGCCGGTCCTGGATGGAGGGGTGCTGCGTAGCTCCTGGCTGCGCGTTGCTCTAATTACAGCGAACGTCTGAGGCTGAGAGTGGCGCCTCCCAGCAGAGCGCAGAACAGATGACTCACTGCTTATTGCCAGCTTCACTTTTCAGAGCCTCAAAGGGAGATTTTGCAGAAGACGTTTCCCTCGTACTGGCAGCGGTAATTAATAGGCTCAGTTCTTCAAGTGCAAGAGGCATGTGTGAGGAAGACCAGGGCGGCTCTTAGTTCAGAGTTTTTTCCTCTGGTTTGGTGTAAGTGAGATGCTTGTTGTTCAGATAAAAGGCCAAACCCACAGTGAGATTCAGATTTCTTCTTTTAGCTCTGGTTTGCTAGATTTCCAGCCTGGCTTCCTGTTACAGAGCGATGACGAATACCAAGTAGCTCAGAGTGATGACCTGGATACGCCAGAAAATAGTTTCACTGCAATTTCAAGCACCTTATTCAAAACTTGTATAAAATGTCGCTGTTGTACTAACTTAACAATCTATGTCTTAACTTACTTTCTGTTCCTACAGGAGCCTGGAGAGGACATACAACCCTTTAGGAAGGTGAGATATGCAGCAAAGTAAGAATACTGTCAACAATATACAATTTTCATTCATTCACAAAATGGAAAAGTGAGTTTTCAGTTTTTAGAGTGATCCCAGAACAAGAACGTGATGGACTCTAATCCAACATCATGGAGTCTGTCCTGGTCCTGTCTGGGATCACATGGTCTAGTTTAGTCCAGTCTGGCCTGGTTTTGTTTGGGATACTCCAAAAGTTTGAACAGAACCTGCCAAGATTCAGTGAAATTGTAGAACTGTTGCTGTTTTGAGGCAAAGTCAGACCAAATATTGATCTGATTCGTCTTCTATTCTTTCACTTTGCATTTAGTAAACTAATAAAATTCACCAGACTCACCTGCAGAAAACTTGTGGACAGTGCCCTATATGAACTATGAATGGATTTATTTGGGAAAATTACCATCAAACCTATTGTCTCTGCAGGGTGTCATAGCTGTTCACATGAAAACGCCATAAAACAGCACCAAACACCTTTAATATAACAGAAAATAGTGTCTAAAAATCCAATACATTTAATTCAGTTTTATTTCTGTAGCCCAATATCACAACAGCAATTACCTCAAAGGGCTTTACAGAGACCAAAGGCAGCAAATAGACAATTAAACTGAACTAGACTACACCTCCACCCCTGTCTTCAGAGCCTCCATCAGGACGAGGAAAAACAAAAAAAAAACCTCAGGGAGAACCACAGAAGGAGAGATCCACCCACAGGACGTTCAGTTATAAAGTACATTAAGACATAGTTCATCCTGGGCACAACAGAAACAATTATTTATTTATTTTATTTATCTGATTACACACAACCGACTAATCAGAGCAGACTATTGCATTAATTAAGGGTGCTGCATTAATGTGTGTGGACACAAGTGGGACGTTATTACATTGTTTTAAAATAAAAACATGTAAACCTGTCTTACCAATCCATAAATAAAGACATGAATGACTTTTATATGACATTTAGTTACACTGAAACCTGTGGTGGGACCAAGCCAGCGTCTCTTTAAAGGATAATGAAATGCAGTGAGTTAATGTACTGTATAGATTTTAGAGCTGATGAGGGAGGAAAACAAAAATCAAAAGTGAAGTGAATGAGACAAATTAAAAAGGGAAGGTGACTGTGGAGAGAGCAATTCATAAACAAGACAAAATTAAAAACACTGTGGAAAGGTAGTGATAATGAGAGTTTTGCAGGAAAACAGAGAGAACCTTGAACTGAGTAAAGATTGTGACTGTGTAGGTGAACGGAAAGAGCAGCTTTAGGGCCGTCCACTGAAGCCTCCTCTGAAGTCATGCAGATGATAATTATGACCGAGTCTTTCCATGAATTCAACCTGAACATCTTTGTCAGCACTTCCCCTGATCCCACCAAAACCCCAGCTTTAATTTCAAATGTCTGACAGAAGAAGGCTTTTAGTTAGAAATACATCCTGACAGCGGAGCTCAGGTGCAGCGCTGTTCAACGCCTCTGAGGAGTCTTCTTCAAAATCATATCAGGCCTGTCTAGACTTCAGATGGCAGACACACTCAGGAGTTTGTAAAAGTTTTCTGGACTCTGAAACTTCATTATTTATGGAAGAACGCAGTACCTTTTGTTCAGGGGTTGTATTACTGTCTTTACAAATTCTTCTGACGGTATTTAAAGTACTACATTTAAAAGAAACTTATTATTAGTCATTGTCGTTTGTGACACTTTAATTATGAACAGAGCAGAAGAGAGAGATTTCAGATATAGTTTCTCAATGCCTGAAACATTATTTTTCCATTATTGTGCTCATGTCATATCTGAATATTTAACAGAACAGTTCATGGCGAGTAAAGGCAATGACGAAAAGAGAGGCTTCAGTGGCTGTTTTTAACTCACAGATCAAATGAACAGCAAGAAAACATTTCAATAGACTCCTACCTGACAGCTTTCCCTTCAGTAAGTTTGAATAAATGAATGAAGTCTATTTCAAACACATGGTTAAAACAAACAAAGTAGTCAATTCTGACAAAAACATATATTTCGTGTTCAAAAGGGAGTAGGAGGAAGCGGTGCGTATTTGTTCCTGTCCCCTTTTTTCCCATTTCATTTATTTTAATCTACATTTGACTCCCACATCTACGCACAACCACTTTTCATGATCTCAGATTTACAAATGAAATATCCAAGTCGCCCCGTCACAAATTAATGGCTAATCCTCATTAAAATACATCTGTAGAAAGGATTATTTGTACATTCTTTTAAACTGATTTATGCACTTTTGGAATTTCTCTTCTGCCCCATTCATAAAGTCCCTCCACTGATTAATAAAGAGCATGTGTTTGTTTAAAGTAACGGTATTACGTCTTACCTCCGAAGTAGAGCTGCGAGTCTGCGCTGAAGGGAAGTGGGACGCTGACGTGAGCCGTGGCGCCTTCGTCTTTGTCGACAGTGACGCTGACCGAGTCCTGTCCCAGCCTCAGTTCGACCGAGTGCCACTGACCGTCGTTCAGACCGGAGCCTGAACACACGGACACACACATTCATCAAGAAAACATCACAACTACTGATGTTTTTGATGTTGTCTTTGCTTGATCGCAGCCTTTTCATCGCACAATAATTTTATTACTTATTCACTTTAAGCAGATCATTTAAAGGCCAGTTTTATTTTATATTTTATTGTGTGTATTCATAAGAGTTTGTTTGTGAGTGAGCTACTGTGACAAAGCAGTTTTATTGTGGGTTAATAAAGTCAAGTCTAAGTCTTTAGGTATTAATAGGTAGGTATTAATATAGGTATTATTAGATTTCTAACAGAACACAATAATTGAACATAAATACGTGGGTTTTTTTCCCCTAAACATATAAAGATCTGGAAAGTACTCAAGTATAATCATTTCCATAACATTTCCATGTGTCTAAAAACCCTGGGGGACATTAAAGCTTTAATTAAACGGAGATATTTCCGTATTTAAGCGTGTCCAGAGCTGTCCCGGGGCGTCACGCCGACCTGCGCTGAGCTCCACGATGTTCCTCTGGTGTTTTCTGACGAGGAGCCGCAGCCTGGCCTCGTGCACGTACAGCCACGCGGCGCCCCGCTGCATCGAGAGGCCGAAGGTCAAGAGCAGCCCGACCCTGTTCCACGTCCTGAATTGCATCGCCACGGAAACCGGCCTCGGATCGCCCCCCGGCAACGAGAGGTAGCTGTGCGAGTCGCTGAACGTCACGGCGACAGAAACTGGCTCAGCACAAGAAAAGGTCACATTGCCCTGAGAAGAGAGCAGCAGAGAAATGATTATGAAGGGGATGATAGAACATGAATATGGATTAGACACAAGGCTGACTCAGTTTGACTGGTGTCACCGAGGTCTCATCAGCGGCGTGCGGCAAAAGGACACCTGTATTACCAGATTACCATACTGATGGAGGCAACGCGGCTGAAATAGGACGCCGCCGGGGGAAACCTAAACCCCAGGGTCAGGAAGGGTACCAACCTGTTTAATCCCACAAAAAACTGTAAAACTTTAAGTGATAGTTGGACGTTTTGGGGTTGGATGAGGTACTTGAAGATAGTGAGTGCATTACATTTGAAGAATCAATCCATTTAGTGTCAGCTCCAGTCACTTCAGACAAGATCTACCTTAAAGTAACAGAATTAATTACATTATTCGTGTATTTTCCGTTCGAGGATGTGCAGAGTTATGAGGAGTTTGTGAAGTCAGTGGTTTTGAGAACGTGCTGTCTCATGGTTGGACAATACAGCATCTCGAGGCCCTTTGTTGCTCTCTTTTCGCTGTGGCATATCCCTATCTTTCTTTCTTGCCTAATCCTAAAAAGTGCAGTGACGCCAATCGGTCCCCGCCTTTTTATCCTGCAACAGAAGGTAGACACAGAGGCGCGAAAGAGATGAGACGGATCAAAACGGCTCGATATATTTGGTGGATTGTTTAATTTTGCATGTGCTTTTTTTGGTTTCAGTTTCACAAAGCGATTCTTTTCAGCTTTGATTATGACTTTGAAAAGAGCTTGTGTGGTTTGTACGTAACACATTAGGCTGAAAGGAACCAGGATGCAGCATAAAAAGAGGACGGTGGCTCACGGACCAATTTACAATGTACTAGAAAGAAGCATAAAAGGAGCCTATAGATACATACGACTGAATAGATGATAGCATAACGCAACATTTATGCAACTGATGGAGCTAATTTAATAAAAATGGTTGTATACAGCTGTGTTTAAACAGAACAACACCTGGTTATTATGAATAAACCAGGGAATGACTGAGAACAGCTTTACGGAATACTAATAATGTGGAAAAAAAGAAAATAAATAACATATTGTAACAGGAATCATCTGTTAAAAAAAAGAAGAAAGAAACCTTAAGACATCATCTAGGCTTTATTATCAAAGATTTTAATGGATGAGAATTTTCAGTCCTGAGAGGAAGCTTTGTCCAATCGCAGCTCTCGTCCTGAAAAAGGAGCGCTCTCATTGGTCGACACTGATGTCAATAAGGAAGTAATGGCTGCTGATAAAACAGAAAAACAGGTATATTCAAGTGTATATATATTTGCATCGAGAACATCAAGAGAGAAAAGGGAGGCAACATGAAATGGAGATAAATATTGTCAACTGTATCACACAATATTTAATGAGTTTATAGTAGGCTCTAAACTTCAGTTTGGTAAAATGTATTAGTATTTTGGGAAGGAAAAATTGGTCAGGCTTTATTATTAATAAAAGAAAAGCAGGAGAAGTCCTTAGGTTGATGTTGGGAGTGAGAGGCACAGAGACAAGGACATAAAAGAAAATCAGGAAGTGCCACAAGTATCTCAGGATTGAAATATAACTCACTCAAAAAAATCTCATGAATAACAAGAATGAATGACAAAAATGATAAAAGATACCAAAGAACTAAAAGTATTTTTATTAAAACTGGCATGTGTGACAAACTTAACCTGCATAGTTCAGGTTAATGAATGAATTAAACCTTCTCCAAAAATCTGTACAACCAACACAAATGCCCCTGGAGTCTTTCCCTCTTGTCCTTGTGTTGACGCTTTGGGCTCCTGACTCTAAAATGTGAAATTCATGACACTGGTGATTATAATGAGAGGTTATGATGATGGTCATGACACGATGATGATAACAGACATTAACATGAAGAGAATGATGATGATGATGATCATTTTCACTATTAGCATAAAACCAATATTAATGCAAAAAAGAAAGATGAACGTGGAAAAATGTGGTTTCTTTTTCAATTAAGCTCTGAGACATTTCCAGGACTTATTTTAGGAAATTAAGACCACATTTCCATTCTTCTTTTCTTTTTATTATTCTGGGTTAATATGTCCCTCCACGTCTAATTATTTTAACGATCCCTCTCTGTTTTGGTTTTAACACCACTACAGGAGCCTCAGAGGGACACAACTCAAATTTCTACAGTTTTCATTGAAGTATGTGTACGTCATGTTGCTTTAATTATCTACAGCCTGTGGAGTTTAATACCTGCACCAGTGCAATCTTGAATCTTTTTCCAGGCTTTACTCCCAGGACATTTCTACATTTTATTCAATTTCCAGGTTATTTCCAGGAACCCTGCACTTTCTCATAAGTCTGATCATGTAACAGGAAAGCATTAAAGCAAGGCTATTGGCTTAAAGGAGAGGTGTAGCCGTAGTAAACCATTTTTAGAAACTGTACCACGGCTCTTTGTTGCGGCTACTCCTCTGTATTGATCAAAAGCATGAAATTGCCTTGAATCATCCTCCTCCGCAGAGGCTCACACAAAGCTTGCATTGACGTGGTCTATTTCTGCTCAGATTACCCTCTTCCATTTCTTCCATCTACTTTCAATGTTAGAAGCAGCCTTTAAGCAGCGGGAGGTCACCTCAATAATGAACAGTTTGGTAGTGAATTAGCAATGTTAAAGGTCCCTGCATGTTTTTTCTTCTCAAATAACTATTTTTTAATCGTTTTCACAATTTTCCACAGTCACATAGTGCTAGAGTGTATCTCAGCTGTCTCAGGGTTAAGTAGTGTTCTAGTTAAGACCACCAAGTCATGTTTAAGACCGGACTGAACCAAAACAAGACTGAGTCAAGACTAAACTACGAGCAGTAGGCTACAGATTCTAGAGGAAAAATATCACGGCCCGACGGTGTCATGACGGTTTTGTGGTTACAACTTTAAATGTCTTTAATTTCCAGGTGAATGGACAAGTTTGGATTGTCACGATATTAAATTTTGCATATTTTCAGAATAAGTACAGACCCACAAAATACTAATACGTTGCACTTAACTGAAGTTTACGGCTTACTGTAAACTTTTAGCTCTGACTTTAGCGTCAGTCTGGCAATTATCTCCTCCTCGTTAAACGTTGTGTGATTGAAACCAATATTTATCCCTGTTGCACGTTGCCTCTCTTTTTCCTATTTGCGTGTTTTTAGGGGAGATTACACTTTCTCTGTTTTATCAGCAGACATTACTTCCTTATTGACATCAGTGTGGACCAGTAGGAGCGCTCCTTTTTCCAGAAGTGAGCTGTGATTGGCCAAAGCTCTCATTTTGGACTGAAAATAATCATCTAATAAAATCCTTGACAATAAAACCTGGCTGACGTCTTGTTTTTTCTATTACTATATGCTATTTATGTGATTAAACAGTTTATTTTTCACATGCATAAAAAATGGCATCCTCCCCATTTAAGGCAGGTCTTTAAATGTCCTTTTCCACTGGAGTTAGTGGTCTATTTATTTAGCCACATTCACAACAGATTTGAGAGAAAGGAGAGGATTTGTTTGAATGTACGGCCTGTGTCTAATTAGTGTCAGTCTTCTCCCAAACTTCACCCAAAGTCATTATGACACCTAATGTGCAGTTTTACTCAATATTTTGACAGTACAAATATTTAAGAAGTGTTTGTGGATGTGTCATTTCTGCTCTTT
This sequence comes from Rhyacichthys aspro, assembly GCA_036850595.1. Classification (NCBI taxonomy): domain Eukaryota; kingdom Metazoa; phylum Chordata; class Actinopteri; order Gobiiformes; family Rhyacichthyidae; genus Rhyacichthys; species Rhyacichthys aspro. The sequence goes on from CM072151.1 coordinate 5,635,620, forward strand.
TTTTTTTATCAGATCAAAATCGTGCCCTTAAAACCAGTTATTGGGGAATACTGCTTATTACAAAATTACAAAATGAAAAATTCCTGAATGATTAGCTACTTTTCTTCAGGTTACAATTGAAGATATCCATATTGATAAATCAGAAGTAGTGTGGTGATTTAAAGTGCTCCATGCCAGACGCACAAGATTCACAAAACCCGACTAAGAGTAAAATGTTGAGTCTTCTAATGGACCAAGGCTGATCTTAAATACCATCTTTGTCGTGAGTTTTCGTCAGTAACAGAGCGGTGCGTACCAGTGCGGTGACCTGGTGGTTGTTCTTCTTGGCCAGCTCGATCAGGTTGATGTTGTTGTAAAGCAGGTTTTCCAAACAACCGCTGAGGTTTCTGTTGGACAGGACGGGTTTCTGGAGTCCGTGTCCCTGGACCGACCCCAGACTCAGCTGCAACAAAACATGAAAAAATGAGCTGCCATTTGAGGATTTGCCTGGAACTATTAGAGAAATAAATGAGCTACTGCTAAATGTTAAGACTTAGCTACGTTTGATTAAAGTAATTAGATGTAAGTGCTGATCTGAACTGATGCTGATATTAGCCCATGTTGCTGTTAGCGTTATGTGATTTATTATTAAAAAAAAAAAGCAGTACTCGCCTTTAGCTTACTGGAGTGGATCATTATGTACACTTCATTAAAACAAATAATCAATCTGTACAGCAAATGTTTATTGACATGTTTCAAGTGTTAAAAGTATTAATCTAAGCCACTTTTAACAAGATGATAATGAAAAGTTAGAGGTAAAGCTGAGACTGAATACACACATGGCAGTATTGACTTATGATACTTCAAAAAACTTTGTAGCAGGCAGAAAATAGCTGTGTTTTTTTCTTCATTTCTGTAGAGATCCAGTGTATTTGCCCCATGTGGCTAAAGGAGAAACTGCAGTGCTCTGCTTCCCGGTGTAAGCCTGAGAGCTGCCTCTCAGCTACAACAGGAGACTCACAGGTGAACTCACAGGTGAACTCTGCTCCTGCAGCGCTTTGAAAACTTTCCAAGGATTACTTTGATGGTTTATTTTCCCTCACATTACGAAAAGCACCATCTGATCGTTACCTGATGGATGTCCCAGTGGCTGAGCTCTGCTGGTACGTGCACCTGCTGCGTGGTTTTATCCACAGTCAGGTTCAGGTGGGTGTTCACTCGCTCTAGTTTTACATAATGCCAGTGCTGATCGTCCAGAAGACTTCCCACTGAGACCAGAAGCTGACCGCTGGAGGACGAACTCACAGCTGCAACCGAAAAAACATTCAAGATAAAAAGTTACAAGGTGAAAAAGTGTGTTTACACCTTTTTACAAAGTGATAGTGATTATCAGCAGAGAGGATTTGGTCTGAATTCTTGTTGTGTGAAATGGAGAGATAAGGCTAACATGGGTTATTGTGCTGCTATAGTTAAGACCGCATTGACCGAGACCAAAACATGTCAGACACCAAAGAGTATCCAGACCATGACTGTGGAAGGTTACAGGATACACTGTAAGAGATACAAGGAAACAGTTATAAAAACCCACCAAGTCCAGTCTTAGACCAAGTCCAGACTCACAGAGGTCAGTGTTTGGTGAAGGAGACAGAGTTAGTCCAGTCTTAGACCAGGTCCAGACTCATGGAGGTCAGTGTTTGGTGAAGGAGACAGAGTTAGTCCAGTCTTAGACCAGGTCCAGACTCATGGAGGTCAGTGTTTGGTGAAGGAGACAGAGTTAGTCCAGTCTTAGACCAGGTCCAGACTCACAGAGGTCAGTGTTTGGTGAAGGAGACAGAGTTAGTCCAGTCTTAGACCAGGTCCAGACTCACAGAGGTCAGTGTTTGGTGAAGGAGACAGAGTTAGAACAAGATTTTTAATGGAATATAACATGATCGAGGTTTTTATTTAATTCCAAACACAGACAAATAGAGTTTATTACCAACTCTCTCACCACTTTCTTTTACTGACTGTGAAAGAAAAGCACATTTAAATCCATTTGAATGTGTAATGATGTAATGACAATATCCCCCTTTATTCACACCAAAAGCTCATTGATGATTACTTTAACAGAAAATGAGACTAAATAGTTATTAGTCCGATTTATTTATTATATGAGACTGGGTTAGTTTTCGTTTACTTTTCTTTGATGAACTTATATCCCTTCGACTTCAACACTTTCAACTCTCTTCCATAATGTATTTTTCTATCAGTGACAAGCCCAGTGTCTGGCAGCAGGTAAATAAAAAGCCAGGTTCACCTTTGATGTTGAAATCAAATGGAAATGTCACCACTCGAGTGCATTTTATCATTATCTTTGTCTCCTACAGCGAGCGGGTCAGTCCGTCTCATCAGAGATCTGTCTGCTGCCAGCGACCAAACACATAAATAATGATGCTGCATCGTGAGAGCTGGGGGTAATTAATGATAAATCTAACTCCAGCAAGTCCAAAGAAGTGCATCCATCTTTGTTATGTTTACATGTGGAAGAAAATCTGCTGAGAGCTGCAGCTGACAACAGTAAAAAAGAATAACTCTATAATTATGACGGCCATTTTCTTTTCACTTGGGAATTAAGAAGAAAAAAGATGGCGCACGCAGGTGTCATTCATCAAAGGTTCAATCCCAACTTAAGCCTTGTTTCTCCTGGGTCCATCTAAAACCTGTTCAAAACCATCTAAAACCTGTTCAAAACCATCTAAAACCTGTTCAAATCCATCTAAAACCTGTTCAAATCCATCTAAAACCTGTTTAAATCCATCTAAAACCTGTTCAAAACCATCTAAAACCTGTTCAAATCCATCTAAAACCTGTTCAAATCCATCTAAAACCTGTTCAAATCCATCTAAAACCTGTTCAAATCCATCTAAAACCTGTTCAAATCCATCTAAAACCTGTTCAAAACCATCTAAAACCTGTTCAAATCCATCTAAAACCTATTCAAAACCATCTAAAACCTGTTCAAATCCATCTAAAACCTGTTCAAATCCATCTAAAACCTGTTCAAATCCATCTAAAACCTGTTCAAATCCATCTAAAACCTGTTCAAATCCATCTAAAACCTGTTCAAATCCATCTAAAACCTGTTCAAATCCATCTAAAACCTGTTCAAATCCATCTAAAACCTGTTCAAATCCATCTAAAACCTGTTCAAATCCATCAAAAACCTGTTCAAATCCAACTAAAACCTGCTCAAATCCATCTAAAACCTGTTCAAATCCATCTAAAACCTGTTCAAATGTGACTAAACCTGTTTTAATATGACTACAACTTTTTCAAAACATGTGCAAATCCATCTAAAACCTGTGCAGATCTCACTAATACCTGCTCAAATCCATCTAAAACCTGTTCAAATCCATCAAAACGTGCAAATCCATCTAAAACCTGTGCAGATCTCATTAAAACCCGCTCAAATCCATCTAAAACCTGTTCAGATTCACCTAATGTCAAATCTGACTAAAACCTGTTCAAATACAACTACAACCTGTTCAAAACCATCTAAAACCTGTTCAAATCTGACTAAAACCTGTTCAAATACAACTACAACCTGTTCAAAACCATCTAAAACCTATTCAAATCTGACTAAAACCTCTTAATATCCAACTAAAACCTGTTTAAATCCAACTAAAACCTGTATTTGAGGAACAGGAATAAAACCAGAAGATACTATTGGCCCCTGGAAATATCCTTTCAGCAAAAAGTTTGGACACTCCTGCTTCAGTGAGACTCTGGCTTCTCTTATTGCACTCCATGACCTCTTTTTCTTTGTAGACCGACACCACAAACAACACGAGCACTCGTCACCAGGTCCCTCACATTCTCCCACAAGCCCTTGCTCAAGTCACTGACAGGACAAGAACTGGCCATTTGTGATATAGATGAGCTCTGTCCTGCTATAGTCAGGTAGCTGGATTACTCCCGTCTCTAATCTCTTCTTGTCACGAGTGTTCACTACAAATAAATGACCTGCTTTTATCGCTTTTGGTGTAGGACGCGTTTTGTGCCGCCTGCCGCCTCATTAAGAAACAGGAAGCCATGATGAGCAGCCTACAGTAATGGGAGCTGTTAAAAGAGCAGAGATATCCTTTTTTTGGAAGGAACTGCTCAGTCTGGGTTAAGGTTAGAGGAGAGTGGACACAGTGAGCTCATGAGGAAGAAAAGCCTCTTCAAAGAGAAAACAGACAATATTTGTTCCACCGTTTGAATTCTGGTGTCATTGTCTTTATATGAACACAGCACTGTGCAATTAATCGAATTTTCAATTTCAACAAAACCTACGTAATCGAGAAAAGAAACTCATTTATTACTTATTTACTTGTTTTTAATGAGATTGTGGAAGTGCACTATATTGTTGATTTTATTTATTTATCTTTCAGTTTATCTTTTGAGCTATTTATATGTTTGAATTTATTATTTCTTTTAAGGAGAATTCACTGTTTTGTTCAATAAATCCAACATATTTCTGAAGTCATTGATTAATCGTGAAAAATAATCATGACCAAAATAATTGTGATTATGATTTTTTCCATAATGGAGCAGCCCTACGAACACACCTACTTTCCAGAAGCTCCAGAGGTAGTTTGACTTGTCAACTTAGAGATAAATCATCCAACAAGTTACTTTATTTCAAATATGGAAGCTTCTGGACCCATAAATCTTACATGGCATTAAATATACAAAGCAAAGAGTTCATAACATTACTTCTTTTCACTGTTAACAAGCACAAAGAAATGATTAAAGTGGATTAAAGGTAAAATAGGTAAATGACGACTGCATTTGGCTGTTAATCAGAACAATAGTAAAGGACAATAGCTCACATCTAATACAATCGATAGCTAAACCGAACCTACTGAGCAAACAAACATCTACGTGGCTTTTGTGTTGCAGATTTGATAAAAGAGATGAGGAACTACAAAATATGAATAAAAAGCCTTATTTTATCATAAATAAATTACTTATCTTTAAAGTAGTGAGAGAATATCTTACACAGTTATTTCTTTCGTACCTTGATCTTTAGAGAAATGCAAAGTGGCAGGCAGTTTTATAGGCCCCGGTGCTGTTATTACCCACAACCTGCCATCTTTTTATTTTCACCCTCGTGGTGTATTGTGTTGCGCTGAAAGAAGCCGCAGTAGCAGTGTATTATAACAGTGGGGGAGTGCGGCACGCTCAGGTTATTTTCGCAGCCTCCCTGACACTGCACTGCTGACTGAAACCGTTAGGAGCCGTTCATAAGACACTCCCCGATGTTCGCTGTAAATCACTGTCGACAACGCTGAATCGAATACGCAAATGCAGCGGTAATCACCTCACAATTCACAGCTGAGTGTTTCCTCTGCCAACTGGCACACTCAGCCTCATCTCTCTCTCTCGATGTGGTAGCTCTGCAAATCCTGGAGGAAGATCAGATCCGAGCCTTTGTTTCCGACTGAAAAGCTTTGTGAACACAGTGGCATTTTGTTCTAATAAAAACTGAATTATGCGGCGGTTTGTGAAGCCACATCCAGCCCAATCTCCAAAACGAAATGCCTGCTTTTGGGAGTTTTACAAAGAAATTCTACACTAGAGGAATATTCATCTTTAGAGGAAAGAATACAGTGTGTAATCCTTTAACCGAGATACATTTATATTAAACAATCTGTACAAGGCTTAGAGAGAATGGGCCCTGGTCATGATTGTTTTGAAGACATATCTTAACCCTTAATTCCTCTGGCTCTGGTAAAACAAGTTACACAACAGGATCTGATAACACTTATTTGAGTAATTCAGTAAAGTTACCTGAGACCAAACCGACATCCACGACATCTATGCAGTATTTTACATTATAAGCTTCAAATCAAGCCAAAACAACATGAAAAACAAAAGGATTTGTTGTGAAATAACAGAGGAGTGTTTTGACTGTGAACTTCTGAACTGGTCACTACATAAACTCACTTAGACGCCGTTGGACTGTTCAGTGTATCAGCTGAGTAAAATCATTCTACACAATCATTTATGAGTCGCACAAAACACAAAAAGGAACAGAACTCTGGTTGATTGATGTGAAAGTCTCTTCGTGTTACTGAGCTACAGAGAAAACAATACTCACTGAGCCTTTGCGCAGAGAAACTGAATGGACCGTTTCAGCTGAAGTCACCTGTTCAATAAGACCTTGATGCTAAATGATAAACACGACTGATTAGATTCCAGATTAATGACAAACACACAACCTTCCACTCATTTTAACCACAAAAAAAAACAAAAAAACAAGTTTACTTTTTGAGGCTTTCATGTAACACACTTGGGACAAAAAAATATTAAATTTGACCAAAATCATTTCTAATGGTTACTATGACAACTCTTGTCAATTGCACCTTAAAGTCTGGAAGGAAAGAGGCTCGAAAATAAATACATTTAAATGCAATACAATAATGAATAATTTCACAGAAGCAACTTAAACAGGGAGAATGTGATTTTTTTTTTTATGCATGTGAAAAAAAGAACCTTGTTGTAATAGGAATAATCTGTGGAAAGACAAGAACTTTAGACGCCATCTAGGCTTTATTATCAAGGAGAAAGATTTTCATTCCAATCACAGCTCACTTCCAGAAAAAGGAGAGCTCTCATTGGTCGACACAGCTTATAAGGAAGCAATAAGGAAGTAATAGCTGCCAATAAAATGGAGAAAGTCTATATTCAGCGCTGAATATGTCTTTTTACAGAAAAACAGTGCAAAAACATCAACAGAGAAAAGGGAGGTGACGCGAAACAGAGATAAATATTGTCAGTTCACTCACGTAATGTTTAACGAGGAGATGATTGTCGTTCTGACGCTGAAGCTTAAACTGAACGGTAAACTGCAGGTTGAGCTAATCTATTAATATTGTATTTTGTGGAGGAAAAGTTTGTCCAATTTTTGATAAAAGAAAAGCAGGAGAGGTCCCTCTGCTGCTGTTGGGGGAGAGTGGAGTCTGAGACAGAGACAAACAAAGAAAAACAGGTACTGCCACTTTAATTTTATTTTGGGAACATTTTCTGAGGATACTTTTGTTCTGACAAAGAATGTATTGATAAATGTAGTGTCTTCTCAGTTTGATCATGATGTGTCTTTATCAAATGTATCAGATATTATGTATAAATGGTTTTGTGGCATACTTTAATCTAATCAGTGACTAAAAGCACTATTAGGAGATACTTCTCAAGTAAATCCACACATATTAACAACTGAAACCCCAAAAGGTGGATCACAGTGACTTATTTGAATCCTTATTTGATAAAGATTATTATGAAATCTCTGTCCACTGGTGCAGGCTTATCCTTACTGTTGCTGAAACTAAATATAAAACAAAATGAAAATAAAAATTTGTGGATGCTAATTTTAATGCAAGCCCCGTTGCATTTTTTGACTGAACTTCAATTTCTGCAGGGATTAGCAGAAACTACAAAAAACCATTCTATTTCTTGGAGCCTGGGTCGGTATTGTTGTGACTAAAGTCCAAAATAATCTTCACTTTGAGGCACCCGAACGCAACAGCGGTACGTCCTTATTACTGCGAATTAAGAGCAAAGACAGGGTTTCACTTAGCATGCACCCTGCCTCTGTGATGCGTCCTAATTTAGTCAGCAACACTTAACAGCGCCAGTCCGGAGCGCAGTGGAGCAGGACACAGTCGCCCTCCGAGTATTTACCAGCTTTCATGTGACAGTTCAAAATTGAGCTGAATTATGAAGCAGCGGGCCACATTATAGCACGCTGACACTTTGATAAATGTAAAGCAGGGGGGAAATGAGACGCTTTTGGAGAGTGGACATAAATCTTAATGAGCAAGCCGGTTTATTCTGATGCTTGGACGACCAGGAGCTAACAGCGCACAGTTTGTAGCCGTAGTTATCTGTCCGTCGGTCTGCTTACTGCCCGTTGGTGGACCGTCTCTGTGTCCTCTATTCCAGACTGGGGCATTAACAGTCTGTCAAGTGTGACTAAACGTTTTCATCGGTTGCACCGGTGCGTCTGACATTTAGCAGGTCTGTCTGTGTTTGGTCCGACTCTGCTCTGATTGGCTTTGACCCTGGTATTTTCTCTCGGTGTCGGACAGAAAACAATAAGCCTTATGTGTGTGAGAGAGAGTCTATGCCTCCAGTGCCTTTTCAAATCAAAACCTCGACTGCTATTTGTTTGTGTGGTTTTCAAAGGTGCATTATGAGAACTGGAAATGTCTGCAAAACAAAGTGTGGTCGTTTAAAGATACCGCAATAAAAATATATGCATTAGACCAGGGCTGGGCAATTATTTTTCTCCAAGGGCCACATTAGAACCTGGGACTCTTGTGGAGGGGCCGACACGGTGAACTCAAGCTCAATAAAAACACACATAAGTTTAAACTAAAAGCAAAAATATGTCAAATACACTCCACCGTCACAGCTGCATCATTCTCTGTTTTAGATCCTCTCTTTTCATTTTGTTCTAAACCTGGCTCGGCATTATACACTTTTTACAATAACAGTCTATTCCAGCTTTCCCTCAAAAAAATACCTGCCCAACCTCAGCTGAACACATACAGTTTATGAACAGTTTGAGTGAAAAGGTGAGTGAGTGTTATATTATATGTTATATGTCTTTATGTTATATTTTGTAGTAAAATACTACACTACACTTTTGGATTAATTCCTTTTCAGTGTTTTTTTTTTTTTCTTGAGTAATAATTACTCCCTGAATGAAATGAAACTACCTCTAACCTGTTACAGCTGGTATTGAGGTCCCAAGCGTTAACATAGTTTGATGTTTTAAAGCCGTCGTCTTCCCGCGGCTCCAACAAATGTTTGTGTCTGAAATCACTTCAGCGACGCTCAAAAACCTGAGTTCTGATTGGATCTCTTCTCAACTCGTCCCGTCTCCTCCTTTTGATTGGATTTTGTCTCCGTCTGTTCATTTTCATTTAGTTTTTATTTGTTAACGAAAGTGTCGATACATTTAGTTTTCCTTTTCGTTCTCATTAATTACTTTTTATCTAGTTTTCGTTTCGTTCTCGGACGTAAAAATGTGTTGTTGCCAAAACCTATGACAAAAATGATTTGTGAACAAAATCAACACTGCATACAATACAATCTGGCTTGATTTTTAGCCCCAATTCTCCTCTTCCAACCATCCTTGCACTGTCTAGATTATCTTCAAGCCTCCATCACAGTGTGCAGTTAATGAGGCGACAGCGAGAATCAACTTGAGTGACGTTCAAAAGAGCACCAGAGTTTGTACAAATAGGACTGTTGTTAAAATTCTGCCACAACTAATTAAATACTTGTCAACAATGTCCAAGACAGTGGCTCAGCAGACATGAGTCCCTCCAGCTCCATTTGTTACCTGTTTATGTCTATTTGAAACTCAGACACCTTACCTCAAATGTAGTGACTGATAGCTCACTTTTTTAACCATCTCCAGACTTCTAGCTTGTGGTATTTAACCCTTATTATGAAATTTAATAGTCATTGCATCTGGTTTGAGTGTTTACTGTCTCTATTTCCCGCATTGATAATACAGTTTTTAGCCGATCTTTGTCTAAGACTCACTCAGGTCTGAAGGATTTTTTCTGGCATTTCTTAAAAGCAAGTTGATGTCAGACAGAAACACAACAAAGAGTGCTGCATTAGTCAAAAAGTAATGCAATTAAAACACTGAATCCTTAAGAATCACCGCCTTAAACTTTTTAGGTGATCAAACAGGAAAGATGTGAACTAAAATGTGACTAATTATGCTTTATTTTCAACTTTATTTTACAAATCTCTGTACATTAGTCTGGACTAGCTCAAAAAAATACACAGCTTTAAAAAAGACAAAACACAGGAACAGTATTTTCAGATGGCAATATCCTATTTTGTGTCTGAATATATGGAATGTATTGAGGGATTCGCAAAATCACAAACCGTGATGACATTATCCCGGATACTAGTTACACACTAGGGATATGTGCAACAAAAGCTGAAATAACCTTATGTTTACGGCGCCTGAAAAGCAGTACGTCCTTATTACTGCAAAGTGGTAGCAGCACTGCTTTCAGAGTGAAGTGTTGAAGACTTACAGACACAGCAAAGCACACTCTCCACAATATCCAGGGTTTTTTTTTTATTTATTTACTTTATATTTCGCTATAGGAAGCAGTACTTTATTAGATTTACAGTTATTTCCTATGTTCAGAGAATGGGCTCAAAGGAAAATGGTATAATGCGTATAATACATCTCTGCAAAGCACAAACTCTACAAACAAAAATCTTTCCTGTTGGATACTCAGCATGTTTCTGATTAAAGCCAAAAACATTTTCCTCATAAACAACATAGACATCAAGCTAAATTGTTAGATCAGTTCTTACTTTGTGGTCTAAAAACAGGGAAAAACAGGCCAAGATGCATTTCAATGTGTTTAATAAAATAGCTCTAATTCAAAAAATAAAATGTGTTTTGTTCATTTTTTTCTGTTCAATACTTGCTTAGCACTGTTTTACATGGTCCCACTGAAAAAAAAAAAAATGACCACTGACCTATAACAGCTGTGTGTGTCATTAAGAGTAACATCTGCAAAAACCAATTCAAGTCATAACTGAGCTGCAAACATGAATCAAACTGAACGAGAGAGAGAGTATGCTTCACTTTGACTTTACGTTTGAAGTTTACTCTTATTGCAGTAAGAGCCCCCTCGTTTTAAACCCACTGCTGTGGATTTGTTGTGCTGAACTAATGCAGTGGTCGAGTTTCAGTCTGATTCCTGATCAATAACTGTTTATATCTGTGTGACAGTTCCCAGGGTTTTTGATTGTAAACTCCAGCTTCAATGTTCTGCACAGAGCCACCTATATAGCATCTTTATGGAAGTATAATACAGAAGCCTGGGTCTATTTCACCATTTACTTATTGCCATATGAATGATCTAAATGGACATTATTTTTGTGTTGACTTTGGCACAGTCCGAGTCAAAATCTTCAAGTATGTGGCGCCATCATTTCACCGAGATCTGATGTGATTAGAAAAGGGCACAAACTAAATATTAAACACAATTATTTGATGGATTTCTTTATCTTAAATGGATTAAAACATTAGCCACTGAGATCAAGCGACAGAAAGTGCCACTGAGGAGAAGTGACAGCGCCTCATTCTTTGTAAACGCCAGCGCCTTTACTTAAAAGAAAATCTAAAATTCTGCAGCAGTCATTTTCAGATTGTCCTTGAATTCCACTCTCTCCTTGAAAAACACAAAAAATAAATGTATTCCAGGGTGCTTTTGTCCACTTTCCCTTGTGAAGGCTACCGCTTTAATTTTTTTTGCCCAAATGCCAAGGATGAGGTTGTGAAATTACCCAAATCTGCTCGTATTTTGATTCCACAGCTTCAGATTCAAGCATGTGTTATCGGAGTCTAAAGGAAATGAAACCATCAGAGGGAAGCAGGTTGCTGGGATGTTTACGAAATGTCATGTATTTTATTGTCAGTTTAAAGAAAGAAAACAACAAAGACAAAGAAAAAAATAGAAAAAAGCAAGTAATACACTATTGGATTTTATTATAAATGTGTTCAAGGTCAATGAAGTATTATTATCCACTAAAGCCAACAAACTAAAGGCACAATATACAGGATTTCCAAGCAATGTTTGTGAACAAATCCAAATCTATGTCTCTCTTTTTGCCAATTAGTAAAAGTGAAATCCAGGTTGACTCTACCTGCTATAACCCTGCAGTATGAAATGATTTTTGCATCAAAAACGTCCCTCCCATGTGAACAACGGAGGGAAATACAGACAAAGGGGAGCTCCATTCACCTCCACATGGTTCCAGAGCGACAGAGTGTGTTTATATGGATTACCATTGTGTAAGGAACAATTGATAATCCCTTTACAGGTGCCATGAAGTAAAAGAAATGCTTTTTACTGCAATGTATCTTTATCAGTTCAAATTTAAAAGCATTTATTAAATTATATTAAGAAAGCTCTGATGTAAGATGTTGAACTCAATAAAGTCCATGGGCAAACTTTATATTTGAAAGTAACCGAGAGGAAAAACAGTTCTTCAATCACAGGTTCAGCTCAGAACCAACACATTTTGAGACAAAAGAAAAATCATCCCTGTGGCTCACATTTTTAATAGACACTTGAAGCTAGTCTGATGGGAATTGTTCTAAATCACACCAGAAATGAAGATCCTCCTGCATCTACACAGAACCGGTCGATTTATACACCGCAAAATAACAAAGGTAGTCGAAGTAAACAGCCAGAAAAGCACTGATGTAACCAGTAGTAGTTTTCATAAAAGCTCTATCTGCTAGAAACACACAGGCAGACATTCCCTAACTTCGAAATGAGATTCGAAATAAAAATCTAGTTATCCAATAAACTCCTGTAGCTTCGTACTTTGTAGATTAATAAATGCTCGAGGCTGAAAAAGCACATGTTGAGTGTAGTCTCTGCCTCTTTGCGAGTCTGCGAGATACATATTCTCCGTTACATATTCCCAGCGTTAGCCATCATTAGCTGTGTTTCGCTCTTATGTCTCCGCCGGCTTGTTTTGCTCCTGAAGCGACATGCATCTCGGTTAAAGAGGAGCCTGGGACCGACAGGAACCGGCTGCCAAATGGGAGAGATAAGTATAACAAGCCCCAGAGAGTATCCCACAGTGTGTATGGAGATAATACGGCCAGATCTGCAGGGTTTATCTGTGCGCTTTTCTTATAAGCTTCACTCTGCTGGTGTCTACCTCCTCAGGCCCGTGCTCCCAACTATCGATCTAAATTACACTGTCTGCAGAGTGCGACGAGAGAGAGATGCACCAGACTCGGGCACAAAAGAGACAAAGGCAATTGAAAAACGGCAAAAATAGCCACTGGTAGAAACGTCTGGGAAGGACAGAAATAAGGAAATGTACAGTTTGGAAAAGCTTTGAGACTTTATATAAAACGTTCGCCAGCTTGTAGGACACCGAAGGGCTTTTCTAGAGTGACAGAAATATGCTGTTTGAGTTCTCTGAAGACTTCAAACGCAACATTTTGTGAGTAGGCGCAGTCTCTTTAGCCTTTCCAGCAGTTCTTCATTCATTTAAGGACACAAACATAAAACATACAGTTGTGGATTAGACATTAGTTTGCACAGCACGCAAAGTATTCATGTCCAAACCGGCTCGTTGTGTTCAGAGGTTGGGCGTGTTTTAGGTTTGAAGGTGGTTTTATTGTAATGAACGAAAACAACATGGGACCCTGGACTCTGTGGGGGCCAAGGTGAGGAACAAGGGGCAGGACATCCTCAAGAACACCACGCACCCTCTACATTAGTCAAACTCAAAGTGGTGATGGGCCACCATAGTAATTAGGAATCCTTTCAGGGGCCGAAGATTGTGAGTCTAGGTATGTTTTATTACATTTTACAGTGTTATTGAATAATGCACTTTGAACTGACATGCACCTTTCTTTGTATTTAATCTTTTATTGCTGTATTTATTGGTATTTATTCATACCTCTGTCTTATGTTTTTAGGATTTGCTTGTTTTATGTGTCCATGTTTTAACCCCGTTTTCATGTTTTGTCTACAGTACTTTTGAGCTCATGCAACTGTTTTCCAATGTGGTGTTCTTTCACTGCAAATGGCAAATAAACTGAACTGAACTGAACTTTAACATTCATTTTCTCCATTTTCACACATCATTTCGTGAATTCACTTCAATTTGTGCCACTTTGCCTCATTTTAAGCTTTATTTTGGTCCCTTTAAAATGGTCACAACTGTTAAGTGTCATTTTGTGGAGTCATTCTTTCCTATTTCATATCTTTAGAATAGTTTAGTGCCTTTTGTCTCTGATTCATGTGCAAAGTACCAAAAAAAACATCTACCAAATGTACTGGAGGGCCAAATGAAACATTGCCACAGGTACAGGAGGTCTTTTATCTCGGCATCAATTAGATTTTACAATGCCCACTGGTGAAAAATGTTGTTTTTATCTACTTGTTTGTACCGTCTGTGTGTCTTGTGTCATTGCTGCTGGACATCTGACGCATAAAGTATCTATCTATCCATCTATCTATCTTACTCACAGATGATAAATCCAATCACCAACCACATATTCATTTAAAGTACCCATTTAAACGCTTTCAACAGGAGATACTGTAAAGCAGACCATGTTCTATGGAGAAGACTTGTTAGTTTAGACACACCACCATAAATACAAATGTGACTTTGAATAAGACTTGTGCAGAAAAAGAGCTAGTTCCAAACATTAAAATGAGATTTACAATACATTTAAAGTGGCTCGTCTGGGGGCGTATTCTCAGGCCAGGCTCAGGTCGTTTGCCCTGTTTCCTGTCTATTTACTCTCCAATCCATCCAAAAAACGCCAAAAAACAACAAATCTCAAAGGCAAAAATGATGTGCTGCCCCTTGCATCTTAAATCCTGTTGCTGCCAAGAAAAGCAGATATTTTTCTCCCTAATGTCCCATCTCAGTCAGCCTTGTGGCCCATTTATGCTTCACTCACGAGCCACAAAGTAAAAAGGCAAGCCGCTGTTCCCTTTTATGCTGCGTCTGGAAAAAAACTGACCGGCCTCTAGTGCACGCCACCAAAGGTTTTTCTCAAAATGGATCAAAACCACAAGGTCAAATCAAAACAAAAGCACACTGTGTCATATTAAACACACACTGTTCTTGTTTTTGTGTGTACACTGCCACACATACACTACATATGTCATCAGTTTCTTGTAGCGCTGAGCTGTCCCATTTACGCTGGTACTGTCTCGATCCATCTCATCTCTGTCATGTCTCCGTATGAAGCTCTTGTTGGAGGATCTGCACCTGCTAAATGACTTCAAACACAAGTCAAAAAAATATAAGATCTGTGCGGCGTTGCATTGATGTGAGGTTTGGGTCAGTTTGTGACCAAGAGAGATGAATGTAGCTGTAATAAAAGGGTGATTGTCCCTGTTTAATGTTATCTTAAAACAAATTAGAGGCTATATATTTACTCTAGGGGCTAATAACCAACACAGTTCACCAGTTTACTTATGCAAACAGTGAAAGATATTCGCACAAACCACGTAAAGAACCTATATAGTGTTCTACAGCACCATGGAGTATTCAACACTTGTACTTTAGAGGTCACAGGGAGCTGGAGCAGTGCTAGACATGTCCAGCAAACATTTCCTGTAAATATTGTAAGCCGTGACACTCAACTCTTCAAGTAAACAATATGCAAATCTCGAATAAACTGTGCACCCTGAATACAATTTCCAGCCAATAATACTTTGACAACACTGTAACAACAGCAACCAGAGTGGATTTTTGACATAAATATTTACAGCAGCGTCTCACAGCTGAAATCAAAAAGGCAAAGAAGATGGAGAAGTCAGCGATGGAGGCGAGCATTGTGAGAGGCAGCTGTGATTGAGGCGTAGCGCGTTTGTTTGTTTGTTTGTTCGCCACGTTGCTCGATCTATATCCCATTACAAGCACACGCGGGGTTTATTTTCGGCGCTGGCAGGACGTATTGCAGCCTGGCAGCGAGATGCGACAGACAGGCCTCGATCAGGGGCTAATGTCACACCGAAGACTGGCAGCTTTCACAAACGACACCCCCCGATTCATGACGGACCGCAGACAGCAGACACTACCGCTGGGAATTCATGCTCCTCTACGTTTCTGCTCCTCTCAGCTTCAAAGTGGATGTGGACAGAGAAGAGTGGAGACATAAATGACAGGTTTAAGACATCATACAGTGGGAAGAAGTTGAAAAATGTAAGCTATTGTGCAAAATGGGCGACTCATTAGGCTGCAAGTTTCATAATTTTAAGGTCTTAGGTTCAGAAAGAGGTGAGATTCTCGACTAATCATTAAAATGAGGAATACAGTGAGAGTAAATAGAAAAGAGAAAAACATTAGCTACTGAATAGAGATGTCACAATTCACAAAATCCTATTTTCAAATGCTGGGGTCATGGTTAAATTTGAGACCTTGTTATATATTGGAAACTCTCAAATTGAATTAAAAAGAGGACACACTTTAAAAAACTACTGCTGAGATGTTGGGCTGTTGGAAAAAGGATTTCTAACAAACACAACACCTCTGTGCTTTTTAAACCAAGCAACATCCTCCGTCAACGACTGGTCCAGATCCCTACAGACAGAGCAGTGTGGCCTGTGCTGTTCAAGAGGAAGTATCAACACAGGAGATCCAATCCTGCTGGACCTGAGTCTGCACTACACCTCCATTAGAAAGAGAATAGTCACTCGTCGTCACAGTAATGTCAGGATATTGTCCAAGTGGTTTGAACGTGGAGTAAAAGAAGCGAACAGCCCTCATTAAACAGAGGGAGGCTTCAGGCACAGTTTATTAACTATTTACAACTGTGTGTTAAAGTACAGACAAGTTTCACAACAACAGACCATCAGCTTTAGAGAAGGTAAGTTATGCTAATGTCCCTGGACTAATACTACCTCTCACTGGGTAAACCACTACCTGTTAGAGACGTAAACTCATCTCACAGACACACTTTAGAACTGAACCCTTGGACGAGGGACAAAATGTCTTCAGTTTCCAAAGTACCTCCAGTTGCCTTCTTTTCAACCCTTTAACAATATGACCTGGATGACTGAGAACATACACAGACGTACTTCTGAGCAGCTTTCCCCTGCACCTTATGAACAGTCAGGAGGACAACACTTTACTGTTAAGACACAGCATTAGTTGATGACTTAAATCTAAATTGTCTTTATAATAGAGTTAATCAAATGACAACAGCGTGAGTTAAAGCCGCCCTGAGTAACCTTTAGATCAAACTCACAATGTGTTTACACCAGTAGAATAATGGACACACCTGATGTTGATGATTCAAACAAATATGGTTTTGGATCAAGATCATAACAAGATCCTAATGAAAAATGGAGGTTACCTTTTTTACATTAAATTGTGTGTTTATTATTACAGCATTTCACAGTGTTATAGAATAAATAACCAACACAAGCAGCTGGAAGTTTCCAAATGGATTTACTCTATATGTATGAAGTAAAAAGGATTTTTATTTTATGAGGAATAAATTTGATTTTCATGTAAATATGGTATAAGGCAATAGTGGCGTCTCTCTTTATTAATTTAGTCCTAATTACTTTATAAAAGTTTCAAAGGCCGAAATAAGAGCAATTGAACAATTTTCTGCAAATGGAAGAGAAAAAATCCTGTTTAAGAGTGTATTGACCAAGAGAGAGAGAGCTGCACCTGGACAAATATTAAATATAAATGTGACGATGCTCTGTCAAAACCATCTTCCTATAATTATCTCTTATTAGCAGATAATTGTAAAAAAACTAAAAATATGATAATAAATGTATACAAAAATACAGCTTGAATGTTATGTAATGTTATGTGTCTGTTCAGTTCATAAGCCTTGCCCTGGACTCACCTACTTAAAAAAAAATAAATAAAAAAACAGCATAAATCAGTCTTTTACTTGTTATTCTGTTGGAGGTTTGTGAGGAGGCTGGAGGCTGGAGTGGCACTGAGCGAAGCGCTGCTCGACTACAGATGCTTTTGTAGTAAAGAAAGAGAAAACAAATGCTGTACAGATGCTCTACACACAGTACATCTAATATTACAGATGGACTCAAGCAGCTATCGGCCAGTCCCAGCACAACACACAGCTCTGTGAATAAATAAACACACTGCTGCAGTGGATCAACTGTCCTGGACACATCTATTACACTCCTTCTGGACGTACCTGATTTTTTGTTTGTTTTTAGTTTTTAGTTTTTAGTTTTTCCTCAGTCTGATGGAGGGTCTGAGGACAGGGTTCATCTATTTGCTGCTTTGTGTCTCTGTAAACCCCTCTGAAGCAATTTTCGTTGTAAAAATACTGGTGGGTTATATAAATGAAGCTGAATTAAATGTCTTTTCTTATTCTCATTAGGGGTCGTGGGTGACTGGAGCCTATCCCAGCAGCTTCGGGCCTGAGGCGGGCATGAATGAGTCCCTAAAATGTCCCTAAAATGTAAAAACTCTTTCAATTTTTCTATAAAAAGTGGGGACATGACCCAAAACAATCTTCTACTCTTTATTTCCACACTATAACGTTGTACCACCAGCCTCCCACGCTGCCACTCACCAGGATTTACTCACAAGTTCACCTCAAACATGATTTTTATCTCATATAAACACACAACTTGTTCAGTGCGTGTTTGATTGTGTCACTGTTTATGAAGCCGACATTGTACAATTACAGCAGTCAAGCCATTTCAAGGTTATCTGTACGAACCGTGCCGACCAGACCCACACCGCACCACTCAGAGCAATAAAGGCGGACTGTCAAACGCTGTCTTGTTGTTGATGAGCTTTGGCAGAGTCTATTGTTTGAAATGTGTGGATGTACAAACACTGCAGCGCGCTAATCAGCATAAACAGATAGAAGCATAATTCCTCCGAGTTTCCTCAAATTGGCTGAGTGGTATTTTGTAAATCGCCTCTGACAAAGAAATGAGGATCCGGCAGATGGACACAGGTCGATGGGAAGCGGCCTCGTTTCGCTGTAAGGACACAAATCTGCGCGGTATTTAATTTCTCACACGGAGACAAGATGGTGGAGGCTTTGGAGCGAGTGGATAATTACACTGTACGCTGCTGGCGTTTAGCTGACATTTACTCACAGCAGTAAGAGACGAGCTACAGTGTGTCCCGGCAGAATCCTCCCAACTAAACTCTGCCGACGCTTAATGAAATCTAAATACAAGAACTTCCAGTCGCCCAGGGCACATCTTTTCCCCGTGGTCGAATTCAAGCACCTTTCAAGGTTCATCTCAATCTTTAAAGCGGTGGAAAATGTAAAGTTACAGACTTTATCCTTCGAGATATTGACATCCCAACCCTTAATTTATCACAATTTTTAACTCTGACCAAGTCTTTTCATTAAAACTAAATCATAAACACAAGAAGATGTAAGACAATTTAAACGCTCCAACATTTCTCAGTATTATTTAATTGCTGTCTACATCGTGACTAAAGATGCTGAGTGCATTGTCAGCCTCGATTCAACTACGAGCAACAACAGACAGCGTCAGAGAGCTTCAACTTGAGTGGTTCTGCATGTGCTCAAAAAAGAGAAAACAAGAAAGTGCGAATAACTTTGTGGTTTGAAAAAAATGGCAACTTGAATGATGATGAATGTTGCAAAGAGAGCTCGAGGTAAGTTGTCATTAACATTTGTTTGTTTACATATCCCAGTAAGATCGGCCATTTTGATCACACTGTGAGACCAAAAAACACTATTATTTTAACTTTCAACGTGCGATTTCACCTAATTAATCATTTGTTATTGAGAGCAAGAATCACAGAGACTCAGGGATCACCAGATGACTTTTTCAGATTCCAAAAACGATGTAAACATATAATAAAGTAGGACATTTTGACTGCTCAGATTAGGTCTTCGCCCGGCTCTAGTCTTCAGTGTTCATTTTATGTCAGTTTTTCTATTTCAGCGTGTAAAAGTTTCATTTATTGTGGGTCACATGGCCGAGTGCAAACGATGTAGACAAAATGAGAGCCTTTAAATAACTGACTTCCTTCAGTTTCTTCCACTTACTCCCGTTAAGGGTCTCAGACTGGAGCCTATCCCAGCAGCTTTGGGCCTTCAGTATTCAACCCAGAGTTTTCAGTATTTGCCAGTATTGTGACGTAAGTACTTAAACTTAAGTATTGTGAGGCCCTTATGTTAAAAGTACAATGTATTAATGGTACATAAACACAATTATTTTGAAGCCAGCATCTGATTTGAAAATGCTATTCTTATCTAATCGTTACAGTTCCTGCTCAACAAAAATAGGGCCTGTACATAAATGTTTCCCTTTCTATAATAACCTCAACTATTCATTGTGAAAAAAAAAAAAAACGTCTACATTTCCAAGTGTAACATTTTGAGATGTGGCTCTGGTGGTAATAGGATGAACCCACAGGGACACAACACAGGCTCAATGACAACACACATGACACTGATTTAAGCCCGACACAGCAAGAAAGCAGCCACGTAAGAGGTTCAAGCAGCATAAATAATGCACACAGAATGACATTACCAATTGGATGCACAGACAGAAATAGCTAAGCTTTATGTGGGTTGACAAAGAGATACATGATACACTATGATACACTGGGAATGTGAGACTTAATTGAATCCATGTTGGCTTTCTCAAATATCTCTGAAGTCAATTAGCTCTCCCACAGTTACATAGTTTGGATTAATATTTATTGATTCAACATTGGACTGGTTTGTGTAAGAAATGTGACCCAATTTGATATTTAACAGCATTACTACCACCACACAACAGGCTAAGGTTTAATCATTATTTCTAGAGCAACTAAAAATCAACAGACAATGGTGAGTCAACAGCTGGCCATTTTGAAATGACCAGTGTGTGATACGTGGGAAAACAAGAGGGCAATTCTAAAAAATAAAACATGTCTTGGAGGGTTGCTCACAGCTAAAGAAAACAGGAAAGGGATTAAAAGATCTCAAAATCTAAATGAGCAATGTCTGTTTTTAATAACACAGTTTGAAATACATTTGGCTCCAAGAGACTGTGGTTATTTTCAGTCCAAATTCTCAGGTAGACTCAGTTTGATTAAGGTCTTAAGCTGGTTTACTTGGCTTTCACGTAGCGCTCTGTCAAACGAACCAAACCTTCAGATTACCTCCTCGGGTCTGTGGTGCTGCTGAATAATTAATAATTACTGAAGAGAGACGAGAAGGAAGAAGGAGATGAAGAAGAAACCTTGCCTCTTGTTTAGAAAAGGGCATAGAGTCCATCCCTTCAGCTGCTGACCCATACATGATTAAACAGTGGACGTTGATAAACAGTCACAGTAGGTTAATCCTCTGCTGAATACTTTGACATTTTCATTGATTTGCCGGTGTTCACATGTAACTTTTAGCTACAATATCATATGTCATTAAAGCTTATCACCTTTGCCTCCTCCGCCTGCCTTAGAGACTTTCACACATTGAACCACATTTATTTTGCTTTCCTTTTTGCCAATGAGAAGCAGTGCTTGGGTTTGCTTAATGCCTTCTTTGATCCGCACCAGAGTTCGATTGCACATTCATGCCTCTCCACAAGGATTTTCTAATAAAACAAACTAGAGTGTGATTAAAGTGGACCAAACGGAGCTGGTGAGAATGCAGCCGCAGTGGTCTTAACGCCAGTCTCAAGAACAAGAATAATACAGCTTTTTATTCATTTGACAATTTAAAGACGGAACAAAGGAAAGTCTCCCAGCTTTTTAAAAATGTAATTAAAATGTAGGACTGGAGTGAACCAAGGTGACAATCAACTAAAATGTCTATAACCACTCTCTTCCACAGCAGCACTCTTTATTTCCAACAAAAGTCAGTACTTTTATCTTATTAACGAATGCATTCAAAATCATAAACTCATGTGTGAAGCCTGTTGTTCATTAAAGCTGTTGCACATCTGTCAAATCTCAGTCACAGTGAGGAGTTAGTAAAGCAGTGGTGCGTTCACTGACAGTAAACCCAGCTGGGATAACTCTGCTCGAAATGATGTGAGCAACAAAGTGACCTCAAGGATAAAGCCACATAAAAAAAGAATATTTAACCGTGAACAGGACGTAGGAGCTTGACGGTGTTGTACTAACCTTGTTGGTGGTAGAGCAGCAGTCGCCCTTTGTCCAACACCAGACTGAGGCTGTGGTCGCCCCGTCCCTCGGCGTGGAGCAGCGTCCCAGAGTTCCTCAGGGTTTTGAACTTTAGAGAAATGGTCTCCGTGGCCGTGGAACTGGGCCTGGCGCTCAGTCTGTAAACCAGCCCACTGCCGCCATCAAAGTGGGCCACATCTGACGCTGAACAAACAAGATGTTCAAAGGGTTTTTGTTTTTTAAACTACCACTGCAGAAAGGCAATTCGGACTAAAACATTCACAAAGGGAATTACTGATCTAATGCTGATGCTACTGTATAGTACTGTATTGACAGTGCAGTGTCAGGACATAGCAGTGAGTTTTTATAGCTATGAGCTTTGGCTAATTTTAAAGTCCTCAATGTGTGGCTTATTTAAATATGAGGCCAAGAAACTCTCTATTTTGATTGATTATTCTGATTGGACAGCTATAGCAAAAGTAGTGAGACTAGTGTTACTTATCTACCTCACGCTGTAACAGGAATAAATAAACATACAAAAGTCTGAATCAAATAAACTATAAAAACAGACATAATGGTTTCATGGATGATTAAAAGGCAAATATGCTGCGCTTTCTGAATGTATGCAATAAAAACAACGTACTGTATCGACATCCGTACACTTCCAGCCTGAGTCCGATCCTTCCCGTTGGGTTCCAGTCCAGAGGGATGAGGCGAAGGAAGCGAGCGATGACCGGCTGCTCCAGTTTGAACTGCACCACTGAGTCTGCGTTAGTGTTGCCCGGGAAAGCCTGAACAAACATGACAAACCTTTTAGACAGCATCGTAGATCATAGAGTGCATCGTAGATCATAGACAGCATCGTAGACAACAACAAAGGTGTTAAAATTCCCATTCGTACATCTGTCAACAATCTCCAACCATTATCTGAGCCCATCTATATGTCCACTGTATTACACCAGCTGTGTGTAGCTATGAAAGGATATGTTAATGAGGGAAAATGCATCTAGGAATAGGAATATTATAATATAGCAATAAGATTTGTTGAAAAAGTGTAAAATTGCACTTGCACCACCTTCGGCTTCTCTTTTCAGTCTTACTTTGTCTAGTTTTAAATAACAGTAAAAACACACAAAAAAAGAAACATGATGTATGAGACAAGCTTGTGGAAAAACTGATATGACTAGCAATATTTCAATTTCCACTTTTTGTATTATATCAAAGAAATTTCTTCAAAATCTCACAAACTCAATAACCTTGTGCTGCAGCTGGATTCTCGCCAGATTTGGGAGTTTCCAAACTCTTGTAAATCCATCTTGTTTTGCGTCGTGCAAACTGCTTGAGTTGAACCGTGGACTCACCGGACTCTTGTGACCAATGATGTTGCAGCACTAACAGGAAGAGGCGGGTTTTAATTTGAAGTAAGCAACTAGCGCCCTCTTCTCCTCTTCGTTACTAACATGGCTGCGCCGAAAGACGCTGCTATTGAATCAGTTTTATCAGAAGTAGAGAGTATTTCTTGTTTGAAAGAAGCACAAAGAGTGTTACGTCATATCGTTGCTGTGATTGGTTAAAGAAACCTCATGGAGCCAGATACTAGTCGGTGCTTCATCCAATCACCACTAAGTTTTCAACAGAAGGCGTCTCCCTTTTGCAAACGCTTTCAACAGGAGCCTTCAGATGGTTCTGTGAAACAGACTATGATCTGTGGAGCAGTTCTATCTGACACAGTCAGGTTACAAACTCAAAACAAGTCATGACAGACTTGACAGACTATTTGACTCACATTTAGTGCTACTCTCTTTGATTCAATGTACAAAAGCTCTTAATTATTTGCGAGCGCACTGACAACATTAATATTAGCCTTCATATTTATAATGTGGATATTAAACATGTATATATTACAATAACAATACAACAATACAATAAAATTAGCAGTTTGCTGTTCACACAAAGCTGTGTTTTGTACAAACAGGATTGACTTATATTTTATCTTATTATCTTTGTTTCATGATCTGTAAGGACAATTAAAAAATAAATTAATTCATTAATATCAGTCTCATTCCTGTTATCCATGTTTTAATTATACCACCAACCTGCATTTTGCACTCATCCATTCAACAGCGCTGCTTTTATTTTGACCCTGCTGCGCTGCTCCTGTCTGCTCCTCTGAACTGCGCCGCCGTTAGCCGTCACCTCATTTCGCTCGACTCTATTGGGTGTCTTAATCACTGCTGTCCTGGGCTCACAAGTAGAACCACCATCCAGGAGCTGCAGGGCTGTAACTGTTAATGCCCTCCTCCTCCGCTCTTCTGCATACTAATGACACCAAACACCACTTTATGTCTAATCTGTTGGACTTAACTGGAGCTTAAAGTTATCTGGAAGAAAACTCACGGTAACATCCCTGCAGCGTGACTTAAGTCTTTTTGCATTTTCAACTTTAAGCTGTGAGAGGCCATTGATTCTCAGTGATGGTAATGTCTCTCCTCCCTGCGTCGACTGATCAATAACTGAGACCTATTCTGCTCCCAGTCTGCTCACCGAGACTCTCGCTCTAAGGACTAATGGCTTCTACTTTCCCAATCAGCCGCCTGTGGGAATCCAGCTGCAGTCAAATAGTGTGAAGCGCGGGGCATTTACCGACCCAGTCTTTCAGATAAGATCTTGCAAATCTGAAGACACAGGAAACAGCACTATTTTGCCTCGGATTACAATTATTTTAAAATTGAGTCTGATCATATTTTCTTTGCCGTTTATAGATCCTTTAAGCTGCTTTGCATTTTAACAACAAACGTCAGGAAGAACACAGTACATCTTTTATTTACAAAGATTGCGATACAAGATAATTTCATCAAATGGCGACCAATCTGCGTGCTGTCAGTGAGCAGATAAAGAACATTAGCGGCACTAATGAGCATTTAGGTTACACCAGATAAATGCAACGAGCTACTAGTCACTGGAAGCCAGAGTTATACCAGAGTTACACACAAATGGTTTAAGGAACTGGGTCTAAAAAGTAAAACAGAATTAAAGTGAAAGAATATGAAATTCACAGGCAGCGGTGGTAGTGTTAAGAACTGCAGCAGAAAACTGATAGTGACAGTAATTTACAACACAGCAGCCAACATACTCAAATACAGCTGAAGTCCACAATGAATGACACATGATTGAGCTGCAGGTGGAAGGGTCTATAGTCATTGTTAAATCACTGTCCTATTTTGTCATATACTGTCACAACAGATGGCACTTAATAACGAAGCAAGTTACAAGAGTGGCCTATTTTGTTTTCTGTATGTGTTTGTCTGCATTGTAATCACTCTGTCACATCATTAATAATAGAAAATATTATATAAACCTTCTCGGGAGAATAACAACAACACAGTCACGTTAAGAGCATCAATAGCTGTTTGCTGTCACATGGATCTTTGCTTATTTATTTTATCATTTATTTATTTTTAGGGACAATGCAGTCAAACACAGTTCCAAATATAAATCCAGCAACTTCTTCTTCAACGTCTGCCGCATATAAAGTTTATAGCTAATGCTAATTTACAATTGTAGCCCAAACCAAAGACGGTTGGGCTTTTCTACAACACTATCAAAGTATAAAACATTCACATTTCTTCAGACATTCACTGATACACTCACTCGACTACAGAACAATCACAATATTTAAAAATGATCACAGTTTTGGTTTGGTTTTAGCCACACCTTAAGCCTGGAAGTGAACATTTTGTCACATCTGTCCAAACGTTGTCCTGCAGTATGGTATTGTTCAGTTTTGATTCGTGGCACTTTTGGTAACTCTGTTGATGGCTCGGATGCTAAATTATTAATGCACTTGAAAATTAATTAAAGAAAACATAAATTACCAATGGTTTCAAAGCTTAATAAATGATATTTTCTTGAGGATTTACGTCTGCAAAAGAAAAGACCTGCCATTTCAGCCACAAAAACACCTTCAGGGCTGGATTCAAAAGTGTGTTTTCATGGAGAACACAACAAGAGGCACATCTGCAACAGAATAACTGTGCTTTCAGCAAAACAATGATGTAAAGGCAACCCAGGATGTTCTAGTGTGTCATCAGAGGACCATGACTTTATGTTGGAGTAGTATACTGTACTGGAATCAAAATATGTAGGAAATGCCATATTTATCTGCAATTACAGTCCTTTGATTTACATTTTTTCAGGAATGTCGCACATTTAAGAATTTCTTCAGGCACAAAATGCAAAAGATAATGGAATAAAAAATAGACTCGACTACACAATATATAGTTTTTTCATTTTTTGTGAGATGTAGGCAAGAGGGTAAAGGACGTACATTAAAACAACTCAAAATCTCACTTTTTTGCGTCCATATTTTTGATTACAACATCTCTCTGAGTTTTGTAAAGCGTATCATACTGTCATTACTGCTGCAGCTACAGTAATGTTTGTGAGCATGTGTCTGAGTGCTTTGCTGGTGCGTGTCCTCGCTGGTTAAGTAGCGAGTGTGTGACATTGCGTGTCAGCTGAGATGTGGCTTTCCCCGTCGACGCTGCATAATTGTGATCTCAGTGCCGTGCTTTGAAGAGCTGAGCCGGCTGAGCGGCGGCGCGTTAAGCCCAACAAATGGCTCTGTTTCCTGCTGAGGAAGCTGACGAGAGCGGCATCTCATTTACTCGCCTTTTGAAATATGAGTAGCCTTCACTCACAGAAAGAAAGAGAGGGGGAAAAAAACGGGAGGGCATCAGCGAGACTCATGTGATATAAGTACAGATGAGGAGCCGTGACTGATGCGGCAACACAGACCTCCAAATCAAACGGAGAGAGGTGACGTTTCTCTAAATCATTCACCGATTTCAGAGGGAGCACATATCATAGCTGAAGCGTATATGTAATATCTAGGGCACTTTCTCACATGGGGTTTAGTGATATAAAAATCAGGCATTGTGTGGCACTTTCGGTGGACTGGGACACTGACCTTATGATTGAACATAATTGAAAAAAAAATATGGTTCTAATCAAGGTCAAAGAGCAGTGTTTTAAGAGTCACATTCGACTGGTGATTGGTTAATAATAACGCACAGAGCACTGCAATTACAAATAAAAGTGTTACAATGAGAAATGATAACTGTACTACAGTGGTCCCTCGTTTATCGCGGGGGTTACGTTCTAAAAATAACCCGCAATAGGCGAAATCCGCTAAATAGTCAGCTTTATTTTTTACAATTATTCTATATGTTTTAAGGCTGTAAAACCTCTCACCACACACTTTATACACTTTTCTCAGACAGGCATTAACATTTTCTCACATTTCTCTCTTGTTTAAACACTCTCAAAGTTCAAACCTTAGCATCTTCCTCTGCCTTTTGGGTGCGACCGCAGGTGCCTTTGTCGGTGCAGAACGTTTCGTCGACATTGTGGGTTTTGTCGGGAGAAAACTTGCAAACATACAGCACTTCAGAGTCACACTGCTAGCGATCGAACATTTATGTAAATTTGGCCGAACACATTCTGTACTGTACAGGAGACACGGCACGGAGGAGATTGATTGACAATGGTCTACAGTCTCTTAGCCAATCAGGACGCAGAACACAATACGCGAGTTCTCCCTTAGCCAATCAGGACGCAGAACACAATACGCGAGTTCTCCCTTAGCCAATCAGGACGCAGAACACAATACGTGAGTTCTCCCTTAGCCAATCAGGAATCAGGATAACCCAAAAACACACAAATGAAGATAACAAAGTCACACTATAAAACACACTTGCACTAAAAGCTCACCACACAAATAAAAACAAGACAAAACATAGATACCTTATATAAATGTGTTTTCTTGTGTCAGACACATAGTATTGCTCTTATCCAGGGATTTGTTGAAATGTCAGATAGCAACATAATTTCTCTGACATTGAGGTGGATACAGCTGTTCCCGCTAAGCCCCTGTGACTCATACACACTGCTTTAAAAACTCAGTGGAAGCTCATTGGATTTACCGCCTCTCAAGATGAGTGTCAAACCAACACGTATTTAAGCTCCAAGAAGTGACTCCTCTCCCATCTTTGAGAAAACTCCCAGGCTTCACAGAATTCATGAGGAAATAGTTTTCTGTCAAAGTGGAATCCAAAGCTTGGCTCAGAGTCAGCTGAGTTTCATTAGAAGATGCTCAGCTGCTTTTTAGTTATTTGCAATGTTGATCCAGCAGTTCAGAGCCTGCCATTTGGGCACAAATACATACATTCTGCACCGTAGGCCGTTTTAAGACTGATTTAGAGGCTACATCAGGATGGACTCTGGGTCACTCTTGGGATGCACCATGCCACAACGAGCCAGCAGTGTCTGACAATGAAGCAGTAGTTAAGACATTAGGAGCATTTTACCATCTGGCTTTATAGTTTTGGCAAGAAAGTACATACAGTGAATGGATGTGTAAAGTATTGGCAGATGCAAGGCCAGTGATTATTGTAAACTATTGCCCTGCCACAGATTGCCTAACAGTATAAATTTAGCTCATGACAGGATGCAATGAGGGCTACAGCAAAGTCCTGTTATATACAGTAGTATTCAAGACTAGTTTTGTTTTTGTTATGTAAGGTTATGTCACAGATTCAAACAAAACACTTATTCATTATGTTATGTGTCAGTGTTATTAAAAGTTTGGATTTGAAATTGAAAAACACTGACCAAAACAAGTCTATTTTCCAGTGTCAGGATTATAATTGAATGGAAAATATAATATTCTACCTTAATGTCAACCCCAAGCCATCAACACGTAAACTTAACACAACTTTTGCGCAGAACAACAATGCCTCGACTGATCTTGGTCACATTTGGTCTTCGTCTTGATTTGGTCTTGCTCCCTTTTTTTGGTCTTTTCACAGTAAACTTTGCTCTTGGTATTTGTCAATGTGGTCTTGACTCTAGTAAAAATAAAAGCTCTTATATGCTATTTTTATATATATATTTCCTGCGAGCACATTTATCAGGAAATGTAAGATGGATCAGAGATTGACCAATCATGACAAAGCCTCTAATGCCTCTGTTTTTTCTAGTTCTGGTTAAAACGGCAGTATTCAGCAACATGAAAACTGAACGGTAGTCTGCACTGGGGCTTTATTATTTGTATAAGTGGAGTGAAAATGACAGACTCATTTATTTTTCATGTACAACAGAACAGAAGTTATAGCTGCAAACATCATGCCATTGCCAAACTATGATTAAAAATGGCCGCCAAATGTTGAAACCATTGCCTAAGGACAAAAACGCAAACTCTTGAATCGCGCTGAGGAGATGTTCTCGTTTTCTCGTTCTTGTTTTCTCACGTGTAAACTGTAAACGGGCGTCTTCTCTGAAAGCGATCACGTCATGGGCGCAACACACATGCACAAGCTGTGTCTCAACAGAAGACGACAGAAAACCCACCGTCTACTGGTCTCCGTGTATTTGTGGATCGTGTCGTAACGTATCGTTCTCGTCTAAACTGCCTCTAAACAAATCCCTCCTTGATGCGTCTTCCTGTCACATTTTCCTCCACATTTACATTTCAGGCTCAGAGGCGACACATTTATCTGCTTCTCATCGGCTCGGTGATTGACAGAGTGACTTGTCTAGAGACCAGTGATGGACACATTGGTGCAACAGAGACCAAGGCTAGGACTTTCTGTACACTAAGCTTTTTAAACAGAATACCAACCCCCTGTCAGCTGAGGCTAAACTGTTTGACAGCCGCTCAGCGCAGTCGACACAGTCCTGCCCACGTTGCTTTCATTCTTCCATCCATTATTAATAACGAGTCAAAGAGTGGTGCCGTGCGAGTTTGCTGCTTCAGGCGATACCAGTCCCAGCAGATAGTGTACATTACGCCTGTGACAGTGAGGCCAAATGCTGCTCTAATGAATTTAAGTTCTGGGACGCACTCTCAAAGGATTTTTAAACCTTGTATTGCACAGTATTTGCCTTTTATTGGAATAAAATCTGAATATATCATGTTTCTGGGAATAATTAGTTTCAGCGTCAATAGAGACTGCTCAGACTGTGATCTTTGATGGATAAAAATACAAACACTGGATATATTAGTAAGAATTTGGTCTTTGAGTTGATGGAGGAACTATTTTTTGTCTTTTGTTGGCTATGGCTGAAGAATAACTGATCAATCTGGTTCAGGACCCAAAAGTGGGTTGTTGTAAATGTTATCTAGGTTGCTGTAAATATACCCTGAGGTGAATAATTAAAAAAAATCACAAGCATAATTGTGATGTGTACTGGGCATTTAATTAAAACAGCTGCTGTAGAGGTTGGTCAAAATGGCTAAACCAACAAAACAACACTAGACGAGTCCAAAATGACTTAAAATTACCCTAAACTTTAGTAAAAATGGACACATAAATGAAACAAAAGGCAAAGGTGAGCTGGGAATCATAAAATTGTCAACACCAAAATTTTAGTCACGTTTAATTTTGCCATTTGAAATAAGTGTCCCCAAAACAAACGTTTGGGAAACCCAGGTATAAGGTGCTATCTTCTTAAATATGTCGGCCACTCGACGTAAAAAAAGAGAAACCTGTAAATTTGGAGATGTTTAAAACTGCAGGACACTATAGGATAGCTACTTCAAAAATGGCTAATGTTGTTTTTTCTGTGAGTTATCAAATCAGACTTTATATTAGTTGAAAATGCTGCAAAATCTGATCGTTTTGGTGACTTCCAGCTCAGTAATCATTCTATAAACATATCAGATGTGGGATTGGTTGAAGATAAACCCAAAACCATGAAACTGTTGCACCAATAAGCAACAAGCCATCGCTGAGTTTTAGTCGGATTTGAGATTGTTTGGGTCTGAAAAATAAATAGACAAATCGTATCCTCCCTTTTGTCCGCCGTTGTCCCATCTACTCACAATAGAATTAAATAGCAAAACAAACAACATATATATGGATTATATATACTGACAGTGACATACAACACTGATACATAACATTAGAAATTATGCAGAAAACACTTAAGCCAGGCGTAGACATAAAGGCTATTTACATAATTGTCAAAGGCAGTATAGATCCTGCACATGAGAATAAACAACGAGAGATTTATGTTTCTAAACTGAAGTACTAAACTATTGCACAACCTGTCCATAATATAAACAAGGCTGTGCAAATATTATCAAAAAGGGAAATCAGGGATAAAAATCATGAAGTGTGAGACCTGCTATTTGCATTAATCAACACTTTCATGCTCTATTTTTCTTTTTATGTTTCAAAAGTACAGCATGCACAAGGAGTAAAATCTCACCGACCCATTTATAGAAGCACTTTTTCTCTTCTGTGAGGCCTACCATTTCCTCGTTTTGTGTAAAAAATGTGAAATGGAAAATAAAACGTCACCATAAAAGGGGCTCATGTTCGGTTTGTTTCCCACTGCAAGCTTTTTGAAAACTTTGAGCGTTAGACGGCAGCCATTTAACCACAACAGTAGTCAACGCACATATGGTCCACAAAAACAACACTGGCCCTGCTGCATTCTGGGATACATACCCCCAGGCTGTCCTCCTGTCGGTGTTGTTTCCAATTGTGTCCCGAGTCGCTGAACATGAGCAGATAAGCCGTGAGCCAATCAGAGCTGCCGTAGCGGCCCTGAGTGGCCACAGCGGTGATAGTGGTGCGTCGGCCCAAATCCACGTCCAGCCACTGGTATCGGTCCGAGACGAGAGGCGACCAGCCCCCAGCTCCTGCAGCGGGGAACACACCGACAGGGCTTTCAGGCAGGTTTAGGTTCACAGCACATTTAATAAACCAGGGATAAACCAATGTGCTTTTCAGAGAGCTTCAAAAACAAGCGATAATACACAAGAACGACAGAACAAGGGTCTAAAAACAACACAAAAATAAACACAGATGAATGAACGGTTCAATTAAAATTAAAACTGACATGTTGAAATACACTAAAATATTTACATGAAGTACTCTCAAATGGCAGCAGAATATGTTTATTTATTGATTTAATTCGTGCCATTTCATAATTTTTGCCACAATAATAAACAAAAACAAGAAAAAAACCCAAAACAGAGCAGACATCATCCCAATCCTAACGAACGGAAAAGGAACAGGAAGCAGCTCAGTCTTATATAACCTGTCCCTTTTTTAGCCACATCATAATAAAATAGTCACAGTAAGCCCCATGAAAACCTTGTGGATACAGTATAACACTATATATAACAATTAAACGCAGCCTTTATGTAAAATTAATACAAAAATGTATTATCAAATACTAGTAAATGCTGTAACCTACATTTAGATACACATATATTAACATGGATGGAAAAGTGTAAACATACAATAGCAACATAATATGTAATAGTTTTTTCTTCTTTTATGATTGTGCTGTAAAAATGTTTATGTGGTAAGTATATATAGGCAATGTTGTATTTTATGATGTAAAATAATCACAGTGTAATACTTTCTAAAACAAATGAGTAAATCAGGTTAAAATGAAAAGGTTAGTATGGTGTGTATATATAGAACCATGTGTTATTGTTCTCAGACATTAAAAGCACTTTTATACGGCAAGGTTTTGACCCTAAAGGAGTGATGCATTTTCTAGAAAAGGCACCAGTCGACAGTGTTTCTTTTTCTTTCTGTCACAGCCTTATTTAACCTTTGACACATCCACAGCAGCTGGAAAAAAAAGTCAAAGTAAATAGTGACTCTATTAACCGCAGTGTGCCGGTTTCATATTAAACTTTCAAACTTTTCCTCAGTGAAAGGTGGCGTGATTAAATATGGAGCCTAAATATAACTTATCCCATTTTCTGCTTTAATTTAAGAGAGCTTTGGACGTCTGTTCGCTCTCGTCACACACTTCCACCTGTTCACACAAAGAATAAAACCTAATTGAGGCGACAGAGGTGGGATGTATTTGAGTCTCACACATTTAATCAAACGGGACTGATTCTGATGCATTTAAATGTACTGCCATTAATACAAGTCTGCTCACAGTATCATGGTAGGTGGTTGTAGAGTTGGTTTTTGGGCAACAGGGGCTTGTCTTCACCGTATTACAAAAGCATTTATAGTTTTCCGCTGTTTCTTAAAGATAATATAAAGAAAATAAAGTACCTCCGTCATCATTGGGGTGTTAATAAGGAATTGTCAATGACGCCCTTTGCTATTTTTTACAGTAGATGTAGGTTATAGAAGATTGGGTCCACACCAGCGTCAAAATCAGGAAACCAGCTTCTGCCTGAAACCCAAGACTCTGGCCTGTTTTTAAAGGTCACGATAACTCCTACTCTCTGATGTGATGTAAATTGCAGGACTTTCATCTACTTTACTCTTTGTTTAGCTGGAGTTGCTGTTGTAGTTCACTCTTCCCTCGGTCCTGTGGGCTCCTGTGCGTCCCGCCGACAGCTGTTGCAGCAGCTGGAGAGGACGTTCAGGGATGTATGAGATTATCTCACACTGTGTTGATAAAAAGTGATTGTCACGAGCGCCGTGGGGATGTTTGTCCAGTGCAACACCAGACTTCAACTTTGAAATAAGGTCACTTCATTATCCTCATTAATCTTAATGTTCAAACCCCAATCCATCAATGGTTTGACTTTTCATTTCATTTTAAGAAGTTTAAATCATCCATTCATTCATTATCTAAACTGCTGGGGCCATTTCAATGTCAAGAGAAAAAAAGTTGTGTAAAACTTCTTCTAAGTTCCTGGGAGTCACTCAGAAGTCCTTGTGTTTTTTTTCTCTTTATATTCTTTTAATAGCTCCATTTAAAAATAACATTACGCTTATTATTATTTCTCAAGCAATGTTGTAGCTGCATCAGCAGTTCTCAGGACAAGCCAAACCCATCAGTGCACTGTCACTGTTAGTCACTGTGTGTGAGAATGACTCCAATGACTCGACTCAGGCCTATGTCCAGGACTGGAGTGATAAAAACCAGCTATAGAATTATTATTTTCACTGAAAGAGAATCACTTTAAAGACACACTTTCCCAGGACAGGCTCCATCCAGAGGTCAATAGTCCAACTTTTGTTTACAGCGCCGACAAAAAGAGAAGACAACAAATGTGTGAACTGACAAGGTACAGTAATATGACAGTATAACTTTTTGTGTAGATGTGTCCAGTCTTTTAGTTCACTGTGTACATGTGTAGTATGTGCACAATGCTCAAAATGCTGTTAGGGCACTTTAAATCAGAAAGGTGCATTTATTCTATTCTGACATTTCTAAGATTTTTTGTCTGGAAGCAGGATTAGACAAAACTACTGTTCTGAGCTGTGGGTTAGAGGTTAGGGGTCAGGGGTCAGGGGTCAGGGTAGAGTTAGGCTGTAGGAACAGACACACTCCCTCATTATTCATCTCCATTCATCTCAAGACGTAGTGAGGTTTGATAAGAAATGCTAAACAACCTTTTGTCAGTCCTAGTCTATTGTGAAACTTACTCAAGACGTAAAACTACGCTCTTCTGTCCCATTATTGCCCTGGACGGATGATAATAACTACCCCAGCTGATGAGTATTATTATACATGTAGAATAAATAGGTGTTATTATCAGGTATGACACACTGCAGCCTCTATTCTCTGTAATTACATCCTTTATTTGTTACCAGGAGCGTCAGCTTGTTTGACAAAGATATTTTTCTTTCAAGACGTCAGTGTTGGAGGATTTTGTATCAAGAAATGCCGTTATTTTCCTAATTTGTGAAGTTTTTGTTCAAGTTTTCCCCCCGAACAAGTCCAACAGATCAGGTTTTTTCAAGTTAATACGCCTGTAGGTCAATTAATTGTTCTTATTAAGCACTATGCATTAGAGCTCATTAGTCTCCATACTTTAAAGGGTACAGAAGACATTTAATCAAAATTTTAAATTGCTATCACATGGAGATATTTTTCATTTATGTCCAGCTGTATCTCTGAGGTTCTTTCAGCACTGTTGTCCTTTCACAAACTGGATTAAATGTTCATGGTATTTAAAAGTGATGGCTCAGCAAAACGCCATGCAAGTAAAGAGAAAAAGAAAAGAGTCGATCTGTGCAAAGAAAGGTCTTGCTTTTGAATTAACCTCGTTGTGAAGTCCGGTTCAAAACAGAAAAGTAGAAACAGTGACCTTTGAGACGCCACACTGGGTTTCACTTCACGACTTTGGGGCTTTTCCTGAAGATGGTCAGTGCTGGATAAAACATGTTGGGACTAGGACCAATCAGGATGCGTTTTAATTTAGAGAGTGTCATATCTACAGCTCAATTATAGTTACATTTTTAGAAGTAATAAAGATATGTATATATATTTATGTTTTTGTTAAGGTTATGATTTAGTTCCATTAAAATTTAAAAACGCAAGACACGGTGCACTGTTTGCTTTCCTTAAAATGAGAAATACGAACCCAAAGTGCAACTAAGCGGGTGGTAAAATGGGTAAATGTTAAGGGTGTGACAAGATTGACTCGTGCTACAAGATCTTGTGAGTTCAATACTTGACAAGATTTCTCGTCGAGGTGAAAAGCTGTCTTTGGGTGAGCTCAGTCTTAAAGATGCACCTGACACTTTTAAGTCGTCTAAGTGACATTACACAAACAATATGTTAAAACTGTAAGAAAACGATGCTGTACACTGAGGCTAACACCAGCTCTAACCACAGGTTTAACCAGATACGCCTGGAAATAATAATAAAATCTTGTTTCCTGAACCCGATCTCGTGTCTCGTCACATCTCTAACAGAAACACATGTAACTCTGAACCTCAACATTTGGAAGCACTCGTATTTTTGGTAGCAGACATTTTTTCCCTACTGAACTATATCATATTTACCCAACGGCATTACTACATTATAACTTTGTTACCATGGTGACGGTGAACTTAAGTGCTTATGTTTTTTAAGCACTGGTTCAACCTTTATAGACAAAACGTAGATTGTGAATGACTAATACAGGTGTCTGTCATATTTCCATACAGAATGGAACAAATGCAACTGAGACGAAATCATTAACATAATTTGTAACAGGATTTATTATTGTTATTTGTAAAGTAATTGTTGTTATTTCTACAGTTCCATTGAAGAAGTAACTACAGCAAAGGACCTCTTTACAATTGTTTTTTACTTTTTTATACAGGGTATGGGTTTAAGTGACCGGTGACAATAGTTTAAAAAGCTGGATATTCGTTATTAAAAGTTGGTTTAAAACACAACTGTGAAAAAGTTGGCCTTAGAGAAAGTCTGTGTCTGGAGTGTCCCTAAATTGTCACCGACTGTAACTTCATATTTCACATAAATATTCTGACAGTGGGCCCTGGATATGGAGATGATGCAAAAGGAGAGAGATTGTGGAAAATGTAGCTCAAACCCTGGCAATAAACTCACCCCATGTGAAAGTAACACTATTGCAGCAGAAGTATAGTGTTGGATAGAAAATATACGACAAAATATATCAAAACCCTAATAAAGTCTGCACCGGATACAAAACTTCAGCTTTTAATTTGTCACGATTCTGCAGAATTTTGACCCACACAGGCTGCCGTAGAGCCCTGTTTAATCCACAGACATGTCATTATCTGTGTTTTCACCTCAAACAAACCACATACAACAGTTCAATTGACAGCTTTCACTTGAGTTTGTTTTAATCAGACCAAATGTGTCAGGTTTGAAAGCACTCGAAGTCACGGGTCTTGCTGCCATCTTTTAAAAACACGACATTGAGAGTTTGCAGCAGTGCAGTGCAATTCCTCAAAAGCCACCTAGTTTTTCTGCTTTCAGTGCAACTTGTGCTTCTCTAAAAGGAAGCAGTGTTTTTTTTAAGTGTCTTTTAAAGTCTGTAAAAAACACGAGCTCAGTTTTTTTGAACAAAGAGAAGCTGTAGAAGCAGATTTTGAGGAAACACTAGTGGTGATGGAAAAGGCTGCTACTAGATAACGACACTTTGAATACTGAGGAGGAGCGTGCATGTGAGGGTGCACGTTCGGAGAGAGACCGCTGACTCAGCCCGAAGCAGAGACACGGCCGCTAAACAGATGGGTGTTTTCTTCTGCAACAAAGCTCAAACACTAAAGGCCTGACAGAGCAGCACTTCCGACACTTCTGCAAAAAATCCAAACGTACGTATCATATTTTCGCGAATGATGAATGAATGACCATGATGATGATACATGATTTAATTTAACTAATGACAACAGTGTGACACTGCAAGAGCTCTCCGATGTTGCTCTTGTTTGTAGAATCTGCACGTTTTCAGCAAAGGAATAGTCGCTATTTATTAATGTATTGTTTTAAAACTGTCTAAAGCCCTAATGTTTCTGATTTATCAAAACAGTTTCTAGTAGAGTATAGATGTCAATGTGATGTTTGTTGTCAACTGATGTTTGTTTTTGAAAAGAAGCTACCAAAACCGGCAAGTTTGGAACAAAAAAAACATGTCTTCTGAAACGGTAGGGTCATAATAGTGTATTTTTACAAATATGACTTTGCTAGGCTCCAGTGTATTGGTCTATTTCTGCTCCTTCTATTTGAGCCCTAAAGAGTGTCACTCATGTAATGTCTGCATGTCCCAGTGACAGGAACTATATATGATTTATTTTGAAGGTTTCTGTCCAGCTGAGGGTCCTGTGTGAGTGAGACAGGCCTGATTCTACCAATATCCTGTCTAGGAACCATTATATGACTGAGAATATATATTTTGGGGCTAAAAGTTACACCGGGTGGCTTTAAAATCTATTTTTACATATATAATATACACATATACACATGGTAATGCATCAATACCTCGTGTGGTGTCTCAGGATTACCCTGCTGCATTTAAAAATAAACAGCCACTGGTCTGGACCATGGACTCACTGTAGACACCAGCTGTTAGCCAGTTAGCCTCAGCAATGCTAAATGCTATGCTTTTTAAATTATCTACAAAAGATCAATGCACTGACGCTGTGAGTGAACAGAAAATATGAGACCAAGGATGTGGGACTCTGTTGCTTTTGATACCTTGAATTTCCCCTTAGAGACAAGCTTTATTTATTTATTTATTTATTTGTACTTAAGGGGTTTAGTATCATCTTTTAAGTCACTTCTTAAAACCCATTTTTTTCGTCTTGCCTTTTTATAATACTTGTTTTTATCTCTATTTATTCTGTTGTTCATGTATTGTTTTTTGTAATCCTTTTGTTGTTAAGCACTTTGTAAACCTTGTTTTTAAAAGTGCTATATAAATAAAGATTATTATTATTAGTTATTAGCCATTCAAAATTATATTTACTTAACACTAGACAGCATTTCAGAACAGGGTTCAAATAATCCTACGCTAGTGGCCCATGTGAGTTTATAATTAGGGTGAGACTGGACTTCTCCTACAGTATGAGTTTAAAATGTTTTCCAGGTGTCTCTTCAATGGCCCATTATGCACCAGTCTTTGTGGAAGTCTTGAAAACGTTGGTCTAGTCTTGGTCTTGGTGATGGCCCTCATTGTCTTTCATTAAAATCCCTTGAAGCTGAAGTCTGTGTGCACTGACAGAGGTTCGATCCAGTAAAATCAGCTGCATTCAAGACAGTGGCTCTTGTGATGTGACTGGTCTTAGATGTCAATGTGAGTCTTGTTGGCCGCGGCGCTTTGTTAAGGTCATCCTCTCTCACAGCTGTTTGGTTGAAGTGCCGCGTGCTCGTTAGCGTAGCGGCTAAAGGCCAGCACTAACAATGTGAGCAACAGACACGACGGGATGCACTGGACACAATGACCTTTACTGGAGATGGCAGGAGATCGGTGAACGGGAAACAAGTTGAAACAATGGCAGAGAGTCTTTTGAACAAGGAATTAGATAGGACATAAACCAGAGAGGAAATGCCAGACTCTAAACAAAAAGAAAATGACTGTGAAATACTTAATACAGGCATAAAGTCTATCAATCATTTTGAGAAAAAAGGTGTTTCAGAAGAATACAAAAGAGGAAGTCAATTACAGGCACAATTTTCCTATCACTCAACCAAAGGAGTCATTTGGACATCATCTTATTGTTTCATATGAGAAAAATCTGGACCAAACTCCCTCAATGCAGCAAAAAAACAGACCCTGCTTAGTGCTAATATGTGCACAGTTTCCATTTTGCCTTTTATAGACCACACTGATAGATTTAAAGGATAAATAAGTAACTTTACCTAACATTAACCGAGCCAAAGCAGTGATGGAAGGCAGTAGATTATTTACATCCAGTAAAATCAGCCAAAGCTAACCTACAGAGCTAACAAACATCAACATGCCCACTCCAGAGACAAATACAACTAACCTCCTGCTAGCTTTCACCTGAACACAACACGTGCCTATTGAAGGAGTTCTGTCTTCTGATTGGACAAAAGGGGACGGGATACCAAATGTATTCTTGGGTTGTTGCAAAGCAGAGGTACAGGGAGCCATGTTACTGAATCCTAGATCTTACTAAATTCTAACATTGCTCCATTAATAAAGCATATTGGCAGAAATTGCACCAACGTTTCACTGTGGTCTGTAATGACACTGGCTGCATCTGGACGGACTCTAATGGAGGTTAACCTCAGGTCAGGAGCCACGCGTCGCCGCTCTGCTGGACATTAGCATCGACTACACGTCCGTGATGAATGGACCAATCAGAGACGAGCTCCTGGGGTCAGCTGGCAGAAGGCGAGCACGTTAGCGTCCAAGGTCGGGAGGAGGGCTACGGAAAGGACTGTGAAGGTCAGGAGTCCAGAGACAGTGAAAAACACCCACTGAATAATTCACACAACGGTCCTTGAACTAAACACTTGACTCGGACCACGGAGATTACCATCTAACCCTGAGGTGTCAGAGTCCTTTTGATAAAAGGGCCACACGACTAAACAAGAATAACAAAACAACCAAAGATCTGATTTAATCTGACGCCATGTTTACCTTTAATAAGTCATGTCTGATTGCGCCGTTATCCTCAACAAACAGAGGCAAAGCTGGTTTACTGTACGGTTTATTCCTGGGTTGCCATCATTTCAAATCTACGGAAACATGTTTGTGACAGTCATTGTGAATTCAGATGAAAGAGCAGCTTTGAAATGTGTTAAAATGGTCAGGAGGGAAAAAAAACATTAAATGATCAAAATTACCCTAATATAACACAAAATAGGGATGTTTTTGGTAAAGATGGGTTGTCATTCAATCATTTTAAAACGCTGGTCTACGGAAAAAAGAGACATAAAATAACATCTCCAGGTGCAAGGCCAGCGTCTACAGTCACACACCTGGCTCCAGAAAAGGTCAGTTCAACAATAGATGAATACAATTATTGCAAAAGGCCAGATGTGTACCTAGAGTTTTCAGTTCAAGCTTTAAACTAATAAGGACACTGCGCCATGACAGATTTACAGACCAGCTTATTCCCATCTGTCTGACCTTTAAACGGCTTAATCTGTCAGGTTTTTCAAAAAGTCTTAAAAAAGGACAACAATTATCTTTAACAGGAGTTAAAATTTACAGAGTTTTAAGTGTGAAACAACAATAATGTGAGTCTTTCTAATGCAGCTGTCATATTACTGCTCGGGAACTGAGTCCATTATGAAAATGTCCAGAGCTTGGTAACAATTCTTAAGTTTGAGAAAAAGTTTTTCAACCAAGAGTGAGAGATCCTGTCAGGTACACTCGAGGAAGAGCTGTGAATGCATACTGCTTAATGCACTCTGGGGTCTTTTCCATAAGATTAGTCCTAAAACCACTTTATTAAAGGTCCTATGAGGTAATAAAGTCCCACAAGTCGAGCCACAGTTAAATATTAAACCTCCAAGAACATCTCTTTAACACTTGAATTAAGGAGTGGAGACGTTAACGCAGGAATACACCACCTTTCACCTCCTTTTGACGCAGCAGGTGGATAAAAGTTGAGGATAATTAAAGGAGAGAACGAGCGAACTGTGAGGCAATTACCTCTCGCTGCATTAGGTGTGTTTTACCAGAGTCACAAAGTGAACTGAGGAGCAGCAAGGACCAACCAACACAGAATTAAATATGAGGATGACAGGACAGAAAAGCATTTTGAAATCTCATTTTGTCTCCAATTAAATCATTTCTCCAGAAACAATCGCCTACTGTGGGAAAAATAATGCACAAAGCATGAAAAAGACAGATAAAGGACTGTAATATTCAATATTTTAATAAGCTTTTTCAATCTCGTGTGAGCCATGCTTTCAGTTGGCTAAATATATTTTTTATTTGCGATTTATAAAGTTCTTTCATCTGATAAAACTAGATGGACAGTTGTAAAATGAGTGATTGTTGTTGTTGATTTGTCAAATGTTAAGGCTGACCTTAAACCTGCTCCGGACCAGGTTAAAGTTCTTTCATAAACTTCCAAAATCACAACAAAATAAGCAGAAAATAGTGATGTACATGATGAAGCTTGTAAAGTAAATTAGCTAAACTCTAAAAGGTCATACAAACTTTACATTTGAGGTGTTAGAGTTATTTTAAACACTTGCTGGTGGCTGTGGGTGAGGAAACAGGCCAAGGACGTGTTAGCGCTGGTTAAGGCTTTATGTGGCAGAAGTTCTGGGGCAGCAAACCAGAGCAGTGTGTACGTTTCTTGAAGCACAGCTGTTTTACACGTGACCCATATTTACTCTGAACTGTTCCCTGCTCACTGCATCATCCCAAATAAAAGACGCTACAACAATCAAACAGATCATGTTACTTACTGAATGAATTAAGCCGATACATAAAGATTGTTTTATCTCAGTTTCTGTTCCTGTTTATCATTTTCCTGTAACTCTGCTCAACCAAAAGCATCACAGAATTAATATGACTAAATTCTGGTGATTATGTAGTGTCTTTAGCATCTGCAGAGTCCTAATGGATATTATTTGAGCTGCTCAGTGGGGTTTTTATTTGTTTTTTCATCATCCAAAATTAAAAGCTTGAATTAGTTGAATTTATCACACGGCCCTAACACAAACCAGTTCCCTTCAGTCCTGACACTGAACTTAGAAAATCTCTCAAATCTTTCGTTATCAAAAAAACATAGCCGACTGTGGTGATGTTACAGTTTGTGCTGCTTTTTATGGGAGAAAATAAGCGCTGGATAAAGCTGAAGAGACTGTAAGCCTGA
The DNA here is from genome assembly GCA_036850595.1 of Rhyacichthys aspro. Classification (NCBI taxonomy): domain Eukaryota; kingdom Metazoa; phylum Chordata; class Actinopteri; order Gobiiformes; family Rhyacichthyidae; genus Rhyacichthys; species Rhyacichthys aspro. The sequence goes on from CM072151.1 coordinate 5,677,319, forward strand.
AGCGGCGAAAGAAATCAGAGCAACACTAGGTCTGTGCGTGTTTGTCCACCCACACAACACAGATTTTGATTGTAAATATTCAACACAATTTTGAATCAAAGCGGCTTCAACTTTCTTCTGAGTGGATTATATCTGTCGTAACAAACCACAGGAGTATCACGCTTAGAAAACCGGCTGAACTCTGAGGAAAAGCTGGCATAAAATCACCAACACTCATGTAGTTTCCGATTCGTTAAATGTAATTTAAGGAGACTTATGTGATTTTTTTTAAGTCCTCTAACAGCATATTGTAACAGGAATCATCTGTGAGAAAACAAGACCTTAAGACGTCATCAAGGCTTTATTTTCAAGGATTTTAAAAGATGAATTTTCAGTCCTGAACGAGAGCCAGTCACAAAGGAAATGAAGTAAAACAGAGAAAGTGAATATTCAGATCTGAATGCATCTTTTTACACAGAAACAGCACAAAAAAGGAAAATGTAAACAGAGAAAAGTGAGGCAACATGAAACACGGATAAATATTGGCAATTCAATCACGCAATGTTTAACGAGGCAGAGATAATTGTCGTCCTGACGCTGAAGTCGGAGCTAAAAGTTAACAATAAGCTCTAAACTTCAGTTTGGTGACATGAGGAAAAATTGGCCTGGCTTTACTTTTTTAATAAAAGAAAAGCAGAAGTCCCTCTCTCGGATTGTGCCGCTTTAACAGCAGTCTTCAAAACTATAAGGCTGAAAAAGAAGAGTTAATAAGTATTTGGTGAAAAGACTACTCAGGTAACAGATGGAACTGCTTAAGCCCTAATGCTTAATTGCATCATAAGTAGGATTTGAGCTACCCCTTTAAATCTCAGATGACATTTAATTCCTAAAACCTCAATCTCCTCAACAGTTTATTTAAAAGGTTACGTTAGAAAATCAAACCTTAAATAAAAAAGTTTGCTAAAAGAGTTTTGCTGGTTGACTTCTCCATTTGTGTTTGTTTGCTCCTAATGAGTAAAACCTGAATCCTAAAAGGCACAATTCCTCCTGTCTGCACTGAATGGGTCTAGACTGTCACTGGATGAGGGAACTTTGAATTCATCAATCTCACATTTGCACAACCTGCTCCCGACAGAACGGCAGTGTATGAATAGACATGTCTCAATAACAAGAGAAAGAAATACTATTCAAAATGGAAATGTATTAATCACAGAAGATATGAATTAAAATGGTCTGCAGCTATTTCGGTCTGATTATCCGGTTCCCGTGGAAACTGTCAGTGGATGGTGAGACATGGGCAGCAAATTAATGATTTCAGGCAGAGGGGGAAAAAAAAGAAAAAGAGTAAGCATTTTAGTTTCTCCACATTGTAATGGGTTGACATCTTGGTGCCAAACAACACAACAGCACACAATTAAAAAGGTCTAAAAGAGTCTATGCCTCAGGACCCAAACAAATATGATGCTCAGTAACAGTGAAAGACCATATAGGTTCTTATTGACTGCAGGTAAAAGGAAAAATCTCTAATTTTTTGGCTGAATGCATCAAAGTACAGCAGCAGCACTCGTCATGTGTGAAGCTCTGGCTCCTTTGTGAAGCTGTTGAGGTGAGAAGCTAAAGCAGAAGAGAGTTGGAGCAGAAATAGAGGTTTTAAAGTGTTTTTTTTTAACTGGGCTTGTTGTAAATAGTTGTAGCATTAGCCAAAGCAGAGGATTCTTAATGTGGTCGTGCAGTCTGAAGTGCTGACCAGAGACAACAGCTCTTTTTTCGACTCCTTTTTGTGATATTGGTGTGGTTTTCTCTCAGTCTGCCTTATCCCTAATTTATGCTCCACAAACGACAGCAGAAAGAGGAGCCAGTGTCTTCGATGTTTTTGCTGAGCCGGGGTAATTCTGTCAAAAAGCCAAAAGGGCAACCTGAAATTGAGACCAAAAGCACATGGTTAATTTGCAAAGATAAACACAAATCCAGTATTACACTTGTTTTTGTGTACGTACTACTATTCCTACACCTACGCCTCATTAATTCCCCATAACACCGAGCTGTCCCATTAAGAACTACACATCCCACATGTTGCCACTGCTCCTTTTAGATTAAAACACAATGAGAGGCAAGAATATCGCACAGAGAAAAGCGAGAATAACATTTATTTATGAGCACAAATGCAGTTTGGGGAGGATCATAAAGTGGCCAAAAAGGCTGAAATGAACTCTATCTACAATTACTGTGGAGAAACAGGAATGGTGGTCACTAGAGGACAGATGAATTTTGTCAGAAAATGTCAAATTTGATCTCATGTCACAAGATTTCGCAACATTAAAACGTGACAAGATTTCTCGTGGAGGTGAAAAGCTGTTAAAGTGTGAGGGTAAATTTATTATTCATGCCCACTGCGCTTGTAAATCATCTGTGCGGCAACATTTTGGTGTTCTGGTGGCAATGAGAAACAGTAAAAGAGTAATAGACAAGATACAAACAAAGTAAACATTGTAAGAAAGTAATGGCATTCACTGAAGCTAACACCAGCTCTATGTGAAGTTACAGAACAATCCCAGCTTTAACCAAATCAAAATGTCATCTCGTCTCATTGGGTTTGTGTCTCGTCACACTCCTACTAACCACAATTAACGTCTCAACGGACCACACCTTTGCTTTAGATCCAGAAAAGCCGGTGTGTTAGCTCTAAAGAAGACAGACAGAAACATTTAAAAGAGGAAGCGTTAGTAACACTGTGGGTCACTGGAGCTGTCTGTGTGGTCATGTCCACTTTGAAAACCTTGAAATAAATTCGAAGCGTTGTTTGGGGCTTTACACAAACTGCTGCAGTAAATGAGGACCAGCCCCAAGAGACACGGCTCTGGGAATTTAAACAACGGCAGCAGGTGGATAAACCTCTCCAAGTAACACGGGCTGTAAATGAGAAGTCACAGAGGCTATAAATACAGGCCTTTTCATAAATTCATCAAAACAACACCGTTTAATATACTTGTTTTGCTCACAGACATTCCCGTCTAGAATTTTTATGACTATTTAATATGAAATGTATTTATAACTGTGAACAGACGGCAAATTTTAAACAACTTCCTTTCATCATGATGTGAATTAATCAAAACTTTAGAGAAAAATACTGCTAAATTGGGTTAAAAAATCTAGGACTTTCACATGGGAGCACAGAGTTTTTGGCAACAGGCGTCAAATAGGGATGGTTTTTAATTTGTAAATAGTGGGTCAAATTTGTGATGGTCCCTAAAACTTCACGTCCATTCAAATTAGAAGATAGTGTTTATAATTTAATGTGTCCGTGTTCATCCAGCCTTTCGTCTCTAAACCTTTCACTTCGGCAAATCCACTGTCACGGCTCCTTCACGCTGCTCTTGCTAAATTAAACCCAGGTCTCTTCAAGTTGCTCAGAAAACATTGAGATAACTCCACTCCGTCTAATACGCAAATGTTAATGACAGCATTTAACATTTATATCTAAATGTTAATGGCCGTATTTAACACGGAAACGGCCTGTGTTCTTCACTGCTGATAATTGCCCATTAGAATGAATGTAATTATAGCGCTGGTGCATTTCATCAAAGCGTGGTAATCATCTTGTGGAAACTCAGGCTCAATTTGGGGGTGAAAAAAAGAGAGATTGGACACTGGCTGGAGGTGCACACTTTGAGAAGGTGAGAGTAGAATCAGTTATTGATCTGAGGGCGATGTTTATGAGACACCTCTTGACTCTGGAGCCTGTTTAATGACCCGTTTAACCAGCACCTGCACTCTGTCGCTCAAACCCACAGCTTCACTAGTAAATCTAGCTTTAGCACTAAATATTGCTCAATATGTGATAAAACGCAGAGCAAAGCACCTCACATTGGCATTCCTCACGTGTCACAAGCTTTACATCCTTCATTCAGCGTCAGATACAACACTGTTCCACTGTAGCCGATCAATAGCACAAATCCAACTTGTTCACGGATTTCTTTGTGTATGATTCACAACAACAGTCCCAACTTACTGCGTTAAATGCTCCTTTATGTATAATTTAACGTGTTAGGCTAGAAAGAGCTATATTGAAGGTATTTCTGAGCATTTACACATCAAAAACTCTCTCATATGGAACATGTCAACAGCGTGGCTAATTAGTGCAAGTAAACGAGATAAAAAGCAGATCCAGATTTCACTTCAATCACATTATTTCACAGTAGTTTTCAAGCGGTTGTTTGGCTTGGCACCACCTTATCGCTCCAGACGGTGCTCTGAGGTCAACAAAACAATTGCCCCTGACAGTCCCTAGATCCAGGCTCAGAAACAGAGGATACAGCCTTTTGGTGGCGGCCTCTGAGCAACTGAAACCATGTTGAACTCAGAGGTGTTCAAGTCTGTCAGGTAAAAACAAAAGAAGAGTAACCACCCACTGGTAGTTCTGCAGTGCGATTATTTGACTGGGACATGTTTTGAAAAGGCCACAGCTGGATAATAATGTCCTCTTTGTGAATAGTGACCATATCCTGACAATAAGCAACAGATAATGTGATTCAAAGAAAATATAGCTAAAACTTTAAATGATAAAAGTGATTTAGGCTCAATAATAAAAAAGGGTGTTTTGTTCAGGGGCGTGTGCAAATTATAAAGACTATATAAATCAAACATTAAAAGCAAAAGCTACAAGATTGGTCCAACAAAGCTCTATTCTGCAGAAAATTACAGTCATTTTTAATTCACATCTTTGTTACAAAAGCTGCAATAATTGGCTTATTTGTAACGAAACAGGCATCCAACATCTATTCCATAAAACCTTTAAACCAAACACAAAAAACTTAAACGCTATATACAATCTGAAAGTGTAAAGCATTACAATCAATCAGCGACACTCTTTCTAACTCGAGACAAATGAGTCGTTTTCTGCTGAATTGAATTGAGCTCTGTCTACACACTCATATCCGTAAGTGACCCAATATAATGTGAAACCGAGTGGGTTTACTTAGAATTATAATTATTCAACAACAACACTCGCTCTTTTACCAACTCACTCTAGAGACACTCCACTCTGGACGTTACTCACGTCTTATTGTCGTAAAATTCAACAAGTTAAAAGTGACAGAGAGCAGTAACAGAAAAGAGTGTTGCACAGTGTATAATATTCATTCACCAAACTCATAATCTAGAGAATAAAATGATCTGAAAATGGCATAATTAGAGTCGGAGGAAACTGACCTGCTCCCGACCAGATTAGACCCACTTGTGTTCAACAGAGCGAGCTTCACCAGGAATCTTGCTTCATAAAACTGAGAAATGTTTGAGAAATGTTTGCTGTTTTGTATTTTTCCTTTGCGTTTTTACCTCAAAGGCACTTCTCTGTTGAATTATTGCTGTGTGTTCTGCTGGGCTTCACCTAAAGATTGGTTACACTATTTTGCCGAATAAAAAGAAACTGCTTAAATGAAGGTATTCAAGGTTTTTTATTTAATTACAATTTAACTGTGCAACAGGGTATATTTAATTATTCCCGGTCATATCTGTCGTGTTTGCCTGAGGAAAGTTGCAATAAAATATGTACCAAACCAAACGGACCATTTACCAAAATAAAATAAAATGTGAGTCAGTGACAGTATTTTTCAGGTTGATATAAATTACACTCCATATTCACCGAGTCAAAATGTGACTGAGGAAAAAAACTATTTGTGTTTTCCCCAGATACAAACTATCTATAAACCCCATCTATTTTCTGTTTCCTCCCGAAAAATTGCCTTCGATCCCCGACCTGTGTGTCCCACGTTCAAACACTGCACCAGGAAAATCTATATCCCGTGTAACAGAGGAAGGGCTCGGAGCCAGGAAGTGTGAACAGCTTTATTAGCCTCGTCCTCATATTCATTCTGCACTTTGTGTGGGAATATCGATCTGTGTTTAGAGAATAAAAACGGCCAAAACAAACACAAATGTCTGCCGTTTTTCTAATAAACCTCACTTAGGATGAATGCTGCTGCTGTATGTGGCCTTATTCCTCGTCCTGTCCGCGTAAAGGGAAGACAAATCCCACTTTCCCCGACGTGTCTCGGCTCTGGTGTCGCAATAAACCATCGGGCGCTGAAAATCTGAGAAGCCTTTTCTTCTCTAAAGCTGCAAACAGGCCACAGAGCTGCTCCGAAAGCCCCACATCAGCATCCAGACAACGGTCCCTCTACAGCTTTTATTGTCTTTGTAAATCCAAGTCCAGTTTATATCTCAGTGGAGAAGAGGCAGATCTATGGGGGAATGATGTACTCCGCTAATATAACTCCAAAGCATTGCCATATACTTGTATCTACTGTATAATTCTGGGAGTAGTAGGAGAAATGTACTGTGGACACTACAGGGCTGGATGTTTAATCCTAAGAGGTATACATTTATATTCATTGGACTTACATTTCACAATACGGTTGTAAAATATTCCAGTGACAATATGACTTGTGATATCTAAATGCCCCCTTTGGCATTGCAATATAATTGAATTTAACTGAGTTACTGCTTTTACATTTGGCCCCACATTCAATTTAAACCTCTGCAAAATGTCTAAGTCTGTCACATGGAATATTAGGTCATTATTGCAATAGAGGATATTACCATAACAAGAAATATGAGATATTGTGTGCAGTCCTCAAAAACCTACAACACATCCTGCCACCTTAGAAAGAGAAAACACTCATCCAAATCTTTAAAATCCTTTTGGTCACAATCTGTATTGGACTATTTACAAAGCATATAGTTTGTTTGAACATTTTAAAGTCACACTGCATCACTTTTAGTCAATAGAGGGCAGTAGAAGCCACATACACATGGAAAATATCCAAGCAACAAGTTTGTAATAAAAAAACATGTCTTCTGAAATAGTATGGTCCAGTGTATTGGCCTATTTCATTCAAACTTTTTGCCAAATTTGATGAGAAGAAAATGTCCAAGGGCCGACAGTTTCTTCTTATTTTACTCTTCTTCCGCAAGTACAGGTTCTGGTTGGATTTGAACAGGTTTTAGTTGAATTTGAACGAGTTTAGGTTGGATATGAACAGATTTTACTTGGATTTGAAGAGGTTTTAGTCACATTTGAACAGGTTTAAGTTGGATTTGAGCACGTTTTAAATGGATTTGAACCTGTTTATATAAAGCTGCTGCTGTTGGAGCCATAAACCATACATTTTATCGCTGAAGCCGCACAGGGGCATGAGGGCTATTTGAATACCGTAAAGCATTTTTTTATTTCTGTGTGTGTGTGTGTTTATTATTTACTATGAATTAAAAATATGATGTGAATAAGATGTAATCAAAGGCATAAGACCCAGGAGTGCATCTGGACTGAATTCACCTGAACAAAAGATCTGTATGTGTTCAAAGCCGTATGCAAAATACACCGAATTATTGAGTATATTCTGATTTTTGTTCACGTTCATCTACAGCTTAGAGTTCTCATCTCGAGCTAATGCACCTACCGCCTACATTCTGACTTTCTCAAGACAAAAATATCACTTTAAACTTAAGGAAAATGAATATAAATCCCCTGATACGGTTCAACCCTTCCCTTTCTCTATTTTTGTGAAGGAACTGTACGTTTCTATGAACCATATGTGTTGTTCACTTGTTGTTTTTCGCTGCGATTCCTGTGAGAGGTACAGTGTCTGCCGCTCAGAGATGAAAATGCTCCACTGCGTCGCTCAGAAACTCAAAGAGAGACACACTTCCTATTTTGTCTCGGCTTTTCTCTAGCCTCGAGGCACATTCACGCAGTCAAACCCGAGAACAAATTACAACTGAAAACACTTTGAGGCCTGTCTTTTTAAATAAAACTCCGCTTCATCATCCTAAATGTGAAATGCGGGTTTTAATGGACCCTGCTCTTTAATATGGCAATGAAATCTTCCAATAAGTCATTGAGAGTGAGCCGCATTAAGCCTAAATCAGCAAAAATGATCAGATGTCATAACTTCCTCCGTCTCGTTTCCTCCGAAGCCTTTAAAAAGAAATGAGTGTCTTCTTAAAGGATTTCACAGCTAATGTTAGTGCGACTGATGAGTTGGAGGTAATATAAGCAGCCAACCTTAAAATAAGATGGAAATCTCACAAAGTCTTTCATCGCAATTTAATTAAACCTTGTCACAGCCCTAAACTATTGTAAAGTACGGCTAGGAAACTAGTTTAACTACGTTCTACAGGAGCTTTTCATCACATCCTCCACGAACTCTCCTCTTGGCTCTACATTGAATCCTGGTTTACTTAAATGTAGTGTTTCGTTTAGTCTTAAGCATTAATGGTACGATGACTGGTTTCAAGGGGACTGCATCTGTATTTGTTGCTGAAGGTTTCTCTGCCAATTTCCAAATAAATTAATACTACAGCTTATGTCCCATTTACCTGGAAATCTGTATTCAAGCATATACAGCACACATGTCAAACTCAAGTGTGGCCCTTTGCAGTGTTTTATGTGGCCCTTCAATACATTTAGAGGGTGATATTTTTGGGTCTAGTTTTAGTTGGATTTGAACAGGTTTTAGATGCATTTGAACAGGTTTTAGATTGGGAGGATCAAACCCAACTAAAATATGTTCAAATTCATCTAGTACCTGTTCAAATCCATCTAAAACCAGTTCAAATTCAACTGAAACCTGTTCAAATCCATCTAAAACCTGTTCAAATGCATCTAAAACCTGCTCAGATTTGACAAAAACCTGTTCAAATCCAATTAAAACCTGTTCAAATTCATCTAAAACCTGTTCAAATGCATCTAAAACCTGCTCAGATTTGACAAAAACCTGTTCAAATCCAATTAAAATCTGTTCAAATCCATCTAAAACCTGTTCAAATCCATCTAAAACCTGTTCAAATCCAATTAAAATCTGTTCAAATCCATCTAAAACCAGTTCAAATTCAACTAAAACCTGCTGAAATTAAACTAAACCCTGTTGAAATGTGACTAAAACCTGTTCAAATCCATCTAAAACCTGTTCAAATCCATCTAAAACTGTTTTTAATGGAGTAAATTTAAGTTTAAGGTAACCTTTGTAAGACTCAAATGAAGATGAAATCTCAAAATCTAAAAAAAAGCTTACAAATGTCACCATCTTCGGCCCCTATCACAGCCCTTCACCACTTTGACTTTAACACCACTGATATACAGCATTTAAATAGTGTGATACCATCATATTTTCCTGATTATTTCCTCATCGATCATCCTACCATCAGAATCTCATACTGTCCCACTCCTGAGTTTGGTTGACGCTTGCCTTGTTAAAGCTACACAGATTCAAGCTGCTCATTTTAGGGTGTGTCCACGTGTTCATTTGGTTTCGGGTCTATTTAGTTGGGTCCACCGAGCGTTCACAACTGACATGTTAAATTGCAGACCAAACAACAAAAAACATGGCCTTTCTCCAGAAACACACTAGATGGCGCTGTCAGCCCAAACACAAAGACACTTTACTCCTCATTGCTCCACGTTCACCCTTTGCTCATTTTGTTTTGTTGATGTACAATGTTTTTTTGGTTTGTTTAGATGACTGTGGTGCACTCTGGGTTCACATTTTAATCAAACCATACACGAGTTCAGTCGGAAGCGCTCTGAAGGGGTCTCGGAGCATGTTTGGTGCACACTGGGGTTTGTATAAGACGGCTGGTTTATTTTGGGATTAGATCTGATTTAATCCTGGCTTATATTACATTGGTTTAGTCCTAGTTAAGTTCTTTTTCAGTTCTAGTTCATTTTGGCGTTTTGTCCTGTCACTCCTAACACAAACTCCAGGATGTTTCTCAGAACATTTAGGGTCACAGAGGGGTGTGGCGTCTGACCTTCTCTCCTGTTGACTTTAGCGAACACTGGACCGTGGCTGGAGCTCAGCTGAGACGAGCTCCTGAAGGACGACGAGGGCAGACCTGCCACCAGCGGACTGTCACACACCTCTGCAAAAGAAAACACAAGGAAATACACACGTGAGAAGAAAAAGGGTTTGGAAATGAAAACTAAAAGCTGGATCTCTCTTAGGTTGGGTTGATACAGTGAGGTTTGGTTTGGGTAAAACCTGAAGAGGCTTGTGTGTAGGGCTGCAGCTATCGATTATTTTAGTAATCCAGTATTCTAGCGATTATTTTTTCGATTAATTGATTAATCTAATAAGAGATACTAGACTTTTTTTAAGTAAATAACATACCTCAAATAAACAAGCGTTTTGAGCTTTGAAAAAAATGTTTTATTGCACATTTTAAATGCATTGTAAATGGCAAAAACACCCTCAAAATTCAATGCTCAGAACATGGCATTTAAATTTATTTTTTTTTAATAAAAAAAAAAGTGACAATGCATTTTGTTGAAAAGTGCAATTGTAATACAAAACATTTGTAAGAACATGAACAATGCTTATGACAGTCAGCTGTCTGGATTAGCTTAAGTTTCAATGAACATATGACTGTTACAGTGCAGGAAGGTCAGCATATCTACATATATCTCATATATACATGCTCAGAGCTCAGACTCGCCCTACGGTCTCAACAGGTTTTATCTGCCATCCCAGCCTGCAATCACGAACGTGTACAGCTGCATGTGCAGCGGCTAAAGGGTCCCGGACGGAACTAGCGTTCCACGCAGTTCCACGGCGCTGCGGGCCAGTCTGTAAATTAAGCGAAGCCTCGAGGCAAAAAAAATAAATTGAATCTTTTTACTAATCGAATTACTCGAATTACTCGATGAATCGTTTCAGCCCCACTTGTGTGATGTGCTGTGTGCAGGAGCGCAGCAGCCACATCATATGAGGAGTACTAGTGGAGAAAGGTAAGATGAAAAACTCTAAACTTAAATGGGGAGTATGCAATTAGTGAAAAGAGAACAGTTCAATCACCTAACGGCTTATTGTAACAGGAATCATCTTTGAAAAAACAAGAACTTAAGATGTCATCTAGGTTTTATCATCAAGGATTTTAATAGATGAGAATATTCAGTCCTGAACTGGAGCTTCGGGCAATCACAGCTCACTTCTAGAAAAAGGAGCGCTATCATTGGTCGACACTGATGTCAATAAGGAAGTAATGGCTAACGATAAAACAGTGAAAGTGTACATTCAGAGCTGGATGTCTTTTTACAGCAAAGCAACACTAAAAACAAAAACATAAACAGAGGAACAAGGGCAACGTGAAACAGAGAAATATTGGCTTCAATCACAGAGTTTACGGTAAGCCCTAAACTTCAGTTTGGTGTAATCTATCAGTATTTTGTGAAGGAAAAATGTTCTAGTTTTACTTTATTAATAAAAGAGACACAGGAGAGGTCCCTCTGCTGCTGTTGGTGGAGAGTGGAGTCTGAGACAGGAACAAACAAATAAAATTGACTAGACATTTTTAATTAAGAGAGCTGCAGCAGTTTTAGGGATTGACTTTACATTGCCTCACTTTATGCTTGTGTTCAATGCAGTGTATAATGTGGACTCAGTGTTTTGGTTCTCAAAGCTAGAGCTGTACATGTTGCATTGAAATGTGAGCTGAGTTGAAGAAAGTACATTTAGCTTTAGCTCTTCTTGCAAAATGACTGTTTATCTGAAGGAAAAGAAAATGCCGTTTTGTGTTTTTCCTTTCGATCGTCATTTTTGCCCAAGAGAAGATTTTTTTTCGTCTAAACAACAAGCTGTAGTGTTTAGTTTGAATTGTATAAGAATCAACAAGAAAAGACATGGCAGCATACAAACTGGTTACTATTATGTTTACAATAATCCCTAAAAGGACTGTTCCATAAACACTTGTTTGACTTTTGTTTTTTTATATTAAGAAAGGGTTGAGACCTTCCACATCTTTTAAATGGGTAATCAGACAATTATCTGGAAAATAATTCATCGCTGCTACAGACTAAATTATGTGTCATTCAGAGATTACTTTATGATGACAGGCAATTACAGAAGAGGATCTGACCAATTACAATAAAACAAATCCTTGTGAAGTCTTTGTAAATTTGTTCTTCTGATGGATATTGTATTTCAACCACGGAGCTCAAAGCCATTCGAGAAATGATGGATGAGAAAAGTTGTTATAAACCACGAATAATTAAAAATAAATAAATAAATGTGGTGGCTTGATGGTCTATGGCATGTGTCAACTCAAGGCCCAGGGGCCAAATGCGGACCTTTGCAATGTAATGGAAAAATTCCCCCGAAACGAAAGCTCATTTTACTTAGACTCCTGCAAAATCCATTTAAAACTTAAGTCTCTGATGTCACATAAAGTTTATTCATTTTGCAGGAGTTAATGGAAATGCATTTCTTTGGACTTTATTGAAACAAAGTGGCCCTTTTTTTCTTTAAAACACAAAAACATATCCCACCCAAAGACAGGTTCCACATAAAATACTTCACTCATGGCTGAATGGAGTCATGAACCCAATGTAAATATCCAAACTCCACAAACTGTGCTGTAAAAGTGTACAAAAAGGATAAGTGTGAAATACTGCTGAACTAATGTAAAGGTGAAGTGAGTGTCAGACCTCAGCCCACAGTTTGTCCTCGCTGTGAAAAGCTTTACTGAAAAAGTGAAGTGTTTGAACGATTGGGGCTAATTTTGTGCGGAGGAGCGATGACATTTAAAAGCTAACCTTTACAGAAACGGTAAAATTACGGCCAGCCTCTGGGAGAGTGAGTCTAAATGCATCAGTATTTACAGTGTTTCAGTGATGCTGCATGACTCACTGCTGGATGAAGTTGAGGATAATACGAGGAGAGTGGCTCGTGGACAAACAAAGACCAAAGACCAAAGTCCATCCATCCGTCTGTGGAGTATCAGGCAATTTAGCATTTTACTGACACCCCTCGGAGTCCAGAGACAGAGAATACAGATGAGCGCCATCCATCTCCAGAGCTGGGCCCAGTTTAGCTGAGAGTCCTGCTTTGACTTCTGTAAGAGCCAGTCGATAATGAGGTCCTGCGATACTTGTTTGGCTCCACTAAGTCCCTTCTTAAAAAAAAACTGCAAGATGCAAAGGCTAGTTTCTGTTCATTCACATAAGAAGATATTTTATCCTCTTTTTTTAAGAATATGCCACATGTTGTCATACAATGATTTATTTTTTTTAGCATATTTTTTGTTTGCACTTTATAAACTAAATAAAATAGTTTTCAGCAGCTGACTAAGACAAACTGTGAAAGATTGTCTTGTTTTTTATGATATTAAGGCAGTATAGGACTTTTATTTAAGGATGTTTGCCATTTTAGCCTTTATTTGACAGAAAATAGACAGGAAACAGGGTGAGAATGACACTGGGCAAAGGACCTGAGCCGGAATCGATCCCAGGTCGCCCAAGAATATGGCACGCGCTCCACCAGGTGACCAGGTATAGGACTTTTAATTTGTAAAATGCACAGGAATTACTATTAGTGCATTAACAACAAAAGCTTTGCATACTTCTACTAAAAGCTCTGTTATTTTTACTGAAACTATCTAATAACAAGAGTATTATTTATGTATTTCCAGTGAAAGTCCACCAGTGTCTTAAAAGTAACTTGTTAAACACCTGAGTTCACTAAAACACAAATTAAACTGATGTATTTGTATTTAAAGTGTTCCCTGCAATGCGATTAACAAATTTAACTTTGAAACAGAGCGAACACGGTGTTCCTCGGCTCCAGCTCCATTAATAAATGTCTCGATGGGAGGCAGAACAAAACGAGCAAAACCGCACTGCAACAAAGCACCACTTAAAGCATTAGTCTGCCAAATTTAACCCACGTAACATTAACACACACACGGACTGCTGAAGTAAGCAACAGAAAGCACAAATGGGGAAAAGTTCAAATGCTTCCCAGTGAAATATGTTTGTCTTATGGAGATTTAGTAAGTTGCCGCAGGTTACATCACTTCAACTAATGGAGCCCAGAGAAAATGTATATTCACTTCTCATTAAAAGCACTCTATTTGCATTTTTAAATCCAGACAAGAAAATGGAAGCTGCACTTTTCTTCACTTAATTTTATGGAGACATTAAGTGACTTTGTTCGAAAAAGATTTATTCCTGACAAATTATTATACTCCTCTTCCTTTTTTCGTTCCCTCGAGCACTTTTAGTTCCCCACAGCACTTTATACATTTCTATTCCCAAGACTTTTTTTTACTAATCAAGCAAAATAGAAAGAAACACAAAACATTTTATGCAGAAGCAGCTTTGACTCTGAAAGACAGCTGGGCCAAATTTAACCAATATATATTCTTAAACATCTCCACGTCTTTCTATCACTGTGTGACAAAAGTTTTCATATGGAGCACTGTGTAACTTTTATCCCAGAAATATTCTTAAAATCATTTCCCTTTCACTGACACAGTACCCTTAGCTGGACAGAAACCTCCAAACTAACCTGTCCCTGGACCAGGCTCTACCAAACTACACATATAATAAAGAAAATAATCCATTACTCTGGACCCAAACAGAGTCATATTTGTACAAAATAAGCTAAAATGCTACAAACAAATTAACTAAATAAATAAATAAATAAATACATAAATTAAAAAAAAAAAAATATATATATATATATATATATATATATATATATATATATATATATATATATATCAATGCTGCAATTACAAATGTCTATGTTTTAGCTTTTTTTTTCACATTTTATCTTTAACTGACAGAGAGAATGTGGAAGGAAATGGTAAACAGGTTGTTCAATGAAATGTTAAAAACATTAGGGTTTAAATCATATTATTTATTTTTATTTCTTTGCAAAATTTAAGTTAGTGTCCACATTCACATAGCCCATAGAAATCTTTTTTCAGCTTTATCAAACATAGTTTTACTACTGGAGAAAGTGAAACTAACGTATGAAATTGGCTGCCCAATACAACATGATTATGTGATGTATGGAAATAAACAATTAAATCCTACATCAGCTCGACTTAGTTAAACACTACAGTTTTAGATCAGAACTAAATAACACCTCAGAGGTTTTGTGTTAATAAGCAGCAAACTATCAATATTTGAATAGAAAAAAATAACTTTTTTGCCCTCCTATTTTCCGTATTTTTATAATTGCAAGATGGCGCCAGTGTTGCAAGGGAGAGCAGTTAAGGAGAGGAGTTAAGGAGAGGAGTTAAGGAGAGGAGTTAAGGAGAGGAGTTAAGGAGAGGAGTTAAGGAGAGGAGTTAAGGAGAGGAGTTAAGGACAGGAGTTAAGGAGAGGAGTTAAGGACAGGAGTTAAGGAGAGGAGTTAAGGAGAGGAGTTAAGGACAGGAGTTAAGGAGAGGAGTTAAGGAGAGGAGTTACGGACAGGAGTTAAGGAGAGGAGTTAAGGAGAGGAGTTAAGGAGAGGAGTTAAGGAGAGGAGTTAAGGACAGGAGTTACGGACAGGAGTTAAGGAGAGGAGTTAAGGAGAGGAGTTAAGGAGAGGAGTTAAGGAGGCAAACTGGCGCTATGGAAAGAGGCTGGAGCTACATCTAGAGCAGTCGGACCCGAGGAGACTAGAGCAGGGACAATATGACATCTCTCCATGAACTTAACACTGAGATAAATCAGCATGACGCCAATGCACTAATCAGCCTTGAAGAAGGGGCACTTATTGTGACAGAGCATGAGGTGAGGAGGACACTGAAGGCATCATCAGGACCACTCTCCCCAGTCTGCGGCATATTTACATCAAAAGATACAGAAGCAGAGCGTCTGAGTAATCCAGTTCTCTCTGGCTCCATCAACACACAGAGGATAGAGTTTTTACCCTGACACAATAAGCCTTACATCAAATGGACAGCTAACATACAGTATATAGAGCATATGCACTTCTGGGATTCACTCCACTTGTTGATTTGTGTTGTTCTGGATGTGTCCGACTGGCCGCATGACAAATAACCCTTGAAGCTCACTGAAACTGACTTTGATTCAATATGTCAGTGTGGTCCAGTGTGGTTCAGAGTGGTCCAGTGTGGTTCAATGTGGTTCAGAGTGGTTCAGTGTGGTCCAGTGTGGTCCAGTGTGGTCCAGAGTGGTCCAGTGTGGTTCAGTGTGGTCCAGTGTGGTCCAGAGTGGTCCAGTGTGGTCCAGTGTGGTCCAGTGTGGTTCAGAGTGGTCCAGTGTGGTCCAGTGTGGTTCAGAGTGGTTCAGAGTGGTTCAGTGTAGTCCAGAGTGGTCCAGAGTGGTCCAGTGTGGTCCAGTGTGGTCCAGTGTGGTTCAGAGTGGTCCAGTGTGGTCCAGTGTGGTCCAGTGTGGTTCAGAGTGGTCCAGTGTGGTCCAGTGTGGTCCAGTGTGGTTCAGAGTGGTTCAGAATGGTCCAGTGTGGTCCAGTGTGGTCCAGTGTAGTCCAGTGTGGTTCAGTGTGGCTCAGTGTGGTCCAGTGTGGTCCAGTGTGGTCCAGTGTGGTCCAGTGTGGTCCAGTGTGGTCCAGTGTGGTCCAGTGTGGTCCAGTGTGGTTCAGTGTGGTCCAGAGTGGTCCAGTGTGGTCCAGTGTGGTCCAGTGTGGTTCAGAGTGGTCCAGTGTGGTCCAGTGTGGTCCAGAGTGGTTCAGTGTGGTCCAGTGTGGTCCAGTATGGTTCAGAGTGGTCCAGTGTGGTCCAGTGGTCTGAAAGTCCAACTAGTTCTGGTTCTGGGGTTTGGATCAAACATTACCGAAAACACAAGTACAAGTAGTTTGTAAAAAGTCTTCGGTCATCCAGGTCATGATTTAATAAAAAAGGGTTGAAGAGAACACAACGAACCACTAACAACCCTGAGTGTCCAGTCCCTTATTAACCACAGACGAATGAAACCAGAAATTAGGTTAAAAAGTCCCTCTGAAAACTAATTGGATCAGAGCAGAACAGGTTCTACTTTCAAAACTATGTCCAGATGCTTTCTTCATAGCGTAACTATATTTTTTTATTGTTTCACTCCAGTTCAAGTAAACGCTTATGCAACCTACACTGCAGGTATAAACACACAAACAAGACAAATGGGCTTGTAAATGTCTTTAACATGTACTAATCCCTGTGGTAATCACATTTCCCTGTAACATAATTTCCAACACAGTTTACCTCAAAACCAATTACAGGCACATGAATGTAATTTTCTGTGAGAAAGGTTCGTGTTATGAACTGTAATTAAGCCACTGCATGAACAAAAAGTACTTTCACATCAAATTGCTTTTTATGCATAATTATGAGAAGACAAAGACGAGAAAAAACTATTCTGTGTCTCAACTTTAATGTATATATATGTAACTTTTCTAAAGTTACAAAGAAAATGTAAAAAGAAAGCAGTGCACTGTATAATTATTCAAAAAGCCAGCAAAATACAATAAATCTATTTTTAAACCAAACCACGTATATGTTTCAACTTCTGTGGCTTTGTTCCCACTGGGACGGTCCGGGTCAGGTTGGTTCTGGCACATCACCAAAAGGAATCCAAAGTGTCGTCAAAAAACATGACATACCACTTTGGAGACGCCTCTGCTCGGGGTCCCGAGTGGGTCCGGCTTTAAAGTAAAGACATTAAACTGAAATATTTTTCAAATAAATTAGCCAGTTAAGATTTTGAGATAATAATACAGTAATGTAGTATGTAGAAACACAAATGTGCACACTTCTAGTACACATTTGTGTTTCTACAGGTTAACCCACAAGGTTTTCTGCTGAGAATGTGAAGTGGTTAAATATATCTCTTCTTTCACCGTTAACTTCACAGTTTAGCGTTAGCCTCTGTCGTGTTTTGTCCCAAAATGTGTGGAAAAGTTTGTGTCACGTGACCGACACAACGCGCCTCATTGGCTGCTTCTACTTCTTGAGTTGTATTGGTGGATCACAAACATGTGGTAGCTCATTACTGCCCCCTTGATCGGTACATGATCCGTATGTTAATAGTTAATACCATGAATTATATATGTACGACCGGCGACGATTATTCGACGACTAAATGAATTTAAAAAACGATTTTAATCGAGTAAATCGATTAGTTGTTGCAGCCCTACTGTGATGAATATTGTATTCCAACAAAAAACAAGCTAAATGTTGTAGTTTTCATGACGACAAAGCTAGTGTTTATTAGCAACAACTGATTCTGGTTTTAAACAGTCAGCGTTGTGTGGCTCACTTTATGAATTTAAACATTGTGATTATCGTCTACACTGCATTAAACACAAGCAGATCTCTCTCATATCTTAGACTTGGTTTCTGTTAAAGGTTTTGCACACCCATCACTCACCATCTCAACCCAACTCCAGTGGAGTATACATATTCACTGTCATATTTACTGATGCACTGCATATACACTCATTTTTGGAACAGACATTAAAGTTAAAAATAAAGTGCAGTAGTTGATGCTGATGCTGTCTGGCTTAGAGTGTCATTAAAAGGGAGTCGAGGACAGGACGCCGATGAGATTTAGTGGTAGATAAAGTCCCGAAGGCTATAACGATTCATCTGAAGAGCCACTTCCAGGACCCACTCCCACTGTAGCTGTGCACTCCTCCAGCTCATACAGTAAGAAGGACCATCATTAAACTGCAAACAGTGAAGGTCAAAGAATACAGTCACAGCAGGAAGAGAAGTGGAAGAAACAGAGAGGCAAAGTTCATCTGGAAGAAAAGTCACTTTGGGTCCATTCCTGTCACAACAAAACTTTAAATAATAGCTTGTTGACTTACAAAATATATGATAATGCGTTTCATGTTTATCTAAATAGACAACCAAGGTTAAAGGACTTAAAGGGGTTAGACTGATGGCTTTAGAATTTGATTATCCTTGAAGACTGAATATTGGATTTGCATTTTTAAGACCATCTTTCCAAGACCTAGAGCTCCACAGGAGACCACATAAATTCACAGTATGATGAGACTATGGAAGGACTAACACAGTTACCATAGGACAACTGTCAAATAAGGATTTAGTGCTCACTTTGTTGGGGTCATGGGCCTTGGTGATGAGCTCAGACCAGTCTTACTGCCCCTCACTGATTTTCTCATTTAAAAAACCTAATATTGCCATCAGTAAGAAATCCCTGCCACTAAATAAGGTAAAGGGATATCCAGCTTTTCTGAATTTACTACGGGACCTACAGTTCTTCAGTTTAAACTCCACTCCACAAACTACTACAACCTTAAAAACCGACACAATTTACAATTCATCTAAAGCAAACTGAGTCAAACAAAACGCAAAAAATGTAAAATTTTTCAGGCACGATACACATTTTTGAGACATTTGGACAATTTAAGCAATTTTCTGTGCAGGAACCTAGCAGTGCACAGTGCTTTCTTCAGGACAGCGGCTGCAGCTCTAAAGTACTGCTGTGAGACCGAGAGCAGGGGAGTGTCCCACAAACCCACAATGAGCGAGAGAAGCCAGTGAGGGGTGAAATGAGAGAAGTTGGGAGTGTCTGCAATGGGTTTGAAGATGGAGTCCACTACAATAAACGTCCACTCAAGCCACTCTTACTCCTCTCGCTTTATTTATCCCTTTAAAGTGTTCTTATCATACGTTTCAATAGAAGGACCTGACCTCCGCTTTTAGTAGAATTAATAGCAATGTAGCTTAGCCTTTTCCAGTTTCAATCTATTGGTCTTTATGGAAATGATTTGTAGTATTTTCAGTGCCACAATTATCTGTCACGAAGGCTGTGTATGTTTTTTGTGGACACAGAAGGGAAAACAGAACCAGTCCTTGAGGCTTTGATTTGTAAACAACCATTCATTTAGTAATAAGTGACACGTCCCACTCTGCGAAGGTCAATGCTGATAAACACTGGCATTTGGATAAAAGGTCAAGGTTACTAGACCAATGTAAAAAAAAAAAAACAACAAAACATCCTTTTTTACTTTCCATTCGTCATGATTTCTTTGTTACATATATGAGATTATGTATGTCCTTGTCAATGTTTTCAATTGGTTTTTCATCAATAAAAGTTAGATTCTGCTCATTTCTGCTCATTACCGGATAATAAAACGTGCACATTTTCTCTATAAAACCCATTTCTAGCCTTGGTTTCTACAAAGAATTAGTCTGGTCCCTGTTGATTCAAGTTTGATTTCCAGGAGACAGAACAAATAGAAGAAGATCACCTATGAATACAGTTGGATAAACACCTTCAGAATTGATGCAGCAGTACCAACATTCACAGAATAAACTTCCTCTGGGCTGACACAATGTGCAATCAGAGAAAACGTCTGCATAAAGCCAAGTCCATTCTTTGATTTATTCACTTGGAAATATGTTTGAATGGGACCCACTTCACTTTACTAAGAAAGTGAATGGGTCTGGCTGGACAGACTGGGTTTTTCAGGACAGTATTCAGACTCTGTTCTTCAGCCCTTCTCAGACAAACCGTCCCGGTTATAGGTTATCATTTTTCATATTTTGCTTTCAAATTTTAAATATGGTGTGGTTGAGGCGACCCGAAATAACTTTTATCCAGCAGAGGGCGCCGATCCCTCTCTGTGACAGGACTGATCATTCTCATCTATTAAAATCCTTTATGATAAAACCTAGATGACATCTTGAGGTCTTGTTTTTTCACAGATGATTCCTGTTACAATAAGCTGTTAGGTGATTCAATTATTAGTTTTTTCACATTCATAAAAATAAAAAAAAAACAACATTACCCATTTAAGTCTCAGTCATTTATCAGAGTCAACCACTTTTTTTATTTGGCTTAGAGTTAATTATAAACATAATTATTACAATTAGTGGGAAAATGTTTATCTTCCAATGTAATCAGGAGCACTGCTCATTTATAGATTAAATTAATTTCAAAACTTTTGAAGTGCTTTCTTTTTGTAATCGCTGTAATAATAACCCCTTCCTGCCTTCCTTTGTACGTTTTTGAGTTGTTTTTTTTAAATATCCCTGGTATCTCTTTTCTCTTCATCTAAACTTGGCATTGTCCTTTTTTTGACTCAATCAATAAAATCCATGACATACTGGTCCTGTTGTGGTCTAGTCCGGTCATGACGCTAACACTTCCTCCACAGCTGGTTACGTGAATATCTTCAGTGCTTTTGCCCACAGTTACTGGTTTGCTACTTGTGGAGTGACAGTGAGTGGCGACCTCAGCACAAAGTGGCCGATTCTTGGCGCGATAACAACTCATCTGAAGTAATGACAAGGCGCTGTGATGAATGGCTCTGTTTTTCCGGAGGCAGACTCCCAGTGCAGACGCCGGCCTTGGGCAAATACAAAATCCCGCTGGTCACAAAGGCAGATGGATGGACGTGGCTTTTATCGCTTAACTACTTGTCCCTGGGTTAATAAATCCACATTCATGACTGGCACCTCCAGCAAATGCCTCTTTTATGCAACCTTGACTTAATCAGGACCTCTTCATGGCTTCCACTTTGACTAAATGCATTTTCATAAAAGACTAAAGGGCGCTTGATTTATCCTCGCTCTTTTCTCAATCTCGTATGAGCCTCTGACGCTTTGTGGAGCATAAAGGACGGAGCAGTTTGCAGACACATTCGCACCAAATTGATTTTATTCTAAGGTTTATGTTCTTTCGGTGCAAACCAGCAGCTCATTGAAAAGTAATAAATTCTGATGAGCGCAAGCCGTTCGCATATGAAACAGGGAGCCAGGCCAAAAATTTAAATCACCTCCTCTCACAGTGAATTTTTAAGCAACGTACTCTGCCTTCCAGCTCCGCATTCGAGAATAACAGGAGTTTAAAGCCCTGCTCGGTGTGAGACAGGTCGATAATCAAATACCTCTGATAAACAGGCTCTCAGTCGAAAACAACACACGAATCGCTCCTAAATTTGCATTTCCAGTTTCAGCTAAAATTACGACAAAGTTGCGGCCGGTGTGCTTGGTAAATTGTTGCTTGTTATAAGAGAATACAAAAGGAAGATCTTCAGAGAGGATGAGAAAAGTTCCTGATTGCATTGGAGGATAAACATTTTCCAAGTGATTGCAATAACTATGTTGATAATAAACTTGTTCTCTATGATTTGACAAGCCCAAATAAAAAAGCGGTTGATTCTGAGATGAGACCGAGCCATAAAAGAGGTCTTTAATCTGGTCTCAACACTTAGACCTCCAACAATTTTACGAAAGAAAATAAGTATGTTTGCCTCTTCCAAGTCTCCAAAGTTCCCTCATTTCCTAAACATCTCACAGGAGCAGGTTTTTAAAGATTTTCTGAGTACATTTTAGGTGACTTGTCTGAGGAACCCATCATGCTGTTTACTTTATGATACAATATGTGATTATAATGTGTCACATGAACGTAGAGAAAGTCAAATTTTATATCCAGAGTTTTAAACTGCTGTAAACTTACTCAGATAAGGGTTTAAAAAAGTTTTAAGGGATAAAGGGAGTCATTTATGGAGTTTATTTTGTTTTGGGTTTTTTTTACCAAAGCTTTTTTAAGCCAGTGAATTTAACTAACTTAATTTTTTGCATTTGAATTCTATTGACTGAATTTTTTACGTCAAATTATAATAAAATTTAATCTAATAAAAATTAATAGGAAAACCAGTCTTAAATCCTGGTTGGCTGGCTGCTTTAGTTTTCATTTATCGGAAGTAAATCTGTGAGTTTGAGACGCTGAATTTTTTCACACTGAATTTTTATTAACTACATTTTAAAACGCCTTTTTCCATAAGCTGCATTTTAAAACATGATTTTTTTTAAATGAGTTTTTATTCAATAACATTTTCATTATAATTTGACATAAAAAAAATTCAGTCCATAGAATTCAAATGAAAAACGGTTCTCTTTTTTTACTCTGTTTAAGGTCGGACACAGTGAACTGAGCATGCTCCAAACTCAGTCAGAGACACACATAAACAGACCAGACAAAGATGAAGAGCAGTGTTTAGAGACATATTCAGTTTTTTTTTTTAGATCAGCAAAGACACATATTTTAAATCACGCTGCCTCTAACTCCTGTTTTGTCTTGTCATGCTGTAAAAGATGATGTAAAAGATGTTACGTGTTTCTTACCTTTTTGCATCCAGCTCGTAAAATCTTACTTTAAGGCACAATATTTATAAATAAATGGATAACTACAGCAAAAATCAGCCAAATTTATAAGCACTTAGCACCAAAAACATGTTTAAAAAGAATGAAAGTAAAAGTGGAATTGAGTTTGGGGCCACTGTTTGATTTGTGAGCTTGAGCTAAGTTATTGTTAGCATACTTTCGTTTACATAATCTTCTAGCGCCGATAGGATTTATCATTCACTCTCAGGCAGTCTTTGGTCTTAGGGCTGTGAGACTGCACTGATTTAAAAGCCACAACAAGCACATTTGCCATGATTAATTAATTGTATGTTCCTCCACCCAGAAATCCCTGAAGCTGAGGCGACGGCCATTGATTAACACAGGGTTACACTTACTTTACCTTTTAGCATTACTTATACATGAGGCCAATGAATACAAAAGATTATACTCAAATAAAACGCCAACTTTTCCTGACTTTGACATAGAAGCTTGACTTTCAGAGCAGAGTAACAATGCTGTGCCTTTTTATACGTCATTATTACAGAAACCACAGTTGTCCCTAAATGAAAGCAGCGCTCTATCACCTCATCCATCTGTCCGTCCTTCGCTCAACCATCGATTATGAATCTCTTTACTGCCGTGTGATAGCCTTCCTCGTTATCAGCCTTGTTAGTGATTTGATGTCTTTTAGGAGGCAGCGTCTATTTACAGCATCAGATTATTGGGATTCATTAATTACAGTGGGAGGATCATCTGATTATAGAGTGCACAGAGCAGCTGCGGCGGTCGATCTGTTTATTGAAACCTCACAGGAAGAAGAGCCTGGAAAGTCGTATGAACTTGTGAAGTCAAACTCAACACAGCAAAATCCATCAGTCCACAAGCACGCAACAGATGATAAGTCAATGTCAGTGACAGCATGTAGATTGATTCCTGATCGGTCGGGCCCTTTATGGACACTTGTGTTTGATGAAAAAGTAACACTGGAGCGCATCGATAAAAGAAGCTAATGACTGAAAAATACTGCACTTTTCATAGTGGGATATCTCTTTCTCATGATTCATACAAAAAGGTTCAGTGTTAGCATAAAGTACGTGAAGTGCTCCTATCTTTTAACGGCAAATGGTACAGACAGGGCTAAGCCTCACAAAAAACATAAAAGTTATTCTGTGGCACGTATAATTAGAGGTGTAACGAGACACAAATCCCACAAAGAGACACAAAGAAGAGATTTTGTCACTGTTTCTAGTTGTGTCTGGTTAAAGCTGTGGTTGTTCTGTGTCTTTACATAAATCTAATGTCAACCTCATTGTTCGCTATTGTTTTCCTACAATGTTTATATATTGTTTGTGTATCACTCTTTCACCATTTCTTATTTCAACCTGAAAACTAAAATGTTGCCACACAGATCTGATGATGATTCAAAAGTGTCGGGGGCATCTAGAATACTAATCTCACCCTCGCACTCTGTCAGCTGATATCATCAGACAGCTTTTCACCTGGATGTGAAATCTTGTCACGTTTTGATCACGAGATCTTGTCACACCTCTAGTGGCAGTATATGCACAACAACAAGAAAAGGATGCATTTAATATGGCCATTTGTGTTTATGTAAATTAGTTTTCTATTTTTTTTATTTTTTTCACGTAAAACCCTTTGTATATGTGTATCATACAACACAGAGGTTTGTGTTTTTTATTTATTTTATTTTGATTTGTATTTATTTTTTTGCCACTCCCAGTACAGACTATAAAAGGAGTGATGCCCCTTTTTGATTTGCCCCTCAGTGTCTGCAACATATATAATGAGTAAAATGCTAAGTGCAATTAGCAGTGGTTTCAGCCTATACCTTCTTGATCTTCTGTAAAATTGTCAATATTGAGATTTTTTTGTCTGATCTGATTTATTTGTGCTATTGCTTTTTAATTGTGTTATCAAAAAGATTACTTCGCAACATAAATGTGACACTGGCCGCAGAGAGGCATTAAAAAGGACAAAGTGGTGATAAAAGACAAGTCTATGAAAGGAACTGTAGGTGTCACAGTTATACAGGATGTATAGTAATCATATGTGAGTAATCAATGTGAAAATACTGGTGAATTACTGCTTAATCATTGGTGATGTGTTTTCCAAAAGACTACACTTTCTCAAGCTGTAAATGAGAAAAGTATTGAGGGATGGGGAAATAGTGCATAATGTGTTTTTATGTAAGATGTAAAAGGACCTTGAAACTAAACCATTATTCATAAAGTGGCACTGTAGCACCAACCTGTGGCTTTTTAAACTCACTTCTTTTAGGGATTCATTATGGGTTTAAGGTACAGCTTCTTAATAAAAAAACTTTGACTAAACTTTGACAATGATTAGTGACTCACTATAAATTCTTACAAAATCATCTCTTTTCTCAAGTTTCTCCCTTTTTTGATTGTTTAAAAAAAAAACAACCTGGCACTGAAACACTGCATCGTTCTTCTCTCTTTTTCACAGTCTGTTCTCAGAGGAACAGAAGCTAAAATTGGAGGCAGCTCCTCGTGGGATTGAGCATCTGAAAACTGGACAGACTCTCATCCCTCGAGGACAAGCTACATCTCGACCAAAAGCCCCCGACAGTGAACTCATCACAGCTAAAGTCATTCAGAAGTCACAGAACGAGATGGCACTACGAGACGCTGCACTCGAATGCATCACAACAACCCAGCTCTAAGGTCACTTTGGAGGGAGAGTCCTTAAATGTAACATCGAGCTATGTCTGGGATTGATGTAAGAAAAAACATTGTTTACTGCTGCCTGTGCGATCTTTGTGACTGTCCAACCATCTGCTTCAGGTCTTACACTGATACAGCCATATTTCCAAAGTACTACACTCATAATAGTTCATATTTCATCGTAAGACCAGAGCCCTTAGCATATGTAGCAGCTCTAGCCTGGTTTATGAGGAAATATAGGCTATTTTATGCTATTGTTATTTGAAATGCATAACAAACCTGGCTCATTTGGTACCGGGCCACACTAAAAGAACAAAAACTAATTATTTTATTTACATTTTATAGACTTACATGTTCTGGGTGTTTTATTTTGAAAGCCTTTTTCCTGCATTTGGGTCGCTAAAAGCTAAACTAGGCAAGAATTTGTAAAAAAAAAATAATAATACTAATTGGAAAGCTTCTTTGAAAAGAGAAAAAGACCAGAGCTGCATTTACAATATGAGTGCAATACTTAAATCAGTGTTTGAAATGTATAAAATGAACACCTTATAATTCATTTATAATATACAAGTGATACCTGTCTGGTCTTATCTAGTTTTATTTTTTGCAAAAGCAGGTTTCCCAGGAGAATAAAAAAAGATCTATTTATTCTCAGTTAAAGCAACACTATGTAAATGTGTGTTCCTGCCCTCTGAAGGACAGTGAGTGTAACCCCAGACTCTTTCAGATTCTCAAAGCCTATTAATGCACATAAGTTCATTTTGCAGCTGTAGGCTTGTTTGCAGCACAGTCCATGCACACTGCTGTTGTTAATTATATTGTGTTAAATACAAACTGAGTATTGTCATTTAAAACGTTTTCAGTCTTCTTATCCTTCTCCTTAATCATTATTTTACCTCACACATTCGTTTTTCAGGATACTTCAACGATGTATGTGAAAAAAAATATAGTTTAATCTCCTAATTTCGTATTGTAAAAGGAATTAGGAACTTAAGACGTCATCTAGGCTTTATTATCAAGGATTTTATTAGATTAATCAATGAATTTTCAGCTCTGAACGGGAGCTTTGGCCAATCACAGCTCGCTTCTGGAAAAAGGAGCGCTCTCATTGGTCGACACTGATGTCAATAAGGAAGTAATGGCTGCCGATAAAACAGAGAATGTATAATATAAATATATAACGTCTTTTTACAGAGAAACAGAGCAAAAAAGGAAACATAAACTGAGAAAATGGAGGCAATGTGACACAGTGATAAATACTGTCAATTCAATCACACAATGTTTAACGAGGAGCGGATAACTGTCGTCCTGACGCTGAAGGCAGAGCTAAGCTACGCTCTAAATTTCAGTTTGGGCAAATGTAATAGTATTTTGTGGAGGAAAAATAAAGTGTAGTTTGACTTTAATTAAAGAAAAGCAGGAGAGGTCCCTCTGCTGCTGTTGACAGGGACAAAAAAAGACAATCAGGTTCTACCAAAACTCCTCAAACATCATTTTTTATTTTTATTTATTTTATTCCATCTTCTGTTGTTTTTCCATCATTGTAAATGCAGTTATTTCGTTCCTGAGTGTTCTCTTTTAAAGACCAGCAGCCTCTCACAAACCCTGCAGTGCTCGTACAATACTGAAGTCCTAGAGATTTGTTTTGACATTTGACAGTCAAGTTTCTGTCCTGGCAGAGAATCACCTGCTCTGCCTTTATGTGGCTACGAAAGGATGGGTTATACTCATACTTCAGAAATGACTTTAAAACTACATAATGATTTAAGGATGCAAACATAGAAAGTGAAAAAGTTGCACAGTGTTGATTTTACCTCATAACTCAACACTTGGTAAAACACTTTTCTTGGTAAAAAAATAAAAATAAAAATAAAAATAAAGATAAGTAAAAAATAATGATCAACTAAGAGATTTTATCGCACTTTTCACTTTGATTTCTCTCCCTTAGCCCTGGTTCATGCACTAATTTGGATTTTGTATTTGGAGTAAAAAGCGGATATTTTCTTCTTCGCTGGTTTCTCGTGGATCTGACGCTGGACTTAAACTTGGCTGCACTAATCCCTGGGGACCACTCAAAACAAAAGACCCCCTGGACCCCTGACCTGATCCCACACCGGTCCCACTCACGCGCTCACCTGCTCCGGTGTGTGCACGCGCGCCGGCGGACAGCAGCAGCACAAACAGCAGCAGAAGAAGAAGAAGAAGAGGAGGAACACGCGCGGATCCGAGCAGAGTCCGCAGAGTCCCGGGAGTCCGGAGCGCGGACATGTTGCACGCTGAGGGGGTAAAAGATAATCCACGTGTCTGTCCTCTGCTCCGGGGGCGTGTTGTAGTCCGCTGTGAGCCGCCCTGAGGGTCCGTAGAGTCCGGGGGAGTCCGAGAGAGTCCGAGGAAGAGACGGGGAGATGCTCTCACTGCGCAGAGCTCCGGTGAAGTGGCGGAGAGAGGCAGAAGAGGAGGGACAGTCCCCGCACAGACACGCCCCCGGAGCAGAGGACCCCCATAGTCCACAAGGAGGGGGCGGTATCCTCCTGGGATCCTGGTTTAGACCCGGTTTAGTCCACATTTAGTCCTTCCTTGTGGAGTCCTGGTTTAGTGCTGGATCTGATTGGTTGTTTTTTTCTAGGATTCATGCTGATACTATTGAGTCCAGTCCAAGGGCTTAGTCTCAGGTCAGTGTAGCCCTTGTTTGGTCCTGGTTTAGACTTGTTTAGACCTGGTTACATCTGGTGGTTTGGTTCTAGTGTCTGGTTTTAGACTTGGTTAGATCCTGGCTTTAGTTTCATGTTTCTGTCCCGTTCAGATCTGGATTAGTCCTGTTCTAGTCCTGGATCTATGGATCAATAGGTTTATCTAAGTCTAAATTTAATCCTGGGGTAGTCCTGGATTAGAAGTTGTTTTCTTAGTCCTAGACCCGGGTTTTGTCCAGTTTGATCCTGGATATAGACCTGGTTTAGATCTATGTTTAGTTTAGTTGAAGTTTTGTCTTGTTTTTTTACCTAGAACTTGTTGAAGACTATTTGGTTGGAGGGTTTATTCATGATAAAGAAGTAAACTAATGGCTAAATCTTGCTTTAGTTTGTGTTAGACCTGGTTTAGTCCTAGTCCAGTATATATTTAAACCAGGACGAAGCCAGGACTAAACCAGACCTGTTCAGCCCTGTCTTCCAGACCATTACTGGATAAAATTCACAACTTTTTAATCTTGGGGTTTTCTGGAGCAGTGCTGATAAATGTTACCTATGGATTTACATCTGATACTAACAATATACTATCACAGCTTTAAGGACACACAATCACTGAATTCGTTATTATTGTTCTACTCTGTGTAGTTTAGTAAAGAACTGAGTGCTTCGAAGGTAAAGAGTCACCGTTGTTGATTGTGTTCAAAGTGTATGATGCCGGTGAATGTCAACTAATTATGCTCAGGTGCTGTTTCTGTCTGTAAAATGGATTTGGAGATTGAATTGTGGAGAATCAAAGCTTTCAAATGAGGTAAATTTGTTTATGCTAAGTGTATTAAAAGGGTAGGCTACATGGAAATACAAACATAAGACAACAAACACTGAATGAATGAAACTGGGTAAAGTGCATATCTTATTCTCTTCCAGTAATTAGCCTCCTGTTTAGTCTAGGCTTGTACTAAAATAAGGACAACCGAGCTCGGGAATGGTTTTAGGAACAAAATGACATCTATTTATACAACGCACCAACACAGACTTCCCAACGCGGTGTAACTCTGAGTGAAGGATGCCGGGAGCAGACCGTGATCTGACCTATTGCCCCGAAGACGAACGGAGACACTTTTTGACGAGATCTAACTCACCTCGGCGCCCTCACCTGAATATTTAGAGAGGTTTTCGCTGTCATGAATATTCCCGCGCTCCGCTGCTCATCAGTCATCTCGATGCGCCGGACGGAGGTGACACTACAATTAGGTTGTTTGACACAGAGTACACTTGACGATATGTGCATAGTTAAATATGTATACACTCAAGGAGAGGACCGGAATGACAAACTAAAGTCCACTTCAATCAGACGCCCACAAACGTCTGTGAAATACAAGTGAAAGAAAGCTGGCAACACGAGTGACCTTCACCAGTCACACACAAGTGGAGGCTGTACTAATGGGCAGCCTTTGGTCTCTGCAATAGTCACATTCTGTCAAGGTCTAGCTGCTATAAGTGTCCATTTACAGAGGTTTAATGACTCGATGGTGATGTCATTGAGTGAATTATCACCAATCAAAACGTGCAGCCGAAGGATCTAGTTTGTCGTTGCATGAGTTGAAAATGTTTTGAATTAAATATCATTGTTGAAACTGGAAATGAAAACTGGAGCCATTTGAGTGTGTTTTTAGTCCTGTACACACTGTTGGAAATAAAGGGTTCAGTGACAGTGTTTACCATTTTAAAAACTTCTCTTTTCTTTTTAAATGTAGATTACATAGACTACTCTATAGCGCATTAAGTTTGCATCAGAGGCTTATCAAACAAAGTCGATTCAGGAGACTTTCACGTACGCAGTGTGTGGTCTGCACTTTTGGACTTTTCCTTTTGGCTCGAACCTAATCTTCAGGTGAGAAATTGCCACAGACGAGAGTGGTTCAGACCCAAACAGCTGCTGATCCGACAAAAAGAAGAGGTCTCAGTCCGAACCAAACTGAGCCAAGGTCCGATTTGTTTGTAGTGTGAAAGAATGCTTGCAGATACTTTTAGACCAAACGCAGGAAGTCATGGGCAATTAAACCCACAAAGAAGAGCAAACAGAGAGAAATGGGCAAAACGGATGTGGGTTGGTTTAAAAACACATAAAATCACAGCTCTGTCAGAGAGAGCTGCAGAGGAAAGACATGGAGGCTTTGGATAAATGGAGAAGGTGTGAGCTCTGCTTGATTTAAACTGATGAGTTGTCTGTGCTGAGTGGCATTGAGCAACAGTACTCCCTGATGCGAGTCCATCTGATGTGGATGAAGAGGCAGAAGCTAGTTACCCTTCTCCTGTAGTGATGGACCAGGTAAATATACAATGAGTGAACAGTGAGAAGTGTAGGACTGTGTAACGGAGCACGCGTCATGCGCTCACAAAGGAACCCACGAGCTCGCGCTGGTTCATTAATACGCACCCGACACACGACCAACGCCTTTTTCCCGTGTTCCTGCCGCTTTTACGCTCCCAAGGATGCACACTTGAGCGTTAGCTTGGGTCATTCATACGTGCACTCACCTGTTTCTCTGTGTTTCCTGACGCTGCTTTTCATCCAAACCGAGCCATAACTTCCGGGTGGTTTAAATGGGCGCTGTTCGCGCGCTGGAGCTGATCACGTGATGCGCATTAGGTCACCTGATCATAAAACCTATAATCGCCTTTTCAGTCATCCTTTATTAATTATTATGTATGTGTTGTTGTAGAGAACAGCCCAAATGTTTATGTTTCAACTGTTTGTTTGTTTGTTTTTTTGTTTGTTTGTTTATTGATTTATATTTTGTGTAATACTGAGGCCCAATGGGAGGGGCCACAGGGGCATTTAGAGGAGCCATTGCAGGCCTGTATTCAGTAGTCTGGGGCAGGTACAGTGCAGGTAACGTTGGCTGAGAGCACTCTGAGCTTTGTGTTTGAGTTTTTGACAGAACTCTGACTTTAAACTCTCTTTGTTTTTGTACATTTGTAAATACATTTTGATGACTGGTATTCATTGTATATATTTGTGAACTTTTTGGTAGTGATGCCTTGCAGCCAAATGGTTCACAAAAAGGTTCATTTCTCGAGGCTTCATGTGCACACAAACCCCTGCTGGTCAAAGACTGTTAGCCAGCCAGATATATTATCAATATGTAACGCACTCAACAGGCTGTTGTCCTGTAACAGTGCAGCCATGGGATGACTGCCAAGTAAAAGAAATCAGTTCATCTTGATAAATGAACCTAATGTACAGTATCGTTCATGTAATACTTTGACAAATAAATGAAACAAACAACATTCTAGATTTGTTGTTGGTGCGCCAATGGGACTCGACCTTCCCATCTCCTGCACTCAAGCTGAGAGTACTAACCGCTCCACCACAGATTAGATAACAGATTTTACCAGGTGCAACATGACATACAATGGAATGTAATATTACTTGGCAAATTATCAGTAAATCATTTGGCTTATGTTTGAATAACTCATAATGACAGGGGCACATCTGTTGTTGCAGCGTTTTAACAAGGTCAGGGGCAGTGAATGTGCCTGTGAACATGAACAGGGCTCTGAATGTGCAACAGGTTCATAAATTGCACTACTACTCGAAGTCTCGAACCACTTCCTGAACCAGCGAGGCTTCGAGCGTCATCAGTGACGTCTCTAAACGACACAAGCGTCGATAAGCGCTTCACTAAACATTTCCGGGATTACTCGACACACACACATTTTTAAATATTTTTTTTAGGTTATAAATCTGATTGAAACTTGGTCAAGTCTAGGTTTATTCCAGGAATGTTACTGGGTTTATTTATGAGAAAATTTTTGCAAGTATAGTTTAATCTAGTCTAGTTTAATCTTAGTCTGGGTTAGACCTTGTGTAGTGGCCAAGTTCTTGTTCAGTGTTGTTTTTTAGTTGGTTTTGTTGATCTATGTCTTTATTTAGACCTGAGTTAGTCCTGGTTTAGTTTTGACCTCCCAATTAAAATCTGTTGTGTTTTTGCCATTTTTTTTTATTTATTTTTTTTGTCTATGTCTGTGTTCACACTACGATCGAGGAGTTGTTTTCATTTGTAAACGCCATCTGCTGTGTTGTCTTATAAACTGTAAAAACGCCGTCCTCAGTGAAAATAGTGAGGTCCCAGCTGGTTCTAGACAGCTCTTGGCTACATAAATACATTTTTTTCTCCTTAATTGAATTAAATGTCACTTTGGATGAATCACTAGAACTGAAAATAGCATTGCCCTCTCATGATATGACAGAATCCCATGCCCTACACAGAATATTATCGTTATAGACCATCTGATATTACCATTTAAACTTAAAATGAACTAAGACTTTAATCAAAACTGAACTTTATCAAACTGCAAGTCCTTTAATACCACTTTGTCAAACTGAAGCTTAAGACATGCATCAGGATTAAACCTACATAATGTCACTGTCCATCGGATTTCTATAGTCTGTTATATTCTCGGTGATCGT
Organism: Rhyacichthys aspro; assembly: GCA_036850595.1. Taxonomy (NCBI): domain Eukaryota; kingdom Metazoa; phylum Chordata; class Actinopteri; order Gobiiformes; family Rhyacichthyidae; genus Rhyacichthys; species Rhyacichthys aspro. The sequence continues at coordinate 5,710,048 of CM072151.1, forward strand.
CTGGTGCTTCAATGAATCACATGACAGAGTCTGCACTGATGAGGAACTGATGAGAGAAGATGAACTCTGAACCGGAGTTAATCGACTTGTGAAAAATGGATTTGGTGATGAGTGAAGCCATTTGTGACACATCACATCGAGCGGTACTAGGGTTATTCTAATGATAAAAACCTCTCCTGGCTATAATGTAAAAAAATAATAACCCAATGAAAATCAATTTATTTAATACCTGGGGAAATATGCTCAGCTGACAATATGTAGGATGTTTACAACTGAAAATGTGTGCAATGGCTGTCTGATTTTATATTTAATGTCTGTTTCTCAAAATGTGGACAGAATATGGGAATTATTACAAGAAATAAAGAGAATATCTGGCTGTAGCTTTGAATATTTACGCTCTCCCGCTCTATTAGTTAGATACAACAATGCATGTAGAGTCTAATTGGTGCTTGACATTGTCCCTAGTGAATGAATGACAAAGAGATGAATGCAGCAGCAAAACTCACGTTAAAATCCAACTGAGTTTTTAGTTGTGATGTAAATTTGCATTGATGTGATAATGTTTGTTAATAACACGCCTCACAACTCACAGCGTCATAGTTGAGTATCAATTAAACCAGACACACTGTATCTTCATTGTCCCTGTCTCACGTCAAAACCAATTTAACACTGTAAATTAATGCTATTATGCTACTATTTTAATTTCCAGGCTACACATTGCTATAAAAAGGTGGTTATAGACTTCTCGAAGGCTGTTTGAATGAAGACTATGTAAAAACGAGCTGTATTTGACTCTTTGACGTTTGGATGTTTGTTACCTCAGTGAGAAAAGTTTGCAGAGGTGTTTTTGTATGTGTTTGATCTAAACAAACTACTGCATTTGTTAACAACGAAATGCAAAATTAATCAGTAAACACCATATGCTGACAAACATAGAATGGTGTTTATTCATATTTTCAAGTGCACATATCCTGTGCACTTTATACTGTGGCAGATACATTAATATTCCATGTGTATGTGTTTTCGTGAGAGCCGATGTACTGCCAGGGAATTCAATCCAGCTTCAAACTGAAAAATGATTATTTGTTGGCAAAGTGCAGGAGATTTTCCATATGATTTGCATATGCATAATCATACAGGTGCAAAGAGGCTTATTTGGCTCAGACCCACTGCTCTGCTCCAGCTCGCTGCTCTACTGTAGCCTCCAAATGAACTCTAACAAGAGCTCAGCTTCATTTCCCCGCTGATCCGCCAACTGCCAGCCTCGATGAAGCCAAGCGCGGTTATATCCAACCAAACGCACGGTCAGGAGTGATGGGTGGCGGTGGGACCGAGACCAAGCACATGTACCGACGCAGCGAGGAACAATGGCTCTGGAGAGAAACATGAAGAGACAGCCGAGAGAGACGAGCGAGAGATGAGGAGGAGTGACAGGATCGTCACATATAGAAACCAGTCGACTGTGTAACAGCAATATCTGCTGCCTGAAAACAGAAAATCATACGGATGTGAAACACCACCTGCAGAAATATAGCGCTGTGTAGATATTGACGCCATAAAAACATCTGCAGTAATCATTTAGGTTTAGTGTCTTGTTTTAAAACAGCCATGATGAGTGCAGGAATGTATGGAAAACCCACTCAACCTACTTGGAGCCAACATAGCAGATATTTTATTAAGTATTTTATTTTATTCATTTACTATTTGATTGGGGCAGTGCATTAATGAACGTACAGAGAAAATTGACATAAATACGCCTGATTTAGCACAATGCTCATTTCCAGACGTAGAAAAAAACAAAAAAGCAACATAATACCAATACAACAGATATACAGACAATACAGTACCACAATGCAGTACAAAAATGTATCTTTGTACTGCATTGTGTCTGTTACATGGGGGAAACAAAACAAAAATAGCATAACAAAAACTAACTTTGAACAATGATGCACACTACTAACAGATTTTATCACTAAATACTACCAGAGCCATATTTCCATCAAATCTTGTAATAAATGAAAAAGAGAGAGATTATTGTAATTGTAAGCTGTTAAATACCGAGGACACATGAACGCAGCATTAGCCCATCGGACACAGATTCTCTCTCGTGCTTTTAAACTCGGACAAAAGTGAGAACTCCAGCTGTGAAGGCTTTTTAACCGAGCTGTGAATGCATGTAACCATACTGACACACTCCTATTAATAAAGAACTACTTAATTGGAACTTTAATTTCACTGACGTCCCGAATGTAGAAGGTCTCTTAACGTGAGAGATCTGCAAACATCAGGACAGCCTCACTCTGTCCTCAGACACGATCTCTCCAGACACATTCAAGACGCATTAAGCACCTTCATACCGTCCTGAAAGCTGCTCATATTAGATCTATTCACTCTGTCAGGATTTTATTGCCAGGTCTGAAGGGGGCCTTTGTCCATTGTCACTTCAATTTCCACTACACAAGGACCTTTATCTTTGCACTCGTCACTTGTGAGGTAGGGACATTGTGCTGCAGATGGGAACACAATGCTCCCATCACCACTTCTCCCGCTGCTAAGAGGCAGACACTAAATTGGATGGGTGCTATTTGTCGTCTTGATTATTTGTTGCCTTATCGTGAAATAGCCATAACAGTCAGACCGAATATGAAACCGTCTGGAAACAGAGGAGACAAAGGCTTGCTGTAAAAAGGCTTCCCCTCGGCTCAGCTCCAAGAAATATCTTTTGAAGCTTTGGAAACAGCCTTTTCTCTTTGCCACATCTTCTTTGAGTTCACTTCCACTTCGTAATCAAAATGATCCTGGAGATTAATTTATTTCAAATGTGGCTTTGGTAAAGAGAAGTAAAAATGGGCACAAACTTATAATCGCATACACATTTAGGGCTGAGTTATCTTTACTAAACCATACCTTCTTTTTTGTCTTTTCTTTTACTAAAAACGTAAAACCAGACCAATTTTTCCTCCAAAGTACTACAAAATACATTACACCAAACTGTAATCTAGACCTTTTTGTGAACTTTTATCTCCAACAGTCATTTATGTTCGCTTTGTTAAACATTGTGTGATTGAATTGATAATATTTATCCCTGGGTTGCATCCCTTTTCTCTGTTGTTTTTCTTTTTTGCGTTCTTTCCCTGTGTTAAAAGACGTATTCATCACTGAACATACACTTTCTCTGTTTCATCAGCAGCCATTACTTCTTTGTTGACATCAGTCTCGACCAATGAGAGCGCTCCTTTTTCCAGAAGTGAGCTGTGATTGGCCGAAGCTCCCGTTCAGGACTGAAAATTCTCATCAAATAAAACCCTAGATTACGTCTTAAGGTCTCGTTTTTTCACACATTATTCCTGTTACAATAACTTTCAGGTGATTATTAAAACAGTTTTCAAGTCTTTTCAAATGCATAAAAAATGGCATACTTCCTGTTTACAGAGAAATGTGCCTTTAAACATAACAAACATGTTTTTAAAGGGTTATTCATGGCAGAGGTCTATGTTCTGTGTCCCATTCACTGCCTCGATGACTGTTTTGATCGTCCTCCACTGAAGCGAATACGTGCTATGTTCAAGTACACCGCCGCCCGACAGCACTGGAGGTATCACTTTATGCCAGGAAGGTTACAAGAGGTTGGCAGCGTGTGCACACATCTGTTTACATGTTAATGTGAGAAACAGATTTAAAATGAAGAGCATGTCTGGATAAATGAGGCAATTATTTCCACAGCCTCCACTGAGACTCGTTTGCACTGTATGCTAACGAGGGCTAACAGCAGGTAACACAGGAATAAACAATCAAACAGGAAAAGTGGTTTATTTTTGTTCTGAAAGAAAGAAGAAAAGAAAAGCAAACTTGTCGAAACAGATATTTTTAAAAGAGGAAACTGTGAAAATTGAGTGTCCAAAGTAAAATGTAAAAAAAAGAAGAGGCTTAGGATCTAAATTAAGAGGAGCTGTTGTGATTATATTCTGGTAATATATTAATAGTATTTATCCATGTATAAATTCAAAGGCTCCAGAGTTTATCAGAATCCAGAAAATACCAGTTTCAATAGTTTGTTTATTACAACAGACTAGAAGGGTTTGATGTTATGTTCAAATACTGGCTCTACTCTCATGTATTTAGTCTAGTTTTTCGACTAATACATTTTCCATGGAATAAGCACATACATAAAGCTTTACATAAAGGATTCTTTTTTCCAGTGACACTGAAAAAATATAGAGACACTGGGACATTCTGCTGATGTGATGAGTCCATTTTAATTATTGCTCCTTTCTACGGTTTGACTGCGCATATAGTTTTAGCAGCTTCATTTGCATTTCACACCAGTCTTTTTCAAACATATTCACGGCTGAACGTTTCCAACACAGTACATTTAACTCTCACGGGCCGCAGTGGTGTGTCTGTGTAAATACGGCTGGAAAATGGAGCTTATTTCACCTGAGTGTCTTTTATGGCTGACCTCTGCTGATAGCGGTTGATGAAATTTCATATCTCGGCTTAAAAGAGTGACCAGGCCCCGGCCGTAATTGGACTTTCTCTGAGGCAAACAGTGAAAGTGATGGTTTAGCTGCGCTGCTCTTAGGTGGAATAATCAGAGGTATGTTTAAATAACGTTATCTTAATTCAATGATAATATCTAATAATTGCCATTTCTCCAATGTGCTCATGCTACAACTAGTTATGTCGGCTGAGAAGAGATAATACGAAAACCCGAACTAACTTGAATGAGCAGCCCTCTCGTCCCAATCCAATATGGAGGACATTAACCAGTGCAGTGTTTCAGAAGTAAATTAGATAATACATAACTATTCAAGCATATAGTGATTTGTGGTGTAGCAGACCTTGATTAATCCCATTGATCACACCATGGTTTATGAGCTGAGTGTGTTTAACTGGATGTTTCGTATGAGGTCCTTGTGTTTAGTAATTATCTGTAGTAGACTGGTGTGTGCATATGCATCAGGAGAACTGGTCGGGCTCAGAGAACAATATGGGCCGTCTTTAGAGACATTTTGACCTTTTGACGTCTTCACCATGAGACCAATTAGCTGAGTTTGTCCCTTGGAAAGTGCCAAAGAAAAAGCACAGTTTCCAAAATAACATCTGTCTCATGATTAGTACAGATACACGAGGAACACATTCAATCCTCGTCAAAAACTGCAGAATTACAAGCAACACAAACTGACTGCTCTATATTTGAGTCGCAGCCATGATATGTGTATAAAATGTATAAAAAGTAGATTTAAATGAAGAAAAAGTAAGAAAATATATGACCTTTTGCCTTTATTTTGATGGGACAGGAAACAGGCTGAGAGAGAAGGGAATGACGTTGGGTAAATGAGCCACGAGGCGCCTCAAAACCTCGTATTTTAACGTCTGGATAAATGTGGGATCAAATGATTCAATAAAACAAATGATTAAATGAAGGCAGAACAACACCAGATTGATTTGAACAATGAGGCTTATTGTTGGAACTAAGTCCAGTGCCTCTAGTGGTGAACTCCTGGGTTTCACTTAGAGCAGACATGTCCACAGGCCGGCCCTGGGGCCAATCACAGCACAAGATGAGGATTTTGTGTGGCCCCAACTTCAGCAGATTTGTATAAACAGGTTGAAATCCATCTAAAACCTGGGCAAATCCAACTAAAACCTGTTCAAATCCATCTAAAATATTTTCAAATTCAAATAAAACAAATTCAAATTCGACTGAAACATGTTAAAGTCTAACTAAAACCTGTTCAAATCCAACTAAAACCTGTTCAAATCCATCTAAATTTTTTTCAAATCCAAATGAAACCTGCTCAAATCCAATTGAAACCTATTCAAATCCATCTAAAACCTAGACAAATCTAACTAAAACCTGTTCAAATTTGACTGAAACATAATAAAATCTAACTAAAACCTGGTTAAATCCAACTAAAACCTATTCAAATCCATCTAATTTTTTTTCAAATCCAACTGAAACCTGCTCAAATCCAATCGAAACCTATTCAAATCCATCTAAAACCTAGACAAATCCAACTAAAACCTGTTCAAATTTGACTGAAACATAATAAAATCTAACTAAAACTTGGTTAAATCCAACTAAAACCTGTTCAAATCCATCTCATTTTTTTCAAATCCAACTGAAACCTGCTCAAATCCAATCGAAACCTATTCAAATCCATCTAAAACCTAGACAAATCCAACTAAAACCTGTTCAAATTTGACTGAAACATAATAAAATCTAACTAAAACTTGGTTAAATCCAACTAAAGCCTGTTCAAATCCAACTAAAATCTGTTCAAATCTATCTAAAATATTTTCAAATCCAACTAAAACCTGTTCAAATTTGACTGAAACATAATAACATCTAACTAAAACCTGGTTAAATCCAACTAAAACTCGTTTAAATCCAACTAAAACTTGTTTAAATCCATCTAAAATCTTTTCAAATCCAACTGAAACCTGTTCAAATCCAACTAAAACCTGTTCAAATCTAACTAAAACCTGTACTTGTGGAATCAGACTAAAATCAGAAGAGACAGTCGGCTCTTGGAAATTTCACTCTCATCAAAAGTGGTCCTCGTTGCCGTTAGGCCTCCCCTGACTTAGAGCCTTCTTGCATGTGGTGTCACCAATGACCTCCAGGCAGGACTATAATATGACATAAAAATTGTGGGGCATGGGATTTTTCCACTTCAACAATGCAAGTGTCAACTGGGGGAATGGGTGTCCCAGCTTATTACTTCAATAAAACATCCAGCGGTGGGAAATGCAACACGAGCCACAACATTTCATTTATTTGATCTTTTTTTTGGGTCTTGTTCTTTACGAGTCACAGGGGCTGGAGTCTTTTGGGTCAAATCATCATTTAATTGCAGGGGTGACACTCAGAGACAGAACAGTCATATGAGTGATATTATGTGCAAGTTTGTGAAATGAATTGGGTGGTTCTGCAGCTGTGCCTAAGCCTTTCTGCACTGCCCTGTTTTTTCTCATCCACACGGTCCTCTCTCTTATTTTGCAAACCAAATGTAGCCAGCTGAGTGATCAATGCTCTCTTCCTCTAAACTTTCTCCACACAACATCTGCTGCTGGATTCTCAGTGTGTTCAGCAGGTCATTTGACTGGAAAAAATATTCAGAAAAAGAGGGAATAAAAACAAGTCTTTATTTATTTATTATATTCCACAGCTACTTACTCCAGTTCAGGGCCAACGTGAAGCTGGAAGGTTATCCCACAATGCACTGAGACCGACACAAGTGGCCAGGTCATCGTTCAAGCCAGACATTCCTCTAAAATCTAATTTAATAATGCATTTATTTTAATTTATGACGCAGATCCCGTGTAAAGTGTTTCATCCTGTGAAGGCTCAGATCTCCTTTTTGACATGTCATTAAAACAAATACAACCACAGGGTTTGAAGCAAGGTCATAGAAGACAACACAAAACTACAAAAGACATTTTATTCATTCTGTTTTGTGCAAGGAGAAGCCGACCTCATTATCTTCAACAAAAAATAGTGAATTCATTTTGTTTTTGACCAAGAGGACAACGAAACCAAGGAGAACATTATTCAAAACGGGTTGTATCAAAGGACAGTGAAAGATGAGTGCGCTGTAAAGATGTTGTCATGTATTAAAATGTGTGTTTTGTCATTTGTCCCCCTCTTCTTCCGTCTTTCTACCGACCAACTTTTTGATTCTAAACCCGTCCTCCAACTCCCCAGCCTTTTAATGAATTATCACTAACCTTCGTCCTGACACTACTGTTTGTCTTTTATTAATTAATGTCACCATGTCGACTTAAGTCCATGCTTTTTCAGTCATGTGCCTTGACAAGAAGAAGAAATACTCATGAGAGCATCTGAAGTGAATGGCAAAATTGGACACTGGCCAGAAAATTAATCTTCAGTTACGTCTTCAACAAAAAAAATTGCCCATAAATAGGTTACTTACAAGGTTTCTGTCTGCTGTATATGTTACCATAGTGACCAGAGGGATTGGGGTGATCGTGTGGTGTATTCATTTCTGATCCAATGCACTTAGAAAAATTAAGTTCATTTCTGTAGATCCTTTTTGTCGTCTAAAAAATACATAAGCAGCTGTATTTCCACGCATTTATATAAATTAAAGACACTAATTCACCACAAACTGGACGCCTCTTATTCATGTCTTTAATAGATTCTATATTAGTATCTACTCATGAACATTAGTAGTGCTTTAGTTTGTCGGCTGCTGTGTTGTTTTGACCAAACAGAGCAAAATGTGAAGAAATATAGAGCCTTTTTTGTTATTTTAAGTTACAATAGTGTGTTTAAGTATTATTGATTTTAGAGTAGTCCAGGCTAAGTTTTCTCCTGGGTGATTTTATCCTTCAAAATATAAGTTATAGTTAATTCTTATCTTTATAAAAGTCAGTGTTTTGGGTCAGACACTTGCCCTCTGTGGCTCTTTCTCATTCACAGCCTGGCTCCTCGACCTCAGACCAATGTTACACTCATTTTCTTGAAAGGGATCTGGTTGTAAAAAGTCCCCGGGCTACAGATATCATTTGTAACTCCGGTCGTGATTGCCTACAGTGTCAAGTGAGTGGTGTTAGCGCGGTTAAACTTGAACCACCTCGAGAGACATTTAATGCTTCTGATATTAGACTATTCCTCTCTGCGGGGAAGACTACGACGGCAGATTTGCTTTCATTTAGCTAGTATTAATTACACATTTAAGTGCTCGCCGTACCACTGTGATAACTTCATGTACATTCCTTCTGTTCAATCATGAGGCATTTAATTCATTTACCTCTGTAAGAAGATACCCCCACTGGTCTAGCGCTGATGGGAGACCGACAGTATGTTTTACTCTGGTAAAAAGAGGATTCATTTCATGCTTTGTTTGTTTTTTAATCTATACACTTGTTTGTTGGCTGCACATGTTGCTCAAGTGGACAAGTTTTTGGCTTTGAAAAAAGAGGAAAACTTGGTGAAGTTTCCCAAAGACAGCTTGATAAAGAAAAATCATATTTTTGTGTAGAGCACGACTGCCCAAAAAGGTTTGATTTGTCCCACTAAGGGTCATCATATTTTATGACTGAAATTGCAAACCAACTGCTGCTTTAATCAGCAATGATGGTCGAGCACACATAGCCATTGTAAAGTTGTAAAGATAAAAAATGTTGATGGAGTTTTGAAAGGTCTGGGTCAAACAGCTTAAGTTCACGGTCTTCCTATTGTGCACTACCTCTTCAGAACAAAACGGAGTGGTAAAGACAAAAGGCAAGTATTTCTTTTCATTACATACAAAAGATTTTTGCGTTTTCTTTCTTTCTTTTTTTTTTTTTTACCTTCTGAGAAAAAAAAGGGGCATTCTTGGTTTTGAGAGATTTTGAGACAAAGGTTATTTAATGTAGGTCATGGTGAGATTCTCTACGATTGTCCTAAATTTCTGACACTGATATTTGTTGCAAAAAAAAAAAAAGCTCTCATCATACCAAAAGCACAAAAGATGGATTTGTATTTGAATTCGAGGTAACTCTAAATTCAAAAACCGGATGAATTGAATAAGCCAAAAAATGCATCTTCGACTTAAAAAGAGCACATATAAAAGATAATCAGACTAAAAAATAACTCATTTCTGTTGCGTTGTGGTGCATCTGGCTCTAGAAGAATATCCTCCAGGAGAAAAGGTGTGTGTGTTCTTACATGCAGCTTGTTATCTCATTTCTACCCATTCGTCCTTCCCCTTAGCCCTACCCCTTCTTTTTGCGTGTTCACGAGAGGAGTAGGGGTATCCCACTTCTCTTTTGGATGCTCTGGGGGCTACATACCCCTCCAAACGGTCATTTTCAGGGACGTCTCATTTCTTAGGGGCATTATTACAGCCCTACTCTAATTTCTTTGGAGGTCCAAGGGGTAGGACTAAGTGGGAGAAATGAGATTGGGCCAAATTTAGAGGTTGAAATGCACTCATGAAGGGTTTTAGTGTTGGACTGCCTTTATAATAAGGTAATTCTTTTAAATAAATCCGATCAAACATTGAAGGACTGACTTTTGAAAGCTTACAAGCCACTATCTGCAAACTGCGACCACAGGAGGTTAGACAAATTGGTCCAAAGTGTACTGTACGCTGTAGAAAGGCAACAACAGGAGCGAGATACAGTTGGCTACACAAACACACCCACACACTGTCACTGAGACGGATGCCCAGACCGGCTCCTCGACACCGAATAAATATAGTCCAGGGTCCGGGCAGATGGAGGCTGACAACGTTTGACGTGAACCCACGGGTGACACAGTGCCACAGAACAAGGCTCATTTGTCAACGGCAGAGCAGCCCCGGACATCAACCTGAGGAGCTACAGGGGCAAAGGGACGACCCCCGACCCGAACAGAGGTGGTGCCGCTGAGAGACACAACAGCCACCAACCAGGGCTGTCAACAATAATCTCATCTCACAGCAGGCTTTAATTAAACGGCCTGATGTCACTGGATCAGAGATGACTTCAGCGGTGAGGACGGGTTTGTGGAGGTTGAAAGTGGCAGGAACTTTGAAATGTCAGTGTGTCTAGAGACGTATCAATCCACACTTTAGCAGATAATATTATTTCACGTATTATATGTAATGGGGCACAGTGTGTGTTGAAATCTGTATCGCAGTGGGCAAAACATAAAGAAACGTTTATAAAATAGCTGTGTAATATGTAAAGTATATGTAAATGTTTGTGTAAAGTGTGTGAAAATATGGATTAAAGGTCGTAAAGTTTTAAAAATATTTGTTTTTATTCTGTACTGTAGTCTTTAGATGGTCAAGGCTGGTTCAGATTATGGAGTTATTGTGTTCTGCAGGTTTCAAATCAATGCATAAGTAACACAAACTATCTGATATGTTTGTTTGTTCACTTCAGGTTGTCTTCTGTGATAAGGAAATAAAACTGACTGTCTCGTCCTCTGTCCAGATTTGACAGAAAGAGTAACGGGTTTTCAAAAATAAGCCCTTTTCACACATTTGCCCCGATGTCATCAGGGTTATTTCAACCAGACTCTTCCCTGATATTTGTTGTGAATAGTCCGGGAAGCGAAGAGCGAGGGATGACACTTAATTAGCTTGACCTAACTGAGTCCACTCTGGATCTCAGTGGATTTGTGAAAAGGGCTATAGATGACTTTACCGGTCTTTTGGCTTTGCTCCTTTGTGCACTTACACTATTTTGCCAAAGAAAAAGTGACGAGTGCATATGGGTAAAGTGTGGCAACATGTTTCCATCTTCCAAGTGCCTTTTTGTGTTCTAAAGTATGGGATGTGCCAATACGTTAGTACATACGGTGTGTGCACAAGTCACTGGTGTCTGGTGATGAGTTTTGGCTCAAGGTCTGCATTTAAAGTGACATCAGAGGTTTGCAGCTGGGAATAGGACTTGGCTTTCTGCAGACCACTCAACTTCTTCCACACTGACTGAATCAAGCATTCTTCTTGAACCTTGCCTTGTACACTGATGCATTGTTATGTTAGAATAGAAAAAGGTCCTGAAACATCTATTTAAATCTATGAAATATTAGGAGTAATGTGCCTTTAATAGAACAAGCAAAGAACTGCATTTGTCTCACATTCATATTTCCTTTGTCTGTGAAACAACTACGCTCCTCTTTTGTCAACAGTCTTTCTGAGCATTTTGAATGATAACCTCTTCCCGGCACACATTTTTCGATCCCTGTTTCTCTTTCTGTGTAAAACTTGACATTTGTGCGAAGTGGGAACAGAATGTTAAAAAGAAAATTTCCATAAACCTTCACTGTTTTGGGTTGAAGGCCAAATTTTCAGAAATACAAATGTCCAAACTCCAAAGAAATATAGTACTTTCATTGAGAGCAGGGAGCAGCTACCTTGACACGTTGTAGTGTTTTCTTTTCTCGATTGGGACTTACTGTAAAATCCTATTCCTACCAAAAGAAAACACCTCTGTTCCAGTGCTGTCTGCTTTTACAAGGATGGATGGTTTGTTTTTTTTGTTTTTTTACCTAGGACAAGAACGGAAAAGAGCAAAGGGGTCAAGAGACAGTGTTCAGCTGCTTTGTGAATCACAGTCCGCTGTCTGTCCGTCCACCGGGAGAAAAAAGATGATCGATCAGAGCACGCAAATGGACTGTGCTTAATTGGAACAGACTGAAAAGATTCTCGTGCAATTATAACTGTGTTCAATTAGCCTTGGCGTGATTGCAGTGGGCCCAGGTGGGTTAGGTTCAAACTGGGGCGACCTTGGCGTATTAGACGTGTATTGTGAATGAATAACAATGGAGACAGTATGTTTATATAGACACCAGAGTGACAAGATAAAGAGGGGGCAGGTCACAAAAACGGATGTCAAACAAGGAAACAGATGTCTGACAAACCAGATGTAAACCACTACCGATAAAGAATTGTGTCACTTTTCGGGTGGTTTGATAGTGTTTAGGTGACGTCTGGAGGCTTTTAGATGTTCATATTTCTCTTTATTTCATATTAAAAGATAGATCTCTCAACTTGTTTACTGTTTTTTGGCTAAAAGGACCCCAAAAAACAATAAAAAACAACTCCACATCTATAAACTCTAACTCTATCCTCTGATATCAGACTCTATAAATGGTGCATATTTAGAAAAACATACTTTAATATGTTTTTAATGTAGATAAAACACTAGAACAGCAGCTTTAAGCCCTCAGTTCAAATTCCTCTTTAAAAAACCTTAATGCTGTGATGTTGCTTGGATTTCAGGGGAGTGAGTGCAGCGCTGACACTGATCTCTGCCGATGAAGCACGAGGAACACGTGTCCCGGCCCTGTTTGAAGACTTGCTGAAGCTGCTCAGAAAGCTGCAGGGGCGCTGAGAGGCTCTGAGCCGTGATATTAGGACCAGGTTGGTGAGGCGAGACGACCTGCGAGGGGCCGTGACAGACAGTTCCTCTCAGACGGAAAGACACGCTGCAAACGAGACAGGAGCCGCTAAAGTCTGCACTGATGAGGAGAGTTACAGCTGCCATATCAGACAAGAGTTTTTTGGGGGTTTTTTTTGTTGAAGAATTATGGACCTATGAACCAAATCTGTTCTCGGTGTTAAAGTCATACAGCTGAAGTCTGGTCTGCTGATGCAAAAGTAATTGTGTTTCAGCTCATTTCATCCAGGAGTCAATAGTGAGAGATTTCAATCAATCTCACCGGTTCACATTACACAAGAGGTGATTTTATTATAAAGCTCCATGTCTTCTGAGGAAATATTAGGTGAATCATGTAGAAAACGTAGCCAGAGGCAGGTTCAAATGCTCTACTGAAACTTATCGGCAAGTATACTGTCATTACAAATGTCTTCTCTGCATAATAACCTTTCAGTATGTCACTTATTTACATCATGGTAGATTTCCAAACCAAATACAAACAAAGTGTAATATTTCTGTGTTAGATATGTATTTCAGGGGAGGGGTCAGACGTCTATGGAACTGGATCTACATCTATAAAAAAAATAAATCTGTTTAATCACCTAACAGCATAGCGTAATAGAAATCTAGGCTTTATTATCAAGGATTTTAATAGATGAGAATTTTCAGTCCTGAACGGGAGCTTTGGCCAATCACAGCTCACTTCTGGAAAAAGGAGCGTTCTCATTGGTTGATAGCACATGCCGATGAGGAAGTAACAGCTGCCAATAAAACAGAGAAAGTGTATGTTCAACTCTGGACATGAATTTTTACAGAAAAAAAGAAAAGCATAAACGGAGTAAAAGGAGGCAAATCACGTATTGTTTAACGAGGAGGAAATAATTGTCATCCTGCTGAAGTCGGAGCAAAAAGTTCATGATAACCTCTAAACTTTAGTTTGATGTAATGACAGACAATGACATCCAGATTCACAAATATATCAATCAGGCAGATTAATTTAAAGTGGACTTTTGTCGCTTTCATCAAATCCTTACACAATAAAGCCTTATTCTAGCACCGAGGAGCTTCAGAACACTGTGAAGGTGATAGGAACTGTTTTGTGTCTGCCCTTTAGTTATTGATAGTGTGTAACCATTGGCCAATAACAGCTTAAAGAGAAAAACTAAACAGCAACTCTATATGACGAGTGGCTGAGTGCATTTGAAGTAAACCTGGATTCCACTTTTTAATCAAAAATGTAAAATGGTTCCTATTAAATTCATTCATGTTGTTCTGTAGTGTCCCATCCTCCTGAAGTGTCTCTCAATACTTTTCTTGTTTGCCTACCACTAAACAACAACATGCAACTACGTATATGTTGATTTGTTACTTCCAGTGTGGCGGTCTGCTCAGGGTGTATTTGTATTGGGACTGGCATAAATATTAGAAGTATGGTGCACGCCAACCAGTTAGTAAAGTAGACAGAATGAATAAGCTCGTATTTATGCTGGACATATTCAGAGATATCACTGTGTCTGATGTTATTATTCTCAATTAAAAAAACGACGAATCACAATCAGTCCTGTTCATCTGAGCAACCAGCGTCAGGCGTCGTTATAATAAGCCTCATCATCGAGACAAAGCCACACAGTTCACCCCATTCCTCTTCATAATTCACTCTCTCATCTGCATAATGTCTCATTAATTCTGGCTCCAGCCACAGACTCTGCTAATTCTCCCTTTGACCTGAGCTGAACCTGACATTTTGAACCTGAAATGATAACAAATGCTGTTGTGAATCTGCTCCAGTGACGGTTCATTCAGCTTCACCTCTTGCAGCGAAGAATGAAAATAAACCCTTTGTTAAAGAGGATTTTAGGGAGATGTGAGAAGTGAATAAACTATGGGCGGGAGTGTCAGAATATGCTGTTGAGATAGACTATACATAAGAGAAGAATGTTGAACCAAAAGGGCAAAATCACTCATGTTTTTTTAAAATGTAATACTGTATAATCGTATCAAAATAATACTTTTTGCATGGTGCACTTCTAACTAATTAAACATTCAAAGGTCCATATATCCCAGTGGAAGGACTTGCACTTTTTTTGTTATCAGTGGCAAAAAAAATGTTCAATGTCTTGTTAAAGCCCTTAAGAAAAGCTCAGTGAGCTATTCATAGCATGTACGAACATAAAAAATGTCAGAGGAGGGTCCGGTTGAGAGGGTTCAAACTCACACTAAAACAGGTCAAAGACAGTCCAGTTACAAATGAAAATTCAATGGTCAACTGTCAAGTTCAGTCTGTGGTATTATGCCGAATCAATGTGAGAGTTATATTTAAGTCCCTGTGCCTTTGTTGGTCCCATTGAAATGTATGTTGGTCCAGACAGAGTTTCACTTATCTGGCTGTAACGTCCATCTAACTCCTGGTGCTCTGCTGCCATCTTGTGGTCATTTCTTACACTATGATTTGAAGATGTGAACCACTGCAGAGTCTATGCAACTGACATGTCACAATTATAACACAATTGGATCATGTGATAGCATACAGCATTGGCAGAAAGCTGGCTTTAAATCCTAACCTGCTCAGACCTGTTGTCTGTCTCTTTACTGTCTCTCTCTAAGAGAAAAAAAAGTATGTTGCATTTAGGCCTTCAAGGAATTTGATCAGTTGTTGTCACTGAAGTAACTTCTTGTTTAATGTATCTGAGAATAAGACAGTGGAGAAGTATCCTGTGAGCATAGTGTTGAATAGTATCTCCTCAAAGACAATAATGTCTGTTTTTTAAAGGTGTAGCAAAATTTAAACTATGGAAAAACCTTTGCATGCATTTTATAGTGAAAAATTCAACCACTTCTTCTATGGCATTCTAAATTCGGCATAAGGCCTACTGCCACCTGCTCCCTTAATTCTGGTGTAATTATAGTTTACAGTGTTTATTAATGTGCAATGTCCCTGCATGAAAACCATAAAAAATAAAATAATCACAAAATGCAATTGGTTCTTTTTAGTCAATTGCTTTAATCATTTTAAAGCAATTGACTGAAAAGAACCAAACGCCATTTACAAAGGAAAGTTGCTGAAAAGCCACCAAAAAGCACCAAGCATGTGCCACACAGTAAACACTGTTGCATCACACAAAATCCTGCCGTGACCCGGATTCGAACCGGGGTTGCTGCGGCCACAACGCAGAGTACTAACCACTATACGATCACGGCGAGCTATGTACACGATGAGAAAATGACTTCACATTGAAATGTGACAGGTTTCAGTCATTTATAAGTTTTAGTTGTATTCAGGGATGAACGCTACTAATTCTTGAGCGCAGATGGCAGAGATCGTTAATAGCATGATTCTAACACCATTTATAACGATAAAACTTGAATGTGTAACGAAAACTTGAAAATGTCCAAAATTAACCGATGAGATCCCAAAAATTTAAAATTACAATAATGTTCAGTAGATAATGTAGGAATACTGATGAATCAAATGAAATATATTTATTTGATCAGTTGGTGTTTTGTGGTTATTGTTTGCTAAATCAAACAGAGTGAGCGTCTGTCTGTTTAACGATCGTTTTTCTTCTGGGCGTGGCCTGTTGAGGCAGTTTAAACGCGTAGTTGTCCTGTGATTGGCTGTTGGTTGTGTATTCTTATGGATTCGGTGTTACACGGTCTGTGATTGGTGGAGTCGTATCTGTCCTCGCTTCTCATTGGCTGGCTAAAGAGTACGGTTAAATTTCAAACTAGCTTCACTTGCAACGTTGTGTTGAAGGAAGTTAGTTTGGTCACACGAGAAGCGGACTTGGTGGATTTTAACACTCAGTTTAAAACATTGTGAAATGTAGCTGTTTTTTGTCAGTACACAGGCCTTTTTACGATGGCGCTTACAACGCGAAAAGGTTTTCTGGACTTTAGTCCGATAAGAAAAGACGACGCGAATAAGGAAAATGATGTTCCTGTTTTAACTTTAATTCAATTTTCCAAAGCTCCTTTTGTAACTTTTGGAACGGTAAAGGTTGGTGCATCAAAGTCAGCTGTTTTGCGTATTGACAACCCAACTGTGGATGCAGAAGCAGAGGTGATTATTGAGAAAATAGCATCAAGCAGAGGCTTTTCTGTGGACAACAACACGTTCACTGTTCAGGTACGTTACAAGTCAAGAAATGATTGTCTTTTCACAGGGAATAGGTGTAAAGTACAATGTCTGAAGTAAGGTGAAACTAGATTTTTTTGTGTAGTAGGAAATGTTAAGTTAGTAGTTAGTGAGTAGTGTATTTCACGTTTATAATATACCTTATAGTCCATTTATACAAAACAAAGCAAAATGTGTTTCAAAATGTTATCTATTCCTATAATTTATTCAATGCTGCAGATGTACAGTGGTAGCAAAGGATTTGCCAAATGTGTTGAAGGCATGCAAAATTATTAGGCATTCATCTGCATTGAATAGGTGCAAAACTAAAAATGAGCTGAAAATGCTTTTGTCAGAGCCAAATGTTTGCTGATGTCATTGAATATGCCTTGTGTTTTGCACAGTGCCATTATCTCACTGTAAGTCATAGAGTTGTGATCTCATTGTTTTAGCCAACTGAACTGTGTCTTTCACGTCATCTCTGTTTAATACATTGCTTTAAGTTTAGCTTTTGTCGTTTGAGGGGAAAAGAATACTGGGGCCTAAACCACAGGGCCGTATATCAGGCCATGAGGCTTACAATAGTCACCATGTCCTTGTCCTTCTCTGTGCTTAGTTTTATTGAAAATGAATAGCCCAAAGTATGTTGTTTTATTTAAAAACAGACTGATGATGTATGTCTTGTTTTTTAGCCTGAAGGCTCTTTCAGTTTGAAGATCACTTGGACCCCGACTGAAGAAGGTGGAGTTAGGGAGCTCATCATATTCAATGCCAACGGGGTCCTCAAGCATCAAGCTGTTCTGCTTGGAAGGGCTGAAGCACCAAAGAAGAAAAAGGTACATGTCTCAGTCACAGATAAAGTTAAAGCTAAACAGTAGAGTTGTAGTCAATACCACATTTACAGAGATCGAAACAAGAGCAACATGGCTGCACGATACATAGAAAGAAACACAAGCAAAGTGCTTTATCCATTTCTTTTTTAAATCTTTAAAGTCTTCTTTATAGTGATTCCAGTCCTAAGTATTAAAATACAAAAGTAGCATTTATGATGCTTTAGTAATTATGAATTGCTTCTTTTACATTTTAGAAAACACTATGGGACTCCATCAAAAACAAAAAGGGTGTTGAAAATGTCTCTGCACTCAAAGCAAAGAAAACGAAACCAGCCATGAAAATGGCAGCCAACAAAACATTCAAAGTGTCCCGAAATCCTCAGTACAAACGGGACAAGCCCCGCAGCCCACTGGCCTCTCTGAATGAGGGCAGATCATCCAGAGAGCGCTCCCTCTCGAAGAAGAGTCCTGCTGACCATTATCCTCAGAAACCAGAGGACAAACAGCAATGCTTTTTGACATCACCAGCCCAGGAAAACTTCTATAATTCTCATTTTGTCTGTGTTGTCGCTGGAGCACTTAATAAGGACTCAAATGGCCAGGATTATTTGACTGTAACTGAAAATAAAGAACTTACCAAAGTGCTTAACAGGACCTTGTCGCCTGTTGGCACGCCGGACAAGTTAAAGAAACGAATGCCTCAGATAGAGTCGGTTGAAAATTCTGATGCCCAAGTGGCTTCCAATACAGACACAGCATTAAACAGAAGTCTAACTTTGTCTCTAAAAGATGCACTGGCCCTCATTGATTCTGATCTGAGCCCCATTAACAGCTCGCCTCAAGAAAGTAGTAGTGAGTTTTCAGACTCGCTTGAGTCGAAGAGTGGAAATCGAGACACACCTTTTTTCAAAGAGACCTCAGATAGTCCAGAGATTAATGAGCCAAGGCTGACTTTCTTTATTAACAAAAAAGTTGTTGTTCAGGAAATTCATAAAACCGTAGAAAAAGTCAAATTGTTTACCTCTACCACAGTGACAAAGAGTAAAGCACCAGCTGAGGCAAAGACTACGAGCGGAAGGAAAATTAAGAAGACCAGAAGAAGACTTTTGGAGAAAACATTGGAGTTGACGGATTCGAGTAATCAATCTGAGTCACGACCCGGGACGCCTTGTCTTCCAGTTATTGATGCAGATGGAGGACTTCAAAATGGGCAAAGTGAAGGCCAAGATGCTGTTTTAGATACAGATACAAGACTTCAAGACGAGCAAAGTGAAGGCCAAGAGTTCACTGTGTCCAGCCCGACTGCACCGTTAGATGGATTACCTGCTCCCATTAACTTTGTCGTGACGTCCCCTACATCTGCAGATACTTGTTTCTCATTCACAGGCAGATCCTCGCCTGCTCGACCTGCTCCTTTTGAGTTCACAGTAACGTCTTCTCCAGTTCACCACGAGACCACATCCAAAGACACGTTACCAACTGTTTCTTTTCAGTCCCGTCCTGTTCTAGCATCTTCGCCCGGGCCATTTCCTGTTCACCTGGCAGTAAGCAAGAAAAGGAAGAGCGAAGAGTTTTTAAAAGCTGATCTAAAGGCTGCAGATGCTGAGAAAACAGAGCAGGTTAAAAGAAGCAGGGTGGCAGCTGTAAAAAGTGAACCCAGCAGAGCATTGTCTGAGAAGAGACAGACATCGCAGAGACCGCAGCCGAGACCAGGAGGTGGGGACTGATATATTTAATCAGCACAATTAAAAATTTTAACTCAATCATGATTAATGAAATATTAGTTCTGTTTTTTTCTACTGACAGGCTTTGTACTACTGTAAATAAGCTGATGGTGGGTTTAGCGGGATATTTGGAATCTAACACTAAACCTTTTTTTTAAATTTTAGGTTCGGTTCGCTCAGTCTCTAGCTCATCATTAAAAGTCGTGAGGTCAGTAGCCCCTGCTAAGGCCAAGCAGCATGTCTCCAAACCCACCACACGCAGTAAGTTTGAATAAAAACTACAATAAAGTGCCCTTTTTTTAATTAAAAGTTGCAGTTTGTTTATTTTTCACTGTCTTTTAAAGGTGCTCCGTTTGTGAAGTCGTCTGCTCAAAAATCTAAAGTGGTCGCAGTTGCACAGTCAAAGCTTACATTTATTAAGCCAGCTCAGACCGGTAAGAGATAACTCTACTTTTTTTTAGAGTGCATACTTTCTTTTGAATGATTTTTATTATTAGATATACGTTTTCTTTCCCTTTTTTCACTGAAGCCATACCGAGACATCCAATGCCGTTTGCCGCCAAAAACATGTTTTTTGACGAGAGGTGGATTGAGAAGCAGGAGAGGGGCTTCACCTGGTGGATCAACTACGTCCTCACCCCTGATGACTTCAAAGTGAACACACAAGTCACTAAAGGTAAAGGTTTTTGGGTGTATTTTTTATCTCCTGCATTTGAGGTTTTGGTAAAGAAATATTCTGGATTTTCTTTAAGTAGTTTTGTATGGGTAACTTGTGCATAGAGCCTGAATCTCAGCTGGGATAAAAATGGCACAAAATGGCTACCAAAATAACATCTATTGTAGCCTGCGATAATATTAACCCAATTTATTTGTTCGGGCCCAACAAACGAATTGGTCTTTAAAATATGTTTAGTGCCACTAAGCTGAGTATCTGTGTGAAGGCAGATTGTTTTTTCATTTCTCTATCGGCCAGTGCTTTGTGTTTTGTGCAGGACAAGTACATTTTTGAATCATGTTTATTTAAGCTGCTAGTTTTGTCTTTGTTCTTTTTTTAGTTTTGACTTAAGTGATTAGTTGATTTGATTATTAGTGATTAGTTGATTTGAAATGTAAGCCTATTTGGTAAATGCTTTATTCTTTTCGTAGTGAATGCTGTATCTCTGGCAATGGGCAGCGACTTGAATGTTCCCAAAGCCCCCACCAAAGAGGAGATGTCCTTTAGCACTTACACAGCACGACGAAAGCTGAACCGGCTGCGTCGCTCTGCCTGCCAGCTCTTCACCTCAGACGCCATGGTCAAAGCCATTCAGAGGCTGGAGCTCGAGGTGGAGGCCAAGAGGCTGCTCGTCCGCAAAGACCGCCATCTGTGGAAGGACATAGGTAAGTGTCCACAATATAGGATCACAGGGGTCCTATACAGCTTGGAAAACATAGCATTGACAGAGTATCTTCCCATTATTGCAGTTAATGCTGTCGTTGAAATATGGATATTTAGATAATATGGTTGTGCAGTTGTAGTTTGGTTTCTTTTTAGTTTGAATTTTTTAAACTATTATTCCTGATTGAATTGTATTATTTTTAGGTGAACGGCAAAAAGTCCTCAACTGGCTTCTTTCTTACAACCCTTTATGGCTACGGATTGGGCTTGAGGTATTTGGATACAACAGTTTTCTCTACTTTTTAATGTTGTATGTAGCTGCTCTTTTCAACATGGTGGCTCCTTTCTTAGACCATCTATGGTGAGCTGATCTCACTGGAAAACAACGGTGATACCTTTGGTCTGGCCATGTTCATCCTCCAGCGCCTGCTTTGGAACCCAGACATTGCTGCAGAGTTCAGACATCACAAAGTGCCCCACCTCTACAGAGACGGTAAATATCCTTGTGTTTGAAAATGGGAAAATATGGCTTCCCTGAGGGTTTAGGGTGACATACAGGTACATATTTTGTGGTCATTGTAGTCTGTTACTTTCTTAGGCCACGAGGAGGCGCTGTCTCGCTTCACTCTGAAGAAGCTGCTGCTGTTGGTCTGTTTCCTGGACAAAGCCAAAGAGTCTCGGCTGATTGAGCATGACCCCTGTTTGTTCTGCATGGATGCTGAGTTTAAGGTACAGGCACAAATGTTCCCAGTTGCCAGCCACTGGTTTGAAAAAAATAGGGTCGCATACATTTATTTAAATTTCATAATTTAGAACTGAAACTGAGAGTTGAGTCACTCATAGAGTCTCAATAAGTAGGCAGCGCAGGAGAGTTTAATTTGTAAAACATAGAAGTAAATTTCAGGTTGAAACAAATTCCAAATAACAAGACAAGACCATGTGCATTACTAAAATAAAAGAAAATACAAACTATAGCACTTTTGAGTATTGCACAAATTAAAGCCAATGTGCTTATTGTGTAATTGTTTATGTTAAGATCTAAATTACATATTGGGCAAAGGCTACCATGTTCATGATCACGCTGTTAAATGATCTTTTAATGTGATGAGATTATGGTCAAATTATGTTGACACAATGTTTATTCATTTCTGTTTTCCTAGACAAGTAAAGACCTGCTCCTGGCGTTCTCCCGGGACTTCCTGAGTGGAGAGGGTATCCTCCCCAGACATCTGGGCTTTCTGGGGTTACCCGTCTCCCATGAACAGAAACCCTTGGACGAGTTTAACTTTGCTGTGAAGAATTTGGCTGTTGACTTGAAGTGCGGCATCCGTTTAGTGTGAGTGAGATGTAATGAATGTAAATGAGAAGTTTCCTCAGGGATTAGGCTGGTTTGCAGGCTATTATTTCTGCATCTGAGTCTTTGAACTGTAGTTGTTTTGTCTGAATAAAATAGGCTTGTTTATTTGTAAGATACCCACAGATCAATAATCTACAGAGACACCTGGAGGAAATGTGTCTGAGTCATTATTTACTTAATACTTTACTTTTCTATTAAATTGCATCAGTGGGAGCCAGACTTCACTCGAGCTTTTATGTCAACTCCTCAATGCTGGGTTCACCATTTTTGCTCGTGCTCCTTAGAGGTGAACACTGATTTCTTGGGTGATGTCTGCAGTTTTCAGAGCAACAGAAACATGGCAGCATCCATAAAATATTTTTGTCCATGAATCTCATCACATTATCTATGCCACATTGAACATGGTATTTTTTGTTTGTAGGCGTGTGATGGAGCTCCTCGTCCAGGACTGGGCTCTGTCGGCGAAGCTCCGTCTCCCAGCCATCAGTCGCCTCCAGAAGGTGCACAATGTCGACATCGCTCTGCAAGTGCTTAAGAACAAAGGCGTCGACCTCAAAGATGAGCATGGTAATTACAGCTTTTGTGATGAACTGCAACTAAGTGGATGTTTTTTTTTAAACTAGCATCAAATGTTTTTCAGAGATGTTAGATCTATACAACCTATATTTAATGAGTAATCTTGCATATAAAAGGTATTATGGAAGGACACATTTCAAAAAGAGAAGAATTTCAGCATTTTTAAAGCATTTTAGAAAAAAAATGGTTGAAGATACTACTGTATTGCATCTTTTAGGCAGCATGTTCAGCTCCTGAACTGCGTTAGTACCAGAATGTCTCATCTATATTTAATAAATACTACATACTGCTTGTCTTTTGCAGGCTCTGTGATTGACTCCAGAGACATTGTGGATGGACATAGAGAGAAGACTCTCAGCCTGTTGTGGAAAATCACTTTTGCCTTCCATGTACGTTGTTTTTGTCACTGCTACTTCAAGTTGGAGCATTTTTAAACCCCTGGCAAACCTTAATGTAATCCTTTTATTTCTGCCAAGGTGGAGGTGATCTTGAATGAGGATCAACTGAATGAGGAGATCAGCTTCTTGAGGAAAACTTTGAGGACCAAACGGCGGCTGGCACACCTGAGGGCCGACCGCGGACCTCAGCCAAGTCCCGCTAAGGACAAGGCTTCATTTGAACACAGCAGCCCCAAAATTCAACTTCTCATGGACTGGGTTCGCACTGTGTGTGACTTTTACAACTTAAAGGTGAGTTAAAGTATGTACCTTCATGTTAGAAATGAGGCATTGAGTTGGGTATGAACTGACATTTTCCACTTAAACTTTTATCCTCTTGATCATTTACTGAGCATTATTCTGTCCCTAAGGCACTTACAGTCAGATGTTTTTACAACATCAAAGTGAAAGAGATTTAATTAGACCAAACCAAACTGCATCTGAAAAGGGAAGCTTGGTTCTTCAAATGATACTGTCTCTTCAGCTTAAAAAAGTGTAAAAAATAAAAGTGTGTCTTCAGAGCAGCATGTATTCTAGTGTAGTTTCTATGTGTGTTTGAAGGTTTTGAATAATGTACTAATCAATGTCTTTATGTCTTAATTGACAGACAGTATATGTACACACATTCAAATATAAGTCTCACTGTCGGTCTGCAGGTGCAGAACTTCACTGTGTCGTTTTCGGATGGACGTGTGCTCTGTTACCTCATCCACCACTACCACCCAAGTCTGCTGCCTGAGGAGTCTGTCAGTCACAACACCACTCAGACCGTGGAGAGCTCACCCAGGGGTCGTCTCGAGCTCGACTGCTCAGCCAGTGACTCTGACAACTCCTTCGATTCCTCACCGTCAGGCTCTAGTGGTACATGTCACCCTCTCAGTACATCTCTAAAAATACTGTACAGTAGCGTCTGGCCTTGTTCAACATTCATTACAAGATTTTCCAGTTTAGGTTTTAAAACAACCTTTGATATAGATATAGAAAAAGCATTGCAGCTCTGTCTTTGCATCACTTTATATATTTTTGGCTTACTTTCTTATTTTCTATGGCAAAGTTGTGACTATGTTTGGATTATTCTCTGTTCAGCTCCAGAGTCTCCCTCCGTCGAGTTTAAAGAGCTGCTGGAAAATGAGAAACATAATTTCCGATTGGTCAACGCGGCCGTGGCTTTTCTGGGTGGAGTTCCTGCAATGATCAATGCGGCAGACATGTCAAACACTATCCCCAATGAGAAGGTGAGAATAGACTCAGCACCATTCATTGATTTTACAACAAATACCAGTGGTTTGTAAATGTGGCTATATATGATACTACATTGCTTTATATTAATGCATAATTTAACACTTTGTCATTTTTCCACAAGTTATATCGTAATATACTGTATATATCTATGTAGATGTAGATGCTGTTGTAATCTGTGCATAGTGGTCTCAAATGACATACTCTGTAATTCACACTTTCAAAGGGGGACCATTCATTTTAAATTGCACAAGATTTTGGTTTTGCAATGGACGTCCCTGACCAAAGCTGAGTTTAATGGCCTTTATTTTTAGGTTGTGATGTCCTATCTATCCTTTCTGTGTACTCGTCTTCTCGACCTGAGGAATGAGACCAGAGCTGCACGAGTCATACAGGCCGCGTGGAGAAAACACAGACTTGGGAAAGATCTAAAACTTTACCAGGTACATTATCATAACGTCCTAGCATTATCTACAAACTACTGCTTTAACGCTTTAACACCTGCCTTTAACAAACTGGGACTGGGACTTTTTAACTTATTGGCAACAAGATGTGATCCTGGTCCAACACTAAAGAAGGCCAGGGCTTGGCTGATTCAATAGTATTTGATAGAAGCATAATAATGAAAAAAAACCCAACAATATCAATGTTCAAGGGAACCTATTAAAAAAATCTAAATGATCTAAATTAGACCTTGGTTTTGAACTTTGGGATGCCTCTTTAGCTTACTCCTGCACACTTATTGTTTGTTATACTTACTGTTTTTTCTTGGTTTGGACACAGGAGAGAAATGCAGCCGCTTTGAAAATTCAGCCTTTTGTCCGAAAGTTCCTTCAGCGTCGAAGAGCTGTGAGGCAGAGCCAAGCGGCCATGTTCATCCAAGCAGTCTGGAGGGGTTACGTGGCCCGTCGACGGCTCAGGCTTCAAAAAGAGGCTCAGCTCCGACTAATGCAAACTAACGCAGCTGTCATCATCCAGGTAGTGTATACCTTACATGATAAAATAAACCATATAATATTTATATACTGTCATAAAACAACTGCACAGTTACTAATGAGTCTAATCTAACATGACTAAATGATATTTAAATAGAAAGTTATCGCAATCTCTACAGTAGAGCTTGGGCTTGAAACTATAAATATTGAACTTGCCGACACAACAATTGATAAAGATATTGATATGTCAAGCAATCACATGACTGTAATAATATTATTTAAAACACAGTTGTATAATAAAGCAACGGTACGTTTGAGGTGCTCTTCCTAACAGAAAGATTTGAGGATACAATTGCATTTATCAAAGATTAAATATTTTTCTTACTCAAAAACAAATTGTATAAAGACACCATTTAAATGTTATTACCACACTTTTGAATGTAAAACATTTATTCACAATAAAGGCATAATATGCAGAATTTCCAGCCAAATGTTTGGGAATAAAGTTGTCATGACACACAGGATTTTACAATGAACGTTACCCTGAAATATGTCCTCCTCATGTAAACAAAGGAGGAAATGGTGAACATAAAAAGAATTATTCTTGTCATTGTTTTTAGATTGAAAGATAAATCAATTTTGTACTATTTTTCATGTAAATCTAGCATATTATAGCTCTAATTTCAGTTCTCTTGAATAAATAAGTCTTTGTCATCCATTCAGGCACAGTGGAGGATGTTTTGCACCATGAAGTCTTACCAACGTCTCAGATATTACACAATAATTGTCCAAGCTCAGTGGAGAATGAGAAGGGCAGCTGCAGAGTATGGAAGGACTCTTTGGGCAGTGGCTGTCCTTCAAACACACACTAGAGCCTGGGCTGTGGCAAAGAAAGAGCGGGAATGCTACCTTTCCCTCAAGTCTGCAGCAGTGAAGATACAGAGAGGCTATAAACGATGGAAAACCCAGAAAACTAAGACGGAAAACTGTGCTGCAAAAGTGATCCAAGCTGCCTTTAGGAAATGGAACAAGAGAAAAACGTCTGAAAGAGTAGCTGCTGCTGTGAGGATTCAGTCTTGGTATCGGATGCAAATGTGCCAGAGTAAATACAGAAGGATCAAGAGAAGTGCAGTTCAGATACAAGCCCAATACAGAGGTTATGCGCAGAGGCAGAGCTACCAGATGCTAAAGCTACAGCATCACTCTGCTGTGGTCATTCAAAGTGCATTCAGAGGATGCATTGTAAGAAAGCAAGTGGCAAAAATGACCCGGGCAGCTGTTGTAATCCAGCAACACCTCAGAGCAACAGTGAAAAGAAATTCTGAAAGGCAGCTATATCTGAGAAAGAAACATGCTGCCATCACGTTACAAGCAGCGTATCGCGCTAAACTGGCTCGAGGCTCGTTGAAAAAACAACACGAGGCCGCCACCGTGATCCAAAGTGCTTTTAGGAAATGTATTGTCCAAAGACGCTATGTTCTAATGAGGAAAGCGGCTATTTTGATCCAGCAAAAGTACAGAGCTACAAGTGTGGCAAGTAAGACAAAGAAGGATTATGTGGCTCTTAGAAATGCTGCAGTGAAGATACAAGCAATCTGGAGAGGAAGAGTGGATCGGAAGAGACTGAAAAAGCAAACTCAAGCTGCCACAATTATACAAGCCTGGTTTCGCCAACATGTTGCACGGGAGCAATACAAGTCAAAAAAAGCAGCGGCTCTGGTCATACAGCAATACTTCAGAGCTTACGTGGCTGGGAAGAAGGTGAGGGAAGCATTTTTGGATACACGAGCAGCCACTATTAATCTGCAAGCAGCATTTAGAGGCATGAAAGTTAGGAGAGAAATGAAGAAAAGGCATAAAGCAGCAGCTGTCATACAGTCCTATGTAAGGATGATGTTACAACAGCAGCGCTACTCCCTGCTTCAGAGTGCAGCCATTGTCATTCAGAGCAGGTACAGAGCTGTAATGGTTTGCCGAAAACAACAAAAAGAATACAGACAACTAAAGCAAGCCACGCTGAAGATTCAAGCGGTTTATAGAGGATTTGTGGCGAGGAAAGAGCTTCAAAGACAACACAATGCAGCCACAGCAATACAAGCTCATTTCAGGATGCGCCAAATGCGTGTGGCTTACCTTGCCACAAAATGTGCAGCCATTAAAATTCAAAAGAGATTCAGAGCCAAAATAATAAGGGACCAACAAGTTCAGAAGTTTAGGACAATTAAGTTTGCAGTGGTCACTCTCCAGGCAGCATATCGTGGCTACAAGGCAAGAAAGCAGATTGACCAAATGCACAGAGCTGCTACAATCATTCAGAGGTCATTTCTTACCTGTCAGGCCAGAAACAGGTTCATAGTCTTCAAGAAAGCGGCTGTAGTTTGTCAAAGGAGGTACAGGTCAGCAGTGATGGCGAGAGGAGAGCGCTGTGAGTATCTGTCAAAGCGCAGAGCTGTAATTTGCCTGCAGTCAGCTTACAGAGGTTGTCTTGTTAGAAGACTGTTGCGAAAAGAGCATAAAGCTGCTATAATAATCCAGTCTCACTTCAGAAAGTATCAACTGCAAACCCGCTACAAGAAGCTCCTCTGGGCAGCTAAAGTGTTGCAAGCACGTTTTAGAGCCAGCTGTAAAATGCGAGAGGAGACGCAAGCACTGAAATTGAGAAGAAATGCAGCTGTTGTCCTACAAGCTGCCTTCAGAGGTATGAGTACTAGAAGACTCATGAAAGAAAGGAATCAGGCTGCAGTTATGATCCAGAGAGCTTTTAGAGCCTATTGCCAACATAAACAGTATCTTGCTCTGAAATTGGTCTCCATTATGATGCAGCAGAGGTATCGGGCGTCTGCAGCAGCCAAGAAGCAGAGAACACAGTTCCTGCAAATGAGACGTGCAGCAGTGATCCTCCAAGCAGCATTCAGAGGTCATCGGGTCAGAAAGGAGGTGACTCACTGGCATCAGGCTGCTACTGTTATCCAGTCTGCCTTCAGAAAACACAGAGAAGAAGTCACATACCAGGCTATGCGTCTGTCAGCCATTATCATTCAGAGATACTACCGCTCCTGGCTTCTTCAGAGACAAGAGAGGACAAACTTTCTGAAAGTTAGACATTCAGTCATTGTCCTCCAGGCAGCCTTCAGAGGTCAGCGTGTCCGAGAGAGTATCTCCAAAATGCACAGGGCAGCCACTGTCATTCAGACAAACTTCAGGAAGCACAGGCAACAGTCGGCCTTCAGGAGACGACGCTGGGCAGCCTGTGTGTTACAGCAGAGATATAGAGCTCAAAGACAAATGAATTTAGACATGTATCATTATCAACAGCAAAAGACAGCTGCCATTGTGTTGCAGGCTGCATACCGAGGAATGAAGTCAAGACAAAATGTCAGGAGAATGCACCAGGCTGCCAGCGTTATACAGAGAGCTTTTAAAGCCCACTGTCAACGAAAGCAATATTTGTCTTTGAGAGCCTCAGTTGTAGCCATTCAGCGAAGGTATCATGCCACAGCAGCAGCCAAGAAGCAAACACAAGAGTTTCAGAAAATGCGTAAGGCTGCAATAACCCTCCAAGCAGCATTCAGAGGTCATCGGGTCAGAAAGGAGGTGGCTCACTGGCATCAGGCTGCTACCGTTATCCAGTCTGCCTTCAGAAAACACAGAGAAGAAGTCACATACCAGGCTATGCGTCTGTCAGCCATTATCATTCAGAGATACTACCGCTCCTTGCTTCTTCAGAGACAAGACAGGGACAGATTTCTAAAATTAAGACATTCAGCCATTGTGCTTCAGTCTATCTTTAGAGGTTATCGTGTTCGAAACAACATCACCAAAATGCACAGGGCAGCCACTGTCATTCAGACAAACTTCAGGAAGCACAAGCAACAGTCAGCCTTCAGGAGACGACGCTGGGCAGCCTGTGTGTTACAGCAGAGATATAGAGCTCAAAGACAAATGAATTTAGACATGCATCATTATCAACAGCAAAAGACAGCTGCCATTGTGCTGCAGGCTGCATACCGAGGAATGAAGTCAAGACAAAATATTAGGCTGATTAATCAAGCTGCTTGCGTTATCCAAAGACTTTACAGAGCACACTATGAGCACAAGCAGTATTTGGCTCTAAAACACTCTGCAATGACTATCCAACGACGGTATCGAGCCACTGTGGCAGCAAAAAAACAATTGAAGCACTACCAACAAATGCAAAGAGCTGCTGTTGTGTTTCAGGCAGCTTTCAGAGGCCAGCGGGTCAGGAAAGAGCTCACCCATTGCCATAAAGCTGCTACTGTTATCCAGTCAGCATTCAGGAGACACAAAGAAGAAATTAAATATCAGGCTTTACGTTTGTCAGCTATTATTATCCAGAGGCAATATCGGGCTTTAGTGCTTCAAAAACAGCAGAGGGCAAAGTTCCTTGAAGTCAAACGCTTTGCCGTTGTCCTCCAGGCAGCCTTCAGAGGTCAGCGTGTCCGAAAAAGTGTCACCAAAATGCACAGGGCAGCCACTGTCATTCAAACAAACTTCAGGAAGCACAGGCAACAGTCAGCCTTCAGGAGACGACGCTGGGCAGCCTGTGTGTTACAGCAGAGATATAGAGCTCAAAGACAAATGAATTTAGACATGTATCATTATCAACAGCAAAAGACAGCTGTCATTGTGTTGCAGGCTGCATACCGAGGAATGAAGTCAAGACAAAATGTCAGGAAAATGCACCAGGCTGCCAGTGTTATACAGAGAGCTTTTAAAGCCCACTGTCAACGAAAGCAATATTTGTCTTTGAGAGCCTCAGTTGTAGCCATTCAGCGAAGGTATCATGCCACAGCAGCAGCCAAGAAGCAAACACAAGAGTTTCAGAAAATGCGTAAGGCTGCAATAACCCTCCAAGCAGCATTCAGAGGTCATCGGGTCAGAAAGGAGGTGACTCACTGGCATCAGGCTGCTACCGTTATCCAGTCTGCCTTCAGAAAACACAGAGAAGAAGTCACATACCAGGCTATGCGTCTGTCAGCCATTATCATTCAGAGATACTACCGCTCCTGGCTTCTTCAGAGACAAGACAGGGACAGATTCCTCAAAGTGAAACAGGGCACTATTGTCCTTCAGGCTGCGTTCAGAGGTTGGCAAGTCAGAAGAGACGCTGCTCGCCAAAATCAAGCCGCTGTTGCTCTCCAGTCCTGTTGGAAGTGCTTTGTCCAGAGACGGCGCTTCCAAAAGAAAAGAGACGCAACGTTGAAGCTACAACGCCGGGTTCGGGCAGTGCAGCTCGGCAAGATACAGCGGGACAACTATAAGAAACAGAGGCGAGCTGCTATAATACTTCAGACACATTGGCGGGCTTGGATCACTAAAAGACAGGTGATGTGCTTTAAGTTTGCTGTTAATATTAAAGTACAGTTTTTCCCATTACTGTAAACACCAGCCCTATGAGGTTTACATTTGACACAGCAGAAAGCTAATAAGAAAAATAAACACTGCCAACAGCCCAAGCTTTACTAAGCATCTGAAAACATCTAGAATAGTAACGCTCTTTGTGTACAGCATACACACAGATGTTTGGACCTTTGATTGTGTTTTTCTGTATTGATATGAATACATGTGTGTGCCTCTACTTGGTGTCGCATTAAAATATCTCACTATTTTGCTTAACACTGTTTCAGGTGCTAGAGGCAGCTCAAGCGGAGAAGAGACTCCGTTTCACTGCAGCTGTCTTCCACCATCTTAATGCCGTAAAGATCCAGCGAGCTTTGAGAGTCCACTGGGCTCTGCTGTCAGCCAAAAAACAGATTCACTCAGTCATCACCATACAGGTACCGTTTCACAGAGATTTACTGTAATTATGAAGAAGTTACTGGGGGGATATTGAGGAATTATTGGGAGGGGGCCGTCATTTTACTACAACTGTTTCGTAGTAGTAGTTAATGAGAAACAATGAGAAGAAAAATCCAGAAGCACTTTGTATTAAATTCAGGTTAATGGTACTTTTTACTCTTTGATAGCGTTGGGTGAGAACTTGGATTCAAAAGAGACGTTACCAGGAGGATAAGAGGAGAGTGGTTATAGCCCAGAGAGCAGTCAAACGTTGGTTCAACCGTCGCCAAAAGGCTGCCTGTGTTATCCAGCAGGCTGTGCACAAGTTCCTCTTCATCAGGCGCCAAAAGAGGGTTCAACAGGGCATCGTCAAAGCTCAGGTACACACGAGTTCACACTATTTATTTAATATACAGTACTGTACAAACACCAAGTGAATCTGGCCTGGTCGTGTCTGGGATCACATGGTCTGGTTTAAGCCACGTTCCTTCCAACACCAGGTCCTTCAAAAACTAAGACAGAGAAACTATAAATATGTATATATAGTTTCTCTGTCTTAGTTTCTGAAGGACTTGGACACATACACACTTTTCATGTACTTGCAGTCATGTACGAATACCTGGTTTCAATGTGTGTGATAAGTCTCAATGCTTTACGGCCAGGCTCTTTGGAGAGGATACCGCTCCCGTCGACTGAACGACATTCCCAAAGTGGTAAAGCTGAGGCAGCGGTTACGTAAAGTGTCTGCCAGTGCCAGAGAGGAGGACAAATTGTGCAACAAGACGACATCTGCCCTGGACTACCTCCTCAGATACAAGCACTTCTCATATATCCTTGAAGCCTTGAAAAACCTGGGTAAGGCATGGAAAGTTTTACTCGCAGATATTCTAATTAATAAGGTGTGACATCTCAGGAAAATAAACTGGAAACGGCTTTTGAAATCATGGTCACAATTGGTATATTAAATGTTTTTTATGGCTCTTCCTAGTGAACACAGCACAGTTACACAGAGCAAAATAGATATTGCATATTTTATCAGTGACCATTTCTGCTGCAAGAACAAAATGCTTCACTAAAACATATTTTAGACGTAGCTACATAGTTCACTATAATTCTTTCAAAGACTATGGCAAACCCAACATGTGATGAATTAACTTTGGTGCATCTGTGTTGGAGCCCAGTTCAAAAGTTATGAGACACTTTGGGCCTACACAATAAATACCATAAAAGTGTCTGTAGGTGAAAATTCATAGCACCAACAAATGGCTACAACTTAAACTGAGAAAATTCCTGCAGAAAACACTGCACGGTATCTGGTATTGATGCCTCCCTTTATTTTATTTCACACAATCCCCTTTCATCTACATTTTAATAACTGTTTATTAAGAAAATATTGAATCTATACAAAGCCAATTTAGAAAAAAGTTGAATCATAATTGATTCATAATAGAACATAAATAATATGTTGACGCTGAGACATTTTACCATATAATGAAAAATATAAGCTCTTTTTTAATTTGATTGGAGACTTGCATCAAAAAAAAAAAGTTTTGCATTGCCTATTGACTTTTCAGTGGCTCTAATGTGTGGCCCCCTGTATATTTGTTTCTGCAGAGACATCCACCAGGCTGTCTCCTGAGTGCTGTGAACGGCTCGTGGAGAGTGGAGCCACTAATGTCATCTTCACACTGATACGCTGCTGCAACAGGAGCGTCCCCTGTATGGACGTCATCACCTTCTCCATCCAGATCCTCCTTAATTTGTCCAAGGTAAGCACTCACTATCTGTTCTTGCACCTTTTCCGAGATCAAATTCAAGAACGTTTGACTTGTGCTTGATGTAGACTCAATAAAATAACCCAAAAAAAAATTATTTAAGAGTATTTCCTTCTTTTCTATCCATAACCTTTTATTTTGTCTATTCATGAATAAAAAATGCAAGCTTGTGTAACCTGATGGCACTTAGTAGAAATGAAAATGGGAACAAGTGAGAAAAAGCAGGAAAAGAAAGTGTGTAGAGAAGCAATATCAGTTTTGTTCAGGAAATGCTGCAATAATCTGTGCACAGTCAGCTTAAAGGGGCCAGACCTTTTCCTTTAGCTTTTAGGGCAGACATGGCCTCAGCACAAACAAAATCTGTCGAGCTGCGTACTTAAAGGGATTGTTTCTTTATTAAATGGGACTGTGGATAGCAATGCACCACTGTGTTTTTATCAAATATAAATGTGTTGAGCTACGGTTAATGGTTCTTACCTAAGAGCAGGGGTGTCCAAACCTTTGCAACGAGGACAACTTTTGATGAGAGGCAAATTTCTAAGGGCCCACAATCTCCTGATTTTATAAGTACAGGTTTTAGTTAGATTTGAACAAGTTTCAGTTGGATTTGAGCAGGTTTCAGTTGGATTTGACATGGTTTTAGATGGATTTGAACAGGTTTTGTTGGATTTGAACAGGTTGTAGATGGATTTGATAATAATTATTGAATAATTTTCATCACTGAAGCTGAGGGCCACATAAAATCTGACCTTGTGCCACGATTGGCCCCAGGCCCGGACTTTGGATATGTCTGCTTTATGGCAAAAGACACTAAATAATGGTGGTCTTTTTTCAACAGTATTATGTACAAGTGTATTTTTAATAAGAGCTACATAGGGATATAGGAAAAGGTAGTAAGAACGCCTCAGAGCATTGCATCAAACCACTCAGTGATCTTTAGAACTTGGTTTTTGAAAATAAAATGGTGCTCCCTTCCTTTGCTCAGTATCACAAGACCATTGAGGCGGTGTACTCGGTGGAAAGCTCCGTGGAGACACTTCTCGACTTGCTGCAGAGATACAGGGAGAAAGCAGGGGACAAAGTGGCAGAAAAAGGCGGCAGCATCTTCACCAAGGCCTGTTTCCTCTTGGCTCTGCTTCTGCAGGACAAACACCGAGCTGTGGTACAAAAACTTCTACTTTAAAAACAGGGAACTGTATTACCTTAGATCTGTAATAATAATTATTTCTTTTAGGACGTGATGAAAACACCCAAGGCCCTTGACCGGATCAAAAGTATTTACCGCCTCACAGCTCGCAAACATAAGATGGATGCAGAAAGAACAGTTGTCAAACAAAAAATGAATGCATCAATAAACGGGACCTTTTTCTTTCAAGCCACGCCTCGCAAAGCTCGACACACACCCAAGTAAGTGTATTTTTGAGCAAGAACATGAAAACATACAATGCAAGCTTTTGAACCTTTCAAAGTCATATATCCATCTTTATTACCTGCATCTGTCAACTCTTACTTCAGCCATTGGCTATGGCTAAGATTAGAGTTGACCATTGCTTTGAAATTTGTAGCCCTTTGTTTAGGGTCTGTCTTGCCACTGTCAAAGGTGTCTAATTTCTGTTTGGTTTTCCAGGTTTGCACCGGATTGGGTTCTCCGAAAAGACAAGCTCAAAGATATTGTGGACCCTCTCAGGGCCATACAGATGGTGGCAGAAACATTGTCGATTGTCTTGTAAATAGATTTTTTAACCTGAGCAATCCTCTTGGTTTTACCTTTTCAGAGAAAAAAAGTTTATGTGCTGTTTTTTAAAACTGTTCATTAAATGTTTTACAGTTGTTTTATGTACAGAATAAAATCTGTTCTGTTTTTTAAGACTTCATCTATGCAAATTAATCGGTATAACATCAAATTAGCCTATGCTACGAAACTTGATTTAATGTAAATGTGCCTTGTCCATCATTGTGTTTTGAGTGGCCCTGGAGTTGCCTGGAGTTCTTCCTCGGGGTATTTAAACCCCAGTCTCCTGCACCCAAACCAGAAGCACTAACCTCTCCACCACAGAATAAGAATAAATCTAATTTAGCAAATATAAGCTTAATATAAAAATACATCAAAACTCAATCAACCTTTTAACTTAGTTGTTTTCAAAATAATGGTGAGTGTAACAAAAAAGCATTGGGAGGCATATTCTATTCCAAATCAAAAACAAAAAAATGATAAAATGTGTTATTACTTTACAGAAAGTGAAGAAAATGGGAATATTAGGCTGTTCAAAAAAATAGCAGTCTGCATTTTTCTTTAGAAACTCAAGCATATTCTAAAAATGCTTTATCATCATCTTTATTAATCATCTTTCCTTTCAATCACTGAACTAGTATTTCATTGTATAACCACTGCTTTTGAGCAGCTGTCACATCTGTGTTATACAGAGTTGACTAGCTTCTGGCTCCTGTGAACATTTTTTATCTGGAGGTCCAAAGTATTTTACCAAAGAGCATTCTTTATAAACTTGTATTCATTGGAAAATGGAAAAAATGGCACGGGCAGCAATAAAGGCAGCAAAAATACCCCCCTCAATATTTGGTTGCGCACCATTTTGCAGTGATTACAGCCTCCACATGTTTCTTGTAGCCATCTATAAGCTTCTTGCATTTCTTCCACTCTTCTTTAGCAATTTGTTCAAGCTGTTGAATGTTTGCAGGGTTCTTTTTCCGTTGGCAGATTTCAGCTCACGCCAAAGATTATTGACGGGATTGAGATCAGGACTCATTGCTGGCCATTTTAAAACATTCCTGTGTGCTTTTGGATGTCTGCTTTGGGTCTTTGTCTTGTTGGAGGATCATGACCTTCCACTCAAACCAAGTTTTCTTACACTAGGTAGGACATTTCACTCTAAAATCTCTTGGCAATTCATTTCATGATTCCTTTACCTTCCGCCCTTGAACCCCTGCTTGGTTTAGTTTCCGGCGTATAGTAGTTGATGAATCCACGATCATAGACCGTTCCAGGTCGGCCTTCAGGTCTTTGGAGGTTAGACGTGGTATTTTTTCCACCATTCGCACCAACCTTCGAAGGCTTGGCAAACTTCTTCATAACATTGTACACTGTTGAAACAGGGATACAGAGGTCTTTGGAGATGACCTATACCTGTTTGCTAATAAAAGCACTTCCGATGTCCTCAGACTTTGTCTTCACCATTATGACAAAGGAACAGGGAATTCACAAAGAATAACGTGGCTTTTTAAAACAATGAAGTCATAATTCAGTGGCTAATTAAGTCACATTAGCAGATCACAGGTGATTCTCATTTGTGATTGACCAGAGTCAAATGAGTCAAAATGTATTTCCATACTGATTTAATGGTGCCAATACTAGTGTCATAGCAAGCTTTAAGTTTTTCTATTTTGTCTCCCATTGTTTTTTGTTTTAAATTGTTGTATATCATTTGGTCTTTTGTATCAAACACAAGTTTTCTATAGAAAAAGCTGTTTCACTTGATACATTTTTTAAATGATGTCCTTAAACTTCATGGGTGCCAATAAAGGGAAGCAGAACTGTAGAAGCACGTTGGAAGAAGCAACACACCATCTTTACAGATCTGATGCATTGCCACTTTGCCGTCATGCCTCGTTCCAGGTTTGCACTGAAATGTGACTACAGCGTTGTGGAATGCGTACAGATGACCTTGCACTGGAGTTCTCATTTCAATATTATTCAGCACCATATAGCCATAGTGCACAGAGCAGGGCCCTGCAACAGAGATTTATAGTTATCAGAACATATTGTGTCACGAGACACAAAATTACCTTTTCAGCATCAAGCATTTTATTTAACCTTTATTTAACCAGGTAAGCCCATTGAGAACACATTTTAATTTACATTGACGACCTGGCCAAGAGGCAGCATAAGAAATAGGCAGAACAGAGAAGGAAAAACATCAACAATACCTATACAGTCATACAGTCATACAGTGTAGCACAACATGTGCAAAATAAATAGTAAAACATGTTAAAAGTGGCTAAAAACAGAGCAGAGTAGTGAATAACATCAATCATAAACTGACTTTTTCATAAAGGGCTTTCTAACTGCTCTTTGTCTGCCCCGTCCCCTAGGGCTCCTGAAGAAACCCTACGAGGGGCAAATAGCCACCGACAACATAACTCTAGGATCATTTGGACAATAAACCTCAGAGGCAGTTTGAGGTGAGTTTGTTATATTTGAATCTTATATATTTAATTTTTAGGCACTAGCTAACTCTTGTGAATATTATAATTGGTCAGAATTATGTAAACTTTGAATAAATATAAAGGAAAAAAACATATCCAACAAATGTTTATTTAAAACCAATATTTTTGTCAAATAATGATCAGAGTGTGACTCACTGAGACATCTGATCTCTCCGGTCCATTGTCCGTCGATACAGGTTTTATACGGCCCTCCCTCAATTGTGTAATACATCGGACACGTGTAATAAACCCTTTCATTCTGGTCAAACTCCAAACCATATGAGCCCCATATGTCTCCATTTTCCAGATATGGTGGTGGTCCACAACGCACAGGAACTGTAAGAAAGTAAATGCAAAATATTAAATGTATCTTTAATTTACTTTTATTTTGAACTAACTAAAGCTTAATAGTTCATTCGTACAATGTTATAAACATCATTATAGGTAGATTTTTACTCAGTTCACTTCAGTTACACAGGCCTGGGCTCCAATGAGCTCCCAAGATTCAAGTTTCAAGATTCAAGCTTTCATTTACCATTTGTGCACAAACAAACAGTCCAGGCTCATAGGAATTCTTGTGCAGGGCTCTCATGAAGTCAAGTTAAAAGTTTAAAAGCGAAGAAAGAAACATCTAGTTTAAAAAAAAACCCAAAACATTATAAAGGAATAATAATAAAGACACACATGCACGAGAAATAGTGAGGTGTTAATTACACTCTATTTTGATTTGCCATCAGTCTCACTGTAGCAGAGATGAATTTGTGCATGTTCTGTGTGTGACGATACTTTCTCTGCAGTGTGAGGTTGTAGGTGCAGTGTTTGTGTTTGAGCAGAGGGTGAGCTGGGTGTAGTCAGCCTCTGATAATGCTTTCTGCTCTTTTCGGGCAACACTGTGTGAATATTGTGTCTATAGAAGGAAGTTTAGTCCCAATGATTTTTGATTTTGAAATATAGCTGCTGCTGCTGGGCCTTTTTCACTCCTTAAGTCCATTATCATTTCCTTTGCCTTGTCTACGTTGAGGATGAGGTCACTCTTTTCTCCATGGGCAAGAATGGAGGCTCAGCGTGGTGGAATCATCAGCAACTTCATGATGATGAGGGTGAAGGGGCTAAGATAGCAGCCCTGTGGTGTTCCTGTGCTGACTGTGAGCTCAGCAGACACCCCCCTTCCATTCTCACCACCTGTGGTCTTTTAGTCAGGAGGACCAGGATCTAGTTACAGGTGGGAGCCGGGACCCCAAGGTCTTTCAGCTTCTCAAACAGCTTGTCCGGCGGATGGTGTTGGATGCAGAGCAGTAATCCAGGAAGAGCATCCTGACATACATTGTGCTGCTGTCCAAGCCTAGTTTATGGCACACTGATGGTCTGTCATCTACATTTTCTCACAAACCTATCCATAGTTTTCAGTCCTTTGGTTTCAAATTGTGACAGTATGAGCTGCAGACTCATATTTGCTGCGTTAATGTCCTTTATTTCCTGGCCAATCGTGCTGGCTGGTACGTTACTCTCTCCCTTTGACATCACGCATGTTGCTCGTCCCCAGCCGCCTCTTTCCGGGTTCTGTCTTCCAGTCTGAACAGCATCGCGGAACGGTCGCATGGTCCGCTAATTGTTATGACGGCTGCATGATAACAGGTTTTCCCCTTAATTGAGTAATTATGTACACACCAGTGGTTTTAGTACTGTGTGGTCTTTTATTTTAAGAATACATTAGATATCTGAATAAAACATAATTGAATTGTTGATAAACTTTGTAATGATTGGAACTATGTCTCCTGCCTGTGTGCCTTTGGTTTACTCCCTGATTCTCCAGGTGAAATTCCTGGGTTGGTATTGTCGGGTTTTTGCTTGAAATTATAAACTTAACCTATTCAAGTTTATTAAATCAAATTATAGTTTTTATTATCATATTCTACTTATATTCTCTTTTACTGCAGGAGGTCACATCAGAAAATCTGAAAAAAGTGATTAATTAAAGATGAAGAAAAAGACATCTAAAAAAACTTTCTGAGCTTCCATTTGATAAAATGCTGCACTTCTTTAATGTCAAAACTTTACAGTTTTTGTTAATAATTTGAACCAGTACTGGCCAGCCCTGTCGCAGTGTTTTGCTTTGTTTTTTAATGCACTTCAAATCAAAAACAAAATTAGGTTTATAATACCTTTGCAAAGTGGATCTGGTTCCCAGCCTCGTCTGGTGCACTTGGCCCTGTCAGTTGTTTTGTCATAGCGATCCTTACACCAGTACCATAAGGTGTCATCTATTTTGACTGTATTATCCAAAGGTCTTTCCCAGGAGTGGACATGCTCACCATGTTTTATGCATGTGACCACTACAAGAAAATAAATTTACAGTAAATAACAGCTATTACTTTTGAAAGTACACTCATATCTTATCTGATTTCATACCTTGGCATTCTGGAGGAAAGTCCCAGCGTCCTGTGTCTTGGCAAATACAGTCAGCTGATTGTAGCTCTGTGCGCTTCACCCACTCCTTTTCTCCACAATAGACCCTCACAGATTGACCAGGTCTGAAGGTTAATTGATCCTGAGGGTGGTATGTCGTTGTCCCAGGTGGGTCATGACTCAGTTTACATGTTATCACTAATGGATTCAGAAATATTAGTAATTTACTCAAGATATTTTAATGTTGTGTTTTTACTTTTTCCACTCACGTTCACACTCGGGCATGGGGGTCCACTGAGCCGTCAGTCCAGTTTTACGACAGACTGATGGTCTGCCATCCACTTTTTTGTAGCCTTGATTACATGTGTATGTCAAGACATCATTTTCTCTAAACTCCTGTTTGTTTCCTTGCACCAGACCATTCTTAATCAGAGACATCTCACAGGATGTTGCTGTAAAAGAAACACAGTCCGGAAAATATCTGTGGTATGAGAAAACACAAACAATCTTTTAGTTTTGGCATTCAATGTAATGGGTGAAGGTCCGTGTGTTAAACACACAAATAGAGATGAAGAGGCTGGAATCTTTCCTCTTTCACTCAGATCTAAAGCCACTGATTGAAACAGCAAGGTTAGCACACCACCAGCATACACATCTAACAAATCCAGTATGATTTTGCCAATTTTAGCAACACAGCTTTCATTCTTTTCATTCTTAATAATATTGAGTCTGATCTCACCTCTGTAATCCTAAAATTAGAAATCAATACTCAGCACAAGACGTCATCACTGTGGAAAGAGTGATGTTGATCCAGCAGCAAAGACAGTGGAGCTGCTGTGAGGAAGTGATTTCATCATAGGTCAAGTCTAGGCCCAAATATAGAACCTCAACACAGCTGAATGATTGTAGAGCCTTGGTCTGTCTGCTGCAGGATGAGGAGGTTGCTCTTACATTGCCTTTGACACACTTTGTGGATACTGTTATAGTGATAGTGATTAAAGTTGTGTTCTATACTCTGTCTCTGTGCATAGTTGTGTTTAATAGCTTGTCTGCAGTCACATGAAATGCACTTTTGTCTTACATTTTTTGATCAACATGGAAACTACTTTGGGAACTCAATAATCACTTATTGACAGCAAACAAGTGATTGTCTGTAATACCAAATGCAAACCAAATTTTTAAATCATGTGTCCAATGGAGAAAGCAGGGCATTCAAGCTTGTGGACAGATGGAGAGTGATTACTGTGTTGTCTGATCACAAAGTCATTAGGGGCTCTGTGTTGAAGCCATGTGAACTTACTTTCACAGTTATACGCCGTCTTCCATTGCCCGGTCTGACAGGTCACCACGAAGGTGTCTGTTGTACCTTTGCATCTAAATTGCACTCTGTCACCATTAGGGTATGTCTGCTTCTTGTTGTCAAGCATCTCTGCATTATCAATGACTGGTTGTGAGGTACATGGCTTCTCTAAAAAAACACATTCAAGAACATTTTACTTTAATGAGGTGACCCTTCAAACACAAGCACATATAACAACGTGTGGTTTAATGTTTACTAATCAGGCAAAATTCACAATACTTGGTTTAGAGATGGACTATGAAGGGATGAAGTGTAAACAAAGACTTTTCACCGTCCACACCTGCTCTACAATAATAGTCTTTCATATTTCGTATTGTTGTCCTGGCCTATTATATTGAGATCTTTCCCAAGAGTAGACATGCTCACCATGTTTCATGCATGTGACCACTACGAGAAAATAAATAACTATTTCTTTTGAAAGTATCTTATCTGGTTTCATACCTTGGCATTCTGGAGGAAAGTCCCAGCGTCCTGTGTCTTGGCAAAAACAGTCAGCTGATTGTAGCTCTGTGCGCTTCACCCACTCCTTTCCTCCACAATAGACCCTCACAGATTGACCAGGTCTGAAGGTTAATTGATCCTGAGGGTGGTATGTCGTTGTCCCAGGTGGGTCATGACTCAGTTTACATGTTATCACTAATGGATTCAGAAATATTAGTAATTTAATCAAGATATTTGAATGGTATGTTTTTAGTTTTTCCACTCACGTTCACACTCGGGCATGGGGGTCCACTGAGCCGTCAGTCCAGTTTTACGACACACTGATGGTCTGCCATCCACTTTTTTGTAGCCTTGATTACATGTGTATGTCAAGACATCATTTTGTCTAAACTCCTGTTTGTCTCCTTGCCCCAGACCATTCTTAATCAGAGGCATCTCACAGGATGTTGCTGCAAAAGAAACACAGTCTTTTAGTTTTGGCATTAAAAAAAACAACAGAAAATTAAGAAAATGTCTTTCATGGAAACTACTTTGTGAACTCAATAATCACTTGTTGACAGCAAACAAGCATTTGTCAGTAATACCAAATGCAAACCAAATTTCTATTTGAGGGACAATAAAGATGAACTGAACTGATGTAAAATGAGAGCAGATACCCAACTGGCAAAGTGAAGTTTGACTTACAGATGCACTGAATGTCTCCAGTCCACTGTCCATTGGTGCAGGTTCTGTAAGGCCCCCCTTTCATCGTGTAGAAATTATTGCACCAGTATCTAATCCGCCGACCATTTTCAGACAGAAAAGAATATTGTTGAGAGTATCCATTTTCTAGAGGTGGTGGCCGTCTGCAGCTAATAGCCTCTGGGCCTGTGTGCTCTGTGACAATAGTATTTATCAGATCCATGGATTTGATAACTGATGCATTTATATAAAATAAAGTTAAAAAAAAATATTAGAAAGATGTGCACTCACCAGAGCACTGCCCAATAGTGACCGCTTTCCAGCCCAAATCTGTGCAAATGTATGTGGTGTTTAGACCTGTTGTGTATCCAGGTTCACAAGAAAAAGATATGATGTCTCCTTCTTGGTACTCAGCTTTTATGAATTCCTCCGAAACAAAGGCATTTTCAAAGGTTGGGAGCTTTGAACACTCTACGACAACAGCAACACCAGCATCAGAGAAGATAAATGTACACCAAGGTAAAAGAAGGCCTATTGTTACTTTAGAAATAAAAGATACTTTGGTAGATGTCGTTACATTAACTCTTAGAATAAGAATTTAGAAACTCACTAATGATGTTCATAATGGGTGTAATTCTTACATCAACATATTGACTATATATAAAGTATTTCATATACATTTTTATGAACTTTAAAATACTTTTGTGCTGGTGTAGATGGCATTCATTAAGTGTAAGACAAATCTGGTAAAGGTCAGGTTTGTAAAAACTCAAATTATACTGTGACAGAAGGACTAAATTCACTGACATTTAACAAAAAATGTAATGATTAAAGCAAA
Source organism: Rhyacichthys aspro (assembly GCA_036850595.1). Lineage (NCBI taxonomy): Eukaryota > Metazoa > Chordata > Actinopteri > Gobiiformes > Rhyacichthyidae > Rhyacichthys > Rhyacichthys aspro. Next base: position 5,753,044 of record CM072151.1, read on the forward strand.
AAAGGCAGTATGCACAATTACACACATATAAATGTAGGCTAATCAAAAATAATGAAACAGAATCAGTGGTAAAATAAACATGGTGTTATTTTATTTGTATCCTACTAATTTTCTATGGAACCATAGCCTGTGGATCTACAGCCTGTCATCACTCTGACCCACTTTTGGAGAAAGAGGAAGCAAAAAGTTATTTAAGTTACGAGTGAGGCACTGGACACCCCAAAATCCCCACTCAACTGCAGGACTGTCAAAGACAGAAAAAATATATAAAACCCATTGAAATGTTTACCTTTTTTTATCAAAGAAGAGTCTACGTTCTTCCAAAGAACCAGGAGGATCAAACACAACTTCATAGTTGCTCTGTTCACAGTTTGTGGTTCAGTTTGGGACAGTGGTTATATTTGTTTCTAATCCAGCCAATCAGAATGAGTTATTTACACTTATATAAACTTTGGCCTTGGTTTCATTGATTGATGGCCCCTATTTTCCAGGATGCTTTTATAGGATGACTCAGGAGCAATCCACAATGACACCTGCCGCAGCAGAAGTGTTTCAGTCCACAGCTTTTATAAAGGACCAAAGCCGTATTCAGTGGTGCACAACTGATTTGCCATATTCCACCTGGTGCAGGTGTAGACCAGCCGTGTGGACCATCTGTGATCTTGTCCCAACCCACGGACCCCTCCTGACATCAGTTCCTCTAGCTCAGATGAACTGTTCCTGATGATAATATCATGAACTATATTCATTTTAATTCATAATGTAAATATGATGGACTATTACAGGCAGTGGACCCCTTCTTCTGTGGTTCTCCCTGAAGTTTCTCTTTTTTCTCACAGCAGTTCTTTTTTCCTCACCCTGATGGAGGGTCTAAAGTCAGGGGGTGTTGTCTAGTGCAGCCTGTTTGTCTATTCGCTGTCTTGTCTCTGTGAAGCCCTTTGAGGCAACTGTTATTGTGATCCTGGGCTACAGAAAATGAACTGAATTGATTTAGATATATGGCACTAGTTAGTGCTGGTTAGTGCCTGGAGATGTACATGTGGTTGCAATGTGTTCTCCAGTCAGCGTGCACATTTTGGGCTGACTACCTTTAAATAATTCATCCTACTTTTAAAGCCTCTGGTAGAAGTATGTAGTTTATTCAATGAATAATGGGCAACCATGACATGTATTTGTTATTGCAGCATGGCACTGAGTTATGTTTTATTCTGAAGCAATTCATTACTGCAGCAATTTCTCCTGTGTTTTTATCTGTTATTGTTTAATCACCAAATGTTTTTTATTGTTCATCAAATTTGCAGCATTTAAAAAAGTTAGAGTTCACCTGCCATGCACTTTCAATTTATTGAATGAATAATGTTGAATCAATTCATTAATCAATGCACTGCTCAAAAGCATTTCAAACAAACTAATCCTCGGTAGTGGTTTCTGTGTCAAGACTTGATTAAAGGGCATATATTAATGCACATTTGATTAAAATTGATCTTATAAATGACTGGACAGTATAATTAAAATTATTCATGAAGTTTTTTAGTGTGTTGCACATGATATTTGTATCTAGTTGTGGATTGTGTGCCTCGGCTCAATTCAGTATTTCACAGCTGCTGAATATAATACGGCTCAATAACAGCACTTTTTCTCTTTAGCAGCAACTAACAATACATCAGACTATTCTTGGAGCATATATTTGAAAATGCTTAATTTACCCACTTCACAAAACAGACTTACATTTCACTCAAAGTCTAAAGCAATAAGAATTGTCAAAAGAAATTGTCAGTGAGACACTTTTTGGTCAATAGACACTATTTACAAATACCATGTACAATTTACTGAGAAAAACAGTTTTAACATTTACTTAATAATGTTTTGAGGTTATTTTCAACTGAATGATGGTCTTAGTAGCATGTTGGGAGGAGCATTTGACCATCTTGACAGATCTGACGCATCGCCACTCTGCCATCGTGCGTCTTCCCCGGTTTACAATCAAAGGTTAGGCCAGTGTTGTGGACTGCGTACAGTTTACTTTCAGATGAATACGCAAATTTAATATTTTGTGGATCCATTACATTTGTGTCCACAGTGCAGGGTTCTGTAAGAGAAAGTACAAAAGAAGCATCAGTACAAATACTTATTTATAGTCTGTAACTCAGACACATGACACTCGACATGTACAATGGACGTTTCATTTTATTCTTCGTTTTACAGCATTGGTAATATCTCTCACCTTGTCTCACAGTTATTATAATTCAGTCTGTTTATTCATTACATTTTTGGTCACAGTTAATTAGATGTAAATATTGTTTTACTTTCTTTTCCAAATGTGCCAAACCCCAAGAGGCGAGCCATGGTTGACCACAACTGGTGGCACTTATTTGTTATTTGTGCTGTTCTTTAAGGTGAGGTAGTATTTGTATTTGTATACACACAGTAAAGTTTGACTCACTGAGACATTTGATCTCTGGTCTCCATTCTCCGTTGAAGCAGGTTTTATACGGCCCTCCCTCCATTGTGTACAGGCGCTTACACTGGTACTGAACCTGTGTATTCTGGGCAAACTCCTGGGCAAACTCCTGAATAGATGAAGTCAAAGTGTCTCCATTTTGTAAAAGCGGAGGTGGTCCACAACCCCGAGGATCTGAAAGAAAAATAACTTAATTTTACTATGTACTATTTGCTTAAAAACAAACAGTTTGACCAAATGAGACCTGTCTGAACACTAGGAGGCAGAGCGTTCCCATTCCAGACCTTTGAAAATACTTTGTCTAATTTATTACTGAACATATCCTTTTATTCAATTTAATGATAAATTGTATTGTTTTCAAATCAAAATGCTATTGTATGAACACAGTTGTATGAAGACACTTGTAAGCCATTTTACAATTTAAAACATTACTACATAAATATAAAAAATGTCTTCCTGAAATGGAACACTTTTAACTTACAGATACATATTGACTATAAGTGGCTATAAAAGAGAAAGGCTCGAGGGGCAACAAATTATGAAAAGTTACATAGTGTAAACACGTCTGATGTTATGTATTTTTATTGATGCTTTAAAGCCTCACTATGTCATTTTACCATGGAATACATAGCCTCAAAATCTTTAAAATACATAGCCTCAACATATCTCATCAGATCACTAAAACCTTTCATAAATCTTTTGGATACAGCCCTTTTTAACAGCACAGTGGCATTAAATGTCTATTGTAGTGTAGTGTACATCCAAAAACAGTAACGTAGTAGTGCTTTAACAAACATTTAAAACATCACTAAGTGGTCCGTTACCACTGATCAATCAGTCTTACCTCTACATGTTGGAAAAGGATGGCTCCACTGTCCATTTTCCAAACATGTGACCTGTGCACTGCCTTGAATCACTTGTCTCCTGTCTTTGCACCAAAACTGCAAGGACTGTCCTCTTCTCACTTTTGGTGTCACATGGGAACTGGTCTCGACGCTGTCTGGTATATTCAAGACATCGCAGGTGTCTGTAACACAACAGTAATAAAAATTAGAAAACACCACATCAGTAATTATCAATTAAACCATTCAAAGATTCATCCAACATCTGTTTCAGGTATAAATGTAATGACAAACCTTGTTATCATATTAAAATCCATGCACCTAATAATTTTCTTACTGTAGTCTATTCTTCTGATTTTCATGGTTAGACTCAACTTTTTGTTGTGTGTAAATGTGTGTTTCTATTTAGGGTTTCGAAGATGTTTAACATGAGAAAAAAAAGCACTAAAAATCCTTGCACAGGCCTTGATTGTGCACTGAACCTGGCTCAAAAAAGAGCCTGACCCCATTGGACCAAAGAAGACCCAACCAGGGTCAGTTTAGGAGTGTCATAAAAGCCAATTATTCAAACCAAGCCACTTGATCAAAGATGGCTGCTGAAGTTGTCTGTTAGACCAATGTAAAGTTTTGTTTCATGCAAAGGTTTTGGTGCTTTTCTTTCTTCTGTTCCTCTTTAATCTTTATTTACTTCTGCAGATTTATAAATAAGCTATTTTTCATTTATTCATGGACTGTCACAAACCTGCTTCTGATTATGCGAAAATTATTTTTTCACATCTACAGGAACCCACCTTTGGGCCCCACCCTGTGTTTGGGAAACTCTAAACTGAACCTACCGATACAAGTGGGAAAAGGAGAGCTCCATTGTCCGTTCGGCAGACATTCAACCTGCTTAGAGCTGCCTCCGCTGACACACTGGACTGTTATCTTATTTCCAGCAGTAACTGTGCCATCACGTGCTCCAACAATACGAAGTTTGGGGTTATTCACAGGAACTTCACAAGTGGCCTCTGAAAAATAATATACAAAAGTCAGTCAATGTCTTTACATGGCACTAGAGGCATTTAAATAATTAACTTGTCGGACTAAGATTAGATAGTTTAAATGTATTGAATGATGACCTTGTTCTCATGTAATAAACTCAACTTATTATTTTGAATCTAAAAGCAGTTCTATCCTGCTCTTCTGATACAGCCTTTTGGTTACACTTTAGCACGTTATTGTTTCCTGTTTTGATCAACTTTGAGTTTGAACCCAGCCTTGTGTCCATGTATGTATGTTTGTATGAGTAAACTTTTACTGTTTTTTATAAAGAGCCATATTAAAAGCTTTACCTATACAGTTGGGGAATGGCTTGTCCCATTTCCCATCTTTGCCACAGATCACTGTTGAACTGCCATTTAGACTCATCCCGGGAGCCTCACAGCTGAAAGTGAGGAAGCGGTCGGGAAGTATAGGCTTGTCATCATCCGGTAACCCTTGTACAATGAGCCCTCGGTTTGCTGGAGGGGCCTCGCAGCTCAAAGCTGAACAAACAGACAGTGAAAGGTCAGATCCTGAGGCATTTCCTTCTACAGCTTTAATAGTAAACAATATTGTAATGGTTCATCTAACTTCTTCATAAACTAAATGTAGCTTCAGTTAAGCTGGCTTTCCATTATATTGTACTAGATACTGTTGAGTACTTTTAAACATGATATTTTTATTCAAAACGTTTTGTCTTTTAGTTTAACACAGAGCCGTCCTTCTGTGGAGCTTGCTTTGTCTCATTAAGGACAACTTGAAATATTACATTGTAGTGCCTCATGTTCTCACATAATGTCCTTTGTTGAATATTTTGTATTTAACTTGTTTCCTGGAAAACTACTGGAAACTTCAGTCAGTTCTGATCTGCTCTTTTGATACTTTTCTCCAAAGATACATCACTGCTGTTACATTACAGTTTTCTTATCTCATATCCCACACATGAATTAACTGCTTTCAAAAGATACAAAGGTAACTTTTTTCAATACTTTTTTCCCCCATTTTTCCATTTGGGTCATTCATTTTAATAAATTTGCTGCTTTTAAAACTTTTTGACAGTTTTGCAGACACACACTTAATTTTGTTCTATTCACATTAAAGTGGCACTACCCCATTTTCTTTTATGTCCCTGTCTCAGACTTCACTCTCCCCCAACAGCAGCAGAGGGACCTCTCCTACTTTTCTTTTATAAAAAAATAAAACCAGACAATACATTTCACCAAACTGAAGTTTACAGCTTACCATAAATCTTTGCTCTGACAACTTATCGTCGCCTCGTTAAACATTCTGTGATTGAATTGACAATATTTATCCCTGTTTCACATTGCTTCCCTCTTCTATGTTCATGTTTTTCTTTTTTGAGCTGTTTCTCTGTAAAAAGCCATTACTTCCTTATTGACATCAGTGTCGACCAATAAGAGAGCTCCTTTGTTCAAGACGCTCCAGTTCAGGACTGAAAATTCTCATCTATTAAAATCCTTGATAATGAAGTGTAGATGATGTCTTAAGGTCTTGTTTTTTTTCACAGATAATTCCTGTTTTTCCATGGTTTTAGGTGATAAAACTGTCCTTTTTTAAATATGCGTTAATTGCATACTCACTGTTTAAATCTTTGCAACATTAAATGTAAAAATAATGTACCTTTACTATAAACTACTTACTTTCACATACTGGTAAATGGTTGGACCACTGGCTGACTAAACATGTCCGAGTGTCTTCTTTGCTAATCATTTGATATCTGTAATGAGAAACACTGGTTATTTTGTTGCTATTTCATATTAACAAGTAACATCTTGTAACATCACATTAAAACAGTATTCACACACCCCTCATTACAAAAGTACTTAATAATCGTCCCAAAAACATAGTCCTCCCCAGTGATGATCTGATAATAGCCATTGGGAATGTCATCGGGAAGTACACAAGGTTTTACTGAAAAGACAAGTTTGTTTAGAGGTTGAAAACTAGAGCTGATAGATTTCATTCACTGTGACAAAAAAAATGTAATTAAGAATGTGACTCACATCTGCAGGTTCCATCATGTTCGGACGTCCAGCCTTGGTTGGTGCAGACGTATCTGATGTGACGTCCCGAGGTGTAACCCATTTCACAGGTAAAAGTTATGGTGTCTCCTTTCTGGTACGGTGCTTTTTGGCTCTCAGTTGACAACTGAGCGTGAGGGACATTTGGGAGCTTGGAGCAATCTGAACACCAATATTGGATTATTAATAACAAATTCACTTAAATGGTTAATGGCTTTGTATTCAAATAATTTTCAGTCAGTATCAGAGGTGTCCCTGGTGCTCTGCTTTTCAACAGAAGTAGAATAATATTGAGTTACTTGTGGCTTACAACTACATAATTCAGCAATATACTATATACTACATATAGTATGACATATGACTTCTTTTCCTCATTGACAAAACTTTGAATGTCAAGGTTATATAGTTTAATCTCTAAAAGGTTTATAAATTAACATAGATTAATATATTTAGGGAGCATAACACGTCTTAGTCCCCTGTGGCTCAAAGCAAACAGGGCATTCAGAGTTAGACTGATGTCTGTTAGCTCTGTAGGTTAGGTTTTGTTGTCAATGGTTGTTTTCAATGGATGACAAACAAATGCAATCAACATTGAAAAAAAATAAATAAATAAAAGGTGAAAAGGTAAGCCAAACTAATAATCTTGAAAAACTGATACTGGCAGAGACCTGGAGGTAGTCCAGGGAGCACTAGTGGCACTATGTGATAGGTGACATACAGTATACAAACAAAATAAATGAAAGACAGACTCACAACATTACAAAAACAATACCTTACAAAAATGTTTTAAAAAGGCAATGAATAAAAACATAGTAGCATGCTGTAAGTTCAATTTTCTTGTTAAGAAATATGTAAAAACAAAAATTTAAAGTCTTACCATTTTGTGCCAAAACAAATGCGTTTCCAAACAGCTGCAGCAGAACTAAGGCCACAGATAAAAACATGTTGTGGAGCAGTTGTGTGGCACCAGTCAAACTCTGTTTAGTGTTTGTCCTCAGCCACAGTGTGTCTCTGCCTCAAATCTGAGACGATTGCACAAGGCTTTAACACAGCGCTAAGCTCAGAGTTTACATTTGCAACATTCACTCACCCTCCTCCCGTTAAAGGGCCACATCAGTGCTTTGTAACTGGGACACACAATGGGATGCATCGGCCCCAGCCTCTGATTTAGGAATCCTGGGACTGTGGATGGGACATACCACTCAGCACAAAACCACCAGATGTTTATGTTTAGAAAACTGTGTTTACTTATTACTGACGTATTTATAACATTTACCATCTCCTTTGATGGATCCAGGTGTTGTCTAAACAGAACAATAGAGCTCACAACCTAGAACAGTGTCCGCCATGTTGGCAGTAGATCACAACGTCTGTACATGGATCAGTATTATAGCAGTAGTATAACATTTTCTGGCGTAAAATAAGTTCTATGAATGAATAATGATTTTGGTTTTTAGATGAAGTTAGTTGAAATAGTTTTCCATATATTATTCAGGTTGTTATCGTCCAAGGAAACCTGTAAGTCTCTGGACCAATGCTTTTGTATATATAGAGGTTTATAGTTAGAGACTAACAAAGATAGATAAATCAGTGAAACAATTCCCTTTTTTTGTTTCTACTAAATAATTCGTGAGTAAGAGGCAGGTAAGCTGTAAGTGACACGCAAGTCATTAAAAGCGATCAGACCAGTTCAATCAAACATATCCCCTAAAACATGAATACCCTTTCCCTCCCATTGAGGGGAGGTGAAAGGTACAGTTCCTAAAAGAAGAGAGTAGTTGCCAATTTGGTCCAATTGGCAACTCAATTTTGAGTTGTTTTATATTCTTTTTCCACCTTTTTCCAAACTGATAAAAAGGCAAGTAATAATTGGGCCATAGCAAAGCTTAGCTTGTTTAAGTGGTACAGAAGTATAAATCAAGTCTCTTAGTCTGTCAGGTCGCACTAATTATTCTTCAGTACATTTCCATGAAGTCTCATTTTTAGAACTAAATAATGTAGAGAGAGATTGCAGTACAAATGACCAGAAATAATTAAAAATAAATAAATTAGGTACAGAAAGACCGCTTGATAATTTATGACGCTGCAAAGTAGTCATTGTGACTCGTGGCCGCTTCCCTTTCCAAATAAATTTTGAAATTGAGTAGTGAAGCCTTTCCCAATAATTATAGGAACTATAGATACACAGGCTTGTGTAGTGAAGGAGAAATTTGCCCACCTTTCTAAATCTCACGTCACACGGTTATATGTATGTAGGTATTATTTCAGGAAGAGAAGTGGAGATGGTATACGAATTTAATGGTAATAATGCAGATTTGGTCCAGTTTATCTTGTAACCAGAGTAGGAAGCAAATTCTTTAAGTGTCCAAAATGTGTGTAATAGAGGATGAGGCTCTATCAGTGTACAGTAATACATCATCGCAATATAAAGAAATGTGTTTAGTATTGTTAAGAAACTGACTTTAATGTCTTTACATCAGAGTAATCAATACATAAATTATCTGTGTAATTGTAGGTGAGGATAACTTACTGGCCACAGGCTGACGGTATGGAGTCATTATGGCGATCGGGCATGGGAGGCATGGGTACCCCGGCATCTCCAAGCAGGAAAAATCAGTATAGGGTCTTCTTGTACATTGGTGCACGCATTGCCAATGTACACATCCAAGAAGGCCCCTTTGGCGTCTCACACACTCCCTGGAGGATTATAGATGGGAACAGTTTCCTATTTATATAACATCTCTTCTGTGGCTACGCAGAGGGAACAATTCTTACATGGCACCCATCGATGGCACCAACAGCAGACCTGAAGGCTTCATGCCCATGAAGGTGGGCAAACCCAGCCCCTATTTCCTCCAGGTCATGGATCTCAGGGAACTTTACAACCCTGTGGAGGATGGTCTCTTGATAGCTTGAAGGCTGGTTTTAGATCCTTCTCTAAAAAAATAGTGGCACAATGGTGTTCTTGAAGGCCTTTGTTCCTTTAATAAAAAAGTTAAAATAAACACTTTTATTATTTATTTCCCCCCCAGTTTATTCTGTTTATTATTTCACATGTCTGTTTTTATAAGTATCCCTGTATGAAAATAAGTTTGCTTCTCCCACTCTTACTGATTATTGTTAAGAAGAAAAGTCATAACCCAGATTTTTCTGTATTGGTATAGGTATCGGTTGGTATATCTTTATTATGCTTTGTAAAGTGTCATTTATAGTATAAGAAACTAGTGAAATTAATATTTTAGAACAAAACTGCTTCCCACTTAGCCTTCTGTCTCTCAGAATATAACTCAACAAAATAATGCAACAAAGGTAGGTGGCTGTAACACAAGACACCCTACTGTCACTACATTATGTATATTTTTTTAAAAGAGTAGTTTTGCTTATTTATATAGTAAAATATGCTTAATTTGGTAATAATGTATTAACCGTGCCAGTTGTTTTTTATTCTAATAATGAACAAAGCTGTCAATCATGAAAGAAACATACCAATCGACAGAGAAAGCTGGGAGGGCTCGCCTTCTGTCTCTCCTCCTTAGCAGAAAAACTCTTCTTGCCCGGTTACGTCTTCTCAGCTGGGCCTCCTCCTCCTCGACCTCGAAGTACAGGTGCCCCGCGGCCAGAGCAACGGCAAGTTGATTCATATTTAGATATTAAAGGAACCTTTTTGAATTGTTTTTACTGCTACGACGACTTCCAACAGTTTCCAGTGCGCTGCCGTTCTAATACTCAAGTTACTGGCCTACTATATAGGCCCCTTAACGGCCTACGTCACTGTGACGTCACCACACTAGCTGGAGGCAAAACACAGGAAGACAGAACTAGCTACCACCGGTGTTGCATGTAAAATGTCTTCATGTTGTGTTGTCGGATGTCAGAACAGGAGGAAAAGCGGCTCAAAACAAAGTTTTACCGTATACCAGCCAACATTGTCCACCACAAAAAAAGAAGACAGTTGTGGTTAAACGCAATTAGACGCAAAGATTGGACAGAGACCATCATAAAGAATGCTCGCGTCTGCAGCGCACATTTCATATCAGGTAGGACATAACATGAAAACTATCTGTGTAATATTGTATTGGTTATTATGTTCAAATTTGCATTAATTAAGGGGAATGTCGGATTCTCATTTCATTTGCACATTAGCGAGTGTTAGTGTCTTCGTAATAGCTTCAAACCAGGGCTAAACCAGGACTAAACTAGGTGTAATAAAAATAGCTTCAAAACCAGGACTAAACCAGGGCAGTTATCCCCCTGAATACTACAAATCTTAACATATAAACAGAACAAGGGTATGTTACAGCTACTTTACAACAACGACTTAAAAGTATTAGTGTTAGATTTAACTTACCCAGCCATGCAAGTACAGTTTGCTGTTATGATGTTACTGTTCTCCCGATTTATGATGATTCAGGTCTGATACATGTCGCTATTCTTGCCTTGACGTTGGCAAGGCAAAACCTCGGATCGCACCACACAAAGATCTGAACATAAATTGTTATATTGTAATTGATGAACATGTCCATTTATAACATAGTTGTAAGCGTCCAGCGATTTATAGGCTCTTAGTTTTTTTCGGCTGTAAACACTTGGTGTCTCGATGAGGTAGGTGTAGATGTCTGGCCACTCCACCCTCAGCAGCCCGGGCAGGTCATCATGCCATTCCCGTACGGTGTAAGGATTGGCCAGTCTGCTTCCATCCGCCAGCGTTAGCTTCGAAAAGTAACTGTCACAGTCTCACATGGAAAGCGACTGATCATATTTTAAAACTAAATGACTAGCATTACTTGTTTCCGCCTCCATTTTTAAAAGTACGCTCCAAAGCAGCTCATTAGCTAACGTCAACACATTGCCTCCAGGGCCTCCTCTTGCCTCCAGCTAAGCCCCGCCCACCAAAATTCGCTGGAATGTTTACAAACATCTAAAGAGTCTATAGTGCACTATATAGTGATTAGTGTGTTGATTCGGACACAGCCTAGGTCTATTGAGAGTCGAGGTTTGACTCTTTCAGGTCGACTCCCCATCCCTTTACAAGGGGAAGGGCAAGACCACAAAAAAGCTCCGCCTCGGAAATCCTTTTATTTCTACCAACACCAAAAACACCAAAAAGTGCACATAGAGGACCAAAATATATATTTCCAAAAGTTTAGTGCTTCTTTTTAGTGTGAATATGAATACAATTATAATCAGACAGTTTTTAAATGTATTAAGACTTTATGTACCTTCAGAGGTTTGCGCTGAGACTCCAGCTTGATGGGGTTCCCTTTAGCCGAGGAGCTAGCCACCAACCACTATTCGCCTAAATGTCTAAAAAAAAAGGTTTTTTCCTCACAGCAGACGGTGGCCGTTGATTGCGCTGGCTTTATCCTTCAGTGCAATCTGTCCTTTTTGATGAAATTTGTTTTGTTTGTCATTTTTTTCTCTGTCCCTAGCATCTCTCTGTGTGCTGGGGTCTCAGGAGCTCCAGTGGCGGGAACAGAGACCAACTGACGCTGTCCGAAGGTTCCAGAAAAGAGGGCGGGACAATGCACCGTTTTGAAGTAACTCATTGGTCAACAGCAACATGTCAATCATTCTTTCATGAAAATTTAACCATTTTGTTGCTGATAGCGCTGTTTATTTACAATAAGGAAAATAGCAACCAGATGAGAACAGTTAATGACTGTGGGAGCTTTTATTGGAGTGATTATAATATATTGGTTACACCATATGGGTTACATTTTCATTTTTATTCATTTGTTCTTTTTCCTCACCCTGATGGAGGGTCTAAGGACAGGGGGTGTTGTCTAGTGCAGCCTGTTCTATTTGCTGTCTTATCTTTGTGAAGCCCTTTGAGGCAACTGTTATTGTGAGACTGGGCTATAGAAAATGAACTGAATTGAATTAGATATATACAGTAGTAAGTGCCTGGAGATGTATATGTGTCATGTACCTTTAACTAATCCATCCTACTTTTAAAGCCTCTGGTAGAAGTATGTAGTATATTCATTAAGTAAATAATGGGCAACCATCACATGTATTTGTTATGGTATGTTTTTTTATTGTTCATCAAGTTTTCAGCATTTTAAAAAGTTAGAGTTCACCTGCCATGCACTTTAAATTTATTGAATGAATAATGTTGAATCAATTCATTAATCAATGCACTGCTCAAAAGCATTTCAAACAAACTACTCCTCAAGCAGTGGTTTCTGTGTCAGGACTTGAATGAAGGGCATATATTAATGCACATTTGATTAAAATTGATCTTATAAATGATTGGACAGTATAATCAAAATTATTCATGAAGTTTTTTACTGTGTTGTACATGATATTTGTATCTAGTTGTGGAATCATGCTGAATATAATATGGCTCAATAACAGCACTTTTTCTCTTTAGCAGCAACTAACAGTAAATTAGACTATTCTTGGTGCATATATTTGAAAATGCTAAATTTACCATGAGCCGATTTCACAAAACAGACTTACATTTCATTCAAAGTCTAAATCAATCAGAATAAAATTGTCAGTGAGACACCTTTTGGTCAAGAGACACTATTTACAAATACCATGTACAATTTACTGAGAAAAAGATCATATCACATAATAATGTTTTGAGGTTATTTCCAGCTGAATGATGGTCTTAGTAGCATGTTGGGAGGCGTATCCGGCCGTCTAGACAAATCTGACGCATCGCCACACTGCTGTTGTGCCTCTTCCCCGGTTTACACTCAAATGTTAGGCCAGTGTTGTGGACTGTGTACAGTTTACTGTCAGATGAATGTGCGAATTTAATATTTTGTGTATCCATTACATTTGTGTCCACAGTGCAGGGTTCTGTAAGAGAATGTTCACAAGAAGCATCAGTACAAATACTTATTTATAGTCTGTATCTCATTTTAAGACACTAGACATGTACAATGGACGTTTATTTATTTTTTCTTTGTTTTACAGCATTGGTAACATCTCTCACCTTGTCTCACAGTTATTATAATTCAGTCTGTTCATTACATTTTTGGTCACAGTTAATTAGATGTAAATATTATTTTACTTCCTTTTCCAAATGTGCCAAACCCCAAGAGGTGAGCCATGGTTGACCACAACTGGTGGCACTTATTTGTTATTTGTGCTGTTCTTTAAGGTGAGGTAGGTCACAGGACAGGACACATAATTGTATTTGTATACACACAGTAAAGTTTGACTCACTGAGACATTTGATCTTTGGGGTCCATTCTCCGTTGAAGCAGGTTTTATACGGCCCTCCCTCCATTGTGTACAGGTGCTTACACTGGTACTGAACCTTTGTATTGTGGGCAAACTCCTCATTACATGAGGTTGCATTATTGTCTCCATTTTCTAAAAGTGGAGGTGGTCCACAACCCCGAGGATCTGAAAGAAAAATAAATAAGATGTTTAACTTAACTATGTACTGTTTACTTAAAAAAATGGTTTGACCAAATGGTTTGGGTTTTAGAGATGATTCTTTATGACAGCTCAAAAATGGGTCTAGAGACCTGTCTGAACACTAGGACGCAGAGCGTTCCCAGTCCAGAACTTTGAAAATACTTGGTCCAATTTATAACTGAACATATCCTTTTATTTAATTTAATGATAGAGTCTCTAGAAGGCTTCTTTTTCCAACACCGTGTTGTTTTTAAATCTGAGTATGTGGCTTCTCATGACAACATATCTCATCAGATCACTAAAACCTTCCATAAATCTTACGTAACAGCCCTTAGCTTTGCAGCAGCACAGTGGCATTACATGTCTATAATTGAGTGTAAATCCAAAAACAGTTATGTTGTATTAATTAGTAGTAGTAATTAAACCATTCAAACATTTTCTAATTATGTTTGAAATTGATTGAAAATGTTTTTTGATGTGTTTCAGGTTTTAAATGTAATGACAAACCTTGTTCTCATGTAAAAATCCATGCCCCTTATTATTTTTGACTGAACCCTAGTTTTTTGATACATCCTTGAGCTTACACTCTTTGCTCTTTTTTTTCCTGTGTGCGAAAATGGATGAGTTTCTGTTTAGGGTTTTGAAGATGTTTGACATAAGAAAAAATATACATTACTGTGTGCTGATACTATCAGGTTTCATTATCAAAGTGCTTGGAAACATATTAACACGGCATTGAAAGTGGTGGAAAAACTTAGAAAACAGATTGAAAGCACTAAAAAAGTCCTTGAACAGGCCTTGGTGACTGTGCACTGAACATGGCTCAATAAAGAGCCTGACCCCATTGGACCAAAGAAGACCCAACCAGGGTCAGTTTAGGAGTGTCGTAAAAGCCAATTATTCAAACCAAGCAACTTGATCAAAGATGGCTGCTTGAGTTGTCTGTTAGACCAATGTAAAGTTTTGTTTCGTGCCAAAGTTTTGGTGCTTTTCTGTCTTCTTCTGTTCCTCATTCATTTTTATTTACGTCTCCAGATTTATAAATAAGCTATTATGCAAAAATTATTTTTTCAGATATACAGGAACCCACCTTTGGGCCCCACCCTGTGTTTGGGAAACTCTAAACTGAACCTACCGATACAAGTGGGAAAAGGAGAGCTCCATTGTCCAGACGGCAGACATTCAACCAGCTTAGAGCTGCCTCCGCTGACACACTGGACTATTATCTTATTTCCAGCAGTAACTGTGCCATCACGTGCTCCAACAATACGAAGTTTAGGGTTATTCACAGGAACTTCACAAGTGGCCTCTGAAAAATAATATACAAAAGACAGTGTCTTTACATGGCACTAGAGGCATTTAAATAATGAACTTAGTCGGACCAAGATTAGATAGTTTAAATGTATTGAATGATGACCTTGTTCTCATGTAATAAACTCAACTTATTATTTTGTGTAACCCTTTTTATTGGAAACAGAATCTAAAAGCAGTTCTATCCTGCTCTTCTGATACAGCCTTGTGGTTACACTTTAGCAGATTATTGTTTTCTATTTTGATAAACTTTGATTGAGTTTGTACCCAGTCTTGTGCCCAAAGCTAGGCTAGACCCATAAACAATAAACAGTAGAAAATGTATGAATGAGTAAACTAAAGAGGATTAAGAGGATATTTTCTGTGGAGCTTGCTTTGTCTCATTAAGGACAACTTGAAATATTACATTGTAGTGCCACTTAATGTTATTGTTGAATATTTTGTATTTAACTTGTTTACTGGAAAACTACTGGAAACTTACCTTGAGTCAGTTCTGATCTGCTCTTTTGATACTTTTCTCTAAAGATACATCATTGCTGCAACACTTTTCTTATCTTATATCCCACACATAAATAAACTGCTTTCAAAAGATATAAAGGTTACTTTTTTCAAACCATTATCATTTATTGCTGCTTTTAAAACTTTTTGACAGTTTTGCAGACACACACTTCATTTTGTTCTTTTCACTTTGCTTCTCTTTTTTGTCTTGTCCCAAACACTAACCCCCAACAGCAGCATAGGGACCTCTCCTGCTTTTCTTTTATTAAAAAATAAAACCAGACCAATTTACTCTGACTTCTTATCGTCGCCTCGTTAAACATTGTGTGATTGAATTGACAATATTTATCCCTGTTTCACATATATCCCTCTTCTATGTTTATGTTTTTCTTTTTTTGAGCTGTTTCTCTGTAAAAAGCCATTACTTCCTTATTGACATCAGTGTCGACCAATAAGAGAGCTCCTTTGTTCCAGACGCTCCAGTTCTGGACTCATCTATTAAAATCCTTGATAATGAAGTGTAGATGATGTCTTAAGGTCTCGTTTTTTCCACAGATGATTCCTGTTACAATGTGGTTATAGGTGATTAAACTGTTATTTTTATATAAAATAATGTATAAATAAATAATGTCTGTTAGCTCTGTAGGTTAGGTTTTGATGTCAGTGGTCGATTTTAATGGATGACAAAACAAATGCAATCAACATTGAAAAAAAATAAATAAATAAAAGGTGAAAAGGTAAGCCAAACTAATAACGTTGAAAAACTGATACTGGCAGAGACCTGGAGGTAGTCCAGGGAGCACTAGTGGCACTGTGTGATAGGTGACATACAGTAAACGCAGTGGATAGTAGCATGCTGTAAGTTCAATTTTCTTGTTAAGAAATATGTAAAAAGAATATTTAAAGTCTTACCATTTTGTGCCAAAACAAAGGCGTTTCCAAACAGCTGCAGCAGAACTAAGGCCACAGATAAAAACATGTTGTGGAGCAGTTGTGTGGCACCAGTCAAACTCTGTTTAGTGTTTGTCCTCAGCCACAGTGTGTCTCTGCCTCGACTCTGAGACGACTGCACAAG
Organism: Rhyacichthys aspro; assembly: GCA_036850595.1. Lineage (NCBI taxonomy): Eukaryota > Metazoa > Chordata > Actinopteri > Gobiiformes > Rhyacichthyidae > Rhyacichthys > Rhyacichthys aspro. The sequence goes on from CM072151.1 coordinate 5,769,673, forward strand.
GCTTTAACACAGCGCTAAGCTCAGAGTTTACATTTGCAACATTCACTCACCCTCCTTCCGTTAAAGGGCCACATCAGTGCTTTGTAACTGGGACACACAATGGGATGCATCGGCCCCAGCCTCTGATTTAGGAATCCTGGGACTGTGGATGGGACATACCACTCAGCACAAAACCACCGGATGTTTATGTTTAGAAAACTGTGTTTACTTATTACTGACGTATTTATAACATTTACCATCTCCTTTGATGGATAAACAGAACAATAGAGCTCACAACCTTGAACGCCATGTTATCTGGACATGGATCAGTATTATAGTAACACAATGAGCCTATTTTCCACAGTTTTCAGCTGTTTTGTTGCTATGTGTCCATCTTTGCATGTGTCCCATTTAAACACAAAATATTATGAAGCAAAATGTTGACTTTGTAACTTTTTTAGTGGCTGTATTAAAGACATATTGTAGACATTATTACACAAAATAGCTCATCTATATTCAATGCTCACACCACAGTTTATACAGAGGCACAAAACAAACAAAACACTCACATAAAAAAATCAAAATCACAGAGTAAATTTTTATTATTTGTTTTATTTTATACTACTGTTTTCTGCAGGATTCAGCAAACTGAGTCATGTGATGTCTGATGTTTTTCAATATTAATCTTATTTTTCATTTAAATTTAACAATTGCGAGTATATTAACACAGCCCACAACAGTGTTCACTGGGGTACCACTAAAGCCTGTCTGTACAGCAGGACAAAGTCCAATGCTGTAAATATTTATTGGAACAATCACCCAATTGAGCAAAATAAATAAAATATATTGACTGTCATTTATCTGATTCATGCAAAATAAAGAAATTATTTTGGAACAGAATTTTCCACTTGAATATGCAGTATCAGCCTTTTCATTCACAGAATTACTATATTTTATTTAAACAAAAAAATAAAAAAAATATTACATTGTAGTGCCTCTTTTCTCACATAATGTTTTTGTTGAATATTTTGTATTTAACTTGTTTCCTGGAAAACTACTGGAAACTTACCTTGAGTCAGTTCTGATCTGCTCTTTTGATACTTTTCTCTAAAGATACATCATTGCTGTTACATTACAGTTTTCTTATCTTGTATCCCACACATAAATAAACTGCTTTCAAAAGATATAAAGGTAGCTTTTTTCAAACATTTTTCCATTTGGGTCATTTATTTTGATAAATCTGCTGCTTTTAAAACCTTTTGACAGTTTTGCAGACACACACTTGTTCTTTTCACTTAGCAACGTTAAAGTGGCTCTATCTGCTTGTCTTTTTTTGTCCCCAAACCGGACCCCCTCCAGCCCCTAGAAATCCTGTCCATAAAATTTATGAACAGGACCGGTGACAAAGGGCAGCCCTGCCGGAGTCCAACATGCACCGGGAACAGGTCTGACCTACTGCCGACAATGCGAACCAAGCTCCTGCTCCGGTCGTACATGGACCGGACAGCCCTCAGCAGAGGGCCCCGGACCCCATACTCACGGAACACCCCCCACAGGATGCCGTGAGGGACACGGTCGAATGCCTTCTCCAGATCCACAAAACACATGTGGACTGGTTGGGCAAACTCCCATGAAAACCTGGAGAGGGTATACAGCTGTTCCAGTGTTCCACGACCAGGACGAAAACCGCATTGTTCCTCCTGAATCCGAGGTTCAACTATCGGCTGGATTCTCCTCTCCAGTACCCTGGCATAGACTTTCCCAGGGAGGCTGAGGAGTGTGAGCCCCCTGTAGTTGGAACACACCCTCTGGTCCCCCTTCTTAAAAAGAGGGACCACCACCCTGGTCTGCCAGTCCAGGGGCGCTGCCCCCGACCTCCACGCGAGGTTGCAGAGGCGTGTCAGCCAGGACAGCCCTACAACATCCAGAGACTTGAGGAACTCAGGGCGAATCTCATCCACCCCTGGCGCCTTGCCACCGAGAAGCTTCTTAACTACCTCAGTGTCTTCAGCTTGGGTGATGAACGAGTCCACCTCTGAGCCCCCCAACCTCTGCTTCCTCAGTGGAAGACGTGTCAGTGGGATTGAGGAGATCCTCGAAGTATTCCTTCCATCGTCTGACAATGTCCCCAGTCGAGGTCAACAACTGCCCACCTCCACTGTAAACAGTGTTAGTGGAGCAGTGTTTCCCCTTCCTGAGGCGCCGAACGGTTTGCCAGAATCTCTTTGAGGCCGACCGATAGTCTTTCTCCATGGCCTCAACAAACTCCTCCCAGACCCGAGTTTTTGCCTGCACAACCACCCGGGCTTCGCCGCTTGGCCTGCCGGTACCCATTGGCTGCCTCAGGAGTCCCGCGAGCCAACCAGGCCCAATAGGACTCCTTCTTCAGCTTGACGGCATCCCTTACTTCCGGTGTCCACCACTAGGTTCGGGGATTGTCGCCACGACAGGCACCGGAGACCTTACGTCCACAGCTTCGAGCAGCCGTGTCGACAATGGAGGTGGAGAACATGGTCCACTCAGACTCAATGTCTCCAACCTCTCTCGGGATCTGGTTGAAATTCTGCTGGAGGTGGGAGTTGAAGACCTCTCTGATGGGGGACTCAGCCAGTTCCCAGCAGACCCTCACAGTACGTGGTGCCACTGATGGACACCCTTATGCTTGAACATGGTGTTCGTTATGGACAAACTGTGACTAGCGCAGAAGTCTAATAACAGAACAACACTCGGGTTCAGATCGGGGGAGCCGTTCCCTCCAGGTGTCACTGTCATTGCCCACGTGGGCGTTGAAGTCCCCCATTAGAACAATGGAGTCCCCAGTTGGAGCACCTTCCAGCACCCCTCCCAGGGACTCCAAGAAGGCCCGTTGGCCCGTAAGCACAAACGACAGTGAGAGACCTCTCCCCGACCCGAAGGCGCAGGGAGGCGACCCTCTCGTTCACCGGGGTAAACTCCAACACACAGCGGTTGAGCTGAGGGGCTATGAGCAAGCCCACACCAGCTTGCCGCCTCTCACCGTGGGCAACTCCAGAGTAGTGGAGAGTCCAGCCTCTCTCGAGGTTATGGGTTCCAGAACCCAAGCTGTGCGTGGAGGTGAGCCCGACTATCTCTAGTCGGTACCTCTCAACCTCCCTCACAAGCTCAGGCTCCTTCCCCCCAGCGAGGTGACATTCCATGTCCCAAGAGCCAGTTTCTGTGTCCAGAGATCGGGTCGTCCAGGCGCCTGCCTTCGACCACTGCCCGATACACATTGCACCGCCCCCTTACGGTTCCTCCTGCAGGTGGTGAGCCCACAGGAGGTCGACCCCACATCACTCATTCAGGCTGAGCCCGGCCGAGGCCCGGCCACCAAGCGCTCGCATTCGAGCCCCAATCCCGGGCCTGGCTCCAGGGTGGGGCCCCGGCTGCGCCATACCGGGCGACATAACGGTCCTTGTTGTTTCACTCATCATAAGAGGCCTTGTGAACCGCACTGAGTCTGACCCGTCACCTAGGACCTGTTTGCCTTGGGAGACCCTAACAGGGGCATATAGCCCCAGACAACATAGCTCCTAGGATCATTCGGGTACACAAACCCCTCCACCACGGTAAGGTGGCGGTTCAAGGAGGGGATGAAATAAAGATGAACTGAAGTGATATAAAATGAGAGCAGATACCCAACTGGCAAAGTGAAGTTTGACTTACAGATGCACTGAATGTCTCCACTGTCCATTGGTGCAGGTTCTGTAAGGCCCCCCTTTCATCGTGTAGAAATGATTGCACCAGTATCTAATCCGCCGACCATTTTCAGACAGAAAAGCAGATTGTTGATTGTCTCACCAGAGCACTGCCCAATAGTGACCGCTTTCCTGCCCAAATCTGTGCAAATGTATGTGGTGTTTAGACCTGTTGTGTATCCAGGTTCACAAGAAAGAGATATGATGTCTCCTTCTTGGTACTCAGCTTTTATGAATTCCTCCGAAACAAAGGCATTTTCAAAGGTTGGGAGCTTTGAACACTCTACGACACAACAGCAACACCAGCATCAGAGAAGATAAATGTACACCAAGGTAAAAGAAGGCCTATTGTTACTTTAGAAATAAAAGATACTTTGGTAGATGTCGTTACATTAACTCTTTGAATAAGAATTTAGAAACTCACTAATGATGTTCATAATGGGTGTAATTCTTACATCAACATATTGACTATATATTATGTATTTCATATACATTTTTATGAACTTTAAAATACTTTTGTGCTGGTGTAGATGGCATTCATTAAGTGTAAGACAAATCTGGTAAAGGTCAGGTTTGTAAAAACTCAAATTATACTGTGACAGAAGGATTAAATTCACTGACATTTAACAAAAAATGCCTGATTAAGGCAAAAAAAGGCAGTTTGCACAGTTACAAACATATAAATGTAGGCTAATCAAAAATAATGAAACAGAATCAGTGGTAAAATAAACATGGTGTTATTTTATTTGTATCCTACTAATTTTCTATGGAACCATAGCCTGTGTATCTACATCATCACTTGGACTCACTTTTGGAGAAAGAGGAAGCAAAAAGTTATTTAAGTTACGAGTGAGGCATTGGACACCCCAAAATCCCTACTCAACTGCAGGACTGTCAAAGACAGAAAAAATATATAAAACCCATTGAAATGTTTACCTTTTTTTATCAAAGAAGAGTCTACGTTCTTCCAAAGAACCAAGAGGATCAAACACAACTTCATAGTTGCTCTGTTCACAGTTTGTGGTTCAGTTTGGGGCAGTGGTTATATTTGTTTCTAATCCAGCCAATCAGAATGAGTTATTTACACTTATATAAACTTTGGCCTTTGTTTCATTGATTGATGGCCCCCATTTTCCAGGATGCTTTTATAGGATGACTCAGGAGCAATCCACAATGACACCTGCTGCACAGACTCAAAGTCTAAATCAATCAGAATAAAATTGTCAGCGAGACACTTTTTTGGTCAAGAGACACTATTTACAAATACCATTTACAATTTACTGAGAAAACCAGATCACTTTTAACATTTACATAATAATATTTTGAGGTTATTTCCAGCTGAATGATGGTCTTAGTAGCATGTTGGGAGGCGTATCCGGCCGTCTAGACAAATCTGACGCATCTCCACACTGCCGTTGTGCTTCTTTCCCGGTTTGCACATAAAGATTAGGCCAGTGTTGTGGGCTGTGTACAGTTTACTTTCAGATGAATATGCGAATTTAATATTTTGTGTATCCATTACATTTGTGTCCACAGTGCAGGGTTCTGTAAGAGAATGTTCACAAGAAGCATCAGTACAAATAATTATTTATAGTCTGTAACTCATTTTAAGACACTAGACATGTACAATGGACGTTTAATTTTTTTTTCTTTGTTTTACAGCATTGGTAACATCTCTCACCTTGTCTCACAGTTATTATAATTCAGTCTGTTCATTACATTTTTGGTCACAGTTAATTAGATGTAAATATTATTTTACTTCCTTTTCCAAATGTGCCAAACCCCAAGAGGTGAGGTAGGTCACAGGACAGGACACATAATTGTATTTGTATACACACAGTAAAGTTTGACTCACTGAGACATTTGATCTTTGGGGTCCATTCTCCGTTGAAGCAGGTTTTATACGGCCCTCCCTCCATTGTGTACAGGTGCTTACACTGGTACTGAACCTTTGTATTGTGGGCAAACTCCTCATTACATGAGGTTGCATTATTGTCTCCATTTTCTAAAAGTGGAGGTGGTCCACAACCCCGAGGATCTGAAAGAAAAATAAATAAGATGTTTAACTTAACTATGTACTGTTTACTTAAAAAAATGGTTTGACCAAATGGTTTGGGTTTTAGAGATGATTCTTTATGACAGCTCAAAAATGGGTCTAGAGACCTGTCTGAACACTAGGACGCAGAGCGTTCCCAGTCCAGAACTTTGAAAATACTTGGTCCAATTTATAACTGAACATATCCTTTTATTTAATTTAATGATAGAGTCTCTAGAAGGCTTCTTTTTCCAACACCGTGTTGTTTTTAAATCTGAGTATGTGGCTTCTCATGACAACATATCTCATCAGATCACTAAAACCTTCCATAAATCTTACGTAACAGCCCTTAGCTTTGCAGCAGCACAGTGGCATTACATGTCTATAATTGAGTGTAAATCCAAAAACAGTTATGTTGTATTAATTAGTAGTAGTAATTAAACCATTCAAACATTTTCTAATTATGTTTGAAATTGATTGAAAATGTTTTTTGATGTGTTTCAGGTTTTAAATGTAATGACAAACCTTGTTCTCATGTAAAAATCCATGCCCCTTATTATTTTTGACTGAACCCTAGTTTTTTGATACATCCTTGAGCTTACACTCTTTGCTCTTTTTTTTTCTGTGTGCGAAAATGGATGAGTTTCTGTTTAGGGTTTTGAAGATGTTTGACATAAGAAAAAATATACATTACTGTGTGCTGATACTATCAGGTTTCATTATCAAAGTGCTTGGAAACATATTAACACGGCATTGAAAGTGGTGGAAAAACTTAGAAAACAGATTGAAAGCACTAAAAAAGTCCTTGAACAGGCCTTGGTGACTGTGCACTGAACATGGCTCAATAAAGAGCCTGACCCCATTGGACCAAAGAAGACCCAACCAGGGTCAGTTTAGGAGTGTCGTAAAAGCCAATTATTCAAACCAAGCAACTTGATCAAAGATGGCTGCTTGAGTTGTCTGTTAGACCAATGTAAAGTTTTGTTTCGTGCCAAAGTTTTGGTGCTTTTCTGTCTTCTTCTGTTCCTCATTCATTTTTATTTACGTCTCCAGATTTATAAATAAGCTATTATGCAAAAATTATTTTTTCACATCTACAGGAACCCACCTTTGGGCCCCACCCTGTGTTTGGGAAACTCTAAACTGAACCTACCGATACAAGTGGGAAAAGGAGAGCTCCATTGTCCAGACGGCAGACATTCAACCAGCTTAGAGCTGCCTCCGCTGACACACTGGACTATTATCTTATTTCCAGCAGTAACTGTGCCATCACGTGCTCCAACAATACGAAGTTTAGGGTTATTCACAGGAACTTCACAAGTGGCCTCTGAAAAATAATATACAAAAGACAGTGTCTTTACATGGCACTAGAGGCATTTAAATAATGAACTTAGTCGGACCAAGATTAGATAGTTTAAATGTATTGAATGATGACCTTGTTCTCATGTAATAAACTCAACTTATTATTTTGTGTAACCCTTTTTATTGGAAACAGAATCTAAAAGCAGTTCTATCCTGCTCTTCTGATACAGCCTTGTGGTTACACTTTAGCAGATTATTGTTTTCTATTTTGATAAACTTTGATTGAGTTTGTGCCCAAAGCTAGGCTAGACCCATAAACAATAAACAGTAGAAAATGTATGAATGAGTAAACTAAAGAAGATTAAGAGGATATTTTATATTTTAGATATTTTTATTAAAAACTGTCCTTCTGTGGAGCTTGCTTTGTCTCATTAAGGACAACTTGAAATATTACATTGTAGTGCCACTTAATGTTATTGTTTGTTATTTTGTATTTAACTTGTTTACTGGAAAACTACTGGAAACTTATCTTGAGTCAGTTCTGATCTGCTCTTTTGATACTTTTCTCTAAAGATACATCATTGCTGCAACACTTTTATAACACACATAAATAAACTGCTTTCAAAAGATATAAAGGTTACTTTTTTCAAACCATTATCATTTATTGCTGCTTTTAAAACTTTTTGACAGTTTTGCAGACACACACTTCATTTTGTTCTTTTCACTTTGCTTCTCTTTTTTGTCTTGTCTCAAACACTAACCCCCAACAGCAGCAGAGGGACCTCTCCTGCTTTTCTTTTATTAAAAAATAAAACCAGACCAATTTACTCTGACTTCTTATCGTCGCCTCGTTAAACATTGTGTGATTGAATTGACAATATTTATCCCTGTTTCACATATATCCCTCTTCTATGTTTATGTTTTTCTTTTTTTGAGCTGTTTCTCTGTAAAAAGCCATTACTTCCTTATTGACATCAGTGTCGACCAATAAGAGAGCTCCTTTGTTCCAGACGCTCCAGTTCTGGACTCATCTATTAAAATCCTTGATAATGAAGTGTAGATGATGTCTTAAGGTCTCGTTTTTTCCACAGATGATTCCTGTTACAATGTGGTTATAGGTGATTAAACTGTTATTTTTATATAAAATAATGTATAAATAAATAATGTCTGTTAGCTCTGTAGGTTAGGTTTTGATGTCAGTGGTCGATTTTAATGGATGACAAAACAAATGCAATCAACATTGAAAAAAATAAATAAATAAAAGGTGAAAAGGTAAGCCAAACTAATAACGTTGAAAAACTGATACTGGCAGAGACCTGGAGGTAGTCCAGGGAGCACTAGTGGCACTATGTGATAGGTGACATACAGTAAACGCAGTGGATAGTAGCATGCTGTAAGTTCAATTTTCTTGTTAAGAAATATGTAAAAAGAATATTTAAAGTCTTACCATTTTGTGCCAAAACAAAGGCGTTTCCAAACAGCTGCAGCAGAACTAAGGCCACAGATAAAAACATGTTGTGGAGCAGTTGTGTGGCACCAGTCAAACTCTGTTTAGTGTTTGTCCTCAGCCACAGTGTGTCTCTGCCTCGACTCTGAGACGACTGCACAAGGCTTTAACACAGCGCTAAGCTCAGAGTTTACATTTGCAACATTCACTCACCCTCCTTCCGTTAAAGGGCCACATCAGTGCTTTGTAACTGGGACACACAATGGGATGCATCGGCCCCAGCCTCTGATTTAGGAATCCTGGGACTGTGGATGGGACATACCACTCAGCACAAAACCACCAGATGTTTATGTTTAGAAAACTGTGTTTACTTATTACTGACGTATTTATAACATTTACCATCTCCTTTGATGGATAAACAGAACAATAGAGCTCACAACCTTGAACGCCATGTTATCTGGACATGGATCAGTATTATAGTAACACAATGAGCCTATTTTCCACAGTTTTCAGCTGTTTTGTTGCTATGTGTCCATCTTTGCATGTGTCCCATTTAAACACAAAATATTATGAAGCAAAATGTTGACTTTGTAACTTTTTTAGTGGCATCTGGAATAATGAGAACAGACTTAAGTGACTGTATTAAAGACATATTGTAGACATTATTACACAAAATAGCTCATCTATATTCAATGCTCACACCACAGTTTTTACAGAGGCACAAAACAAACAAAACACTCACATAAAAAAATCAAAATCACAGAGTAAATTTTTATTATTTGTTTTATTTTATACTACTGTTTTCTGCAGGATTCAGCAAACTGAGTCATGTGATGTCTGATGTTTTTCAATATTAATCTTATTTTTCATTTAAATTTAACAATTGCGAGTATATTAACACAGCCCACAACAGTGTTCACTGGGGTGCCACTAAAGCCTGTCTGTACAGCAGGACAAAGTCCAATGCTGTAAATATTTATTGGAACAATCACCCAATTGAGCAAAATAAATAAAATATATTGACTGTCATTTATCTGATTCATGCAAAATAAAGAAATTATTTTGGAACAGAATTTTCCACTTGAATATGTAGTATCAGCCTTTTCATTCACAGAATTACTATATTTTATTTAAACAAAAAAATAAAAAACAGTCAAGAATGTAAAAAAAAATAAAAATCAAAGCATAAATATACAATATTTTGTCTTTTAGTTTAACACAGAGCTGTCCTTCTGTGGCGCTTGCTTTGTCTCATTAAGGACAACTTGAAATATTACATTGTAGTGCCTCTTGTTCTCACATAATGTTTTTGTTGAATATTTTGTATTTAACTTGTTTACTGGAAAACTACTGGAAACTTACCTTGAGTCAGTTCTGATCTGCTCTTTTGATACTTTTCTCTAAAGATACATCATTGCTGTTACATTACAGTTTTCTTATCTTGTATCCCACACATAAATAAACTGCTTTCAAAAGATATAAAGGTAGCTTTTTTCAAACATTTTTCCATTTGGGTCATTTATTTAGATAAATCTGCTGCTTTTAAAACCTTTTGACAGTTTTGCAGACACACACTTGTTCTTTTCACTTAGCAACGTTAAAGTGGCTCTATCTGCTTGTCTTTTTTTGTCCCCAAACCGGACCCCCTCCAGCCCCTAGAAATCCTGTCCATAAAATTTATGAACAGGACCGGTGACAAAGGGCAGCCCTGCCGGAGTCCAACATGCACCGGGAACAGGTCTGACCTACTGCCGACAATGCAAACCAAGCTCCTGCTCCGGTCGTACATGGACCGGACAGCCCTCAGCAGAGGGCCCCGGACCCCATACTCACGGAACACCCCCCACAGGATGCCGTGAGGGACACGGTCGAATGCCTTCTCCAGATCCACAAAACACATGTGGACTGGTTGGGCAAACTCCCATGAAAACCTGGAGAGGGTATACAGCTGTTCCAGTGTTCCACGACCAGGACGAAAACCGCATTGTTCCTCCTGAATCCGAGGTTCAACTATCGGCTGCATTCTCCTCTCCAGTACCCTGGCATAGACTTTCCCAGGGAGGCTGAGGAGTGTGAGCCCCCTGTAGTTGGAACACACCCTCTGGTCCCCCTTCTTAAAAAGAGGGACCACCACCCTGGTCTGCCAGTCCAGGGGCGCTGCCCCCGACCTCCACGCGAGGTTGCAGAGGCGTGTCAGCCAGGACAGCCCTACAACATCCAGAGACTTGAGGAACTCAGGGCGAATCTCATCCACCCCTGGCGCCTTGCCACCGAGAAGCTTCTTAACTACCTCAGTGTCTTCAGCTTGGGTGATGAACGAGTCCACCTCTGAGCCCCCCAACCTCTGCTTCCTCAGTGGAAGACGTGTCAGTGGGATTGAGGAGATCCTCGAAGTATTCCTTCCATCGTCTGACAATGTCCCCAGTCGAGGTCAACAACTGCCCACCTCCACTGTAAACAGTGTTAGTGGAGCAGTGTTTCCCCTTCCTGAGGCGCCGAACGGTTTGCCAGAATCTCTTTGAGGCCGACCGATAGTCTTTCTCCATGGCCTCAACAAACTCCTCCCAGACCCGAGTTTTTGCCTGCACAACCACCCAGGCTACAGTCCGCTTGGCCCGCCGGTACCCATTGGCTGCCTCAGGAGTCCCGCGAGCCAACCAGGCCCAATAGGACTCCTTCTTCAGCTTGACGGCATCCCTTACTTCCGGTGTCCACCACTAGGTTCGGGGATTGTCGCCACGACAGGCACCGGAGACCTTACGTCCACAGCTTCGAGCAGCCGTGTCGACAATGGAGGTGGAGAACATGGTCCACTCAGACTCAATGTCTCCAACCTCTCTCGGGATCTGGTTGAAATTCTGCTGGAGGTGGGAGTTGAAGACCTCTCTGATGGGGGACTCAGCCAGTTCCCAGCAGACCCTCACAGTACGTGGTGCCACTGATGGACACCCTTATGCTTGAACATGGTGTTCGTTATGGACAAACTGTGACTAGCGCAGAAGTCTAATAACAGAACAACACTCGGGTTCAGATCGGGGGGGCTGTTCCCTCCAGGTGTCACTGTCATTGCCCACGTGGGCATTGAAGTCCCCCATTAGAACAATGGAGTCCCCAGTTGGAGCACCTTCCAGCACCCCTCCCAGGGACTCCAAGAAGGCCCGTTGGCCCGTAAGCACAAACGACAGTGAGAGACCTCTCCCCGACCCGAAGGCGCAGGGAGGCGACCCTCTCGTTCACCGGGGTAAACTCCAACACACAGCGGTTGAGCTGAGGGGCTATGAGCAAGCCCACACCAGCTTGCCGCCTCTCACCGTGGGCAACTCCAGAGTAGTGGAGAGTCCAGCCTCTCTCGAGGTTATGGGTTCCAGAACCCAAGCTGTGCGTGGAGGTGAGCCCGACTATCTCTAGTCGGTACCTCTCAACCTCCCTCACAAGCTCAGGCTCCTTCCCCCCAGCGAGGTGACATTCCATGTCCCAAGAGCCAGTTTCTGTGTCCAGAGATCGGGTCGTCCAGGCGCCTGCCTTCGACCACTGCCCGATACACATTGCACCACCCCCTTACGGTTCCTCCTGCAGGTGGTGAGCCCACAGGAGGTCGACCCCACATCACTCATTCAGGCTGAGCCCGGCCGAGGCCCGGCCACCAAGCGCTCGCATTCAAGCCCCAATCCCGGGCCTGGCTCCAGGGTGGGGCCCCGGCTGCGCCATACCGGGCAACATAACGGTCCTTGTTGTTTCACTCATCATAAGAGGCCTTGTGAACCGCACTGAGTCTGACCCGTCACCTAGGACCTGTTTGCCTTGGGAGACCCTAACAGGGGCATATAGCCCCGGACAACATAGCTCCTAGGATCATTCGGGTACACAAACCCCTCCACCACGGTAAGGTGGCGGTTCAAGGAGGGGATGAAATAAAGATGAACTGAAGTGATATAAAATGAGAGCAGATACCCAACTGGCAAAGTGAAGTTTGACTTACAGATGCACTGAATGTCTCCACTGTCCATTGGTGCAGGTTCTGTAAGGCCCCCCTTTCATCGTGTAGAAATGATTGCACCAGTATCTAATCCGCCGACCATTTTCAGACAGAAAAGCAGATTGTTGATTGTCTCACCAGAGCACTGCCCAATAGTGACCGCTTTCCTGCCCAAATCTGTGCAAATGTATGTGGTGTTTAGACCTGTTGTGTATCCAGGTTCACAAGAAAGAGATATGATGTCTCCTTCTTGGTACTCAGCTTTTATGAATTCCTCCGAAACAAAGGCATTTTCAAAGGTTGGGAGCTTTGAACACTCTACGACACAACAGCAACACCAGCATCAGAGAAGATAAATGTACACCAAGGTAAAAGAAGGCCTATTGTTACTTTAGAAATAAAAGATACTTTGGTAGATGTCGTTACATTAACTCTTTGAATAAGAATTTAGAAACTCACTAATGATGTTCATAATGGGTGTAATTCTTACATCAACATATTGACTATATATTATGTATTTCATATACATTTTTATGAACTTTAAAATACTTTTGTGCTGGTGTAGATGGCATTCATTAAGTGTAAGACAAATCTGGTAAATGTCAGGTTTGTAAAAACTCAAATTATACTGTGACAGAAGGATTAAATTCACTGACATTTAACAAAAAATGCCTGATTAAGGCAAAAAAAGGCAGTTTGCACAGTTACAAACATATAAATGTAGGCTAATCAAAAATAATGAAACAGAATCAGTGGTAAAATAAACATGGTGTTATTTTATTTGTATCCTACTAATTTTCCATGGAACCATAGCCTGTGTATCTACATCATCACTTGGACTCACTTTTGGAGAAAGAGGAAGCAAAAAGTTATTTAAGTTACGAGTGAGGCACTGGACACCCCAAAATCCCACTCAACTGCAGGACTGTCAAAGACAGAAAAAATATATAAAACCCATTGAAATGTTTACCTTTTTGTACCAAAGAACATTCTACGTTCTTCCAAAGAACCAGGAGGATCAAACACAACTTCATAGTTGCTCTGTTCACAGTTTGTGGTTCAGTTTGGGGCAGTGGTTATATTTGTTTCTAATCCAGCCAATCAGAATGAGTTATTTACACTTATATAAACTTTGGCCTTTGTTTCATTGGTTGTTTCTCCCATTTTCCAGGATGCTTTTATAGGATGACTCAGGAGCAATCCACAATGACACCTGCTGCACAGACTCAAAGTCTAAATCAATCAGAATAAAATTGTCAGCGAGACACTTTTTTGGTCAAGAGACACTATTTACAAATACCATTTACAATTTACTGAGAAAACCAGATCACTTTTAACATTTACATAATAATATTTTGAGGTTATTTCCAGCTGAATGATGGTCTTAGTAGCATGTTGGGAGGCGTATCCGGCCGTCTAGACAAATCTGACGCATCTCCACACTGCCGTTGTGCTTCTTTCCCGGTTTGCACATAAAGATTAGGCCAGTGTTGTGGGCTGTGTACAGTTTACTTTCAGATGAATATGCGAATTTAATATTTTGTGTATCCATTACATTTGTGTCCACAGTGCAGGGTTCTGTAAGAGAATGTACACAAGAAGCATCAGTACAAATAATTATTTATAGTCTGTAACTCATTTTAAGACACTAGACATGTACAATGGACGTTTAATTTTTTTTTCTTTGTTTTACAGCATTGGTAACATCTCTCACCTTGTCTCACAGTTATTATAATTCAGTCTGTTCATTACATTTTTGGTCACAGTTAATTAGATGTAAATATTATTTTACTTCCTTTTCCAAATGTGCCAAACCCCAAGAGGTGAGCCATGGTTGACCACAACTGGTGGCACTTATTTGTTATTTGTGCTGTTCTTTAAGGTGAGGTAGGTCACAGGACAGGACACATAATTGTATTTGTATACACACAGTAAAGTTTGACTCACTGAGACATTTGATCTTTGGGGTCCATTCTCCGTTGAAGCAGGTTTTATACGGCCCTCCCTCCATTGTGTACAGGTGCTTACACTGGTACTGAACCTTTGTATTGTGGGCAAACTCCTCATTACATGAGGTTGCATTATTGTCTCCATTTTCTAAAAGTGGAGGTGGTCCACAACCCCGAGGATCTGAAAGAAAAATAAATAAGATGTTTAACTTAACTATGTACTGTTTACTTAAAAAAATGGTTTGACCAAATGGTTTGGGTTTTAGAGATGATTCTTTATGACAGCTCAAAAATGGGTCTAGAGACCTGTCTGAACACTAGGACGCAGAGCGTTCCCAGTCCAGAACTTTGAAAATACTTGGTCCAATTTATAACTGAACATATCCTTTTATTTAATTTAATGATAGAGTCTCTAGAAGGCTTCTTTTTCCAACACCGTGTTGTTTTTAAATCTGAGTAATGTGGCTTCTCATGACAACATATCTCATCAGATCACTAAAACCTTCCATAAATCTTACGTAACAGCCCTTAGCTTTGCAGCAGCACAGTGGCATTACATGTCTATAATTGAGTGTAAATCCAAAAACAGTTATGTTGTATTAATTAGTAGTAGTAATTAAACCATTCAAACATTTTCTAATTATGTTTGAAATTGATTGAAAATGTTTTTTGATGTGTTTCAGGTTTTAAATGTAATGACAAACCTTGTTCTCATGTAAAAATCCATGCCCCTTATTATTTTTGACTGAACCCTAGTTTTTTGATACATCCTTGAGCTTACACTCTTTGCTCTTTTTTTTTCTGTGTGCGAAAATGGATGAGTTTCTGTTTAGGGTTTTGAAGATGTTTGACATAAGAAAAAATATACATTACTGTGTGCTGATACTATCAGGTTTCATTATCAAAGTGCTTGGAAACATATTAACACGGCATTGAAAGTGGTGGAAAAACTTAGAAAACAGATTGAAAGCACTAAAAAAGTCCTTGAACAGGCCTTGGTGACTGTGCACTGAACATGGCTCAATAAAGAGCCTGACCCCATTGGACCAAAGAAGACCCAACCAGGGTCAGTTTAGGAGTGTCGTAAAAGCCAATTATTCAAACCAAGCAACTTGATCAAAGATGGCTGCTTGAGTTGTCTGTTAGACCAATGTAAAGTTTTGTTTCGTGCCAAAGTTTTGGTGCTTTTCTGTCTTCTTCTGTTCCTCATTCATTTTTATTTACGTCTCCAGATTTATAAATAAGCTATTATGCAAAAATTATTTTTTCAGATATACAGGAACCCACCTTTGGGCCCCACCCTGTGTTTGGGAAACTCTAAACTGAACCTACCGATACAAGTGGGAAAAGGAGAGCTCCATTGTCCAGACGGCAGACATTCAACCAGCTTAGAGCTGCCTCCGCTGACACACTGGACTATTATCTTATTTCCAGCAGTAACTGTGCCATCACGTGCTCCAACAATACGAAGTTTAGGGTTATTCACAGGAACTTCACAAGTGGCCTCTGAAAAATAATATACAAAAGACAGTGTCTTTACATGGCACTAGAGGCATTTAAATAATGAACTTAGTCGGACCAAGATTAGATAGTTTAAATGTATTGAATGATGACCTTGTTCTCATGTAATAAACTCAACTTATTATTTCGTGTAACCCTTTTTATTGGAAACAGAATCTAAAAGCAGTTCTATCCTGCTCTTCTGATACAGCCTTGTGGTTACACTTTAGCAGATTATTGTTTTCTATTTTGATAAACTTTGATTGAGTTTGTACCCAGTCTTGTGCCCAAAGCTAGGCTAGACCCATAAACAATAAACAGTAGAAAATGTATGAATGAGTAAACTAAAGAGGATTAAGAGGATATTTTCTGTGGAGCTTGCTTTGTCTCATTAAGGACAACTTGAAATATTACATTGTAGTGCCACTTAATGTTATTGTTGAATATTTTGTATTTAACTTGTTTACTGGAAAACTACTGGAAACTTATCTTGAGTCAGTTCTGATCTGCTCTTTTGATACTTTTCTCTAAAGATACATCATTGCTGCAACACTTTTCTTATCTTATATCCCACACATAAATAAACTGCTTTCAAAAGATATAAAGGTTACTTTTTTTCAAACCATTATCATTTATTGCTGCTTTTAAAACTTTTTGACAGTTTTGCAGACACACACTTCATTTTGTTCTTTTCACTTTGCTTCTCTTTTTTGTCTTGTCTCAAACACTAACCCCCAACAGCAGCAGAGGGACCTCTCCTGCTTTTCTTTTATTAAAAAATAAAACCAGACCAATTTACTCTGACTTCTTATCGTCGCCTCGTTAAACATTGTGTGATTGAATTGACAATATTTATCCCTGTTTCACATATATCCCTCTTCTATGTTTATGTTTTTCTTTTTTGAGCTGTTTCTCTGTAAAAAGCCATTACTTCCTTATTGACATCAGTGTCGACCAATAAGAGAGCTCCTTTGTTCCAGACGCTCCAGTTCTGGACTCATCTATTAAAATCCTTGATAATGAAGTGTAGATGATGTCTTAAGGTCTCGTTTTTTCCACAGATGATTCCTGTTACAATGTGGTTATAGGTGATTAAACTGTTATTTTTATATAAAATAATGTATAAATAAATAATGTCTGTTAGCTCTGTAGGTTAGGTTTTGATGTCAGGGGTCGATTTTAATGGATGACAAAACAAATGCAATCAACATTGAAAAAAATAAATAAATAAAAGGTGAAAAGGTAAGCCAAACTAATAACGTTGAAAAACTGATACTGGCAGAGACCTGGAGGTAGTCCAGGGAGCACTAGTGGCACTATGTGATAGGTGACATACAGTAAACGCAGTGGATAGTAGCATGCTGTAAGTTCAGTTTTCTTGTTAAGAAATATGTAAAAAGAATATTTAAAGTCTTACCATTTTGTGCCAAAACAAAGGCGTTTCCAAACAGCTGCAGCAGAACTAAGGCCAC
This sequence comes from Rhyacichthys aspro, assembly GCA_036850595.1. Taxonomy (NCBI): domain Eukaryota; kingdom Metazoa; phylum Chordata; class Actinopteri; order Gobiiformes; family Rhyacichthyidae; genus Rhyacichthys; species Rhyacichthys aspro. Next base: position 5,787,049 of record CM072151.1, read on the forward strand.
AGATAAAAACATGTTGTGGAGCAGTTGTGTGGCACCAGTCAAACTCTGTTTAGTGTTTGTCCTCAGCCACAGTGTGTCTCTGCCTCGACTCTGAGACGACTGCACAAGGCTTTAACACAGCGCTAAGCTCAGAGTTTACATTTGCAACATTCACTCACCCTCCTTCCGTTAAAGGGCCACATCAGTGCTTTGTAACTGGGACACACAATGGGATGCATCGGCCCCAGCCTCTGATTTAGGAATCCTGGGACTGTGGATGGGACATACCACTCAGCACAAAACCACCAGATGTTTATGTTTAGAAAACTGTGTTTACTTATTACTGACGTATTTATAACATTTACCATCTCCTTTGATGGATAAACAGAACAATAGAGCTCACAACCTTGAACGCCATGTTATCTGGACATGGATCAGTATTATAGTAACACAATGAGCCTATTTTCCACAGTTTTCAGCTGTTTTGTTGCTATGTGTCCATCTTTGCATGTGTCCCATTTAAACACAAAATATTATGAAGCAAAATGTTGACTTTGTAACTTTTTAGTGGCATCTGGAATAATGAGAACAGACTTAAGTGACTGTATTAAAGACATATTGTAGACATTATTACACAAAATAGCTCATCTATATTCAATGCTCACACCACAGTTTATACAGAGGCACAAAACAAACAAAACACTCACATAAAAAAATCAAAATCACAGAGTAAATTTTTATTATTTGTTTTATTTTATACTACTGTTTTCTGCAGGATTCAGCAAACTGAGTCATGTGATGTCTGATGTTTTTCAATATTAATCTTATTTTTCATTTAAATTTAACAATTGCGAGTATATTAACACAGCCCACAACAGTGTTCACTGGGGTGCCACTAAAGCCTGTCTGTACAGCAGGACAAAGTCCAATGCTGTAAATATTTATTGGAACAATCACCCAATTGAGCCATTTATTTGATTCATGCAAAATAAAGAAATTATTTTGGAACAGAATTTTCCACTTGAATATGCAGTATCAGCCTTTTCATTCACAGAATTACTATATTTTATTTAAACAAAAAAATAAAAAAATATTACATTGTAGTGCTTCTTGTTCTCACGTAATGTTTTTGTTGAATATTTTGTATTTAACTTGTTTCCTGGAAAACTACTGGAAACTTACCTTGAGTCAGTTCTGATCTGCTCTTTTGATACTTTTCTCTAAAGATACATCATTGCTGCTACATTACAGTTTTCTTATCTTGTATCCCACACATAAATAAACTGCTTTCAAAAGATATAAAGGAAGCTTTTTTCAAACATTTTTCCATTTGGGTCATTTATTTTGATAAATCTGCTGCTTTTAAAACCTTTTGACAGTTTTGCAGACACACACTTCATTTTGTTCTTTTCACTTTGCAACGTGGCACTATCTGCTTGTCTTTTTTTTTGTCCCTGTCTCAGACACTAACCCCCAACAGCAGCAGAGGGACCTCTCCTGCTTATCTTTTATTAAAAAATAAAACCAGACCAATTTTTCTGGTGGGCTTCTGTGCTGCTACTTTATACATACTTATTTACATTTGCGACTATACATACAGATACATATTTATTTATTTTACATCCAGTAACTGCTGATAAGTCCCAGGGCCAACACAATAAAATTCACGGTAAAAATTAAAAAATAGATTAAAATGCACAGATGTTTAAAATAAAAATTTAAAAAAATCAAAGCATAAATATATTTTTTATAAGTAAGTGCAGTAGCTGTTGAAGAGCGCTGTAGAACAACCAATGGCTGCCACGCTCTTATCATTCAGTCAGTCATAGTAAAGCCAAGATGACATCTTCAGTTTTCAGACAGATAATTCTTTTAACCCGAAGCTATTTCCTCAATTAAAAGAAAAAAGTCGTACATTGCCGGTTTAATCCACATTTTACATGTTTTTACTACATTTTAATTGTTCTGACAAGTTTAAGTTGACTTTCTACACAAATCTTATATATATTTAAGCATTCTTGTGTCAGACTGTGTTGATAAAAAAGGTAAACTGATTTCTAAAAAAGATCAAAACTCACTGGAGGGGCCTTAACTTGGTATTTATGATGTCACAAAATATCAACTCATAGGGAAATGACGTAATCATGATAAAAAAGACAAACAACAAATTTCTCAAAAGTTCATTTTTATTGTCATTGAAGTTGTCAAAGCTTTATAATGACACCCATGCAATCAAACAGTGTCTTCTGCTCTGGCATTTTCTTATTGTATTTGACCTTTAACATCACTGCACAGCTGTGGGAGAAAATAGAAATATTATAACAGTTTCATGAATAAAGAATGATTGCAACTAACACACAAAAACAATATTTAGTTGGTTTAAATAAATGGACATGGGATCAGCAGAAGTGAAGGCTGAAATATAATAATCTCCTAATCTATGTTTACAGCCTTCTTCAAAACACTGCACTGTTTTGTTAAAGCCATATTTTCCAGTGAGTTGTAGGGTACGGCTTGGGTCAGTACGGCACAGTTAAAGGGAAGCTCTCTTAAATTCATGAAGCCCTAAGAAGTGAACTCTATCTAAAACCAGAAACTGTAGTTGCTAATTAATGATAGCTAGTACAAAATACCGTAAAGCATGTTTCATTTTTGAATATAACTTAAATTATTCTTTCTTTAAATGAACAGAAAACACTCCACCTTTTATTAACCATAAAACAGTGAAAAAGTTCAAGTTGAGGGCTTACCAAATACAATACACTTATTTGCAATTGCTCCATTTACGCTTTATCAAACTCTCTCAGGTCTGTTTTATGTAAATAGCCCTTCAATTGAATACCTGGATTATTCATTTGAGATAAGTTTTGATTAGGAGTCATTAGGACCAAGCCTTAATGGAAACAGGCAACACTTCAACTTAACTGATCTCATAGTCCTTTATTTTAAAGTCTATGGTTTCTAACACTAGTTAAACATGCCTGTACAACTCATGGTCTTCTTTTCCCAGGTCCCACCGATGCATCGAATAGTGTCTTCTCCTTCCATTTTGTAATTATCACGACACTTGAAGGTGAGTGTGGTGTCCGATAGGTATTCCTTCTGAAATGGTGCCAAAATGACTGCATTTTTTACTTTAGTCGGTGGACTGCATTTGGTTTCAATAGCTGCCAAAAAAGATAACATGTACAGACTTAGATTACAGCCTGTTCACAACAAGAGACATTGTAACACTAAAAATGACTTACATGTACAGATCTGTTTAAAATCAATGCCCTTTGAATCCCATTTTCCATTTTTGCAGGTTAACTTCTGAAGCCCTGGGTGTAGATTCTGGTGTCCTGCCTCACAGGTAATTGGTAAAGTTTCATATTCGCTGAATCTTGTTCTCTCAGATGTCGCAGTCATGTGAGGGATGGCAGGAACTTTCCCACAGTCTGTGCTGGCTGAAGGTCAGACAGTGACATTTGATTGTTATTGTTTTAATTTTGATGGAAATAAACAAACTGGCTGTAACTACAGACAGAAGCCGCCTGTCTGTAACTACAGACACGTATCTGCGTCGGAGCAGATTCGTGTGCTATGTCCTGCTCCTGTGTTATTCCTGTCACAGAGCTCAGTGCTGATGTAAAGTCACTGTAGTCTCTGGGTTTGACCTTTATCAACACTCGAATAACGTCAGTGATTCAGTGCTGGTCATTACAGGTGTTATCTGAAGGTACACTCCCTCATGCAGATTTAAATCAGAGAGAGTGAGAAGATGGCTGCTGCTTTGTTTCTTTGAACTGATGCTGCTCCTGAATCCAACAATCTCCATCTCTGGAATCCTATCTTAAATCTTGAATTTTCTCAGCTCATCTAGGATCTTAAAGTACCAAATGAGCAATATTTAGTGACTCTTTGGACCCAAATATTACTTACTATACTTTGTTCAACTGAGTCTTGGGCCCGCCAGGCCTTGGAGACCACCACCATGCCACCAAAGGCTAACAATACTCACAACACTCACAAAACTAATTCAGAGGTTCATAGCTACTATACTCGTCAAAATCAAGAATTCCATTTGCCAAAATCAAAAACATCTAGAGCCCAGTTTTGCTTAAGATATAGAGGCTGTAAATTGTGGAGTGAATTTTCCCACCTACTTAAAATCAACACATCACTATTGTCATTTAAAAAATACTTAAGAGAGTTTTTGATTAAATCTTTATTTATTGGTTGTTTTATGTTATTGATGAAGCAGTCTACTGTGTAAACTGTAATTTTACTTGTATGTATCTTTTGTATGTATTATAAGGAGGAGGCCTTAAAATAAGCCCTCTTGGGTTTTTTGCCTCTTCCTGCACTTGTACTGTTCATTTTTGTATACATTCTGTTTGTTGAAAATTTTTATTTTGTGCAAATAAATAAATAAATAAATAATAAAAGCTAGTTGAGGCGGTAGCATCTGTTCTGGATGTCCTCTGGACCCATCCCTATAGGGAAGTGGGAATGTTTGGGTTTTCTTCCATCTACTTCCCAAACCTAGCCCGAGTGAGGCAAATACACACCTTTCAAATGTGACCAGAGCCCAGTGTATGCAGCATGTGACTGGGCAAAGCTTGACGTCACACTCATTCATTCTCATCTGTTAAAGTAATAAATAATAAAGGCTTGAATACATCTTAAGGTTGTGGGGGTTTTTTGCAGATCACTCTTATTGTTATTATATAAGCTGTTAGGCTATTACATTGTTCTTTGTTTTGTTTGCTCTATTGCAGTGACATTTTTTAAGTTAACTTTTAATATCTTATACTCTTAAGCCTTGAGTCAGGTATTTATTGCCAACATTTGTTTTGAAAGATCAGGGGTAAACTAATTTATATAAACCTTGCTGCTTGACATTTCCAAATTTCATTGCCAGAAGGTGAAATATTATTGTACACATACCTTCCCTGTTCTTCAGTCTTATGCAAAAAGTGCCAAAAAGCCTATGGTCTGAGATAAACTGCCACAGGCCAAAGAACCAGTAAAACACAGCTCAGTTTTGTCTCAAAACTGGAATTTAGTAAACAATGAATCAAACCAGCTATTGTATACATGTAAAATATATTACCAATGCACTCTAGTTTATTCCATTGGCCGTTCACACATGTAGCTTCATTCCACCAGCCTCCTTTGAGCAGCTTGAATCCGTCAGAGCAGGCGTAGTACAGTTTGGTGTTAATCAAATATGAATATCCATTGGGAATGGCAGTACTTCCACATATGCTCCGCTCTGTGAATCAAGGGAAACAAGAGCGTTTAACCAATCATCTTCATCAGCATGATCTACACAAGTGTCTCGTTAAAAGTTGCTGAAGAAAACACTTCAATCCCAAATTTGCAGAGCAGATAATGCACCTCTATTTTACTTAATGTATCTATATTTTTTTTTATTGTTATTTATATTTCCGTCCAATTGTCCATAATTGCCACGAGTGAACTCTAAAGTAATGTGTAGGAACATGTAGGGCTGCTCAATTATGGAAAAAATCATAATCACAATTATTTTGGTCATTATTGAAATCATGATTATTTTACACGATTACTCATTGACTTTGGAAATATGTTGGATTTATTAAACAAAACAATGAATTCTCCTTAAAATAAATAATATATTGAAACGTATAAATAAATAGCTTAAAAAATAAACTGAAATAATAATTAAGATTAATAAATAAGATCAGCAATGTTGTACATTTGCACAATCTCGAGGGAAAAAGTAACAAGTAATAAATAAAAATAAAATCTCAATTACATAAGTTTTGTGATCAATGGGAGTCGAAATTAAAATTGAAAATTCAATTAATTGCCTAATTTAATTAACTGTCTTTGCTGAATGTGACCGGAGATGCTAAATACCCAAACCAGGGTTATTTCGGGACACGACACAAACAGCTTAAGTTTGCGGAGCGTCCATTTTACATTTATTTGGAGATCGGTCGAGTCGCGGTGAAACAAAGTGTAGTGCGATTCCCTCGAGCGCTTACCTTCACATTCTTTGTCAGCGATCCATTTCCCGGACTGACAGGTTACTTTAAAGGTCTGTGTTTCACCTAAGCATTTGAAGTTTACTCTTTCACCATTAATGTATTCCTGCCTTTCACTTTCAGCCATCACTGCATTTTTGACGACTGGTTGTGTTGTACAATCCAAATCTACACAAAGAGATAAAGCACAGTTTAGTAATGAGGTTATCCCTTTAATAACACCAAATAGCAACAACAGTAAAGTTCAGTGTATTGTTTGTATATACGCCATTATGACCATGTAATAGTTATGTTTAAGCTCCCAGTAATGATCTTTATTATGTCAATACAGACTTGCCTTTTTTCACCGTCCTCTCTACAACTTTAATCGCTTCTGTGAGTCTGTTCTATGTCTTAATGAAGATCATAATCTATGTCCAGTGTAAAGTGCTGAGAATTAATGAGAATTGATCTTTCCAGTTTGTACACGTCAGAAAAGACAAAAAGGCAGGGTTTGTCTACATTCATGAAGATGTATGCTCCTTGACATATGGCCAGTAGTATACTATACACAAGGAGTATAATGAGCAACTCTTTTAAACCACAAATCATACGTGTCCCATGGAAAAAGCAGGACATTCTATGAGGCAGATCAGTCACTGCTTGTGGACAGATGGAGAGTGATTACTGTGTTGTCCGATCACAAAGTCATTAGGGGCTCTGTGTTGAAGCCATGTGAACTTACTTTCACAGTTATACGCCGTCTTCCATTGCCCGGTCTGACAGGTCACCATGAAGGTGTCTGTTGTACCTTTGCATCTAAATTGCACTCTGTCACCATTAGGGTATGTCTGCTTCTTGTTGTCAAGCATCTCTGCATTATCAATGACTGGTTGTGAGGTACATGGCTTCTCTAAAAAAACACATTCAAGAACATTTTACTTTAATGAGGTGACCCTTCAAACACAAGCACATATAACAACGTGTGGTTTAATGTTTACTAATCAGGCAAAATTCACAATACTTGGTTTAGAGATGGACTATGAAGGGATGAAGTGTAAACAAAGACTTTTCACCGTCCACACCTGCTCTACAATACTCTCTTTCATATTTCGTATTGTTATCCTGGGCCAGGTCGGCCCGTCTAAGCAGAGACTGCTCCCCAGACACTTCCTCCAGCTTCAGGAGAATACCGAGGTGATCCCAGGCTGGCTGAGAGACATAGTCCCAGCATTTCCAAGGTCTTCCTCGGAGCCTCCTCCTGATGGGACATATGAGGCATCTCCTCACGGAGGTGTCCAGGGGGCGCCCGAGACAGATGCCCGAGCCACCTCGACTGGCTCCTCTCAATGTAGAGGAGCAGTGGCTCTACTCTGAGCTCCTCCCGAGTGACCAAGCTCCTCATCTTATCTCTAAGGGAGGAACAACTTTACGGAGGAAACTCATTTCAGCCACTTGTGTCTTGTCCTTTCGGTCATAACCCAGAGCTCCCATGAGAGTAGGATCCAAGATACTTGAATTCCTCCACTTGAACTGTCCACCACCTGAAGGGGACACTCAACCCTGTTCCGGCCGAGAACCATGGCATCGGACTTGGAGCTGCTGATTCTAACACCAGCCTCTTCACACTTGTCTGAAAACCACAGTATATACTAAAGGTCCTGGTTAGATGGAGCCAACAGGACAACACCATCCACAAAAAGCAGAGATAACATCCTGTGGTCCTCAAACCAAAATTTTCTCTGGCCCCTGGCTGTGCCTAGTCTGTCCATAAGAATGTGACAAAGCTGGTTGAGGCACACTGTTGGGCTCATGCAGATAGAGAAAGTAAAACAGGACTCCATGCCACAAATATGTGAAGGAAGAGATGGGCTTTTGGCCCGTTCAGAGTGGTACCCCCACAGCCCCACTGACAGCAGAGAATAGACAATAGGCCCCACTCCTGGATCAGACCACGGTAACCAGGAGGGAATGTGTGTAATGGCTGTATGCATACCTTTGTGTGTAGCTCTACTTTTGATCAAATATGATTATCCATCAAATTGTTAGTGCCTACCTTTACATTGCAGACCTCCAGTCCATCTGCCAAAATCACAGGTAACTGTGAAGACTGTGTCAGGGTAAAAGGTGCATTGGAAACGGACTGTTTCTTCATGATCATATGTGTCCTTAACTCTGTCTATAAGTGCATTTCTGTAAGAAGGTTGGGTACATCCTTTTGCTAAAGAAAGAAAAAATTGAGGAGATGAGGAAATAGTTAGCTCACTCCTTTTACCAACCAATATCAACTTAGGCAACAGGTTTGACACTTCTGATGTCTAAGTTTATAATACCTTTGCAAAGTGGATCTGGTTCCCAGCCTCGTCTGGTGCACTTGGCCCTGTCAGTTGTTTTGTCATAGCGATCTTTACACCAGTACCATAAGGTGTCATCCATTTTGACAGTATTATACCGAGATCTTTCCCAGGAGTGGACATGCTCACCATGTTTCATGCATGTGACCACTACCAAAAAAGAATTAACTTAATTATTTAACTTAATTACTTTTGAAAGTACACTCATATCTTATCTGATTTCATACCTTGGCATTCTGGAGGAAAGTCCCAGCGTCCTGTGTCTTGGCAAATACAGTCAGCTGATTGTAGCTCTGTGCGCTTCACCCACTCCTTTTCTCCACAATAGACCCTCACAGATTGACCAGGTCTGAAGGTTAATTGATCCTGAGGGTCGTATGTTGTTGTCCCAGGTGGGTCATGACTCAGTTTACATGTTATCACTAATGGATTCAGAAATATTAGTAATTTACTCAAGATATTTTAATGTTGTGTTTTTACTTTTTCCACTCACGTTCACACTCGGGCATGGGGGTCCACTGAGCCGTCAGTCCAGTTTTACGACACACTGATGGTCTGCCGTCCACTTTTTTGTAGCCTTGATTACATGTGTATGTCAAGACCTCGTTTTCTTTGAACTCCTTTTTATCTCCTTTAGCGTCGCCGTTCTTAATCAGGGTATTCTCACAGGATATTGCTGTGAAACAATACACAAACACTCAAATATATCAGCGGTATAAGAAAACACCGATTTTTTGTTTTTCAGTTTAATTGTTGGACTAAAATGCTGTGGTTATCCTTAAAGAACAATTGTATATAATGTGCTGCCAGATTCATAGAAAAATATGTTAATGACAAGCTTGTAAGAAATCAATCAAATGTACAAGGAAATGGAAAATATCATGTCTTAGTTTGTTTCAGGAAAGTTTGCAAAATACATTTTATGGCATATACATTATTACTTTTCTAAAATATGCACAAATATTAAACTTTTTCTACACATTTTAAATAACCACTTGGATTGGCTTTTTCCTCTCATTAATTCTTGGATTTTACAGCACCTTTACACGTCGGAGGGTCCTTGTTCCATTTTCCTTTTTCATCACAAAAGATCTCCATTTCACCATTAAGCACATCATTTCTGGAGATGCAGCTAAATTGAAGCACATTGCCAAAGGTTGGTTCGTATATGTCCCCACTGACCTGGACATTATCATTCACTTGGATCGGAGGGCACTTTATTGCTGGAAGAAGACATTTTTTCAGTGGTGCACACATACAAACAGTGAATTTTGAGAAACCTTATAAAAATAATGACTTTACAAATTAATCTCTACGTCAGGGGTCTTTGCTGTGAACCCTTTTCCCACATGTCGGTTTAAAGTCCTGTTTTCTTTTAGCTCAGGTTGACTTCTCTGTTCAGCTCTGATTTACTTCTACATGCACTGGTTTAGTCAAATCTGGTCCCATAACATCCCTTATTTAGCGTTTTTAGATCACTGATAACTCCTCCTTTCCCTCTTTTTTTACATTTCTGCAAAGTTTGCTCCCTTTTTGTTGCTTGTCTTACCTTCACACTCAGGAAGATGTCCATCCCAGCCTCCTTGAAGGCAGTTACGGGTGTTTGTAAAGCTGGTCATTTGGTAGCTGTGAGAGAGAATCATATTTTTCTATCAAATGACATCAGTATGAACCAATAATGGACCAATGGACTGTGAGGACACCAACAGAAAGTCACAAAAGACTTGACAAGTTGTGAAAATCAATTTAGAAAAACATCATCTTAATGGGAGGCATTCAAGTTAATGCCCTAAATGCACCCCTCCAGTAAGTGTTTACCAGACACTGCCCCCAATACACTTCCTCAAAGTGTTGTTGTTGCACGTGTTCAGTGCACAGGGGTCCAGAGTCATTAAATAGAAGAACTGGGACAGTCATGAACATGTCGCTCATCTACATAAGAACAAGGCCAAACAGAAAAAAGATCAAGCATGGTGCCGCCTTTTGTAGAAACTGTTGCCGGATTTATCAGAAACAAAAAGCATGTACACAACAAAATACAGTGTTGTTACATGGACAGATTTATTCATTTGATTTTCTTTACAAGTTGTTAATAATTTTTACATATTAATTATATATATATATATATATATTTTACACATATTCATTTTTAACACTTGATGATTTTTATCACTTGCTGCATTTTGTTGTTCAAAATATCACAGCTAAAGGGGGTTTGGGTAAGATCCTTCTGTGCTGCTCGGCCCCTTGAAGGGCACAAGTGCGAGTTTTGAGGGCCTTTGACCTAATTTAACAGAAGGATATTACCCACAATCCCTTTCACTATGACATTTAAAACAATGTGGTTGTGTCTACGCAACGAAGAGTAAGGAACAACAAAAATCATCAATTGGAGAGGATTTTCTGGATCTAAATGAAATAAATAGAGCTGTTGCAACATTATTTTTCTGCGAGCAACATTTTAAAACTGTTCTGTTTTGCTGACTTTATGATAAATACAGAAACAGTTCACCAAACATTGCAACAAAAGATGACATTGTGTTTGTTTGTTTTTTTTTGTCTGGCCTTGTTCTGATCATAACAATACTTCTGTAGCATTCAGAACTGTCCCAACTCTTCCATTTAGCAGCTTTGGACCCTTTTGCCTGAAACAATCATGTGTTACTTTACCCAATATATTACTCATAATGGTGACCTGCTTTTTCCCTTGTTTTCTTGATTGCTCGTGCAGTAGCTTTTGTTGTTAACAAAAAGTAAAACGGGTCTCACTGAAATGTAGTTATATCGATTTTAAAACCCTAATGGAGACAAAGATCATTGATAGAGTTATAGAGTCCATTCAGTTCAAAATGAAAATGCTTTAGTGAGGATGAACCATAAACAATCTCACCATTAATGGATCCAAAGTAACATGCATTAGTAAGTTTATTATGGTATGTTCTCACCCTTTCTGGCAGGTGTATAGAACTTGTGATCCAAAGTTATAATCAGTTCCTTTCACCAGCTTAAAGTCAGCAAACGGGGCGTCGCCAGGATGACCGCATGATATTGCTTAAAACAATATGAATGATACACATTAGTGGTCATCGAAGCTAAATATGAAACATTACCAAATCCAGAAGACAGCACAAAACCCCCAAAAAGGCATTGAAACTGTAAAACTAGACTAGATTAGATTGAACATTTTCATCTAATCTGGTCTAAACTACACTAATGTACCAAAACTTAATCTGAAAAATTTCGCATCTTGGTCAAATGCTTGCAAAATCACGGAGGGACTGTCTTCACGTGGGTCAATTTGAGTAAATAAATACTCCTCTTTGAAAAGGCACCTCTAACTTTTAATATTGTGCCACAATGATGTGAGTTAAGTGATAGCATTTAAGAGTCTGACGCTGAATGTATTTTAAAAGACAAGACTGGTTTGGAGACATTTGCCTAAAGTTTTGGACTTTGGACATAGCTGACTGACTCAACTTTTTCAATCAATTTTACGTAAAAAAGAAAAACTTCTTACAGTAAGTTCATTCATACTGTGGTGACTTTTTAACTGAACTTACCTGCACATCGCTCTCCTTTGGTAATCCACTGCCCGTTGGTACAAATGAGTCTGAAGAAGCCTCTGAAGCCTATTTTGCATGGCACTCTCACTGAGTCTCCACTGGCATAGCTTTGCCTCAAGTTAGTTATTTCAAAATTTTCATCAAAGTAGTTTCCTCCAATAAATGATTGCAACGTACAATCTGGAAGAACAAAAACACACCAATGTCTCTTTTTCTTTCCTTAATAATGAATTCTGACATATTTGTTTGTCTTACCTCTACATTGCACAAAGGTCATCAAATGCACCCACAGCAGGAGAGCACAACATTGCTTTAAAGCATACATTTTGTCCTCGTTAGCCTCCAAACAAAAGTAGTATTGGACACTCGAGCATCCGGACTGTCCCGAGACCGACAGCTGAACTGGTCTTTGCTGCAAAAAAAGGGGGGTGAAAAGTGATTGCTCAACGATTTACGAAAGACTGCCCTGTCTCTACAGCTTCCAGAGAAACAGGAAGAACTGGGAAGTGACAATGTTTGACGACAAATCAAAGCTTTACCAAACACACTTTAAACATACAGCTTCTTAAAGAGTGAGAATTTCTGTTATTTAATATTGAGACTGGATTATAACCATTGCCATAATATAATTTGTCTATTTAAATTTATTTTGGGGTGCAAACGACTTAAATGTTTGCATAGTTTTGAAATGTTGTCAGTAAAAGCCCGGGAAGACTATTCCAGTAAAGGTTTATTTGTGTTTGTCTTTTCTGGTAATCATTAGGAGAAATCAATAGAGCAAATAAATGCAGCATTTTACCAACAGACAGTTATCTGACTTAGTTCAGATTGAAAAAAAAGGTCAGTCTCTTGAATCTCAAAAAAACTGCAGCAATTGAATGTGTAGTATTTCTGTGAGATCCTGTTTTTTAAGGCTTGTATGCATCACAAAGTAAAAACATGGAAGTACGTGGCTCATTAGTAATATCCTTGTACGTCAAAGCGGATGAATCAAAATCTACATGTGACATTTAGACAAACCCATTTTTTTTCCTACTGTACATGTCTTTGGTGGAAGAGGAAGTGGAAACCTACGCAGACTCGAGGAGAACATGCAATCAAAGCTGGTGACAACAAGTAGACATACTTTTTCTTGTGTCTGAACTTTTGCAATGTCGTAAATGCACTACAGAAAGCACTAAACAAAAAAAGAATAAAGAAGTTCCTGAAGTCTTTAAAGAGCCGGAAATTCCCTGATGAAACCCTCTTTTATATAATTGAATTTAAAAAAAAAAACAACAAATCAAGCTCTGGTGTCTTTGTGTTAATATTTGTCCCATGTGTCTTGATATATGAGTGGTCTGTAATATGGAGTTTACTACAGAGTTTGGTTTAATGCAAAATGTCACTTTGTATTTGAGACCGGCTCAGGTTTGATTTGATCATTTGTCTTCATTTTCTTATTCAGTTTTGCTCAATTCTTCAAATTATCAAAACATTTAGCTCAAATCTCTGAAAAGGCAGCCACAACAGATTATTTACACGTTGATTACTTGATTTTATTGGTTTGGGACAATTAATTATCAAATAAAGTCTATATAAAATCACTAACAATGCCATCCTCAGTCTTCACAACGTATTCTTACAACTTTTGTTATTATTAGTGCTTATTATCGCAACCTTTACTTTTTTATAGTTTGTGGCCTAACGCTTTCATTCTCAAAATCTGTCATGGATTCATTTATTTGTGTTTCCTCACACCCCCCGGAAGGCAGAGAGGACAGTCATATGTTTGTCTAAAAGGAATTGCTCTCCTTTATTAAATTAATCTTTGCGTATTTTAAAAAAGCAGGAAAATCTTATTAGTACTTAGTAATGAATAAATAGTTGCTAGAGAGGCATTTTATTTGTTTGTGTTAAATATACTTTAGTGTGAATGTACGTTAAGCCAAATTAAAAAACTTATCCAACTTTAAAAACAAAAATGTAATGTATTTTCCTGATTGCAAGCTCAAGTGGTTTGATGTTTAATGAAACAGGATTAGGGAATATCTGTGTATTGTTGTTGCATTGTTTGTTTTTTAATTTGGCTTAACGTACATTCACACTAAAGTATATTTAACACAAACAAATAAAATGCCTCTCTAGCAACTATTTATTCATTACTAAGTACTAATAAGATTTTCCTGCTTTTTTAAAATACGCAAAGATTAATTTAATAAAGGAGAGCAATTCCTTTTAGACAAACATATGGAAAAAAAACAAAAAAAACAAAAAACAAAACATGACCCTGGTCCAAAATGAGTTAATTTCCTATGTATTTCCTGAGAAATGTCTCCATGTTTTTGGTGTAATTTTCTTTCCGTTTAAGCCTCAAGATATTATTTTTATTTGTTATTGTAAGTGTTGTCTGTTAATATTACATTTCTGCTACACTGACAGCACATTATACCTTAACCCAATAAAATTGTTTTGATGCCTGATGTTTTAATCTGGTTTTGTTTAAAATAATTTAATTTTGTGGTTTAAGTGCAATGCTTTATGTAGCATATGAGTGATCTAAGCAGTTTTCTAAATACGGAGAGCCTTTTTTTCATGTTAATAGAATCTAATTCAAAATGAACACACAGATTATTAACACAGTTATAGCTTCAAACCTTTTGTAAAACACACAGTAGTCTGAAAAAAGCTAAAACACACTTGTCTACCTAAAACACAAACTTCATATGTAAAAAGTTAATGTATACTTGTTATATAATTACCCAAAATATAGTTTATTTGGTTCATTTCTGTTCGTTTCTGTTATTACATGAGTTAAAAAAAACATGTGTCTGTGTCAGATATTCATATTTAGTTTTTATCTGCCAGTTCTGCCAGTTTGTCACTCCAGATCTGTGGTGCTCAAACTGGGGACAGGTAACGCTGGTGGTACATATTGTGGATCTTTTCATTTTTACTGTAGCTTTCCTATTTTATATTATTTACCAGGCATTCTCGGGGACAAGGGTTATACCAGCTCCATCCAGTTGGTGGCAGTAAAGTAATGTAAAAAAAAAAAACGAAGAAACTAAAACGATATGCATAAGAAACACCACGCATTTAGTTATTAAAGTCCTTTTAGCTTGGTATATTTATGCTTACATTGTACATTGGTATTTCAGATTTCAGTGTCCAGCACTTTCATAAACTATCTTGAGTTCACCGTAACAGGTTAAAATGGAGTCGTCACTGAGCTATGGACTTGTTTACTCATTTCTTACCTGTATTTCTTACCTGTATGTCCTTTACGACGCAGTTTTAAGGTCCCAGATTGTCAAGATCATTCTTACCTGCTTACTTTTTTACATTTAAACCAAGAGGATGCCATTTTCGGTAGAACAGAAGGTGGCGCTCAGTCACCGGAAGTTACATGTCGACTTCCGTTTGAAAAGACGAAGAAGACTGTTTACGTTATAGCAACAGTGACCTGTCCTCGGTAAGAACAAGTTTAGCTTTACTTTTGAAATAACAACCAAAAAACTACTAGCATTAACGTGACTACTTACCACAGATTGTTGCTATTATGTTTCAGCTCGAAAAACAGTAAAGGTTTATGAGTTAGCTTTGAAGCTAAGCTAACAGACCGAGGGGAGTGAACACTACTCTGGACAAAATGCTGGGTCGCATGCTGTACTCGCTTTTAAACAACCTTCAGGTCGTGGAGAAGCTGGCAGAGTCTCGTCCCATTCGCAGAGCGGCGCAGATCACCGCGTACGCCATCACCAAAGCACAGATAGCGGGTCAGGAAGCGTCCAGGCGGGCTCTCCGGTCCCAAACACTGAAGCAGGTCCGGGAAGAGGTGGGGAACGTGCCGCGGGACCTGGGGCAGATGGGCGGCCGCCTGAAGAGAGTGGGAGACACGTTTATAAACGAGGTGAAAGAGGGCTTGAAGGACGGCTCCAGAAACATCAAGAAATAAGGACTGAGACTTGGATATGACAACGTTTATAGACTGTGATTACATACTGTCTTGTGACTGACAGACCCCTGCTTCACTTTGTGGAAGCAACTTGAGATAATTTATTCAAAGAATGAGACATTTTAATAAAGTGAGGTGGAATATGTTTGCCTTGTATTTATTCTGCTGCTAATCTTTTACAGACAGGTGCAGAAACAATGTGTCTTGGGAAACCTGGAAATGCAAATGGTTGTCGTTTCCAGACAAAGATATGACCTATATGTATATTGTATTGAAAAGTTAAATGTTATTTTCTCAGTACACAGTTTCAAAGTCAACTGCCTTTGGAAATCTTGTAGTGTATTTCTGACCAAGTGCAAGGCCAGCATTTGTAAAAGAGATTAATAATACCTGCACACGTTCTATTTATTGTGAAAATATTTATTACTATATTCATAAATAAAGTTGCTTAAAATAGGGTAGTGATCCATTGGTTTGAAACATTTCAGAATAGACTAATTTAACTGAATAGAATTTATAGTTTTGGTGAATCTTTTTTTTACACCCTACACCAAAGTAATTGATGAAAAATGCAATACATGTTGAATAAATCCTGCTTAAACCATGTTACCTTTTACTTGAACCAACTACAAATCACTATAAACTATAAATCTGTGGTCACTTTTTATTGTTTTTTATTTATGTGTCTTTGGGTTTTTTTAAACACACTATATAAGTTATTACTATGTTGAAAATATGAATTAATCACAGAATACTAATTAAAGAGGAATTGTGTACCTTTTAGGCAGTAGAGGGCACAGATCCTTAATTTCTTTACACAACAGTCAATACAAATACAAATAATAGAGGCACATACAACAGTAAAAGACAGGTCGGCAGGTGGTCACAGATTTGGTTTGATTGGTTTTACGTGTCTCTTAAACGTTTAATAAACTGAGCTGAATGGAAGTGGAAGGCTTTAACTGATGTAAATAAAATCTACAGTCATAGTGAACAATGTCTAAACTAGAACAAATTCCCATAAACTATGCTCTCTCTCAGTTAGCGCTTAATGACAGGTGGAGTTTTTTTTTAAAAGCCTGACTAATCTGGATTTCACTGATAAACTCTAAATGAGAAGACAAGGGACCAGACTTGTTTATAAAACTATAAAATCCTTCTTGTTGTGACTTTAAAGCACATCCTCCCAATGCTTCCATCCACTGTGAACATTACAATAATAAACAGTGAGGCATGTTTTGCAGTAAGGAGCTTAATTTATTCCAAAGAGCACAGAAAACACAGTTATATAGTTTTGTAATACTTCCGCAGACGCACTGGCCTGGCAACTAAATATTAGTCAGATCACAATCATTTCCCAAAAGAAACAGAGACGGCTTTACTCTCTGACAGAATGAGTCAGTACATATTCACTGATATGGCAGCTGAACTTCATATAAAAATAAATCTCTCATTATCGAAAACACACAAATGATCAAAACAGGAAAACATTTGCTAAAGTCACATCACTCGTTATTGTACAAGTGTTCTCCTCAAATCTCCTCAACGTTTTTATCCCACGTATAAACTGCCTGATTGACTGACACAGAAACAGATGTTGAGATGTTAAAGAAATAATCTGTTCTGAATGTTTGTTTTTTTTTACACACATAAGCTGTTTGAAATCCTCAGTGATTTTTGGAAGTGGCCTGAAACAGAAGACAGAGTCAGTGATGTGGTCGGCCAGCCAGCACCACATCTTTTCATCTCTATACTGTCCAGACGCTCGTGTAAATGGAAAATGTGAAGTATGGCAGCTAATGTACACTTCGGGCGTAATCTTAGACTACAAACTACAAAAAATATATCCTTCAAAGCATTATATTTGGGGTGTTTTCATTGTCAACAGTTTTTACATTTGAGAGCTATGTAGTAAACGGGAAAAATCAGGACTAGTCTTTAAAAGCAGACTTGAATCTAGTGATGTAGTTCTTGAGACTGGGCTTGGTCTTGAGGACGCTCTTAAGATCATTTTGTAAAGGTCCTGTTCTTGTCATGGCCTCGTTCACCAAGACCAACCAAGACCAACAAAGACCACAAATGTTTTTAACCTCCATGAGTCGGTACGTTTGCCAATATCATCTGGTTTATGCACAATTTGCGATTTGTGGCGGCTACACCTGATTTTGAAAATGCATGTCGGCTTCACAGACAGCACCAACCTTCTTGTGTTTGTTTGAGTCTGTTTTTATGCCTGCTATGGTTTTGTGTTTTACTAACTCTGGGACGTTTAGAAAGACCAGAAAAAAAATGAAAATGCTTATCCACAAAATCTTTCAAATACATAGCCTTAAATTGAGTTTTGATTGTTCCTAAAATGAAAAAGGAAGAATTACATGTCTTTTATTGATATGTTGCTTAAAAGGCCTTATTATTGAGTTCTGTTGCATGATAGCGATAAGCTTAGCTCTGGTTATGAAGCCAGTTTTAGGTAAAGACGAGGCTTGGAGGAATGTAACAGTTGGCCGCATACGCACTGATATGGCAGACCAAGGTATGTAACTGAGAAGCACCAGGAATATCCTCTTCAGAGTCACCAAAACTGACAAATAACCAAACACCGAGCCCTAATATTGAATTCAGCAGATAGAGTACAAACATGTCTCTCTCTGTTCACGTAAAGTTACTCAAATAAGTCAGTTATTAACACCCTTCCTCCAGCAAGAGCTACTTCTGTGGACTTTGAGTTGGATTTAAACCGGGACATTTAAAGGGATGGTGCAGATTTTGTAAATGTGGTTCTACTTGTTGTTGGCCAGAGAGTGAGAGTATTTTGATAGTATTTTTTAAAGTTGTGAAAGCCTTGTTCAAAGTCTTTTCACTGTCCGTATTAGCAGAAAAACATAACACAAAGCCTTTGTTATTGCTTCTGTCTGTTTCTCCAAAGTGTGACTCCCTTTTACAAAATTATGAACCGTCCCTTTAAATACCCACGCTTTTAGTTTTCATTTTAGTCTCACCTTTGACAATTTGCCCAATAATTCAAATGCCACTGCAGATCTTTATCGAAAGTGAAGTTAACGAGTTTCTAGTCACTTTCAATAATAATTCTGATAAAGTGTTTTGGCTGGAGAGGAAGAGGTTAATGCACAGACAGCAGTGTTTACAGGTTGAGTGTGGATGTTTCTGAGTGGATTTGAGGAGAGCCTTGAAGGTTTAAATCTTGTTGAAGAAACCAGAGACGAGCAGAGACACCAGCAACAGCCACAAAGACGAGATCACTGCAGAGAGACGAAGAATCAGACGTCAGACAAGACTCTTGTAAACGTTGACTCCAATCCCAAAGATATGAAAGCTTTTAGTAAAAATGGAGAAAGAGCAGACCAACACTACAGGGATTTTTATATAACAAATCTGTTTCCTCTTCTCAAGAAAAATAGCAACTCTGCAATTAAGAAATAAGCTGCCAGTTTGACAGAGGAGATGAGAAGCTGCGGTGGTTTCTAAACTGTGTGGATTATTTACCCGAGCTGGATGAGTTACACTCCATGTCGATCAGTGCGTCCATGTATCCCTGTCCCAGCCATTCCTGGTAGGTTTTTCTGTCTCCGACGGCCACTAAACGCACCGTTGAGTCTTTGAAAATCAGATCCACAGAGTTGTAGGAAGTAGAGTCAAACATTTTAAAATCTGAACCCGAGTCTCTGCCGAAGTACGACTGGAAAAAGAGAAACAAGACACAGAAGGAAAATGTGAATGTGTCAAATGTGAAGTTTCTGAAAGTGGAAACGGCCAAATACGAAGCTACAGTTCTTCACGCTTTCATTTTTAGCCGTGTGTTTGAATAAGTAATGATCTAAATGGACTAAGACAAAGGTAATGAGACAGAACTCCTGAGATACACAACAGTTTGTTACCTTTCATGTCACTAAGTCCCTCAAACTAGAGACAAGTGCAGATCTTTGCGTATGATAGTTGTACGTCAGAAAACTATGGGCCATGGATAAATCAAGAGTAAAAAACAAGAAAAGTAACCTTAGTATTTATACAAAACCATCCGGAAGGGCCTCCACAGAAAGTTACTTTATCCAATAAGAGCAACTTTGAGACAGACTAGATAAATGTATGTTTTTGAACACACAAATCCTACATAAATCCAGCTGCTGCTCAAAATAAAAAGTAAATGACACGGCCAAATGGTCACGGTTCAGCGGCCCTCAGCCTGAATTAGGATGGATCCAGGGTAAAAGAGGTTAAATGAAGGTTAAACTATCAGAAACTACTCCGTCCACTCCTCTGTCGGTACCTGTGCCCGGTCGAAGAGCCCGAACACACTGTGCACGTTGGTATCAGGTCGGACCATCACGGCGTGGGACGGGACACGGGCCAGGTGACAGTACCGATACTGGGACACCTCAGCTTTACTGCCGTGAGAGCAGAGCAGCTGGAAGTCGGACGAACGCAGGTCTGTGGCCCAAGACTCACCCGAGTTTCCTGAGGAGACATAACCACGAAAGTTCAATACATTTCTCTAAAGACCAACACTCAAGAGGAGATGCTTTTTATTATCACAAATAATACAATAAAGATGATTTTCCTGTGATGTTACCTACCATCTGTGTTTTGAAAAACCGTAGTGTGTTTGACAAACGCCACATCTCCGTCTCCTTTCGCCAAACACCTGAAAGATTGGGCGTAAGTGTAAAGCAGCTAAATCCACAGCAGTTTATTACACCATGGGGCTTGTAGTCATGCTGCGAGGTACCGGCGGTCACCTGAATGCACCGTCGTATCCGTCATACAGGTCCTTGCCCTTCTCACATTTGTTTTGCCCCGTCCCATCTCCGACACATAACTCACACAGACTGCCGGGGAAACCAGGCTGATTGGCTCCAGGGACACAGCTCTGTTTGAAGAAGCCACTCACCGCTGAAACCGAGAAGAGGCAGAAGAGGCAAGAGTAAACATGACAAATGTTTGAAAAGGAGAGGGTTGAAGTGTAACCTTATGTGATCCCACCTCCATTGGTCAAGGTTTACAAATTGTACAACTTGCTGTCGAAATATATACTTTAATCAATCAATAACACAATAATCAAAATAAATACATATACAAAACACAAACAAAACATTTCATAAGTTCAGTCCCCTTGTGTGTGTTATTTATGTTTTTAGTTTTTACAAATATTGGCACAAAACAGCAGCTTTATCGGGACCTGAAGCAGTTTTCTGTTCAATTAAAACATAGACTAAATAAGGACTAAGTGGTTAAACCAGGACTACAGCCAGAGTTTAATGTTATTGCTTAAAATAATGGTCCAAACACATCTAAAATGATTTTAGTTGGACTTAAATGATGACATTTTTATTTTATTTTTAGCCAGTCTTGGAAAGATACTTAATCGATTGAGTTGGACTTAACAGGTTTTCAGTCGAATACTTATGAGATTTAAATAGATTTTAGTTGGACTTTAACAGGTTTTGAGCTTTTGAGTAGTTTTAGGGCTCCCTCTGGTGGACGATAATAGAGTGGCACTCTGAAAAACTGAAAAAAGAATTCACTTCCTGGTTGGCCTATTTATATATTTTTAATTTCAGTCAGAAAAATGAGTCAGTTTGAGAACCACTGATCTACGCCGTCCTGTTGCAGTTTGTTTTTTATTGGGTCTCTCTCGTTTATATTTTTGAGTTCAAATGAAAAAGTGAGTTGAAGGGATCACTGTGGCCCTGACCTTGTGGGATACGGCATTGTTGTGGAGCGATGAGTCCTCTCTCGATCAGCGTTGACACCGGGATGTTCCAACCCGCCGTTCGTCCGAAGCCCGTGTGACACGAGCGGCCTCCACGCAGGTCGTCAAGGTTACGGATGTTGGTGCTGCTCTTCTTCACCACGGCAACGGCGTAGTAGATGGAGCCGTCGTTATCGTCTGGAGGAAGACAAACAGAAAATTCAGACTAAAAGGGACTGGTCCAGACTTTTGGACTTTTCTGTTTGGGTCACACTAAATGTGCAAGTGATTATCAAATTAAACACATGAAGAAGAGCGAACGGAGGGAAATGGATATCGGTCGGATTTAAAAACACATAATACTTATAGATTACGTTGTTTTTATTTTGTATTATTGTATTCTTGTGTCTCTACAGCAGATGCCTCCTGTGAAGCGTTTCCTAAAGAGCGTTATAGTGATTTAAATCAGGTCTTAAACTGTGCATTTGAAGTTTCATCTGTTTGTATTAATTCTATATTAATAATAACATGTCTCTATAGGCCCTACTCCAGTCTGATTGTTGTATTTCTCTCGTTAAACTGTAAAATAAGCCTCTGAAGAGACACATTCACCACAGTAAAAGCTGTCCATAGGAGACAGGACGAGAGTAAAAACAGCATCAGGGAAAGTCTGATATTCTGCTTTTACAAAACTGTAGTGAAACCAAAAGTTACTGAACATAATGAGTCCTTAGTGCAGGTCTTTCAGGAGAGAAAACGCCCAAAGATACATTCAAACAGAAGTAAACAATGAATAAATGTGTAAATAAAATGAAACCCCAGTGGCTTCACCACAAAGTAAACCTGGATGTGACTCTGAAATGAATTGTTTGTTACCAGTGTAGCTCTCTCCGGTGGCAGGGACCAGGCCGTAGTCTTTCCCTGCAGTGTAGATATATCCTCCATCCAGAGTGATGGCATCTGCCTCTTTATTCTGCAGAAACATGGGTTAAATACAGATTTGTGGTGTTTGGGTTCTTCAACATTTTCAAGCACATTTCAGAGACATTCTTAATCTCATTTAGATATTATTTGATTTGAACTAACCTTAATTTTCTGGAGGCAGTCGTTGAGGGAGTCGCCGTAAAGACACGTGAGACGAGGAGTCAGGTTTTTACTCTGAAAAGCTGCCCCCATGTCGGCACATTTCTGCTGCTCGGCGCCGGACAGGACGCACCACCTCAGCTGGTCTGACGGGGCAGCAGCAGGATTTGTTAATAGCAAACACAGAAATGACACTGTTGTTTCAGGTTGGTCTAGAGTATGTTTTTTTTTTTGCTCCTTGGTTCTAAATCAGAAAAGTTCAAACTCCATTCTAGCACCGTTTCCTTTTAAAGAGACACATGTCACATTTTAAGGTAAAAAGACATTGTGGACTATGATAAAGTTACTGTTGCTTCTTTATGAAGCACAGAAAAATAAAAAACAAATGCCCCACACACTTTTAAAATCTTATGTTTTCAGTTTTGGCCCATTCCTGTCCCCCCTCTGTTTCAGCGCTGTCCCTCATGTAATCTCTTGAAAATGATTTTGAAAAAATATATTTTTAGGCTAAAGGTTGTGCAGGTCTGCTTTAATCTAATAAATGTATAATGGGTTTGTGCTGACCGTCCGGTTTGCAGTCCATGGCCTTCATGGCGTTGTAATACTGACGTCCCATCCATCGAACGGGGTCCTCAGTGTCAGACGCCAGGAAGTTTGTGGATAAATCCGAGAAAAGCACTGTCCCTCCTCCGTACAGCGCTGAGGAAAACAGGTTGAAACCGGACTTTTCCTGCAGCAGCAAAGAGACAGAGACTCAACAACCAAAGAAATACTAGCAGTTCTTTCAATTCAATCTAACTTTTCCATATGATTTCCATTAAATCTGGAGTGCCATGTACACTTATTAAAGCAATACTTGAACATATAAACATGTTAAAGACGTGACTACTGTGGGTGTATTCACGAAGCAGCTCTGTTGTAAAAAGGTAATGTATCGACCCATTGTCTGAACACACCATTCCTTCTCTGAGCATGTTCATCACCACAGACGGACCGATGTCGTCTCGGACCACGATGCCACGAAACGGGACTCGAACCAAGTTGCAGCTCTTCCACTCTGAGACTGGAGCCCTGCGTCCGTCGGGACACAGCAGCTCATAGTCTGTAGACTTCAGGCCGCTCGCCCAGTCCGGACCTTTATCTGGAGGCAATAAAGCAGGATGTCAAATACGTAAAATTCATATCAGTGTTTTAAGCTCTGCCACACTGTGATATTTGCAGGACCGGAGGTTATTACTTTCCAAAGGGCTTACTGCAAACTTTTAGCTCATAATCAAAATGAGCTAAAAGTTTACAGTAAACCCTAAACTTCAGTTTGGTGTAATGTATTAGTATTTTAAAGACGAAAGATTGGTTCGGTTTTATTTTTTTAATTAAAAAAGAGCAGGAGAGGTCTCTCTGCTGCTGTTGGGAGTGAGTCTGAGACAGGGACAAAAAAAGAAAACATGTTTGTGTGAAGTTAAAAGAATAACTTCACACAAGCATGTTTTTTTTAAGCTTTAAGACTTTCAACTAAAATTAACAAATAAAAGTTCTTACTGTCAGTGTTTTCTGCGACTGTTGTGTGTTTAATGAAAGCCACTTCTCCAGCGTCTTCAACCAAACACCTACAAAACACGTTATTATTATTATTATTAAACACAATACATGCCTGATAATGTTTACGTTTTTTCCAGAGGGTACCTGAAGGCCCCGCTGTAGCCGAAGTAGCGCTCCTTTTCGCTCAGGTCACACTTGTTCTGGCCGTTGGTGTCTCCTCGACAAAGCTCACACAGAGAGGGAGGCTCTCCGACCGAAGTGGCTCCAGGGACACAGCTGGCATTAAAGAACTCTGACAGACCTGCAATAAAACGGGTTATTTATTATCATTCTCACTGACGGTAAAATAGGTCGTCCCTCTGCTTTGCAACTGACAGATAATACACTTTCTTGTATCTAATCAGAAGACAGGACTCCTCAAATAACAATAATGATAATGAATGAGTCTTCTTTGATCATTAAATGCCATAATTATGACACCTACACTACTGAAATGATCAAAATTTTTCAGGAAAACAATGACAGATGGCATCACAAATAAGAATTTTATGTTGGTCAAAAGAGAGTCAATGGAAATAATAACAAAAACGACAAACAGTGTGTTACTTTTTTCTTGTATTTGAGTAAATAGCATAAAAAGCATAATGTAATGAGACTGAAGACTTAGCCAACACGTCATCTAGGCTTTTATTTAATTATTTATATTTTAATAGATGACAATGTTAGGCCTGTAACAGCAAACCCATCAGAATAAAGGAGGCTCACATTAGCTGTTGATCTATAAAACTTCGGTCAACACTGAATCAATAGTGATGTAAAAGTCTTATCCAGGAGCTACTGCTGTATGTCTGTTTACTCAGAGAAACTGCAGAAAAAATAAAAATACAAAGAAAGAAAAGAGAAGCAAAGTGAAATGCAGATGAATTTTAGCAATTCATTCATTCATCGTCCTGACAGTGAACTCAGAAATAGAAGAAGAGTTTAATACAATAATACAGACTACTCTTGCTTCACAAAATCAGACGATAAAAAAATCTAATGTTGGTTTGGACTTGGCCTGTTTAGAAAATATCCTCCAGTATCCCATAAAAGAGCGAGGGAGTTCCTCTACTGTATGTGTGTAGTTATATAAAGTGGATGAATGAGTGAAGGTCCTGACCCTTGGAGAAGTCACAGCCCATCACAGACATGAGCCCCTGGTCTGTGAGGAACCCCAGGGGCATGTTCCAGCCGGCGGTGCGACCCTTCCCCGTGTGACAGCTGCGACGGCCCCTCAGAGACTGCACCGTTATCCCGGGGTTCGACCTCTTCACCACAGCCACAGCATAGTACAGCGTCCCGGTCCCTGAACGCAACACGCAGTCAAAATCACGCGGTCAAAAACTGTACTCAAGTGAATTATACTGTAGACCACACCAAAAAACCCTTTGTTTTATGGTTATGGTTTCATGTGGCCTTCAATACATTTAGAAGGTGATGTTTTTAGCACTAGGTTTTAATCATTGGATTTGAACATGTTTTCGATGGACTTGATTTGTGCTACAAAGATATATAAAATCCATTGAAATCCATCTAAAACCTGTTGAAAACCATATAAAATCTGTTAAAATCTAACTAAAACCTGTTAAAATCCATCTAAAACCTGTTGAAATCTGACTAAAACCTGTTGAAATCCAACTAAAACCTGTTGAAATTCATCTAAAACCTGTTGAAATTCATCTAAAACCTGTTAAAATCTGACTAAAACCTGTTAAAATTCATCTAAAACCTGTTGAAATTCATCTAAAACCTGTTGAAATCCAACTAAAACCTGTTGAAATTCATCTAAAACCTGTTGAAATTCATCTAAAACCTGTTAAAATCTGACTAAAACCTGTTAAAATCCATCTAAAACCTGTTGAAATCTGACTAAAACCTGTTGAAATCCAACTAAAACCTGTTGAAATTCATCTAAAACCTGTTGAAATCTGACTAAAACCTGTTGAAATCCAACTAAAAACTGTTGAAATCCATCTAAAACCTGTTGAAATCTGAGTAAAACCTGTTGAAATCTGACTAAAACCTGTTGAAATCCAAGTAAAACCTGTTGAAATACATCTAAAACCTGTTCAAATCCAAGTAAAACCTGTTGAAATCTGACTAAAACCTGTTCAAATTCAACTAAAACCTGTTCAAATCCATCTAAAACCTGTTGAAATCTGACTAAAACCTGTTCAAATCCAACTAAAACCAGTTTCCATAAAAGGAGGAAATTATTGTTTGTGAGATAGCTTTTGTAAGACTCAAATTAAAATGAAATCTCACATTCAAAATTTAATAAAAGCTTCCAAATGTCACCATCTTTAGCCCCTGAAAGGATTCCTCACCACTTTGAGTTTGACACCACTGCTGTAGATGCTGTGTGATTAAAAACAATCACTTTCTTAAATATTCAAACAAGGCAGTGTTCTGGCTATATTTGATTTTGAAAAGCCTTAAAAAGTCTAATTTTCTGTCCCTATTTACTACGAAAACTGACTCAAATTTAGATTTAACTTAACTCAGAGGACACATAAGTGAAATATGTCTCACCGTCGTCTTTGGTCTCACTGCCTGCGATCTTAAACGCAGCGCTCTTTCCCAGGGTGTAGATGTCTGCTGCGTTCATGGACAACGCATCAACCTCTTTTTTCTACAAAAAAACAGCATTCATTTATTTATTTACAATATTCACTCAGATTTCATAACAAAGAAGTTGAGTAATCATAAAACCAGGAACATTTGACATTTATTTCACTGCGTGTTCTAGTTCAAGGACCATGAACTCTCTTTTACCCAGAATGCACTCTGATAACGATCACCTGTTCGGACTTTTATGGCTTTTCTCTTATCTGAAATGTGACACGTGTTACAACGAGGGCAAACCTGCTCAACTTTACTTTATATGACACGAGACACCGAATCACTTCAAATAAATGTGTCTGATTGCTCCAGTTCAAATAAATGCTTGTACTTTTCTTTATTTTGAAAAGTTTATAAGTGACTGATCAATTTGTAGAAAAGTTAAAATTTAGGCAATAATGCTAGGGTTTTACATGAAAAAAATAATAAAATGCAGCTGTTTTCTGCTTCAATTAACGTTTTAATTTGCAATCAACAAACTGCAGTGTGTTTAGTTTATCTTGTAACCTGTTACTCTGTGTTTTTTGTTTCTGTCTGTATTTTTAAAAAGCTGGTAACCCCTAAAAAGCACAGTTACAGAGCGGTGTTGTACCTGAAGTTTGTCCACACAGGCCTCTGTCGTGTGAGCGTTGATGCAGCTGAGTAAAGGACGGATGGACACCTCAGAAAACGACTGGGACATGGCTCGACATTTGTTCTGCTCCTGCTCCGAGATGGTGCACCACGAGATGGTTTTCTGGCAACACACTGAAAAATGTGTGTGTAGCTTAATATGGGTCTGGTACAGTGTCACATGGATTAAACAGATGGAATTCAAATCCATCTAATGCACATTATGGAGTTCATCATTTTTTCATGTCAACATTAAATAAATACACTTAGATTTATTGGGTACATTATTTTAAGATTATTGTTGTTCTGATAGAGAATAATTGCAAGTAGCGCACTGTCCTGTTGCTATGTTTAGCCCATTATTAAACTACTGTTGCTATGGTTACAAAGATAAACACTGAATGGACGAGGGAGCAAAATAAAACCGTGAAATAAAACATTTCTAGAGGATAAACTGAAGGTTGTTTTCCATAAAGATGACGGGAAAGGAGCACAATGCAACAGTACAAAAAAACCCAAAACAAAACAAATGAATTATAAATGTATAATTTAGCATAACAGCTATCACCCAGGCTAATTAGCATTAGTTACTATGGTAACCCCACCACGCCGGTACAGTTAGCGGCCAATTTCAAGTCTGACATTCTCTCCTGAGGCTCTGACATTAAATACGTGTCTCTCTTGCGGACATTTGCCAAAACGATTTTGTTTTTACACAGTTTGTTATTTTAGTTAGTGCCATTGTGTTTTACAGTTTTAAAGTTAGATACAGATCCGCCTTAAGAGCCACCTTTAGAAATCTGAGTTCAGTTCAAGTCAAGGCCATCTGTAAGAGATAACCATGAGTTACTCCAGATCTGACCCTCTCTCTTCTCCTTTCACCGACTACAGCAGACTTTCAGACTGACTTTAGGACTCTAGAATTACAACCAGTGTAAACCTCTGTGTAGTTACTGCATTTTGTCTTTGAGGGAAAGACGTGCTGGAGCCCCTCATGATCTGACCCTGGTCTAATACTGCACTCACAGTCTCGAGACAGTCCTGCTCCAATAGAAGGCCCTCAGATTTTACACAGACTTTAAAACAAGGGTCAACAGTTTCTGCGTCAAAAATAAACTCTTATGTCGCAATTTCTCTGTTAGTTGCCAAATAGTGATCCCACACCACAATGTTTAGGGGTTTATAGGGGCTTGTTATTGTAAAGTGGTACTGTCCACTGCTCAGATTAACAAACGGGCTGAAGAACTGCGTCAGGATGAGAATTGTTATCAAAATGAAGTGAAGTTACCTATTTGATATTAGTTAAAGTTTCCTGATGAGCTATGAGCACTATTTTCTGGGATAATGAAGGCCCTCTGCAGGTTCTTGCCCCTGGATCCTATTTGGACCATGCTGTTTTTAATGAATACTGTGAGAGCTTTACAAACAGAGCTATCATTGTGTTTTCTGAGTGTAGCTCTTACCTGTTTGCAGTGATATGAGTAACAGGACTGTCCTCCACATGGCTGTTTCCCACGTTTCCAGGCAACACTTCTCTTCTCTTCGCTTATATTCCTGAAGTTTAAGCCAAAGTCCCACCGTCGTCAGAGTCTAAAGTTCTTCAGAACGATTCAGAGAAATAGTTTTAGTGCTTTACAGCCCTATCATTTCCACCATGTGATCTGCACAGAGTCATACCTGAGCTGACTTACATATGGGCTGCACAAAGGGGTCTTTCACATACGGGACGATTTCTGGTGCTTTTCCACTGAAAGCTGCACCGCACACACCGCCCAGACGCCACAATTACATCACTTTACCTTTCCACTAAACACAAATTTGTCATGTTTTGCAGAATAAGCATGCAGTAAATGTGCAGTTTCAATCCAAAAGAACCCGGAGTGGAGCTGTGATGAGTTCACACAAGAGCAACATGAAGGTTTCTGCAGACTTTAGATGAAAAAACAGGAAGCTAATTGGTTTAATCATAAAATGTAATGATTCTGGTTGTTTTAGCAGCTTCCAGTGTCATAATAAAACTCTCATTGAACCAGGTCCAGGGGAAGGTAAAGCTGTTAATCTCAAGAACACGACTGTAAAATAAAATGACTTTAGTAATAAGAAGGACAGTTTGACCTGAAGCAATAATTTGTGATTGGCAGGGAGTGGCTTTAGCAGCATTTTTACATTTGTGGTGTTAAACATCATTTTGTTGGGACAGTTCTCATGAAAGTCTGCTGTGATGTTGTTTTGTGCCAAAGCCAGACACTGAATGGTTATCACATGCTTTTTCATCTCAAAAATGTGTCCCTTTTTGTTATTTTATTTGAGTTGTAAACCTTAGTGAATTAGTCTGAAATACTCTTCTCCCCGAGTTAGAAGTACAGCTCAACCCAAGTCCCCTGCCACTTTTTGGGGTCATTCTCCAGGTTTTTGAAGTTACTGTTCGGGGGACACAATCATTGCCCTTTTCAACTCTTTTAGCACGCCGCATTATTCTTAGTAGTGACCCACTGGATAAGAGTAGTGTCTGACCTCAGGCTTGAAAAATAAGAGATAAAATGAGTTTTTTTGAGGTCTGGAAACCCATCTTGACCTTTTTTGATAGACCTACCTCATGGAGACAGGATCCTTGACATATTTGTGTGTTATGTAATTAAAAATGTGATTATATATGTGTAATAATAACGTTTTTTGAGCCTTGAAATGGGAATCTCACTCAAATATTTAAGTACCAAAATGAAAAGAGAGACAGTGAGTCGAGGCCAAAGTAAAGGAAGTGTATTTACAGATATAGTATTTATATTATTCACATTCATTCACAACTCAAAGGAAGGGTCTCTGTGGATCGTACAGGATTCAATAAATCTCAATAAACTTTTATTCATTTCGTACCAAAATAGGCAGTTATAGCAGGGATAAATATGAGAATAT
This sequence comes from Rhyacichthys aspro, assembly GCA_036850595.1. NCBI lineage: Eukaryota > Metazoa > Chordata > Actinopteri > Gobiiformes > Rhyacichthyidae > Rhyacichthys > Rhyacichthys aspro. The sequence goes on from CM072151.1 coordinate 5,817,387, forward strand.
GTTTGATATAGATCCATCTCTGAATAGACTGCATCAGTGCTTTACCAGACAGACGGTCACATGACGCCCCACACAACAGGAGACAGACCGGGGACAGGACTCATTAGGACTAAGTCTGCCTTCTTCTCCAAACGCTAACCTCCTGGACTTGGACTGTTTGGGTCATAAACTGGTCTTGGTCTAGACTTATCTCTAAATGTCTTGATATTGATGCACTCTGGTCTCTCTTAGTGGGCTCTGGTCACGACCCTGTTCTCTTTTTAGCCAATCAGAAGAGAGAACTCCTGAAAGAGAGGAGCAGGGACAGAGCTGTATGGACTAGTTTGTCTCCTAAGCCAGTAAAGTCCATCCTGCTCTCATTAGTTTAGCAGCTTTTTCAATATTTTCCAGTGGTTCTCTTCTGTCTCCAGTTGTGTGTCTCAGGGGCTGATGGGAAGTGGAGTACGGTGGCTGACGTAAAGCATCAGGACTCCATAGAGACTTAACTTTTTAACACAGCAACGTTTTAAATTGAAAATCGCAAACATTACTTTACGATCACAAATAGTTTGACAGTGATGTTTTGGACCGAAATGGGATTAAAACTGATGGTCAGTACGACTCTGTGGAGCGGAGACGCTTCAGGTTCGAGCGCTGGTTTAGTGCACCAACAGTCAAGTATGAAGCTGATTATGACGGCGATGATGAGTCTACGAAGAATATGATACAACATTTATGTCTTTGTGAAGAGAAGGAGAGGAATAGGACAGAGGGGTGAGACAAAAGAGAAGCCCTTAAATCTGAGCCAATATTTATCAACTGTGTAAAAAGACAATAGTTATTTTATTCTTAAATCTTCTGCTGTGATAAACCCATTGGCAGGGGATGTTTTCTATCAGAGTTTAAGCAGATCCTCAGTGACTTATTTTCATTTAACGTCAGTACAGAAAATAATTAAATAAGAAGTAACTGGAGCTTCACTTTAAGTGCATTTTGTTAGAGTGAAATAAAAAAATGTAAAAGTTATCGGTTTAGAAGAGTCTTAAACTCATTTTAAACCAAACATTATGGTACGGTTCAGAAAATAAAGCCTAAGTCACGTTCCTTTAGGGAGACCCCATCGGTTCATCCTCTTATTTGAATGGAAATCAGTGGAAAGCAGCAGAATATGTTGTTTCGTCAACTTTTAATGGACTTGAGACCGGTCTTAAGACTATTTTGTAAAGGTCTTGGTCTTGTCATGGTCTCGATCCCTAAAAGTCTTGGTCTCAGATTTCCAAACCAATTAAGTTGAAGTTGTTCCCTTGTATCTATTACAGTGTATCGTCCACTGGTCTTGGTCTTGACTTGGTCTCAACAGCAGAAAGTCTTGGTCCTATCATGGTCTTGATGCTCTCTGGTCTCAGACGTGACTCGGTCTCGGTCTGTGTCCTGACTTCAACAGTTCTAATCACATCCAGAACAAAGGAGGTCAATTTGGCACATTTTCCATCATTTATCTTTACATTGTATTTGTGTCTGTTTATATAATGTATATGTATAACCTTTACCATAAGTCTGTCTTTATCGTTTGTTGAAGTTGTGAGGTTTATTTTTAATCTATCAATTTCTATCAATAGCATTTAATTTGTCAAACATCATGTGTGAAAACGTTCAGTAGTAGATTGTTCCACATTCAGTAACCTCTGATAGACTTCTCTCTGTAAGAGTCAAGAGTGTTCGTGGTAACAGTTTCCAGTTGTTTCCAAACTTTCTACAAACTTTCAAAAAAACAAACAAAAAAAAAACAAAAAAAAAAAACAACAACTGTACATTTAGGGAGTCTTTTAAATTCAGTTTGAGTTTGATGCAGTGTTTTTAATCCATGACGTATAAGCCTGCACCAACCTGACTATTATAATAATGCTTGGTGTAAACAGGACTGTTCTGTTTCTTGCAACAAATAAAAAACCCAAATGTTTATTGTTGTTTTCACTTAAATCTAGTTTTTATGACATTTCATTATTGTTTGAAAGGCCACCACTGACAGTTTTCAAAGATTGTTAAACGTCTGGAGAAGACTTTAAACTGTGGCAATATAAATACTGTTAAAACTAAATACTACACTTTGACAAATTTTGTATTAACCCTGTTTTTGGCTTGTCATTAAAATTATAAACATATTTTCATATCTTTTTTTCTGCTAAAATTCCCTTTTTATTTCCCTTTTTTTTTTTTCAAATATAGTTTACTTTTGCCCTTGATAGTGGAGGACACAGTTGAGTTTTAGTTTATATCTACAGTTGATAAAGTTGAAGATGGAGAAGAAAGTTAGAGGAAGTTGTGAAATGGGGAACGATGGCATGAGGAGAGACGGGCAGGAAGAGGAAGTCAACATTTGTCCCAGAAACATGCTCTTAAAGCTACAGCGTGCAAAAGTCCTGCCCCGGTGACGTCAATACAAACCCCATAGACATGAATTATGCATTCGTTAATATGAAAACAACACAAGAAACGACAAGAGAAATCAGACTGGAATAGTAATCATAATCATAACAATGGTTCGTAGCGGTCACCACTTCCTTAAACATTAAGGAACCGAGCTCAAGGATCCACCGATCGGCTGCTGGGACGTTTGTGCCCCTCTGGGTCGAGGGGGCGGCCCCAGATTGTCCCAGCCTGGTCCGTGCGCTTGTGCTGAGTGTTGATAGATGTAGAGATTTATCGAGTGTCGAAGTGAGAGGAATGGGAAGCAGGCTGATAATAAAAAGTGGGAAGTTTAAAGTTGAAGCAGCGGTGCGTTCACAGACGCTCTTTAGTGGGAATCCAGATGTACGGCCCCGACTGCTCCTCAATGATGTGTTTGACCTGGGAATACACCTCCTCCAGACTGGAGCCATGCACGATCGCTGCAGAACAGAAAAAATAATAACTATGAGAATTTACAAATACTATTAGAACACTTAAACGTCTTTTGTTAATTTATGGACTAATCTACAACAGAATTATAAATTAGTCTTAAAGTCATTCTTTGTTTTTGTGTCTGTGTCTTCGCAACGTCTGCAGTTTATTTATTATAGACTGATGTAGTTTGTTAAAATCCCATGCACCTTAACAATGCAACTATTAAAAGGACTGTGCAATTACCTCTTTGTGATCTGTTCTGATCACAGTGGAACACATGGTTCTGCAATAAACCCAGAAACTAACAAACTAAATAAGATCTGTTTATACATGCAGTCATTCACAGCAGAGTTCCTGCATTTTACCAGAACAGGGTAAAGTATGAAAAGATCAAGGCCAAGTAACATTTCAGAAAAATAGCTTGAAAGGCTGAATAAAAGCAGGAACATTACCAGCACTTTCACTTAACATATATGTGTGAAAGAATATGTTTTTTTAAATAAATGAAGCCATTATTAAGTGAGTGACTGACCAGTGAAGTACTCTGTAAACTCTATTTCTAGTTTGATGGCTCGATCGAACGTCTTTCTGGCCTGTTCCTCCGTCAGACGCTTGTTCATCTCTCTGTGAAAGGAAAGAGCAGACAGTCAGGACACACTGTGAACCTATTCACATCTTACTGTAAAAAAACCTGCAGAGTTAACCTCACATGACGTTGAATGAATGACTTTTGGACTCAGACGACTCAGTGTTTCGTTTAAAGGTCTGTATGATATATTGAGGTCGGTATGTTCTTTTGTTTATGCAGTTTAATGTGATAAGATAAAAACAGGTCTCAATAAATGATGTACTGCTGAATTTTTTATTGTACAAACGCTCCATTTTTATGTTTTTTCAGGATAATGTGACAAGTATATAACAATCTTTACGTTATTTCACATTTGTTAAATTTTTTTACTTTTTATTATAGAGAAACCAGGCGTTTTCTAAATAAGCTTTGTGTTGTGTAGTACTCACAGGATGTTGTCGATGTTGCGAGGTTTGATGAGGATGGCGATGGGATGAAGGCCGGCCAGTTGCAGACGCTTGATGGCGTTCCCTGAAACGTCCAGGATACAGTGTTTACCCTGAAACGCAGAGGGACAAACAAAAGAGCAGCACAGACCGTTAGACGACAATATAATTACGTTAAGTATTGTCATGTGACCTGCTCCGTCTTTGATGAGGACACACAATCAGCTCTGAACACGTCTTTTTACAGTGAAACAGAGCAAACGGGGAAAAATATTTGCAAATTACTCACACAATGTGTAGAGATAATTGTGCTTTTGACGCTAAAGTTGGAGCTAAAAGTTTACGGTAAACTCTAAGCTTTAGTTTGATGTAATGTATTAGTATTTTGTGGAGGAAACATTTGTCCGGTTTTCTTTTTTTAGTGAAAGAAATGCAAGGAAAGGTCCCTATTCTCCTGTTGGGGGTGAGTGGAGTCTGAGACAAGTACGGCAAAAAGAAAATCGGGCTAAATGCTAAAATAAAAACAGCTAAATATTAAGCCACTCACTAAGGTTCTCTATCCACTCACTGACAGCACGCACATTGTTAGTCAGCTGCCACAACCTTCTTATTTAAGTTAAATTTCATAAAATAAAAACTGCAATAAAATTAGAATGCATTAAACAGAGTCCATTTTGGTGGTTAATGCCGTTTCATCTTAATTATCAATGTAATGTGGATGTCCTGTTATGGGACATTCGGGCGAGGTTCGGACCTTATCGGCGACCTCTCGGACCGACTGGATGCTGGTCCCGTACAGATGGTTGTTGTACTGCCCAGCCTCGATGAACTTGTGCTCTTGAATCTCCCGCTCCATCAGCTCTCGGGACGACATGAAGTGGTAGTCCCTGCCGTCCACTTCGTAGTCGCGCCGCGGTCGAGTCGTGTCTAGAAAAGACAGGAATCAGAACGGGCTCTCCTGTCTTTGACCGGGCTTCTTTTGTGATAACTGAGTATATATAACATGTATTTAACGTGTTAAGTCCCTTGCATCCTTTCCTCTGCTGCATCCCTTTGAAATGAGTAATTCTAAGTTCTTTAAAGACCTGAGCAGTTTATTGTAAATCTGTGAGACTCACGTGGGACGCAGGAGCCGAACTTGTCTGGGAACTCTGAGATGAGGTCGTCATTCACTCGGTCTTTCATCAGTCCAAGAATGATGACAGGACGCGTGTAGTTCACTGTGCAGCACAATATACATTTAACAGGGTATTAACAAATGGATGTATAGGTATAACAAGAGACACTTTGAATTCCACAAATGAATGCTGACATATAAAGACAATAAATAGAGAAGAAAAGGTAATAATTGAAAGAGACACTGACCTTCCTGCTGCATGACGGGCTGGTACGTGAGGAAGACCTCCTCTTGTCCGGCTGAAAAGACAAACACACAGCATTTAGAGAATTAAAGGCCATTTCTAGAGGCCTGTTTACCCTTAAATAGTTTCAGATGTTCAAAAGCAGACAGTGTCACTCTGGGCACCCCATCAGACCACAGCAAACATTAACAAAAGGATATAGACACACAAAAAGAAAAAAGAGAAGTAGGTTTGTTCTAAAGTGCTCCAAAGAAAATCAGGAAAAGACCGTGTTTACACTAGGTTTGTTGTTGCTCCAACCTTTATTTACTTTGGCTTTGAGGTGGGTAATATTTTGTAGTGTACAGGTGAATAAATGTCACTCAGAACTGTTTGAGTAGGAGATAACAGCCTAAAAATAACCTTTGTTGAGAAAAATAAAAAAAATATTGTTTGAATACTTAACTAAATAGATTTTGTTTGAAGTGAACTCATCTCATTTGTTTGAAGTGAACTCATCTTTTCACTCATCTGACTTTTACAGACAGCAGCATGTCCCTGCAGGGCTACCGTAAGGTTTGTCTAAATTGTCGAAATAGCACTTTCACCAAATACAACAAATCATGATAATAATAGTTTCAATTTGCATGCACTGAATTATGTTTTTTAAATAAACACTGCTTTAACACAGTGTGAAACATGTGTCAGCAGCAGCTCAACACATTTTGTCTTCGGAGCCAATGAAAAAGAGCCGGTGAAAGCTATTTTAAAGCCAGTGAAATCTCACATGACTTAGAGGTGCTGACCTTAAACTTTAGTTCATTATTGAGAAGTTTATGGCAAAAAGGTGCAGTTTTTATGCAGATTAAAGGTCAAATGAGGCAATTTTTTTTCCTGAACTTGCTCAACTGGCTTATTTCCTGTTATAAAGTGAGGTAGATATGTAACACAACAGATGTCTATGGGGAACATAAGGACAAGGCCAACTGGAGCAGGAAAAGTGGACAGAGAAGGAAAAATACTTGAAAATGAAAACATGTGAACCTAATAGTTGAGTAGATATACAAAATCATGTCAGTAATAGATAAATTGTGCAAAATAGGTAACAACTGAGGTCTTTTGTAATATTTGAAACCAAGTGTAATCAGGTCTTAGGGACAGACAAAGACAGGGGAGGGTCCAGACTTACAGGAACTACTCTCACTATCGCTGGTCCCAGAGGTTACCAGCTCTAGAAGGACAGACAGGGAAGAGTCAACGAGTAATACACCACCATTCATTCACATACACTCACATCAAGACAAGGACGGTCACACAAACAACGCCATCAAACACATGGTTCATTTCTGTGGATACTGAGCCTTTAGCAACATGCACAACACAATAGTTTTCAAAATATAGCATTCAATGGACAAATCATGAATAAAAGTGGTTTAACTTGGGCCTTGGCTGATATTAAGTGGCTTTAAACTGGTTACAGATGGATTTGGGGAGGTTTTATGTGGTTCAACTTGGACTGTAACTGGTTTTGAGTGGCTTTAAACTGGCTATAGATGGATTTGGGTGGGTTTATGTGGTTCAATTTGGACTGTAACTGGTTTTGAATAGCTTTAAACTGGTTATAGATGGCTGCAGACTTTAACCAGTTATTAAGGCATTAGTTATATATAATAGTATAAACCACTTAAAACCCATATGATTTGTAGTATTAGGTGAAATGCTATTGTGAATCAATGATTTAAGGGATGTAAGAAGTCTGATTCATAATAAAGTGCTCTTTTGACTTATAATAGCTGTGTAATGTGTGGCCTCCGTGATTGTACAGCTGCAGTTACATACAGTGACCAGCAGGTGTCACTGTGAGTGGAGACACGTACCTTTATCATCTTGGTCCTGAAACAGAAGGAGAAAGGGAGTCTGCATTAGAAACAATCGTAATCAAACAGACTTCTCATGAGAAAGTGGATTATTTGTCAAACAATGTGCATTTTTCTTTAAAAGTAGGGTTATTCTCCATGTTTCATGTCAAAAAACCATCAAAATAATTTAACACTACTGTTTTATTTTATTTTTAGGTACATTTTGCTGCTTTAATTCAAATTGAGGGTCCAATGGGTCCAGCATGACCAGTGTTAGTCTAGAGCCCTGCTTTTTTAGCACAAAAAAACCAAAACAAAACACAAAAGCACAAGGACAGTGACGATTTCTTGTAACTTGGCTTTTTTTATAATACATTTTAAATCTATGCATAAATGAGGTACAAGAACAATTTAAGATAATGAAAATGACAGGGATGCTTTGAAGTCAGATTTTGGCCAACTGTTTTTTATCAGTAGCCAAGAGGTCAGTGACAAAGAAGTTAAAGTTAGTTAGTTAGTTAGTTAGTACCTTTTTGCTAACAAAACAGCATTAGCATCAAAGTCATATTGTAATTATGTGGTGACACAACTAAAACAAAGGGTAAAATATTTTTTATATGTTTATATGCTATTATTTTACTGGTCCAGCCCACCTGAGGTCAGATTGGGCTGTATGTGGACGCTGAACTAAAATGAGTTTGATATTAGTTAATGGATCGTGTGACAGAGACGACACTATAGTTGCATTTGTCGTCTGTTTTGTCGGTGACTCAAACGTGTGAGCAAACAGAGCTGACGCCAACAGTGTGATCTTAACTCAGTGAGAGACTGGAGTCATGTGATCAGTGTTAACAGAGTCATATCCACACCTCTACTACCTTATTCAAATAAACAAATACATTTTAGTCGACTAATACTAACACTAATGCATTATAAGAAAAGTGTTGTGGTAATTTTGAACGCTTAAATAAATTGAAAAAAACTATGCAGGTCACAAATCTTATTTTGAATTACAATATTAGTGAAGACATATGATTAAAAATAAAACATTGCTTATAACACAGTGTGAAACATGTGTCAGCAGCAGCTCAACACATTTGTCTTCAGCCGAGAACAGGAGGTGGTGAAAAGCTATTTTAAAGTTAACGAAATCTCACATGACTTTCAGGTGTTGGACTTAGAGTTTGCTCCTCCATTAAATAAATAATGTTATAGAAATAAAGTAATGTAGATGTGTATTGTTATGTAGATAGCATTACTCTTCTACATCTGTTCTACCCACTTCCTGTTACATAGTGAGGTAGATAAGTGCTGCATTGGGCCTCTGAGGAGAGCACGTGGCTCAGTAAGAGAAGACAATCAGAGCAGGTGACATGGAGAGTACAAGGAAAATGGGTTTTCAAATATCTTTATTGAGCTTTAGTAGTGCTGTAGTGTCCAGTTTTCTGTTGCTGTGGATTAAAGGGAAGTTAAAAAAGCCAGCTGTACTCACAGATCTGTCCTGAGTCCTGGTCAACCTGACCGCCTTCAACCGGGACCTCTCTTTCTTCTCCGCTCTGAGAACAGACGTAATTCAGAAGTGATGAAAAAGTAGAGGAGAAGGAGTATGTTTTAAAGTAAACAGCATATACTATAGTACTACTACACCAATAAACTTAAATACAATAGTTTGAGCCATTCATGAAAGTGCCAAAGGTGCTAAATAAAAATGGGTCATTATGTGGAATGTCTAGAGCTCTTAGTTACCAATAGCTCAATAGAAATTCACATTTAGATTTAACAGTAACTTTAGTTGAAGGGAAGTAAAAAGCCACAAGCTACACAATATGGAAATTTTAAACCTGAAATGCAAATGTAACTATCCTCACAGCAAGTACGAGTAGCTCTCATCTTTAACAGAAAATGGCCCAGAATCTCAAAGAAAACTGCAGGCGTTTTAATCCGCGATGACAACCCGACTCGGTTTAATCCCTTCAACACATTCACACAAGGCTTTCCTTTGGGGACGCTGAGGTAAAGTGGTGCTCGGCTCTTATTCTCCAAAGAATTCGATCAAAAAGTCATCATGAAACAGAATATACGGGTTTCATAGACACATATCAAAAGTGAATAATTAACGGCAGATTGCTCACAATAAAGTTCATATTACACTTTCTTCTACTGTGCCACTCTTCCAAACCTACAATTCAATCATTTTCAGCTATAATTCTGTTATATTTTCATAACCTGTTCTCAGAAAGGTTTATATTTTACTGTAATCTTTTATTATTTCTGCATCAAATACTCCTTGATTTATTCAGACACGTGTCTAATGCCCTTGATCTCGATCCAATACGATTTCTACGTTCCCCCTATTTCTGGTTGCTCCCAAAGTGGGGCCCATAATCCTTCCTGAATTTAAACTCCTCAGGCATTAACTCTAAGCCGGACAGAGTTAAACATGTCGCCTCATCATCGAATTGGAAACAATGATTAAGCATTACTTTGATGCTTTCAATGGACAGTGGTCTATGTATAAATATATGTGTTCAAACATTCACAGGTTTTTTTCTTTAATATTAATCCATGACACAATTGTTTAATGCTTTAACCTGTGCCACTGCTTTTGCTACACATTAAAAAATAAATTCACTATGATTAGGTAAAATCACTACAAGAGATCTGCATTACCTAATGTTTCCTTAGGGAAGTTTGCAGGGCTTTGCTTTATACACTGGGAAAAAATGGAGCCAACAAAGCCAGAAAGATACTGAAGCATAGTGTGCAGAGATTTGTCACTCGTCAAAATGGAGAACATTTTAAAATAAAAATGTATAGAGGCAAATTTCCCTAAAACTCCCTAAAAAGTGGAAAACCTCTCTCATGATTCCACTGTTTATTGCAGCTGCACAACAGTGTACAACAGTGTATTAAAGACCTTCAGTATTTATGTTTCTAGCCATGTTTCTTCATGAATAACAGTTTTATATGACATTAAACCTAACCTTAACTTTTGAAATGTAGGTTCAGCATTGTAGCATTGTAATTCAATAAATTAAAGAAGGGAGTATATTGTCTGTAATGATGCAAGAGGCTGAAGGTTTATTGCTGCAACAAAAAATAGAAGACTTCTCTGGTTGTTTTTCAGGTTTCTAAATTTAAAACAGTAAAAAAATCTAAAGAGCAGCAGCAGTTGTCTACATTTGTAGGGACTCAATATTCCTATTGTATTTAATTCAAAGAGCAAACACTGTAAAATACAATACTCTCTGTAACTCTAAAACTAAACTCTAAACATGTGGCTTCAGTGTGTGATATGTGCTGGTACTGACCTCCTTCGACTGGGTATGACCCCCACCTCGGGACAGTTGGGGGGTGGGGGGTTGAGGTGTCGGGCGGACCACCACTCGTCCTCCCCGGCGCTGCTCACGTGAAGGATGTCCCCGTATCTGAACGACAGCACCTGGTTTGGAGCGCTCCCATCCGACTCACTGCCATCGAAGTCAAACAGCGCTCTGTGGACGAAAAAAAAAAAAACAGAAACACAGGCCTAGTTAAGAGATTAATGCTTCACAAAAACAGCACTATAACTAATAAACATTGAAAGAAAGAAAAACACAAACTGAGAAAAGAGACGCAAAGAGAAACGCGAAGAAATACTAAGATACGTGCAGGATTGAATCAGACAAAATCAGAGCTAGGTTCAGTTTTACTTCATTTTTCAGCAAACGATGCAACAACTGCAGCTTTAACTTTAAGAAAAAAAAGGAAATTGTACTATAACACTGCTAGACATGAACAGAGAGCTGCTGTAGTAAATAAATGCCTGCCATGACCTTGTGTTGTGTGTAATACACGTCTGGTTTGAGTCCAGAGGGAACAGACCTGACAAACTGGGACAGTAGTATCAGTGTGTGTGAGCTTGTTTGTGCTACACAGTGATGACAGCTTGTATTTGCTCCACTTTCACTGTAGCTGCTTATTCATTTTCAGGTTTACAGTATAGTTAAAAGGTTAAAGGTGAAGTAAATAGACTGAGTTAGCCAAACTGTAAACTGGCCTTAACTGTCTGTTAACTGACTGTAACACTGTTTGCAAAGTGGTGATTTTTTTTTTAACGATAAGCTATGTTTTTTGGCTAATTGGTGTCGTTTGTTATTACATTACAATATTATTTGACTATACCGTAGAAAAAACAGCCAACCTTTAGACGGCCCACCCCTCCTTCCTTTGAACATTGTCCTCACAGTGATACAAAGCCCTGTGTGAGCGTGCGGAGGAAGTAGAGCTGAAATAATGTCTTCCCTTAAGTCCCACTGCTTCATCTCTTCATCAATAAAACAAACAAAGGCGACGCAGAGAAACGTGAGATGGACATCGGCGCTAAAACCTCCTCATCAATTAAACAGTTGTGTGTCCAGACTGGAGACTCCACAGGGAACAACTACACTCTGTATACAATGATGTTTTATTCATATTTTGTATGTTTGGAGTGAAAAACAATGCCCGCTAATGGTCGTCTTTTGTACGTTATCATTTTATTGTACTTAGCTCATTTACTCTGATTGGATACATGATCAGCCCTTTTGTGGGAGGTGACAAAGCTTGTGTCTAAGACCTGATTTAGTGAGAGTCTAAAATAGAGTTCTCCTAATATTGTGTGATTAAATATGTGTGATTCTCATTCTCTACAATTAGATGATTGTCTCTGTATAATTGTATTAAGCCAGTTATGTTTGACTCAACAAAACAAAACTTTTCAGTATTGCTATATTTTCTGGGGGTTGACAAGTCATAATTGTTATTATGGTGTTATGTTATTATGTGCATAAAATAAATGTGTGCTCTCTAAAATAGCATCTGTTCGTAGCACATTCTCCTTTGTTTGTTCAGTTTGCTTGTGTTGTTTTCAACAGCAGTAAATCACTCCTAATCCCATGAACTAGATGTGTAGATGTAACTCTGTAATGAGTGCTGGTCGATTAAACTGCGTAGTCAGTTGCAAAAGAAGGTTACTTTAGAGGAATACTTGGTCTGTGACTGAATCAACTGTGAGTAAACACAATATTATCAAATCTGACCACTGAGTTTACAAGCTCACAAAAATCAATCTTGTACTGCTCCAAGAAAAGACTCCACATCTGTGAGTAGCTGAGATACGGCCAATGACGTGGCAGATGTAGTTTCACTGTTACAAATATATACAACACGCCATTGTATAAAAGTGCAGTTACTCACAGATGCGTTAAGTACCAGCCCTTTGTGAACAGTTTCTATGGCAGCCTACTCAGATGGTACTGTGGGCTGTCTGGCTCGTCAGGTAAGCAATGTACTGCCACATCATTAGTCTAAAAATGAAACAGGTTCAGTGAAATCACTTTGCCTTAAACAGTCCACAATAGAATTTTAATAAGCTTAATATACTCACAAATCATGGGTAAAAATAGAACAAGGTAAGTGCAAGATAATGTTCTTCCAGCACAAAATGAAGTAGTAAATCCAAACGACAGACATAAGTGATAAGATTGTTTTTGTGACCTCAGATACACATCGTCTGAGGCTAGAGGAATAACAGAAGTCATTATTTAAAGTCACCTCAGACACACACATTTCGCAAAAAGACTGGTATAAAATTGTCAACTAAACAAATAAAACAAGAAAACCCTCTTGTAGCATGATGGAGAATAATGTTGGGGTTATTTATAAGAGTCATTCTTCCAAGTGGAAAGGATCCAGTTCTTAGTTCAAGGGGAACTTATCACTTTTGTGCACATTTGTATTAAATAAATCGATTCCCTTTAACCTGATGTAAACTGACTGTATGAGTGAGCCGTGTGTGTTCCACTAGAGCAGAGGCGGTAACTAGAGCAGAAGTGCATTTCCACACGATGCAGATGAAAATCCAGACCTGGGTCTTCCCTGAGGACCACAGTGGCTCCCAATCTATTACCTGAATGACAGCCTGTAATTTCTCCCATGAATTAACCCTGGACATGAACATACATTTAATCAGTGTATACTCTGCGCTGACATGATTAGATTTCAACACTGAATCAGGCCCAAGTGTGTTCAAACAGCCAATACTCAGCAGTAATTATAGCCCCGCTCCATTCATGCATTTCATTTCACATGTAAGACACTAATTATTAATAATAAAGCTTTAGTTTAGCCTCTCCACTGTGTGTGACCTCTATCACCCCACAAAAAGACATTTCAGTTTGAGCTGGACTATTTTTAATGAGCTGACTGAAAACTGAAACACAATCTGGGCCCAGCGTATCTTGTTCTGAGAAGACCGTGTTCTGAAGCGTCTGACATCAAAAATGCCATAACCAAAAGAAGCAGGTTCGATTTATCACCAAAACACAACCACCATGTGACCTTTGACCCCTGATCTAAACGCAATCAATCAATATTTGCACAAGAGCCTTGCTGCTGCCTGTCAAAGGTAAGTTTGACCTTACAGACAACATTTGATCTGATAACCACATAATCGTGCAAATAAACTGGAATAAAGTCACTGACACTGATATGGAGCCACTAAATATCTTATGTCTTAAGTCTTTATCTTGTGTCAATGTTATAGAAAATGATTCAGTGTTGACGGATGCTATACTGATCAACATGGACCATCCCCTGGACTAGGCTTTTGAACAACAGACAGCAGTCAGTGGACGTCTCAGATCAGTGAGCTGCAGGACAGAACGACAGAACTAACTAACTCAGGAAAACAAAACTTTTGATTGATCCAGTGCCGTCGATTTTTTTTGTAGGAAGTAAATAATACTAAGATTAACAGAGTAATTTAATCTTTGTTTTTTGTTGAACTATTATATTGTTTTGTAATGCACACATTTTAAAGAAAGACTAAGTACCACCTTGAAAAAGCTAATGGTGCTCCAAATCAAGATAATAAAGATGAGATAATAAATTAAAAACAAATGAACAAATGTGCCCCTCTTTGCAAAAAGTTTGGACACCGCTGCCTTGGAGTCTTTAGTAAAAATCAAACTAAAAATCAAAGTAACTGACTCACACTGCAGCTGGCTTTTCTCACTTTTTAAAATTTGAATAAACTAAATAAAAGACTAATCCAATTCCCACAACTGTCATCACATGATTTAATTATGCTGTGACAGATTCACCACTGATTTAAAAAACTGCAGAAGGAGTAATGGCCTGTCACGCCTCATTAGAGCAAACATCTCTAAAGTGCTGGCTGTGCTTCATCACTTTAAAATTACACACACTGTACGTTGGGGATATTCCCAGTTAAAACCACACTGGTACCATTTCAAGGTTAGATGACACAGAAACATGATAAATCACCAAGAGTTCCTCTGGTCTGTTACCACACTCACGGACCAATCAGAGGCCAGGATGAGCTCGGAGCAGCGGCTGATTGGTCGGAGAGGCGTGCACTGATGCATTAGGACACAGTGAACAGTGTAGGGCTAACCTCTCTTTGTGGAAATGTCACTGAAACAAGGTGACACATGATTCGCTCTTCTTTGGGAGCGAGTCTCATTTCACAGCATTTTACACGGATCTGATAAAAAAAAGTACAGTACAAGGCTGTGAACTGAAAATGAATGGTACTCTAGCATTAAATAAAAGACACACTATAACATTTATGCACTCAAAGGTTAAGGCTTTCATTCACACAATACAACACTAATGTATTATAGACACATTTATTATGTATAATGCTCACTTCAAATGCATATATTAGCATTGGATGTACAAATGATCCTGTGAGCTGGGATTTGTAAATTTGAGTGCAATGAAACGTTTCTTTTTTCCCCCTAATATATTCATGCTGCCTGTTCCTGTGGTGTCTTCTGTTCGCTCTTAATTTGCTCCTGAACAGTACAATGGTTGGCAGGTTTGTGGAATGGAGAGTGTGCCAGAGGATGCAGCAATTTCCCGGGGAAGGACGAACCACTGGGAGCATGTATTCCTGTGCTTGTTGACTTTCAAATCAGTTAAAATGGGGATTATTTGGTACTGATTGTACTTGGAAAGATGTGTATATTGTCCATTTATGCAGTTGTTTGTCAAATGTTCAATATATTTATTTCTTTAAATGCTGACTGTAATAGGCATAAAGGTTATTCCACTATGTGACTGTGAAGAAGCTGCAGAGGGATACTTTTCCATTTGTAGAGAGGGTTTTGTTGAGTTTCTAGAGCTTCAAACAGAAATATGCACTTAAATAAGTTCTAGTTAATGTACATCTACATATATTTTCTATTTTCAGGTGAGACTTTGTTTTGTGTTGTGCTTTTTCTAATACTTTTCCTGACTTTTTTACAGTACTGGTCGCTGCTGGTGAGTCTGACCATCTCTCAAAACACAGCTATCAAGGTGTGCTCTCTTTTTAAACTTTTCTTGGGCATTTTGTAATGCATTTTTTGAGAACCCACCTTCCTTTAGACCCCCTCTTATGTCTGTTTTCCCCCATTCTCTGATACTCACTTTAAGCTTAACACGTTTTACTAAATTTAACTTAACTAATATGGCAATGCAGAATTTGATCTCAAACAAACTCTTTGAACATATGGATGACATACTGTACATTCACATCCATCCTCATCTACCGGAGAACCACTATTATACATGCTCTGCACAAATGGATTTTAAGAGTTTTCCATCTTCTTGAGTATTTTTTTTGCTAATTCTAGTGTAATCCGTTTAACATATTTAATCAGCTTTAGGAATTAAGATAAGTTTTCCACTTCATACATCCTTTCATCGTGTCATGCATCTTTCACACTAGGTTTTAAGTACCAATGCATTTGCTTATACTTTTTATCTTTATGGATTAATACATTAGAAAAACATACACTTTGAGGCCTCCTCTAACTTTGTCTAAGACCAAATCCAAACTCAATGGAGAGCAGACACCAATGTTTGTGATGGGACAGTTTTAGCTGACCGTCTGACCTTTTCACTTTGATAAGCTTCATTCACCATCTCACACTCGGACAGCTGAGATAAGAGTCTATTGTAGCTGTGTCTCACTGAAGGACACTGGACAATGACTCTCCTCAGACTCCGGACACACATTTCAGGAAATAATTACTGCTTAAATATAAACAGTAAGTTGTGGTTTAATACCACCTGGCCTTTCTGCCACTAAAGCCACATTTTCCTGAGCAGAATGGGTCAATACAATCATGGTTTGGTGCAGAAAACCCCTGAAGTGGCTTGTATTTTCACCTCGGAGTGAGCTGCATAGATACTGCACTGCATGTGTAGTGTTTCTATTTGTATATGAGATAAACTGTATTGAGTTTCCAAATTCAGGACGCAGGGACATCATTGGGTGTAGCTTTGCAAAAGGCTGGAGATATGTAGACTGGATCTTGTCAAAGAAAAAAAAAAAAAAAAAAAACCCTCCATTTTGCACATTTTTAGCCTTTTTTTTTTTTTTATGACTGTTTATTGCAAGACGTGACTTGTTTGAGAAAATTTCTATTCTGTGTTTCCCTTTCCTAGTGAGATTATCCATTGCCAAATCAATAAGCTGCAGTCTTTAGCTCAAAACAAATTGGCTTTCAGTCTAAAGTTCGCATCAAAAACTACTACAAAAAAGTACTTGTTTTGTGGCAGTAGCTCAAGACTCCATCTAGTGGTAGATAGCGTAATAACAGATGCTACCAGACTGCTGCAAACGCATTCACGTTTTGGCTAATACTGTTATTTCTAAAACACAAGGTGATTTCCTGATGTTTCAAAGTAAAGAGTCTGGATTGCCACTTTATGTATTCATCTTTATCCATGCTCATGTGTATCCATCCATGTTGTTACCTGACGTAGAGCGTTCGTTTCTGTGTGGAGCGTAGCGACGTGGAGCTGGAGCTAATGCTGCTGGTCATCATCTGCTCCCTCAGGTCATGGATCTTAGCCTCGAACCGACTGTACTCTGTCAACGACAAACACACGGCACAAAACACATCAGTTAGTGGACTTCAGTGGACATCAGCTAATCTCAAACACTCAACACAAGATTATCTGGTGTCAATAAATCAATATCAACTATGTACTTTCAGAAGTGGTGCTGTATTCACGTTCGCCTCAGATGGATCCCAGTTTATGAGTTGGGAATTTGCTTTTAACTTGAAAAGTCAAAAGATTTTCCTTGCTGTTGACAGACTGACCTGTTCATTTGTTAGTTAAGTCATTTATCACTGTTTGGCACAATTAGTTCGGTTTAAAACGAGCTCTCCTTTTATTGTCGGTGCAGAATGCAAACAGATACTCAAATGTACCATTATGTACCTGACAAAAGCCACATACTAGATGTGTGATAAGATCTCGCGCGATTAAAACATTAAAAGATTTCTCGTCCAAGGGAAAAGCTGTGTGGTGATATCAGCTGAAATCAGTATTCAAGATGCCTCTGCAACTTTTAAATTATCTGTGTGGCAACATTTTGTCAATTTACTGTGAGACGTGACACTAGTTGCAGGTTTATTTTAGCTACAATGCATGATTATGTGGAAAATATTACTTGTTTTTCTTCCATGTTCAAAAACAACCAGGAAAACACATTTAGCCCTAATGATGGGTTTTTCTGATTAAGGCTCTCTATCTTATTAAAAACACAGCAACGCTCACAAAGACAGAGCTCTGAGCCATCATTTCAGAGTCTGTTTGATGTGAATATTAACTGCTCTTACATCAGACTTGTTTCACACAAATACAGACACATTACAACAGGATTACACTCAAAACTAGATTGTATAGATACAAGTGTTTCCTTTTTTATGCAGCAATAACCTGGGCTTTTGCTTAATTTTTCTCTCATTAAAAATTCATTTGAACAACTTATTAGTAATTCATTATTCATTTTGGTGTAAACATTGACGTTAGAGATACTTAACCTACAGCCTAAATGAGAAAGTGAAAAGTATGTTCTGTTTATGTATGTGCACAAGGTTTTTAATGGCTTTCCTGTTCATAGTCAGTGATTTGATTAAATAATTGATCGAACGACTTCAGCAACGAGGGAGGAAACAATGCTGTTAAATGTAATTGCTCAATAAATGTTAATTAAACACAACATAATTAAACAAGAGTACCCTGTTCCCTCCTGCCCAGCGAGGGGCTCACTTACTCAAGTCTGTTTCCAGTTTAGACCATACAAACGTGGATTATTTTTAATAAAGAAACATCATGAAGGATATAAACAACACTTTGCACACATAGCTAAACAAATTTTATGTAAATATAGCTCATTTAAGCCAATGTAGAACTTTCTGCATTCAGTTCAGTTTATTTAGTTTTTTTGGTTTTGAAAGTAAAATTGACAACAATACAATACTTTCGCTAAATCGGAAGCATAGACAAAAAGGGTTTAGGCTGAAGTAAAAACTTATTGTGCCTACACTTACATTAAGACTGATGTGTTTTGTGTGAAATACACAAACATTAATGATATGGTGTTGCAGTTCCACTCAGTAGGGTGCTATATATACTGTGCTTCCTGAACTCTGTCCTCTAGGGATTCTCGATATAATCTCTCCAACATAACATTGGTTTTGCATATACAGATATAATGCCTATGTGTATGTTGTTTTGAACTGTTTGAGTAGATCCTCCTTCTGTGTTTCTCCCTGAGGTTTCTTTTATTTCCACATCTGTTTTTGTTGTTGTTGTTGTTGTTGTTGTTTTCTTCGCCCTGATGGAGGGTCTGAGGACAGGGATGTTGTCTGGTAGAGTCTGTGAAGCCCTTTGATGCAGCTGTTGTTGTCACATTGGACTATTCAAAAATAAATGTCTTGTCTTGTCTATAGAGGACATAACCTCTCTTTATACAGAGAGAGTCCTGTGTGGCAAAAGAACTTGATCATAATTGTTTGTTTGTAGCATAACATTAGTGAATATAAAATTCACCATTGGTTAGATGGAGCCATTTCACTATCTTTCTTTTAATTTAAAAAACATAACTGAAAATCATGAATTGTTCAAGGCATTACTTGTTTAATTATAGGGATTACTACTTTTTTCTTGCACAAATCTTTTCCAAACCTTGCTAATAAAGAATAAAATGTCCAAGGCACTCTGATAGTTGTCTTAGCACTTGTATACCAAGTGTAAAGCAAAGGTTTAAGAGAAATTAAATTAAAAAGAGTTCTGAGATAAAACACTATGCTCAATGGTTACGACTTGCAGTTATTAAGGTTGATGTTTAATTTTAGTTGCACTAATGCAATTTTTTTTAGGTTTAACACGTGCACTTCACCCTCCATTGAAATGGTCCACTCAACTTTAATTATTATATTTTATGGAAACATTGCTGAGATCCGAACCTGATGTTTACAGTCATATCCAACAAAATAAACTATTAATTTTTATTGTGTAAAAATCGGTTATATTTGGTAACGACCTGTGCTTATGCTCCAACTCCCTGAAACAATCCCCTTTATTTCACTGAATCACAAGCAGTAAATCATGAGAGCGATCAATCGTCAGAGCAGCTATGAGCTCAGTATCTGCCTCTTCTTCAGCTCCAACAATAACAGGCACAAACGCTTGTTTTAAAGCAGGCCGGCCGCTT
Organism: Rhyacichthys aspro; assembly: GCA_036850595.1. Taxonomy (NCBI): domain Eukaryota; kingdom Metazoa; phylum Chordata; class Actinopteri; order Gobiiformes; family Rhyacichthyidae; genus Rhyacichthys; species Rhyacichthys aspro. The sequence goes on from CM072151.1 coordinate 5,837,006, forward strand.
TCACAAGAGGCTGTTAAAATGTCACTGTGCCTCTTTAATTATAAATGAATGCAGTTTATGGAAATGCACTGAGGACAACAACAACAACAGGCTAAATGTTCATATCTAAGTACTTCCTCCTGATGCTTATTACATAAAACAAACCAATGCTACGTGTTTGGTCTGATTTGGGACGAGAGCAGATGTTTTTGCCTGAAAAAAAGCTTAATCCAATATTTCACACCTGACCTTTCATGAACTGAACAGGAAAGTCCAGGCTGCTGTGGAAGTGCCTGAAGGCTAACTGCTGTTTGTTAAACTGCTTGGTGGTATTAGATTGAAATTAGCAACAGATTTTGAGTAGCAATGTTTCGTGTTCAGTAAACTTTCCTTGCTGTTTTCTGACCAGTGTGTTACGACTAATCTGACCTACTTGATAGAACGTATACATATAGTAAATATCCAACATGTTCTCATTCACAAACTGCCTCATTCTAAATACCTCCAAAACTTAATAGTAATTGAGTTTAGACACAATACACTCCCAATTTAAACTGAACCATCAGTGGAGAAGGTATAAACAAGCTGGACAACAGCTGGACTCCATAATATTGCGGAAGTGGGCAGTAGGTTCTAAGAAAGCTAAGATCTTTTAATGCAAACAATAAACTGTTGTTTAGCAGATGTTTTATCAGCAGTAATGGCTAAATCTGTTTAAGTCATAGAGAGGGCTGGTTCAACTATAGGTATTAGTTTGGAGACTCTGGTTGAGGACGTGGAGATACACAACGGGATAGATGCTATACTGAACAACATGGACCACCCCCTGCATTCAACTTTTGAACAACAGAGAGAAGCCAGAGGACGTCTGAGATCAGTGAGCTGCAGGACAGAACAACAACTGCAATAAGACTGTTCAATCAATCATTCTGTGGAAGATGAAACCTGAATCAAGTCATTTGAAGAGAACTATACACTCAATTTCCTCGTGGGGATTAATAAAATGATTTGGGAATGGAGCGTCAATGACAAACAAGTTCACACTAGACAGAATAAAGCTATTATTACCTGACAGACACAGCCTACATAACTTAATCTAGAGCTTATTTTTTCTTTTTTCTTATAAAAAGCTGTTCAAACTTTGAAATGACCATATTCTGCAGTGTTTGTTTACACTGCAGTCGTCTTCATCAATGATCTACATTTGAAAATATGTCTAAATATGATGTTTATTTTGTTTTTGTCAGGTATGGCTGCTTTATGAGGATTTTTTTCTGAACTGACGGTTGAGGCAGTGAATGGGACATAAAACCCAGGATTTACTTTTAAGACCATTGCTCACTAAAGTTAAAACTAGTTTACTGTCATTTAAAGGATTTTAGAAAGCTTTATTAACAGGAAGTGGTGAAGATTTGAAAATAAAAGCATTTTAGTTCAGTACAGAGAGAAAATTTTAACATTTGATTTGAGTGGATTTGGTAAAATGTGTTCTACAAAGCTACAAAAACAGCTAGTCTCAAACAGCACACACATCTTCTTTGGCACGTTCAGTCTCTATATCACACTGACATATCACTTGACCATTTTCCAGGTTCAAGGACGAGCCACTGGCCAGTTTCTGTCCAGTTTAAACCCGATATGTTGACAGCTCAAGGTTAAGGCTATGACACTCATCTTTCTAAGAAAAACATTTACAGTCTGTGCTGACTCTTGGCTCTAATAGCTCATAAACAGATTAACATTTTTCTGTTTTACAAGACACACATGAAGTGGCCCCGGTTTGATACTCAGTTTGGGCCATTAGGGATTGATGACTAACATTTATCTTCCATCCTGGGCTGTTTTATTTTCGTCCCAACAATCCCATCAGTGACATCCATCTTGTCCTCCACTGAAGCTGTAGGCACCCTCTATTGATGAGTCCTGACTGAAACCACAACCTTTATATACAGAGACCAAAAAGATCGAACCATTTAGGGCCACTGTCTTGGTTGCTTTCGAAAATAGTTGACAAATATGTAAATAAAAGTAAATATTAGGGAACGATCCAAGATCTACGGTCTCTTAGTGTGAACACAATTGTGGTTTTTGTGATGTTTCAAAGGTTTATCCCACATTTTATTGATATGATGAAGAAAAAATGGAAACACATAAGGAATGCATCGGAAAACATCAGAGTTTCTGAGACTACAGTATCCTGCAATTTCTGTCTGAAGTGTCTTTTTCCGTTTGGCGTTTAGAATAAAGCCTGGTGCAGCTTCAGAGCCTTAAACGGAAAAACAAAAAAACTTTTCTGCCAAAACGTTTAAAATCAGGATTACCGAGAAGGGAGCAGAAGTTCTTATCACATGCTACAATAAAGACTTCAGCAACAATATAAGAAAAACATCCACATCAAAATCTGCTATGTCTTTACATAAAGGTTTTCTTTTTTTAGATGTGATTTATGATAATAGTAACTATAAATACACGAGTCAATGGTCCATACATTTACAATTGAGAGCAATGTTTGAAATCATTGCCAGTGATTTTTCTCCATCACTGCTTATGCTTCCACTCATTAAGCCAAAGACAGGGAAGAGCCAAGGCGTTACTGCTGCATCGATGAAGACGACCGACACTGTTTGAGAGCTCAAGAACAACATCATCTGTGAAGTATATTTCACAACAAAACCAGATTCTTGATCTAAACAAACATCACTACATAAAGTAGCACCAATGTGGCAATAGCCCGTATTTGGTTAAATCATACTCATTTTGCCAAACTGCTAATTACCTAGTAATACAAATTTCATGTTAAAGGAAATGTACTGTTCAACACTAACCTGTAATCAATTGCCTAAATATTGTCTGTAGTGTTTGAGAGGTGTACACTAGGTAGTATTTTTTTTACAGCAAAATCAGCCCTTAAAGTGAAAAATGTTATTGAACCTGAGCTATGAGGTATTACTGCATAGAAGCTTTAATAATGGATAAATGCAAAGCCTGGGTATAAGTTTATAGCATCAAACAAAAGGGTCTTTAATGCAAAGCCAGGACTTAAGAGAAACCGTTTCAATCTACACACAAATCCACTGTGTAGCATCACAACAAAAGAAGTCCCTGAACTGAAGGGCAATAGAGAAACCATTCAGCACTACTACTACAAAGATATCCACTCTTTAGCATCACTTATAAACAAATGAAGTGGCTGAAGCGAAGACTGAGGCTACTTAAATCAAGGTCGTAAATGAGTGAATCTTCTGTTTACTCACCTGCTGCTGAGAAAAACACAGCCTAATTCAGCAATAAAACGCTGATTTTAAAATGTGAAAGAAGAGCTAAGCAAGTGAGAAGCGTGGATTTTGTGTAGAGCGACAGAATAACGAGCGAAAATCAGAGTCTGGTGGAGAGATGCTGTAGAGACGACAGATGCTCACTCCTGCCCGTCTCTGTCTCCAGCACAGTGAGCAGTGAGAGCTCCGCCGCTGCGCTGACTGCTCCTCCCCCTCCTCTCTCTCTCAAACACAAGCGCTGTTTCCTCCGGTCACTCGCGCAGGAAGACGGTGAGTGCCAGGGTTTTCTGCCCTACTTTAACCCAGGAGTCAGCGCCGTACTCGAGCCACATGCAAAAGATAGGCTGATCATTTTTATACGGGTACCTTTCCTCAATTTATAAATGACTTCTTGGTCCTGTTTTGGATTAATTAAATGTGACAAATGCAAACAAAAGGCTAATTTCTCTGCTATTTAAAGGTGCATTGTGTAAAAGTGTTGTAGTATGTAATGAAACAAAATGTAACACATCAGTCAGAACTACATAAATTCAATAAAATCACTTCATAAGGACACTCTTTGCATTTCTTGGGAAACAAACACATCTAAAGCTCTATAGAACCTGAATTTTAGATCCATTATCCATCATCCATAAATGAATTGATTCAGTTCAAGACACTGTCAGGAGACGCTCGTGGTGTGAGCTGAAGCCTCGTACTCTCTACAACTGTTTGTTCTTCATTGTGTGCTTATGTTGCACATGTTTAAATAAATGTATTTCATTATTATTGCATTAATCAGGAGTCAGCTTATTTGTCTGTTAGCGTCGAGTTTGTTCGTTCACGCTAAGTAAGCGTCATCTGGACAATTCCAGGCAAGTATGAACAAAAATAATGTACACATTCACCGGATTTAAACTGCATGTGTCAAACCAGGGAAGAGTCCAGGGGAATAACCCTGATTTAATCCACAAAGCATGTGTAAAAAGGGCTCAATAGTGTATTCAGCGACATTGGCAGTATTGTCCAATCACATTGGGGCTATATACACAAACCCACTGCTTACAACACCATGGAGTGTGTCGTTTTAAAGTGCAACTTTTTTGTCTGTTGTGTGGTTTGGTCAAGTGTTAAAAATCTAATTGAAAAAACAGACCAGTATTGCAGTTTTAGTCTGAACTAAGTAGTGTTTTAGTGAATGGATTTGACCAGCTTAACAACAACAAAAGAAACAAACAAAAAGTCAGCTAAAAGCCCCTGAACACTCAACTAAACACAAAGACAATCACCAAATTGAGGGAAAAAACAATGGCAAAAGCTTTCCTTCAGTAAATAACACTCACATCAGATAAATTGCTGAGGTTAGGACCTTGAGTGCCCACTGTTGCATTCAACCCTGAGAAAACTATACTTAGCACTTACAGAGAAAAACATTTCACTTGGATTGTTGAAAAATGGGTAAAAAAAAACAAAAGTGTTTTGATGGAAAGGCAGTGAAGCCAAGCAGACATGCACCATCTGGATTTATCAACAAAAGCATTAGAAACGGCTCAGGATGATTATCTGTCTCTGTCTCATTCTTTATCTTCAGTTTGTGTTTTCAAATATTTTGAATTGGCCAGCCATAGACAATCATTTCAGCAAGTCAAAAGGGTTTGGCATCCCTTACCTTTGCACCAATTTTCACTTGATTTCAAGGCTATCAAGGCTACCTGACGGCAATAAGCAAAACAAAACCAGTTGCAGCCAAATGAACAAAACTGGAATCAAAAGAAAGTATTTCAAGTCTTCCTGCTACTTTAACCCAAATGCAGCATTAAAATATCTGATTAGTTAAAAATTACCACAACACAAACACAACACTCAAATCAAGAAACAATAGAGACAGGCTGCCATTACACTGTAGTTTTATCAAAACCTACATTATTCTGATTTGGGATCTTTTCTAAACACCTTTAGGCCCTTTACTGATCAACACAGAAGTAATAATTCACATTCCTAAAGCGGAAAAAGAGAGTCCAGAAGATTTAAAATGAAGATAAAAGCTTAACTTAATAAACAGGGATATGGTTGTCATTTGAATTTCAATTTGACCAAAAACAGAGAAAAAAGGGTGATTCTTATACTTTTTTTCCATCACAGTAAAAGTAGAATTCACATCAAGCTCCAATATTTAATAATTTAGTTGTTTAATATTTAACACAGGCACTAAAATGAAAATGGAGAGGCATCACAGCTGTCACGCACAAGTCAGCGGGGTGGTATTTTCCAGAAATGGCTTGCGGGATGGTCATACTGGCTTCCTGTTACTTTGTGATGTAGATAAGTAACAAGAAAGAGTGTTTAAGGAGGACACGAGAACCAATGGAAAAAGATGTGATACTCAACATTTGCTGCGGTCGACCAATCACAAGAGAATGACTCATTTGACCAATCAGAGTGAATGTGGTTCAGAGGGAGGGACACAAAAAGAAAACTTTGCTGAAACAAAACCAGACATTTTTTCCCCATTTGCCTTCATACCTTATGCACTATCGATGCCTTTACTGCCTTGAGGTCGAAAGGGCAAAAGTACGGAGAGACTTGGATTTAACAGGGAGGAGGAGGAGGAGGACATGGCTGTGGTGCGGGATACATTAAACAGACTAAATATGTGGATGTTATTAATAATGAAGTACTGTAAGTTAATATATAATGTAAACTACAAATTAATCACTTGACAAAACCATGTAAATAGTGAATCTGCTGAGTTTTTAGAGCTATAAAATCCACAATTGCAAATATTTCATTAACACATTGGATTTTTTTTTTTTTTTCAAGATGACCTTGGACTATAATTTGGATAAGGCAATATTTGTAATAAACCTGGGCTGTTGTGGAAATTAGATGAAGGTCAACAATTTTTCAGTTCTTGCTAAGAGCGGAAAGAGTAAAATCTGACAGGTTATGGGCTGCTTTAATGAAAATATATAGGTGTCTCGGCTTAAAAGGGTTAGGGAGGTCTTTTGTTGATGACTCCTTGCAGCGTCTTGAAACACGGAAATGAGCAGAATTGCCCCTGATCTAACTGTGTCTGTCACCACAAATCACTTTAACGCCGCGTTATCGGATAAACCCGGGGGTGGGCGGGGACAGGGAGCAGATAACAAGATGCAGAAGATACACGGAGGAAGAGGCCGGTTGGAGGATGAGCGCTGACAAAGACTAATGGCTGTAGCATCTTCTCTCACTGCTGCGGTCCCTCGAGGAGCATTGTTTCAGAGCTTTAACGGCTTCAGTGCAGGTTTGAGCAATGCACCAATATTTATTCTCCTCACTTCTGCTGGGATTAGGATTTACATAAAGGCTTCTCTTTCTCACACAAGCCTTAAATAAATGAGCGACAATGAAATGAACACAGCATAAACAAAACAAAAGAGAAAGAGACGCACTTAAAGTGTAATACCAAAGACAACCACTAGTTCCTGGCTCTAAAACACTCATTCAATTACAATCGTTTTTGTTTTTTTGTTTTTTTATATTTTTGCATATTAAATATAGATATATAAAATTAGATACCAATCACGATGTGTAATATGAGTTCTTGAGTTTGCCTGTATTTCTTAATTAAGGGGACTTTAACACCTGCACTGTTTGGTCCGGACTTTCTGACTTTTGGATTTCCCGTTTGGTTTGAACTAATTGTCAGGTGTGAAAGCGACAGCGGGTAGTGTTACATGGTCCCTGTTCAACTAAATAAACTAAAAACAAAACTTTATAATTCTTCCCTGGTATCTCTTACAATGGGCTTGGCTCTGGTCTCAGTCATGACTTGGTCTCAGTTATTGTGGTCCGTCTTTATTGTTCCTTTTAAAATTTGTATTTGAGGCTCATATTAAAAGCTCAAAAATAATGCATCAACCACAAATACAGTCACATCTGGTTGAAAATAAAAACAACCCAAAACGTCATAAATCGGTGGCTGACATTACATTAGCTGCGTCCACTTCTATCAAATCTAAAATGACATCTGTGCTTGTGCAAACCTTTAGACTCTTATTGCTCTTCCCTTCTGTCCCCAGTGAACGGTCCTACCCTCCGTGTAGGTGTAGTCAATATCTCCCGCTCTAAAAATAGCCCCAGCAGAAAGAGCTCATTTATAATTGATATAAGGCCCGCAGTCATCTATTTCGGTATCGACGAAGTGATCGGGTTTCAAATGGAGATGAAAGAGGGAGGGTTTTAGGAGAAGTTAGGGATTTTAAAAGAGGAGAGAATGGGTTTATTTCTAGGAACTAATAAGGCTCTGTTTGACAGCGACGAGGCAACATGCTGCAAATCCCAGAGCAGTGGCTTCCTGTAACCGGTGTCGGCAAATCCCCGAATCGCACTCAGGAGATGAGTCACAACGTCACACAGAGAATATACTGACAGCAAGAATCAGAAGTGATGACGACGACTGTATCTGACTATTACTGTTGAATATTTGATCACTTTAAATATTGATAACCTTTCTGTCACCAAAATATCTCCAAATAGCTCTAATTTTGTATGTATTCTTTTTCTCCAGTAATTGAAACCAGAGCGAAGTTGACAGTGTGAGTCAAAGTATATATATAAAAAAAACAGTCTTGGTTACACTAAATCTGTTACTGAACTGTGATTGTGTGACAGACAGTGACTGACTCCTCACCGAAAATTAAAATCAATCGTTTTAAAGATGTGGGTATTTTTACAGTGTGCGCATTTAATTATTTTTAATGAAAATCCTGTATCATATGTGTTTTACATTCATGTTTAAAAGATAGAAATAGTATTTATGAGTCTTTCAGTGACTAATGCTGATGTCGACCCCAGGCTCCAAAGCGAGTCCTGGGAATCAGGAACTAATGCAGTGATGCAGATCACTGTTAAAGGTCACTGCTGCTGCTTTTTGTTTCTACAAAACTACTAGTCTCTGGGGAAATTTACTCTGCTACAAGAAAAACATATGACAATAGACCAGTCAAAAGTATCAATAAACCACAATAAAAACAACAAAAAACTATTGGAAATGGATATGGTTTTTGAATATTTTGCTTTTGCAGTGCTATAGACTTGTTCTGACTCTTTTAAAAAAAATATTTTCCAGGACATTGTCTAGACTTTTTTCTTAATTATTCACAATAACTTATTAGAGTTGTATCCCTTTGTTTTTTTCATTATACACAATCAACTTCTAAAGGTATTACTGACACGCAAAACACTCCAAAAACTACAGCTGCAAGGTCAAAACTCAAATTGCAGCTTCAAGGGATTATTAATAATATTTATCTTTATCTGTCTAATCTAATTTCTCAGTCTCTAAGCTAAGTTTCTTGCTGAATAAATATCGCCTCCATAAGGATCTTTGGGAGGTGCTCCAAACAAAAAGTCTCCTTTGGCGAAACTCATCAGAATCTGAGGAGGAACACATTTAGGATCTGCAGGTTTGGACTAAAATAGACCAAGAGTGAGAAAAGCCAGAGCAGCGTGAAGACTCCAGTCTACAAACTCTCCATCTGCTGCTGTCGCTTTAAATAAACTGCCCACATTCACATCCAGCCATGGGATCTATATCTGCTGAGTCACACTTAATCCGGTGAAGGCAGAGAGGAAGGTTTGTGTGCGTTTTGGTTTTTTTTTGCACATCACACTTTGTTATCTGCAGTTTTCCTCAATTTGCACACATTTTGTTCTAAAAGCCTCCCCAAATATACTCAAAGCCAGAGAAGCTAAAGCTATAGCCACCGTGCACTAATGCATTTGTATTTTACTGTATCCACATTAGTGTTTTAGAAAAGATAACCTTTTATGCCTTCTGCTGTGAGTGTTTGTATCTGTCTACATTAAACCAACACAAGAAGTTTTAAATCTAAATCTCAGTCTGCAATATTTTAGTTAAAATATTTGGCATCCTACAGTAAATCTGAACATAAAATAAAAAGGTTCCTTTAGAGGCTATGTCAGGCCCATTACTTCTTGAAAAAACTGTTACTTCTGTTTGACTCTGGTCTAAACTTATATAGTTTGGAGACTTCAGGGTGCTGGCAGGTTGGTCTTTTGTTGGAAGAATTCTAAAAGCAAGTACTTTTCGGCTGTCCTTTCCTGATGCAACCCTCTCCATTTACCTGCGATTAGAACCGGCACAGAGACTGTGTCAGGAGCTTTTATTTTGGTAAGAACACTAAAACACAATATTAAAGCACAAAATAAGATGTAAAAAATCCTCAATGTAGCACACAAGAAGGCGCTGATTCAGTCTTTGTTTGATGTGTAACATATGTTTGGTATATGGCGCTGTGTCAGTAAACTAGGGAATAAGTATTAATCCACCTATCCATAAGTATCCTACACAACTTGCTGCAGACATCTACTTTTGAGTGTGCATTAAGAAAAGACTTGTGTCCTCTCAACACGAGATATGCAGATCATTTTTTGGCAGGAAGTGTGTGTGTGAAACAGTGGGGACTGCTGCTGGTCGCCACGGGAAAGGGGCACATAGTGCTAAATCGACAGAAGGTGGACGGTCACGTGACTCTAGTGGGGGCTTGTGGCAGAATCACAACATAAACAGAGCTTTTGTATAAACATACGGTTTTAGTAACGAAGGAAGAATCCACAATCTACAAAAAAAAGGAAATAATTCATGTATTGTTTCACGTCCTTATTATCAAACTCTTTTCATTCCTCCCATCTTCTGTTACGGGCTAAAGGCTAAAAAGACGATATACATATATCTAAAGTTTATCTATATCAACAGGAAAGCAAGCTAAATATGTTCATGTGGGCTAAAAACATTAAAACACAACTAAAATCAAACAAGGCTGTGGAGGTTTCATGCTTTTGGTATTTGCATTTTAAATTTTGGCAACAAGCTTAATAAGAAGAGGTGCAAAAGTTAAAGGAATAATGCTAAATGGAAAGCATCCTATAGATTACATGAGATTAACTTACTGTGTCACATTAAATGTCTAGCATTAGTGGCAATAAAGAGTAAGTGTCTGTAGGTGGCAGCACTGCTCTTCTTTTGAAATATCTTGAAAGGTTCAGCGTTGAAATTAAGAGACACATGTTTTAAAATGTAAGGTGGAGCTATTACATGCTATTTGTTGTTGAGTTGCCCTTTTTTTCTCATATGAAAAATAAAACCTCAAATTCCACAACAAATCAGCTTCATAAGTTTAAATGTGAGATCTAAACTTTACCCAGGCTGGAGTTATCTCTGTGAAACGGGCTGTAGTCTCTGATCCTGGACTGATTATACAGTCTGAATGTAAGTGCAGTGTGTTTTTAGGTTTGTACTCACCCTCTGGTCTGTACTGCGCTACTATTGTAACTGTGTGTCCTGCGTTCTTCAGAGCTGCAGCCGCCTGCTCGTGTGTGGCGCTCGACAGATCCACTCCATTCACCTGAAGAAACAACATGTCATAAATACACTGTAGCGTGAGTGTAAAAACGATGGTCTGAGTCAGTCTACAGCGGACGTCACTGAAATTTTGTTAGAGCACAAACAATGGCGTCTTTTATTAAATATTTAGTTTTAAGTATTATAAATTTGGTGACCATGATCTAATCCATCAGTTTAATGGTGGTGCTGTGGACGTACCGACAGGATGCGGTCTCCTTTGCGCAGCTCTCCACAGAGATCAGCTGGACCCCCGGCCAAAATGAAGGAGATGAATATGCCTTCTCCATCCTCTCCTCCGACAATGTTAAAGCCCAGACCCGTGGACCCCCGCTGTAGCACCACCCGCCTCGGCTCTCTGAGAAGGGAAAAAGACAAAACAACACTTAAAAATAAGATGTTAAAAAATGACATGTATCTAGTCTTGTGTTTCTTCCACAGATCTAATTTACTCAAATAAACTAGAAATGCATTAACCATGCTGTCCAGTAGATGGTGCCACACCGTTTCCATAGTTTTCTTTTTCTTGGTGACTAGACCATTGCTGTGTTACGGACTTCCACTGTCAGGTGTGGCTGATTGACTCTTTTGACTCAAAGACAATAAAAACCTAAAAGGTTCTGTCAAAACTATTTAAATTGTGTATAATCCCATCAAAACATCCTGTAAAAAAAATGACATTTAAAGCTCCCTAGAACCCAGTGGGGCAAGTTTAATGCCATTCCCATCCGGGAGGTTGGAGGTTTGATACCCATTCCCCCCAGTTCATACTGTAGTTGTGTCCTTGGGCAAAACACTTCTGTCTGTGGCACTGGTGTATGAAAGTATTAGTGTGAATTGGTGAATTGAGACTTTCACTTTTTTGAAAGAAGGCTTGAGATATTTATGAACTAAATCGAACTGAATAATTTTTCTCAAGTGAAATCACCATAAGAACTATTTACACTGGGATTGTTTATAGAAGTATGTGTGGGCTGTGGAATTAGAATCTGCAACTACCCACCCCACCTTTAAAAAGCTTTACAAAAATAAACAACTTGCCTAACAAAAATGGTAGCCTAACAAAAAAAAAAAAACAAAGAGACGATGGAGAGCAGTTTTCATTCAGGGAAACAAGCAACAAATAAAAGAATCCAAGAAAGATTAGATTTTCAATAGAAAAACCTGTTCTTCATTTATCTAGAGACCTTTTATTAAACGACAGACTCGTGGGAAAACAAAGGAGATGGATTTCATTGAGAGGAAAGAGCAGCAGACGTCAAAAAGCCAAGTCAGAGGCTTATCAGATTTATCATAATCAAAGTGCAGCGATTGGACAGAGGTTTGATGACGAAACATGTGAGGCATATTCTGGTAACCGTGGTGATGCCAGACGAGCACCAAGGGTCGTGAGAGGACGTAATCCCTCCATTAAAGTAGATTACAGACAGTGGAGTAGTCGTGCGATTGTGATCTGAGTTTACACGGCAGTCAACATTCAAGAGGCCATCTGCGTTCTGCTGTTGAACTGCAGTGTGTTTCACTCTAGAGGAGCGAGTCTGGGGTCGTCCCGCAGCAGAAGGGGATCAACGGGGAGTGAAATATGGCGTTTGTTAGGGTCGCGACCAGAAAACAGGAAAACCATGCGCTTTCAAAGAAAAACAGGGCATTGTCTGCAGCAGAAGGCACAAAATATGAACTGGACTGTGCATGACACGCCGCACATCTGTCTCATTCTCAGTCCTTTATTTGTCTGCCTCCAACAAAAGAACTATTAAAACAATGTGTAAAGGACACCTTGCACCTTTCATCCATTTTTTTGCCCAGTAATAATAACCTCACAGTTAATATTGTCAGTTTATGTCTGTTTCCTATTAGCTATAGACTGACAGACACGCGGACAGTGATGCAGTTCCAACTTATTTTGCAGTAATTGAATTTTCTGAGATTACACTTTTTATTTGTTGCACATTGTCTGTATGCAAAGAGAAGGGATTGACGATAAGCTATAGAACTGAAAATATGAAGAGTAATATCGGACTATATAAGGCTGCTCAATATATTGCATATTTATCAGGTCTGACAATATCATCAACTGCATGATCTAGATTGACCAGACCAAGTGGAGGCTAGTGTTTAGCTTTGTATTTTTATAAACTAGTTCAATATTTACTGAGGAAAGTCAATTCAAATATCAATAAGTCTCATTGTTATTGCATGTTTTCCTCATAATGTGCAGCCATTAAACTATATATATTATATTATACTATATTACACTAAATCAAGGACTAACCAAGCACTAAACTAAGAGTAAACAGAAGAGAAAAATTATACTGTAGTGTGATTAAAATCTCATCTCTGGCTATTACCCAGTTCAACGCGTAGTGATATAACCTATAGTTTACCTGGAGATGTCCTCGTCTGCGGCCATGGTGCGAGGCAGTGGTGAGTACCGGGGCGTTGTCAAAGGGGCGGGGCTTACAGACTGGCTGCCGCTCATATACGGGCTAACGTGGTTGTCCTGATGCGGCGAATAAGCTGCAACACACGCAAAATATATGGCTTAGTTCAGTGACTGATGCACTTCCTGTGTACGTCTGTTGTTGGGGTAACATCAAAAACAACCAAACTAAATAAATTCTGCTTACTCTAAAAGCTAAATAAGTACCATGACATTTAGCTTAAGATACAACCAATTCAAATTCTTGCTCAAAATCTACCTTTAATTGATAAATCCTCGTCATTGCATATATTAACATACTTAAAGTGTGTGGCATGGCTTATTGCCGTTGGTATCACTCACAGTTGGTGACGTCCGGCGGAGGGAAGTTGTCGTTAATGAACAGTGACGTGTGTTTGGAAACTCTGAGGTAAACCACGTCTGGAGTGGACTTCAGCGCCGCCACTGCCTCTTCATGAGTCACCTCCTCCAAACAGGACCCATTCACCTGCAGAAACAGGCAGAGAATAGAGGAATATATCATACAACAAGGACAAATACAGTTTGTGTGAAAAAGTCCTCTGATTTGCCCATGTCTTTGAACCCTCCCCATCTGTCCTTATGGTCCACTGAGTTGTTCAAAGGAACAAGTCAAATTTCTCACAGCTATAAGTTTGTCCCCTATCTGCAGCCGTCCGTCTTTGTGAGCAGCTCCTCCCTCGATGATCTTTGTCACATAGATGCTGTTGTCACCAGGAACATGCTGGTTTCCCACTCCTCCCGCGATACTGAAGCCCAAACCTGAGGAAAACATACTTCTGTTACCACTGGAAAAAACTGGAAATCTTATTGCTTGTGCTTCATAAAAAACAAAAACAAAAAAAAAACCCAGAAAGTTTTTATATGCAGCATCCTCTTACCTTTTGGTCCTTTGACCAGTTTGATGTCCATGACTCTCTCAGAGAGGCTGCGTCTTCGGCGAATGCAGAGTCGGACCAGGCCCCCCGCCTCCTTTAGAGCCTCCACTGCCCCGCTGTGGGTCACCTCCCTGACGTCAGTGTCGTTGACTCGCACTATACAGTCGTTCACTCTGCACAGGTCAACACAAACAATACATGAAATTATACAGGAAAAAGTAAAAGTATCTACGTAACTCAGGTTGAGTTTGTTTTTTACCGTAGCCGTCCATTCTGTGCAGCCGCTCCTCCGGGGATGATCTTGGTGATGAAGATGGAGGGGTCCTCTCCGATGTGAGGGTTATCTGTTCCTCCAGCGATACTGAACCCCAGGCCAGAGTTACCCTGCACAGGCACAATGAAGATCAACTCAATATACAAAACTAAAGGAAAGGTTTTTGGAGAAAATTACACAAAAAGAAGAACTTCCTAATGGACATGATGGAATAGTGTATGTCATTTTATTTTGAGAAATTAAACACAAAACAACAGAAAAATGATATTGCATAAGTTTAACTGTGTCACTGAGGATAAAAAGGGGTTATGTTACAGTTTTGTTGAGGCTATGGGTACAAAGTGTAACATTTTAAAAGTGGCTAATAATTTTCTATGGCAGTGTCAACAATGATGTTGCACATGAACATTAATTTATATATTGGACACATTTTTCAAGAACAACCATCAAATCAAATATGCATTATTATCACAAAGAGAAATTTGGCCTAGGGAAACTGCTAAGCAACTGCAGAAAAGTGCAAAACTTTAGACATGACACATCACAAATACATGAAATACTTTATAAGATACTTACTAATTTTCTTGAGTCTGTAAATCATGTACATTATTTGCTATAATGTCATGCTAGTTATACCTTATTATACCATATACTATTATGTAATGCTTTTATTTATTAGCTTTTTCTCTTCTAGGCAGGAGATAATATAAAATATATGAAGTTTGTAGAATTCATTCATCATTACTTGAACTGTTATTATTACTTAATTCACCACTTAACATCTTAAATTTAACCACATCTATAAAATACAAGAGTATAGCTGGGTTTTAGTGGTAAAGTGTGAGGCAGTGAGTGCGTGTGTCCCGAGTGCGTTAGAGCGGAGCCAGTGGAGCAGACAGAACCAGGTCAGAGGAGAAAAGACACTAAAGACAGTTGTGGATAGAGCCTGGGGTCAGAGCAGCGCTACACGAGGAGAATAATAGACGGGAAACGCTGAGCGAGAGGGGCAATAAAACCGGGTCAGACATGGACCGATGTGGCACTGAGGACACCAAGATGAAGAAAAAAACACAAGTCCAAAGGGGAGATTATTACAAGTCAATGGAGTTTAGTAAATTTAACACAATAAAGATGCATTCTGGTTGGCATTTATTAAGACGTTTTGGTTAGATTTTGTTCTGTGTTTTCAAAACCATTCGCTTGCTGTCACTTCCATTAATTCTTGTTCCTGTTTGTACACCTGCCCAGAGAAGATAAACTGAGCCCAGACCACTACTGTCCCTCAAATTCTGATTAACAAGCCTGAGTATTAATAACTTCTAAACAATAAAATATTATAAGATGGAAATGAAAAAAAAAATCTAGTTTGGAGATATTTGGAGAGGTATAAAAGGTCAAGAAAATATCACAATATACCAGCTTGCTGTCTGGATAACCCTTTTATAGTTCTGTCACTAAGAGGATTATTTATTATGTGTAGCTTTGACATATTATTCTGTTATTCAAAACCAAATGACTCAAGAAAGAGGGCTATAATTTCTTACCCGCTCCAGAGTGATTTCTTCATACTCATAGTCTGCTTCTGTTCCATTTACCTGGAATAAAATAAATAAATCAGAAAACAGTGAGAGAACATCCTAAATGTTTGGGTCCTGATTTAGTGGTAGACAGGAAATATGTTATATATAATGAATCCATGAAAATATTTGTATTAATGCATAATAAAGCAGCACTTATTGGCTTAATTCTAACCCCCAACTCACATTCAGTGACACAGTTGCTTTAATAACTACACACTATTGAACTATAGTAAAGCATAAATAAATTATATGTAATTAATGATAAATTAATTAATAAACAATTTAGAGAGTTGAGTTATCATTTGTATGTGTAACTAAGCGTGGTGCTAAAGCATTTATACTAGTGTTTGTAACTTAATGTCGCAAAAAGGCTGATGAATTAAGGAGATACAAATACATAAAGCTTAATAGCGTCAAGTTATTATGAAGTGTTACTAATATATACTAAAAGTGTAACACTGTGTTATGATTTGAGAGGGTAATATGTCCCATCACACAAAACATTATAATAAAATACTGGTCGCAATCTCAGGGGATATTTTTTTCTTTTTCTTGCCAAAGAACCATCGTAATTACTCTAAATGTTTGAATCATTTGTATGTATTTAACTGGACAGTGTACATTTCACTGCATTTATTAACTCTAGTTTAATGATAAATGTGCCCAATTACTTTTTCAGTGACACATTTCACCGACTGTCTTTTTCTCTATTTCAGAACCAATTCACTGATAACCCTGGCCACATGTGATCATTTATGAATGACGCACAGGGATTAAGATCTTAATGATGATGTGGCTGTGATGTCATGCGTAAGCACTGACGTCGCTGAGAGGCTTAGACTAAACTCACTGTAGCTGCATTCGTTTACATTGACATCGGTTCAATTCAGTTGGACACAGGCTTTTTTTTTATCAGACTCTGACCGCAGCAGTTTTACTTGAGCAGACTAATGCTAACCTAATGAGCTCAGAGACACGGTGCAACAAAATGTGAAAATGTTATATTGTGTAATAAATTCCAGAGTGGGTCAGTGGTCCCCAAAGGCCTGTCCTAATCCCGCAGCTCTAATCTGTGTCTCAGATTATTTCAGATTGGAGTTTGTCACATATTACTACCTCACATATGGAGACTGTGCTGGATTAAAAAGAGCAAACTCTCATGGTTTATGTTAAAATGTTAAAATCATAAATATAGTCTAAAATCGCAGCTCTCTGTAGTTAATGTAATCACCTTGACAACATGCTCTCTCCACCTTTGTTTGTTTGTGAGACTTATAACCAGGGACGGGATACTTTCAAAATGTATTCCACCACAATTAAGTAAATGTTATTAATTACATAATCCAAGGGCCAGATTACATTTGATTAGTTCTGTTGACCTTCTGCTGTATTAAACAAAAATAAACTGGTTGCTGTGAAAACTGCAAATCATAGGGTTACCATGGCAACCGAGAAAAACCTCAGGGAAGTAAATTTTAAGTCTTTATTGTAGTGACTAAATCAAAGCTCACATCTTTTTAACCGTGTCTTCTCCAAGGCTCTGTATTGTTACTATTGTAAATACATCTTTATTTAATGTCCTTGTTTCCCATTATATTTGCAAGTGTCAGATTAATATATGTAGAATATTAAACATAATGGGACATAAAGATGCATTCATTATCATTTTTTGAGCCAAATAGAAACTGCTTTTATTTTATTTTTTTACATATATATGTAATTTGTCAGTGACACTACAGTTAACATACCTTCAGTTCAGCTTTCATGAATATGTGGATTATCTTAGACCTAAAGATGTTTGAATTAAATTAAATTGGATGTAAGGGCTGCAGCATCAGTCACAGTCATGTAAGTCATCCGGTTTTACTGACTTTAAGACTTTTTATGGAGCATACTGCCCAGATGGGTAGGTATAAGCTAGTACTACAGTCTATGTCTGCTGAACTGTGGTATATGCTGTTTTATCACAAAATGTATTGTCTATTTAAACTAAACATAACTGTATTCTGACTACTTTTTTCAGTTCAATAGTGTGATCCTTTTTTTATATTCTGATAAAAAAATCCTGTTACATGCACAGCCTATGTCAGCTTGCGTAATGAACTAAGCAAACTCACAGAAATGTGTCTACTTACTTCCAGTGAACTACAACTCTTTTGGACGAATGGTGTGGCAGTTATGACTGTGTTTTAGGTTTGACGATGAAGCAGCCATTTAATTATTACTTATTTAAACAACACAATGCTGTTTTCGATGGATAAAATTGTCTTAAGAAACACTAGCATGCTCTAAAAAGCACTTTTGTCACCCAATATTGCCAAAAAAAACAAAAAAACAAAATACACATCCCTTTGAATCAAACTGTGGCGCAATAAAATGTTGAAATCAGTGAAACCTGTAGAAGTCCTGAGACGGTATCTTTATACATTTTCGTGCCATTTGTCTTTTATGATGCCAAAAGGGAACTTCAAATATGGAAGGTCATAATGTTATCAAAATATTACACATAGAGATCTCATAGTGAAGCTCTATTAGCAATCATCTTAATGTTTATCAGTGCATATAGCTGCAGATACAAAGTGGAATAAAAATAAGAAGCTGTACTCACGTATGGAGGTGTGTCTGCGCTGTCGGTGTTGACCACCACGGGAGGAGGGTTCGCCTGCAGGAAAAACAGAAGAAGAAAGTTTAGTTAAATGGGCTTTAAATGTTAAAGGAGTAGGTGTGCAGCTGTAAGACTTACTCGTCTCATGTTCTGGTACAGCATGTCGAGTGCAGCTGCTAAAGATTACCACAATAGACCGACAAACGCTAACGCAGCATGACATACTGCACAGGCCTCAGAGTGGACAGGTCTCCTAGCATCCTAGCAACTACGATACGAGCTCAGGGTTTTGACTTACACTTAGCAACACTGAATTAAATGACTGAAAAACTAAACCACTTTCACTTCATGACTTGATTTAAAGTCTTGAGACCCCTTGCTTTGCTTGACCTACTGCACTGAGCGAGGAGAGGACATTTGCAAAATATAGCAACAACAACAGCACAAATCCTAACAGTGTGTTACAAAATGCAAAGACCAAAACCCCAACACTGCCTTAATCAATTATTTGCTATTGTTCGTTTTAAACTGCATCACAAAAACAGCACAAGTACAATTACATCAAAACTATATAGGTAGGTAGTACAAAAATTCAACATCAAAAAACTATCCAAAAAACAGTTCTCTGTTCGATCTAAATGAAGCAATACTGTAGAGTGAATACAGTGAATTCAAAGGTGAAAAACTCATATTCCTATGCATAACCTTCAGTTTTGGACAACACCAAAACAACACCAAAGAACACCAAAATAACAATGCACAGCACCTGGACTGCTAACCACAAAATACCATATATATGAAGAATTTATAGAAATTTATAAGCAAACTACACTTGGCATCATTTTTGTGAAATAGTTGACCAAAAATAAAGCTTAGTCAAATGTATTATCTCTAAAATATTGTTTAAAATCAAGCTAAACAAAGCTGTGTGTTCGAGACAACTCTTGATTAATTGTCATTTTTTAATGCAATACTACCAGCATTTTCCATTAATTTCTCATCTCTGAGTCACTTATCTTTGAAAAAGTGCAATTTTCACTACAGTCGATCGTATATAGCATTGGTTCTCTCCTCCAAACAAATCAATCCACAAAATGCATCCGAGCTCGTCTGAAAATCTGGACCGTCCCGACCAAAAGCACAGTTGGTGTCAGTGGTGTTGTGATGAAAAGGCTTCTATCCCTGTGCGGTTAATCTTTCTCATCCGTCGCCTCTTTCACAGCTGTCCGTCACTCTGGCCCTGGATCTGACTGGTCGTTTGATCCCACATGGGACGGCACCACGAGGGGATCAGGGAGATTAAGAATCGATGTGGGTGGAGTCACATCTGATGGATAAACCCCTCCACCACCTCCACCCCCAAAACACAAACAAGCAACGCTCACTTTACAGGATTTATACTCATTAAATGCAGCAGACTCATTTACGAATGGAGACTCAAAGAAACTTGCCTTGTTACCGTCCATTTTTTTATGCACGTGAAAAAAACAAGACCATACGACGTCATCTAGGCTTTATTATAAAGGATTTTAATAGATGAGAATTTTCAGTCCTGAACGGGAGTTTTGGCCAATCACAACTCACTTCAGGAAAAAGTAGTGCTCCCACTGGTCGACACTGATGTCAATGCTGTGTCAATGATGTGAATACATCTTTTTACAGAGACACAGCACAAAAAAGAAAAACATGAACAGAGGAATGGGAGGCAACATGAAACAGGAACTAATACTGGCTTCAATCACATAATGTTTAATGAGGAGGAGATAATTGCTGTTTGATGCTGAAGTAAGAGCTGAAAGTTTATGGTAAGCTCTAAACTTCAGTTTGATGTAATGTATTAGCAAATGCCACTTCAATGTGTCGCGATTTCAATAAATTCCTGTTACAAAGGCATCATAAAAAGCTGTTAAAATAGAAGAAATCTTTGAATTTAATGAGTTAAAGCTACATACTCAAAGACCGGCACAACCCACCACTTGAGAATGTTCTAATTTCTGATCTTTACAATGTAAAACAAACAGCACTAAACTAAGAAGACTTAGATAGCGTGTCCAGGTCCATCAAAATTTGTTGGAGTAACAGTGGACAAGAAATTAAACTGGGCTATAGAAGTTTTGAAACTAAATGACAAATTAAATAATATTATAGTTATCTACCTACTTTAATAACAGTAATACAGTCTGTACTGCCACATGGTCCTCATATCTTAGCTTCCATTACTGCTGCTCTCATTTGCCATTTTACTTCAAATATAAAGCAACACTGAAGCAACATTTTGAATGGTCATAAAAAAAAAAAGAATGACACCTGCTCTTTCTTGTGTCTCGTACGCCACTGTATAATAAAGTCATTGTTTCTAAATGCCAAATGAGGACAGAAATAGAAAGTCATCTATGCTATTTTGAAATGGATTTAGACTAAAACCAACTTTACACTAAAAGAGAATGTCCTCCTGTACGAACCAGACGTGTGTCACAGATACACTCATCCATTAGAGACAATCCATCGACTCTCCACAGCTGCCGTTATGTAACATCTGTGTGTAAGAGAGACGGGGTAAGGCCAAAAGTACAAATGTGCAAATATCAACAAGCGACAGCTCACACCGTGTCCAGATGAGACCACACCGACTCTATAAAACTGATTGTTTGTTATGTAAGGCTTTATACAGCCATGTGCTTTCAGAGTCTAGAGCAGCAGCACTGTTATTTCTAAATTAAATACATGAACAGCAAAATATTATGAAAACTGTATGGACCAACTTTAATATAAATGTAAGTGCATAAAACAATGTCCTATTTTTAGTGCAGTATTTAATTAGTCTGACAGTCATGTGTAATCAACAAATCAGATAATCAAAAAGAGCAAGCATTTAATTAAATCAATGCAAATGGGCCAATTATAATCATGATCCTGATAAAGCTAATTAGATACGGTACCTGCCCGAAAACAGACACACAGTTACTTTTTCACTGTAGCTCATTCTTCATTCTTAAATGTAAAGCTGTAGAGACCAAAATCTAAGGTTTATATAAAATTCATATCAATCTGATAAACTATTACCTGCCATTAAACTGCTGACTTTGGTAACATCAAATATGTATCTACACAAAGCCTCGGAGCTTTTACACCTGTGCTGTTTGGTCTGAACTTCTGACTTTCCCTTTTGCTCTGGACCAATTGTCACAAAGGACCAGATAAAACATATCCCTCTTAGCTCCACCCCCCAAAAACAAAACAGAACTTGTAATGACAGTATTTCTGATCATTTGCATGTCTGTTCCCCAAATCTCATCCTCAGTGCCTTCTTGACTGTGTAAACCTACCTGAATTTGAGCGTGTATGGGTGCAAAGTGATGTAACAGTGACATATGAGGCATTTCTGAGTGGGACGTCCAGATGTAAGTATCATTAGGCCACGGTTTACTCCCTCCTTTCCCTTTGGCTTTACTCTTTGAGGGGCTCTTCTTAATACTATCCTTCACATTTGGACATTTGCCCCTGTTCATGTGGGCCAGGTGAGTCGGCAGCGTGCTGTAGCCGTATCCCGCCAGCGCCGAGCACAGGGGCAGTTGGGGCGAGTGAAAAGGGTGGATGGACAACGACTGGGAGGCGTGGGGCAGTTGTGAAGGCGGCCCGGGACAGTGGTGATGGTGGTAATGCTGAAAAAGCCCTGATTGGACGCTGGGGGAATGGATCTGGGGCTGGTGTAGCATCTGATTGGTCGTGGAGTGGATCATGTGACCAGGAGAAGATGGACATTGCTGCTGTAGCTGGTGGTGACTCGGCGATAAGTGAATTTGATGATGACTCTGCGATAAATGAAGTTGATGATGACTCGGCGAATGTAGGAGAGTATTCGGCGATGGTGGTGAGAGTTGGTAGGACGGCGTCGCTATGTGGTAATAACTTGGAGACGGAGAAGGTAGCAAAGGTTTCGGTGAATGGCATCGATGTTTGGGCGAATGTTTCTTTGGGGAATGCAGAGGAGAGGGCTGGTGGTTTGGAGTTAGTAGATTCTGCTGATGTTTCGAGTAGTGACTTTTGTTGGATTTAGACTTGGATTTGCTGGATTTACCTTTAGAGGAGCCGCTGCTGGGCTTTTTGGGACTGCAGCAGAACTCGTGGCTGTGGAAATAGGTGGTCATAGTGCTAGAAAAACGGCAACAAGTCGACCATTAATTCTACTTTATCTCAGTTTTCCTGGATATAACATGCCACTTTTGAACAACACATACTTGAATTTACGAGACAGAATGAAGACCGGGTCTGGGTTTGTGAACTGTTCAAATCCAAGTTTGATTTTCCGGGGGACCTTTGTGGACTCGTTCACTTTGTCGGTGGATGTTTGTTTTTATGTTACGTTCATTTTTTCATTTTCCTCATTACTTGGCCTCCATTACATATTGAAATGTCCTCACAAGTTGTATTTATTGGTTGTAGAAAACATGCAACTTGCCCTTTAGTTTCACCATGTATCCTCAGCACGACTTATTGTTCATTTAAGGCCCATTTTTCATAAGCCAGTTTAAAATGACATTTTCTGTTTTTTTTTCAGTTCTTTGGTTGACAAAGTTCATATAGCTAAAAGTTGTTGTTGTTTTTTTTTTTTTTTAAGTCTTCTAAACTAGTCTTAATCAACTACAGCACAAACTGAGTATTGCCTTTTCTATTGTAGCTTCTAAAACTTTGAGCTGAAGTGACACTAAAACAAGTGGTAAGCAAGGTTTTGCTCACAAAGTCCATTCGACTCAATAATTTTGTCATAACTATGTTATTTAGCATTTTTTCCAGTCCACCAGTTTTACCACAGTTTTACAAGTACAAGCCAAATTTGTTAGTCCAGCAATCTCCACTCTTTGTTATCAATCCTCGTCATTTTTCAGCTTTTGCTTAATTTTTAACCACAGAAAATCTTGAAATGTAATAAATTCCCACTGGATTTATTCCAAATATATTCCAAGTTTAAAATGTTGGTCCTTCTGACAGAACTGTGAGAAACATTTCAGACCAAAATGTACAAGAAAGGCTCGTCCCGTTGTTCCTGTCTTGTCTCCTTTATTCTGCGTCGTCTGAGCGATGTATCCCTTTCGTCTACGGCAATGACAAAAGTGGCTCCTCCGATTCAGTTGTGTCCAAATAATGTAGGTCAAGCCTTTTCAGAGCAGCACAGCCTCTCTCTTATCCAGGCTTTTTATTCGTTTGTCTCAATATGTCAAGAAATATTAGACAAATGAATCACTCCATTGCTTCCATCCATTTCCTCTTTGTCAACTCAGCAATGATCTTCAGCAATAAGCAATCCGTTTTCTTCACTTAAGCAATATCTTCTCAGCTTTCTTCCCGAAGGAGCGTTCTGACCCTTTTAGTGTTTCTCACGGTTAAAGGGTCAGATGCACAAGAAAAGGTGCCAAACGAAGGAGGTAGCCTTTATATTTTTCCTGGAATAAAAGATTTGTGTTGCAAGAAAAAGACTTGGTTGATCATTAGACTTCAACCACAGGGATGCAAATTCAGAGCTATTTTCTCAAAGATTTTGTATTTTGTCCCATTTCTAAAAGTTCTTCAGTGTCACTTTTTTAGCTTTGCTTGTTATCCTATCCAAAACATGTATCACTCAATATGGATTTTTTTCTCCAAAAATGCTGATGCTGCCCAAATTTAGCATCCATTCAATCGAAAAAGACAGCAATTTCCCTTGAGCCTAGGTCCTTTTGGAGTTTACGTGATTAAAATATGCGCTCCTAGGATAGGGATATGTTGAGCTGGAAGATATTTCCTACTCCGTCTATTCTTCTTCTTCTTCTTTCCTGAAAAATCCTGTGCTGTTATATTACACAAAAAAACATTTCCGTCCAAGTTTTAGCAACGATATCCAGTTGCATATGTCAGAAATAGAGCTGAATTTGTTCTTCATTCATCGTTCCTTATTGTGTCTTAATTTTCACTTGACTTGCAGTAAAGGTGCCTCAAACAATTCATCCAAAAAGTTTGCTTATTAGTCTTTTTCTTCATCATAAAGAAATGCTGAAAATACTGTCCTTTGTCTTCAGATATTCCTCACGAAGTCTTCCTTTAGCTTCTTGTTCGTTCCTTGTTTAATGCCCCGTTGAATTTCCCCGTCTCAGTCCCCCTCTCTCTCTCTTAGACTGCAGCCTATTAGAGTCGTCCCTGTGCCCTGCTGCACATGACAGCAGCCAGGCATGACTAATCGATGGCTGAGCTGGGACAGTAAAGGGTATATGATCTCGTACCATTTTGAACCAGGTACAAGGGTAATCTGTATTAAAAAGCTGGAATTGTAATGACAAATGCTATAGGACAGTCTTCAAAGCCTAGTTAGTGGTAGTAGCAATTTAGTTTTCCTACTGTCCCTTTGACCAACCAGTTCTTATAAATGTATTAACCTGTGGAGAATGCATCAAAAGCATAGAAAAGACAGTTGAGGGTAAATGTGTGTCAGCTCGAATGCAGAGCTCTGATTGGTTGAGGCAGTCTCTTATATCAACCTTTGTCTTGTTCTTCTAAAGCGTCTCGAGGCAGGACGGGTCAGCTGCGATGCTCTGTGGCCTACTTCTATATGAACAAGTCTCTTTCTGTCCCATTTCGTCTAAGATTATAAATCTAGTGGAATCTATAACTTTAGGCTTATTGTATGATCTTATGTCATTTTCCCTTTTAAATGTTATTGGTTTGTGGGGATGCAACTGACAGCGATTAAAACTACAGTCCGGCCTAGACAGTATTTTTATTAATATAATTATTCTGATTGAAAACCTGTTTTTCTTCAAATGCAGTCATAAATATCTCGTTTGGTTTTGTATCACTGCTATCCCTGCCTGGAGATTTCATTATACAACTGTTCCTGGGTATCTCTTCTTGTCTGGTCTTGGTCTTTCTTGCCTGCTGTCTCCAAAGATCTAAAAGATTAGTATGATCTTAAACACAACCATATCAACATTTCCACCACCAGACTTCTTTTAAAAACAAATTTTTCTCCAAAATATAATCAATAACATGTTGGGACATTGTTTACACAGCCAGAAATACCTGCCCTATGCCTAAATTAATTTGTTATGTAGGCAGATAAACAAAATACGGGAATTTAATTTTGCTTTCTGTTCCCCCACACGGCCACAGTCCCTCTAGCGCTGAGTTAGTCCAGGATTCATTTAGCGCTACATTGCTAACAGCCTTTTATTCATGCTGTACTCACAGAGCCATTAGCCTGCAGCGCTAGCAGCACTTTAGAAAGGGAACACTCACATAGACTCACTAACAGCCGCCTCTCAGCACTTCTGTCATTTCTGAGTTTCTGAATATGTCTCATTTGTGTGTTTCTTGATGGTTTAAGGCCAGTGGTAACATAAATCAGCTGACATTTTAAATCTTTACCTGGGGCCATGTCTTTGGATGTATGTATATGTACAATATATGTACAATACAATTCTAGCTTTAGTTTTTTTCTCTTTTTCACAATAGACACTTTTACAATAAAGTGGATCTAAGAGACACACACCCACTGAAAAAAGCAACAAAAGCATCAGTCTTTTCTATTTATGTATATAAGTGCATAAGTTAAAGAGTGAATATTCTACTGATGGACCCATGCTGGCTGTATTAGGTGGACCATGACGCCATATGCATGTATTACTGCATGTATTTAAATAATGTTTCAAATGTTTAGACAATTTTAATGGATAAAAATGCATGTTACCGTAACATTGATTTTGTGCAAGATCTCAGTTTCATAGTCTTTAATGAGGAAGCACAGGTTGTAAATCAATCCAAGTATAACTCTGGGTCCTCCATGTGACGTTCTCATGTCTAACAAGAGAGTTTTAGCTTATAGCCTTCAGTTGGTGTGACTTAAATGTATTGAGAGGCTAAATATCAGGCCACTCAGTAATGTTCTCAATGCACTCACTAACAGCATACACACAGTCAGTCGATTGCCATTTGCCAGAATCATCCTGTTTTGCCTGAATTTACTATATTTGGTGACTAAATTCCTTTAGTTCATTAAAAATACATTGCAGTTTGCCAAACTTTCCCCATGTCCATCATGGAAGTCATGTTGCCTTTATAAATGGCAGTTAGCAAGAGCCAGAGGTCTTTTGTCATTTTCATAGCTGATCCCAAATTTAAAAAGATCGTTTTCGTTCTAAAATCTGCTTCTTGGACAGTGTCTTTTGATTCCTTCATTCCCAAGGCCCAAAGTATGTGATTTAAAAAAAAGTCTCAGATATATCAGAATACAGAGCAGATCCTGAAAAAGTCAATGTAAGGTTGAAACTGCAAGTAGCCCAGAAATAACTGAATATGTCGGTCTTTCGTTCTTATTAGAGTTCTTTCGTTTTACTTCTTGCTTGTTGTGATGCAAGGATTGATTTAAAGTGAAAAAATTTAGAAATTGTTTTATTTGTTTGCCTCATTGAGGTGAGGAAACATGACCACTGCAAAGAAGTCAATGAAGAGTCAGGTCCACTCTGTTTCATTTATATTTAACACCAATGCTGTATTCCAAAGTGTCCAGCAGATGACAGTGTAGTCCACATAACAATGGAGCTCTAATGAATGAACCCAGCTCTTCCACATCACTAGTGTCTCTGTAAGTGCATCTGTCAATAAAAGGAGCTCCTAAAATGTCTGGTACTATTCACAATTTAATAATGATTCAACATATAATGCCTCCAAATTAATTTTTGATGAATTGCTTGCAGAAGAAACATGTTCCACTCACACAAAAAGCTGTGTCTCTAATGATCCCAGTGAGGAACTTGTGACATTGATATCCTCATTATCAAACATCACACCAGAGCAGACATGACACTTACAGCTCAACAACATGGCAGAGTGAATCAAGACTCACATTCAGCTCAATAGACTCAAAAGACTGCCTCGATGAGATATGTGCTTTTACTAGAGAAAATAATGCTACAAATATTGTCAGTGGAAAAGGTTTGAAAGAGTAGGTTCTAAGTATATTATGAAGAAATCTTCAGAAACAGGACAGAAAAGAGGACCAGTCTCTACACATTAAGTCTTCCCAGTCTGTACATATTATTTCTTATAGATAATATAACCTTGACATAACAAAATATTCTGTCAAAACTATTGGGGACATGTCGAGAGATAATTGACAATTAATGAGAGATCACAACTAACCTTCAAGAATACAGAGAGATGTGGCTCAGTGGTAGGTCCCTATGCAGTCAGGTGAAACTACTCATTTTCAAAACACATTTTCCAAATTGTTGGTTGAGATCACTGTTAAATGCCGGCCATTTCAAACCTCAAAAACCACATTTGTGATGTATGTGCATTTTATGTGTCTAGTGTCATAATTCATTTTGATATTATGTGAAAAAGTGAATAACTAAAGATCCCCATAAAACGTTTGCTTCCACAATTTATTTTACCATGCGTTACATGCGTGCCCAGACGGTAAACAATGGAGAGACATGACAATGCTCCTGAAGCATATAAGCATAGTCTATTTGTGTCTGACAGTTTGTTTTAGGTGTTGGCTCCGTCTGGAAGATGCACTTCCTCCAAGATTTAATTAAGAACGGCTTTTAAATCCTACAGATGCAGCCGCTGGCAAAGAACGGGATGCAACACAAAATGCATTAACGTGAAGTCAGCATCAGGACGTCCAACGAACTGTCGGCTCATTAATTACTCTTTTTACAAAAGCAGACGACTGTTCATGAACTAGTTCTATCAGTGCTTTAAAGACTGTAAAAAGAAATTGAAATGAACAGCTTCACATCAACCATCACCCTCCACCATAATCTTTCTTCTCATGTGTGATTACTCCTGTTTTATTTCTCACTTATGTTAGTTAGTTAGTTAGTTAGCTTAACATAAAGCAATTTAGGCATAAAGCAATTTATGTTAAGCAAGAGATTACTTAATTGCGGTAGAGTTCTTTTCAAGACCACACAGACTGCGACCAGAGTGTATCTCCTAGACCAAGACTAGCAGGGTCCAGACTGAGTCAAGTCCAGTAGATGATACATTAGAAGAGATTCCAGTAATCCAGAGTCCAAGTCCAGTCTCAGACCAAGTCCAGACTCATGTAGAGATTAACCTGCAGTAGGCAGAGTTATATAAAAAAAAATAAGATAAAAAAAAAAAAGAGGGAAATCGAGAGTAAGACCATATAGATGATTGATTGTGAGTGGTAGAGCTGAGATACAGGCTTCATCCCACTCACAGAAAGTGACGCAGAACTGTCTTCTGTCGCTAAGATCCACTGCTCTGCTTCAAACCACGGTTAAAACCAGTGTCTATCTGTTGAACGTTTCCATTTAGAAAAACATTTGTAAAGCTTTTATATAGTCTGTGCCAGTCATTTTGGATAGTAATGTAATTTTTGCAACAGTACTCCTCCAAGCTGCTCGCTCTGCTGTTTGGTGGAGAGTATCTGTCCTTTTTTATGTTTTATTTTTTATAAACATCATAAAGGGTACACCTTTTATTTGTCTATAGAAAATTGAGAGTTCAGCCATGCTTGTTTTCCTTACATTGGGCAATGCTCTTTCACTTTCTTGTAGATTCATTGTACATACTCAACACAATTACTACACACCACTACTGTACAGGTCACCTAAAAGCCTGTGTGCCTCAGTGCTTATGTGCTGAGCTTCTGAAAGGGCTTGCTGGGTGTTTAGCCTGCCTTCCTGTGACATGATGAGGTAGAGAAGTGAATACATAGGCTTAGTTTTTTTCTAGTAGTGTCTTGACAACAGTAACATACACTTTAGATTTACATCACACTGCCCCATAAGGACGGCATACAGTCCAATGTCCAATAAATGAAGCAGAAGTTCCATTAGGTTTTGTTTCTTTCTCTCTCTTTTTTTTTTTTACTTTCCATAAAAACAAAAACTCACCAGAAGCAAGCAAAACTTTTTTGCTAAATTTTGAAAACCGGACAACAGACACTCTCCACCTGCTTGTCTTCTCTGTCCCTCATACAAATACACTACAACCTCTCTGTGCTCTCGATGATCAGCTCAACACCATCACCATGACAACAGATGATGCCGTCTGACTCTGAGGCTGATTGGTTGCTAGGGGCGACGACGTTCCAGGTTGTAAACATTCACATGCGTCTGTCCCCTCTAGAGTGAGCCAAATCCAGCAGAGAGTGCCACAAACAGCAACATTTCCTTCTCTGCTCATGTACAGACTCTTAAACTTACCGTGGATTCACATCTTTATATTATGTCTGGTTTGTACTTGTGTTTATTTAACTAAAAACAGTGGAAATAGACAACAAACTGAATCGCTTGAGCCTTCCTTGAGACATCCACAAGCACAAAACAACATAAATGGAATAACATAATGAAATAACAATGACATTTTGAAAAAGATGCCATGGAAAAAAGTTAGTAATGACAAAACACAATCAAGACAGAGAGGCATTTTGGTTTCTAATTGTATTTTGCTTAGAGTAGACTTCAATTACGATGGATAAAAGTAAAATTTAGGTTCATACA
This sequence comes from Rhyacichthys aspro, assembly GCA_036850595.1. Taxonomy (NCBI): domain Eukaryota; kingdom Metazoa; phylum Chordata; class Actinopteri; order Gobiiformes; family Rhyacichthyidae; genus Rhyacichthys; species Rhyacichthys aspro. Next base: position 5,866,949 of record CM072151.1, read on the forward strand.
GTGGTCAGTTCAAAGAAAGCATCAAGGTTTCAAAGAACAGCATATATTATTGGTATTGGTATTATAACCTCTCACGTCATAACGTCCTGTATCCTGGCAATTTCAAAAACAGGCCTGGGCAAATCTGCGTTGAACCATTCATTTGTTAAAGCACACATTACAGCAGCAGGCGACTGTGTGGGAGACTGCAGCAGAGGTTTGGAGGAAGAAGGAAGTACAAATTGGTTTTAAGCTGGGTTTTCTTTGTACTATTTTATCTCATGTTGCTGTCACAATTTACATTTTAAAGGAATTAAAGATCAGTATTCCTTGTTTGGGTAAATATATCTCCTAAATTATATTGCTCTTGTTCTTGTGGAGAAGATAATATGTAGTTTGAGTGTGCACTGTCTGTGGGAGGTGTGAAGATACAGAAATACACATTGCAAGCAGTGAATTACTGTGTCAGTATAGGTAAGATAGAAGGAGGCATTAGGTGTGACTTTTATGATTTAGGAAACAGCTGCACCTAAAGAAAAGCACTAAAACATATTATTATAAAGTTTATCAAAATAACTGTTACTATTAAACTTCATGCAGATTCTTTGATTATTTTATTTTATTTTTTATAAAAAATCTACAAAAAAATAGTTTGCTGGTTGCTACTGACTTAACTATAAAATCTTGCTTACTTGAAGACCCACCCCTAGAGGGGTGTGAATGAGTCTGAATAGTGGCAGAGACAGAAAGGATGTTTAGAGTCCCATGAGAAACACTTGAGTGGAAACTTTCACTGAGCGCCATCGTCGATAATGAGCTTCAGCAGAGCTGTGCACCGGACGAACACAAGATGGTTTTAGTCTTAATGGTTTTCAAATTAGCTAAAGATGAAAACTATAGTGATGCAAAAAATATGAATCTAATTAAAACAGGTTAGCATTGACTTTAAGAAAATGTTTACAGCAGTCCTAAATGTCAAACCACAGCAGCAGCTCCAAGAGGCCTTTGTAGTGGATTAAAGTGCTGCTGTAATGTGGGCTTCAAGGATACAGCTGCCATGTTATAGTTTATTTTGATCGCTGCAGGAATGACATATTTTTGTGGAAATAGGCCTTGACCTGGGCCAGAGGATCAAAAGCCTTGGTCCTGTTGCCTCTATAGTTTATTGATCAAATTGAACTCTGTCATAAATGTTTATTTTCTGACCTGCACAGGACTGGACTACCTGAAAAACTGTGTGTAGCTGACATACTCGCAAGGAAGAGAATAAAACAATTTAACAACAATTTTACTTATTCAAGCCATTAGATAATACATAAAATACTAATATTTTGCTTGTTTTTGAATGCTGAACCATTTTCAATTCCTTTATCTAGAACTTAAGCTTTTCCAGAGCAAGTTCTCTGTTAAGTTTCTTCAATGGCTGAACCAGCTTCGTGATACCAAAAACACAGGGCTTACTTCAAAGTCATCTTGATAACCCCCTAATCCAGTATCGTAGCATAGGGTCCAAATTAAACTGTACCTAAGGAGGCTGCAACAGATGTCAGAGGACTGTCACCAATGGACAAATTACAGAAGCTGTTTTGGTGCTGAGTGGTTCTTAATAAACCTGCTGCTGCTGATGTGCATGGGCAAAAAGCAGTGTGAACATGTAAAGTGATGAGGTTGTAACATGCCAGAGCTTCACTTCTCTTCTGTTTTAATGTGTACCGTATGTTGATAAAAAGCCCCCTCTGACATAAGCTCTCACATCTCTGTTCGTGTTCTAATCAATCACAGAGCCAGCCTCAGGACCTGTCTCCCTCTCTTTTCCTGTAGGTCCAACACTGTCCATTTCCTGTGGCTGCTAAAATGCTCTTTAGCGCTTTTAGGAGCTCCTTCTAAAGATCCAGGATGACTGGATGACTTTCATATCTCTGCTTTAGTGCTCATTAATTATACAAAGGAAGGGCGAGGGGTTCAGGAGAACACAGGATTCTGACATCAGAGAGTTTTATCGTTTATATGTGACTGGGGTGAAATATGAAAATAGTGAGAAGACTTGATGAGAGATGATGTTTTACTAAAAAAGTGAACTGAAAATAAGACAGACATCAGAGAAGCAGTACAGCACTAGGATTGATCACTTAATGGTTACAATAGGTACCTTTGACACTAGTTTTAAGTTTGACACATGATAAACTTACCCAAGATTTGATCCAAAGAGCTATGTCTGTGAGCTATGCCAGTTTGTTGACTACATTTTGGTGTTCCCTCTAGTACTTTCTCATCTACCTCTTGTTAATACAGTCCATAGATCTTCCACTTCACTGCCTCCTGTGTTTCCATTTGCACACTTTAGCTAATACTGCAGATAACACAGTCAACACAAACCATGACCTGCTTTACAGATTCTTAGTGTTTTTTACACTACCACAATTATAACACATAGGTGTACTCCTACCAGTAACTGCAGACAACTCTAACGGTTTGTGGTTTGATTTTGTGTTGAGAAAAAAAAAACCCCAATAACATACAACACACAATTGGTGCAGCTTCCATGAACTTATAGTGAACGATGTTGGGAATAAACCGGAAACAGTCACTAATGTTTATAATGTATTTAGTGTACGACTATACCTCCAGCCTCTTGCACTGCTATATTATATTTTTTCTTAATGCATCCTTAATAATTTTCTATAAAGGGACCCTCATGAATGCAGTTTCAGCTGTGAGCCTATATTTGTTTGTGTGTTTGGTGCTGTGTTTATAATGGCCTATCAGTCATCCACTAAGTGCTTTAGGCAGGAAGATGACAACACCTTGGGAAAACACGGCCGATGTGATTACTGCGGGAGAGGGGAGGGGGGTGAGTTAACTTTTTCCGTGCGCCGTGCTGTAAATCTGCAGCCTACTGTAAAAGGGCTGCAGAGATGAACCGCTCCACGTCCATTTGGGCTTGAGATCGATGGTGCTGTGAGTCTAATATAGAGATTACTGGATGTGTCACCCCTAAAAGGAGGAAATGCCTCATCACTGGTGTGTAATTTTTTTGAAAAAGCTGTTGCATTTTTAGACCCCAGGAATAAAAAAATGTGGCTAAAAAAATCACCAAACTAAACTTGAATTCCAGTTTTTATCCAGTTCTACTGCTAAACACATGCTTGTCAATAATGAATGCTTCTCAAAAGACTGCTCCTTTTATGCTCCTTTTCCATGATAGTGGTCTCCCCAAGATCCCATCTCTGTCAGCATCATGCCCCATTTTTGCTTAAAAAGATGAACCACTGTCCACTTTTTTGTTGCATCTAGACTTTCTGTAAAAAGACATTATGTACACCACTGAAGCTTTTGACACAGCGAGGCAAAAGTAATTTACAAAGCAGATAAAGCCCTGGGAGAAACTGAATTGAAAGAAACTGCATATGGCTAATAAGCATAAAAAGACACAAATGTGGTAAACAGAACATGCCGAGACTACAGTCATATCACACAAAAAGTGAGGATAAAAATTCAGATTGCAATCACAGGTGTATTTCCAAGTGCTTTTAGGATCACAGTTGGCTACAGCACAATCTCAGAGTCAGCAGACAATCACATCAGAGCACAGCAGTGGCTCCTAATGGACAGAAGGTCAGGCAAAAGAGAAGATACTATACCAAAAGACAAATAATTGACTTAGAAAAGACAATGAAGCAGACACTGGTTGATATAGAGTTGCCACTAAAACATACTGTACCTTGCCCCATGTGAGGGTTGAACTCACAACCTTTAGGATATGAGACTGCTGCACTGCCTTCTGCACTAACAAAGCTGCCGTCCATGTTTCTGTAGATACTTTCACACCTTTGGTTGAAGTAAGTAAAGCCTGTGTTATTCAACCTTTAAAGAAAGTCAGTATAGCGCCACTTTAAGGAACAGTTTGAAACTAACATACTGTGAAATTGTTTATAGTGCTGAAAATTAAAAGTACATTAGCGGCAAAACTGCTGCCTGAAATTAACTGCAGTCTCGCATAACAACCTTTTACACTGTGACCGAATTGTATCTACACGTTATTAGTAATTACTTCTTGAAGTATCTTGAAATGGAGCTGCTATATTAAGGTTTAACACAGATCTTTTATGAGAACTCTTGGGCACACATCAGCCATTATTGTATTGTAAATAATGCAAACTAGGCTAAACTACTATTATGTTTGTGTCTTGGTCAATATATAAAAAAATAGTGACTTTGTGTTAGTGATGACTGTATTTGTGAAAAGGGCAGCAACTATTTTCCTGACGTAGATGATGGCTGTCAATTTAAAACACATAATAGCTCCTATTATAATGATCTTTAGGTGCCATTAACCCACAGCCTTTGACAATAATGACAAATAATGACTGTGTAATTGTGATAATACTGAGATGTGACAGGCCCTCAAAACGTATGCTTCTGTCAATATGGATTACTAAGTTTAGATGCTTTAGGGCGAAGTGTGGGCGAGGCATTAATGAAAGAGAAAAACAAAAGGCCTTGAAATTGTTGTGAAAAAGCAATACTGGGGGAATAGGTCTAAGTGCAATAGGTTTTCAGTTAGAGCCAAGACTAAACCAGATGCTGCTTAAAATAATGAAAATCATAAATTCTACACATGTCTTAAATATATCCTGGTCTGAACTTGAGGGATGCGGTTAAATTGCCTTGTAGATCCATTTCCACTGGACTGTTGAGCTAAGCTGCGCCTTTGCCATAGCAACACACTCAGCTCGTCGAGCCTCGTACTCGATGCCAAGGCTCATTTCCATGACAACATTATCAGAAATCTGCTCCACAAACCGAGAGAGGGAGAGAGCTGCTTTTTAACTCCGCAGTTCGACCCCACCTGCTGCCTTCACTGTTTGGAAACTGAAACTAGAGTAAGCCTCGTGTCCTGATTTTTTTTCCACCTGCTGAGAACAGTCCAATTAGAAAGAGAGATAACTGTACTAAAGCCATAACATTTTCAAAGCTTGTTATTATTTGGCGAGTTATTAAGCTTTCTACAAACTTTAAATGTTGGATGCTAGCTTAAGTCCCACCTACCACCTTCAGTGCTTGGGTTTTTGGCCCAAACACTGAAACTAGAGTAAGTTTTGTCCTGAATTAGATGAAAAAAAATATAAAGCCTGGCTAATTTTAAATGCACAATAGATTTTTAAACAATTTATATATGACAGGACAATGTATAAAGCAATGTGTACACCGCAAAGTGAAATGGGTCTGAAAACTCCTTCCTTTCACCACACTTTCCACTAGAATTCCTGTACGGCCAATTGTAACTGTTTTTCAGAATTGTTGGAGGCTTTATGCAATGTTTCGTTTCTCTGATAGATTGCAGTTTTGTCCAGACACACTTCAGTACTGCCCCTGGAAATCAGACTCAAATCAAAGAGACCAGACTAATTCTTTGTATAGAAAAACAAGGATTAGGATTGCTGACAAAGATTAGACACAAAAACTCTCAAACTTATTGCAGATATATTCTTAAATAATCGACTTTTTAAATCTAGTATTTGATGGAGCAAGTAAAACACTGTGTTTCAATATTGGCATTGCTCTTGTACATTTATTCAACTGAAAACATAATTGCCAAAAAACAAATTGAGCTGAAACTGTAGTAGTTGTTTTGTACTGCGCCTTAAAACAATGGTAAAATTCACAAATTTCTAATGGTCAAACATGACTTCAGACTAAGGAAATATGGCATACAATGTGGACACTAGCGGCTGTTTGTCTAGCTTTTCACTAACACAATAATAAAATAAGATAAGCTTTACCAACTGTAATTTCAGTCTGGGTTGAAGCAATAAGAGCATTCTTGAGTGTCACAAGAGCGTCTTTTCTGTTTTGCAGGTTTCTCACAGAAGAAAAATTCAGACTGAACATCTATGACCCTGTGTAAAATTCTCTTAACATGCCCACTTGACAGAAGAACCCTAACCCAGACTGTCCAAGGACTGTCAAGGAGAAAAGAAAAATGTACTGTTTAACTGGTCTTTTACTTTTCTACAAACCTTGCATTAAGCTCCACCTGTTGCCTTCACTGTCTCTGTGTTTATGGCGGTGAAACTGAAACTAGAGTAAGCCCCATGTGCCGTACACTCACAGTCACACAAAAGCCCAGGTTACATTACACTCTTCCACCTGGATGTCTGCCCATTTAGGCAGGACACAATGCCATTTTACACAAATCCTGCCTTAGTGGTGATGAGGATACACCCCTGTATTCTGCCAACAAAACAATGACATTTGTATCATGGCAAATTTGTGACACTGAGTCTGCCATTTAAAATGTTTGGTTAGACAAACGTAAGAAAATATCTACTCTGGTATGAAACACAAGGCATAATTAAAGTACAAACTGAGCAATATTAGGAAGGCTGTTGTGAAAATACTCTCTGAGGCATCACGCACTGAGCAATAACACTCTTGATGTAATGCAACAAGAAAATCCCACATGACACAAAAGTCCCCCAAAATGCCCCCCATAAAGCAAAAGCAAAGCCGTCTGTATTCAAAGGTGAACATAATTGTTACTTGCCATAACATGCTCAATATTTTTCCACCACTCCACTGTAAAACTCCCTGTGTAATATATTAACATATTTCCATTGAGTCTTATATTGAGTATTATAGGGGATACTTGCAAAACAAAGCAGCGAATATCACTTTCTTTATTTTTAGTGTATATTTTAGTATCATTTGGTGTGGTTTTATTTAAGTGTTTTCTTCATTTCATTTTGAGACAATGAGGGCCAATATATTCTTGTGAAGTAACGACTGACATGGCTTTGAAATTACTCAGTCCCGTCGAACCTAATGGTGCTTTTACAAACAGCCTTGGTCTTCAGCAATGTGTTCTGACAACTGTTTTCGATTGATGTCTTGGACTACGCTCAAAGCTCTAGCCTTGTGCTACGCTGAGTTTGATTGACAGGTGTCTGTGCAGCTTTTAAGCCCCTCCCATTGTGCCGTCTTTGATCTCCCTGTAAAATGAATTACAAATGGTGTCCCTTTCTCCATCTGTAACTTAAACTTGCTCAGACTGCTGTGGTTGTTACCTGACTGGCCGTGATGCAGTCGGTGAAGGCGCTCCTCCGGGAGAAGAACATCAGCAGCTGTTGCCATCGTGATGAAGAGCTGGACGGCACTGACGAAGCCGGAGACGATGTGGATGGAGAGGACGTATGCGGGGGAGGTCCTAGTTCCTCTGAGGAGCCTCGTTTGGGCCCCAACTTCTGCTTGACCCCTGGGCCTGTCCCTTGACCCCCGGAGGTCCCGCCTACTCTCCCACTGCGGGGGTACAAGGTGTTGTTCCCGAAAATGTAGTTCATATCGACTGCTTTGCTTTGCCTACGCAGACGCTCTCATGTGTTGTATTCCTTACGTGGAAGATGCCATGTTTTTATTTTGGATGATTCAGTTCTTTCTATTTGTTACATAAACAATGCCATGCTCTTTGTTTTTATTTTGTTCTTTGTGATACTTACTCAGATGAAGTAATATTTGTTTTAATCCTTTGACCCAAGACAGATGTTTGCATTCCTTAAATTGACAATGTCAAGTTTTTAGCTTTTGCTTTACATTCATTCTTGCCTTGCCTTTTCTGTGCTGACAAATTCACATTACTCACTTTAATGCATGTCCTTTCTTACTTTGACCTACTCTTATAATTGACCATTTTTGCACTTGGACTTGAATACAAAGCTCCTTTTGACGTCATGTTTGCCCCATAAAATGTTTTGCTGAAAATGTTTTGTGCAAATGTTCTAGTTTTCTCAAACCTTAATCGATGATTTATGAGCAATTATCCAGATTGAGCTTCAAAAAGTCTTGGTAAAATCTTTTTTTGCTCCTGTGTTTAATCCATTTGTCTTCTTCTGAAATGAAGGCTCCAAAGATCACCCTAAGACGAAGTTAACTTATTAGGTAGGTAGGAGTGCTCCGATAATAAGTCCATCAATATGTCCAACTACCTACCGATCGATCCTTCTGCTGTCCGTCATCCCATTTTGTCTCTATCCGGGAGATAGGTCCAACAATACCTTCATCTCTTTGTGGAAGCCAACTCCGCAGTAGTTCCCTCTTGAAGTGGCCAAGGCAACAGGATGTAAGAATTGATTATTTTAGGAAGTTCACTTTGCCTGCCTCTTCATCCTCCCTCCATCCTTCGCTGCTCCATACAAGGCCAGTCAATCTATCCTCTGTCACGGCTCCCATAAGTTGAAAAGGCAGGATGGATGAGAGATGGTAAGGAGCAAGCCGGGAGCATCTGAAGTAGGTGGGTGCTGAGTTTAGACGGTTTGTTATTAGAAATCACATGTCTCCTGATTCCCCTCCTACATCGCTCAAGTCTACTACGTAAATCGAGCTTTCTTTTCCACCCACCCCCGTTTATTTTGTCTCTCCGTCTGTCTGTCTTATAGCAATTTCCAGTCTCGTATGGGAGCTGCAACCCGACGCCTCTGTCTCCCCCTGAGTGTGTGTCTCTTTCCCTCTGTCAGATATCATTACTGCTTCAATCCACGCCCCTTAATACGAGCCAACCAATCAGATAACACTATTCAGAGATGCCTGTTGTGAAAAAAAAAAAACAAGATGTGTAACAAAATCCAATGTTTCGGTGCAGCTTTGTTATTGACGTGCATTATTTGTGAAAGTTATTGTGTGAGATCTAATGTGTTTCCCGAGGCTGTTTCAAGACGCTGCTTAGCTCTCCCACTCGCTCAGAAACACAGGCGGAGAGCATGACTCTCCAGCAGAAAACAACAGGCTGTTGCTTGGCACCAGCTAAGATAAAAGAAAAAAGAAGGATGGAAAAACGATCAAGTAGAGATGCAGATTAGTAAGTGTCCTCAGCTTGTTCACGTGGAAAGGCAGAAATATAAACTGTAATATGGCAATCTTTAAATGTAATACAAATTGTAAAATATGACCACACAATGTGTTTTATATCTACATAACAGCTGTACAAATGATGGCTCTTAATAAAAATGGCTGGTGGAACTGATGTCAATGACAGGAGTTTTAAAACAAAAACAGCATACAATACAATTCTCTGACCATAAAAATGTGTATTATTATTACTTTTTTTTCTTTTTTGTTTTTGCATCCTTTGGCCTACACAAGTACATAAATAATGTGTTGGAGCTTTTAATTCACTCGAATGAATCTCTAAATGAGACTTAGTCCACTATCTTTGGGCCCTTATTCCACTTGAGGCCTTGCAGTTGCCTGGTTTGCCAACCCAAATATACCACCTCTGATCAGAAATCTCCATTTTACCTTTGTATGCTAAAACTGTGGAGGCTACATTCAAATATAAAACATAGGTCTGCATTGTGGACTGAACCTTATATATATATATACAATAAATAATCAGCCCATCTCTAAATCACTATATAACTTTGGTTTCTCCTTTTTTGAGGTAATTCAGAATTGTAGGTGTAAAACCAAGTATTGTTCCCAAAGAAGTGGTCTCAGTCCAGACTCGGGTTGGTCTCCAGAGTAAACCCAATACCCTTTTTGCCAATAACAGGAAGTCATGGATATAGAGATAAATTTGATTAATGTAAGCAGGTGGTTGGTGGTGACTTATCCCATTTTTATAATACAATTGTAATGTCCACTGAAAGGCAAATATTAAACTTGTGTGGCTACTTTTCTCCAAACAACAAAGCAATATCACAAACCGAATGTGTCAAAAATGCAAAAATCCTGTGTCACAGGATGTAATTTCATATTTGATGAAAGGTCTCTGGCAAAGGCAAAGCGATTCTGGTTATGGTGTGGTTATCAAAGCGTTGGCCACAGGTGGAGCTGGACCTGTCAAAGCTGCTTCCTGTGTTTCCTTGGGAACTGCTCCCATGGCAACAGCTTCCCACGTCCTGAAATACACCTAGTGCTGTCTGACTAATGTGTTGGTTCCCCCATCTGCTCATGCTTTTTAGGAACTCGGGATCATCAGAGCAGTGTGTAGTGGACTGTGTCGATAAATACTACCCCTACAACAAAGGCTTTCTTCAGCTGCAATTATTCTCCTAATGTATGCAGATGACATAAAAGGGCAAGTAGTTTAAGTTTAAAGTTCTGAAAAAAATTGAGGCCAGCAGCCTATATTAGAAACATGACATAGCACCCACGAGCTGAACCATAATGAGTTAATGCAATCCCAATCCATTGTAATTCAAATGCTCATAAAATTGGGTTATGAGACTATTTTCACTCACTAAACAGGAGAACATAACGCATATGATCTATACCTAATGCCAAACTCTTCCTCTCCTCTTCACTCAACTACAACAACCTCAGAGTGCTCAAACTCAAACTTAAAATTATGCCTGAGTAAAAAGTCTCAATGCAATTTTCATTATTTCCAGAACATATGGACATTTTAATCAATTTCCAGATTATTTTTGTGGACTGTAACCAAATGTCGAGGTTGACCAGAAAAATAAACCCTGGCTCTCTTCAGTGAGGTCCATGGCATCCATTGACTCTGGGACCCAGACAGCAGCTGCCCATTACCCTGTTGAAACTGCAGTGCTTCCTGTGCCACCCACAAACAAAGGCACATCATCGTTCTTGTCCTGTCAGTGTCAAGGCTCAGTCAGGCTCCATCATCGCTGCCACAGACCAAACCATATTATCAGCATGTGCCATTTACCTTGTCCAGCTGTCTGATAGGAACAAAAGGTACACAGAGCAGTCAACTGACAGCAACAACAGCAGCGTTTCTCCGCGACGATCCACCTTAATGCTGCTCTCCCAGTCGGCAGTCAAATGTCAGCTTCTGAATGCCAGAGGTATTAATATTTCAGCACCAATTAAATAAAAGCACACATCATGCATCTTTAATGGACAACTGCTGAGAGAGCCAACTTTGCCCTTTCTCTCGACTGCAGGTAGAAATGTACAGAGAGGATGTACAGCACTCTTTTCCTGGAAGTACTTGTCTCCCAACAGAACATGACACTTAAGATATATGGTACTTGACACGGGACAAAAACAAAGCCTGGCAGACTTACTTGACCCTTTCACAGTATTTTATTAAATATTAAAGCTCTATAAAACCCACTAGAAGCTCGGCCTTACTTCCTTTCTTTTTCTAAAGCAGTCCAGAATGGACAAACTGAGCACCACTGAAGGAGAAGCACACTCTTTTACCATTTTAAGGAGACATTCTTGATGATAGCTTTTATGAAACTAATATCGTTTCAAATTTTTTTCTTTCTTTTTTTTTTTTTTACATAAATTACTACCAGACCTATTTCCACTGGGTTTATTAATAGACAACAGCATGTCCCAGCAGAGCTATCATCGTCCAATTGCTCTAAGAAGAGTGTAATTGTATAAATCTTGTATTTTTGAACTCATTTCACCAAAAAGGCCACTGAACTACATAACGGTCTTATCTTGACGACTTTTTTTTTTTTTTTTGTCTTTTTCCCTCTGTTATGTTGCCTCTTTACCTCAGAATGTAACAGGAAACAATACTGAACATCTACTCTGTTCTGGATTAAAATTGCTCTATCTGAGCATATTGTGGTTTTAGGTCTTAGCAGTGAGAGTTTGACACATCTGTCCAAGCAGACTTGGCTTTTGACAATTAAACATATAGTATGACAAAATCTCAAGAAACAGAAATAAGGATTTAGGTTAAGCTGGTTCCATTTGACTTATATTTTCTATAAAATGTTACAGAAACATATTATTAACTTGTTTGCAATTTAGATGTAACCTGACTCTTCTGATCTATTTTCCTTTACATTATGAGAGGCCATAAAGGTCCCAGCCAGACTCAGAGCGGATCCATACTGCGGTCTGTTTTTCCGGAGAGGCCTGGCCTTGTACCAGCACATCCATTATACCTGCTCATTCTGGTAAGCACCAACTGGGACTGCTTTAATAAATATGAGAGAAGAGACAGAAAGAGGAAGGCGAAGTGAAGAACTGCTTCAGCAGGTGTCATTGTTAGTAATGTATTTTGAGATTTTAAATCTGGCTTCTTAGATATTTAGTTCAGGTCTATGAGTTCAAGATACAGGTCTTTTGATATAAGACTTGATATGTCTTTATCACTACTACAGTATCAGCAGCAGAGAAGAGTTTGAAGTGTAGGAGTGGTTTCTAACAGACAGTGATTAATATCCATCAACAAATCTGCCCTGTTTCTGTCTCTGAGAGTCTGTGTAACTTCCGAACGATCTGCATTAGACTAATGACTATGAGCCTGTGAGGCCCGAGGAAGTGTGTGCCACTGATGTGGGCTTTAATGTTCGGCAGAGTCTCCTAAAGTCTGTCGATGAAGTTATTTAAGTGAAGTCGATCCTGGCACTACTTCTGTCGAGTCTGCGTTTCCTCTTGTCGAAATTAATGAAATGAACTGTCTTAGTGTTTTAATCAAGACCGGCCAAGACCTGACTATACCTAGACAAGACTTAAAGGTACTGAGATCAAAACAAGAACAGGGCAATGGCATTATGAAAACAAGTCAATGTGAGAGAGCAGTGGGTAGAGAATTTTTATTTTTTTCCATCTCGATAAGATAGAAGTTTAGAGTTCAACTGTGAAAATTATACAAACAAATAAACTAACTGTGGTCTTGACTTGATTTACGAACCCAGTGTCAGAAACCAGTGCAAGATCAATTTAACCCCTAAGACCTGTCTCAAGACCAAGTACTACAACACTATTATGTCTGAAACTACTCTTCTTGTTCACCATCTGGAGAGTCCACAGTTTTCATTGTTAGCTTCTGACGCCTTCTGGAGGTCACAAACTGTAACTACAAAATACTCTTGTCTCGTTTATAAGATACCAATGAAGAACATTCACTCCACACATGTTGATGGTTTTGTTTATCTTGATCAAAAATGTACCCTTGTCTGTATCATTGTATGTAAATAGTGCATAGTTAAAGAATTCTCCAAAAGAATCATATTAAAGGCAATAAATAAACAGAATAGGTGTTGTTCAAGCAAACATAACAAAAGGCCTGAATGAAAAGAACTGCATGCTTAAAGTAGGACAAAAACACTTGACCACAGACACAAACTGTACAGACAAATGCATGCAGCGTGCTTTACAGAAGGCGGGGATTACCTGGAAGTAGGTGGGGCTCTGAGAATAGAGGGAGGAGAATGGCGGAGCGGGGACATCATTCATTCGCTCCCCGTCCGGACCAGGCCACACCTCCTCCTCGAAGAGACCATCAGGAGACTCTGCCTACGATGCACAGACACGGCTCAGCTACTGCTACACACATCTGCAGTATGTAGACAAAAGCATGCCCTATTCACACTGTCATATCACTGCAAGTAGACAGCCACCTTTTACCGTCTTTAACCGTCCTACCCTCTCCACAGGCTCTAGGCCTGTTCTGCTTCTAACTCTGATTGGGTTCTGGATACTCTGAGCCTTGGTGCTATCTCTAACAAGCCTGAGTTCAGACCTGTTTGAGCAGAACCAACACATCTGTACATCTCCAACCAAAAGTTTTGCACAATGCACAGCAGAAGTACACAACAGCTGGTTACAGCCTAAGATCAACACTGCATATAAGTATGTGAACAATGACATTTATATCAAGGCCTGTTTTATGAGGCCAAACGACTGTCTCTCTTCAAATAAGGACCTACATTTTCAAGTTCTGAGCCAATTTTGGTGTGAACACATCAGTCAGTGGCAAACCAGAGCAGGAACAGACTGTAAAAGGGTATAAAAGAGTACCCACATCTCCTGCCTCCCATGGGGTGTATGGGAGGGGGATAGAATTGCTCCACTCCATAAACGGTTGCAGTATGATGCTTCTCTGAAACATTAAAACTACAAATGAGTGGTTTGCAGACAGGCCATACTGACACATTTGATTGGAGAGACTGTGGGTTGTATGTGCACAAAGAGGTAGACACTGGAATTAAATGCCATGTGGACTCAGGTCAGAGGTCACAACAAAAGTATTAAGTAATGCGGATAGTAGTAAGAATGTAAGTAACATTACTTCACACATCTTTTTCTCACAGATTTACATGAGGCCTGTTGAGAACTGGCAGTTGGTTTATCCTTAAAAAAAAAAAAAAAATGTTTACGGGACATAAGGAGTGTGAAACGGAAATGGGGCACAACTGTGGAAAGAGGAACATGAACATGGGGAGAACAAGATGGCCGCTCCATCTGTCACTGTGAAACACTCCAGTCCCAGCACCTGTAGGCTTTTTCTCTCTCTCAGACACATTTGGAAAGCAGCGTTTCTCAAAATAACCAACCCACTGCAGCAGAGCGTCCAAATATGGGGACACAGTTGGCACAAGACCTCACTATATTTTGGCCTGATATTACTATGCGGATAAGTACGGTTGTCTTTAAAAGAACTGTCAACTCCAAAATATATCCTACACTATTATAATAATATCAAATTACAGTTAAGACCCTTCACAGTGGCAGCTAAGATTGAGGACTGCAGCAATCCAACAAAATTAGCTAGCCATCAAACATACAATACAAGAACAGTGGAGCATGTTTATGAAGAGTAATGGATTTATATGAAATAAACCAGACAGGATGAGAGTGAGTTTATATTTGTCCCAGCATGCTGTGATGCTTAATGCCATTCATTTGATAGTTTGGGAGAAATGAGAAAACGGATAATGCCACAAGATGGAGCTACACTCTAATGTTTCCAACAAGACAAAATGGGTTGCTACAGCTGTGTACGGCATCAGCAATATCCACAGCTGCCATCTGTAACAGCACTGTAATGTACAATCAATACAGTGTTACTTAAAACAAAATATGTATAGCTGTAGATGGTTGGTCAGTGATATTGATATAACATGTCATCATTGTCATAGATGTATATCATATTCATTATAAGTAAACAGAAAAAAACCCCAGACAAAAACAAAGTATTGCTGTTATTGTGAACCAATACCTGCAGTATCTTTGCTGACTCAGTGAAATCCCATATCGTAAAACAAAACAACAGCATGAAATATTGACACATGCTGCTGAAGCCGAAGGGCCTGTTTCAGCTGCTACTTTATCTTCTATGTGAATTACAAGAAAACAGGTTTGAAAGCACCTTTTTATAGAGAAGGAAACAGACTCACAAGACTGGAGATTTCATTGAAAAAGGCTCATTTAAATCTTTATGTAATCTTTGTCTTGTAATATTTGCCATATTTACTTGCCAAGCTATAAATCATCACTTTTTTTTTAAAAGTTTTAACACAACCAAAAATGGAAAAAAGCCTCTCAAAGCAAATAAGAACAGCAGCTTCAAAGCTCAAATAAATTAAGAGCAATAAAAAGTAATGTATATTTCTCTTTTTTTTTTTTTCTTTTTTTTTTTACATTTTATAATATTTTCAACAATATCAAAAAAACTAAGCTCTCTTACAACAGAGGTGGATGTTTAATTTTTTCAATTCTATTTGACTCCAATGTGTGCCAATGCTTCTAAAAAATTCAGTGAAAAGTCTAGAGCTTTGAATTATGTATATTTTATATTACTTTCATGGATTTCACTGCATTAGGCCAATCCAAAATTAAAAAGATATGATAGTAATGATTCACTGCATGATAGAAAATTCACAAATTCAAACTGCAGCAGAGCAAAAATGAGTCACAAAAGAACAGAGGAGGATAATGAGCTGGGAGTAAAAGTGAACTGTATGTATCTGCTGTGAGATACAGGCCATTCACCAAATACAGTTAAAACAGAGTAATGGGGTTCATAGCAAACATGGGACAGGATTTAGGGTGAACATAGATTTCTCTTGGGCCAAAGACCATCTGTGAAAAGATTTAGGGCAGTACCAGTGACTTAATATAAAGACAAATATAGCTCTTGAGCTAAACTGAGAAACACAACAATACTGTACCTGGTTAAATGGGATAATGTCTGTTTTTATGTAATAGCATCACTGCATGGACCCATTTGACCTTAAGAATGCATAGATGCCTTTCTTAAATTGAGTTGAGATCAGATGTTTGCCCCTTATCAAACAATAAAAAAGATCTGGAATAAAGAGACACTATTTTGTGCATTTCACATTTAAATTGGGCTTCACATCACACTAACTATCAATTAGTGACAATAGACAATATGTGAAAAACTAAGAAGAGATGCAGTTAAAGTTTATGGCCCGATGTGATTTAATGTATCTTGTTTGTATCTGACATGGATTGTGTCCTTTCAGAACAAACAAATATAGACATGAATTAAATAAAAATATAAATAAATAAATAAAAAGACCAATTGATCTGACGTGTTACCGGTGTGATTTTATAGTGAATTAACTGGGCAGGTTCTACATTTGTGTATGTATTTACCTGCTCAGGTGTGATGTGGTTGTACAGTGTATTTACCTGCTCAGGTGTGATGTGGATGTACAGTGTATTTACCTGCTCAGGTGTGATGTGGATGTGGTTCTACAGTGTATTTACCTGCTCAGGTGTGATGTGGATGTGGTTCTACAGTGTATTTACCTGCTCAGGTGTGATGTGGATGTGGTTCTACAGTGTATTTACCTGCTCAGGTGTGATGTGGATGTGGTTGTACAGTGTATTTACCTGCTCAGGTGTGATGTGGATGTGGTTGTACAGTGTATTTACCTGCTCAGGTGTGATGTGGATGTGGTTGTACAGTGTATTTACCTGCTCAGGTGTGATGTGGATGTGGTTCTACAGTGTATTTACCTGCTCAGGTGTGATGTGGATGTGGTTGTACAGTGTATTTACCTGCTCAGGTGTGATGTGGATGTGGTTCTACAGTGTATTTACCTGCTCAGGTGTGATGTGGATGTGGTTCTACAGTGTATTTACCTGCTCAGGTGTGATGTGGATGTGGTTGTACAGTGTATTTACCTGCTCAGGTGTGATGTGGATGTGGTTCTACAGTGTATTTACCTGCTCAGGTGTGATGTGGATGTGGTTGTACAGTGTATTTACCTGCTCAGGTGTGATGTGGATGTGGTTGTACAGTGTATTTACCTGCTCAGGTGTGATGTGGATGTGGTTCTACAGTGTATTTACCTGCTCAGGTGTGATGTGGATGTGGTTGTACAGTGTATTTACCTGCTCAGGTGTGATGTGGATGTGGTTCTACAGTGTATTTACCTGCTCAGGTGTGATGTTGATGTGGTTCTACAGTGTATTTACCTGCTCAGGTGTGATGTGGATGTGGTTGTACAGTGTATTTACCTGCTCAGGTGTGATGTGGATGTGGTTCTACAGTGTATTTACCTGCTCAGGTGTGATGTGGATGTGGTTCTACAGTGTATTTACCTGCTCAGGTGTGATGTGGATGTGGTTGTACAGTGTATTTACCTGCTCAGGTGTGATGTGGATGTGGTTCTACAGTGTATTTACCTGCTCGGGTGTGATGTGGATGTGGTTGTACAGTGTATTTACCTGCTCAGGTGTGATGTTGATGTGGTTCTACAGTGTATTTATTTGATGTGGGTGTAGTTTTAAGAGGAATTTACCTGGGCTGGTGTGATATGAGCGCGGGTGACATATCCGTGGACATGCTGAATATGGGACAGCTGCCGTTCCGCCACCTGAACCAGCTCCGCCCCTCTCAGCTCACAGGGCCTTCCCAGAGATCCGTCCCGTCCTAAAGACCGATCCCTGTCCCTTCCAAGAGTCCCAACTCCACCGTCCCGCCCCAGCGTCCCTCCATCCCATCCTATACTTTCCACTCCTCCAACGTCTTGTCCCAACGTACTCCCATCTCTTCCAAGCGTTCCCCCGTCCCGTCCCAGTGTTCCCCCGTCCCGTCCCAGAGTGCCCCCGTGTCGTCCGAGTGTTCCTCCGTCCTGTAGCTCCCTCAGGCCCATGGGATGCTGGGGGCAGGTGTGGTGATGGTGCTGTAGTTTCGGGGCTCCAGGCGATGCCCCGTCTTCTTCGTGATACCGATACTTCTGGGATGGGGTAAAATCAGGACGCAAGACGAGGAAATGGATCCAAATGAAAATGGGGTTTTCGGGAAATAAAAGGTAATCGGTTGGATTACATTGGGTAGGGAACGATAAATGTTTATAGATGTTTGGGGCAAGGAGGAATGAAACAATGGACAGGAAGGAAGACAGGAAGAAGAAAGCACCAGTTAGTTCAAAAGCATAGAAAAAGAACCAGTAACTCATTAGTAAAGTTGGAAAGTCAACCAATTAGCCCCCAAAATTACAAATGATTAGGTCAAATGGCAACCAATGACAACAAGTGTGTAGCCACATTATTCAAAAGCATTTAAGCAGGCTACAAGTCACTGGGACGATGGTGGAGGAACCAGAGTTAGAGATAAAATCTTTTAGGACCTGTGCTTTCCTGTCAAAGACTGTTAAACCCAGATCTGACATAGACATTATTTGGGTTACAGCAAGATTTTCGAAGACATAATTTATGGCTAATTTTGTACAATAATATATTTCTTAGAAGGCTAATCCAAGGAAAGTCATTCTGTGCATAGCTGGAAAATTCATTACACACATCACTAATTAAAATAACCTGCAATGCTTGATTTTACCACCTCAACTGATTCAATAGGATTTTTTTGCAGTGTATTTAGGTATGGCTACCAAGGCTAAAATTTTAAACATGCTAACCTTATCGTCTTATTTATATTTCCACACTCATCATTGTCTCAGCCTTAGACACAGAGGACTTGGATTTTAAACAAAGTCAAATCAAAACCATAACTGTTTTTATCAACAAATATCTTCAAATACAACCAAGAAGACCATTAATCTCAAGCACATATTTAAGAAAATGGCTTATATACCATTTACACACCAATTAATGTACTATAGTATTGCGACAAGATTATCCTTCAAGTGTCATTCAAATATTTTAATTGGAGTTTTTCCAAAGACTTAACAATAGTTTGAGATCTGAAAAAGAAGAAGGCATTACTGACACTCAAAGACGCTAGAACAAACAAAAAGACAAGGCCGTATCCTCTCAGTGCAACCAGGCGTAAACAGTGACGTGTTTTGTTGTGTTGTGTAACAGGTCCAGGTGGACACTCAGCGGGGCAGTAATAGTTTCCTGAGCCCCATGTTTTATGAAGCACCCTTGCAGTGACAGTGACAGTACTTTATAAATGACATGAGAGAGGACCGTGAGACACAATGTCCAGCCTCAGGGAGAAAACGCTTCTATCTTTTGTTCCTCGTCTCAATCTCATCAAGTTCTGTGTCTCTGAGCTGCACTCTCTCTTTTTACTTTCCCTCGACTACTCATTCACATTTCTCACGCAATGTCTTCTTTCATTTCTTTGTAAATTATTTGCTGTTTTTCGGATTTAACAAAAAGCAAATTATTGGGAGGTTTGGTTAAAATTGCAGAAAAAGATGCGTATGTTACAGATGTGACTAGAGTGATGGTTCAGTTCAACTTTCAGATTAACCTTTTCATCATCCACCATATTATATCAACTTATACTGGCAATTTATGATAACTTTTGCCCATGATGAAAATGCAAATCAGACATGTACAGTATATGGCAGCAATACTATGTTATTCCTTGTTGTAGACACTTGGCTGAAGACACCTTTAAACAAAAATATCACCAAATGTAAAAGTTTGGGTGTTTTCTCACCTGAAAGTCTGCTCCAAGGTCCGCACTAAGAACTTATAAATTGTTATACTGTTTTCATTAGGTTCAGTAACATAACGCTCTTAAGGAAACGGTTGGTCTATGAGTTTTATGTGTTTTAAAATCCGACATCCGTTTTCCCCATTTCAATCATGTATTGCATATTCTTCTGATATCATAGCCCTAATAACGTCCCAACAGAGAGAATAAGGCTCGTAAGGTGTCCCAACATTCCCTGAAATATCACTGACACAAACTCACTTGCAGTCACATGACCTCTGCAGTGATCATGTGACTGCAGGGGTCATGTGACTGGTGATCACTACGAGGTGGGACTTGGCTGATTCTATACAGATCTGATATAAACAGACTATGAGACACACAGCCTACAGCGTTAAGTATAGATCCCTGTGTCCCAACATAGACAGACAGTGGGGTCAGTCATGTGACATTTGACCCTCTGACTTCCTGTCTCTTGTTCAGAGACTCAGACAATCAATCAAACCTGCTGTGATCACATGTATAGTATAATTATTAACATTTTAAGCAGCTATCAATCAAATCAAATCAAATCAATTAGACCTGTCCTGTCTTCTGCTAAACAGCCATGTTGTTTGTACAATCCTAACCCTAAGCAGTGAAGATAACATATATCTGACAAACTGCAATGACACTCAACAAATTGAAAGCCCACTTTATTCTCAGCCAAGCATTTTTTTTTCATGAAACTTGAAAACCAAAAATGGGAGAATCATCTTCTTCGAAGGTCGATAAGTCCAATAAAGGACCAAGGTTTGAAAACAAATAAGAGAAGGTGATTCAAACTATTTCCATATTTTTGCCAGAACCAAACCTTCAAAACGACAACCTCTCTGTGATAATTATCTACAGAGTCACCAAGACAATCATAAAGCTATTCAGACCGCTGGCAACAGCCAGACTTTCAACAACTCCGTCAAATTAAATGTTTGTGTGTATCAATTCACATTGTTCAAAAAACTAAAACTTGATTGAATGAAATGTAACTGATTTTAGCCCCACTTTCAACACAACCCATAGATCAGACAGCCATACTGAGTTGATGTGCGCTGGTTTGAGGATGTGGCAGTGAGCCCCCTGAGAGAGGAGTTTAATTAAGACTCTGGGCTGTGTGCTCACTGAAGTCGACGCAGAGGGATTTGTGTGACAAAAGACCCACTGCTTTTCGAGAATTTTTGAGACTTGGCCCTGGCCTATATTAATTTTACTGCCCTAAACCAGCTTTTAGACCAAATGTTTGAACTAATTTTACACATTATCTCATTTGAGCTCCACCCTCTGATCTGATTGGTCTGTTACGGCAAACTTTGGGCTAATTTTAGCATTGGCAAAGCATTACCTTTATTCATTGGATCATATGTTACTCATTTACCTCACTATGTAACAGAACACAGACTGAACATAGATTTCAAAAGAAAATGAAAAAGAAACAGAGCACACACATTGAAGGAAAAACTTTGGCAATCTCAGCATATCATTTATAAGCACTTTCCTCTGCTTTCTGATAGTTCCTCTTTTACTTTTTTCTATTTTACATCTTCAGCTTAAATCCACTTTTATTTGCTTAAAGTAGGACAGTTCAGGCTTTTTCAGCATCTTGTCTAAGTCACTCATCCGTTGCTCTGTTTCATTACATAACCACTGCTGCCTAAAACAAATCACCTGCTGTGCTTCATACCTTTCATTTTCCACTATAAAAACATTTGACTTGGGTTTGACTATTTGATCATACTAAACCTCTAACTGAATAACCCATCAGCTGTGGCATGACTCTGACACACATCACTGGAGCGCTGTGATGTGGTGTAGACGGAGAGTGAAAATGCAGTGATAGAGACGGGGCACGTGCGGAGCGGTTAGCCCCTTACGGCAGAGGATCCCCTGCTCTTTCAGATCCCACTGAGCGTGATTAACACTGGCTTCACTAGCACACGCTCAAACGCCTGTCTTCATAGCTCTGTCAGAGCCACACTGACAGAATACATTCACTCGTCCATTTCAGCCTTGGTCTAAAAAAAACCAACAAAAATTAGTAAAAATACCTCAATATAACAATGAACAGAATGTGTCTTCTAAGTTATTTCAGATTTACTAGACGGAGCATATGTTGGTGCTTAAGATGGAAGACAAAATCTAGGACTCTGCTACACAAGTCTGGAGTTAAAGACGCCCTGGAGATCAAACCTATTCCTTTATTATGCACAAATACCTCTGAGCTTACTCCAACATAACGCACCACAATTGCATCACCTGTATTTTACATAGAGCAGTGATTCTCTAGTCAAACTTGGCACTGACAGTTCAGGTGTGTTTTAGGTTTGGAGATCTAATGTAGCAAACGTAAACAACATGGTGCTGCTCTGATTGGATAAACGTGCGCTTGTAAATCCAATCACTGAGCAGTTGTGCATTGAAAGTACCCAAGCTTTAGCAAATAATTAAAACAGGGGCCCTCTCAAATGATACTGTAGAGCAGTTCAACCTGTCAGAGTCAGGGTTTGTAATTCTCAAAAGTTTTCTCAATGACTACCAGTCACTTCTCGACATAGAGAAGTGTAGGGTAGGTGTAATACAAAATATCCAGTTGTTTAAACTATTTTCTTCCAGTATGAATATTATTTATTATCTACAGGAACCAACTGCACTCCACCATAGTACCACCAGTGGTCCTCGTACCTCTGTGAGAGAACCACTGGTTATATCTGTATGTGTCTGTACATAATGGTGGTGGGTGGATTTGTGTTGTCAAAGTGGCCACCTTAATTATAGAGATACAATATACAGTATGTAGTTACTGCATTACAAAAAATGTGCATTATCATTATGTCAATGGACAAAGCGTCAAATTTAGTCTGTTGGAATAGGATTGGATTTTTTTTACTTTACCTACTACAGGTTTTATCTCTCTAGATTTCAAAGGGTTTTCAGGATGCAGGTAAACTAAGATTTACAAAATAATGATGCCCCAGAAACAACCCTGGAACATAATGCTTACATTTTATGGCTCTGTTTTTTAAATTTTTTTCACAAAACACATAAAGGGTGTTTAGAGAGGAGAAATGTCCTGATTTTGGTGGTTAATACTAGCACTGGTCCTCTGAGTGTAGCAGGAACCAGAGCACACAGCTGTAGACGTTAACATACGAGACTGAATCTGCTCCCATTCTGGTCACGTTCCTCGCTACGCAACACTGGCTGCCCTACTAACGCAGCGCCGCTACAGTGTGTCCGGGGCGCGCTCGTACGTCTGTGTAAGTCTGTCTTTAGGCATGGTCCACATTCGGAAACACTAGCAGAGAGTCAGACATTCTCTCTTGTAGGAAAGCACCATTTTCAAATCAAGGTTCTGTGTTAAGCTTAGGACAAATTACATAATATTACGTAATATTCAACAAAGACTGCATATTGATAGTGTATGATTTTGTAATATTCTTCAGCCAAATATTTTGCTAGTTTTTGTTACCTGTTCATTATAAATCTGAGAGATTAAGTGCTGAGGTTGGTGTCCATGTAGGAATGGACAGGCATCAGACCCTGTCACACTGCCGTCATGTAGTCTGGGCAAAACCGCATGTCATAGCTTTAAATTGGATGCTGTACATGTTGTTTTCTCTCTTTTCTAAGCACATGAGCACCACTCATGTTGACAATGCCTGTTGTTGCCCATAGTTTAATTTGAGGCTATGATGCGCTGGGTACTTCTAATCCCACAGTCGCAAAGTGTAGGAATCTTATATGGTTGCAAAAAATTTACAGAAAATGTAAAGTCCTTGACAACATACAATAGCCCCTTAAATGGTGATTCTAGTAGGGATTACAAAACAGTAGGGATGCAATGGTATGGGCGATATTGTGATTGTGAATAAGGTGTCTTATTTGTTGTACAACCCAAGTACAATTTCTGTCACTACATGAGACAGTGGCTGTTTCAGTTCATGATTCATAATTTTACCAGTTATTTGCCCAATATTTATTGTACAAAGGACTATGGGGTTTATATCGTAATGTGGAGTTGATACTATGATAATACCGTCTACCAAGATTTTGATACTGTTACATCTCTACAAAAAAGGCTGTTATTTTCTAAACTTTTTCAAAATACAAACAAAATTGCTTTTATTGCCTAAGCATAAACAATTACTGACTGTGATTCTGGTATTGGGAGGAAAAGTCCATGCTTCAATATCCCATCCAGTTATAGAGTGAAAGGCATGGACATATGGGTGTTTGTTGTGCTGGCTTGATTCAGAGATGCTTCTTTTGGTGATGTTATACTAAGGCACAGATTCAGCCTGAGAGAGTGAGCAGAGGGCAGCGGCAGTGTGTTGTGACAGCAGCCTGAGCCAGGCTCTCCACAGGGTCCTAGTGCCTCGCTACACAAACCCAAATATTTGAGCTGTTTTGGACTAATTTGTGACTCTATGGTGAATTAAGATGTGGGATGTCGAGCCTAAGAGCTAACTCCATGTCCTGAGGTTGAGATGGGCCATTATTATCAAGGGACCGATGGCTCTAGTTTGTAGTTGTACGAGGTGAAATGAGGTTAAAGCGTGCAGCAGGGAAAGCAGAGCACAGCGCACACACACAGACGTGTCTGTTTGAATTTGCAGGAATTAGCTGATACTGCTCTGCACTGGACTGGAGCGCTCCCAAAAACCCAGAGATCCTTTATAGAAAGGCTTTGCATTACATCTATGAAAGGAGTCCACATTGATAAATACACATCAGTGGCATTAGTTGTCAAGGCTTTTCTCAAAATATTCCCCACATTTCAGGATCTATGCTGTAAATTACTGGTGCGTCCTATTTTAAATGCAGTCAAAAACTAGCTTTTTTGTTGTGTAACATTTCTGCAAATCCCCAGCTATGTCTCTGTCATAAAATGACATAGTAAATAATTGGATTATTGTAGTATTTACTGTGTACTAGTATTTACATTTAAAACATATGCCATTACACACATAAATCTCCAAAGATGGACAGTAGAGTAGTCAAGTGGAGCTGGGGGGTTTGATTAGGCATTGACATTTCTCTAACACTGTGAAGACACTCAGTCAAATGTATTTGAACTGCCAATATTCCTTCACTTTCACTAAAGACATATAACACATAACGTAGAGTAAAAATAAAATGGCTTCATTCATCATTCTGCCTTATTGGCTCATCTGGTCCTCACTTGATGCTGAAAGAACACTATAATCATGCACATCTTTGCATCCTCTTGTCTGATAAAATTAAGAGGGTATAGTTGAAATCTTACGAGGACTGTATATCTGCCAGTTTCCAATTCATTTTAGAAAGGTTTGAAAATGAGCAGTAGTCTTCAATAAGCCATAAACATTAAAAGCCCAGTCTTTTATTGAAATAGTGCTGAGTTGAACTAGAACTGTTTTGCCCTGATTTCTCTCTATCTGTGTAACCATGGCCGTTTTTGCCCTCACATGATGTTAAAAGCACTCTAAAGTCATTCATCTATCATCCTTGGCACATAATACATGCACATTTAACCAATCGTTGTGTAGCATAACAACTGTAAACTACACTAACTTTTTTCTGGTCTAAAAGATTTGTGATTAGCTCTGCCTGTTTAGTAATCTAATGATCATCAACATACAGCACCATTTACATCCATCAAAATGACAAGTGGCTAAGTTGAAATGATCTGTTTATTTAACCTACACACATCAAATCACAGTCTTAATGGGTTGAAGTCAACATGTCAGTCTCTCATTTTGTTCCTTAGTTTACCTTTGACTGTTATTTATTCACAGTCAACTGCTTAGACAAATCTCATGTTCAGTTTTTACAGCGTCTCGAGCCGAGAGCCATTCATCATGTCCCTTTGAACCATTGGCTGTATTACCTCCGCAGCGATATTTCAAGAGGACACTGGCTGTCTCTCTCTTTACAGCCGTGGA
The DNA here is from genome assembly GCA_036850595.1 of Rhyacichthys aspro. NCBI lineage: Eukaryota > Metazoa > Chordata > Actinopteri > Gobiiformes > Rhyacichthyidae > Rhyacichthys > Rhyacichthys aspro. Next base: position 5,892,491 of record CM072151.1, read on the forward strand.
TTAACGCTCGAACTCCGGGCTGCCTCTAAATAACAGGCCCGTCAGAGTGAGAAGATCTGATGGGACAGATGAGAAGTCCATAGAGTTCATTTGGGACAAGTGGACAACAGTACAGTCACCCATGTACGGCCAGATGAACACATAAAGCCTACAGTCACTGCTGGATCTGTCTCTGAATCGATTTTGAGTAGTTTAGTGTGTAGCCCTGAGGAACTGGTGCTGAATAACACCCAACGGACCGTTTCTAAAATTTTACAAAGACAAACTAAAACCTATAGACTCTTATCTAATACAGCTATTTCTCTTGAGCCCAGTAAATGGTAAAGTCCTTGCTTTTATCAATATGTGTGCCTTATTTGAGCTTGAATTGACTCAAATGTGGCTAAAAGTGGCAGAAAAAACAGTGCAATCAGGCATCATATGTAAACGTAAGAAGTATTTTAGAAGAACATGTAGGCTTCAGTTTGTGAAGCCACAAAGAGCAAATCTTGAGAAATTACCATTGCTATGTTGGCCGAATAAGGACATAAAAAGTACCCTTATTTAGACAGATACAGCTTGCAATGAATTGTTGTGTTTCTACATTATATCAAGCAGATATACTTCAGGAGTTTTATGCAGACTACTTTTCGTGAGCTTGTGTCTTTTGTACAACAATATGCAGTGGCAAGTCTGTAAGACACATACAAGGTTATGTTAAAATAAACTTCACTTCATAGACTACACATAGTTGTTCTTGTGTTGTTCTCCTAAAAAACTACTTTAACGTGTCAAAATTTGACAAAAGGCAAAACTGTTGCCATTGACAGTAATGTTAACATGTCTTGGGCTTGAGACTGCTTTTAAGACTATTTTGTAAAGGTATTGGTGATGTCACGGTCTGGTCTTGGCCAAGGTGGTCTCAACTAATTGACAGTAACCGCAACAATCTGACCCTTGCAATAACCTTTAAATGTCTTTTTAATGTGACCCAGTGTGAAAATGGCACCGTGGACAATTGAAAAACTCTGAGGAGGACTGGCTTCAAGTGGTTCATTTTTAAGTAAAAGGTATAACTACTTTTTATAAGAACTGGGAAATTTGATGGTTATGTTGAGGGGGTTGAAAATGCTCAGAAACAGCAGCTTAATACCATCAAAAAGGGAACAAAGAATAGAAAAGATAGCACTGAAGGTCTGCCTTAGTCTCTGTTTTCTCAATAAACCAGTGTTTTGAACTGTTTTAAGCCCTGTTTATGAATGTGTTTTGTGTTGTGTTTAGTGACTATTCACTTCAAAAGCCCTTTTGGGAGGAGTTCAGAGAGAGTCTGAATATTTCATGTGTTGGGTTTTCACTGCTCAGTTTTAGCACTTTGCAAGGATGATGGCTTCCAAATTTAGTCTGGTGTTATGTAATTAACAACACAATATGTTATGTGACCGTGAGTTTGGGTCCATTTGCATTTCTCATGTATGAAGTTATGTCTACAGATGAAGTATATCTGAGGATTAGCTAAAGGGAGCTACAAATGTCATGCATCTTTGTATTTAATATTGGAGGGACAATTGTTAATCAAATATACAAGTGTAAATTCAAAGTCATGACATTATTGCTCATGACATATTGTACAGACCAAACAGTGATTTCTTGTAAAGTGTCACAAAACCAAATATATATATATATATATATATATATATATATATATATATATATATATATATATATATATATATATATATATATATATATATATATATATGTATATATATATATATATATATATATATATTATATATATATATATATATATATATATATATATATATATATATATATGTATATGTGTGTATATGTGTGTGTATATATATGTATATATATATATATAGAGAGAGAGAGAGTATTCACTGAATTGACTGGCCAGTCATTTTGTGTTACTTATCTACCTCACTATGTAACAGGAAGCAAAGCTTTCCATTCAGTGAAGATTTTCAAGAGAAAACTGTTCCATCTGACTGCGACTTTGATACTTTACAAAGTTTCTAATGCATAGAGACAACGCAACACATGCCACACTCTTGGACTTACCTTGCATCCAAACATAAGAGAGATGGTGTTGTTGGTGCATGCTACTTTGCAGTGGCACAACATGTGGCTAACGTTAGCTGAGGCAGGTCCCGCACTGGGGGGGCATCCTATCTGTCACACAAACGTAAACATCGGCCCGGGCAAGTGTCCTAGCGGCCGAACTCCATCCATACCCATCCATCACCCCGCTCCCTTCCCCCCAGCCTAGTGTCCCGCCCCCCCACCCTCCCAGTCCTCAGCTGTGGCAGGCCAGTGTCCGCTCCCTCACGCTCCTCTTCATCACCACCAGAGCGGTCTTCGTCATCAGAGTAGTCCACATCCTCTCAGGTCCCAGCTACATCTTTGAGTCTGTCTGTGCATTAGAGCCAGAGTAGTATGTCCTGCTCTGTCTGTGGCTCAGAGCTTGTACTGCTCTTTCATTCGTGCTTCCCTCGTTCCCTCCCTCACTCCTATCTCGGTCCGCTCCACTGCTTCTCTTGGCCCGCCTCCTGACACCGCGATCAATGGCAGCAACACAGTCCCACGGTCACATGGAGGAATTCTACTTTACCACAGATGGGATATCAACCAATTACAAATCATATTGTGCAGCATGTCCCTGCTGGAACATCCTGTATGATAATGAGCACTGCCTCTGCTGTCTGCTCTAAAAATTACTATGTGAGCATATCTGAAAGGAATAAATACTATGTTCATATTTAATAATGCAGTGTGTTTCAAATCACATACATCTCTTAGAGCACTTCTTTGCAGTACACTCTGTACACCGCATTCTGACATGAAACATATGTGAGAGTAGTGCATTTCCTCTGTATTCGTTCATTCATTTAATAGTCATTCATAAAGTAAAAAAACTTCAAACTAATCAAAGATTATGCTTGTCTGTCTTTTGAATTGTACATTTCCCCAGGATGAGGTTAGGAAACGGCATCAGTGAGGTATGATGTTACATAATATACTGTGTTAAACCAAAATCATACTATATATATTACTACTGTATTTAAACTAAAACTCAAACTCAAGGACCTTCCTTTAGACTAAAACCATAGTTCAAGTTTTTTCCATATTATAAATTAAAACAGGCTAAAGCCAGAAAACTTTCCTCAACAAAGTAAAATTGAATTGTACATTAGTTACACCTACTTATTACACCACATATATTTTTTTGAACATTTCTTTTTTGTTTTGTTTTGCATTTTTTGGACAGAGACAAAAAAAGAGATGAGAGGGGCGGTGGGGTTAAAGAACTGGAGGAAACAGACCCGAGCCGGGAATCGAACCCAGGTCCCTCCGTTTATGTGAAAACCACTGTGTTGCCCCCACACTTTATTTTAAAGGAACCATTTTTTTGAAATTTGTTACTTACACTGAACCACTTTGCTGCTGAAGACAGCCTTTGTATGTTTTAGTTATAATCACAATATACAACTGTAATACTTTTCAGATGTTGTGTATTTGAACTTTGGGATCTCTGGCTCTCTGGGACTTAAAGGAGCTACAGCGCAGAGGAAGTAGGATCGCTCTTTAGCCGAGGGTCGTGACGCTATCGGCTGTGCCATCTGGGCGCATAGACTCGGTCCAAACACACAGCAGCAGCTCGGCGTGGCCTCCGTCTCATCGCCTCCAGAGAAAACAAACAACTCAGCGTGAGACGCAAGAGAACGGCAAGACTAGTAAAGGGAGAAGGCTTCAGTGATGGGAAAGTAGAGGGTTATACGGTCACTAATGAAACACATTTACAGTCAATTTAATCTAGAGTCTGCAAGAGTTACAATCATAAAAAGCTCTAAATTGTTCAATAGGAATCTAATGACTTGGCAGTCCATGTCCTTGCCTTAGAAGAGCATAGCAGCAGGAAAAAGCAAAACTTGAACTGTAATTTAAAACACCTTTCGTTCATTCACAGTACATTAATCTTTACATTTGATCTACAGTATATGTGGCTAAAAATGTGCCTCCAAATGTGAGAATACTGACAAGTTCAATTAACAAAGTCTCTGACGTTTTTGCACTGATGAAACACAGCTGTCGTCATTTTTCCAAACTGTATCAGTCAACACTCGCTGACACTCGTTGGTTTCTTTCATTGTACAGTGTGACAGGAGCTTTAAAGTCCCTGTGTTACTGACTTACCTCACTATGTCACAGGGAGCTGAGCTGAACCTCCATTAAGCCATTTCAAGGACTTGTGAATGTTTAATCTCTAACATCTTTTGAGCAAAACAATATTTAAATAATCATGGAAAAAGTTGTATTATTTATGGTACAGTTAGAATTGTATAGGGTTCATTTTATCTGCATTGCATGCAAAATCTTTTTAACTCTGAATAATATGTTTATGTTTTATTTAATACATATGTTATACACAATAAGTCCCTCTTTCACGTGACGCATTATTGCAGCAAATAACTCCACTCTTTCAGCTTGCATCTATTTTAATAATAAGGCAAATAAACAAAACATAAAGTGGTTTTAAACAGGGAGTAATCACCAAATCACCAAATATCATATTCTAATAGTGTCTGAGAAAAGGATGGCAAAAAGAAAATCGGGTAGTGCTACTTTAATGTGTTTAATTTAATTTATATTAAATATTTGGGCTTAAGTCGCTTAGCACAAATTTTGACATTTCCATTTCCTTTTTATAATTCTAGTAAAAATGAATATATGTAAACGCCACAAATCATACTTTGATGTTGTGTTACAAGTCCTAAAAGTTTCCTGTTGTTCGCCTTGTTCTGTCCAGCACACATCCTCTGTCTGACTCCATGTGAGTGCAGCATAACTCAGATCAGAGATTCACAGGTTCAAGCCGAAGCAGTTCAGAGCATGATGCAGGTAGACAGGACTCATAAATAATGCATAGGAGGTTATTCTGAGCACATCCGAGACGTTATCCTCCAAAAACTCGGTTATGAGGAAGAGGCTCAGGCTTTACATGTGTGGTATGAGCATATTACAGAAATGCATTTGTGATTTATGCAGCACAGAGCAGATTATGCACTGGATATATCTGGTAACATGGCTTCTGGAGAAAACAGTGTGTTCTGGGTTTGGATAAAAGTTTTAGTGAGACTTATCAAGAGCGCAGCTTGGAAGTGGTTTTAGTTGGACGGAAACTTCTTTGGATAAATTTTAAATGGGCTTTCGGATATCAGATCAGATTTAGGTAAATGCTTTTCAGTTATAATGGATAAGTTTGAATAAGTTGTGGATGGATGTAAATGGTTTAAACAAATTGGAATGAAATTGTATAGATTTTGAGTTTATCTGAAGGGGGCTTCAGAATGGATTTACATTCAAAGTTTATTGAGTTTATTATTGACTTAGAGTTATTTGTATTTTAACACACCTTATATCTTAGCAGATGCAGCAATGAGTTTATCAAGATACTGTACTGTGGAAAACATTTTAGAGGGAAAACCTGACTCAATCGTAGCATTAAACATGAATATACTTGGCTAATTCACTCAGTAATCATCAAGTCATTAACAAATTAAAAAAAAACAAAAAAACAAACGAACAAAGCAAAAACAACATGTTCCTTACTCGGCAAATGCACTGCCTGAAAGCACATGAACACATCATAAGCTACGGTAGACTAGCTTGTCCTTCTAAACATTTTATGACATGACTCGATGGCTCTAATGCATGCTCAGTGCACTGTTTCTGACCTTAAGCGGAGTAAACTGTAGCAGCAGTAATCCAACAAAGAACCCCATTACTCAGGTGTGTTACTCTGATTTTGAGAAACTTAAATGACTGAGCCCCCATCGGAGTAGACTTTTAAAGCAGTTTAAAAGTCTGGTTATAATCGGACTAAGGAAATAATAAAAACCTCCATGCAAATAAACTGGCTGAGAAAGACCAACTAGCATTGTATGTGCCAGGATTTCCATTAAGGAAACATAAAAAAGTTACCACAACGATGTCGAAACATTATAAGAGCACAGATACATGCAAACATCTGGATGCCCACAGCACTGAGGCATTACACACGACATGAGAGTAAAGATAGCATCTAACGTCACTTTACCAACATCACGCAGCAAATTACTGAGATAAAAATGGAGAGGAAGGAGAGAATGAGCATAAAAGTGTGTAAAGGAATGAGAGAGTAAAAGAGGAGAAAGATAGCTGCAGAATGCTAGCTCATGAGCCCACAGGGTATTCACTGCATGTGAACATTAGTAGGTCAGCCAGCTCCACAACAACTGTGTCAGAGAGGGCTGCTGTGTGCACAACACACCAAAGCACGCTTTAGCATCAGGAACATTTCATACATTTAAGAGGATTTATTTTCTCTGTTCTTCCCTTCATCCAATAGCACTTTATATTCTAAATCTGTATTAGCAGATATCATGTCATTTCAAAGAACTTGCCAACATTTACAGCATGTTATAGCTTGTTCAACATCAGCGCCTCAAGAAAGGTATATCTGTGTGTTACTACCTACAATACTGCATGGATATATATATTTTTCTGCTCTATAACTGAGCTATAATATAGAGTGCTACCCTTCACATACTGCACAGTAATGGTAAGCCATCATCACTGAGAAATCAATGTGCAATGTCTGTATGAAAAAGTAAAAAATAAAAATGAATAATAGATAAAATATTCCATGTGCCAGGAACTGAATCTTTGCATGTCAAAATAAGCATGTTCTACAGGCATATTATAGAAATGTATTCATGATTAATTCAACACGGAGCACATTAGGGACTAGATAAATCTGGAAACATGGCTTCTTACGGGGTCCTTTAGTGGGACTATTTTTACATAATTCAATAATTATTGTGAATGTGTTGTGTCTTGAGCAGCTCATTTTAGTGTTTAACTGGAGAAATACAATAATCGCAAACGCTTGGAAACTTGTTCAGTTTGGTCGACCTCTTTCTGACAGACAGAACGGGAAGGTCTTTTCTTGAGATAAATGTATAGTTTAATGCTCTGATAAACAAGACTTTGAAACAATTAGCTGAGCAATGAAGATGAGTGACTGCCTGCCCCTGGAACAAAAATATAACAAAATATTGACATAATTTCGGTGTTTTTCAAGACAGGAAAACAAGTACATCTGTGTAGATTCATTTTCAAATCAGACTCTCACTATCACAGCTTTAAGTTTATATGGTATTAAAGTTTGACACAATTTTACTTCTTAATATCACTCATCCACCGCGTCTAAAGATAAGAAATCCACAATGTTCAATATATGCCAAATACAGGGCCTTATAAAGTAGTGGTTACGTCATGTGTTGCCTGCAGCCCTCAGTCCTGCTGTTGCTGCATATTTATTCCACATAGTAACCATCTATAAAAGGCTCCATACATCAGCCATTCAAATGTAGAGGTCACATGGTCAGCTTTTACCAGCTGTGCGTTCACTTCCACATGAGTGAAGCTGCCTCTACACATCCTCACTCATACGCTTATCCTACCGTCACTGACAACCAACTGACTCGGGACAAAAGTTGAGTGTGAGCATTATACAACCCCATCTTTAGGAAACTTTAATTTGTTAGGTTAAGGTTAAAATACTGAATTATAAAGCACTGGATTGAGTTGTTTACCAATGGTACATGACATGAAATAATCTGATTTGAGATACTGGGTTTACTTCCCGCTAAAAACAGACAAAATCTTAACGAGGCAACAATACTAAACTTGTTCAAATAATTTATAAAAACTGGATAAAAGGAATCATAAGTGAACTCCAGCTGCACTTACTTCACATTATTGTAGTGCCCCTTTGTGGTAGGACACTTACACAGCAGTTCTTATCAAATATTAAATTCAGTGATGGCATTTTTAGTTTTGTAGTATGTTGCAATGGTTCATTAGATTTGTAAAAAATATCTGATGAGAATTTGGTTGTAATAGTCTGTAATAGTCTAATCTCCCCTTCTTCCACAGATGACTAATAACAAGATAATTATTCATTAACAATATATGTAACTTCAAAATTGTCTGGAGTTGTTTAAACGTGGTATATATGAGATACAAAAATGTGTTCTGAAGATTGGAAATACCTATAATATTTGTAGATTTTGAGGACTTTAATGTTCAGAGATCGTAGCTACACAGAAGAATTTAAAACTCAGAACCTAAGTTAAGCACTTAAACTTAGTGTGAGAGCCTAATGCTGATCTGCCAGCGAAATGAGACATGCATGTATAGGTCATTAGGTGAAACTATGGTGTGTGTCCTTATGTCCCTGGTTTTTTACCCAATCATACAGCCGAAGCAGTGCAGGGTGCTGTAGACTGTCTGTATGTCCAACACAGAGTTATCATGGCAATGGATATATGAACCAGTTGCAAAAGATAAACAGTGATCCATGTCGCTAGCTAATAATGATCGGTTCATAAGCATGAGGCTACTGCTAAGGGGTCCTTTGTTGCGTTCACAGTTTGATCAGCCAAAAATAAAGTCTTGATTTACAAGCGAACTCCAGGAACAATACAACTGTCTAAAAAAGGACTGCACACAGTCCACTTGGTTTGACTCAGTCTATGTTTGCAAATTTTCCCTTCTTGTTTTTTCAGCCCATTTAACAGTCAGATAAAAATTTTGTGTATTAGCATTAGCTTGAGGCATCCTGAATGTATGTGTGCTACCTTGGGATTAGTCGTCTGCTTAATGGGATTAGTTGCTCTGGCTGTACTCAGACATGACTTGTCATGACATTCAGAGGTTTCTCAGAGCTAAGACCAATCTAACCTGGACTCCACTGCACGTTTCTATACAACAGATCCAACTCTAAGGACAAAAACTACAGAGACAAGCTGCAGTTGAACAAAAATAAGGCATGTTTTTGGAGGGATACAGTACAAACATCTATCAGTATCTCAGATGATGATGTAGTGAATACTTTACTACAAGCCATTTATCTCTGGTACAAGTTCACCGTCTTAATCGGCCAACTTTAGCTAAAGTCACTGGCCAGAATGATCATGAGTTCTCTGATCTAATAGCTGCAACAGGCTGCCTGTTTCCGCTTTATAAATCCTGTGTTTGGCACTGCTTCTTGATGCTGGCTGTACGCCACCATCACACACATCTCTTTTGGGATTACATTTTCAATAACTTTATCTGAACGATGATTTACTTACTATGACAATGATTGTAGAAACAAAATACAATCAACAAAAGCCACACTGAAGTAATTTTACATAAACAGAAATACTCTTTTAAATTGCAATATTATCATACTAGTGAAATTACATTAAACTAATACTGTTGTAGTATTAGTATATGTCTTTTAAAGTGCCATTTAAATAAACAAATCAACTTGTTTCTTGTGAAATTTTGCAGACTTTGGTGCAGTCCTGATAACTTTTATCAGAGATCGTGGGCACCAGAGATCACCAGGGATCACTAGCGCAGCAGAGTGTGAGCGGGAGGTTATCATTAATGTCAAAGCCATAGCCTCTGGCCCCTGAGCTTCTTAATCACTCAGCTCTGTACAGGCAGCGTCTCCCAGCACCTAGACCCCAGCTACACCTCTGTAGAACCTAGACACTATTCAATCATCATTTTAAATGGATCATGCATTTTAATGTGCTCTTTTTTTTAATGTGGCCAGTTACAGTTATTTGTTTCAGCCTTAGCAGTGACATGTGTCTCCTGGGTCCACATGAATCACAAGTGCTCCAGAGAGTTGACTTCAGTTCACCAATATTATGATATGTCCTACTCTGAGATTTACTATTACAGATCATTTGTTACAGCTTAAATCAACTGATAAAAATGAGCATGAGATCCTATGACTAGATAGAATATATCACAATGAATATAACAAATGCGGATACGTTACTTGGATGGAGGATGCAGAGTGGCGCCGATCCATCTTCACAAAAGGCTGTTGTTTTTCATGTATGGGTCACTCACTTCCTATTGGGTCCAGTTTTCCTGTGGCCACTACAACGAGGAGGCATTACCTGCCATAGCAGCCTGACACCACTTTAAGCCGTGCAGCCTCAAGCCCTATACTTCTGGTTACTCTCTACCCTTTTCCCTCTTTTCAGTCAGATTAATTTGTCGTTACATCACAACGCCAGCTGGACACTTCCTCGAGCTTTGTGTGCTTCCATCGTTTTTTTATTTCCCCGGGTCTACTCGGTGTGCGACCTAAAATAGTTCCAGCCTGTAAATCTATTAGCAGCCTAAGCTAAGCCTCTTAGTGCAGGAGACTCTTGCTCTGTTGGAGCACGGGAGGCCAGTGACACTAAGTAACGAATGATCGCACAGTGATACCAGCGGGATTTACGGCTGGATATATCAGACGGGAAAGAGGATTGGGCGCGATACATGGGGGAACACTGGAATAAAGGAAAGTCTCTGCATTGTTTGACAACATCCTGCACAAAGCCAAAGAATCTAGGCAAGACTTAACCAGTTGTTAATTTACGGTCAGTGCCTCACATCAATTAAATAAGCATAAAGTGCATCTGGACTTCAGTCATATAAAGTTTTCAGGTAAATAATTTAAGATAAACAGGAAATACAGTGTGAGATGTTATAACCTTGTTTCTTACATACGGGAAAAAAAGCAATAGGACATTTTCAACGAGTGAGCTGACAATTTGAGAGTCTATGGGGTACAAAAAAAACCCACACACCATGAGTGAAAACAAACAAATCATAAAAACTCCATAAAATCAAGATGTAAAAGAGCACATCTAATTTGGATAAACTGACATGAATATAGGGTTGATCTGTCTTTTTGTCCTACTACAGCCACATTTAAACATTATTATTTTACTAAAGCTTGGCTGGGACTATTACATCTGATCTTTGATTACAGCGCATTAAACAGCTCTGATCTCAGAAGCACTCAGGAAATCCCCAGTGTCTCACGCCACACAGCACACACTGCACAAACCACACACAATGCACTGCTATTTTGGTCTGCACCTGTACCTGGGGTTTGTGATTCACAGCTTTAAGTGTCATATACAAGTCATACAAATGTAAGTCTTCAACGAGAGGCTTGCTCAGGTAAAACTCTGCAAAAGCCCAAATCCACTGCAGTTAGACAAGACACTTTTCTCCTGAGGAAACTGTCTCAGTGAGTTTTTAGCTTGGCTTCATGTTACATAGTGATGTCCACAGGTCACAGTGCATTATCTATGTTTATATTCATTTTGTTTTGATCAGGATTTGTACTGTATTCATGATTGCTTCATTGCCTCTAAATTTGATTGACAGTGAAAAATTCAAGCAACTAGACTTAAGTAATAGGTATTTAAAAACATCATTCTCAAATTACAAATGGGTTTAGTGTTAACAATATACTCAATTTCTTCAGTATAAAATACATTATGCTGTTCTGTTATGTCAGACAGCTGGTAATGTGTGTGAAAATATAAAGCTACTGTTCGAGTGACCAGACTGTGACTCTTGTTGTTAATGCAGGGTTAATATGGGGTCATAGTTCTTGACCTTTGTGCAGACCACTGTAGCTAAGTCCAGGGAAAGGTAAACACTGGGTCAAAAATACAACTTAGGCAGAAGGTCAAAACTAAGCCTGCTTTGACAGCAGCTCACAACATGAAAAAACGGCACATGAAAAAAGCATCAATCATTATCTTTAAGTGTAGTTTATGAAGGAAAATGACACTTTAGATCTGAAACAATTAAAGCACAGTCTTCAAACAAAACCAGTGACATATATAGATTATACATTACCCTGAACTAAATCTCTTAATAGTACCACAGAAGCAGGCTTATTCTCTTGTGTGTGTAGTACATATGTGTGTGTGTGTATATATATATATATATATATATATATATATATATATAGTATGTGCATATTATTGTGAGGTTTATATTTACCAGCCTAGTTTCAGCCCAGTGTCCCAGAGTCTCGCCTTGAGACTCGCTGACAGCCAATCAGCTGCTGCTTCAGTTTTGAGGCCTGTGTGTCCTGTCAACCCAGTTTCCTGTCTCTCAGGACGAAGTGTGAACCTGGCATCAAGCCCTTCACTCAAACACAAACTGGTCCATTTAACATCAGCTCACACTCTTCATTCACAGATAATGGAGCAATCTGCCACAACAGTAAATCAGCCCTGCCCTGGTGTGCATTGGATTAGTTATGTTAAGTCACACTTGATTGTCTCTGTGGTGTAATTCATTTGATCTGCTGCGATGTGACAAAATAATCACTGTGCCACTGTGCGGTCAATAGAAGATGATATACCATTTATCAACATCCATATACAGCCCATTTGATCGGAAGTGGGCCGGAGCAGTAAAATGATAGCAAAAAAAACCTTTAAATAATAACAACTCCAATATTTCCCTTTAGTGCAAAGAAGTAAAATTACATTATAATGTCAGTGCTCTCATCAATTGCAACCGAAAAAGGCTAATGTTGGCAAAAGCCTTGTTTTTTGTGAGATTGTGGAAGTGCACTACATTGTTGATCCTATTATCCTAATATTTCTTTTTTTAAGCTATTCATTTATTTATATGTTCGAATATATTATTTATTTTAAGGAGAATTCACTGTTTTGTTCCATAAATCCAACATATTTCCAAAGTCAATAAGTAATCATGTAAAATAATCATGATTTCAATAATGACCTAATGCTAATGCTATTTTGCTAGCAATAAAGTACCTAACTTTCCCTGCTGCATCACTGACCTCTTGGCTACTGATAAAAACAGACAACATAACAATTCATTTATTTTCTCTCTTCACAGTTGTCCTGCAGCTGTTGTATTTTTCTCCATGATGAGTGTCATATTATATTCCTTGAGACTGAAACTTGCTGCATATACACCAAACACACAGGTTTCCTATTCTCCTCAATGAATAAATAGGAAGTGGTCCATTTTTCTTGGAAAACTCTATATATACCCGAAACAAAACCACAGCAATAGTGTAGTTCTTCCAAAATGTGAGTAAGTATAGTGTTAAAATTACAGTATGAATGTAGTAAGACATCCATAACGTAAAGGGAAAACACATTCACTCAAGTAGGTTCACTGCCAGTTTTGTCAATATTCAAACTTCAGAAACTGACACATTGCTCTTAAAACGCAAAAGGGGTTTTCTGTTCTTCGCTTAGAGCAAATATACAAAGAAGTTCTGATAAATATGAAAAAAACAATCACATCCCTGCTCTTACCTTGGTCATAAGGATACAGATGCAGTCCATAATATTTTAACAGTCATCGAGTCATTTCCCATCTAAACTTTGGTCCCTCCATCAGACTAAGCTCAGCCTGTGTCAGGTTCTCTCCGTCTGTCATTCCATCAGAACGCCGACAAGACAGTCCTTCTTTAAAACAGGCTTTATTTTCTTATTCTCAATCCTGACTGAACAGAAAGTGAATGTATCTGAAACAGTGGAGACGGCGTCAGAGCAAATGCACAGATGCCTAACGCGCTGTGTTATCAGGTCAGAGTCTGTTTATGGGAGAAGTGAGAGAGTATTGGGGAAACACAAGCCAGTGCCTGCTCTACTTTCAACTTCTCACAAGCTTTACCCACAGTCAAGAGTCAAATTGAAACACTTATGCCAGTATATTTTTGACAAATATAGGTAGCTTGTAAGTTAGGGTCCATCAGACCAATCAGATCAGAAACCTCAACCCAGATATTCTAAGTCCATAGTGAGTTGATATCATCAGGAAATTATAATACAGTAGAACAGGTTTAATAAGATCAGTCAGAGGATCAAAGCTTCATTGTATAAAGTCTAAAGCCCAGACCACATTAAAGCTCTCTGTTTTTATTTAGTAACATCAAACATAACCTGTTCCCCAGTAAATGACTTGGACTGGACTGATTGTGTTTGTTGGATTATATAACACAATGCAAACAATGCTTCAACAACGTCTTCTATAATCTTGCCCAGCTTTCAGAAATCAACACCGATACCAAATCCTGCTAACACAACCTGAAATCCAAAACAATAGTCCAAATAATTAAACAATGCACTGAAAGCCACTCAAGAAAAGGCAAAAAGACCAAGATACCACTATCTTCAAACTCAATAACAAACAAGCAAAACAAGTAGAACCAGGCTTTAAATGACAATAAAGCTATAAGAAGATTAAGAAGCCCTTTTCATTTGATCACATGTTTTAGTTTTAGTGCGTCACATGTTGAAATGCAAAAACCAGGCAGCAAAGATAAACCAGTGTAGTTATTACCTTGACAGGGGTCCGTGGGCCAGGGGTTGATCTGGGGCTTAGTGGGCCATGAGTGGGGCTTGTGGGAGAAAGTTTAGCTGCACCAGGACTCGTTGGACTGGGACAGACATCAGAGAGATGTTTTAACATTTAAAACATTGTATGACACAATGACCACTTTAAGTCTCAACATATATTTTCATAGAAGGAATATAATATTGAGAAACAGATTAATTTCAAAATAAAAGCCTGGTGAAAGATGTCTAAAGTTGAATGACTGTATGAGCCTGTATTATGAACACACTGTGCATTATTTCACATACAAGTTCATGCTTATTTTTCATATTAAATATTTATAGTTTAAAAAGATAAATAGGTGCAACACAAATGTTAAAACTGAAAGAAAAATGGCATTGGAGTTTTATTGGGGCTGGATATTTGCCTTAGTCTTATTAGTTGCTTGAATAAAATGTGAGTTAAGGATTTTTTAGACATGTTGGCTTTACTGATGGGGCAGACGTTTAAAAGGAAATAAAACAGAAAAAAATGACAAACAAACATCAGATATGCTCTTCAGGCACAATTTAACATCTGACTTAAAAAAAAAATCATTGTGGAGATCCTGATTCAAAGAGAAAAGACTAACAATATGACTGTAGCTCCAGGACATTTGGTCTAAAAACCTGATTTTACATTTGTATAATAAAAAAACAGTAAATGCTTGTGACCATGCCTCTCACCTCAGCAGTGGTCCTTTAGAAAATGGCCCAGTGCTGACTGTGGGACTAAGGCCGCTGAAGGTGAACTTGCCCTGACTGGGACTGGTCGGACTCTGAGCTGGGGCTGCGTTTCCTGATGGGACTGGTTCTTTGCTGCTCACCGAAGCCGTGGAGACTGAGGTCATGTCTCTGTTCACTCCTGGGCTTGTGATTTTGGGCACAGTGTTAGAGGGCGTCACTTTATCAGGAGAAGAGGGGGGCAGTAGGCCTTGAATGGTGCTCGAAACCAGGGCGGATACAGTAACCTGGGACCTGGGGCTGGAGGGAGGAAGGGGGGAGATTGTGGAGTATTCTGATGAACCTTCTAAAGAAACAAAAGGTTTTACTCCATTTTGGGACACTTCATTTGAGGACTTTCTGGAAGAGAAGCTGTCGTTCAGTTTATCACCAGCAGATGGGGCAGTAGAGGAGGTGGATCTGGATAAACCTGGCTGTGTTGGAGGCTGAGGGGCTCTATATTTGACTTTAGCTGGTTCTGCTTGAGGTGGTGTCTTTGGTTTTGCAGGCTGGACTCCACTTGGGACCGGAGGAGCGGGAGACTTGAATGACTTAGGTTTAGGAGTGAGAGGTTTGGGTTTGGAGGGCTCTCCTGATGCTTTAGGGCTGAGTGGGACAGAGCAGGTACGGTCAGTGGAGGTCAAACCGTCAGCTTGATCCCCGTATGGGACTCCAGAGCTCTGACTGTCAGCCATGATGGTCAGCTCATAGTACTCCTGGATATCTGCAGGGACAAGAAAGCACTCATTAGGTCCACATTGTTTCAATTGTTGTTTGTTAATTTCAAATGACCTTGTCTCTAACTATATGCCTGAAGTTAGATGGACACTAATACTGGTTCATTTACAAAGCACTTCCTTGTTAACTCCATCATTATCTTAAATGTTTTGTCAAATATAGCTCCAGTTAACTTGTAAAAGAGTTCTCTGTTCTAGTAAAGGAACATGCTTTTAAGCTTGTGTCAAGACCACAATAAAATAAAAAGAGTTTTACCTTTTACCATCTCCAAATACTTACTATACAGTGTTTTTATTAGAGCACCCTTAATATTGTAATTTTCATGTGTTTTGGGATACTTTGTTCCCTTTTTTAAAAATGAAATATAACTAAAAGCATACCAAACTAAACTGTAGTAATTGTTTTTAATCAAGTCAAACCAGTACAAATCCCAGGTTATACAGCAGCGCCCTCTTGTGGCCTCCTCCCTGTACAGTTTCCCTGAACTAAAGCTATTGAGGAAACTTGAAACTTGTTCATTTAAAAGGAACTGAGCTGAGGCTGCACTTCCCTGTTTCCAATGAACAGAATGGAACACAAGAAACTAACACAGCACCATGTTGATTGAGTTTGCAAAATTAAAAAGAAATTTGAGAACTGATCTTAAATGTTACTTAATATCAATGTTATGAAAAAATATAGGTATAAAACAAAAAGGTAACTGTTATAATGATTTTAAGAGCTGAGACATTGGTTAAAGGTTATACACATATAAAACAGGAAGTAACATGCACTCAGAACGTGCACAGCCAACATGCACGCTCATGAAAGAGCCGCTGCAGCAGAGGAAGGCGTGGCTGGGATCAGGTGAGACCAGACGTGAACCAGTTTGACCTGGTTTGTTTATCTCCAGCAAAACCAAAACTAGAACTAAACTGGCTAAAGTCAAACTTGACGAGCTGCAGAAAGGCACCACTGTCTTTGTCAAGGTCCGCCTTAAACTGATCCGATACAGTCATGTGACTCAGGATGGCACTTTAAACAAAAGGGCTTTTTAATTTCTTTTCTCAACAGTGCGACACTCCATCCCAGACCATATTCTTTAAGACATTATGGTCTATGCTACTTCACCTTTACCTTTTGAAATAAATGGGCAACATAAGCCTCTTTTCAGCTCAGGTGAGATGGATCTAGATAATAACGGGACAAATGGGAGTCCTCAGCATTTTGGGAAATCAAAGGTGTGCCCTAATATTTATGCACAAAGAGCAAATGTTTAATATACCAAGCTTTCTATTATATGTGCAATTTAGCAGCGTGCTTTTAGGTTTAAATTTCATCTAGTTCTTCTGTGTGCCATTTATTCCTTTGCCTTATTGTGAAATAAGACAAGAGCTTGTCTTTAGTGCAAATAATACGAAACACTAAAAGAAATTCCCACCACAAGCATAAAAAGGGGGCTAATGTCTCACATTTTCTTCCCTGATTTTAAACCAGGGAAAAATGAAAGTAAGTGCAATATCCAAAAATAGCCACATTTATTATATATGCTTCAATGTAAATACGATCTTTTCATACTGTCAAATTCACTGCTGACACCAGACTGACTTCACTATGAATCACTTCCTTCGACAGTTTTTACACTGTCTTTTCAGATTTAGCGAATGTGCAGGAAACATTTGAGAGGAACTATGTCTAAAAGTAGGTGACTGGGCTTCATTTTTTAATCATAAATTGAGGAAAAATGTACAAAGCAACACAAGAACGAGACAGAAAACGTTCAGTTTGGTGAAAAAATGTGCTGATGTTGAAGTCCTCACCGAGCAGAGCGGTGAAGAGCTGGCTTTGGAAAACACTGATGACTCGGTCCAGACTCTGCTGCAGCTGTTGGTCCTCTTCCACGGGGCCCTGTTTCTGATGCCTCTGGTCCAGTTTGACCCGATACTGCTGCAGGAGCTCCAAGGCCCGCTGAGCATCTGCACACAGCACAACACACAGAAATCAGCAACTATTGAAACAGGGTATTATTAGGCCTGGGACGCTATGAGACTCTGAGGGTACTGGTGTTTTGGTCTTATCAGCCTATTAACAGATTCAAAATGTCATTAATTAACAAACGGGGACTGGCTTTGAATCATAGTATATTACACTGAATTGTTATTGTTCACTCTTATATATTATGTTTAAACCAGTTTGTTGCCTGTACAGCGGGCAAATGAAAGACACCAGGGACATATGTGCACTAACGTTTAGTATAGTCTCAATAGTAACACATAGTTTTAGCCTAAAGGAAAATGGTCAAAATATAATGTTATTGTGACAGGACATCAATACAATGGCTGGCTCTACTGTATATAGGTCTAACGCAAAGGGCATTAGGACAGTAAAGAGGTGAATGGTGGTGACTGCACTTAAGCCTTCAGTAAAGAGATGACATATCGATAAATGTTCCGATGTTTCACTTAAAATCATTTGAATATTTAATGTGTTTAATGTCCTTTGTTGTTTAAAACTGAATCTGCATGACATTAATCACATGGCTAATTAAATATTTTTAAACACAGCAGAGTTATTGGCAAAAACAAATAACTCCTGCTATGTTTTTTCATATTCCTGAGATACAGGGAATGTGATCTTTGCGCATTTCTATTATGTTTTTTTTTTTTAGTAGATACAGGAATACGTAACATGTAAGACATGATTATGGAAGATTTTAAAAAACAGTGGTAAATGAACTCTCTTCTCATGTACAGTCACTCATTCCTAAAGACAAGTAAATATGTCAAATATTCCAAGACCTGTTACAAGCGCCTCATAAATGCCTTACATCATTCTGTCACTTCAAGTTCTCATGTGAGATAGCTTACAGAAGAGTTTAAAGACACATGTTTACAAATAGAACAAAAAATTCTGCATAAAATAAACTAACTTGTCTCCTTTTATACATATTTTACTTGAGATTATTATATCCCAATAATGCAACATATCTTAACATGATCCTGACAAGCCATTCAAAAGTAGAGAAAGAGCTTAATACGTCTAATAAAATCTGATGAGTAAGTAATTGGTTATTTAAGTGCTTCATGACAGGTAAAAAATAAAGTCATCTGCACCAGTCATTTCATGTGTTTCCCTTCATTTCAAAAGATAATTTAGGTCAAATATTTCTAGAGCTAATTCCATTTTATTTTGCCTTACTATTTTATTTATGTCTTGGTCGCACACTACGCTGTGACTTACATGCCTAATAATTCAGAATAAATATACATCTAAGTCTACTTAAGTGTTATAGAGATGGTTTTTTATATAGAAAAACGCTTGTTAAGTTAACTTAATTAACCTTTTTATCCAAAATAGGGCAGGTACCTCCTCTTAAGATTACAGCATGCCATTCAAATAGCAATGGAATAAGTAGCTTACAGTGCTTTTAATAAGATCGCTATAGAAGATCCTCAAAGGCACATAAATTAAAGCCAAATGTTTCTTGAGCTAGTGTTATTTCAGGCATTTCCTAAACATGTTGCATCATAAAGCTGGTGAGGCGTTTTAAAGCACAATGCACTGGCTATGCAGCATAAAAAGTGAATTAAAACTAAAGGATTTTTCTATAAAATAAGTGACGAATTTAACATCTGGGTTGCACAATTGCTAATTGTTCGTTAAAATAGCCTGCTTTGATGTGTATGGACAATTGCGAAGAGTTAAAGCCTAAATAGGAGGGTTTTGGGTTGAAGTTCGTTTTGCGGTGAACTTTGTGAATCACAGCGACAGTTCAGTGTCACACATTAGTAGCAACGCATTTAACATAAGAAAAAACATCACTAAACGAGAATATGAGACAAACATTAGCTATAAGTTTGGAAAAGTAAAGAAAATACAAAGTTTTTGTTACCTTTCTGTCGCACTGGCATGATGACAGTCCCGTCTGTTCCCTGCAGCTTCTGCTCGCTGCTTTTTCTGTGTTATTCCAGATGTGACCGTCTGCCCCCCGTCTGTCTGGCTGCAAACTGGGGCAACAAGCGAAAATAATCTATGTCTGCCCCTTTCGTCAAAAGAAAAACGTGTTTAAGGTGCGTGAAAGTCCGCTTTAAAATCCAAAAGAAGCGCGTCAAAGTGACAGCCGTTGATATCCGTTGATGACCGTTGCTGAAACAGAAGCGCGTGGACTTAGAACCCGGAGATAGAACGTTAGCTTGTAGCCGAAATTAGCTTTGGGGAAGTTTTTTGCTAGTTGTAAAGCCTAATTTTCTTTTTGTTAAAAACGCTGCGGTGTCAAACTAAAGGCACGTCTCCGGTTCTGCTCTCAGGTGACTTGACACTAAACGCTGCTGAACCGGTTAGGCGGTCCTGTGGGCTGAATACACACACATTCGTGACCTGCTCCCACGTCTAAAAAACGCCATTAAAACAATCTTTATAAGCACTTGTTGTAGTTATGTGTTGGTAGTAGTCTCATTGTAAACAGTTTTATTGTGCTCGGGGAGTAAAAAAGCTTGGTAGAGCAGGGTATGTAGGCTACTCTTGTCTATGTGTAGCTGGATCTGGGACTAATCCACTCAAAGCATAGATGTGGGATTAAGATGCACTATCATTAGTTTCAGAGACAGGTTGTGACTGTCTGGGCAAGTACCACAGTCTTGTAGAAGGATAAATGAAAGGGAAAGGCATAAGGAAAGTGAATGGGAGCGGTCTGGACACTTTCTCACACTCTGATAGAGCACAGTTATTGCTTTCTTTCTTTCATTAGGCTACATTAAGCTGAGTTTTACTGTGAAAATATAAACAACTTTTCTGTTCTGTAGAGGTGTTGCAGTGGATTAGACCAAAACTTTTATTTGCAGGCTGTAGACAGAGGTGTGACCAAGTCATTGTTTTGCAAATCAAAAGTTCCAATCAAGTCCCAAGTCCTAAACTTCCAGGTCCTAGTCCTTTTGAGTATTTTCAACACTAATATTATGTTAAAATAAAACAATGTAAGTTTAAATCTGTATTTATTTAACAAAATATTATAAAGCAAGTACAACTGACAAGTGCTTGAATTTCTATAGAATATTTAGTTATTGCCATAATGATTTTTCTATGCTTTGGTGATCAGTGATTTACAACGTGTGGGCTGCTTTTTGGTCTTTGGTTGTAAAGCCCTGTAGCTTTACAGAGCGCATTTGAAGGCAGCGTCATGCGAGTAACACATGGCTTCACTTTGTGTAATCTGTCAAACTATTACATGTGACTCAAGTCCACACCTCTGCTATGGGCTATTTGAAATTGTTTTATCCACAAGTTAGGCATACTTAGTCTAACTTGTGGACAAAACTCTACCCATGATACTACAATTGACAAATAGATAAATCAATGAAAAAATTTCTCGGTTGCATCTCCCACTGTAGACGACAAATATACCTGTCACTGAAGGTTGCTTAAAAGTCTGTGACAGTGGTGCTTTTCTGATCTCTGACAGAGCACAAAACAAAAGCACTGCTGAGGAGGATTCAGACGGAAATGTCACCGGAGCAGTTCATCAGACAGAGATCCTCGTCCGGTCCGTCCCAGTGTGACTTTGGAGTATTGTGATGGTAAACAGAGCATTGTGTCGGACAGACTCAGGCGCCTCTTTCCCAGGGGTTGCTCTCATCCTTCCACCTCGATGTCTGCCTGATACCTGAGTTAAACCTCTGCAAAAGAATGCTAAAAGGAGAAGAATTAAGAAGAATTACACAAGACATGTATTATTTAGTGTGATGTTATAATCTAAACAGTGAGTGACCACAATTTGGGTTGGTTGCATAGATAAAAAAAAAAAAAAAAAACCTGCTCAAAATCTTCCATAACTAGCCTTGCCTTGTTATCAAATATTAATAAACACAATGTCGATATCACAAAGAACAGATTGATCAAGGTTCAATGCCTTAAAGTGGCACTTTAAAACTGGACCAGTTTTTTTTCTGGAAATAAAATACTTTTACATTACACCAAACTGAAGTTTTAGCTCCAACTTCAGCGTTAGAACGACAATTATCTCCTCCTCGTCAAACATTGTGTGATTAAATTGCCAATATCTATCCCATGTTCACTTTGCTATTCACTCCCTTTTCTATGTTTATGTCTCTGCTGTTTTGCTGTAGAAAGATGTATTCAGCGCTAAATATATACACTTTCTCTGTTTTACCAGCAGCCATTACTTCCTTATTGACATCAGTGTCGACCAATGGGAGCACTCCTTTTTCTGGTAGTGAGCTGTGATTGGCCAAAGCTCAAGTTCAGGGCTGAAAATTCTCATCTATTAAAATCCTTGATAATAAAGCCTAGATGATGTCTTATAGTCTCATTTTTCCACAGATGATTCCTGTTACAGTATTTTATTGGTGATAAAACAATTCTTTTTCTCACACGAATAAAAAAAATCACACACTCCTGTTTAAATGAAACTGTAATGTGACAGCTGAATAAAAGGAAGTGTGTATGTATATGTATATATATATATATACATATATATATATATATATATATATATATATATATATTATACATATTCACACACACATATATATATATACACATATATATATACACATATATTTTTTTTTTTTTGCTAATGTCGTTTAGCCCTAATAGCAAGGCGTTTTTTCAGAAGGACAATTCAAGAGACAAAGAGTAACTATTAGTCTAAATATGTTCATGCAGAGAGGAAATTGGCATTGATCTGTCAAACTCGGGACTAGACCTTACTCCAATGTAACCATGTGGAAGACTTGATGATTTTTTTTTTTATTGCAGGCATAAATCCTACCAAGATAAGTCCACTTCTTAGTCATATGCATCACAGTTGTTTTTTGATTGCAGTGGCTTTGCGGCGACATTACAGTGACATTAACCCAGAGGAAGCGGCTGAATGCAGGTCAGTGTGATGATGTTGGTATTGATCCGAACACTAACTCATCGACTGCTTCTGCTGCTGCTCACGGGGCACATATAAAAATGTATCTGTGTGAATCCACTCATACAGTCAGCTGTGAAATGTATGAAGTGGGGTGGGCAGAAATATGTGCATGACTGTGGAAGTGGGCTGGTCACTGAACACATAGAAGTATTATTTGGGGCAAAACAGTGAAATAAATGAGAACAAAAGGTCATTGCTTCGCTTCTGCAGTGCGTCCATTGTTTATTGTTGCCACAAGCCACAGTGAACACGTTTGTCTAAAGAGGAATTCAGGCCCGAGAGAATGTAAAAACAGCAGTAAGAGGCTTTTCACACATTTTTAGTCTAACTTTTACAATGCCATAGTATTACAAACTAAAGGAGTTTGCCCTAAAGAAACAAAAACAAAAAACCCAACTGTATGGCTATATTTATCACCCTGTAACTTTGGGTACATCCGTCATTTGAAGTTTATGTGAATAAAGTATTTCTTATTAATGCAGATGATGCTGAACACATGTAAATATTTAGGGTTCGTTTACATGAGAACGCTGCTCAACTCTGCTGATTCGCGTTCACACGATGTTACGACACGACGTTACGACACGACACGATCTGCGCTCACATACTTACATACTTTTGACCAGCGTCACGTGTCTCATTTGGTTTAGCTTTACTCCACAACATTTTACACAATGCACTTCTAAATTCTCACTTCAATCCAAGTATTAGACTATGATGATTAACAGCAATAAATGCAAATATATATGTTACATGAGCTACATACCAGAGAAAGTGATCAAGTAGATAAAAACAGCTTCACAGACATCAAATGCCACTCGCTGTGTTTTCCAGATTTGATGGACAGGTTTGTGTTGGTCTCAGATAAATGTGATGAGATGGAGGGATCAGGGCAATGAGACGATGAGGCAGACATTGTAAAAGGAGGCAGCCTGTTTCACTAATGGACCGAGACAAAGGAGCATCTGCCACAAGTTAATCCAGAGAGAAGCAAAACCTCCTCCGTCTTTACATCTTATCACTAGACGTCCATATGTTTGCAAAACTGTCTATAACTCTCCACTCTATCATTAATGAATGATGGCAAAAACTCAAAATTTAATCAAGAAAATACTTGTCTATGAATCAGAAAGGCTATTGTTGTCTGCTTAACTGTATACTGTATGTATTTAAAGCTACACAAAGACAAGAAACACACTCTAAATACCAATAGTGACATTTTTATTATTTGTACAATAGAGACTTTAGTACATTATTCAAAACACTTCTTATATACTGAAAAAATGGTACTTTTCCAAAGCCCAAAATGGCTCCAGTAGAATCGCTGCACAGCATTTTTTCAATTTTATACATATATTATTTTTTGTAAAAACTGTATCTTAAATAGTATGTACAGATAGCGTCTGCAAAATGCATTCTAAACACAAGATATATATTATATATACTTCAGCAATTACATTTCTCCGCGTAAATACTCAAACTTAAACTGGAAGGATTTTTAACTCGCGTGTGCAAATAAACAAAGAGATAAATAAATAAGATTTTTTCACTAAAATCGCCCCAAACTCGACAGCAGTTCTCTCTCTGGTTTTTCAAATACTTTAGTCACAAACAGAAGAAGCAGCATTCAGTGGGTAGTGTTTACTGCAGAAAGCATGAGTACATCCAACCCAGTCTCCTTCGGCAGAAACCACTGTGGGACGTCACTGTGAACCACTCAAACAGGAATATCCATGAGTCAAATAAACAAGTACACGTTATATACATTCACATAATGACTGTTCAACACTTTACAGCAAGAGATAATGTAAACAAAGTCCATACTGTGCATTTATCCCAAACATCGTTAACAACATTGAAATATACTTACCCCTTTTTAAAATGTCAAAGTCAAGCCCCTCAAGGTGAAGGTCAACTCAGAGTCCATTCTTTGCTATTTTTTTTGTCTGTCCCTCACATATGTAGTTATATATACAGATTCATTACAATAATGTGTTGGCCAGTTTAACTAATGCTATAAAATCATAATAAGTCTGCAATGAGTATTTAAAAGAGAACAAGACAAAACGAAACAAAATGGACTGAACAAAATGTTGTGAAAAATGAAAAAAATGACAACTTTAAAAGAGAAGCTGGAAACAAAAACTGAAATACAACATAGGTGTGTTTCAATTGCAGCTGACTACATGAGTGTGGCCTTCACTGTTCAACTTTAGTGAACAACACTCTTTCAGTTTCCCTTCATGCACATTTACCATCTCAAACTTCACATGACGAATACTATAAAAATCTATGGACTGCCTACCCCAGCTTTAATCAGAAAGATCTTACGATAACAAGAGAATGGAAAAACACTTAGACTTAATGAATGACAAACTTTTAAACGAACTAATCCTGCATTGTCCGTATCAATCCTCTAACTCTACCAAGAGCTTCATCACCACTCCTTACTTTAGCTATTTTTCGCAAATTTTACATTGTACAAGCTCCTGTTCTGGATAAAGAGTGAGATTTTGACCCAAATCAGAACCAAGTATGCAGCAGATAATGCTATTGATTTGTGGTGACGGGATATGACAGTCTTTTGTGGCAAAGCCTTGTGTTTTATGTCCAATCCCTCACCTCAACCGGCCTCCTATTTATAAAATAAAAGCTAAAAACATCAAGCTAAAATCAAGCATAAACCCTGTGTGTTTTTGCATGACTCATTGTTATCCCTTGTTTGTGGGGCTTCACAGAGACGTTAGTCACGAGCCTCTGGGAGACTGGGTTGGTACATTCACAATATGAGCCTCTAAGTCGCCTTCATTTGCAGATATTTACAGTGACACCCCCTCAGCTCTTATGTCTTTAAACACATACAAAATGACTGTTTTTATAGTCATATACATATATATAATATATATTTGTATAACACAAATTCACAATTACAGTAGAAATACATTTTATACAGTTTTGGATAGTACATGTGTAGGTTTCCAAGTCATATGTGCGTACTTCCATCCATAACTATAAGTGTCAATATAAAATATCACAATTTGAGCAAAGCTAAGGTATATCAATATATTTAGAAAGAATTACCTGAAACATGTAGTAAAAAATAATTGTTTATCAAACCTCTTCTGTTCTCGTCACAATAGCTTTGAAACTCTAAATGTGTGGGCTCCTGTGGCTAAGCTTCGGTCTCAGCCACGTCATAGAAAAGGCGCCATTTTGTGTCCCTTATTGATCTGTTCTGTACAGGGTCCGACACAAGATGGCCGCCGCGTGACGCCATAACGTTGCGTCAAAGAAAGGACAGTGTGACTTTGTTCTCGAACATTAAATGTTACACAGAACAAGACGCAGATCACTGTCGAAGCATCGTCGTCGTCATAGCGACACAAGTGAAATTTACAGGAAAGACACAAAATAATCTCTTTTTTTCATCAAGTTGTTTTTAAAGACGGCCATAGCTCGGCTTTGGCTCCTTCACCTCGAAGATCATCGGCAAGAACCGCTCAGTTTTTATAGAGAGGCCAATTAAGGACAAAAAAGAGTCAATAAAGAGAGAAGAACTGTTTTTGCTCAATGTCAGGCCGTTATTTTCATGTTTGTCAACCTAAATGTTAAAATACCAACAAACAAAAAAAGCCTAATGAAAAAAGCCAAATCCCTTTTGACTTTGTGTAACCTTCACTCATCATAAACCCATCAGAACAATACAGTCACCAACCATTTATCCTTTTATCAAATGTTCAACACACAGTGACTTTCTTGGAATCAAAATTTATCATTAAATATCTCAAATCATCAACAAGGTTTGTGAAATTCAAAGGGAATAAGACTGGCTTCTCTTCATTAACAAACTTTAACTTTTTTCCGTTGGCGTTGCCATAAAGGCCCTGACTTAGCCTCTCTTTACATTTATCGTCAGCAGCAAAAATGAACTGATTTTAATGAAACTGTTCAAGAGACATGAAGCAAGAAGCAGCAAGCCATTAGATCCTGGGGAAGATTAAATATCAAGTAATTTTGTGTAATATTTCAACATCAAAAATCATATGTATAATTCAATTAGATTTGAATGGATCTACTTTAATGTTGTGTTGTCATTTATGTAATGAGCTTTGGTTAAATATCATGACGTATTGGTGAAATATATTTGCAGAACCATTATAATCAGGCTTTTCCCTGTGTTTTGTTTTGGCCAGATTTTCAATAAAATATAATATATATTTTCAGCATTTTTTTCATTGCACATAAAGAAGAAGGCAGTCACTCGAATGGTGCTTTTTACTACTTTTCAAGCACTTAGTCCAAAGTTAGTGTTGTAGTCAAGACCTCATTGACCGAGACCAAGTCATGTCCGAGACCAGACAGTATCAAGACCAGGACAAGACCAAGACTGTCAGGTCAAGACTGGGTAAAGAACAAGACCATGTCAGGGCGAGACCAAGTCAAGACCGAGTCAAGAGCAGAACCAGTGTACGATACACTGTTGTAGATAGGGAACTGAACTAAAATATTTAAACCCTCTAAGTCCAGTCTAAGACCAAGTCAAGACTCATGGACGTCAGTGTTTGGTGAAGGAGGCAGAACAATATTAGATTTTTGATTAAATATAAAATGATTGAGGTTTTTACTTAATCCCGAATAGACTTAAATAACAGTTGTGGTCTTGGTTGGTCTTGGTTGGTCTTGGTTGGTCATGACATCCAAGACTGAGTAAAAATTAGTTTGAGACAAAGACAAGGCCAAGACTTTTAGAGATCAGGACCGTGACAAGACCAGGACCCCTACAAAATAGTCTTGAGACCAGTCTCAAGACCAAGACCAGTCTGGAGTACTACAACACTATCAAAGGGACAGGCAACAGTAAAATGTCACCTGCAAATGTCTTTTTGATTAAAATTATTCTTAACTTTTTTGATTTGATACATTCTCAATTGTTTTGATTGTTCGATGCAGGGTTGAGATTAAATATCCATTATCATTTATTTAATCCAATTGGCACAAATATAATATTAATTGTCTCTTAAACCTTGGTGTGAAAGAAAGATCTGATGCAAAAGTGGCTCATTCTTCTTCCCATTTTTCAAACTAGAACTTGCTGCTCCATCTTTTTTTTTTTTTAACCCATCGTCACTTAAGCGTTCACAGTCGGCACATTGAGATACAAAGAGGTAAAGCTCTGACTTTTGGGCTCAGTGTTAATAAAAAAACAGGACACACAGTGGTCCATTTATGGCACAGAAACATCTAGACTCTTCCAGACGCAACACAAAAGATGATATAAAACATGCTCAATATACAAATCAAATGGGATCAGGTTATAACAGTGTTTTCCAAAAGTGGCCGAGCCTACATCTCGCTTTAAAAACACACTTCTGTATTTTATGGAAAGACAAATAACATCCTTGACTGACCCAGCCACTGCTTTGGGAAACACAGCTTTAGTGGAGTTTGGCACAATGTCATAAATCCGCTGTGACAGGTTTGACACTCAACAGTGCAATGCACGATGGGAGCTGGAGTTTTTGTTCGACGGCAGGGAGTGTAAACATGAATCGATCTAAACATGGCACTGCAGGACAAGGCTCAGCTCAAAGCCACAACATTTCAACCCAGTCTCTTTTTAAATGAGTCTATGTGACGTATAGAGATGCTTTCTTTATATTGTCATGGCTGTATCTGATTTTTGGGCTTATTTATCAATGAAAATGCTTAAAAAGTTTTAAGTTTGTGAGGATTATTTTGTTTTCTGCAGCCCATAGAATATTTTAATGCGTGTTGACTGCTGTTTCAACCTAGCAGCATTGTGGTGAGTTCCAAAGGGCGCAAGTGACATTTTGGGCGAAATGGAGATATATATACATGAAATAAAAGCTCTTGATCAGCTCTTTTTGCTGCAATAACAACTGCATTAACACGAATAATTAATAGAGTCATTGAGAATAAAGAAAAGCCAAGATTACAAATGGCATCAAACATTGGAGCCAGACGTATCTGACTTTTTTCTGAAATTAAAAAATGTAGACAATTGTTACAAAGAGGGCTGACATCTGTGTGTATGAATGTTTTTACATTTAGAACTGAATTCCTCAGTTGTCTTAGTTTGTCCTCTCTGGGCTGCTGTAGAAACAGGAAGTAATTGAACTCTCACTGAATTATATGGTGCCTTATATAGGTGTATTTGTTCCAGGGCAGACAAATGCAAAGACATATTTTGATTGACTACTACTACTTAATATTCATAGTGAACATGAGCACACATACATATAACTATAACATATACTAAAGACTAGATTTGTGTGCTCTAGTTAACTTTGAACTGACACCAACATTAAATGACATAGAAACATTTTCTCAGAGACTGGCTTGAATAAAGTGTTAGGTGCTATTTTTGTAGTAAATGAATGATTTGTGAATCTGTACTGAGATTTGTGCTTGAAATTTTGTTCACTTATCTCTGAGTAATAAAGTAATAAGATAAATGGACAAAGTTAATACACACACACACTTTAATACGCACACAAATCTCAGTAAAGCATCACAATAGTTTTACTAAAATAATAGCTCCAGATATTGCTTTAGCATTTCCCAAGCTTTAAATCAAGTTGTGTTTTTTTCAAAATCTATACATAAAGTTGTGGCTCATCTTGTTTTGTCCCTGTATATTCATCAGAAGAGAAAACTAGTAAACTATTAACAATAAGATCCTCTAGAGGTGAGTGTCTCGGCCCTTTGTGCCGCTTTATACAGAATATGTACAAAAGGCAGAAGTCCCGGGGGTCTGTACTACGTGAGCACAACAGAGGGAAGCCCCGGGAATGAAACACAAAATCTGCAGAATTAAATGAAAAACAGGTTGGAAGTGTGGAAGTAAAAGGATAATTGAACAAAGGAGCTGTGTGCTACACCAAAGTGTGTTAAGTTCTTCCAGTGACATCAGAAAAAAGGCAGTGATGGGAAGCAAAATCAGTCATGACTGGGTTGCACCACCTACCTGTAAGTTCATCCTAAAAAAGCTACTAGTGCCCTGTTAAATACACAGGTTTGGGGATTAATATATGACTATGTAATCAGGATGCAAATATAAATTGTATAGTGGTAATAAATGGAGCTGTAAGGCCTATTATGTCCAGCAAGGATATGTTTACAAACTACAAGAATTCATAGTAAAATTATAAGTAAGTATTCATTATATGTGTTATTTATAATGGTGCCTGCTTTTGTCACTATATTTTCTGTAATTGTTCTCAACTCTCTCTGCCTACAATAATTATGTCAATATTAATATCTAAAAAAAAAAGGTAATGATGTTTAATTACTATCAGCAGCATAAGGCCAAATGCTGTGATTAACACTCAATGTTATAAATGGTACGTATTGTGTAAATATTAATTTCACAGGGAGTATGCACTGTTTTTATGCATGTAAGAAAAATAACCTAAAAACATATTGTAATAGGAAACATCTGTGAATAAAATGAGACGTTAAGATGTAGGCTTTATTATCAAGGATTTTTAGAAATTTGGAGGTGTGTCTGAGACAGGGAGGGCCCAATTTAAGCCCAATTAACAAATGCTTTAGACTGTGTAGTGTGCTGTTTTATTAGTCCAAATGCAGTCTATTTTTTCCTCTTCCTTTTTCAGACTGATAGGATTCACTGACATGTAACTGGTGCAACGAGCCACAAATAAAACTAAAAAACAACCATGTAATCACAACAAAAGTGAAACTGACCGATCAGATGAGAGCCTAAATAAAGCGTGATCCCGACGCCGCTCAGTGGACATGAGGGTCGATATGTTTCTGTGGTACTTTTGGCACATTAATATTGCCTTTGATCCAGCAAAAGGCAAATAAAAAGGTAGAAAAAGCAGAGTTGAGTCGTCTCTCTCGCTCTCCCTCTCGTGGGTCTGGTGCGTGGGATGAAGATGAGCAGCGTTGAAGAGAAGCCTTGTCGTTTTCTAATGGCTGAATATAAAACTATTTCTAGCGCGTGCTGCTGTCTCTCAGAAGCACCAAGTCCACAGTTCGCTGAAAACTCTTCAACAGAGCAACGGCCGTCTCGTGCTCCATGTTTAAAAAACTATGTCCATTGGCCTGCAACGAAAACATCAGCTGTTTAGTCCAGATGTGTGTTGAGTATGATCCCAGGGAGCTCAGCCAAACTTAAAAGAGTATACTGTACATATAGATGGTGTAAATTAGGGTTTATTCACATTTTTATTGCTCAAAATGATGGCTATACAACAAAATGGCTCTGTGATAAGGTTGAGGTTCTGTTGTTTCTGCCTCGATTTCAAATACAGAGAAGATGTGGAGGGAAAGTAACGTCAGATTACTGTAGAAAAGTATGATTATCATGAACTTTTGGGAGAGTCTTACCTGCAGTATTTTGTCTCCCGGTTGCAGGACAGAGGCAGCGGGCCCGTCATGCTGTACCCTAGTAACAAAGATACCCTATAAGTCAAAATGATACACCGTTAGGACAACACAGGGACACGATGGTTTAGAATCTTTGCCTTTCTTCAAAACCCCCTAAAAAAACATGGCTGCCAAAAGGTTTTGCTCCGAATTTAGCCACATGCAACAATTCAAACGGATTACTGAGAGCAAACTCCCAGAAAGTACAACAACTCAGTATGAGCTAATTGTAAAGTCAGAGCTTAGAGCAGGTCATTGACAGTAAAGAGGAGTGGGCTGAGTTTGCAGCAGAAGCCTGGTGCCCAGAGACGTCAATTTAAAAAGATCTAAATCAGTAACTACTTTTGAATTTTTCTGAATAGCTTTGGATGCTTTTCTGGAGATCCACTTGCAGATTATTTCTTTGTTTCAGAGGATATTGAGATGAATATCAGGTAATGATTCCCTGAATTAGGACAGCCTTCTGTTGGGGCACGTCCCTGCTCTACACACTGCAGGGCTTTGGCGGCATCTGGTGGCTCCACTGCAGATTACAAGTCCACAAACCCAGTAGAAACAAGTCTTTTTAGTCTATAAATGTGCTAATGCTTCAAGTAAGAATATAAAAAATAATGGGAATATAAACTAATTGATCTAACGGGTTGTTTAAAGGTATGTTATTTTAAGAGAGGCAAGTGAAATAGTGTTTTTACATGAATATACACAATTAAGCACATAGTTGTCTAATTGATGTGTTCCATTTAAAGCAACAGCATATTACAAGATTTTACAGACAGCAGCCTTCGGTCCTGCTTTTTAAAACAATTAACTTTTAAATATTAATATAATACTTCCTGTCTGTAGCTCTACTGGCTTTTTCAGAAATGAATTTAAAATTAAGTATTAATGAGTATTATTTAAATATATATGTTCTTTTTCTTTACATACATACATCAGCCTTTGTGTCTGGAAAGTGTAGATAGAAAGTGAGTACAGACATGCAATACTTGTTCTTTTAGTGTGATTATACTGAAGACAGGCTGCTCTAATGTGATTGGAGTTCATCTGACAAAATACATCTGTATCACTGATGCTTTATGAATTTATTTGCCTTATCGGTAACATAGCTACAGACTCTGATTATGCTACATTCATGTGTTCCTCTGAAACTCAAAACAAACTTTTTTCAGAGTTAGAAAATGCACATGAACGGCTGCTTGAGTCAAAACAACACAGAGTCTTGGGTTAATATTAGGTCCTGACTTTAAGACTGGAGTCCTGTCCACAGGGATTGGACTATGCTGGTTAAAAAAGTTAATATTGACTGTTTTATGTCATTGCATAACAGTCAGGTATTTTAGATAGCACTGGGGGTAGAATAAAGGAAAGATAAAGTTATACTAAGTTAGCATTATTGTGTTACTGACTTGACTTTATAGCACTGATGTAGAGGAGCTTTATGTATGAGGGCTTTTTAAAAATGTTTCAGCAACTATAAAAATGCCGTTTAAATCCTAACTTCCTCAGCCTTTTTACCAGTTGGAGCGTCTGGTTAGACGTCTCCAAGAGCACCCTCCTATATTCTATTTCTATAAAATTCAAAGCAACATGATACAATTTGTCAATGTAAAACACACTGTTGAGTTAGCGTGCAAAATTTCCACTTTGGGTTGAATTCACATATAAACATATAGAAAAGTCAGAGGAACAACTTCCTAACTGGAAAACTTGGGCATCCTTGGACATGAATGGAGCTTTATTTATATATGGTCACTACAAAACAAAACTACAAAATGACTCAGAAGATGAGCTTCCGATGAGTGAAGTGATTCAGCTGAATTAGAGACGTCACCTCCAGATTTCACATATATATTTACAACTGCAAGGTACTATGGCAAGGGGCTCTATGGCCAAGTCAAAAAGCATAGGGCTTTCTGCTGAACACAGTAATAGTCCACTTTATTAGTCCACTCCTTTTCACTGTCAATGGAGCAGATATAAAGTCAGAAAGATAGAAAGTGGTTTGAATGTGTTGAGAAAAAGGGAAAAGGTATAGGGTCAGAAACAGAGATCATCCCTCTTTAACCCAAGGCAGAGATTGTAAATTCACCAACATCTTTTCACCCAAAGCTGAAAGATGTTTGTTTGAAAACACATAAAAAGTGGACACCGACTGTTCAACAGTGACGTTGAACACAAACGTATTGAGACAAATGCACGTCGGTCGGAGATTGACAGTTATAAACATATACCACACTAAACTACAGCTCAAAAAGAAGCAGGTTAGTCTTTAGTGGCAGCATTTTACAGTGAGCAACATAAACAGAAACAATACTAATAATGAGAGGTACATTTGAGAGGTTTTAAATGGATTATGGAGCTCACTGTAGGTTAAAGCACGTAGTTAGCAGCTGAAAAGTAATGAAGCATTAGTTACAACAAGCCAGCATTTACAGAATACAGCTTTGGGAAAAATTTACAGACCGTGAAAAAACTAAACAATTAACAGCAATGTAAGAGCCGGGCATTAAAGGAAAAGAGCAGCATTTTGTAATAATGGGTCTATGAGATGTTTAGGGATTGATAATGAAATAACTGTCATTACAGCCCAAGTTTGGAGACGCAGACAGGAGCAATGACAAAGGCCGCTACCCAGAAGTATCTAATAGAACCACATTACATAAAGTGAACTATCCCTTTAATCTGATGAGTACTTTGAATTTACAATGTCAGGAGTCAATGTGAAATGTGACATGGTCTAAATATTTTCCCAGAGTTGTATAAAGCACAAAAGCTGCAACACTTGAAAATATACACAAACAGTTCAATATTATTCAAATGTAAGTGTCAAGGGTCAGAGTTTAACCCATAGACTGTATATTATTATCATTAGAAACTGTGTAGGGTCTAAAATGTGATGCTTGCTCCTCTCTAGCGCCCTCATCTGAAGCCACACAAAAGCACACCCCTCAAAAAAATCGTATTGGTTCCAAAGATATTGGGGATTAGCTTTTTTAACTGTTTGTTGTTTTGTTTTTTTTATTTACTAGTAAGAGCAAAGCAAAGAAAGCAATATAACTTACAACAACAAATGGCACTTGATTAATTAAGTGGTCAGGTTGGTAGATTTAACTTCTTCACTTCTAACTTTTCAACATATATTTAATTATGTTTTTATTTGACAAACAACACATGTGAAAACGACAATGGGAACAAAAAATTTCCAATCTGTCCATTTTTTCTGATCTGGGGACACACTTGGTCTTGTGGAGGGGTAAAAAGGTAATCAAATGTTCCCATGCTACTTTAATATGCTGTTCCTTTAAAAAAAATATAAAAAATAAAAGTGGTGGACATACTAACAGGCAGGGGGCGCTATTATTCTGTTGTTGATCAATAATATGAGTCTATGGTTGCACCAAAGAGACAGACTTAGACTCTAAGTGTTTGACCTCATCTTAGTGCAAACAGTGGCTTGAACTCAAGATGGGATTTTCAAACATGTATGAACCTGCATGCAGTACATCAGTCTATTGGATTAAGAATACTAAGACACAAAATAGTCCTTAAAATAATGTGTGTTTTAGCCTTAATTAAGATGATGTAAAACTGTCCAGTGCAGAATATTCCTTTGTTTAACCCTCCAAGACTCTAGCAAACTGACAAATATCTATTATAGGAAACTATCTATGACTATCCTTTTGTATTTAACTTAAAATTTGCAATGATTTCAGGTTGTAAGGTGAAACTTGCTTGTTTTATAGAGTCATATAACAGACCCCTGACTATTTCAACACCAAATGAAACTGCCTGGCACTGACTAAACTCAAAAATTGAATGTTGCTACAAGAAATGAATTGACAACTTGGTTCGAGCAATGACAGGGCTGTTATTGGTGACTATTTATAGCCCTCTGTCGAAACTGAACAAGGCCAAGGAGTGAATTGATTGAATTGATCATGATTTCACATAAAACTTGAAGTAAAACATCAGAAAGCACCATAGTCCCAAATGAAGAAGGGAGGACTGAAATAGCACTGTTTCTGGGACAAATGACTTGTGTATGAGAGGCTTTTAGGGATCTGTCGCCCCCTACAGGACGGACTTTACACTAAACCCAGGCCTAGATCGAGGGATAAACTAGGATTAAACTAGTTCCAGATTGGTTCCTGGTTCATATATTTTTACCTGATGACATTGGCAATGGAGACAATAATTGTGTTTTAAAAGCAAGAGCGAAACAGAACTAAATATAGGATTAAACAAGGGATAAATCAGGTCTAACCAGGACTAAACTAGAGCTGAACAAATACTAGAACAAAAAGTAAACCACGACTAACCCAAGATCTAAATCTACAGTAAATCAGGACTAAACAAATTAAAAATAAAAAATTCAAAACTAAAATCAGACTCAAATGAAACCATGTTCAAACCCAGGACTACATTAAGACTAAACCTGTTCTAAACTCAAGACTAAACCTAGATCCAAACCAATACATAAACTAAGACTTAATCGGGACTAAACCTGAACTAAACCCAGGATTAGTGCTAGTAAACTATGAGTAGCACCTGATATTAACCCTTAAACAAGCGTAAACCTAAAAAAACCAAAAGATAAATCAATAAAGAAGACATTTAAGTCACGTTTTCCAACTCCAAACCTCAGTTGGTAAATACCACCGAGTCAGAGAGACACTGAAAAAGATGCAACACTGCGGTAACGGGCAGCAGTTTCCATGGCAACCCCCAGGCAGAGCTGCGCAGGCTGTGATTGGCTGTCGGGGTCCGGGGCGAGTCGTACCATGTCGGAGGGTTTGAAGGGGTTCCCCTGACCGCTGATGCCACCAGAGATACTGAAGCCCAGGCCGGGGTTTTTCTCTATCCTCACACACAACTGTTAAAGAAAAAAAGAGGAAAACGTGAAATTAAAACACCAAAAGAGAACTGATGTGGTCTAATGGATACATATTGAGCCCTGGTTTAAACATATCAGGACCTGCATGACCCTGGGAAAAAATAAAGATAATTTCAAACTGCATGGGTTCCTTTTCTAACAATATATATATAAGTTTTAATGATTCAGACTTTATTTACAGCTTGACTTCATGTGACATTTCACTTAGGAACAGTTACACCAAGATGACAACCTGTAACATAAAATAAAAATAAATACTAATAAGAGCACAAAAACAGATAAATATTTAAAGGTAAGATGTTTAAGGAAATGAGAAAAGGTGCATTTTTAAAACAGACAATGAAAGAATTTGCTGCTGAGTCTGCTGTGTCAATAAGCTATTAGCTAACGTTACAATTTACGTTTCGTTTTACTGTATAACCAAAGCGAGCAGTGAGCTGGGGTTTTCTCTCCTTCCATTCTCAGAAAACATGTTATAGAAATAAAAAAAAGAATAAATCTAGTTATTAGCTGTTACATACCAAACCTTGAGCTTAATTTCTCTAAACTAAACCATGTTTTACACAACTCTGCTTAACTTTAAACTTGATTTAAGTACACTACTCCAAGTTTAAATAAAAGCTCTTTGGTGCAACAAGGCTTTAATGCAGGTCCCAGATACAGAAGTGTAAACACAAGGCATTGGCGCTTATTGATGAGGGTATATTGTTAATTTAATCAAATAAATTTTGATTGAAAAGCTGCTTTAAACCGGTACCTGCTCCTGGAAGCCGTCGGTGCTCTTCTGACCCTTCGTCTGCAGGAGACAGCGAGCGCTCTGGGGCCGCGGGTTGGTGTGGGTCGTCATAACAACCTGATTACTGTGGACCATGACCTGGTTGCTGTGGATGATGTTCTGGTTGCCGTGGGAGACGCCCTGGTTGCTGTGGTACTGGGGGTTGGTGGCGGGCAGCGCGGGCTGGTGCGGGGTGAACTGAGGCTGGTTTCCTGAAGGCGACAGGGCCATGGGTAAACCCGAGCTGGGATAGGCCTGACCTGGAGCTGGGAGCGCTGCAGGAGGGACATGTCACTGCAGTTATGTCCCAACTCACTCCATGGCACTATATTCTGATTACAACCACTCTGTAGCGGTGTAATCATTTGTTAATCAGTTCACATTGTAAATATTGACTCATACCTTGCTGCATGGAGGCTTGGTACTGCCCCGTTGCTCCAGCTGGGACCACAGAGAGGGGCATCCCAGGCTGGTACTGCGAGCCCCCCTTGTTCATCATGTTGTCGTAGCCCTGCTGACCCCCCACACGATGGGAAATGGTGGCAGAAGACGAAGTAGTGACGATCATGGCGTTGTGCGTTTGGTGGGACGGGTTATGACCGTGGCTAGCCTGTAGGAAAGGGGCGGGGCTATTAGTCACATGGGAACACAGCTACATTATTAGCTTACTTGCAACACATCGCTAAAGCAACAAAAGCTATATTAAGGTAAGAGCAGTAGTAGACATAGATATTACACAAATCACATCTCAGTCCCAAAACAATCCGTATATAACTCTGAGTCCGTCATGTTATTTTTGTACAAGTGCTGCATAACGTAGTCCTAAGCCTCCAGTGACTTGTAGCCTTTAGCTGCTAATAGAAATGAATAACTGAATAACAAGCCACTCATTTATGTTCTCCACCCACTCACTGACAACACACACATACCAGCAGTTAGTTGCCAGTTGACAATCTCATCCTGTTTAAGCAGTATTTGTAAATTTTGGTAGCTGATGACCT
Organism: Rhyacichthys aspro; assembly: GCA_036850595.1. Lineage (NCBI taxonomy): Eukaryota > Metazoa > Chordata > Actinopteri > Gobiiformes > Rhyacichthyidae > Rhyacichthys > Rhyacichthys aspro. The sequence goes on from CM072151.1 coordinate 5,930,223, forward strand.
TTTATCCATTAAAATTGAATTGCCGTCCGCTTAAAAGGCACAAGCAGCTCATGTAAAAAGGTTATCATTTTGATATCAACATGTGCCATATACTTAATACTGCTTGAACTGTAATAGACAAGCAAAAGACCCCGGACATTAACTTTTTCATTAGCGCTGACCTTCTTCATGAGGTTGTCTGGTGGGACGTCCCTCCGTCCCAGAGAGTAAGGGGTCCACTGGTTCCCTGCTGACCCTCCCTCCTGGTCGTTATCCAATATGGCCGACTGCTGTGAGGGCGTCTGAGGGAAACACACAGGGACAGGACACATCAGCTCTTCTGCAAACAATTATTACTTTTTACAGCTTTGGACAAAATCAGTCGATAAGGAATAATGTTTACATTTTCTATTAGTTATAATAAGCTAATGTCTGATTTATGAGACATGATTTGATACACCACAGTCCAATAGATGGTTGTTGACAGGTCTGTATCCTCGATGTTGTGATCATACGGTTCATTTTGGAGAGGCTGTATGATAATAGCACCCCAGTTGGGCTCTGATGATGCTACAGCGTTGACTGTGATGTCCCACAGCCCTGGAGCTGTTTATAACCCGTATGAGTCACCAGTGGCCTTTAGGAGCTGCCTGTGGTTTATGTTTCCACTTACAACATGAGAGTTAAAGCCTAAACAACTATACATTTCATTTGATCTGGAGTTGTTCTTTAGCTGTGATCACTTTTCCAGAGTTGCACAGTTTACTTTTAATTTTGCTGTACAAAGACACATAGACGGTCCTAAAATTTTCTATTTTAGTTTAAAAAAACAAAGAAAACAAAGCTGACTTTGGAGGTGGTTTGAAGTATTGTATTTTAAATAATGGCAATTGTATGTCTCTAATTACTATATGTGTAATAATTAGCCTCGTTTTCACTTGGAGGGTACAGAGCAGGTTGGTTCTGGTTGGCGTCCCAAGCTGGTTTGGCTTTGTGGTATGCTTTGGGAGGAGAGCAGTTCAACACTAAAGTCAGCTGATTGCATGATACATAATCCTCCCTCGAGCAAACAAGAGAAGTGAAAGGAAAAAACTTGAAGAAATGTTTTTCAAAAAAATTACTTGTTTTTGTGATAAATATCATATTCAAAAAGAAATGATGATAAATATTATATATATTATATAAATATTATATAAATTATATGAACTTAATGTTTGAATAATCTGGAAACAGTCCTATGTTTCCTGCAGCAGCTGTACCTCCAGCCTCTCACTGCTGCAACAGGATTTACTCTGATTTATATAAAATACTCAGAATGAATCAAAGTTTCAAAAAGTCTGCTTCAAATACGTTTTATATCTCAAATAGAGACATGACTTGTGGCACTTTGATGGCGTTACTGTTTACATAAAAGACTCTTTTACTGACCCATAGCCCTCAGTGGAAATAAGGTGATAGAAGCTACTGATAAATTCCATGTAAAAAGAGGGTCTCTTTGTGCTCAGTTAATAGTATAAAAGTGTACTGATTGAAAAATGAAGGCATTTTATGTGATCAATGAATGAAAAACTCCTTTGTTTGAGAGAATTAATGGCTAATGACTTAAATATTAACTGCTAACACTATTTTAACCAAACTACAAAGCCCCCGGAGGAAACGCAAGCCAGACCTAGTGTTGCTTTTCTAAACTGCAGCATGAACTGAACCAGAGCTTACTGCATGGTGTAAATATATGTGTGTTGTATCAATAGCTATACTCACAGCGTTGGCGGACGGAGGAGGTGGTAGTGGCAGCCAGCGGCCAGCGGGGGGCTCATGCTTAGTATTATTGTAAAGGCTAAAGTGCCCCCCGCCCTGACAGAGCATGCCCAGCGTGAGCGTGTTGTGCTTTAGGACACCACTCTGATTGGAGGAGACAACATCACATGACATGGGTGAATGGGGGAGGGGCTGCAGCGTGGTGACATCACACTGTGAGCTCCACAAACAACAACAATAATAAGACACTTATAAAACAACAACAACAACAACAAGACCAGTGCAGAGGAGCTGAAAGCACAGAGAAATGTTAGCTGTGGTTGGTCACAAAACAGTGTCAAGTAACGAGCGCAGTTTTCTGGAAAATGTAGTTACAGTATGTGTGGAATAATAAATAAATAAAATGTAACTAAGCTTAAACAAATTCAGAGAAAGGTAAAACGCAAAAAGAGAGCTTAAGAAAATATTGCTAGTATTTTAACATAAATATGAGTGTGTTCAGTGTTAAGTTGGAAGGAAGAAGCCAATGCTGAAATCAGAAATCTATTAGTTTTAAAGCAATAGCCTTTATTTTGAATTTAGCAAAGTTAGCGTAGTTTCCTGTGAAATCTTTCAAAATTGATTAATCTGTAATAATGTCCACATGTGAGCGCTATCCTTGAAAAGCACCTTTTCGCTGACTGTTTTACAAATATGTCCTCTTTAAATTTGTGTGGATGTACACTGAGGCTTAACTTTTGCACTTTACCAAACACTGAAAACAAAGTGCTGGAAACAAAAAAAAACTACGAAAAGAGTAAACCCGGAGCTGTGTGACATTGTGATGTAAAAGCTCCTTTCACAAAACAGCAATGAGCAAATGAGCTATGTCACCAAGCTCTATTTATCTGTTGACATGGAAATTACTCCTCATTTTGGAAAGTGGGTTTTCTGTGACTTAAAATACAGCTCGCATGTGTAGAAAGTGTTTTCAAAAATAGCCGCCGACATGTGGACAGAGCACTGATGCCTATTTCTCACTGCCTTAGTTTCTCCAGGCCTTATCCTTTTAGAAAACAGTCTTTTGTGAAAAAGCACCTAGTGGCTATCAGTGGTATTGCACTCTAAGATAAGTCATTTTTTATTAATTCATAAAAAAACAAGAGCGTAAAGTTTATTGATGGTCCAAAAAGCATCTTAAAGCAGACAGATCTTTGGGTCACAATGCAGTTACTGTTGCATTGTGCTGTGGGACATGTCACTACATTGCATTGGGTCAGCGACAGCAACAGTGAAGTGGACATGCATCTGGACAAACTCAGACGAATACAGACAGTCAGGGCAGTGTAGGGCTGGGCGATATGGCACAAAATGATCTCTTATACTATTCCATATTGATCAATATTATTTATTCTGTGCTCTCTCAATAGTTTTTGGACTACAGCTCAGAATAAAAGTGGATCGCAGTAATTAGAAGTACAGCCCTATAGTCCGGTGTGTTGTTGTGTGTCTGTGTGGTTCGGTCGTACCCTGTCCAGCCGCTTGGCCTCGATGTGTCTGAGCAGCTGCTGTCTCCAGTCGGGCGGCATCTTGGACGTGATGTCTTCTGGTTTTTGAGGAACGACCGGCCGAACTTTGATGGTGTCCTCGGACGGTTTCTCTGGACACGTGGCCAGTGTGTAGTCAGGGGGCATCTTCTCCAAAAGGGCGGCCATAGTTGGACGGGCTGACACCGGACGCGCCTGAAAATCAAAAGAAGATTACCTTACATCAACATATTATCAACTCTTTATAACTCTAATGTGTAAATAGTAAATTTACAGCTGGTAGGTTTTGAATTGGAAAAGATTTTATATTTATATATCAAATTAATTCATTTTCATTTTGATTAAGAGCAGGGACATTTATGCAGCTTTGAAGCTCTATAATTTATTTCTATTTTGGCAGGGATGATAACTGGCTTCAAGAAATACTGCAGTTTTAAGATGTTATGATAATTGTAATATTAAAACCACTAATAACTAATAAAATATTAAATCAAAGTGGCTTGAAATCCTTTCTAAAATCATTAATCGACTGATAAGTCCAAACAACTAAGCTAGAAACACCTGTGCAAATAGTGGAATAGTGAGTTTAGAGCCTGTCTTAAGAAATGACACCTGTTTATTAAAAGGAAAGCTGTTTTTTACTGTTTGACTCTTATATTAACAACATCATTTGTCAATGTTCCTTTTAACTGGGAAATTTAAAGTATTTAACCACAATAAAGTGATACAGTTATAGTGTGATAGTTGATAGTTGAAATGATCATACCGTCAGAATCTTATATTTAATTTTATTTATTTTAGTCTTTAGTTTGAAAATGTGACGAACTGGAGAAGCTAGAGTTAATACAGTGTGTTGTTTTACTTACACACCTCATGTATTATCCATCTAAATATGGCCTGATTAGCTTTTACTTTGTCTCCACATCCATGTAAAATGAGATTTTTGTGAACATATCCCTCGCAGCGACTAATTATTTAAACCTCACAAATAACCTCATTACGTCAATACTAAATAATTGCCGTCTTTAAAAAACCACAAAAGACACAACTCCAAGTATTTCTGCATTTTTACTGAACGAAAGAAGAATGACACTGCAAATAGAAAATGCTTATGTTTTTCCTCTAAAAATATCCAGGTGCATCTTATCAACCCCAGGACAGCTCTTTGTGGCTATTTTTAGAAAGTCTGTCCCGGGCCAAGAGCAAGATGAATTGTTGTTTGGGGCCAGGGAAGACTCAGAATAAAGGACGCTCATGCTCATCTGTATGCTCTGTGGTTACCTCATCCGACATGTTAGGCATAAAAATGAGCCATTACCTTAATCATCTCTGCTTCTCATGTGCGGGATAAACAATGGGAAATAACTTCTAAACAAATTTGGTGGTTTTGAATTTGCGATTTAATGTATTGTTATTATTATTTTTGGTTAATTTTAACAGGAAGCTGTAAAGAAGTACATTTTGAATTGAAATGGAGTTGGGATTACAGTATTTCCCACAAAAATGTTGTCAGTTTACGTGATAGACAATTAGTTGGACTAATTGTACAGATTCATGTCATTAATACACTCCACTGCATCCATAACTAAACCCACATAACCTTTTTAAGACAAAAGCACCACAATAAGGTTAATTCATAAAATAAACTGATTTTTGTATGTTGTTCAGTATATTACTTCATGTAGTCTATACTGAATGTCAAGTGGCCACCTTAACTAAAGAGAGCTGCAGGAAACACTGGATTAAATACATCTTAAAATATTTGCACAACTGTTGTATTTATTTCTTTTATTGTTATATATAATTAACTTAAACTTAAATGGATGTAAAAACTAACATTTTCTAGTTTAATGAACACTTTGGGGAGGAACAATTGGAGAGTAGTAGGATTAACTGGAAACACAGATTTTCTTGAGTGTTTTTTACCTGAGAGGCCCCATACGTCTCGGTGCTGTAGCTCCGAGCCGACAGGGGGCGACGCTGAGTCAGGCTCTTAGTGGGGTATCCCATCATGGGCTTCTTCTGGTCCTGGTACGTTGTGTAGTCGTCGTCGTAGCGACCGTTTCTCTTGTTGTGCAGCATCTGGGTCTGGCTGTCGGCCATGTTGGAGAGGGCAGCCTGGTCCATGACAGTGGAGTAGGCCAGAGCTCGTCCATAGAGAGGAGGGTCCGCCTTGGAAGTGGAAACAAATCAAAAAAGGGATTGGTGATTTTGGTAAATATTTTTGGGTCTGTTTCTCATTAAATACAGGATTAACACAACACAAGTGTAGAGTATATAGTACAATAATTGGTGTTAATCTTCAAATAATGTGCATTTGTGGTTAAATTTTGCAAAAATGTGCAGTGTGGGGTCTTTACCTGTTGCCTGTACTGCTCCTGTAGCGCCTCCTGCTGGGCCTCCTGGACTCTCCGGAAAAGCGCCAGTTCAGTGGAGCTCACCAAAGAGTCAGCTCGTCTCAAAAACCCCGGTCTGGATCGCTGAGACATGATGGGCTGCTGGGACTGCATTTGCGGGCCATCCTGAGTAATGGGCGGCTGGGGGAAGGAGAACATCTCGATGGGAGGGTATTCGCGGTAACGGGGGCTCACTAGGTCTTTAGTCAGGGTCTTTCCCGGCTGGTTCAGGTACTCGAGGGCCTTGGATGAGTGGTTGATGTAGTCTGGTGTGTTGGGGAACGGGGGCGGGACACGGCGGTCAATGGTCACCTGCAGAAATAGGAAGAATAAGACATTTGTATTGATAAACTGTTTCTCCAATAAGCTCCAATTTATTCCACGGTGTGAGGATTTGGTACGTTTTCCCTTGGTTTAATAAATCAAACCTGTGGGTTGTAGTTCTGGTCGAAATGGTAGGCCTTTTGTGGGATGGCAGGCTTCTGGTTCTGCCCGTGTTGGTGTTGGTTGACACCGTGTCCCGGGAAGCCTAGTTCATCGTCCAACATCGGGGCCGACTGGGATCGAGACATACTGGTCTGCTCCATAGACCCTGGCAGTTCAGGACGGTCCAGACTCGACTGCTGCTCAATGGAAGAGCTGTAGCTGTCCACTGGGATACTGAAGGAAAAGGGATGAAGAAAAGTCAGTTGAGTGTGGTACATATAAACAAGAGCAATCTGAGAGGATCAAGTGCACTTTGTTCTCAAAAAAAAATAAAGGAGTTCTAAATGTTTATTGTTAGCTTTAAATCCAATGAATGGCCTTTGTGCTGGAGAACAACTGTTTTAACTATTGGCTCCTCTCCTTCAGCCTCTGCACAACAATTTAGACTGTTATAATGGCTATAGTTGATTTCCATAATTACTGATGTAGGGCAACAGTCCCAGAAATCAGTTTTGCTTCAAATGATAAAACTGAACGGACCTGTAGACTTTGTAGGAGCCAATGTCGATCTCATCAATGCTCTGCGACTTCTTAAACTTTGACCGGGTCTCCTTTATCATCGGTGACAGACGGTCCGAGCTTTTACTCATCACCACGGTGACCTTGTTGCCCCCGGAGACAGTCAGCTGATCCTTCCTGGCTTGTTCTGACTGATTGTCGTGATAAGTCCAGCCTCCGGGCAACGGGCCAGTGCCCTGATCATGTCTTAGGGGAAAAAAAAACAAGATGGTTTTGAGACGGTGTCACTTAAAATTCTTACATAGTTAAATTTGGGGTGTTTACTGACCTGTTGTCCTTGCGGTCGGGTTGAGGGCTGGAGGCAGGGGTCAGGTCCAGTTTAGAGGGGAAAGCGGTGCGGTCCTCCAGGGGACTGGGTGTGCGGGTCCAGTTCTGCCAGGGGTTCTGAGAGGACTGAGGGTCCTGCTCAGAAGTGGGCCTCTGGTTGCTGTGGTAGGGCAGAGTCTGGGCGTCCAGCTCCAGAGGAACCCCCACGATGCGCTCCTGTCTGAGCAGGGGTCTCCGGCCGTGGGTGGACTGGCTGCGGGGCTTGGAGCCCAGAGGGGGGTTGCCCTGGCTGGTCCCTGAGGGCTCCAGGGCCGACTCCTCAGCATCAAAGCCTGTGTTGTCGTAGTGAGGGACCTCTGACCAATCAAACGGCTCACTGAGCGGGCGCCGGTCCCCTCGCTGCTGCAGCGTCCCAGACGGAGGGGTTTCTCTCTGAGACAGCAGGGGCTTAGAGTCGATGGGCTTTGGGAACGACTGTGCAAGTCTACAGCAGACGAATGTAGAAATACCATTAGAGCAGAGTGGACATGTTTGTCCAAAACAAATAACTGTGTGGATCACAAAGTGACTAGTGCTGTCAGTGATTTAGGGGCAACCACAAAATGTGGTTCTTAGTCTGAATCCAAATAAACCTTGGTACAATTGTGTTAAAAATGTGAAGGTGACAAAGACCAGAGACGTTTGAACCAAACACAGAAAGGATCACAAGATTAACCCAAAAATAACACAATGTAAAACTGCTGCCTGTACTTTGCAGCACGTTTTGCAGGAACTGAGACCTGAGAGGAGTTCACAGACTGTGCTCTGAGCATCACTTCAGGCCACAAAAATAACTTTATGTACAACACAGTGGGCTTTAAGCCTCAAGCAACGCTCTGCATAAGAAACATAAAAAAAAGAATAAGGAAATATCATAAATTTTAAACACCACAACACAATTAAAGTAGTAAAACTGAGACAGTAAGATAAGTGCTGATAAAATAACAAACACATAAACACTACATACCCTGTATGGGCCAAGACTACTGTGACAGTTGCAGTGTAAAATGTGGCTTTATATAAGCTCGTCTTTTTCAAAAGCTTACACATGTACTCAGTATTATCAGAGGATTTCTATTCTCTGTCTGAGTAAACCCCGGGGTTTTTAGATCTAAAAAGGAAGCACTTTGATAGAGTGAGGAATGGATGATCAGAGGTGTGCAGCATCCTAATGAGACTCTGAGACTCTGACCTTGAGAGGAAAGTGATGGAGGAGGACCAATCAGAGAAGACAGGTAATAGATGGACAGGACACAGTGATAAATGTGATAGAACAAACCTAGTGTTGAGGCACAACTCATTCATTTATGAAGAGATTACACGCCAAAACACGAATGGATTAAAGACACAAAATGGTTAACGGCAAAGTTATCTCTGTCCCCAATAAAAATCCAGAGGTAGAAACACACAAGCTCAGTGTGTGTGAGTTACCTGTTGGTCCAGTGCGTCTGCGGGGCCTGGTCTTTGCTCTGCGGGACCATGGCTGGGGGGTGTTGGTGTTGGTGTTGGTGCGCATGGGACAGGTTGTGTGCGTTGGGAGGGTTGGAGGAGCCTGAGGAGCCCTGAGACGGAGAATAGTCTGAATACGTCGCTGAGGAGCCGCTGTGGTTTAGACAGTGCATCTTATCCACCTCTTCATCGGTCGACTCTGTGGAAAGATCCAGAGATGCTCCATCAAATCTGACAGATTTTGCTTTTATAAACCTCTTTGGAAAGGGTCTGCACTGTGTTTTAAAATATATTTGTACAGTTTCTGTGTGTGTTGTTGACTTCTTGCATCAGGTAACTGCAGAACTTGCATCACTTTAGCAGCTTTCTGTCAGTGGCACAATTGCTTTTAAATTATTCCAGATCATAAATACATTTTTGAAATCTTAGCAATTAGAAATATCCACAGATAGGTCTACTTAAAAAAACTTGTGGGCCACATTACTTGAACTGAATGCATTTTCCACAATTTGTTTTTCAAAACTAGAGCTGCTCAATTATTGAAAAAAATCATAATCATCATTATTAAAATCACAATTTTTTTAACATGATTACTTATTGACTTTGGAAATATGTTGGATTTATTGAAAAAACTGTGAATTCTCCTTAAACTAACATAAATATAACAAACATATAAACAAATAGCTTAAAAAATAAGATGAACAACAATGTAGTGCACTTCCACAATCTCGTAAAAAACAAGTGACAAGTAATAAATAAAAACAAGTTATAAATAATTGTTTTTTCTTCTTTGCATAGGTTTTGTGCCGAATGTGAAATTTAAAATTTGATAAATTGCACAGCCCTATTTAAAACAAATATAGAAAATATAACTTAAAACCTGTTTATGTTTTACTGTCTTTACTGAAAAAAGGACAATACATGTATTCTATTATTCTGCAATAATCCCCTGTGACTGAAGACACCGAGAAGAAAAGAGCGGTGCAGATCTCACACGTAGTTCACACCGGGTGATTAATGCAGTATAATGTACATAGCTCTGGGCAGGTTGTAATAGTGTCCATGAATTAGTCACAGTGGGAGATTAATTTCAGCTAAGTCCATTTAAAACCTGACCCTTTTCTCTGTCTGCCTCTGTTACCCCTGGAGGCAACAGGTTTTAATGAAGTGGCCTGAAGCAAACATTACTGCGCTCTCAAAAGTCTGGTCTTGAACTGCTCTGAATGTGAACTAAGATTTTGTGAAAGCCTTCATCACGTGACCTGCAGCTCCTTGTGTTGACAAACATCCGGACGAGAGCTCACTCCCTGATTGTTATGCAGAACTACAAGACTTCTAATGGGACAAAACAACTCTTTTTATGGCATACTGGGACTAACTTTAGCATTACAGATCACCTGTTACACTCCACAAGTCTGTAGTATAACTTTTGTTTTCTTCGCTGTTGTTACCAAGTCTCTGTAATGTCAAATGCTTAAAAGATGATCAAATACTATGAGCTGTAAAATTAAGAAGACTGATTAAAGAGAAAATATACAAAGAAAATGTGTTGGATTTGCAGGGAATGGTACCAACAGACACAGAATAAACTGCCTCTGGACAAAAGTGTAGAGATTAAAATAACAAAGCATCACAAAAAGTCGTGTTTCTGTTCTCACTCACACAGAAATCTGATCACAGGTACAACTCTTGAACTGTTCTTGAGCCCATACCTTTCTTGTCTTTTCCCAGCAGCACCACCTTTGGTTTGTACATAGGCGGCTCCACCAGAGTAGGCCTCATGTCTGAGATTCTGATGTCATTGGGAGAGCCACCCATCGAGTCCTGAGAAAAACAAAGAACAGTCACTAGGATTGTGACAAAACAGTGAAGCATAAACAACAAAGGGCATGTCCCTACAGGGCTACTGTAGGTGCTCACAGGATGTAGAAAGATGGGTGTGATCTGTGGAATTACAAAATGTAGTTTCACCAGGAGATGTCAACAAAAACTATACACTGCACCTTTAAAAAAGCTGTGGAATTTCAGTCAACTACTTGTAGGAAACTTGAAGTCTGACACCACAACAAAATGTCTATTAAGAGAAGTAACTAATGATTAGGCAGTGGTTTAGACACAGCCATGGTTAAGTCAGCCATTTACAAGAGCACACAGACAGATGATGTTAAAAAGCTTATTAATATGTGCTGTAGTAGAGTTCAAAGTGTAAATCAAACCTCAGAGCTCTCTGTCAGATCCTCCTTGTCTTTCCGTTTGGGAATATCGATACCGGAGTTGTGCATCGGCCCTTGGTCCATGAGCTGAGTCTGAGAGAAATCCTGCATCTCTCGGTCTGTCACCTGAAAATCACATTCACACAACAATGTATAAACTTTTTATTTTTTTTTACTACTTGAGAAAAAGCATGAGACCATTCTGACACACTGATGAAAACATTTACAAGCTCCTCATTTATTTAGACCATTTGTGCTATGAAAATAATTAGTTTTTTAATTAAATTGCTTAGTAACAATTTAACAGGCCTGATTACAAGGACATTAAGCAGAAATATGAAAGCGTTGCAAGGACTTTGAGTGGATATTGGGAGAAGAATGAATGGGAAAATTCAAATGGAGGCTGTATATTCAAAACAAGCTTTCAAATACCCTCAAATGAGTCAAATGCCCCTCTTATAAAAGTAAAGGTAATAAGGAGATATAAATAAAAAGCAGAAAGCAGACTTCAGGACCCTTTTCTCTGATTGGGGATGACTCCTCACCTCTTTGGGCGGTAGGGGCCACGGCGGCTCGTATGGCTCTTTGCTCATGTGAGAGTGCTCCATGTTGGTGCCTGATGTGACCGTGCCCGTGCTCAGCTGGTGCTGGTGCTGATGCTGGTGTTGATGTTGGTGTTGGTGTTGGAGCTGGTGCACGTGGCCCGCGTGCACACTCTTACCCACGAGGCTTTGCACCGACTTCACCATGTTCTTTAGATCCTCAGGGTAAGGAGTGGGGTACCGCTTCAGGTTTATCTCCACCTGAACAGATGGACAGCAAAAAGTGTTCAGTACAGACCAAGTACAAGCAACATCATCAGAAAACGCCTACTGTGGCAAAATAAGTAGCTATTCCTATTCATTTATAAGTGTGCATGTTAAAATTAGACGTTTAGGCAGAGAAAAAACTCATTGCTAATATGTTTGCTGCTGTGTTGTTTACCCTGGATTCATGCAGAAGGAGCATTAATGATTAAAAGCTCTAACCTTCATGTATCTTTAAATAGCCCTCAAGTCTCATATATGTATATGTTTAATTGTATGTGCAATTTACCATAATGATCTTGTAGCCAGTTGCCTTTGTAAAAAATCACCATGTTAAAACAGAATTTGCTATTTTTTTGTTGATAAGTGCTTAGGTGCAAGAATACAACACATAAAAGACAACAATAAAATAAAGAAAAACATAGAATACAAGATATCCACGAGTTTCGTCAGGTTTAGACAAGAGGCATCTGATCTTAGATATGTTTCCAAGGTGATAAAAAGTTGTTTTGGATGTGTTTATATTATGTTTTTGGAAGTTAAGATCAGGGTCTATAGAGACACCTCGACTTTTGAGACTTTCACAAGAATAAATGGATTTTGAGGCACCTTTGACCAATTATTTAGCTGTAGAAACATGTCATCCAGATTTTCTTCCATTAAAAATGTAGTCTGTTTAACTTCTGCTGCCACATACACACTACTGTATTTAGAAAATATTCAGCTCTTTAATAAAATGAAATACTCTTTAAGTATTTTGAATCAATAATATAAACAATATCCTAAATTTAGAGTAAAACAGATTCAGAACCAAGTATTTTTTGACTAGAGCCACGTTATACAAAGTTTTTACTGAAGTAGCCACGACTAGAGGTGGGTTTTCTTGAGTAGTCTTTTGAACCATTGTCTGGCTGCTGTGAAAGACCTAATAAACACGAGACACACAGAGGTAACAATCTGACCTTGACCTTCCCAGAGTTGTCCTCGTCTTCCTTCTTGTCCTCGAAGTCGAAGGCCACAGTCATCCGCTGCTGCCGCTGCTCCTCCCAGAGAGTGGGGTTGAAACTGTCACTGTCCGACTGGTAATCTGGACACGTTAACGCAAAACAAAGGAATATAATACAAACTGAAGACTATTGTTTAACATGATGAGAAAATCTAATTCCACACAGCTTCTTTATTTCCTATTTAACGACGTGGCATTGGCCTGTACCTTCGTCGTGCCTCGGCTGCTGAGGAAACATGTAGTTGGTCAAAACTTTCTGTTTGGTTTCAGGATGGGCTTCGGTCTGCAGCGGGATCAGGGCCTTGGACTGTAAATGAAAAGTAAAACAAGTTATAGGCTCATATTTTGTAATAAATTGATCTACGGCTTTTAAATAAACTGTAGCATGTCATTATTCAATAAATTGTGGGCTAACAGAGGGTTATATTATGCCAGTATTTTTATTAATAGGAATGGCTAGAGCTGGATTACAAATATCTTTCTCTGTTTTCCTATTTTTACATTGAATTATAGCTCAACAAACACATTACTTCTATACAACACTGTGGCTGCTGACTTTTCCAGACCTAACTCACCCAAACATCACATAATAATTGAATATCTAATCAAAAAACTTGCCGCTCTTGTCAAGTACATTGTCTAAAATTATGAATGTGATCATTACATAGATATTTAATTCCATCAAGAGTTAAAACTGCGTCCACCTCTCACCATTTTGATGCCAGGTCCAAACAAATAAATGATACATGTACTAAGGTTAGATGTGAATTATTACACTGACTTATATGTGATCTCACCAGCTAATCTATCAGAAAGAGAAGTATGGTAGGTTTGAACAGGATTTACATGGATTTTGCTACAAAGATTAACCTACCACTAACTGTTGAAATCCAACTTAAACCTGTTCAAATTGTACTAAAACCAGTTCAAATCCATCTAAATCCTGTTCAAACCTAATGCCAAAAATGTGAACTATTAAATGTATTGAAGGACCACATAAAACATTGCAAAGAGCCACATTTGGCCCCCAGGCCTTGAGTTTGACATGTGTGTGCTAAATTTAGTCCGATATGAACAGGTTTTAGTTGGATTTCAACAGTTAGTGGTAGGTTAATCTTTGTAGCAAAAATCTAAACCATCCAAAACCTGTTCAAATCTAACAAAAAGCTGTTCAAATCTGACTAAAACCTGTTCAAATCCAACTAACATTTCTTCAAATCATCTAAAATCTGTTCAAATCCACCTAAATCCTGTTCAAATCCAACTAAAACATGTCTCAATCCAACTAAAACCTGTTCAAATCTGAGTAAAATCTGTTCACAAATGAAGATGAAAGGATTTTTATTAAATACCGCGGCCCCTCACCACTTTGAGTTTGACACCACTGATTTATCACACACTGAGAAGCGCTGTGGTCAGATTTCTCGCGTCGTTCGCGCTCCGAGCTCGTACCTGATTGTCGGAGAGCCACAGCGCCGCCAGGTCTTTGAGCTTCGTGAAAGTAAACGGCAGATTCTTCAACCTGAAAGACAGAGCGGAGAGAAGAGTTGCTCCCACGGCACGGAAAACAGGCTGCCAAAACCCGTTACCGTGACAACGCACTCCTCGCCAGCTCCCATGGCAACACACACACACTCGCCTCACCCGGTCGCCACGGTAACGGCGACTCCGCAGCGAGAGCAGAAACAGAACGGCCATTGACAAACTGAGAGCGGAGTGAGTCACCGTTTGGTCACATGACTCTGGTGTGTGTGAGATCAGTGTTTTACAAGAAAAGTGGGGACTTGGCTCAGAATGATTTATTACTAATTGATCAAGCTTGGATCAAAGTCATTTTTATTGAATTTGAATTCTTTTGTCTTTATTTGATGGTGGGAGGAGGGAGAGGAATGATTTTGGGGGATGGGACTTGAGCTAGGAATCAAGCCCAGGTCAGCCGAGTGCGTGATATGTTCTCTACCAGGTTTAATTTTAGGATAAAAATAAACAACATACAAAGAAAAACTAAAAAATTACAAAAATAAAAAACTGAAAATAAGCTCTAGTCGGAAAGGCTCCCAGGAAGGGACCCATGCTCCCTCGAACACTTCGGGGCAGTGCGTGAGCGATTGTCAGTGATTTTTTCAGTTTTTAGACAGGACCTGACATCCTGCAGCCACTGTGTAAGAGGTGGTAGGGGGCGCCCTTCCACCTGAGCAGAACTGCCGGACGTGCCGAATATTTTGGGGAATGCATCCTGTACCTGTTGTCGCTGAGGTTGAGCACTCGTAGTTTGGTCATCTGCCCGATCTCATCTGGAAGGAACTCAAGTTTGTTCGATCGCAGAGACATCACTGTCACGTTCTTACAGTTACCGATCTGAAACACACACAGTTACATACACTACCATTAAAAACAAACACTAACGAATAGGTTTACATTACATTACTTATGCCAGTCCACTTATTTATATATTTATGCTTTTTGTTTTTCAAGTGCACAATTACGCTATTACTGTTATATACAGACGAGTTTGGAGAAGTAGTTACACTGTAAAAATGTCTGTCTGACTCAAGACCGGTCTAAAGACTATTTTGTAAAGGTCTTGTCTTGGTCTCAGAAATCAAGACCAGCCAAGACCACAATATTGTCTGTTCATGGGATTCATCCATTCATTCATTCATGGGGGACTTGGTCTAAGACTGGACTAACTCTGTCTCCTTCACCAAACACTAACCTCCATGAGTCTGGACCTGGTCTAAGACTGGACTAACTCTGTCTCCTTCACCAAACACTAACCTCCATGAGTCTGGACCTGGTCTAAGACTGGACTAACTCTGTCTCCTTTACCAAACACCAACCTCCATGAGTCTGGACCTGGTCTAAGACTGGACTAACTCTGTCTCCTTCACCAAACACTAACCTCCATGAGTCTGGACTTGGTCTAAGACTGGACTAACTCTGTCTCCTTCACCAAACACTAACCTCCATGAGTCTGGACCTGGTCTAAGACTGGACTAACTCTGTCTCCTTCACCAAACACTAACCTCCATGAGTCTGGACCTGGTCTAAGACTGGACTAACTCTGTCTCCTTCACCAAACACTAACCTCCATGAGTCTGGACCTGGTCTAAGACTGGACTAACTCTGTCTCCTTCACCAAACACTAACCTCCATGGGTCTGGACTTGGTCTAAGACTGGACTAACTCTGTCTCCTTCACCAAACACTAACCTCCATGAGTCTGGACCTGGTCTAAAACTGGACTAACTCTGTCTCCTTCACCAAACACTAACCTCCATGAGTCTGGACCTGGTCTAAGACTGGACTAACTCTGTCTCCTTCACCAAACACTAACCTCCATGAGTCTGGACTTGGTCTAAGACTGGACTAACTCTGTCTCCTTCACCAAACACTAACCTCCATGAGTCTGGACCTGGTCTAAGACTGGACTAACTCTGTCTCCTTCACCAAACACTAACCTCCATGAGTCTGGACTTGGTCTAAGACTGGACTAACTCTGTCTCCTTCACCAAACACTAACCTCCATGAGTCTGGACCTGGTCTAAGACTGGACTAACTCTGCCTCCTTCACCAAACACTAACCTCCATGAGTCTAGAAACCGGACTTGGACTGTCAGATTTTTTAACTCTTCCCTCGTATCTATTAGTGTATTGTCCACTGGTTCTGGTCTTGATTTGGTCTTGACTCGGTCTCGCCCTGACATGGTCTTGATCTTATCGTGTTTTTTATGTTTAGTTTGGGTTGGAGACAAATATTTGCACATGTTACAAATAAAATTTCCTCCACATAAAATAAAATAAAATCCACATCCATTTATTACTATATAATGCTTATGCAACATTTAATAAAAACAGGACAATACCACTTGATGACTACTTTTATCTCTTCATTTGCTTTTTCATAAAACATGACTTTATTATTAGTTTATTTATTTATTCACCTCTCGTGGCAGCTCCGTGAGGAAGTTCTCATCAGCTGCGAACGTCCGGAGGCTGTGCAGGAAGCCGATGGTGGGGGGCAACGACTCCAATTCATTACAACTACAGTCCAACTCCTCCATGAGAGACAGACTGAGGCACAGAGACAAGACACAAGAGAGGAAACAAACGTCTCACTAAACATTAATACAAGACAGCGTTAACATTACTTACAATAACTTCTACATGTTACGTTCACAGCAGCCTCTAAGTAGTGTTGTAGTTCTCGAGACCCGTCTTACTCTTGAGACCAGTCTTCAGACCACTTTTTAAAGGTCTCGGTCTTGTCTCAGACTCTTTTTTTTCTTTTTCTTAAAGAGTTTCAGGGTTTTTAACCAAGACTGGCAATATCACAGCTGGTTTATTTGTCCACATTATTTTTTTGAGTGGAAAAAAATATATTGTATCTCAGTTACCGACAAAGAACATGGCTCATTTCCTTTATCGGATCTGAACTGGTTGAATTTTCTCTGTGTCACGCTGTGGCCTTGGTCTGGTCTTTACTACAACACTACACTAGATCCAAGCAGTGTTTTCCAAACACTAGGGTTTAACTTCAATTTTTTTGTCATTGTGGCCACAAATTGTACCTGCATAAATTTGGCATTTATTAAAAAGAGGTTCATTTCATATGAAAATAGCTAAAAAATGTGATTAATTGGGCATTTAAAACTAGTCCCCAAGTACAAAAACATTTGGTAAACACTGACAGGATAAAGGCTTGATTTATATAAAGTCAGCAAAGTTACAGACTTTTTTAGCATCTTACCTCTAAAAGCAAGGCATAAAGAGAGGGATGTATTGAAAATAATACTCAACAATGCCACCTCCTTAAATATGCTACTCCTTATATGTGATTAATCTGTATAATTCTGTCTAATGCTTCATACAGTATCAGAGCTGATATGTGTTAAATGTCTATTTGTTGTTAGCAGTATTCATAATATGTTGTTCTAATACAGGTATAGTCACCCTAGTCCCTGTCCACACTGTCTGTCCCACTTCCCCCCTCCTTGTCCTATGTCCCAACAATCTGCAAAAAACTGTAATATGTCCCACTTTAACAGGCCTAATCCCCATTTTAACAAATATCAACCAATGCAGTAAACTTCCAAACAATTGTCACTAATTCATTTTACGTTTATTTCATAGTTTTTAATCCATAAACAGCCTTTACATTTAACTGAAGGCTGTAGTTTCATCTGTCAGTGGGTTTGTGGGCAGAAAATGGCAGTTCAGCTGGTTTAGTCTTAGTTTAGATCTATTTAGACCTATTTTTCTTTCTGTTTTTGCATTCAAAGCCTTTTTGAACGCCATGTTTCTGACAGTGTCCCAGTTAGAATATAGTCATATCAACAACGCTACATTTGAATATTAGACTCTTAACCTTGATTAAAAAGCCAATGCGTTTTGTTATAAGTGGGAGAAAATAATCCAAATATAATCTCTAAACTATCTAACATTAATATCCCAACATTATACCCCATCAAAAGCACATAAAGCAACACCTTCCAAAATGAAAAATCCAAGGAGCAAATGTAATCCTTCTTCGACTCTAGGTTCACTCCTCACGTATTCAAATCAGCATCTCAACGAGCCCTGACCCCCAGCACGCTAACAGCAGCTAATGCTAATGACCCAGTGCTTTTACAATAGTGTAATGTCACTGACAACACTGCATTAGTCTGCTCCTATTACTCCCACAGGACTGGACCATCTGGGCCACCATACGCTCCGACAGCGTGACCAGAGGTGAGCGGGCGGCCGGACGTGGATCTGACATTGATTCAATATTTGAGCTAATGTCCTTTTGAAACAAGTGACACTGAAAAAATCTAATGCAAACATCTGAGGCCCATAAAACAGTCAAAAAGAGCGACTGAGGAGAAAAGCAAAGGGATTTTTTACAGGTCACCTTTTGTGCCTATGTTTAGGTAATAGATCAAAGAATAATAGCAATATGCAGTTACTATGACGTCTTTTTTAGGCCAAATGTCTTCCCATGAAGCCCATTGTGTTAAATATCCACTACACAATATGGCCTCTGTGTTTATGTACAACACAGATATATTTTTGGGTCTCTCGACAAAATATATCTTTTTTCTGTTGAAATCTTAGCTGTATTTGCACATCCTCCTTGTTGTTTGTTTAGTGTAATGAGCATATCCATGGTAACAACACAACAATACTAAGCTTTAACACTGGGTTTGAGGACTAATTACATGGATGTATTACAAGATCTGTATAACACACTGCCCCCTTTCCCCAGCCGCCAATTTGATTAGTGGCTACTCGAGATATTGCACCGAAAAAATCTTATACAGCCCAAAAAGGATTTTCCCATAGACTGCAAAAATTAAAAAACATAAACAGAGAAAAGGGAAGCAGAGTGAAAATCAATAAATATGGGTAATAATGCATTAATGTGATGAAGCTGTTTCAGTTTTTTTAAATAAAATAAAAGCAGGAAGTTGCTAGACTGTTTTGAGGGTTATGGGTGGGGGCTATATAGTTTTTATTTATTTGGAAAATTTGTGAAAGCAGTAAGAGCGTCACAGTTTTTTCTCTCCTGTGAACTTTCTGTGTGATAATAGCTTTAGTGCATTTGTCAGTCCCCAGAGAGAAATCATTTGTCCTCACGGCTCCCCAAACTCAGCAGAGCTTTTGATTGTAAATATGAAAATTAAGGATATTTAACATTTGTCATGTGTTGTGTTAGGCCCACTTTAATATCACAATTTAACTCTTAACACAAAATGCATCACATACTGTTTAATGCAGCAATATAGTATAAAACATAAGGGAAAGAGAGGGAATTTTGTAACTTTTTTAAGGATCAAGGCAGGTACTTTTCAGGCTGCAGGGATCTATAGATGAACTTATCAAAGCTAAAACCTGGGACGTGTTCACAAGACAAGGACTTTCAATGTATTCAGATACAAAACTGTGCAAAAACTGATATTTCACTGAGAAAACCCTTAAACCAATTTAAATTGACATGTAGCTGATTTTTAATTTGTATATTTGCATGTGATTAGTATCTGGAACATTGTTGAACGTCTCTGTCCTTGAACGCACCCCTGGACACCGGACACCACAGTTACTCACCCGTGCTTGGGCTTTGGGCTAATGCCGCGGCAGCAAACACAACACAAAGACGCCCCAAAAATGATGAGCAAACAACAACTCAGAGCCTGAACTAAACGTGATTTCAAAATAAAGTGTTTCGGTGAGTGCTGGCGTTACCTCCCGATGGTGTTAGGCAGTGAGGTCAGCTGGTTGTCGTCTACCTTCAGCGTCGTCAGCTTCTTCAACATTCCTAAAAAAAAACATTATTTTTTTTTACTACATTTTCCTGCATACTTCAGCCATAGCCTTAAATCTCTAAGTGAAATGAGTGGATAAATCCTTCCCTTCACGTCAATTTTAACATTTTGTCGACCAATTGTTACAGTTTATTTCAAATGTGGTGGGTTTTATGCAATGTTTTGTTTCACTAATTAATTGTCTGTTTAAAAGCTGCTCTTTGGTCCAAAAAGAGGTGGTGTCGGTCTGGATCAAACTGAACCAAAGTCCAGTTTATTTGTAGAGTGAAAGTGTGTTTGTCAATAGTTTGGACTTTCGGACCAAAAGCAGGAAGTTACAGGCAATTAACACATGAAAAAGAGTGAACGGAGGGAAACGGGCAAAACGAATATCTGTTGGGTTTAAAAACACATACAACACACAGATTACGTTATTTTTTTTTATTTGTATGACTCTATTTTTCTTGCTATGCTACGACATGCCCGCCGTTGTCATGGCGACAGTAACCACAGCATCAGGAAAAGACCAATAGTCCTCTTTTTAAAACTGTAGAGTGAAACCAGAAGTTACAAAATGTGACGAACACTGCAAACACAACAGTGCACATATGACGTCATTGCTCACGCTCAGAGGAAACGTGCCTCTGCTGTACGTTAACTTTTTAAGAACTGATACTCATTATTATTGGTATGAAATGGTTTTATGGTATGTTTTTGTACCGATGGAGTCCGGGAGCTGCTGTAGCATGTTCGAGGAAAGCAGCAGATCTTCCATAGCCTCGCAGCCCGAAATATCTGCATCCACCGCCTCGATGCGGTTCTTCGCTAAATCCAAGTACCGCAACTGGCGCAACTTCCCTATCGACTGCACAAAGAGGAGACAAGAAAAAAAACATAATTCATAAAGGAATCACTGACAATGCAGGTGTTTCCAGTAATGTGTGAGAGTTTTACCCCTGGTATGGTCTGTAGAGAGTTGTTGTCCAACCACAGCTCCTTCAGGTTGTGAATCTGCTCCAACACTTCAGGCTAAAACAGAAGAAAGTGGAAAACATTGAAACAAATCCTCACCAAATGCAAAGTGCACTTGTAAGGCAGTTTTTTATGAGAAATGCTTTGGGACAACTTCAAATGAATGAGCTAATCCTGAAATGGTATTGAATTGAATAGAATTAAATACATTTCCAGCTCTGGTGAGTCACAGCTTGAAAAGTACATGGACTTTTTGAAAATCATGAGATAGAGAAAATGTACAAATGATTCTCACCATTTCAGAAAATTCGTTGCTACCAAGATCTAATCTCTCCAACTGTGTGAGTCTGTGAATTGACCTGAGAGCAGTGGAAAGCAGGTTACAAACGTAATTTACACAAAATAATGAGGCAGTTTGTGAAAAATAGGCCTTACTTTGGCATTGTTTTCAGGTGGTTCTCCCTCAGCTCCAGGATCCGTAGTTTGGAGAGTCTGTTTGCAAAAAGAAATAAGAGTCACAGTCTAGTTTAGTTTTATCAAATGAAAGAGAGACAGAGAGGCTGTGGGTCAAATCTGCTCTGTGTTATTTCCAGGCAACCTAATCTTTTTTCATTATGTTATTTTTCATTAATCTTAACTTGAAAACATGATATGACTGTATTCAACCCGAAACAGTGGCCATTACTTCCCCAACTCGACAGCCCATAAAGGAGAAGCAGCAGAGGAATTAACTAAAACATTTCAACAGCTTAACATTATTCTACTTTCAACTAGGACTGAGAACGTCTTAGCGCGTTCTGTCGGCCATATTGGGAGGAAAAAAGTGAGTGAGACATGATCAGGACCAGTGCAGATCAAACAAACAAAAAGACTTCATTAAGCATCTTTAATTCAAATCAATCAATTTCCCTGAGCTTTATCCTGCATCAGGCAAGAGTCCAGACCAATCACACAAACCTGCAGCTCACAGACATTAACTATTATCTCTGTCCAGCTCTTTACCTGTAGCTGCTACACTCCAGAGACACTGAAGCAGTGAGAAATAAAGCTGTAGGTCTATTAATGTAAATTAACGAGATACAAACAAAATGAGTTGTATTTTAGACGTTACTTGAAGTGATTACAATGTGGAGTTATGGCAGAACTCAATCACTGTGTTTTACTTAAGTATATGTATGTTTTTCACTTCTCTGCACTAGCTCTGGAGTCCACTGCACAAAAACCTACAATTTCACAAGAGCCAAAGACATTAACTTCTTTAGCTTTATCTCAATCAATAAAAGAGATAAACCAATGATGCTGTATTGATTTATGCTACTTAGCCATGTGGTCATTTCATAGCGCAGTTATTCTCCATTTCTCTTTGTTATAAAAAACCTTGTGTGGCCTGTATATTAATATTATATTAGACTATAGAAATTAATCTCTAATATTTGTTTTACAGCTCACTAGTTGCTAGTCAGCTCTTATCACTGACACAGGGCTCTAAATAACAGCTTTTCATTTTCTACTGTTGAATGGGGCACAGGCAGAGATGGTGTTAGTGGGACACAACACCACAAATCTACTGAAAACTGCGCAGAAATGGGATCATTGCTTTTCTACGGATTATTTTTATTATATTAGTGTGGTGCTTTACTGCCAGTGGCCTAAATTCAGCTTGAATGACGTTATCTCCTGGAGCTCTATAGGCCACAAAAGCTATCACTTCATAAAATGGTCATCAAGGTGGTAGCGCATGAGACCTGCTGAATATATGCCATGCAATGGAAGCAAAAGGCCGACAGTGGATCTCGTGTTACCTGCCGAAGTTTGCCGGCAAATACTCGAGGAAGGCATCGTTTAAGAAAAGCTGTGTGAGATTCAGGAGCTGCGTGAAACCATCTGGGAGTCTGAGAGAGAAGACAGTAAGACGTTAAAAGAGACACTGATTCACTACAAAGACAGTGGCCTTGAACAGCCTTCGCGTCGCTATGACAACGGAAACATTAGCTTTGATAGCTCCAGATGAGTCACGTTCTCAGATACTATCGCACAGAGAGCCAGAAAGACAGTGAAGCGTGGACAGTTTCTTTAAATATAACAAAGATTTGTAATATAATTTAGAAGAGCAACCAGATTAGGGATTACACACTGAAGTAAATATGTAAAGTGACAGGTTAAGCTGTTACACACCTTACACCCTTTAGTATGAATGTGCACAAGTGTAGGCACTGGGATATGTTATTTGGTTTGAGTTTTCAGTGAGTTTTATCAGTATAAGTTCCTTAGTAAGTGTCAGGCTCTTACTTGGTGATGGGGTTAACACTGGCCTCTACCACAGACAGGCCTTTACAGCACTTGATGTTGTCTGGAAACTCCTGGATCCCTGTTTTATTAACATACAGAGGTACGAGGGTTAGTGCTGGGGTTAGTCATGGGCTCATTTAAAGGGATATGTATGTTGTTATGTTGTTGCAGTCACAGTTTGAAGAACAGGAAGTATTTTAGTCTTTTGTCATATGAATAGAGATTGCATAATAAAGGCTGTTTAATTACAAGATAGTAGATTTACAAGTGGACATTTCAATAGTTTAGACATGCTTTTATTTGAAGGTTAATTATTTCTAGCTAGGCTTCTTCCTGTTGTCCAAACTGTAGCTGTGCTAACCAAAGCTATCCACAAATATCCCAAGTTCCCCATCCAAAAATACTTAAAAAAATCCTAAATATCCCTTTAAATGTTGTTTTAATGTTAATAAAGCAAAGTGTAGTAGTAACATATTAGGCCACAAACACGATTAGACAAGATATTAGTCATGTTAAGACTAATGTGTGACATGTCTGAGAACATTTTGCACTTTTGCTACTTCAGATAAAAATAATTTAACTGTTAAAGGTCCTATATTATACTATTTTGAACATTACACAGTGTATTTTGAATACATTTAGGTTACCATATCACGTTTTGCAACATGAAACAAACAATAATGATCTTATACAAGCGGTTTGAATGAGCTCTCATCATGAGTCCAAAGTGAACGGTCTGATTTGGCGCTGTCACTTTAAGGCTCAGCTCTCCCGTGTTGGCTCCGCCCACTTCCTGCCTGACGTCACGCTAGAGCTGCGCTAGAAGCAAGCGTGAAGTAAACACGGTACATCGTAGTAATAACTTTTTCAGCAATGGCTTTGAGAGTAACTAAATAAATTACTTAAACATGCGCGAATGAAACAAAACACAACTTTGGGAATGTGTTTGAGCTAGAAACAACGTTAAAACATGGTTAAAAGCTCAGAAAAGTCGATTTAGCATAATATGGGACCTTTAACAAATATAATAAAGGAAGAAACGCTGTATTGTCTAATAAACATGAATGGCTTAAAACTAGTTCATGCAGTTGACATTATGCATTAATAACCTTTAAAGTAAGACACAGACCAACATTAGCTTAGCCTTAGCACATAGCCATAAACAGTCAAAACATTGGTTATAATGAAGCTATTTTCAGACTTAATAAAACCAATAAACACACTTTTCTTTTTTCCACAGGTTTCTATGCAATATACAATTTTTAAAAGTAAATAGATATGAAAACTTAGTTGCTAGCTTTGTTATGTTAAGCTAAGAGTTGGTCAAAACAACATTAGCTTAGCATTAGCACACTGCTGCTAACAAACTAAATGTTTCGGACGCTAACAGTGGTTATATTAAAAATAAAGCTAGATCCAGACAATAAAAAAATTATACACACATTTAGGCAAAGAGTTCATAAGAGTGTGAAAGTTTTACAATTAAATACAATATTGGTGTTTTTTAAGAGCTTTTTGTGAGCTATTTGTCAGTTGTGTAGGTTTGTCTCATGCACTGGAGCACATTTTCACATCTTAGAGTATCTTTAAAGTGTATTTGCATGGAGATGGCTGTAGTCTTACCGTTTTTACTGATGTCGAGCTCCTTCAGGTTGACGAGGCTGGCGATGGTGGTGGGCAGATTGGACAGGTCGTTGTCGGGCATGCTCAGCTTCTTCAAGGCCTGGCAGTTGAAGAGTTGCTGAAAAATATACAACACCGCCATGTTACACTTACAAAAGCAGGTGAAATTAATCACAAGAAAGCATTTACAAGTGACATTTAATGTAATAAAAATGTATAGTGGCAGGATGGCAGGCTTAAAGACAGCTTACATTGGTTTGACATAATTTGTTGCATGTGCACAAAACTAAACAAAAGAGAAAAGTCATTCAAAACCAGAAATTTGAGCCTTGAAAATCATTTTTAAAGCAGCTGGAACCTCTACTACTCCTTATGTTTTATGTCTGTCTCCCCTGGTCTTTGTCTTCCTCATGTGGTCTTTTTATTCTTTCAGGTGTGGCTTTTCTGAGGCAGGTGTGGTTTCCTTAATAAAGTCTATAATAAAAAAAACAGACTTTCGTACGCCAAGATTGTTCTGTCTCTGTGGTAGAATACCTTTTGCCAACTTTACTCTAAAGACTTTTCTCAGGGTTAAAATTCCATTACCTGATTTTTTTACTGTTGCATTTAGTTTAATTCCCTAAAGTTTATTGTAACAGGAATCATCTGTGGAAAATTTGTGATCTAGGCTTTATAATTAAGGATTGTAACAGATGAGAATGATCAGCCCACAGCGGCATTTTGGCCAATCACAAGTCACTTTCAGCAAAAAGGAACGCTCTCATTGGTCGACAATGATGTCAACAACAAAGGACCAAAGAAATAAAACCAAGGTTGGTTATTCTGCCAAAAAATACATCTTATTTTACAGCAAAACAGCTCAAAAAATAGAGAAACGAGGCGGAGATAATTACAGGATTGCTACAGTCTACAAGGGTAACTCCTCAGCTAAAAGTTTCAGATCAGCTCTAAACTTCAACTTAATGTAACATATTAATATTTTGTGGTGAAAAATTGGTCTGTATTGACCTTTTTTTTTTTTAAATAAAAGAAGCATGAAAGGTTACTACACTGCTGCTGGGGGAGAGTGGGGAGACTGAGACTAGGAAAAAAAAAAACAAGTCCAGTTTTAACCTTTGTTTTCCAAGATCTGCCTGCCGTCCAGTTACTCTGGGCCAATCCAAGTCTTACCTAACCCAGCCAAGCCAAGACTCTCCAACGTGCTTCTTCAACATTCAAGAGTCAATAAAGCCAAAATTGATGAGCCAAAAATGACAAAAATAGCTCTAAAACTAGCAAAAGGCTTATTTCAGAGAAACCCCTGTGCATGAAAATTCATTGGTTTGAATAGTGCCTCAGTCCATTTTTATACAGTTTGTGAAACACTGAGCTTTAACAGTGCAATAAAAGGCCCCGAAATAAGTCTGTGAGCTGGAGGCGCAAACCCTAATGTTGTGGAAAAGCATTTGAGCGGCTGTTTTTTCATGAATAATGCAGAATTAATCTTCTCCATACAGCTTGGCCTCGGGACTCGACACACACGAGATTCAAAGACGAACACAAAAATAAAACAGGATTTACAATGAAGACACAGCAAATGCCGAAACAGATACAGGAAAAGAGGCTTGAGGAGCACAAAAAATAAAGCTCTGAGTTCAGTTGAGCTATAAATACCACAACATGACAAATAAACAACACCCAAATGCATAATGAAGACTGCAAAATCTGTTTCTATTAATAGACACAAAAGGACTGGCAGTATGAGCCAAGCATAAGACCTGGTTTAGACCTGGGTTTTACTCCTGGTTTTGTCTCATGTTTAGCTCTGATTTACACCTGGGTTTAGGTTTTGTGCTGGTTTAGTTTTGGTTCAGTCCTGGTTTAAATACAAGACTTATTTATTTAGTCCTTGAATCAGTTCTGGTTTAACTCTGGTCAAGATCTGGAAGTCCTGGTTTTGTCCTTCATTGGTCTTTGTTTAATCCTGGTTTAGCCCTGATTTAACCTTGGTTTTAGTCTTGTTTAATCCCTGGTTTAATTTGACTTTAGTCCTAGTTTGATCGTGCTTTTGTCCAGGCTTTTGTCCTGGTTTGGCACTGGACTGGTCTGGGAAAAGGCTATTCTTAGGTCACTCCTGGTTTAGCACGGATATAATTTTGGCTTTAGTCTTAGTGCTGGTGTTATCTGGTTAAACAGGTAAAGTCCTTATTAAATCCAACTTTCAGTCCGGGCCTATCACTTGTTTAATTGTGGTTTAGTTCAGGTTTCATCTTAACATTGGTCTTAAGTTTAATCTGGTCTTGATTTCTGGTTTAGTCTTGGTTTATTCTTGTCTTTAATCCCTGTCAAATCCTGGATCAGTAATGGTTTATTCAGGGTTTAACCTTGAACATTATTCCTGGTTCAGTCCTGGTTTAATCTTACTTTAGTTCTGATTTAACCTTCACTTCATTCCACGTTAAGTCCTGAGTTTGGTCCAGGGTTTTAGTCCTGGTTTAACCCCGATTTTAGTCCTGGTCTAGTCCTTACTTTAGGCAGCTCCTCGATCTGGTTGGCGTCCAGGTACAGCTCCTCCAGAGTTCGCTCAAAGCTGAAGATCTCCTTTGGGACTTGCTGTAGACTGCAGTGAGAGTAGTCCAGCACCGAGATGACTTCCTCTTCTCCACGGAAACAGCGACACGGCACCAGCCGACCAATCAGCTTCCGCTTCGTGGTCATCTCCAGACACTGCACTGAAGGCACAGAGGAGATGGGAGTTTAGATTAGACTCAGCTCAGTGCTTCTGCTGCTGTCAGACAACAATGCCATCACAAGTTTTATTTCTGCTGCCTGAGATATATTATGTGGGATTTAAAAATAACAAATCTTCAAACAAAGGATAATTTACTTCACTCTACCTGTATTTTTCACAGTTGGGATGTTGCTTGCCACTACATGACCCCACTGAAGAGAAACGTACAAATAAGACACAGTCTAAACCAATGTTTACCAAACTTTTATTATATTTTCTATTATTCTTTGCATAATGTCATTCCAGACCATTACCAATTTACAAAAGCGATATGAATGAGTTTAGGCTACCCAAATAAAATCTCCTGTGACCTACTTTTGGGTCCTGACCCAATGCTTCGGAACCACTAGTCTAAACAATAAATATAAACCCGATAAAGCTAGTTCCTTTACCACAGTAAACTTGACTTTTACCTGCAACAAGCAGATGACACTTGAGATATTCTGTCAGAACAACAGTGTAAAAGCATAACACAACATAAAAGGTTTTTAGATTTGATTTATGGGTGTTAGCCTCATTGAACAACATCGTTTTCTTACAATGTTTACATATTGTTAGTGTCTTTCTATCACTCTTTTGTATTAACAAGACCATTCTGGATTTAATAAGGACATCAAGACAGATTTTTCCATTTCCAAAATCCACAGTGGAGGTGGACCATAATGAAAAGCAACACTCAACTAACAAGTTTAAGATGTGTCAAAATACCAACGTCAGGTTATGTCATCAAATGATCAAATATGAATCTGCAGATGACTCCCACTGAGGAGATTAATACTACACTGTTCACAATACTTCCACAGTAACAAATAGTAACCTGCTGCTGTACTGATTTTGCCCATGTTACAGGGAAAAGACATCCCCTAGTTCTGCTCGATCCACAGTTTTTCACAGATTATTTCATTAAAGACAGTTTGTTGCATTGGAGTTAAACCAGGCAGGGGGATGTTTGACTTCCACACTGCTCTCTAACAAAGAGCCAGAACCAAGACAAGAGCCAATCCCTTTGTAAACCTCCGTATCGCTCCATCACTGCGACTGTGAGTGGCAGAAGTAGGTTAACAGCCAGTATTAAAACCCTCGAGTGGGGATTTTATCATTTCAGACAATTACTGTCCTCCATCGTTTGTCAAATCACGCTTCGAGACAAAGGCAGAGTTTATGGGGGTTTCTGTAGTCTCTTGTTTTCCTTTCTTTTGCCCGCTTCACACGAGAGTTAAGAGTTTAGACGCATTTACGGTTAAAAAACATGAGCTGCATGTGCCTTTAGGTAACTGATGCTGAGCAGACAACAATACATCATGAAACAGCATAAAAATGTCATGAAATCTAAAACAAGACAATTTTGGCAAATGGTAACCCACTGAGTGTGTGTGTGTGCTGTCGGTGAGAGGAGAGAGAACATTAGATTAGAGAGTAAAAGGCAGCTGCACAAAGTAAAAAAAAAAAAAAAAAAAAAAAAGCTTAACAAGATTAAGATTGAAATTTGACAAGATCTCAACCAAGGATTAAAGCAAAGAATGACTTTGAGACTTTGAGGTTTGACTGATTGAAAGTAATGTAAATGTGAAAAGCACACAGGAGACTAACAATAAGGACAAACAGGTGGCTCCGAGATAAGATCCTACAGTTTATCTTTCTGTAAACACCACACATGACGCGTCTTCATGAAACACAGCCTTATCGCCGGCCGTTCGGTGCTAACTCAATAAAATCTGATAAAACGGAAACAGACCCCTGTGGACTGTTTATCTAAAAGGGGCTGGGCCATTAAAATTGATAAATTCTTATCTGAAGTGATGCTCAGAGACAGAATAATGAGGCGAGGTGGGATTTACATCGAGGTGTTTGATCCATCAACACTTAATAATTACCGTGGATAGCATAGACTATTACTAATGTAAACTGTACAAAGACACTACGTCATATTCCTTCCTGAAGTTAAAGCAACACTGTAATTTTTCAGGATGCATATTCACTAAATGAATAAAAGAGACAAATGGTGCTGCAAACTGACACCGGACTCTTACTTGTGATGTAAATTTCTCTTATTGTGATGGGTACATGTTCTCATAAGATGGAAGCATGCCTTGTCACGCAAAGGAAATATCTGTCGGGAATATCACCTGAATTTTGTGCATTTGAGCTTTTTATAATTATAAATAAATAATAAATAATTCAGACTTAGGTAAAAAGTTACATAATGTACCAAAACAAAAGGTACTACTCCACAACACAAAGAAAATGAAAATGGTTTGCAGCTATATCGACTTCTGTTTATATTCTTTTCAATAAAAGGTTACAAAATGACCTACAAAACTTTAGCTCTATAAAGAAATTGGGCAGATTTTTAACAGAGACTGTCGGAATATGGACAAACGTAGCCAGTGTCTCACAGATTAAATCATTAAATGTCACAGTGAAAAATAGAGCAGCTCTAATGAAGTGAAGAGGCTCACATTCAACTCTGGTCAAAAACAGGCATCATCAGTGAGTCCCAACTAAAGCCGTGTCTTGTTCTTAAACAATATAATTTTGGTAGTTAGCTTCTAACTCACGTGTGTGTGCTGTCAGTGAGCATTTAGGCCACACCAGGTAAGGTTTCAGGTACAGAAGATCAAATAACGCCACTTAGAGGACCCACACAGATAGTTTAAGGGCCTCTAACGCTACACAGAGAAAAATTGGAGCAGCTTTGATATCAGATATGAAAAAAAAAAAAAGAATAGACTGTGGGGTGGCAGAAATCCCCAGGTCAGTGAGGATCCTGCATGTTCTCCTGTTGAAAAAGAACTGGGGACTAATGTTCCAAAGAAACCTATAAGTTAAATTATTGTTTACATACATACAGCTAAAACCTATGAAACTATATCATAGTTTGCATTGAAGCTTTTTATGGGTTTTTTTTGGGCTCATGACATTATTTAACACCAAAAAGAGGGCTTGAAATACAATGTCAATCATATTCATGACCAAACCAACACATCCTTTGAAGAAAAGCTCATAAGTCCCCAGATCAAACACATTTTTACATACAGACTATGGCTTTCAGAGCATCTGGTCTTGGATACTGGAGTCTTGTGTTGAAGCCAAAACCACAATCTGACTGACCACGGTGTGTCAAGACCAAGACCAGTCCAAGAGTCTTATATATCAAGACTGAGTCAAGACAAGACCAAAACCCAGTCAGTCCCAGTCAAGTCTAATATTTCAAATGAATTCACAGGCAGTATTTCATTTCCTGTTATTTCAGTGTCTGTTTTCTTTGCCGTGCACATGTCGTTCTGTCTCTTCTACTGTGCATCCATATCATTAACATTCAGTCTGTAGCTAAACACTGTCACAAGCTGCTGATGCTGCAGCTCGTCTATCGATGCCATGCAGCGCGCGGCTAAAAATAGCAGCTTTTTATCAAGACGAGAGGGATGAGAGCTGATGTACAGAATCACAGCGGGCGGCAGATATCAGTATGGATTAGACGGAGAGCGCTTAGTGGAGACTGTGGCATCACCATCACGGCACAGATAGGTTTATTACAAGATGAAAACCCCTACAGGCAAAGAGAACAATATTAAAACTACTGAGATTAGCACTAATACTAAGATTAGAAGATATATACAAGCAATATCTGGTTTTGGTAAGTCCCATTTGCTTTGAGAGAGTGAGAAAATGCAGCATATTAACCTGTGCTGTTCTTGTTTTTGTGCATTTACTGACACGCCATAAACGCCATGAACACAACACTGATTTAACTCTGACCTGTTCCATTTACTTGTGTCTCTTCTCATTCTTGCCGGTGTTACTGCCTTCAGTTTTCATGATAAAGACGGGACGACTTTACACACACAACTTTAGGTGTGTGAGAAAGACCGGAGTATCCCAAAACGAAAAGCATAAAAGGGAATAGCAACATAAATAGGGTCAACTTTAAAGCCAAGTGTAAATTCAAAAGAGACTAAATAAATAAATAAATAAATGAAAAATAAATAAACAAATAAACAAATATATTTATTTTAGGGTGACTTTTGATAAGGGGCATTTTAAGATTTTTTTCTAGATATACAAAAAGAAGTGCATTGAAATAACTTCTGCTTCAAATTAGTAACAAAAAAGGCTAATTGTTGAAGTTGCCAGATGCTAAAATGGATGATATTTTTATCATTATTATCCTGTTTGTGGGCAAAAAGTATAATTTTCATTGTTCAGTGAGTAGTGAGTAGGCCTGACGCATGATTTTACCTTTTAATAGCTCACCAGTAAATTGATCTAAACAATGAGTGATCAGACTCCTTCTCCAAACCACTGACAAAAGCATCCACCTAGAGTGTAATAATTGAGACAGGTAAATGTTTGTTAAGGGGTGAAGTGTATCTGGTCCTGTCTGGGTCTGTTTGATCAGAAAGTACAGCAGCAGAACAAAAAAGCCCAGAGAATTTGGACCAATCAGTATGAACCAGGAAGTGAACTGTGGTTGGCTGTGGCTCCGGCTGCTGCTATGGAAACAGCATGACTGAGCAGACTGACTCTGCAGAGGCAAGGCACTGGGATGCAAAGAGAAACAACCGCACTAAAACTGACAATAATGAGAAACTTGAACAAGAATCACTCACAGAGGTTTGCTGATGAAATAACAATAAGATTTATGAATGTTTTTGGTTATAATGACAGTGAGGACAGGGAGAGAAATGGAAATGACACAGAGCACAGTGACCCAGCCCAAAATCAGGTTGAATACTTGGACCTTAGACTGCTTAGACCACAGAATAGCCCTGCATTCATTTCTTTTTGATGAGAGCAGAAAGACTTTAATTTTACGTCAGAGTGGAACTACAGGAAGACACAACAAAAACATGGAAACCGTTACAACAATCTGGGTCATAACCACAACAAATCTGTAAAAAAAAACTGCACAAACACGTTTACAGACAGAGCCAGTTCATTTTAAATTTCTGCTCCCTGTTTGGAGTCTCCCCTATGTTCTCACAGCCCTATGCTCCCACATTTCTAGGATTTTTTTTAAAATTATGCCCTAAGTTCCAACATTTCTAAAAAAAATTTTTGTTTGTTTTGTGCGCGTCTGGAAGCAGGATTACACAAAAATAAGTGCTTTTATGTTGTGAGATTTTTTTCTTATACATGCATCTGACAATTAATAGTATCTTATTGAATCTTATATTCATTTATTCCACTACAGACGGCAGATCACATGTAGCATGAGCCCTCTCCATAGTAACGGCTGCCATAGCGACCGTCTCCCAGGAGCTCTGTTTATTTTTACTCTTGCTGTGAATATGTGATAAAACAGAACAGACTGAACTCAGAAAGAGACCGCTCCACATTTAGCTCAAATATAACCAACATATTTATAGAGGCCCAGACCTGGAACTGTTTCTGAATCAGTCTGGGGTTGTTTTTTTAATTCGTTTTATGAACTATTTGTCTTTTATCGGTATATAATGACGATACAGGACTTTAAAAGCATGCTTTAAAAATCAACTAAAGTTCTACATTCAGGTGAGGGAGTAGAAAAGATAAGATAAAAAAAATAAAAGAGAAGACCCTGAAGAAATGATCTGATTTCTTCAGACCACTTCTTTAAACCATCTCTCAGTGACAGGAGTTCAGGGTGGCATCGAGCAGGAGTCATTCACACAGTTAAAACAGAAATTTGACCTTCCTAACTCAGATTTTTACGGCTATCTTCAGTTTAGGCACACAGTGGACAAAATCATGTCCCTGAGTCCCTCCACTAGTACACTTATCTCCAAACTGTATGACATTATATTAGACCACAGGAGCCCCTCAGTGGATGGACTCATGAGGGGATTGGAGCAGGACCTGGGCCTCTCTTTTTAACAAAGGAGACCTGGTCTTCTGCTCTCAAACTGGTCTCCTCATCCTCTCTTTGTGCACCACCTAATTCAGTTTAAAGTTGTTCACAGGGCTCACGTCTCCAACACCGTCCTCTATGTCCTCTCTCCTGCCAAGGCCTCCCTGACACACATGTTCTGGACACTTACTGGAGCGAGGTCTTCAGTACATGTCGCGGGTGTTTGTTCGACCCGAGAGTTTGTTTTCTGTGTTTTTGTTTTGTCTCTTTTTAAATGATCCGACCCTGTCCTACTGTAGAACATTTTTCACAGTCTATGGTCCCACAGTGGGACTAAACCTGAAGAGCAACACTTATAGTGTGTCTTTATTTAAAAGAAATAACGGCAAAATGAAGGGAAACATATAAATGGGCAAAACTAACTACCCCTCAAAAGCTTGTTGTTCCTCCTTGAGCAGAAATAACTTGAAGTAATGGTTCCCTGTTGCTTAGTCTCTCACGTCACTGTGGATTAATGTTGGTCCATTCCACTTTTTGTTTAATCCTTGTTTAACTTTTTCACACGACTCTCCATAAAGATATTAGAGCAACTTTTCAGGACTGTTTCCCCTAAAGACCACTGCAAACCAAAATGGGACTGTTACATCTCAATATATCCATCTTTTATTAAGATGTGTGAAAGTACTAGTGTCACTAATGGTCAAAACTATGCTTTTTGGTTGAATTACAAAATGTGGTAAAATGATGAGCTGCTTGGAACCAAAAAAAAGACTGATCTATTTCATGAAAAGAGCTGAACATCCCAACACAGTAACACTTGAATGTAACTGTATTAATAAGAAATGAAATGAATGTACCAAGTGATTGCTGATATTATAGAGAAAGCAACAAGACAGGGTTTTGGGGGAAAAAATATCATGTTGTTAGATATCGACCTAAATTTTTGTGTATTTTTACAGACATGCAGACTTTGCTCTAACTGGTTGGACACTTGTCTATCAATGTGCCAATAAATGATGGCGTTTATAAGATTAATTCTCATTTATGTGACGTGAAGTTGGACAACAGCCCAGAAATTATTGAGAGACATTCAACAAAAACAACATCAGTGTCCCTCATTATGAGCCATTATGAGTCCAATCACAACACCTGCTCCAAATACAGTCACGAAAATGGGATAATACAGAGACATCTCATAAGATAATGATGCAAACTTAGAAACACAGTGGCTTTATTTCCAAAAACAGACATATGGCCACATTAATAATCTTCCTCATTGACGAGCACTAAACTCCAATTTGGAAATGCTTTTATAATCCTTTCCAGATTGATCTGCCGCAACAGTTTCGTCCCTAAGACCGCGCTTATGTCTCTTGGCATCACACAAACCACACCGCTCCAGACGAAACTGACAAAACTTCTGCTTTTCTCCGGGTCGTCCCACCTGCTGATGATCAATTAACCAAAGGCTGACTGAGCCCTTTCCACTGATATAAATGAGCTTTACATGACAAGGGTAATAATGGAAACTGATCTACCACCACTTCCTGTTTATCGACCAATGAGCTGCAAGCGTCAGAGACAAAGCTAAAATAATGTAACAGAAAGAGGACACACTGTTCCTGCTGGCTGTCTTCCTCCCACAGACACTCACTCTGCTCAGTTTACAGAGCACTGGGATATTTATGTCTCAAATGCAGTAAACTATGAAAATATGCTCACAAAGACACTAATACCAAGTTTAGATCAGAGTAGATAAGTAAAAATGTGCTAAATTGTTAGATACTTTGGTCTACACACTGGACCAACACCAAAACTATACAATACAAATACTACAAAAACTATTCTATTCTATGCATTAAATAAACATGACAAAATAAGGATTTGGACAAAATTTAGAGTAACCCAGAAGTAAATTGAAGACTTGGCAGGGACATGGAAAGTAAACTGGTGAATCTAATCTGGCCAGAGTAAATGAATGAGAGAATATATTTGTCTTCAAGTGTTAGCTCTAAAAATCTTCTCTTGGACTCAAACCAAACTCACATTTGGTGCATTTTGTATTGTTCTCAGACAGAAAGGTGGTTAGTTTTCTCACAGAAAGAGGGTCCTAAGTACGACTCCTGGGCCAGAAACTCTGCATTTTTTTCATATCAGTGTGGGTTCTCTCTGAGTTTTCTGGTTTCTTTCACAAACAACGAAAAACAAGCTGCAGTCTCATGTTAGTAACACAAACAATTACTGAGCCTGTTTAAAAATCCAACAACTGGGAGTAATTAGATCATTGTAATAATCATATTCTGAAAAATATCTCTCAAAAATCACGCTGGTTTACATGTTTCAGTCCATTATCTCAAACTTCCTTTCATACAGGAAGCATCTGCCTTTTCCATTTTCTACGTTTTTTTGTTTTTGTTGATTTTTTTGCAGATGTAAAAGAACGAAATAAATCAGATTAACGTTTGCAAATGCACAAAGACATCGAGGTAATGGGGAGAAATCTAGATGTGTTCATCCGATTTCTCGTGATCAGATAACGGCCGTAATCTGATAAAGCACATCACATTATGCTGTTTACATGATCACTTGAATAATCTGATAACTCCAGAAATTTGATAATGATCTGTTCTTAGTGTGCATGGAAATGGACACTGACATAAGATCTGGAGAGGGTCCCTAAACGCCCCCCTGCTCCACTGGATGGGGATAATAAAGACCAACTAAAGAGCAAAACAAAATACAGTTATGATTGTTAATTTGATAAATAACCCTCTAACTCATCATCAATTTGGACTTCAGCTTTGACTTTGACAACTTTAGTTAAGGCACATCTTTTGGGTCAGAATTCAACAGCAAAAGCCTTCAATAATGTATCTTTATTTCAGAAGTCTGCTTCAGCGAATATGGAAACACAACCTGGGTTTTGTGATCCTCAGTGGCTCCAGGTGGACGGCCGCAAAACCCAATGAACCTGAAGGATGGGTTTAAAAATAACCATAAAACGACCGGAGTAAATGAACCGAGGCAGTGACACAAAGCATCCAACTGCAACAAACTGAGTCCAAACAGAAGTGAATGTAACATTAGAAAAAGCCCATGTTGACATCAGTGAATAAACTGTACACAAAACAACTTCATCTAAAGGTAGGATTAGAGTGACTGTCTTAACAAAACCTTTAACATAGTGTAGTCGCGTGTACTTCAAAAAATACCTGACCTCATTCATGTAGCTCCTATCGTTTAGCTGTTGTTAAATCTACCTGTTCATTTGACCCCAGACTCATCCAACCGACACAATTCTTTAACAGGAGGGTAATAAATCAAGTACAAGTGTGTCGTGGCTAAAAAATAAGCAACATAAAGGCACCTTATGGTTACAGCCCTTGTCTTTTGGGGCTGCTCTGCTTCAAGACCCTGATCACATGATGCACATTTAAGTTTATTTTTTCATCCAACACTCTCATACAAGCTCCTGCATATTCCATGGTAGTTTTTGGAGTTTTTGTTAACAACACACAAGCCTGACACTTACACCTGGACGGTCAGTCACAGCTGTGTTTTACTAAAATTGTTTAAGAGCAACGAGAAACTGGTGCTGTTGGTTAATTACTGACGAAAATAGATTTAGAAACCGACTACAGACCTAGAAGCACAGCAGGTGGATGGATGAATACAGATGAGATATTAAAAAACAGGCAAAGCTTCACAGCACTGATACACAGATCTATTGAAGCTGAGTACTGTCTTCTTATTTTTGTCAAAACAGCAGCACATCACGACTTGAATGGGACAATTGTGTAAAGGTTTAAAGCAGAGTGTGCTCCTGATGTGGATGGACTTAACTAGGAAACTATATAAACAGAGCAGTGTAAACAGCAGCTCTGTCTTTATAACAAAGATTGGAACACATGAAAAAGAAAACAACAGCACAAAAGATAAAAGCTGCCTTTTTCATCGCTCCCAGTTTTTGCATTTACAGTAAAAACAACAATTAAAGACGCAGCAGCTACTAACTTTGTGAAAACATCCCACATATATTATAGTAAGAGGATGAAGGCAACAATAAGAGTCGAACAGAAAGAAAGAGGCATAAATAAAGGGCAAAAAGACTTTCACACTGGCCTCAACGCTGCATAAATCTACAATATAAAATAACTAAATGAAGTTTGGTTAAAAGTTCAGCCGCCTTTTCATGTTTTCCCAACAGTCTCTCGTCTGTGAACTGTTGTGGTGCTGAACGTCACCTTCAATTTGCATAAACAGTCTTGAGTAACTCTTATTTCCCCAAAGCTTTCCTCTAACGTCCCACAGAAACATATAATGTGAGCTGTTGCCGTGGAAACCGAAACTCCATTGTCTTGAAATGATCATAAAAAGTTAATTAAAGGGTCCAGCCAACGGCATTTCGTAACAGCCCTGAACACAGCCGCTGGTGGGACACAGGGTTAAGTCGTTTCTTTGTCAATCTAAAAGTGTATATTCTTTGCAGCGGCCATGTTTACTTGACCCACTCAGGAAAAGTGTCATTGTTGGCAACTGTTGTTAAAAAATGCAGTAAAAAAGCTCATGTGAGATTCAGGTGTTTGCATCCTACTATGATGTGACTAATATTAGTTAATATAACCCATGCATCTCAGTTCAGTCGTGGAATATGTGGCTTTAATGGGCTTATTTGGAATATGCTCTGAGGGTTAAAATATTGTATTACGTGCATTTGTAACAAGTTCAGAACGCTCGTATGTCTTCACATGTCTATCATATATTATTAATAGTGTTTAGGTAGAGAGTCGTGCAATACTCAAATTAATAAAACAACTTGCGGCCATTTTTAGGGACATATGAGAGCCAATTTAAACAAAAACATTGACTGACTTGAGCAGGCATTTATGGACTTTATTCAACTGGGAAAAAACATTTGTCTCAGTTTCCGAAGACCACATAAATGCAGCATAAACCACCACAGATTTCCAGTCCAAGTCCAGTTTCTGAGTCCAGACTCATGGAGATTAGTGTTTGGTGAAGGAGGCCGAGTTTTAATTTTTAATTTAACAGACCATGACAAGACCAAGACCTTTACAAACTAGTCTTAAGACCACTCTCAGGTCATAACAAGGCCCAATACTGACTAAAACTGGTTACTGCGAAGAGACGTTCCCACCTGTCTCACAAAAAGGAGGGGCACAGAGTCAGTATAAGCGTCATCCCACTGCAGGAGATTACAAAATGAATGGATAAACAAAAATTCAATAAGAAGTCCACTTTAAAACAACACACGGAAGTTCAGTTTGTGAGAATTAATGTTGTTAGTGTGACAGACAGATGTCATTTACTTCCATATTGATGCACAGGCTGGCGGTATATTTTCGACACATCATTTTGGAGCAGACAGGCTGTGAGTCAGAGAGGAGACGGGGAAAGTCACGACACGAGGCAAGTCTCGGGAAACTCTTTAACGCAACAGCATCGACACGACAAAATCAACATAAGCTGTGGGCATCAGATGGAAAATGCAGTTCGTCAAAGGTGGGACGCCACACTCCCACAAAAACCTCACCGACACGATTTAGAGACACAGCGACTTGTTTCGTGATACACTATTTCATGCCTCGCTGAAGAAAAATGATTCTCCACAACCTTCTTCTGCGTTTAACCCTCGTCTCTGTCGACTCCTTTCGTGGTCTGCTGTGTTTCTCACTTTACGGCAACAACAGACAGATGTGGTCAAAATAGTGTCTGAAAATAGGTTGGTGTCATCTTTTAGGTGTCACCTGATCAGTCTAACAAGAGAAATGTATTTTAAATGAGGCAGATCTGTGGCATTTTCACTCTTTCAAGGCCAACTGAGCACCTGGATAACAACAATGATAAACTAAAAGCATCACTGTCATGGCCGCTCTCAGCAGGTCTTTAAGGTCTGGACCATAGTATTTATCTAGTCCTTAATACAAGCAATCTTACACTATTTTCACTCTAACTGGGTGTGAAAAGAGTGATAGCACAGTATTTTTTTTTCAATCATCTTCTTCTGCTTAGTTCCATTAGTGCTTGTGGGGGACCGGGGCCTATCCCAGCAGCTTTGGGCCTGAGGTGAGGTGCAGGGCTGACATTTAGACAAAGATATTGACAGAAAACCATTTACTCTCACATTCATTCACTAGAGGCACTTTAGATTGACCCATTCTCCTACACATCCATGTCTCTGGACGAAGGAAAGAAGCATTTTTTCCAGTTTTCTACCAATATTCTCTCATTTGGTTTTATTTCATAACATTTTTGGACAATAAACACTGTAAAAACCAGCATCTCTTCTGAGTCCAGCTGCACTCGAAGCAACCAACCCCTTCTCTATCTTGCCCCATCCACTAGTGAAGGTAATGATGAGGGGCTCCAGTTCAGGTTTTCATAAAGTGCCCTGTTCTCTCTCTGTTCTTACATTAATTGATGAGAAACCACAGTGAACTGGAATTAATGGAGTCATCAGTGGTAGTCTGCAGCTGAACAGACTCAAAGACTTCAGGCTACAATTAGATATATGTGCTTTTGAGTTTGCATTACAGTCTTGATATTCCTGGTTTCACTTTGTAATCGTCTGGCAAACATTATGAATATTAAAGCTCATACAGGACATATATAATACAACATACAAACAACAGAAAAATACCATAAACTTTCTCTTGGGCCCCTTCATGTTCTGGGCAAGGGCTGCTCCATTATGGAAAAAAATCAGAATCACAATTATTTTGGTCATTATTGAAATCCTGATTATTTTCTACAATTACTTGACTTTGGAAATATGTTGAACAAAACAGAGAATTCTCCTTCAAATAAATAATATATTCAAACATATAAATAAATTGCTTAAAAAACAAACAAAACAGAAATAATAAATAAGTTAAATAAGATCAACAATGTAGTGCACTTCCACAATCTCGTTAAAAACAAGTAATAAATAAAAAAAAGGAATAAATAAAAAAGGAATAACAGAAAAAAATTAGACCAAAATAAATTTGCTCACGTTTGTGCCATAACAACCTCAAAAGTGTTCAACATTTTCAAAATAATGTGCAAAACAAAAGGCGACTAAATAACATTTTTTCACAATTACATAGGTTTTGTGATTATTCGGAGCTAAAATTGAAATTAAAATTAAAATTTGATTCATTGCACAGTCCTACTGGTCCCTTAACACTCCTTAGTCTGGGGTCCACAGGCTCCAAGCTGTATTTGACTCCGCAGTAGCCCTATGGACGTTTGTAGCTCTGTAGGTTTGTTGAAAATGTCTGATTTGGGTTTAATGAGTACTACGCTGTTACCTCTTCCATTTGTGTTTAAGTTAAAACTCGAATCAATGCAATAATAACTGCATAAAACAGTCACTTTTTCCTCGATTAACTGTTGGTATTTGGTCATTTTGGTTTAAACAACAAACCGTTTGAACAGATTTTAAGTGAAGATAGAACAGGCACCAAATGAAAACAGGCCACTCCAGCGTTAAACACATGTACAGTCATTCAGATGCATGTTAAAGCAGAACTGCTACAGAAGCCATACGGACCCTTGTACAGACACCTATAGAGCCAGGCCTGTGGGAGCTGGCCTACATTCACACTTCAACCACACGATACCGAGCACAGGCTACAGAACTGAGAAACAGAGAGGAAAGACAAGTACTGGGGTCCAGTGTGTTTGGACACAAAACACAGGACTTAGCCACAAGTAACTGGAACATAAACTAATGATGATGATGGTCCCAGTGTCAAAGTCATGTCTGAGACCAGAGAGTATCAAGACCAACACAAGAATAAGACTTTAAACTAATAAGACTGAATCAAGACCAAAACCAGAGCACAATACACTGTAATAGATACAAGGAAACAGTTAAAGACTCATGGAGGTTAGTGTTTGGTGAAGGAGACAGAGTTAGTCCAGTCTTAGACCAGGTCCAGACTCATGGAGGTTAGTGTTTGGTGAAGGAGACAAAGTTAGTCCAGTCTTAGACCAGGTCCAGACTCATGGAGGTTAGTGTTTGGTGAAGGAGACAGAGTTAGTCCAGTCTTAGACCAAGTCCAGACTCATGGAGGTTAGTGTTTGGTGAAGGAGACAGAGTTAGTCCAGTCTTAGACCAAGTCCAGACTCATGGAGGTTAGTGTTTGGTGAAGGAGACAGAGTTAGTCCAGTCTTAGACCAGGTCCAGACTCATGGAGGTTAGTGTTTGGTGAAGGAGACAGAGTTAGTCCAGTCTTAGACCAAGTCCAGACTCATGGAGGTCAGTGTTTGGTGAATGAGACAGAGTTAGTCCAGTCTTAGACCAAGTCCAGACTCATGGAGGTTAGTGTTTGGTGAAGGAGACAGAGTTAGTCCAGTCTTAGACCAGGTCCAGACTCATGGAGGTCAGTGTTTGGTGAAGGAGACAGAGTTAGTCCAGTCTTAGACCAGGTCCAGACTCATGGAGGTTAGTGTTTGGTGAAGGAGACAGAGTTAGTCCAGTCTTAGACCAGGTCCAGACTCATGGAGGTTAGTGTTTGGTGAAGGAGACAGAGTTAGTCCAGTCTTAGACCAAGTCCAGACTCATGGAGGTTAGTGTTTGGTGAAGGAGACAGAGTTAGTCCAGTCTTAGACCACATCAAAAATACCATGAATGCACTTATTTACCAGTTGTGGTCTTGCTTGGTCTGGACCACCGAGATCAGATCGAGACCATGACAAGACCAAGACCTATTTTCAAATGTTCTTAAGACCGGTCTGGAGCATTATAACACTATCTGTATCTAAACCTCTTTTATTCTACTCAATCAAACTTAAAACTACAGAGTACGGTCTTGTCCTGCTGTAATTATTAAAGTGCAATTAGACAACTTTATAGTGATTTGGTGAATTAGATGTAAATAAATCAAACGTAACACTAGTTTGACTCCCTGATACTCTCAATGAAGGGTGAGTTTTTAGACAATAGCAGAGAGACACAAGGACCTCACCCATAAACTGTCTTTATCCCAACCAAAACAGTCTTGATCTTTCCTGCTAAAAAAACACTACAAAATGACACAAACCCAGTGACATGGGAATGTTTTGGTCCCGTCAGTCACGTGCAGTTCAGCGGCAGCTAAAAACAAACCGTGAACACATGGTCCAGCCCTGAGCCTGAGCCCGGGGACTCGGCTCAGATTCAACTCTGTCAAAGTAAATCCCCTCGTCCCAGTGATGACCCGTCAATGGACACAGCCCCTCTCAACTCATAAACAGCTCAAACATGACAAACAACAGCACACACTGCTCAGCTGCCGTTCGGATCTGCAGCTCATTTTACTAATTATTGTAATCTTTTAATCCCGTCCTCTTGTAACCAGCACATTACAGTTTATAGCAGCAGTGTAGAGTGAAATGGCCCTGAGAAAACCAAAAACAAATCACAGCTAATAAAACATAGCTTCATTGTGCCGTAGTAACACAAACTTTATGAATAGACCCAGGACTCTCACATTGCTCCATGCTTTGAGAGGCTTTTAAAGACAGCGCCCAGGGCTGTCTCTCAGCTTTAGTTCCTTTCAAACGTCTCTGTCCCATTAAAGAGCAGCCTGCGTCGCCCCCGGCAACATGTGGACCAACCAGGACGGGACAAAGACATCGCCGTAGAAACCACTTTACATCCGCTGACCAGAAATTACAGAAGCTTAATAAAGGCATTGCTATCAGAGTAAAATAACAGTGAGTTTTACATTGTAGCATTGATTTGAATTGGTTTAAATGGTTTTGTGAGAAAATACATAACTTCATTTAAAATTCAGGACGGTGGAGGTGTAAGGTTGTTCTCTATTCTTACAGGGATAGTTTGTAAAGACTTTGAGATTTCATATTTGCAAAAACACAGTTTGGTTTGAGATTAGCAGCTAATATTTGGCGCTGATAACCCTTGCTGATTATTTATTGTTTATTTTACATTTGTGTAACCACTCTATGAAGCTGGATTAGGAGGTCAGCAAGGAGTTAACCTTGGCTTTTTGATATCATGAAGCTGGTTTACTTTCTATCGATTACTTTCTTTCTATAGATCTCTGTGGAAACACACTGAACGCTAAACTGAGGATAAAAACATGCACGGACCAATCAGGGATGAAAAGAACAGAGAATGACACGAATGTACAGCAAAAATGTTGTCATTTAAAGGTAAAAACATGAATGAAATGATGCTCACAATGAGTTTTTTGTCTACATTATGTTGAGATCCGCTGATTAACTCTGTAATAATAATTTTAATCCAGCATTTAAAACACAGACACAACACTTTTGTCTGTTAGTTTGTCTTTAGCTTGACTTTAGTTTGGTGCAAATAGGCAATCATTCAGTCAACAGTGCTTTCCACTTTCCACGGATTTAGTGTAATTTTGTGTTTTTCCTCAATTTAACTTTCTCCCATGTCGCCAGGATTGGTGGTTTTGTGCCGACTCACATGAACACACGCTCAGCTCCACAGAGAAACCCAGGATTAACTCAGCGAGTTGTTAACCTGCTTTGTGAAACCACTGATCCAGACCGGGATTGTTAGGGTTTGTCCAACTTTGGGAGAGACATAGAAGTTTAACTAGCTTCGTACGGGGCCCAGGTAAAGCATTATAAGCCCATGCTCTTGTTTATGATAACGCACTGGCAACAAAAAAGCCTCTGGAGGAAAGAGGAACGGGCACTCGCTCATTAAAAACCCAAACTGAGCAAAAACACTGCACAAAATCCAAAGAAATAAGAGAAGTAGTAAAAGCAGTTAGGGGTTTGTGAGTTAGTAATGAAAGCTGGCATTAAGAGTAAAAGGCAATGTTTTAAAAGTTTGTTCCAGTTTTGGGCAGCAGCATGTTAAAATGATCATTCACAGTAGTTTGATTTGAAACTGGAGCAGTCCAAATCCAGTCTTAGATCAAGGTGAGGCTTGTTAGAGCTTGGAAAAGGAAGAAAAGGAATGACAAGGCCCTCAAAAAGTGGTCTTGAATTAATACCAATGGTAACACAATAGTTACTGCAAATCATCCTCCAACGAGCCTTAGTAGAAATAGAATAAAGGATTATAATTACAATCCAGTTCCTGTAGATTCTGCTTGTGCAAGAGACTAAAAATATCCCACAACTCTGATACACTGAAAGACTTTTACTTTGTGACCTTGGAAATCTTTGTCGGTGAATTCATGAGCTGTGGGGGAGTTAATGTGTGTCCACTCCTCATTTTAGTCTCTGCTCAGCCTTGGGCTCGTCTCCGCAGGTGAAAACTAGATTAAGTCAATTTAGGTTTAAGCAAATGTAGCACTATTTGATAGAAAGTTT
Source organism: Rhyacichthys aspro (assembly GCA_036850595.1). Classification (NCBI taxonomy): domain Eukaryota; kingdom Metazoa; phylum Chordata; class Actinopteri; order Gobiiformes; family Rhyacichthyidae; genus Rhyacichthys; species Rhyacichthys aspro. The sequence continues at coordinate 5,974,743 of CM072151.1, forward strand.
CCAGTTGGATTTGTCTTTGATGAGAATCTGTTTTTAGGCTGAATGCCACCGGACTCAGGTAGAGACAAAGTGACAAGAATGAGATGAAGACGAAGCCATAGGGCACAGAGCGAGTGTGAAAGAGACACTGCCCAGTCCCACTGAGACACGGTGCAGTGAGAAGCACCTGCCACAGTCAGCCTCCACATTAACCACGTCTCCCACTGTTTCTGCAGAGAGCGAACATGCTCAACAAAACCAACAGGAGTAACCTTCAGCTCACTGTCGCTGCCAAAAAGACACTTTCCAGATCATGCAACCCATTTATAGTTTATTCCTTTTAAACACACAATTACAAATATAAATGATCGATGGTGACGCATTTGATACAAGAGTTACTAAAATGGGGAAACTGTTTAATCACCTAATATCATATTGTAACAGGAATCATCTTTGAAAAAATAGGCCTTAAGACATCATCTAGGCTTTATTATCAAGGATTTTAATGAGTATTTTCAGTCCTGAACGGGAGCTTTTGCCAATTACAGCTCGCTTCTGGAAAAAGGAGCGCTCTCATTGGTCGACACTGATGTCAATAAGGAAGTAATGGCTGGTGATAAAAATTAATTAATATGTCTTTTTACAGAGCAACAGTACAAAAAACAAAACAAAAAAAGAGAAACAGGAGGCAACGTGAAACAGGGATAAATATTGACAATTTAATCAACAGTTTTTTGATGAGGAGGAGATAATTTTTGTTCTGACGCTGAAGTCGGAGGTAAATGTTTATGATAAGCTGTTGTTAGTGTTTTGTGGTCCCTGGTCTGCTGTTGGCGGTGAATGGAGACAGAGACAAAAAATAAATAAATTGGGTAGTGCCACTTAAGAAAGTAGTTAGTTGGATGTTTCATTTCCTTCATAAATATATGTGTCTCCATAACTTCTGATCCTTTGAATTAGACCAATAGTTTTGAGTTGAGTCGTCTTTGGAGCACATATCTTTTATAATGCTGCTAATCTACGTTCATCAATTTTGAAATCACTCACTGGAAAAAATGTTCTGTCTAACATGTGACGAACACAATGTGCCGCAACAGAAAACACGAATACGAGAAGTCCATTGGTAGTTAATCGTAATAGTTAAGGGTCGTTCATATAGAAATATGTTGAGCAGGCAAGTCTTAAATTAAGGCTATGGAAACATAAAGAAATGCATGAGGTTGTTTACAGCTTGATGCTCATGAAAAATGGAAAAACTATTAATATATGCAGAAGCTGAGCTGAATAACAGAGATTCCCATTGCGTGATATGAATATTTTTTTTTTAAAGATTGCTTATTGTCCCTCAGAAGCCCTTGTGACTTTCCTTGTGTCTTCTGACTTGGCTGTTGTCTGTCGTTAATGTCATTCCACAGCTCTGTCTTGTCGCTGTCACAGTCGATAAGTATTTCAGACACCACTTTTCCGCCGACAGTCACTCACTTTTTTACTGCCTGGTCGTTCCCAGCTGTGGATCTGGGCTCACAGTCTGACGAGTCACGTGACCAGCGCCGCTCTGAAGGGTGTAATTTTAGCAACCGCTCTCAACAATCTGGGTCTGTTTAAAATAATGACACAATAAGCCACCGCTCGATGGGTAATGGCTCTTTGAAAGCACAAAGAAGCTCAAGTAACATCCAAATGACAGTGTTTTAATACATTTCACTTTAAAGACCATACTCCTTGAAGCTTTTATATCGTACACACACACAAACAGAAGAATATAAAGCACTGGGTTGAATCTCTATAAACTGGAAAATGCTCAGAAATCTTTTGATATATTACGTCTTCCTGAATTTCAATGACGGCAAAATGTATTTCCATCCCAAAGCAGAATATGTAATCCTCAGGGACGGCTGGTATCAATGGGTTAGGTGAGCTAAGCCCCTCCTGTGTTTTACTATAATCAGGCATTTTTATAAATACATAACATATGGTTAAATTTTTATTTGTATGTGTTCATTTTGATGGCACCATGTCAAAAACTCCCCCAAAAAGGAAAAAGGGCTTATTTTTCCCAGCCCCAACACAATGTGACTTTAGCACCAATCATCTTTGAGATTTGGTGATTGACAGGTGTGAGGCCCGCCCCCTTGTATTACCAACTATTGGGGCGAAAATTATTCAGCCCAGAGTCTTGAATTTGGTCAAAACACAGAAATGTAAAGAGGATTTTGTGCTTTTTTGTGGAGGGTGAAGTGACAGAAAGAGCAGGATGTTATGATATCATTTAATTTGCATTAGCATTACTTGTTGCATTTAGCATTAGCATGATAGCAACAGTAAGGCTATCGGTAAGAGTGTCATAAAATCAAACCAGATATTTTTGCTGCATCAAGTTTGTGTGATAACGTTTCAGAATCAAGTGAAGTAGTCATTTCTGAAAGTTGTATTGCTATAACATCGAGTCTCAAATGTGATACTATAGTGTGAACCAATATGCATTTTAGCAGAAAGTACCAGAGCGTCACCACAAGGTTTAGCACAGTTTTATCTCAAAGTGCATTTCTTATTTGCCGTATCCAGTTCAGTCGCAGGGGTAAAGTGGGCTGATGAAACAGGGGACCAGCCTATGTTTAGCTGCAGAGTCTCTGTCAAGTCTTTAGTTGATTACAGCCTGATGAAAGCTGTTTCTGAGGGTTACGACGAGGCTGGATGAGCACAGACTATCTGCCTGAGCCTTCGGACAGGAATGGGTCCCAAAATAACCTGTTTTATGCCACAGTAAAATGGTGTAAAAGCACTCAATCGAGGACAAACATCTTGTATATGACCGTTTCATGAAAATATCACAGCCTAATGCTCATGTTTACTTCCTGTTTTCCAGACTGAGACCCTGAGACAGTGAAGCTACCCATAAAACACTCCCTCAAAAATCTATGTTGTCTTCCCTTTAATAATACAATGAGCCAGCGATTTTTAAGGGTTGTGTGCTGGGTCATCAAATAATTCAATTCAAAAGGTTTATTGTCATATGTACAGTATAGAAATGGGTTTCCCTGTACAATGAAAGTCTTTCTTTGCTGTCCACAGTGAATGCCATGTAGAAGATAGAAATAAAATAAATCCTACGTATAAAATAGATAAATAATCGAAATACAAATTATTTCTAAGTACAATGCAGATTCTAAATATAGTGCAAATTAAAAGCAGAGTATGATGGGAAATATATACATAAATGTACAGTAAAGTGGAAATGAGCTGTATAGTGCAACAAAGTTTCATTCATTTTGTGTTTTTGGTATGACTACAGCCACAGTGACTTGACTCAAGCTGATTAAGATGAAGCATCAAAACGGTGCACAAAAGTTTAGGACACAACAAACTGTTACAATTCACACAGAAAGGCAGCTTCCGTCGACATACACCGGATGTGATGTATCCATAAAATTCAAGATTTACTTTTGCGGCGCTTAAAACCTACTGTACTCATCCTCTCTGTCCTCGCACAAATGTGACCACTTCAATTTTTCACTGGCATTTGTGACCATTTTCATAGCAGTCTGGAGCCCTGTAACATCACAACTACTCATCAGATGAAAAATGACATAATTTTTCCCGTTAACAGCTGATAATTATTGTGCATCTCTAGATTACACCAAATTAAATGTATGATATTTATTGTTCAAAAGCTCACAGACAGCAGTGGCTTTAACTCTTTGTGTCTTGTTTAAACTTCTTCATTTCACATAACACTGTGTTTTCTCCGGGGCCTTAAACACAACAGTATCTCATGTCATTGGCTCAGGGTTACGTTGCCTTCGAGAGAACAACATGCCTGATGTAACCATAGCAACACTGTCTCTGCTGTAGCCATGGAAACCAAGCTCATCTGTGAGGATAAGCTCAGAGTAAAAGTGTTTAATAGATTTGAATGACTGCAAATTTGAGCTCATACATGTAAAAAAAACAAAAAAAAAAACATGTTGGGACAAAATACATGCAACTATTTAATGTTTTGTTTGATGATGCCATTATTTCACAAAAACACATTTGCTGTTTTCTACAATAAAGGCATCATTTTCACATTATTCCAGAAAAAAAACATGAGGAAATAAATGTTTCCTCCATGAAGGCTAACACCAGAGCCTGCTCGTACTGGCTCATGGCACAGGAAGTACATCCCGTTTGTCTAACAATACCATCACAACCTTTTTACTGTAAAATAATGTACTGCTCATTCTCTACTTATTGTTTTTAAACCAACATTTAGCCACTTTACTTCTTAGTTTCAACTTTCAAGTGTTTACATTGGGACGGATTTAGCTTGTCTTCTGATAATTACACACTTAGCTGAATGCTACGGTGATGAGACTCGGGGTCTTTAGTGTGACGATGAAGGATGAATATACTCACATCTTCTCAGTAAAAACTAATTCTGTCTCGACTAAAATCTGTTGTAAATGTTTTTTCATTTCGACTCGTGACACTGAGGGACCCACTAAAAAGGCCTGTGTAATATCAGCTCATTATGATCGTCCTCTGCAGATATTCCTCTGTCCCTCTTTCTCTCAGCAGCTCTGAGATCCCGCTCGGCCCGTCGCCATGGCGATGGGACCCGGCTCCGCGGATACAGTCGCTAAGCAACCGGGCCGCCGCATCGGCAGAATCAGGAGCGGAGCGTCCTGACAGGAGCTAAAGAGGAGCGCTAATCAGGTTTAAGAAGTTTAATATGGACTGACACACAACCAAGACCAGGACTAGAACCAGGACCGGGACTAGGGCCAGGACCAAGACTGGAACTAGGACCAGGACCAGTACAAGGGCCAGGACCAGGACCAGGACCGGGACCGGGACCGGGACTAGGACCAGGACCAGGACCAAGACCAAGACCAGGACCAGTACAAGGGCCAGGACCAGGACCAAGACCAGGACTAGGACCAGGACCAGGACCAGGACCAGGACCAGGACTAGGACCAGGACCAGGACCAGGACCAGGACCAGGACAAGGGCCAGGACCAGGACCAGGACCAAGACCAAGACAAGGACCAAGACTAGACCAAGACCAGGACAGGACCAGGACCAAGACCAAGACCAGGATAAGACTAAGACAAAACCAAGACTAGACCAAGGACAGGACCAGGACAAGAGTAAGACAAGACCACGATAAGACCAAGACAAGACCAAAATAAGACCAAGACAAAGACTTAGAGGGCTTTAGACCAAGTGTGTATTAATTGCTTAAGACAAAGACAAGGCCATGGCCACTAGAAAACAGCATTACTCTTTAAGCTTTTCCAAATATCACTGCCACAAACAGGACATCCCATCTACAGACAGTTCAAGAATAATGGACCAAGAGATCAGTGAGGGCCGGCTCAAAAGTAATCACTCTGTCTCTCCGTCACTGATTTCTATTTTAAAACTCTTGTCTCACTGTTTTTATTTCACTTTTCCCGGGGCCCATCTTTAGACTGTAAATAAAATGCCATTGAAACTAATAGTACCACATTTAGATTAGCATTAGCTCTTGATTTCTATGAATAAAGACCTCGAGATGGGTCTAAAGGCCACTTTTTAGAGGTCTCGGTCTCATGTCATATGTGTTTTTACCCCCGAACGTACCTGAAACATATTTATGAAGCAAAAAATGACAGTAACATCCCAACATCTGCTCTGGGGTCAAAGACAGATTTTCTACAACACACTGAAGACTCCTAAAGCCTAGCGTCCTCTCGTCCATAAACCCCTGCCAAGACGCTTCACAAACAGGCTTTGAAATCTCCAGCTCTGAAGACTGTAATTAAATATTCCCTTTGATTAGGAGAGGGCTTTGCATGTATTAATGCTCGGCAAATCACAAAGACCTTATATATATCAGCTCTTAAACATCCGCTCGAGTTCAGTGAAGATCAGCAAACTATATTAATTATGTAGCAACCAAAAAAGACGCCAACGACAAGGTTTCGACTCTTTTCCAGGACGTTTTAAGGGTATTTCCAAGACTTTTTCTTGACATTCACATCATTTCTCTTAAATAATCATATAAATTTAAGCCCATTTCTTTTTCATCTGGAATTATCCTGACTTCACAACAAACCGTACAACGTCATGGCATAACAGTAACATTTTGTTCACTTTTTTTTACCATCTTTGACGTAGAAAGGGTCTCTTAATGTGGCATATGCTTGACTCACACGTCAAATTCCCAGTGGGTTTACTCAAGGACAGACTCATATTGTTGCATAATTTATCCGAAGCCAGATGAGTTTCGAACTAAATGTGCACCAAGATATCTTCTCAAAAAAGGTGAGTAGTACAATAACTGCGAGTAAAATTTCCCATGAAAGGACATTTGGAGATCTGTACTTTTAAAACCTCTCTTTTAGGTTTCCTGAATAAAACCTGAACACAACAGAAATAAGCATCCAACTTAGCCCTACCCTCTTTTCAACGTAGGAACAAAATGTGACAGTCCAGTAAAGAAAACACAAGTGTCACGTGTGGATTTGGGGGTTTAAGGTCAGACACAAATACTTCTTCCACAGCAGAAATATTCAGTTCTAGTCCTGATTTTTGCTCTGGTTTGGCTCTGGAGACTAAAACTCAACAGGAAAATCCTTTACAGAACAGACAAAAGAAACGTAAAACACAACTTTTCAGGTTCAGATCAAAGGCTTTTTGTTCACTCAGTTCAACACCAGCATCATTATACTTCCTTGAATTCTAACTCGATTATGTCAGTTTACCACTTGTCATCTTTATTATTATACTTATACTGTATAATCTGAGGAATCCGGATATTTCTCCTAAACCAGTCAAACATTGATCTGAAAAGCCTCATTTAAATCAACACTGACAGTAATATTATCACATGATTGCAATGTCTTACTTTCTGCCAAAGCACTTGAAAAGGAGAACAGCTTTAATTATTAGAGACAATTTATGGTGACAATGTAGTACGACAGTTTTCTGTAATGATTTAACAGGTGCATGGATCACTTACAAGGCCTTAACACAGCTTTACATACTATCATTCAATTCTTTTTCTCCCTTAAAAGTATAAACAATCAATGAGGGAGTACAACAGTGAAGCAGAACACAGGTAACACTGTAACTTTAAAGCAAGGCTAACGCTTCCAAAGAGATAATATAGCTTTAGGAAATACTTTTTGTTCTTTTCCAGCTCTCCAGACGGTCTATATATCTTAATACAGCTAATATGATAACTATTAAAGAAACACATGCAAGCATACTTTGAAAAATCACTTTAAAATCACTTTAAAATTTGAGAGATCACTTGGTTAGGCTAAAAAGCACATGATGTAATGATACTTTGGGGTTTATAATGAGCTTTTACATCATAATAGGCATCACAAACTATTACATACAGATCAAAAGGTAAGAATTTGATGAAATGTATGTAACAAATCAACATTATCCACTGCAGAAGGTCTATTCAGGTCAAGACTTTTATGCCTTGTACTGCAACATTTGCTGCTACCGCTTTAATTTTAAGGATATAGCACCATTTCCTCAAAAGTAAAGCTTCAAAATCCCTACACTTTCTCGATCTGAGCAGAGATTATGATTTACTTCCATTGTCAAGCTGCTTCACAAGCCAAAAGCACAGGAGTAGGTGGCATTTTAGGGTTTGAAAAGTGTTTAAAAGCAGGATATTGTAATAGTTGGCAACACTAATTATAGACCTGACAGCTAACAGATCTAATAACACATTGTAAAAACAGATTTCTATTCTTGTGGCTTCAAAAGGTATTTGCAGAGCTCACAGTGCAACAGCAACCAAGAGAATATCTGGGAATTTAAATAAAGGTTTACAAGAAAAGGAACTTGTTTTAAAGGACAACAGCACTGTATAATGACAGACAAAGGTTTAAGCAACAATATGACTGCACAAAACTACACAACATGGACATTTACGCTGCATTAAGTTAATTAAAAAAATGTGTGACAAATCAATTAAACCCCGATACATTTTGCGTTGTTGGAGCTGGTGTATGTAAATGTTTTAGCTCCAATTTGTAGAAGAACATTATGATATTATGAGGTTTAAACAGACATATTTACACATGTTTAAGAATCAAGCCAAATCAAAGTTTTAACAATCCAACGGTCCATCAATTAAAACCTGATTGTAGTGGGCAGTCCGTGAAATGACCAAAACCAAGACCGAGTCAAGACCAAGACCATGTGAGGGTGAGACCAGGTCAGGACTACATCAAGACCAAGACAATACACTGTAGTAGATACAAGGGAACAGTAAAAAGTGTGTTTGGTAAAGAAAGCAGAGTTAGACCAAGATTTCTAATTGAATTTAAAATGATTGAGGTTTTAATTCAATCCCAAATCCAGAAAAATACTCCAGTTGTGGTCTTGGTTGGGCTCTGAGACCAAGACTTTTAGGGATCAAGACCATGGTCAAGACCTTTACAAAACAGCCTTAAGGCCAGTCTCAAGACCAAGATGTGATTCTTACAAAGTGCCTTCAGTGGCCGCTTACCACAAAAACTACAGGAAGTAGAAGATCTGACAGTTCATTCACTTTAACGTGACACAGAGTGGACAGCAGTAAAACTCACAAACTGTCACCATTTAATGAAAAAAATGTGACAAATATTTCAAATTCTGCATGATTTATCCGTCCAGCTGTTATTGCATGAGATGTATGACGGTAATGAGGCATATGTGGAATCAAGCCATATAAATAATCAATCAGGAGACAATAGTTACCTCTAAACCTCACTCAGGCTGCACAACATATCCCCAAAACATACTATTATTATTATTATTGTAACCCATCAATCACAATATCCATGTTTCAGTTTTCCATGTGACAGACATTCAGACTCAAAGCAAACTGTGGTGAGACCAAATCTAAAAGCACGAGCAGGGGCATTGTTCTAGGCATACACCAGGAAGAGACGGCTGATTCTAGCGATTTCTTTGAATTTTTATGACATCGCTGAAAATAAAGCCTTCACATCCCTCTTCAGACTCTCTACAAGTGAAACGTTAGGGTCATTTTAGTGAATTCTGTACAAATACGACTCTGTTAGGGTCCAGTGGCCTAGTTCTGCTGCCTCTGTTTGAGCCGTAAACGTAATCTCTGGTGGCAAGTCCTCGTCCCGGGACAGGAAAGTTACACTGGAGGTTTCTGTCCAGATAGACCTGATTTTACTCATCTCATGTTTAAGAACCAATAAATGATTATGAGAATGTATATTTTTGGGCTAAAAGCTGTGCTCCTTTATGCTGAGCGTGTCGGGCCTTCAGTTCCGTCCTGATTGGAGACTCAGGAGGGTCTAGAAATGGCACCAATGAGACCTGTACATTTCAGTTTAGTCCAGTGTATTTGTTTATCTTCTTTTACTCTGACAAAAAAGGACTTTCAAAAAATAACAAGTGTAAACATACCACCACCACAGTCTTCATTATAGTTATTGAAATACTGCAGCTTTAAACACGACTGCATCAGGTTTATTCTTTATTACAAGAGTCTGGCTTTTTTAAAATACATTCTGGGGCCAATTAGCACAAAATGGGCTACAAAATAGACCTGTACCCATCATTCAGTCACATTAACCACTGTCATAACTGAATTAGAGACAAATAAATGACAATCATACATCCATTTGACCATCACTGCAGCAGGTAACATGAGGTGCTTACATGGTTAAGTGTATAGTGCTTTGTTAAATAGAAACAGATCAATCATAATAGCACTGTTTAATGACAAATAATCAGGTTTCATCCAGCATCATTGGACAAAACATTACAACATGACATTTTCAGCTTTTGAGCAGTGCATTATCACCTAATACTTGCAGCAGAATAGGGTATACCATACTTATTACTGCGCTGCTATTACAAAGAGCCAATAGATGTACTTTAAAGCGGCATATTGTCAGATTAATGAATAACAGACTCCAGCCAAATGAGTCAAATCTGTGTAATCCATCTGAGCAGGACTGCAGCAGGTGAATTCAGTGCATTTGCGTCTCTTAGATTCAAGAGAGTGTCCAAAAAAATGCACAGAGGCTTAAAATAGACCTTTACGCCGGAGACAGCCACAATTAGCACTAACAGTTGGAAAAGATGGGACTGATCAGTAAGAATAAAGCGCTATTTTATCAAAGACACGGTAGAAATCTGGAATTATCCACTTATCTGTTTATCTAAGCGCGACTGCAGCAGGTGAATTCAGTGCATGTGTGTGTCTTACGTTGTAAAGTGGAGTAGTTATCCATCTGTGAAGCTTGCTCTGGTGGCGCTTAGTCCTTAAAATATCTCCTAGCGTCCCCTCGGTTTGGCTCAGTTCACGGGGACGAGACGAGCACGACAGGTATCTTCAGCCCGCATCCTTCTCCGCCGCTAAAACCGCGTCAACCCGAGCGCTTCATCGCGTTAAATCCGACTGGGAACAACGCCCTGTCTCCATGAAGCAGCACGAAGAAGCGGAGATAAAAATACAAAAGGAAAAAGGGTCGGTTTTGTACAAAAATAGCAATGCGTAAAAAGCGGAGCGGTGCAGCGTCTAGCTCCGCTTCGGTTGGTTTTGCAGGAGAGAAAAAAAAGAAGCCAGCGTCTCCTCCCTCCGCCCCACGCTGAGACTCAGAGATGGATGGAGAAGAACCAGGACACGCCGGGGACGTGCGTGAGAGCGCGTGCCCGGACAGGTGTGCGTGAGAGTGTGGCGTCAGAGTGCGTAACAGTGCGCGTTTGTGAGACGGAGAAGAGCTGAGAGATTACACTCAACAGCAATGTTTCACTGTCTTTATCAGGACTCACTGCTCCTGCCCAACATTAAAGCAGGGGTAGGCAGTTTTTGTCTAATACAATTCTACTATTTCAGTGCTTCTCTTCTCGACCCCTTTAAACCCCCAATTCCCCCAAATGATTAAGTTACAACTTACTTTTCTTGTTGTTAAATCCAAATGTGCAAATAAAAATCTATTCTAATCCTTGTGGAATTAACACAGATACTTTTAAGGCCATGTTTAACCTTATTGTATATTTATTACTCACTACCTCGCAACATGTCAGCAGGATTTTCACTTGTTAGGACCCAAATGGGCTACAAACCTTTGTGCCAGGCTTTTATAAATGTGTTTACACCATTTCCAGGATAAATAGTCTACTCCTTTCTGATTAGCTCCTGGTTGATTAGTGCCGTCAAATTGTGCAAAAACAGATAATTTTGGTAAATATTCCCGACAGACGATGTGTTTAATGTCACAGCCTCAGGAGAGAACATCTGCGACTGGCTCAATACTTTTAGATATTTTTAGAATCAGGGAATTTAGCCGCTTTTTGACGTTATATATACTTTCTTGACCGCTTCGGCCTGTTGCCACGATATGTCGGAGTCACCGCCATTTTGGAGCGAAACATAAAAATACAAGGAGACAGAGAGCTCTTGTTTTTATGGATAAACATCACATTTACATTTAACTATAGCACTACCAATATCCTTTCATTTTTTGTCCTGTTGCATTGCGTTCCTTTCTTGGAAAACAATCAGTATGTAATTTTTATATTTTTTAGTTTTATTTGCGCCCTCGTTAAAATGAAGAAAAACTGTGAAAGTCCAAACAACTCAGCTTTTTAAACTTTAAACTTGGGGCTAAATGTAAAAAGGCTGAATTCACAGAGTTGCCTGTTAAACCGAGCAAACACTGTCCGACTTTAGTGTGTTTCAAATCGAACCCAAACTCACACTGTACGAGTAAATCTCAAATGAGGAAAGACAAAGCTCACGATTTTTGTGCTCACAGATGTTTATATGCAGTGATTTAATTTTACATCATTTTTATTCATTTATCCAAAAGTATTTAATATCAAAAACACAAATCTTATGCAGAGTTACTTTTCATATGGGCGCATTGACGTCTTTTTAAGTTTGAAGCCTAACTATCTGAGCATGTTTTATTTGTAGCATCTGTGCTACCGATAAAAGTTAAATGGCAAAAGAGAGTGGGTGGCCTCGGATACCTGACACTATATGGAATAAACTGTGGGTGTGTAAGTGTTGCTGTGACAGATTTCATGGATATTCTAGCCTCTCTCAAACTTCCAAATGGGACAGAAGCCTAGAATATACTAAAATAATGTATTAAAACTGTCAGGACTTCACTGTCAGGACAATGGTAACCTCAAAATGATCTGTTTTAACCGTTTTAATTGCGCTTTCCTTTGTATTTTGTCTTGAAACGTGTATGTGTATTCAATAAACAAATGTAAAACAACATGATGGGAGTGTTTCCAAAGAGATGTGGATACGTTGAGTGTGAAGTGCTTTGTTCCCATGTGTCCTAGACTGACCGCTGACCACCTGAAGTCTGCTCTAATGTCCTCTCTGTTTTAATAAATGACAGAGTGGTGCTGCTGCCATCTGGGCCTGCTGGCAGCCTTCACGCAAAGCTTCAGTCTGGGCCCAGATGGCACGGACTCTCTGGGTTTGACAACACTCTGTGAAAGAGACGGGACCACGGCCAGCCTCACTGTCACCGACACAGACAGGAAGTCAAGAAGTCAGCCATCATGTTAGTCTGGAGCTCTCACTACTTCCCACAGTGTTACTATACCTACTATACCATACTCGACACTCTTTTCTCAAGTGTAGTCTCCATTTGATGTTAAACAACCGGGAAAAGTTACATAAAAGTGACGAGAAAGACAGGTTCGAAAATATGACTCATTTGATCATTGTGTGAAATGTTAGGGTGGTAGTTATGATCCTGAAAGTTTTGTAAAAGGAACGACGGACAAATATTTAGATCAGTGGTGATAAAAGGGGAAAGTGGACATAAAAAGTACAGATTAAGGAACCTAAAGCCCTATTTTTTCAGTGTAACATGTCGAAAGTCTTGTCTAAATTTGTTATAAACAAAACAAGGTAAATATGTAAAAACATTTTCAGAATATTTTCCAATTTGCTGACAAGTCTGGATTAAAACAGACTATACAAGGTTCTGGTCCCCTCCATGACACTTGCATTCATACTCATCACTCTCACTCTTTTTCAGTTTGGCCTCGTTTAAGTCATCACAAAATCCATGTAGAAAAGTAACATGTAGAGGCCTGTCCTTTGGTTCTTTATGCACTTGTGCCCTTCAGTGCACTTTCATAACAAAAACACTTAGAGAAAGCCGTTATGGTGAGTGTAAGTATTGGGACAGGACCCACAGTACTCTAACCTGTCCTTGGTAAAAAACAAAAGCATCTGTTGTCATTTTATATAAAGATAATTAACAAGAAAACTGCCTGTTGCTGCTAATTACCACTGTCCAATTATTTATTCATTGTCAGGACAAAATTGTTTGCCTAAAAGTCCTTAAGCCTATACATTTATTTATTTAGTTTCCTATTTCACCATGGTACGTGCAGAAATGTAATTAACACTTAACTACAGACGTTTATCGCCTCTGCTTCATCCGATTAAAGCCTAGTTCCTCCATTAGCTCCTTACTATGTTCTTATTTTGAACTCACAGATGTCCCCAAGAGGGTTACATACACACTGCACCTCACGCTTTTGTCATAAGATTAGATCAATAACCTGTTTTCTTGACTTCCACGCTAAAATCAAATCAGGAATACTCAATTTAACTACTAACTTTAATTGCTTTTTGTTTAAATGATGTATGTGCTGTTATTTTGATGCTAGGAGGCTATAAAACACTGGAAAACCCTGGACCCTTTGAGTAAAGACTACATCAGTGTATCATGTTGCACATTCATAGATGCAATGAGCCCCGAGAGGACACGCTTTATACAGATTTAAAATCAATACCGAAGGGTTTCTCTGCTCTTTATGCTGCTTGACGCTACTTCAGCTTCAGCTAAACGCACATATATCTGTATTGATTCATTTAGGGACCTCATTACTTGCACATTATTTAGCTTTACGCCGTTTTAGCCTCAGATACGATCAGGATAATTAGTTGGATACACTTATTGGACGTGAAGGAATGCACAGAGGGCACCTACTGCTATTCAAAGACTGTATATGAGAATGTTATAATGCATATGTTTTATCTTATGCCGAATAATGCATCGCTAGAACATTAAGTATTACCAAGGACAAGCTGATTCAAGCTGATTTGTTTCAGTTTCACACTTTGTCACAGCTGCTATTCTTAGTTTTGTTTGAGGCCATTGAAACCAGGTTCAGTCTTAAAGCAACGTTATGTGCGTTTTAGGGTCTGCACTGACTAAAGGGGCCTTACTGAGTTGAAATGATGACAAAGACTGGACTATAAACAGTATAATTAACATCTGTGGGAGAAATAGGAAGTTCATTTTAAGTCAAAATGACAGAGAAATAGAAAGTCTGATACCAACCCATGCTCCAAACCAGACAACACTCATTCAAACCACAATAGCTTCTAACACGACATCTTTTCCTTATTCATTACACCATATCATTTTCTCTGCTGTGTATCAAACATGTCCATTTTGTTCAACTAAACACTACGACACTTCACACAGTGTTGTATGTCGTTGTGGAGGCGCAGTGGCACGTCTTCATTCATCCTCCACTCGTCACACGTTGGAGCCAGACTCCTGCTGCGAAGCCCTCTCACAGTTATGTCATTACAGATTTTGTGAGGAGTAGAGCCGCTTCCTGTCGGAGGATGCTGGCTAAGTTAGTGTTACCAGGCAACAGATACAGTATCATCCAATCGGACGAGAGAGCTGTGACAGAAGACACTGCTGCAGATGATACAGCTTCATGAATCTCAGAGGTTTTCAATAAAGATATACTATACTTATTCTATACTATACTTCAATAATTTACAGTAATCATTATTTTACTAACCTGACTGTGTCAGACAGAACTGCTCCACAGATCATAGTCTGTTTCACAGAACCATCTGAAGGCTCCTGTTGAAAGCGTTTGCAAAAGGGAGACGCCTTCTGTTGAAAACTTAGTGGTGATTGGATGAAGCACCGACTAGTACCCTATATTTTTTAACCAATCAAATTGTAACACTTTTGTCTTCTTTCAAAAAATACTCTCTACTTCTGATATTCTTTTTTTATTTAGTAAAGAATCTTTTAATTAAAACCCGCCTCTTCCTCTCAACTTCAAGTCCGTTTTCACTCAATTTCACAACAAATATTTCTCTATTTCACTTTGCCTCTTCTCGATTTTTTGCATTTTTTTTTTTACAGCGTATGAACACACATTGTGTTCTGCGTCCTGATTGGCTAAGGGAGAACTCGTGCATTGTGTTCTGCGTCCTGATTGGCTAAGAGACTGTAGACAATTGTCATTGTCAATCTCCTCCGTGCCGTGTCTCCTGTTCAGTACAGAATGTGTTCGGCCAAATTTACATAAATGTTCGATGCTAGCAGTGTGACTCTGAAGTGTTGTATGTTTGCAAGTTTTCTCCCGACAAAACCCACAATGTCGACGAAACGTTCTGCACCGACAAAGGCACCTGCGGTCGCACCCAAAAGGCAGAGGAAGATGCTAAGGTTTGAACTTTGAGAGTGTTTAAACAAGAGAGAAATGTGAGAAAATGTTAATGCCTGTCTGAGAAAAGTGTATAAAGTGTGTGGTGAGGGGTTTTACAGCCTTAAAACATATAGAATAATTGTAAAAAATAAAGCTGACTACTTCGCGGATTTCGTCTATTGCGGGTTATTTTTAGAACGTAACCCCCGCGATAAACGAGGGACCACTGTACAAGATGGATTTACAAGAGTTGGGAAACTCCCAAATCTGGCGAGAATCCAACTAGAAATTTACTGGAGGTAAAAAAATATACAAGGATTTTAAGGCAAGGATTTTTGGTTGCAACTGGTAACAATGTACATTAAAACAACAATAAACACAACATCTAATCCTCACATATTATACCATATAATTTTCTATGTTGTGCATGAAACATGTCCCTCAGACCCAGAGACCGACCGCTTTGTGCAGTAAGTGAGCGGTTCATCCAGGTCTGTATAATTCATAGCTGCATGAATAAATCACATGAGCTCATAATGTCATTCATGGAGACACTAACTCAGCCACAGTCACAAACAGACTTCCCTCTGAGCAGCAAGAGAAGAAGAGAGGCCACACAGTAATGAATATGCACCAATTTAACAACCATTAGGTGGAGATAAATGTCAACAACGGACTGATGAATGATGTTTACAGTGAATATGACCCGTATCCTGAAAAGAAAAGAAAACACAAATGATCATTGTTAATAATCAGCTACATGTGTCTTCAAAAAGTAGGTATTTGATAAAGGACAAATAGCCATATTTTCTACAGTGATACTTGGAGATAAACAGAGTGACTTTTTTTAATTTGAAAAGTTTGAGAACCACTGTTTGGAAAAGTTGGCATTAAAGTAATATTAGATTTTAGTTTCAAGAAATCTAAGGTGCATCATTTCAAAATAGCTCTACATTTTCTCATTTTTATTTTCATCTATAGCCACTTTCACCTGTCTTCTAGAGGATGCAGTAAAAGGTAGATCAGAGAAAGCAAGCACCAGAGGATGGGTTAAGTTCAAATGGACCTGAGTCTGCAGTTCAACTTCGTCTAAAACAGAGATGCAACTGGAGTGAAACTAGCACAGCTCTCTGTAAACAGTCTATTTACAACTGTGTTAAAACCCAGAAACAGTTTCACCAAAACAACAGAGCATCATCTTCAGAACTGACGACGTCGCTTGGATGAGGTACAAAATGTCTTCTGTTTCAAACTGCTCTATGTCCTGATGCTTTATTTACTTTTTATGCACCAATTACCTCTCGTGTCCTCACCCCGTCCTCTCGTGTCCTCACCCTGTCCTCTCGTGTCCTCACTCTGTCCTCTCGTGTCCTCACCCTGTCCTCTCGTGTCCTCACCCTGTCCTCTCGTGTCCTCACTCTGTCCTCTCGTGTCCTCACCCTGTCCTCTCGTGTCCTCACCCTGTTCTCTCGTGTCCTCACTCTGTCCTCTTGTGTCCTCACTCTGTCCTCTCGTGTCCTCACCCTGTCCTCTCGTGTCCTCACCCTGTCCTCTCGTGTCCTCACTCTGTCCTCTTGTGTCCTCACCCTGTCCTCTCGTGTCCTCACTCTATTCTCACACTGTCCTCCTGTGTCCTCACTCTCTCTCCTCTTGTGTCCTCACTCTCTCCTCACGCTCTCCTCTCATGTCCTCACTCTGTCCTCTCATGTCCTCACTCTGTCCTCTCATGTCCTCATCCTGTCCTCTCATGTCCTCACCCTGTCCTCTAATGTCCTCACCCTGTCCTCTCGTGTCCTCACTCCGTCCTCTCGTGTCCTCACCCCGTCCTCTCGTGTCCTCACCCCGTCCTCTCGTGTCTTCACTCCGTCCTCTCGTGTCCTCACCCTGTCCTCTCGTGTCCTCACCCCGTCCTCTCGTGTCCTCACCCTGTCCTCTCGTGTCCTCACCCCGTCCTCTCGTGTCCTCACCCTGTCCTCTCGTGTCCTCACCCTGTCCTCTCGTGTCCTCACCCCGTCCTCTCGTGTCCTCACCCTGTCCTCTCGTGTCCTCACTCTGTCCTCTCGTGTCCTCACCCTGTCCTCTCGTGTCCTCACCCTGTCCTCTCGTGTCCTCACTCTGTCCTCTCGTGTCCTCACCCTGTCCTCTCGTGTCTTCACCCCGTCCTCTCGTGTCCTCACCCTGTCCTCTCGTGTCCTCACTCCGTCCTCTCGTGTCCTCACCCCGTCCTCTCGTGTCCTCACCCTGTCCTCTCGTGTCCTGTCCTCCACCACTGACGTCATGTTTTTCAGCAGATCTACATCATTAATGACTCTTAATTACCCCAGAGCTCATCAGACAGAGTTTAAAGCGGTCAGAGCGCTGTGTATTTTTGTAAATCAAGCGAGAGATCAGATCTGATTCATGTTGACACAGGAAGTATGTAAATGCCAGGTCTGATGACTCAAGGCAGCTTCTTGATGAGAAATCGGGAAAATGTATTGAATATGAAGATTGTTTGCCGGTTTCATTTCCTTCAATACACAAACACGTCCAGCTGAGTTCATACAGAGTCACAAATACATAGAAGAGTGAGATAATATTCAGGATGCTAAAAAACACATACCCAGGGGCAAAAAGATATACAATTGTTAGAAATTTCCCAACATTATATTATTTTTTATGTCTATATTTGTTTAAAATCAAATAATGGTTTAACGATTTAGGTTTGTTTGTAGGTTTGTTGTTGTTCTCTGTAACTGTTTTAGTTAATGGACAAAAACAATCATCAAATGTCACTGTAAGTCACAATCACTGAGTCACAAACACTAATGAATAAATCACACACAGAGTCTTATTAAAGTCTAAATACCCTCTTCTTCTCTGTGTCTAAGTTCACTACAGTGAGTTGAATTACGTTATTCCTTATATAGCACTTTGTGAATGGGTGTTGCTAGGTAACTGTGGTGCAGTAAAGCGTAGCGACAGGGCTTTTTGTGTTTAGCATGATCAAGGATTAAGACAAGCGTTTAAAACACTAAAGCTGTGCGTATAATCACAAGGACAAAAGGACAAACCCGATAGGCCTCTCAATGTAAAGCCATAAAAGAGTGAAATCTTCAATGTGTCAAAAATGAATAGTAATATCCTGATAAAAAAGGTCCTGTAAAGGCCATGTGCTGCTGCATCAAAATGACTCCAGTGGGATCAGGCTCCAGGATGTTTTATTTTTTATTTACCCAGGTGGGTCATTAAACATGTTGTTGGATGTTAATAACATTCGGCAAAGGGAAAAACCCCTGGAGAAAAAGGAACAGGGTAAAAGAAAGCCCTAATATATAAATTGTTTACACATAGCGTGGGTTAAACACATCAGTTTGGAGTTATGAGGATTTAAATTCACTTTAAATGTACTTTGTTGTTATTTGTCTTCCTATAACACTGATGAAGGACAATTATAATATTGATAAAACAGTGAAAGCATGTATCACTCAGACTGTCCATTATATAAAGGTCCTTAAAGAGAAAATTGAGATGCACTGGTTTAGTTTGAGCACACAACTCCGCAGCAGGTCGATGATTTAAGATTTCTACTCTTTACACCATTTCTTTCCAGAGCACTGCAGCCAACACAAGTTTTAGAGATGTTCCCAAATCGTCTCAATATCACAGTGCGGTCCTCAACATGACACTTTTTAGAAATTCAATTTACTGCTGAATGCCAAACAGCCATTAGTTACCTCTCCTTTTCCCTTTAACGCCGCTCAGGCTGTGGTTCTGCTCGACTCTGAGGCTCGCTGCTCTTTGTTTGCTGCAGTTTGAGCAGAGCCAACTTTCCACAGCCGTATGTCGTCAGTGCACAGTGGATGTAAACAACAGCTGGTAACGTAGTGTCGGGAATATGTGACTAATGGCCTTATGTTCTTTTAACCTATTTATTATTTACGCTGCAGATGATGAAATGATGGCAACAATGTGGAATTATATGTAAAACTACAATTTGTCAAACAACTTAATAAAGTAATCAGCTCCGTAAATGTGAGATAAGTGATTTACAAAAGCATTTATATCAAGGTTTCATAAACAAAGCAACTTGACTGAGGCTCTGAGACATGAGATTAAGGTTTGCGAAGTAAAAAATAAACTTTTCTGGTGTTGTTTGAGTGAACGTGTTGATTCAGATTCAGATTTGGAACCAGAACTGCGGTGGAGCCGGGTTGGGTATCAGCAGGGCCTAAGTCCTGAAGATGCGGGTCTGTGGGTAGGACTTGTTTGTCCACAAAATCCCTCTGAAGTCTGGTCTCCAATTTAAGGAAGTTTTCTCACCTAAAAGTCTGCACCAGAACTCAAGAAGAAGAGGATGAAAGTGTGAAAAGGCCCTAAGTCATTTTTTCAGTCGTCGAAGAGTCGTTTCAATCTCACAAAGTGTCTCTTGTCAATCACTTTTTCAACATGACACTTGATAAATTCACATTGACAGTTTAAGTCTTATTTGAACTACTGCAGCTGTAGTGGCCTGGTGTTCAAATATACAACAACTCAGCTCCTCCTTTTATTTAATACAATACCAGTTCTCATTTATATGTGTTTTTTGTCCTATTTCTAACAGTATCCAAGGTTTCATTATTTCACGTAACTATGTAAGCCAGAATGACTATTACATTGACAGCAATAAGTCATGAATCAATAGGTCTATTCAGTTTGTGTATAACAGAGGCAATAGTGAATGAGGGGAAAACCATGAGAAATATATTCGTGTTGGATAGAGACATTTCAAAAGAGAGCCACATATCCATTCAAGCTGTTGTATTGTGCTTCATCTGTCTTTGTGCGACGTGTTTAGGGCCAAGGCCAATATTTGTTAAAGACCAAAATAACATCGTTACTGAAACAAAAACAGACTGAGCTTAAAAGCCATATCTCTTTCTCGGCGTTTCATTGTTCTCTCGCTGACATAAATAAAAACAAATGAAAGAAGGGATGGAGGGGCAAATTAGACAGAAATGAGGCAAGCAAATAATGACTTAAATGAAATGTACAAAGGCAAACAAATAAATGGGACGTATTAAGATTAAGAAATCAATTTAAATGCTTTATTTGGACGCAGTTATTGAATTACGTTCTGCAAATGTCCTCTATTGTCCAAAGCTGACGTAAGATGCAGCAGTTTTCAGAGTATTCAACCTGGCTTCTTGTTACATAGTGAGGTAGTAAAGTAACACACTGTGGTTTTTGTTGAAAAATGTGGGCTACAGTTGAGAACCACAGCAATAGACTTTATGTTATATTGATTTAAAATTCATGATCTGTTAAATAAAGTAAAATGTGATCAAAATGTCTAAACGGTGTCTATTTTTCTCTTTTTGTTAAAAACATACAAAGGCAACATGGCGACAGGTTTCCTTTCTTTTACCTTCCAGAGAGTTGTTAGCTGTAGATGGTTAAATGGAGGTGCATTTTCACACTTTCTCTGCTTCTGTCAGCTTCTCACTTGCGTCAGCACTTCCACCGCTGATGAATATATGAATGAGATTACTGCCTTTTCCTCTGCTACAGTTTCTACAGCCTCCATAAACATTTCATTATTCCGGTTTTAGAGCAGAAAATCATGACTGTGACTTTACTTTTGACCAATGCGCCCAAATCACAGGAAATTACCATCATTACTACCTGTGTGCATGTGTTAGGTTTGTCACAGGCTTTCAAATGTTACAACTGGGAAGAGACTTTAAATAAATGTCAGAAAAAATAATACTGGAATAGTGGCTTGTATTAAAATTACACAGGAATAAACATGCATGCTTTATAGGAAATGTAACAAAGAGGCTTTATTTTTTAAATGTGACTACTTCCTCTTTAAATGTTTATGGAGATTCCAAAAATCTGGACATAATCCTGAAAGAAGAGAATAATTCATTCCTCAACCAATTATCAATCCAAAAACAAGACCTTAAGATGTCGCCTAAGCTTTATTTATTTCAATAGATGAGTATTTTCAGTCCTGAACGGGAGCTTTGGCCAATTACAACTCGCTTCTGGAAAAAGGAGCGCTCTCATTGGTCGACATTGATGTCAATAAGGAAGTAATGGCTGCCGATAAAATATAGAAAGTGTATATTCAGTGCTGAAGATGTGTTTTTACAGAGAAACAGCACAAAAAAGGAAAACATCAGCACACAAAAGGGAGGCAACATGAAAAATCAATAAAATAAAGAATATCAGGTAATGCCACTTTAAGTTGGAGTTAGAAAAGGAACGTCAGCAACACAGGGACACGTCATCAAATGCTTAAGTAAAAAAAAAGATAATGAACAAATGATTCGAATAAGATCATTCAGAGTTTAATATCACAGCAAACACTGAAATGAATCCATACAACAGACACAGAGCAGAGAATAAAGCCTATGTTATAAAAGTCACTAACAGCAACACATCTCCAACAGCACTGTCATAATCCAATCAAAGGTCCTGGTCTAACCCTGGTCTAATCCTGGTCAGGACAAATAATCCACGAAATCTATGTCCTTTTCATTTAACACCAAGCATTACTGACACATCGCGGTGTTAATGCTGTGAAGGCGTTGTGGATTCATGACAATTAACCACGCAGCTTTAAATTTCTGATTCATTGCATCACACATAAATAATAAAAAGTCAGGCACAAGATGCTGCGGCTCCAGATCTGGATAATGCAGATCTTTATGGAGTAATGGTTGATGCAGGGCGACTTTAAACTCTCCATCGGACGGATTTGAAAAAGCTTTGGTGGTGCTTTTGGTAAAGAGGTAAAGAACATCCACTGGAGCTCTTTTTATTCTGTTACTAAAGGGAGCTCTTAACAACACTGCTTTGGAGTCAGAGGTTTCCTAAGTAATTTACTGTGTTATTGGGCCTGTTTAGGTTTGGATTTGTACACACTGTTGTAAATTGTTGCATTGTGCAGGTTTGTTTAAGGATGCTAAAGAAAAATCCTGGTCAGCCTCTCGTTGATGCGGCTGATGACTCAAACTTACATCAAGGGTAAAGCTCTCGGGGAAAAATCACTCTACTCAAAGATCATTTTCTAGAGCGGAGAGCCTCTCGGTCGAAACGTGAAATATCTTCAAGCTAAGTCTGTCCAGATGCAAACGGATAATCAACGAGATCATTTAAAAAAATATCAGTTTGCTTTAGTTTGGAGCAATCAAAGTGAAAATAGAATAGTTAAGACATGTTCAGTTTGAAACATGTCCCTAACGTCCAAACACTCTATGTCTACGAGAGTTCCTTCCCTAATTCTTTTCTTTCTGCATCTTCCTCTACTTCTCTCGTGTTTCTTGGGCTCTCTGTTGCCATGGCTACCGTATCTGTCGTCATGGAGGATGGAGAGATACCTGAGGAGGACGAACGGAGGGATAATGAAGACACATGGACGACCGGGTGCGATGAGATAATGTTTACACGGGACAAATCATGACAAATGTGACCGACCCGTGCCTCTGTGATGAAATGATCAGAGTTTAACTTTTCACAACAGGATCTTTGGCTTTGGATGAAATAGAACCCGGTTTTGAGGGCATTTAAGCATGTTTTTAAGCTACATCAAATCATAACAATACTGCACAGTATTTCTAATAATAAGGCTGCTTTTAGGTTAACACAACTGGTTATTGCGCCGGTGTCTGATTACTTTTCATTATTTTCTCCTTTGGCTTTTTCTTGGACAGAGAGAAAGTTGCTAAAAAGGAAACACGGATTTGAGAGAAAGATGTAATGACCTGGAGGAAAGAATTTTATTTGACTTTCGTTTTATATCAACTGCAATATTTCGGGTGTTTTATTTTAAAAACTTCTGCCGGAGCCTCTACATGACTCACTCACTCACAGTGAACCGAACCATAATGAGCAAAAAACTGAAACTGAGGAAGAGGCCCAATGATGAGAGACTGCCAACAAACAGAAAGCTACATTTAAAAGAAAACACCACGAGTCCTATTTAAATCACAGATTCATCACATCAGGTGATGGTAATACTCCATAATACACAAGTCAGCTCTGTGTAAAACACTGAGCTGCGTCAAAACTGCTTCGCCGCACAGAAACCAAGCACCCTGCATTAAACTATGAGACTTTTTTTTTTTTTTTAAAGAAACAATGTGAACATGAAGGACAGAGACAATTAAAAACTTCAAATATCACACTGTTTTGGATTAAAGCCGAGGCACTAAAAGCACCTGCCTCCCTTTCATTTCAACATCTTATCTTTGTGAAGCGGGGTTTTCTGCCGTAACAGCGACTAAAACGAGATTATGAACAGACTTGTCACTTGTCCGTGGTGAAAATATCTACCAGGTGAACCACCAGGAGCCTCATCTGATCATTTTTTAACCACAAAACACCTGAAGTATGCTGTTTTCATCCTAAAATGTTCCCTCCACACCTTTCTCCTTGTGCTCCTCTGTGGAAATGACAGTCTTACACTCAGGATGTTACAATTGTGACTGTATCCATCCATTTTCTTCCTCTGATCCGGGGCAGAGAGAAGCCCAGACTCCCCTCTCCCCAGACCCTTCCCCCAGGCCCAGTGTATTCTAGTCTCCTCCTAACTATAAACTAAGTAGATGAGGTAGGTCTAATCAGTGCATAGTCTAATACAGAGTTTCGAGCTGCTGCTTAGTGGCATCTCAAGACAAAATAAAAGTCCTTCAAAAATCCCAGTGTAACATACTTTTAATCATTTGTTCTGGAAAGATTTATTTCTTCTTTAAAATGGTCTTTTTCAATACACCAAAGTCCTCTCTAAACGTTACTGCAGGACAACATACACCTATTCTTCAAAAGTCCCAGTTTATCACTTAAGCATTAGTATTTTCTGGAAACAGCTGCTGTTTTTTTGCCACGTGTGAAATGACTTGCCTCAGTTTCATTATGTTCCTACCCGTGCACTATCAGTATTGAATGCACATGTTTCGTGCTGCAGATAACCACATGTTTTGGTCCTATAGCTTCACTGAGATTATAAGCAGTGGTCATTTTCTCTCTGTATAAACTCTAAATTGCTTCCTGCAGTGGGATGAAGGGGAGATTTACTTTTTTTTGTTTTAGTATTTCCCCAGCAGTGACTCATACAGGAGCTGTGTGCACGCTTTAATTCCCATTCACAAGAACAGGACTCATTTTAACCTTGTCAATTACCAGTGACTTCCTGTTTCCTGTTGGCATTGTTCCTCTGTCCGCCTCCGTGAAAAAATAAACTGAAAGACAAACGATTCATTACATAAAAAGACAGCCACTGTCTATTTTTCTTTACAACACGGCTCTGTTATGTAGTGTTTATAAAAATCTCATGTCACTTTTCCATACCTCACACTCATCTCTATCTACAGCTGTGAGCACCTACGGCAGCCTTTTAGGGACATGTCGTTGAATACAAATACAAGGGGGAAAAGTCACAGGATGAGTTGATCATTTACTTCATAACGATCCACGACTTTCATGTAACATTTGTCAAACTGAGCACTGCTGAAGGAGAAGCACACCCATGTTTGCTTTAAGTGAAATTAGCATCAGATCTATTTCTTCTGGGTCTATTTATTGTCAACAGAATGTCCCTGTAGGGCTACCATAGCTGTTCACATGCTCCAGAAAGGAAGAGTGTAATGTCCGGAGCGTAATGTCAGCTACTGTAGTCTTTACTTTTGTCACAAACAAAAGTTTAAAAAAAAATCTTAACACCTCAACTATGTTTGTTATTCCAAGATAAATGCAAAGAGAGTTTTATAGTCTGTTAAAATATATACAACAATATTTCAACCTAAATTTGGACATTTCCTGAAGAACAGTGTTTTTATTTGAGTAAGGTACTTTGACATGTTTCGTCAGCAGGTCTTGTCGTCCTACCGCTTCAGGAGGACATTAGGACGACTTCTTTAGAACAGCGTCCCAGGTTCTAAACTCTAAATCCTGTCTTTCTCCATTATATAGATTTCCTTCTTACAGTTGCAGACTTTACATTTTCTTGTTCTGCTTTTCTTCCATTCGGGACACTGTTCTCCAGAAGTGGGACAACAGGGGGCGCTGTCGTGGTACCGCTCCAGGCAGGACTCGTCACAGTAACATCACGAGACTCTTCGGAGGAACACATCGAAACACGTCAAGGAACGATCCTCAAATAAAAAACACTGGAAACTTTAGGGAAAGTTCCTGAACATGTTTGGACATCTGTGGACGTGATGAAGATGCCTCGTCTAAAACCAACTCAGTCAAACTCTGCCCTGACTCGGCAAAAGGTTGAAGGGTTTCCATGGCAACAGCAGACAGCGAGAGAAAATAATGAAGCGGTTAAACTTCACTATAGACACCCACACTGGCTCCAACTTGTACAACTGAACTGTATGGAAACACTGAAGGCATCACTGCGTGTCCTTAAATAACTTCAAATTAATAATCATTGAGGTAGATTATACTTTCTTCATTTAAACTAATGAAGAAACCTAGATTGAATTGGATACAGTTAATATTTTATGATGCAAATACATTAAACTAAGACGCAGCTGCAGCTTTTATTAATGAAGCTGAAGCGTAAGTTCAACCAGGAAGACTCGTCCCTCTCATCGAGACCACCACTGTCCCGGCTCCGAGGGGAGATCTACTCAAAAAACCTACTCTTCTTCTCCTTCATCACATGACGTCCCTCTCTGCTTGCCTAATTATTAAATGATTCAATCGCATCATTCATTCATGGGCTCTCTTCTTTGCGTTGTTCATTTTGACTTCAATTAAATTTAGTTTTAGTCTCAATCGTTTGACTAAAATGCAACTTAGTTTTAGCCAACAAAATAAAACAAAAGAATTTAGTCGACTGTATCTACAATAGATTTAGTCACTAAAATATAAAGGGTAATGCATTTTCAATGTTTATTTAGTAATAATTTCTACCTGAATAAAATGAAACTACTGTTACGGCTGGTATTGATCTGATTTCACTCGAGATATTCCAAACACAAATATATCTTATAATTGTTTAAATAAAAGAGCATCTCAATAATAATAAAATGAGGAGATGTCTGCTTTCCATGGATAATAAACATGTTTTAACAAATTAAATACTAACATTTCCACAACTAAAATCTGTGTCCGTATGTTCTTCTTTTCCTCCAAGCATTAACATAGTTTAATATTTAAAAGCCATTCTCTGTCTGTTTATTTCCCTTTCATTATTATTCATTGACCAAAGTGTTGCTACATTTAGTCAGAGTTTTCGTTAAGTTTTTGTTGTTTTTTGTTTTGCAAAAATGTGTATTCGTCAACAAAATGAACACTGCTTCTTTGAGTCTGTCCTGAAGTTAAAATGCAGTAAATTTGCCTTTAAATGCAGCCACAGCTACAGTTTGAAGATACAGTGTGGATTTCTTGTTACAAAGTGAGGTCGACAACACAACTGACCTCTAACGAGACACTGAGGCTCAATAAGAAAAACTATAAACTGCATATGACAAGAAAAAGACACACGCTTTACCTCAGACGACCAGCACAACAAACTGCAAACCTGAAATCCTGAAAAAATACAGTCTTCCCAACCTCCAAACTGAAACCCTCCAAAACGATGTGCTTATTGAAGAGAAGTGAACACAAATCAACAACTGAACAAACCAGCTTCCCATGTTACGTACATAACAGAATGATATATTGTCAACGATAAAGAAACAGCCTCATTTTGAACGTAATTTGCCAAGAAAATGATTAAAACTACAACGTGGCAAGTGAATCCACCATTAACTGTATTATTCATATTCTAATAATCTCAACACAGTGTTTCCTACCAGTTCTGTCGACCAATAGGATTTGCTGCTGACTCTTGGGGGGCGGGTCCGGCTGGGGGTCACCCTGGAGATCAGTGGTGGGAGGAGCCTGTATCCCCGGGCGACGGCCTGTGATTGGTCAGGTTCATCTCCGCCTCAGTGTGACTCCGCCCACTCGGCCCCTGCGAGGCCTTATGGGAACCAGACTCTGACGGACATCCTTCTGTCTCTGTCTGTGGTTTGGGTTCGGTCTCAGGATTCCCTCGTGTTTAATTGAGGAGACTGTTCGAGGGCCGTCTTCATACACTTCACCTGCCGAAAAAAAATAACTGGACTCAATATCTGACTCAGTTTTACTTGGTCTTGTCCCGGTCTTGGACATAAAAGTCTCTGGACTACAGTGGTTCCTCTACTAAAGTAAAAACACACATAGAAAGGTAGAAATGTACTCAAGTAAATGTAAAAGTATCATATTAAAATTCTGACTTAAGTGTAAGTGTTAAAGTACTTGCTTTTAAATGTACTTTAAAGTACTTGACTAATTAAGGTGAAGTTCACATGTGTCTGTTTCAGGAAAAGAGCAGGAAGAGGAGTATATACCGTATTTTCCGGACTATAGAGCGCACCTAAATATAAGCCGCACCCACTAAAATTGAAAAGAAATATATATTTTGTCACATATAAGCCGCACCGGACTATAAGCCGCCAATACCTAGGCTGAGAAATAAGATATTTACATAGAAAGATTTTGTACCATAAGTGTTTATTCATATACCTGAACTGATTGTTTCCGAACAGTGCCTGTAACACGGCAGTAAAAGTGCTGATCAAACAAAACAGAAAAGTCATTGATGGTTTTATTCATCTTCCTCCTGTGCACTAAAACCAAGTTGCTTTATTTTTCTTCCTCCTGCGTTCTGAAACCACTGAACACCAAACCACTGTCACTTCATTTGTTTTCCATTATGAGGGGGTGAGAGTGTAAAAATATTACCGTATTTTGCTGTTGTGCATCTTGGGTTGCATATGCTAAGAATAAAAACTGGCGCTTTCTTGTTTGTACTGACTACCGCTGCCTGCCTCGTTTTTGCACTTCCTGCTAGAGCGCCCCCCTGAGGGCTGAAGAAAAATTCATAGAAAAGCCGCATCTCTGTATAAGCCGCATGGTTCAAAGCGTGGGAAAAAAGTAGCGGCTTATAGTCCGGAAAATATGGTAAGTATTTGTACAATGCTGCGTTCATGTGTGCTCTGTAAAACTCAGCCCTATAAGTTTATGAACACATTTATGCACCAATTAAACATTTAACTGAAGGTGTTGCACATTTACAACAATTTTAAAAACTCTTATTTACTTGTAGTGAAGTAGAAAGTCCAGATATTTGCTCTAAAATGTAGCAGAGTAAATAAAAAATACCTCATTAAAAAATCTAAAGAAAAGTAAAGTAAAGTACAGATACTGGAGTATTTTTACTTCATCTCTCTTGTTATTAGATGAAAAGTTCTATTATTTTTCTCAAAGCGCCTCCCCCTTCATGAGTCTGGACTTGGTCTAAGACTGGACTTGGACTGTTTAGATTTCTGAACTGCATCCTTGAGTATTGTAAACTGGCTCTGGTCTTGATCCGGTCTTGACCTGGTCTCATCCAACACGTTCTTGACCTTGACTCGGTCTTGATCTCTAAAAGTCTTGGCCTTGTTCTGGTCTTGACACACTCAGGTCTTTGTAAATGAGGCCTTGACTACAACATTAATTAAAAACCTGATCAAACCCAGATTAAAAGAGTCCGGGTTAGTCTGGGTCGTAAAATTAAGACCAACCGATTAAGCGATCGCGTAGTGTTTTCTTTTTGTCTGAACTAGTGTTTAAACCCGGTATCTTCCCTCGGTTTGTCCTTCCTTCCTGCTTCTCTTCTTCTTTGTTCTTTTTCCGGTGGCAAACAGAGCGAGCGGAGGGTGAATTAATAAAAGAGAGAAACTAGAGCACGAATCCCAGAGGTCTGTCTTTTCTGGGACGCTCCTCCACACACAACACTGTCCCGCTATCTCTGAGAGGACAAGGAAGGAAAGAAGGAAGGAAGGTCCGTTTTACCAGTTCACGTCAACAAACACTGCTCTGTTAATGTTTGAAACCAAGCCTCTTTAATGTGTAATTGTCCTGTTTAATAATTAATTCAAGCTTTTTTGTTTTTGGATACTGTTTCCCTAAAGCAACAGTGACAACAAGACAAATTTAAAATGTACTTTATTCATTTTGACACATTCTGTAGCAGCCACAAAAGGGAAAAAAGTGCATAAGCATTATTCGATCTCGAGCCGTAGTCTGTAAGAAGTAACTGTGTCACTTTCAGCCACTAGAGGGCGCACATCCCGACAGACTCTGTGACAAATTGACGGGCGTTGTTTGTTTACAAGTGGAGACTATCCATTTATTTAGTGCACACATGTCAAACTCAAGGCCCGGGGGCCAAATGCGGCCTTTTGCAAAGTTTTATGTGGCCCTTCAATGCATTTAGAAGGATGTATTGGCAGTAGGTTTTAATTGGATGTGAACAGGTTTTAGATGGATTTGATTTTTGCAACAAAGATAAATAAAATCTGTTAAAATCCAACTACAACATGTTTAAATCCATCTAAAACCTATTCAAATCCAACAAAAACTGTTCAAATTCAACTAAAATCTGTTTAAATACATCTAAAACCTGCTCCAATCCACTTAAAAATTGTTCAAATCCAACTAAAACCTATTAAAATCCATCTAAAAACTGTTCAAATCCAAATAAAATATAAGAGGAGGAAATTGATGTTAATGATAATTTTTGTAAGATTCAAATGAAGATTAAATCTCACATTGAAAATTGAATAAAAGCCAATTGCCCCGAAAGGTTTCTTATGAACTATCGCGGCCCCTTACCTCTTTGAGTCTGACACCTCTGTTTTAGTGGATTTTGTACAAATCCGACTCTGTTAGGGTCTAGTGTATCGGCCTACATCTAAGAACCATTAAATGATTTTGAGAATATATATTTTTGGGTAAAATATTACGTAGAGCCCCTTTAATAAAGCTGCTGATCTTTACTGACATTTTATCGGTGAAACAAAATGAAATGTGATCCTTTTTATTGCATCGAGTGGTTAAAGTGGTGAGTAAAGGAAGTAAATGTTGTCTCTCAAAGGAATTAAAACACCATACAACTTAAATGTTGATTACTTCTTTAAACAAACATCCCACTTCTCAAAAGGATGTATTTACAAGTACATTTAAAGTCCTGAAAAAACTTTAGACTTTTTTTTTTCATTCCACTTTGTGTCTCTGTCTGTTTCCTGCATTGTTCAAGATTAGAACTGTGGCGTATTTAAAGCAAAAAACAAGAGAAAATGAAACTCTGACATTGATCAAAGTGGACGGATCAACCAGACACAGTGGACTTTTCTTCTTTTTCCCATTGTGTGTGTGTGTGTTTTGTTTTTTTTTTAGCCACACTGCGAGTCAATTTAGGGGCTCAGATATACTCTCAAGAAATATGATTGTTACATGGTTTATGGTTGAAATATGGTTTTAGTGGAAGGATAAATCATGACATAACCCTGCACAAAGCTGAGTGCTTGACGGGTCGAGGAGGAGAGGACTGTACATGTTCTCATCATCTGCAGGATCCAGCCTCGGGCCAAAGGCAGAGAAAGCAAGTGAAAGGAGGGTAGAGCCACGTGAGGAGTCGAGCGGAGAGCACCGCTCACGGCCAAACACTCACAATGGGCCTGTTCTCAGAGTGCTTCGACTCTATTTAAAAATGGGCTTTTCAGAAAAGAGATAAAGAAGTCAGGCCTGAATGGGACTCATTTTACTATGTATTAAAAATGGTTCAGGATTAGATTCAGTTTTGATTTGTTCATTACCAAATAGTGAGTTGATATAAGCTTTAGAAAGCACAGAATTAACATGTATTTTTGTATAAACATATGAAATACTGTTTGCTGTAAACCTCTCAATCTATTTCTGATGTTTATATGTATTTGTATTTAATTATTTGACACATATACTATATATGAATTTGTAATATTTGATAAAGCATGTTTTATATACTTTATTGTGTCAGTTCACAGTAATTTGTTTCTTACATTTACAACAGTTAACATTATGACACAATATTTTTATGCTTTTCAACCTTTGTGTGAAAGACACTACTTTAGTAAAACAGGGAGTGTGTAGATGTAAATTTTCAGTCATGAACAGGAGCTTTGGCCAATTAAAGCTCACTTCTAGAAAAAGGAGCGCTCCCATTGGTCGAGACTGATGTCAATAAGGAAGTAATGGCTGCTGATAAAACAGAGAAAGTGTAAATTCGGTGCTGAATATGTGTTTTTACAGAGAAACAGCGGGAAAAAGGAAAACAGAGAAAAGTGAGGCAACATGAAACGTAGATAAATAAGGGCAATTTAATCACCTAATATTTAATGAGGGGTTCATTGTGGAAAAGTCAGATAAGCTCTAAACTTTAGTTTGGTGAAATGTATTAGCATTTTGTGAAAGAAAAATGTAACTTTTTTAATAAAAGAAAAGCAGGAGAAGTCCTTCTGCTGCTGTTGAGGGTGAGTGGAGTCTGAGACCGGGACAAAAAAAGAAAAAAGAAAAAAAGAAAATCAGGTGCTGCCACTTTAAAACACTTTAACATGTAACACCCCCAAAAACCTGGCTTTCTTGTTTTTGTTCCCCATTAAATTTTAAATTCTGCTTCCACCCTTGACCTCAAGAGAAATAGTGAGCCCAAATAATAAAAGTAAATTAGTAACCCTTTATGAATAATATAGTGATAAAGTGTAACTGTAACATATTAAGGTGAAAGCTCTTTAAGATTTAAAAAGGCTCCCATACATATTTTTTCTTTGCAGATATGTTTATAGCCGTCTGCTCTCATGGGCCTCCACTTAATTAATTCCCCTTTCTTCACGTTTAGTTGCACTGTATTTAGTCACTCATTTTCAGTCCTTTTGTTTCTTTTGCTGATGTCCTCTCTTTGATTGTGATGTTGGCAGACTGAGAAACTAACTGATGGACTGATAGAGGAAAAGGAGAACAGAGAGAGTGTTGCAGCAGGAGTTGGCGTCGTCCCCGGAGCCGGTGCCCACTACATGGCTCTGAATCACAATGAAACTCCTCAGGGACCACTTGGGGCTAAAGGCCTTTAATAATTAACAAGCTCTGTTTGTGTAAGTCATTAATAAACAATACACACTTCCTGTTTCTGAGGAAAACTGTCAATGTCGTTTGATGCCTTTCATTTGCAGTCATCGGGGAAATATCTAAGATTAAATGCTCTCCGTAATTCTTTCATGAAACACTTGTTAATCAATGAAGACAGAGATAGCTCACGTAAGGGGCGGCAAAGTACAAATTTACTTCGAGATGGAGCGGTTTTCTCCTGCATTGTGTATTTTTCCTGCCTTTTATCATTATTATTAAAGCTAAATCAACACAGAGCTGTTCGGATGTTTTAATCGGACAAAGCAAAGTGCAATTATAACAGAATAAAACACATTCGAGTTGAAAAGATTCTTGTTCCGTATTCATTTGACAGCAATAATTAAGGTTTATTAGGGCAGTTATTTAATGTAAGGAATAATACTGACAATGCATCCAAGTTTCAAAATGTCATTTATATCTCAAAAAGAGACGTAAAACGAAAGTAAAGCAAAAGTAAAAACATTCTTCAACCAAATTACATCTTGTTTGATAAACGTCATATTCAAACCAAGACAAAGCTAGTGTTTATTATCAGCATCTGTTTTTGGTTTTAAACAAAGTCAGCCTCGTACCGCTCTCGTTTCATGAATTTAAACATTGTATTTATCGCCTTAACTGCATTAAACACAAGCAGAACCTGTGCCTCAGATACTGACTCACTAAATTATAGGAAAATGGTTCAGCTCTATGAATTTAATGTTCTGAAAGATGTGAATAAACCAGAAACAGTCTAAAGTTTCTGCAGCAGCTGTGCCTCCAGACTCTCGCAGCTACAACAGGATTTACTACTTAATATTGTCAATACATCCAAGTTTCGAAAAGTCTGCTTCAAATATGTTTTATATCTGAAATAGAGACATGACTTTTGTGGAACTTTGATTCCGTCTAATTGGCTAAAAACCTTTGAATATTACGATAAACATTGGTCAGAATGGCTCACGTGGGACGAGACGGTGAGGAAACTAGAACTAAAACCTTTTGTTGTATGCAGCACTGAACTGTACTCATTTAAAACAAAAAACTGTGACCAAGACTGACTCTGGATCTTATCAAAAATGCGTGCAAACTAACTTTAATCTAAACCAGCTGAGGTCTGTCTGTACAAGGCATAAATGTATGTCTATTTTAATAAGACCATTAAAAACAATAACTAATCTGAATGTTTTTTGACTAATCACTATTTCCAGTTTTATCAGTGGTTTGGTGAACGCCACATGCTGTAGATACATTTGATTTGTGAAACTGAGAAAGCAGGGGTTGAATGAGGCTCCAGGACTAAATGAGTAAATGTTAGTGACAGAAACAAAGATAGTGTGAGTTAATTAACGCCTGTCTGTCTGATCTGAGTCAAAAAGGCCTCAGGAGCATTTCCTATTTAATATAAGAAAGCGCTGGACACATAACACTGCATTGCTTTGGTTGTGAGCAAATTAATAATGGATCATTAAGTAGAGTGGTCACAAACACAGAATAATTATAACTGTGTCATTACCTAAATTACTTAAATGTGGATTTATAAAAGCACAAAAAGATCTGCCAACTGTGAAGAAATGTATAAAACAGCAGCGCACTTATTGTGAAATAAAGAACTGTTTAATCATATAATATCATATTGTAACAAGAATCATCTGAGACAGAATTAGACCTTAAGATGTCATCTAGGCTTTATTAACGAGGATTTTAATAGATGAGAATTTTCAGTCCTGAACGAGAGCTTTGGCCAATCACAGCTCACTTCTGGAAAAAGGAGCGCTCTCATTGGTCGACATTGACGTCAATAAGGAAGTACAGGTGCTGATAAAACAGAGAAAGTGTATATTTGGCACTAAATACGTCTTTTAACACAGAGAAACAGCAAAAAGAAGAAAGAAAAAAAAGGAGGCAATGGTGATTAAATTACATAATGTTTCACAAGGAGGAGATAATTGTCGTTCTAAAACTGAAGTTGGAGCTAAACGATCTAAACTTCGGTTTGGTGTAATCTAATAGTATTTTGCAGAGGAAAAATTGGTTTTATTTTTTTAATATAAGAAAAGCAGGAGAGGTCCCTTTGCTGCTGTTGGAGTTGAGAGGAGTCTGAGACAGGGACAAAAAAGAAAATCAGGTAGTGCCACTTTCATTTTATTCCTGTGCAAATGACCTTAGATGCATGTTTTTGGTAATATGCTCTAAATGCAGGGTGCCATTGTTGATGCTATTGTTTCTAATGTATTTATAGGGTTAGATAAGTTAATGCATCCGTTTCACATCGCGCTGCTGTGGACTGGTGTGTGTTTGTTCAGCTCAGTGAGAGGAGAGGCTGCAGTAACGTTGGCTCTGACTCCACACTGTGGCAGAACAGGAAAAAATACCTGCAAATGGACAGGAATAGTTCACTCAGGGTAGGTTTAGTTTAGTACATTAGACTCTGAATCTGCCATGTGTTAAATAATGTTGTATTTTAGTAAGATTTGAACAACATATATGTATCTTATGTACATTTTGCCCAAAGGTAGATGTAGTGCAGCCCGCGATGATCTTGAGATGAATAGAAATTACACAAATCTAGGCCTCGACTTGTATCTTTTTAACTTAAATTAGTATTTAGAGAAATGATGCTCAGTGATGAACAGAACGACCCAAAAGTGAGGGAAGTCTGCAGCGAGGCCCAGAGGGTGTCCTTCCTGCCTTCCCACAATGCACCGCTCCAACCTACTTCTGTTCGAGCGGCTGCCTTTGTGTCAGCGACTTCTCCGAGAGGATGGAGCTGCACGTGCACGCTCACACGCACGGGCCCAAATAAAGACGCCGACATATTTTGCAGCGTCTGTCAGATTTACAAAGTGAGCAATAACAGGTAATTGAAGTCCAGACTAACCAAGACCAGTCCAAGACTTTTGAATCCAGTGACAGAGACAGAGAAAGGTTAATTATCAGAATTTAGAAATGAGCCATGTTTGTTTGAGCACTTTAATTCCACATACATCAAACTGAGACTGGTCTTAAGACTAATTTGTAAAAGCCTTGGTCTTGTCTTGGTCCCAAACTCATTTTTACTCAGTCTTGTCTCAGTCTCCGACGTCAAGACCAATCAAGACCAGTAATGATAAATTTGTGATTAAATTAAAACATCAATCATTTTATATTCAATTAAAATCTTGTTCTAACTCTGTCTTCTTCAACAAACACTAACCTCCATGAGTCTGGACCTGGTCTAAGACTGGACTTAAACTGTTTAGATTGTTCCCTTGTGTCCACTACAGTGTATTATAGACTGGCTTTGGTCCTGATTCTGTCTCGACCCGGTCTGGCACAGCCACAATCTTGGTCTGGACTCGGTCTTGACGACACGATCATTTATAATTCTCTTTCATTTCTCACAAACAGTAAAAGGCTCTATCAAACAGCGCACTTGTCTCCGTACAAATATCACAATCCTATCTACAATCCACGAGTCACAGATAAACTCATGTGTAAGTGAATAACTGCGAGCGAGTGGGCAGCCTCCGCAACACTCTGTTACCGTGGAAACCCGCCGAGCAGAGCACAGAGATCCGTATCTGTCGACCGCATCCGATAAAGACAGATTTATGGACAGATGTAACATGATGAGGACGTAACATTCATTTGAGAATCATCAGTCCTTCAAATGAAATGATCAACAGAGACAGAAACGTGACTGAACTAGGGTTAAATCTGGACTAAACCAGAATAAAAACAAAATTAAACACAGACACAACTAGGATTTATATCTAAATTTGCTAAATCCAGGCCAAGATCAAAGACTAAACAAGGATAACTTAGATTAGACCACGGTAAACTTCACACATTATTTACTAAACCAAAACCAGGGCTAAAAAAGAAAAGCATGGGGATTTAACCCAGATCCAACCAGGACAAAATGGGCTGAATCCAGGACTAAACCCAAACCAAGACTATAATATAATAAAGTCAAAATAAAGGCCTAACCTAGACCTAAACCGGGGTTAGCGAGGGACACCATTTAAATGCCTGTCTGTATTTAAGCTGGACAGAAAAATAAAATGAACAGACAATAAATAGTGGAGACTTTGCTCTTTCACTTGTACTATGTATGTACTACGTGTAGTATGTACTTTTTAACTCTGTGATGTACTAAGGATATTTTATACAAACGAATGTAAAAAGTGTGACAACATGCCCCGTCTCTCCGACTAAACCAGGATTAAACCAGGACTTAGTTCAGCGTAACACTGGCCTGAATTACAAGACCAAACCCAAACTAGGTCCCAATCAAAGAAATAATGTTATCCAAATCCAGTCTGAACCAAGGACTAAACCCAGGACTAAACCAAGACTTGAGGCCTGTCCTACTACTGTGGTTTGGCTCTTGTCGTCTGTGTTAAAACTACATGAAGAATAGCATCAGAAAAGGACCTGGATGCACAGATCCAAGTTGCCCACATTAAACAAGAGTTAAGTTTGTTATATTTTATGTAAAACGACTAATGCCTCTCTGCACCTGCCCACACCTGTGCATTGTTTGTTCTGAACTCATCTGAACATTTAATTTGAGACCCACAGCAGCCCACGCTCCTCATCGTTTCACTGTTAACATCATCTACAGCTTTTTAAAAACACTTGAACAGACACTGGCTTCACCTGCCTTCAAAACACTTTCCTTTGCAACAATAGATCATCATCCACCAATGACCAGCGAATGGCAGCAGGTTTTGTCTCAAAGTTGATGTGTTGAAAACAGGAAAAACGGGCAGCGTAAGGATTCGAGTGAGTTTGGCAAGGACCGGGTCAGAGCATCTCCAAAACCTGAGTCTTGTGGAGTGTTCCTGGTCTGCAGAGGTCAGTATCTGTCAAAAGTGTCCAAGGAAGGAACAGAGGTGAACCGGGACAGGGTCAGGGGTCACTGATGCATCAGACCAGCTACTGTTAATGCTGGTTCTGATGTAAAGGTGTCAGGATACACAGTGCATCAGTTTGTTGTGTTAGGGACCAGTCTGGGTGACCTCTGATCCCTGTGCACCGCTGAAAACCCCAAAAATTAGCATTAGAACTGGACCTGAACAATGAAAGAAGGTTCTGGACTGGAAAAAGTCCGATCCAGAGTCCCCACCTGGAACTTACAGGACTTAAAGGATCTGCTGCTGACATTTTGGAGCCAGAAACCACAGCGTCCCTTCAGGGGTCTAGTGGGGTCCCGGCCTCAACGGTTCAGGGCTGTTTTGGACCAACACAATATTAAGGAGGTGGTCATAATGTTGGCTGATGTTGTATCTTCTCCTGCAGTAGTTCTATCACTAACAACTTCACATCAGGATTTATTCACTTCTCATCTCACTCCAATTAATGGAAACACACTTTTATTTCAGATGGCTGCTTAAAACACATTTCCACAGATAAAAACATATCTTGCTGACACTATCCTGCAAACAGCTTGTGTGTTTTGTGTCTCTTGTTTAACTACCTGCATCTGTAAGTATCCCATGAATACCCCTCCCTTTCTTGTTACGTGTATAAAGACCTTACCCTCTAGTGTTATAAGTCAGTCCACCATTTATAGAAAACTTCTGATTTTAACTTGTACATAAACCTCAGTAAAAATGAACCAAGAAGACACTGGACACTGGACAGTATATTCTGATAAACTATGCCGCCTTTTAAACCTATTTTTAATCTAAGCTTTTTTAATTCAGCCTCAAATGTACTCGCACTGACGAACAAAATTAAAAATTAAGTATGAGGTTCAAATAAGGAGTAAAAGGAGCACACATTTGTCTGCTGCTGAAGTGTGTGCAGTGTTTGTATTGGTCAGAGTGAAGTGCCCCGCAGCTGTTTGTCCACAGCAGCTTGTATTTAATCGGTTAAAAGCTGGGGAGGCGTTCACTGACTCATCCTCGTCCTGTAAAACGCACACACACTTCCACTGAACGCTCTGTTTGCTTTGAGACCTTAAGACGTTATCCAGGCTTTAACAGATGAGAATTTTTAGTCCTGAACGGGAGCTTTGGCCGATCACAGCTCGCTTCAGGAAAAATGAGCGCTCTCATTGGTCGACAATGATAAAATAAAAAAGTAAGGCAGCTGAGAAAACAGAGAAAGTGTATTCAGCCACGTCTACAAAAAAGAAAAACCTGAACAGAGAAAATGGAGGCAACATAAAACAGGGATAAATATTGGCTTCAATCACGTAACATTTAACGAGGAGGAGATAATTGTCGTGCTGATGCTTAAGTCGGAGCTAAAAGTTTACAGTGAGCTTTAAACGTAAGACAGGGACGGCTAAAAGAAAATTGAGTAGTGCCACTTTGAGTAAATATATAACAAGTGAATTAAATACAGCATGTAAATTGATTTCTAAAAGGAACAAGGAATCGCTCTCATAAACTACAATTTAAAGTACATACTGTAAATTGAATATAAATCCGACAATTTATTTTTGTTTTGAGGGGAAAATTTCAAGTCAGTTCAGTAACTTTACTACTTTGTGCAGAATTACATCACATTTAATTGAGTTTAATTGCAAAATCAAATGATTTAAATGCTTTTACTCTTCCTCTTTTATAAAACTGCCTTGATACTGACACTCAACTCTCTGTAACAATGATCGATTTCATTTGAAAACTCTTAGATCCTTATTTTAATCACAAATCCTTTACTCCTCTGTTGATCAAAAACGTTTTGGGATAATTTGAGGAGTCATATTGTTTGTTCCAGCTGTCAGTTTGCAACGGAAAGACGGATAAAGACAGTTAAAGCGCGTTTTGCAGGAGTCGCTGTGTGGGCTGACTGTGCGCTGTGCGGTTGCCGTGGAAACGAGCTGCAGCGAATCAAGAGGAGTCAGAGTTTCAGTCCATTATGAAACTGGAGCGATTATGACAGATACCTCAGGCCTCATCTGAGTTTACGGCCTTTAGATTCAATGGTTTAATCCTTACTGCAGGTATTTTAGAGACTTAAATAATTATAATGTTTAAGAAAGCCATTTATAACAGGTCTGGTTTAATCTTTTGATTGTTAAGGGGCTTTATATTTCACATTTATTTTCTAATGTTCATCCTATGGCTCACAAATACAAAGCTTGTTGCACTGTGATCATTTTTACACTGTTTTGTGATGCATATGCAAAGCAGCTCTGGCACAAACAGGCTTTAAATGTCAATAAACAGGATTCAGGTAAAACAGCTGCAGAGAAAATGGAGGTGATTTACCCAAAAAAGAATCTGGCTGTAGGCTCTAACAGGCTTTGCCACCGTTGGAGGTTTCTGTCCAGCCGAGGGTACTGTGTCAGTGAGATATTTTTGGTCTAAAAGTTACACAGTGCTACTTTAAATATGTTTAATGTGAGAAATTCAAAAATAACACAGATTCAGTCCTGGTTTAGCACTGACTTTATCTTCGTTAATTCCGTGTTTTATTCCACTTTATTCTTTCTAGGTTTACTTTTGATGAAACCCTGACTTTACTTTTGGCCCTGATTTAACCTTGGTTTGGTCCTGGTTTAGTTCTTGTTTAGTCCTGGTTTTATCCTTGCATGTTTTCTAATTTAACTTTGTATTAAATTCACACCAGTCTCCTCACTTTTTGCTGTTTTCTTGCCTCGTCACACTTGAATTAACCACCTTTAAATGCCATCTTTTATGTGTCATAGAGATCACCACAGACCTGTTTTCCATCTGATGCAGCCAGAGCCAATCAAAATCAACATCCAGTACGTTCACATAAGCTTCTAACACCACAGACAACAGATTCATCCTAATAAAGCCTGTTACATTTATGACTCGATATGTTTGATTTCAAATAACATAAGCTTTTAGACTTTGTTTGAATGAAAACTATCCATTTAGTTCAGTTTGCTGCAAAAAAAAAACCTGGTCCACTTTTTACCTTTTACGTTTACATCTAGCATTAACATTTGCCACTCAACATATCATTACTTAAACAGTACTTTTTACAAGATATTGGCCTTTTTCTTCACTGTTTTCATCAGCAGCAGTGAATATTTACATCATTTGATAAAAAAAACAGTGTCTATTCATTTAAAAAAGGTTTAATCTATGCACTTCTCACTCACTTCTGTTCCATCTGCTCTGTTTTTATGTCACATGGCTTTGGGACGTTGGCTCGAGTCAAACTTAATCTGGTTCAACAGGGACCAAAGAGTCTCCGGACCCCTGTATTCTTCTTCCAGTGTCATGTTCCTAACCTGAATCCCTAGTCGACTCTCAAGGACATAACCTTATTCCACTGATGGATGAGGGACTGTTTGTTGACTTGGATGCATTTTTTAAGAATTGAGTCTCCAAGGACAGACTCAACATGTGTGTCATTCACAAATAAAGCCTTGTGTTGCCTCTTCTGTGGATGTAGATGTGGGTCATTAAGTCCCACTTGTCAGGCTTGAATCTGATTGGTTCTCAGATGACACATGGACATAAACAAACTTAATCAAATATGTATCAGTTTCCTCTCCATCTGTCCCTCTTTTAGTTTTTTTTTACACCTGAAAAACCCAGTCCATGCTCCACTCAACAGCTCACGACTGTGGGGAGTTCAGCTTTGCCTTATTTTTACAGTTTTAACGGAATAAAAAGAATAATGAGATTAGACTGGAGTCACTACAGACTTGTTACTGATTGATTCATTGATACTTTTACAACCACAATAAGCACTTTCAAACACAGTTAAAATGTGTTTGAAACAGTTGGCTGAGCAGGAGGCATCTGCCCGAGGTATAAATAGCTCCATTCAAAATACAAAACATCATCTGTATTGTATTTTTTAAAGTGACACTATTTAACTATTCCATAAAAATATACAGCCCAAAAATCATCAAAATATGCATGAAAAAAGAGACATTTACCACCTTACGAAACAGCATATCTCAACAAATTAACAAACATCTTTTATATATCAGATCCAGCCCTGTGTTTGTTAACAGCAGTGCAGTAAAAACCACTAAAACCCCAGCTGTTTGGTCAGAACAATAATCTGATAAACTTTTCACACCTGAGTGTTTAGTTGAGATGAAATGGGCAAAGATGAAAAATTATTTTACATTTTTTTAATCCTGGAAAGTCCCACTGAGATTACAGATCTCTTTTGCAGAGGGTCCTCATGTTAAACCTACACAGACAATGGGAAGGACAAACTCCACACTTAAAGGCCCCGCTCTGACTGAGGATCGAACCCAGGAGCTTCTTATGAATAAACGTCATTAACTATTATGTGTTTAGTTCAGTTTTGGAAGGATACATAAAAAACAAGCCCAAAGCTATAAACTAAATGCATTTATATCCGTTTTGGGCAAAATAATTGGATTATCTCCAAAAGCTTCTACGGTAAATCACGCTCCACAAATAAAAGCTTGGGCTCAAATGGAAGATTTGTGGTTTGTAACTTGTCTTTTGTTTTTAATTAGACAAAATTATTATTCATAAACAGGCTCCTATCAAAATGATGCAAAAATCTCTAGAAGTGGGTAACTTTCATGGTAGATTCAG
Organism: Rhyacichthys aspro; assembly: GCA_036850595.1. Classification (NCBI taxonomy): domain Eukaryota; kingdom Metazoa; phylum Chordata; class Actinopteri; order Gobiiformes; family Rhyacichthyidae; genus Rhyacichthys; species Rhyacichthys aspro. The sequence goes on from CM072151.1 coordinate 6,016,655, forward strand.
CTATGTATGTGACATTACTTGTTTTCTTGTTTAATATTGGATTTATGGTTTAGTTTTGGGTTTAGTCTGTGTTTAGTTCAGACCTGGTGATACTTAAGAAACTGTTTAGTACAATTCTTATCCATCATCAATGCCTTTTTATCAGTGCTATGACAGATTAGAAAAAACAGTTCATATAAAATAAAGAATAGATATTACCTACTTTTACAGAAAAGAAAACAGAGGTGTGTTTAGCCGATGCCTCAGATGAAAGGAGGTGGTTCAGTCCGGCTTTAGTCCTGGTTTAGTTCCTGTTTCATCTTCCCTTTGGATTCAGACCTTCCCAGTTTGGTCCCTTTTAATTCTGCCTATTTGACCCATATTCTCAGTCATTTTTTGTGACAAGAAAACTAGTTGCATCAAACCGTTTCTCACCCTCCTCCCACTTGTTAACTCTTGACTGTCCACTTCCAAATGAATTCAGCACATTCCTTCACACAGAATACTTCAGCCTCTTTCATAAACATCCTTTCTGTCGCTACACATCTCTAGCCTGTGCCATTCGCAGACTATTATCCAGTCAGTCTGATGCAGAAAGCTTGTGAGATGGCCATAGATGGAGCGTTATGTAATTAAACCTCCTCCTCCAATGCAGATACAGTAGTGGAGCCTGGAAACACTGAGCTCAGCTGCAACTATAGCCCTTTAATAAAGCAAACCCCAGATGTCCAAGTCATTTTAAATCATTGTGGCTTCTCAGAGTCACAGTGGAGCATTACAGACTCACGCAGCACGGGAAAAACATAGCTTTTTTCTCTGAATCTGCTGTTAAAATAACCTGGAAAACCACATACTTATGCAAGGACAGACTGAAAAGTATCGGAGCATCTTACTTACCTAAATTGCCCTGTTTCTTGTTGAGGAATCCTGTCCAGTCTCCTGTGTCTATCCGGTTTCTTGCAGCGCTCTCAGCTTCATGTTCCCCGAGAAGGCAGCACAGAAAAAGGCAGGTAGGTTTTTAAGTGATTATTCTTGTTGTTATAAAGACCATTGTCAGCCCAGATTTAGGTCTCGGACTGGACTGAATATCTCCTCGTTTGCAGATCCCTCCACTGCTCTCCCGGAGCTAAAACGAGGGGGAAGCATCAGCGCCGCAGGAGTCTCAATGTCAATCATCACCGGTTTCCCAGGCAACACCAGAGCCCGCCCCCGGAGGGCTGTGATTGGTGGATTCATCAGGAGCCACACAGAGGAGAGAGCTGAGGTGGGATGCTCAGTTTGGTCCTGGTTTAGTGATGAATTTAGTCCTGAATTTGTCCAGGTTCAAGTTAGTTCAGTCTTTGTTTAGTCTTTGGTCTTGTTTTTTGTGTAACCCCAGATTTAGTCCTAGACTAAATTTTGTTGTGGTTTAGTCCAGATTTAGTCATGGGTTTAGCCCTGGGTTTAGTCTTGGGTTTAGTCCTGGGTTTAGTCTGATTTAATCCTGGATTTGGTCCTGGGTTTAGTCTGATTTAGTCCTGGGTTTAGTTCTGGGTTTAGTCTGATTTAGTCCTGGGTTTAGTCTGATTTAGTCCTGGGTTTAGTCTGATTTAGTCCTGGGTTTAGTCTGATTTAGTCCTGGGTTTAGTCTGATTTAGTTCTGGGTTTAGTCTGATTTAGTCCTGGGTTTAGTCTGATTTAGTCCTGGGTTTAGTCTGATTTAGTCCTGGGTTTAGTCTGATTTAGTCCTGGGTTTGTCCTTAATACCTCCTGGTTTAGGCCTTGTTTTATCTTGGTTTAGTCCTGGGTCTTGTTTTGGGATAAGTTTTAGTTTAGCGCTAGATAGAGTCTTGGATTTGTTTAGGATTAAGTTTCTAATTATGGTTTAGAACAGGTTTAGAAATCCTTTAAACCTGGTTTGAATCGAACCTGATTTAGTTGCAGGTTTAGTCCTAGTTTAGTTTAGGTACAGTTAAGATCTGGATTTAATCATTGTTATGAATAAATCAGTCCTTGTTTAGTCACAGTTTACTCCTGGATTTACTGTCAATCACAGCAGTAACCGTAGCAACAGAAAAGCCCGCCTCCTCCGCTCAGTGATTGGTTGTTTTTTCAGGAGCCACAGATGGAGAGCCCTGAGCTGGGATCATGAACAAACACAGACAAACTGTATCTAAACTCCCCAACACTTTCTCTCATTCACTCTCTGTTTCTCTCTGTGTTTGTGTGTGTGTGTGAGGCTTCAGAGCGGTGTGTTACAGTCGCCTAGCAACAGCCGTGTAGATGTGTGATGGAGAGTGTTGCCGAGCAGAGCCGTGGGAGAGTGAGAACTGTTCAACTCAGTCCGCAACAGAGGATTATTGACACGTTTGCTTCTTATGAGGCAACTGTCCTCTTTATTGTTTGGTTTAGTCATGGATTAGTGCTGCTTTAGTCAAAGGCTCTGTAAACTGTCATTGGAAATCATAGTTTTATTTAAGCCCTTCGTACAACTGCATGTTCAAACTTCGCTGGTTAAAGATAAATGAGGGAACACTGTGTGAATCCTCAACGCATGAAAATGAATAATGAAAAAATCTGAAATAAACCTGGGTATGTCCGAAATTATACCCATCAATGAGCAAATGCTGCCCTGAAAAGTCAAACGAATCCTTTCTTAAAAAGGATGGTATCCTTGATTTTAGTCCGGGTTAGTCCTGGTTTTGTGTGAGATTTGGCCCAGTTTAGTATTCGTTCAGGTTTCCTGGTGCTTACTGTGAAGCTGGGCTTTGTGTTCACTTTAGAGAGGGCTTGATTTTAAAGTACAAGTTCATGTGGCCTACAATTTGGGTCCTTTATTTTTCAAAATAATCCAACTCTGATTTATTATTCAGGCTGCAGAAATTGCCTGTTGGTGTGTTAAAAGGGCTTTGTTTACAGCACAACATTCCTCCTCTGTGTCCCCTGACCTTCATCTTTACAAAACAAAAACTGGTTACCTCTGTATGTTTAAAGAATTTATCTTTTTTTTTGAAGAAAACTGTTTAATTGCCTAATGCATATTGTGATAGGAATGACCTGTGAAAAACGAGACCCTAAGATGTCGTCTATGGGCTTTATTATTTAAGAAATGAATGAGAATGAGGATGTGCAGTGTGTGATGGAAAGTTTTGGCCGGTCACACACTCGTGTAGTGAGAGCCTGGGTATGCTCCCATTGGCTGTTGTCTACACCAAATCTATGGCTGCCTATACATAATAAGCTACAGCTGCCTATACAGAGAAACAGCTCAAAAGAGAAAAACAAAGAGAAAAGAGAAGCAAAGAAAAACTCCAGTGATGCTCTTTTGTCCGCTCTGGGCAGCTGTAGAAACAGGAAGAGGAAGTAACAGATCTTTCTCTGGGACGTAGGGTTAGATAGAGGCTCGGTCTCAAAGCTCCTCCACTTCCCTCCTCTCCTCGTCTTAGTCCTGCCCACAGAGGAGACACAGAGAGGAGAGAGGAGAGAAGGAGGAGAGAGGAGAGAAGGAGGAGAGATGAGTGAAGGTGATGGGACGTCCTCTCCTCTGGAGCGTCACCTGAAGCCACGTCTGTTTATGATGACATTAACACAGCTGGGTCTGCAGCAAGATCTCAAATTAACTTAAGAAGTGAAATTTAGTGTGATCTAAATGTTTGCCAAGAATATTTGTTACATATATTTATATATGTCGCCCTTTCTCTTTATTTCTACAAATATAAAGTTCATTATATTTGTAGAAACATAACATCTAAACAATTGCTGTGTAGGAAGCTCAGATGTATCCTCACTCATGTTTCCTCAGAGAAGCCCCCTTCGTGCCCCCTCCTCGCTCCTCGCAGCTGCATTAAGAGCTTTGGGACAGCACTAAAGACGACACACGGAGAGAAAGTTCCAGTGTGATCGAGGAGCCCAGGCATTGAGGATGTGAAAACAGGCTTTGAGACGTCCCAGAGAAATGCAAAGACTGTTTCTTGATGTGAACACACACTATTGACAATGTAGCTTTGACTGATGTGCTCCGTTTTGTTCAGCTTCAAACAGTTTAAACATTACACCTGTAAGTGTCAAGCACTAGCACTTCAGTATACAGTGAATGTATCAGACTCACTTCTCAGTTTGCACTGTCAGCTCTCATAAATGTAAACTAACACCACTGTGTATCTCAGGGGCTGGGCTTCAGGCAGGTGTAAGTTACTGATTACAGGTCGACCTTTGAACACGATCCAAGGGTCACTCACTGAAACAAAGATGGCGTCTGAGAGGAACAGCGGCGAGGTCTAAGTGTTCACCTGAGCGGCACCGAGGGGTTGTGACCTCTGTGGACAGCCAATCAGAGCAGAGACGGACAACAGAAGGTCCCGAAGAGGAAGGGGTTTAAACGGACAACAGAGGAAACACAAGAGGTTAGTTTGATCTTTGGTCCAAACAGAGACAAATCTGACTTTGAGAACAGCTCAAAGACAATAATGAAGGTGCATAGGTGCGTTCAAAGGAGTTCACTGTACTACTTTAGATCTACTTTTAAAGAAACAATAAAATTGATTTTCAAAAAGAGTATAAGATGTGCATTTGTTGTCTTTATGGCTACATCAGGTGGTGAAGGTGCACACCATACACTCTTTATTTTTAGAGGTCGAGCAGAGCATGTGCAAACATGCGGCGCACGGACCAAAACCAGCCCAGCAGAGGGCACAATCCGGCCGGTGGGATGAATTTGGAAAATGCAAAAATTAGAAGAAATTGCAGAAATTACATTTAACTGGAATTTTTTAATTGAAGTATCTGCTAATTTTCCTAATTTGTCCACTGGAGGTCACACTGTTTTAGTAAAAAGTAGCAGACATAACACAACACTGAGACCCAGAAGCAATGCAATTACTTTTTTTGTGTCAAAATGATCCTCTGTGGCACCATCATTACTCAAAATGTCTTTATCAAAAAGGAGAAATATGAACATTATATAAAACATTTGATTTTTCATTTATATTACAGTTTTGGAGCAGGTCCATGATGTTGTGCAGAACGGCATCCATCGCTGGACTCTGTCTTTTGGAGCTGCGTTATTACTGCTCCCTGTCGTCCTCAGCTCCTCCCTCTAAACTACACAGACTACATTACCCATCAGGCAGTGGGGGCAGTTACAGGGCACAGCACCAGGCGGGCCAGATGAGTTTGGCTCAGGTCAATCAGGTCCTGAAGGTAAAACATGTGAAACACCTGGGATTTACTATTATTATCCACTCATGCTTTTAATGTCTTGTGTAACAAAAAAAGACAAAAAAGTGTTCTCTTATAATGTTCTGTGGCAAGTTAAAAAAAAACTTAACGTAAGCTATTGTCAAATAATAAAATAAAAATGTTTGATTAAGCTTTAAGGACTGCTAGAAATGTTTTATTTCAGACTTCATTAATGAGATGGAAGCGTGACTCTTCAGGGATTTGGTGAAAGTGAGACCATTGACAATGAAAAAGAGTGGAGTCCAGTGGAAGTGAAGGCTGGGTCCATCAATGGACAGACACATGACTCCTGTTTGTATTGTGTCCAGGCCAACGAATACAGCCACTCTTTTCCCAAAGGCTCTGCGTCCCACGGTGTCCTGGGTTTCCATAGCAACATGCTGCCGTCCAATCAGCCGAGCGAGGACCGCCGCAGCAGCGCCACCTGTCTGCCGGGACAGGGCGGCCTCATGTTCGGTGTGTACGATGGACACGCCGGAGCGGCCTGCGCTCAAACGGTCAGCCACAGACTTTTCTACTACATCGCCGTGGCGACGCTGCCTTTAAGGACCCTGGCAGAGATGGAAAACGCAGTGGAGGAGGAACGGGCCGCTCCTCCGTTTCTGGAGTGGCACAGACATCCACGGGACCACAGTGAGCCCGACTCAGGGACCAACGCTGTGGACAGTCTCAGAAACTACTGGCAGGACCGACTCCAACAGGAGGAAGAGGGCGACGATGAGGAGGAGGTGATTCAAATGTAAAGTGAAATGGTTCATTTCTGTTAGTTGTGTCTATTAAGCCTCATTTCCACTTGAGTGGTACAGGTTTGGTTGAAGCGTGATGTGTTCATTAAACACAAGCAGAACTCTGACATTAAATATTAAAAAAAGAGGGGGCGCCCCTGGCAGCTCAGGCTGAGCATTGACCCAGCACACGGGAGACCCGGGTTCTCAGTCCAAATGACACCAATGTCATTCCCCACTCTGCCTCAACATCACTATCAATAAAGGCCAAAAAGCCCCAAAAAATAATCTATTAGGAAAAAAAAACAAACAAAACAAACAAAAACAAATGAACATCCTTCAGACGTACTCTGCAGTTTATTATTGCACTGTGAGACAATTTTGAGAATATAGAGCAATTCAGTTTAAATTGCACTGTTCCCCCGACATTAAGACCGTTCTTACAAACTTATGCCTCTCTGAGCCTGGTCAGGTCTCAAGTCTGAATACACAGAAATACCACACGCCACTCGACTTAAAAATCCCGGAACATGACTTTAAAGATACTATCAGCAACTAAATATTAACAAGTCATAAAGTAAACAAAGATGTACGTAGATCTCATACAGTATGGGCCAACAGGAGCTGACCCCAGACCCTTCTGTTTACAGGATGATGACCGACTGAGTTCGGGACTGGTAAACGCTTTCAAACGTCTAGACTTTGACCTGTCGGTGGAGGCTCAGGTTCACCTTTCCAGGTTTGAACTTTAAACATGTAATCTATAGTGAGCAAATGTTAGTTTTACATCAGCCTGGTGAATGCTGCAACAGCCTTTTAATAAATATATACATTACACCTACATTTGGGAATAAGAAGTCTCTATTTTCTATCTTGGTTAAAAGAGGTACTGACCAACCTGCATTTATTGAAACTCAGGAGACTGTTGCTGCTATTTGGATGGATTTTGTAAAAACATGGATGTATGCAAAACCAAGTTAAAGATATTTTAAGATGTAGCCGTGTGATCAGGAGAAACTTTTGGTCTGTTAAACGTATTATTTGTTATTATTTTCCTGAGAATTTTCTAGCCATGTTACTTTAGGTGCTTGTGTGTCCCGTGACCCGTCTTCCTGCAGACGGGACGTGGGGGTGGGCTGCTCCCCGCTGCAGGTGGCTCTCTCTGGGTGTACGGCCTGTGTGGCTCTCGTCTCTAATGGGGTCCTCCATGTGGCGAACCTGGGGGACAGCCGGGCCGTTCTGGGGGTCCAGGAGCCGGACGGGAGCTGGTCCGCACTGAGTTTAACCAACGATCACAACGCGCAGAACCCCGACGAGCTGCAAAGGATTCTGGGAGAACACCCGCGCTCCGAAAGACGTACCGTGATCAGACACGACCGACTCCTGGGACTTCTGCTGCCGTTCAGGTACTTCCTCACACTGTGTCGTATTATTTACTATAATTTATCCTGCATTTTGGTTTATTTTGATTTAAGTTTGCAACATTTTAATCCACGATCATATATATAATACGTGTTCATATAGAGTCCACACTGCTCCAGCATTTGTGGAGAGATTTGTTTTAGTTTAACTCTTGGTTAAGTTCTAGTGTGCACAGATTAATCCAAATATTGTCACATCCGTTGTTCCTTTTACACTCAACATAAATGACGCAAATTATTGGTGAATTTCACGCCTAATTAAATGCTGATTATTTTGTGTTAATTTGCTTCATTTGTGCATGAAATTAGCTTCATTTAAGCGGAAAAATCATTCAGTTCAGCTTCTTCCGTCTTCCATGTTCCAAGTGGTTAGCACTGTCACCTCACGGCAAGAAGGTCCTGAGTTCGATTCCCTGCTCAGGACGGGGCTTTTCTTTTTGGAGCGGTTCATATTCTCTTGTCTGTCTTGGATGGGTTTGCTCCCGACCAGGATTAAAAAAACAAAAGCACTACAGGTTCAACCTCCAGTCAGTACCAAGACACTGGCTCAAGGTCTGGAGATGGACCCAGGCACTGCTCAGTATTTTTCTACATAACAATCATTTTCAATTCAAATTCATGTGACACCATACTTGCCTCCACACGCCCACATGAGTATAATATAAATGCATTATGTTTGTGTCATCATTAAAAGCTCCTTCCAGTAGTGACAAGTATAAAAATGTCTGGTCCTGTACCTGTTGAAGGGGGTTCGGAAACGTGCGGTTCAAGTGGAGTCCAGAGATGTTGAGCAGAGTTTATGAGAAACGGCAGGACGCCCTGTTACCGCCGCACTACCTCACTCCTCCGTACCTCAGCGCCGAGCCCGAAGTCACACAGCACCGCATCACAAACAGGGACAAGTTCCTGGTTTTGGCCACGGACGGACTTTGGGAGCTCATGCATCGACAGACAGTGGTTCAGCTGGTGGCGCAGCAGCTCACAGGTCACAGGAATAACACTGAAACAGATCCAAACGTAGAAATCATTAAATATCATCATTCGTTTTGTAACATTTCTGTGTTTGTTTAGGCTTACAGTACCAGAGACCTTTGACCCCTGGAGCTGGGATGACTCTCGGGGGTCTCCAGAGGTTATTAGTGGAGCGGAGGGGTCATGTTCAGTCCATCCTCGAAGACCAAAACGCCGCGACTCATTTACTACGACACGCTTTAGGGGACGACGGCTACGGAGCGGTGGCCCCAAACCGACTCGCCAAGATGCTCAGCCTGCCCCTGGACCTGGCCCGGCGTTACCGTGACGACATCACCATCACCGTCATACTGCTCAATGAACCGGACATGTGAGCATTTAACTGTGACTGTATTCAGAGGTGTTTACATGAGAAGACTGGTTATTCATATCCCAGTGTTTCCAGTCTCACTGTTGGATCTTACGCAGACGGCAGTGGGTTTATAGTTGTTCAGTGGCAGATGACAAGATCTCATGATATCATCTGATGGAGTGTGAGTGTGAAATTAGTATTCAAGATGCCCCCAGCACTTTTAAATCGTCTGTGTGGCAGTCTTTTGGGGGTTTTTTTTTGGAGGAAATAAGAAACGGCGAAGGATTGCAACATGTAAACATCGTAAGATAACAATGCCATACACTGAGGCTAATACCAGCTCTGTGCGAAGACACAGAACAACCACAGCTTTAAGCAGCCATGACTGGAAATAATGTCACAATAACATGTCTCGTGAACCTTAATCTCGTGTCTCGTCTCGTGGGATTTGTGTCTCATCACATTTACTACATTTCCAACAGGAAAAAGAAGAACAGACCAATATCAGATTAAACATGTCTTGAGTTTTGACTGGACTGAGCGGTCACTGCCAACGGACAAATAAGTGATAAAGAGACATTTTTAGGATGAACAGGGCATCCTTCAGTGACTGTGTGACACAGAAGCCTGTTGTGTTATGAGAGTGGTCTTTGTATCAGACGAACACTGCAGTTTTATGGAATCTAACAATAGTTAAGAACCAACAAGAAGACAGTTACACACAGGTTTTTTTCCATCACTAAATGAAACTTCCCATTCATGTCATGTCTGCTTATGTCAGAGTTCATGCACATTTGGTCAGAAACAAGGTTTTGGTAAAAATATGTGACAGTATTTCTTTCTTTTTGAGCAAAACCAGGATACTCAAGTCCATTATTGGTGACGGTAGCAGGACATATTCAAGTGGGACACTCCAGTTGCAGCTCATAAATTAGCTGTCGTTGCCTCCTGTCAGTTCAAGATAAGCATAAGACAGTGACCATATGTCAATATTATGCCTTGAGAGTGAGGGGATTTCTTTTTTTACATTTACAGGCTGTTTGTGATCATCATTTGTTAATGCAATACAAAAAAGAAGAAAAAGCATTCACTAAATGCCTTAATATTGTTGTCAAATGACCATGTGATAAGTGGGCATTCAGTTCGATGTGTGTTATTGCACTTAGCTTGACTTTGCTTCTTGGAGTAACACGCATACTGATTGACCATTACATGTAGCAACTGTTAAAAACATTAATGTAGATTTATGTGATGATTAAGTGTTGATGGGACAACTGGGATTGTAAGTGTTTTTAAGTCTCTGATCAAGACCAGTGCCACAAAAAAGCAAAAGTAAAATCCCAACTCCAAATCCTCCAAAAATGAGTTCAAATCAAGACCTTTTAGAATTGATCTTTTAGACTCAAATAATAATACACTATTTTAAAGTTAATTTATATCAAATATCTCAGGTCTGAGTTCTGAAAAACAGCTCGCCCTTGACTCCACGTGTCACCAACACAGACACAGCTCTCTGTTTGGACGTATTATCAGCATTTCTTGAAATTTACACACAGTAAAGCCTTCTCAGAACCAGTTTCTCATCAGGGCCACTGCATTGTCTGTGTCCTCTTTAGAAAGTGGTGCATTTGTTGAAGAGGAAGCTTCAGTCGCTGTGGAAAAAAAAAACACAAAAAAAACAAGAGCTTTCAGAAGCAAGCTCTTATGAATATTCAGAGGGACGCATATGGCTGTGTTAATGTAAATGGAGAGGAGAAAGGTTTTTTATGTTCAGGTTTAACATCAGCCCAGTGCTTTTAGTGTCTGGGTTTACAAAAACAGTGGTATTTCAGATATCACTGATAAAAGCATAAAAGCACTGGAAAACTATACACATTCCCTGAGGAAGTTAGAAATGTAGAATCATATAAGAAAATGAATTAACTCCCCTGATTTTCCCTGATATTTAAGTTGTATTTTAAACCATATATTTGGAACAGATGGACAATAAACACCGACCATGTAAATTTAGTTTACAGAATGTGTAGTTGTGTAAAATCTCCAGCAGATGGCAGTATTTCAACTCCTAATATGACTTCACTGATGCAGAGAATTTATACTAAACCAAAAATGTATCCTATTCCACATGATCCAAGTCTTTATGACGTCTTTTACTGCAGCACTGACGTAAAACAGTGGATGAGTTATAGAGGCTTAGAGGCAAAAGTAAAGCTGCCACTGACTTCACTGCAAAAAATGTCACAAAATTCTGCATTTTTCTGTATTTATTCTGGTTTATTGTTTTTTTGTCATCACTTTTAACTCACATAGAGCCTTAGTAATTATTTTATATAATAATAAAATACATTTAAAGTAACAAAATTAAATAAATGCCATTATAACATAACAATAAAGATTATTTTATGGGGTCCCATTTGTGCCAGCATTTTATTTTTACGTTGATGACTGGTTAATTCTTCTATTTATGTGTTTTCAGAAGGATATTTACGATTGATAATTGATATTTTCCCTCAGTTTGCCACAAAGCCTTTAGCGCCTGTACAGAGTATGTTCTTGTGATGAGGCCTTGACAAATATTACAACATGATAAACGCGTGTCAAAGTTTACTCAAGATTTCTGAGCCTTTGTAAAAAGATAGTCATTTACTATTTTTTAAATCTAATGTCTACAAAGGAAGCTATTGTGAAGCTGTTGTGATATTAGGCTGTATAAATAAAGTTTAATTGAAATATCCAATGATTGTTTGTGAACTGAGTGAAGTGATAGATGCTCATTGGTGGTTGACATATTAGAAAGACATGAGGCGTACAACAAGTAAAGCTCATAGCTAAATTAAATGAATAAGAAATGCTCTCAAATCATCCTCCAACGTCGACATTTTTGGCACAAACACAACCCCATTCATTGTTTTTAAATGCCATAAATCCTGCAGTGTTTGGCGCCCCCTGGTGGCTACACATTTTATTCTCCTTGTTAAATTCACCAAATGAGGAAAAATGTACACAAAAATAAAATATTATTTCGTTGAATCCTTTCCTATTGCTGCCTTTGATGACACTAACAAACCTGAATCAATTCTCGTGACATTAATTTCCTCCATAATCTCAAAGACGTAAACAGAGATATCCCCAAACGTGTCTGTTTTGGATTAGGGTCGATGGCTAAAAGCGGATTGTGGTCCACATTTCCAGCTTAAATGCGTTGTTTTTGTGTCGCGCGACGCAGTGAAGCCTCAGATCTGTTTCTTGTGCGTAATGCGGTGTTTATGAAGGAGACAGGCGCACGTTGCTCGATGCTTTTCCGTTTGACGCGTTTTTCCTTGAAGCAGCAGCTGACACCGAGACGAGCAGCTGGCAGCACAAGGCGATGCTGCTGTGAGCTGCGAGGGGGACATGAGCGGTATTAATAGGACGGCTTGAGTGTCTCTGGCGCTTTGGTGGAGAGACGGAGCGAGGAGTGAGGACTGGGCTGCTGTGGGGGGCTCCCGACACACGCTGCGCACTTGGATTAAAAAATAAACAGCAGAACAACACAACGAGGACTGAGCGGTGATCGTGAAGGCGACATGGACCTGCTGTCAGCGCTAAATCTGGGCGAATTTGCCCAAACCTTCTCCAAAATGGGGATGTTTCCTGTGTTTGATCTCGCATATTACATCGTGTCCATCCTCTACCTCAAGTATGAGCCAGGTACGTGTTTCACTTAGTTGTATGACACATATTACTGAATTTCAAAACAATATTCCACCTGTATGCTGAGACACAACGGGTTTGGATGTTTTGACAAGTGCACAGCGGCTGTACAGAACAAAAAAAAACATATGAATGAGGTTAAATAGACAAGTAATATTTAAGAACTTGCCAGTATTCAATGAAATCCTATGTATAAAGTATTACATGTGCTTTTAACAGTAAGAACACGTGTTATTATCAGTTTAGGTCCTTTCCTAAGCTGTGTAGTAGCTCTGGCTGCACTTGCTGGGATATCCTTACAGGGACTTTGTTGTTATCAGGAGTATCCTTATAAAGCATGACCTGTTACATAAGGGTTGCCCTCCTGCTGTTGCTTGGTGCAAAAGCATGACCTCATTTACTCAGAGGAAACCGCTGGGCTGGATTAAACTACTCAGCTTTTGGTAATGCTTCCATTTTCTAAGGTTGAAGTCCTTTGAGCAGCTCGCTGTGAGGAAGGATGAAACCTGATAGAAAGCCTGTACATACCAGAGACTGAGGTAATAAATAGCAAGTCCTGAAATAGATGACAGTGGGCCTCTGAAGCCCCTCGGCTGCTTGTCCAAATCTTAATCTAATGATGAAGACCAGAGGAGTCCGTAATAAATCTGTTTTTGTCAACGAATGGGAAAACAAATGAACAATATGTCATAGTTAATCAAAAGGAAGTTCTAATTAATACAACATCTTAAAGTGTAGTGACCTCAGGAGAACCACATGTCGACCTTAAGTGTGACTCTAAAGTGGATCCAGGGGAAACAGGTTTGGGCCATTCATTAAGAAGAATACATTTACCACTTAAATTTTACTATATAATGTTACTAAATACAAGGACATGCCCTTTAAGCAGGTCTTGAAACAGCCAGACCGTCTCTAAAGCCTGTTATTTTACTGTAAAAGACTAGAAACTCATATTATTCAACTGTCTCATCTTCAAATGCACTCTTTATTTTTAGTTTATCAATCAAAGTTCGTTTGTCAAAGAGCCATGAGTCGAGATCAACCATGTGACTCTGAGGTGGCTCCAGGTGAATGAAGTTTGGACCGTTCACAAGAGCTATTAACGTGGCCTTAAAAGTTTTACACTTGTTTTCTCAACTTAAATTTGAAACTCATGAATTGAAAAGTAACCTGTGACTCTCATTTACAGTGAGGCTGAATATTCTGTGCAAACAAAATACTGGAGCATTTCAATAAAAACAAATCCAGACAGAATTTACATTTACAGTACAAACCTGGATGAAAGAAATGTTATATAAGCTCAATTAATTCATCAAAATCAATATTATGTACAAAAAGTGTGGCTTAAAGAACAAAATGTGCAAATTATCTACAGGTTAAACAATATCAGTATCAATATAATTATTATTGTGAGGACGTTTAGTCAATTAGTGATCAAAGAAAATACTGGACAGTGGCTGATAGAACGATACCTTTTACTCAAGAGACCCGGGTTCGATTCTGGCTTGGGTCATAAGCTCGGTATCATTCTCCTCTTTCTCAACTTGTTTACTTTCTCTATCAAATAAAGGTAAAAAGGCCAAATATATATAGGACATTATACAAAAATGTAGCTGATAGAATAGTTTAATCCCATTGATGCTCACTTTTCCATTGATTTCCTTTTGTTTATAAGCGCCAAGTCATTTTTGTGCCTTCACTTTGGTTATTCTTCATCATTTTTTGACACTCAAAGTTAGATTTCAGTCTTGTCTGTCTCTGTTCCCGTGAGAACATTTCCCAGTCAAATGAGCTGCACTCTGCTTTTACAGCCTTCTCCATTTCCCTGTGTGCGGCGTGTTTGAGCTCGGTGTTCACACTTCTCGTTGAATGGGATTTTCGGGGTCGACGCGAACCGGGGAGAGACAAGTGTTGGGGTCAAAGGTGGAGGCTGACCTGACAGTTGCACTGGAGGCAGAGCGGAGGAGGGGGGTATATTTATAGGGTGACATTTCTCCGGCTCAGGTTGCTTTCGGACTAAGCAGCGGGATCACTCCTCCACCTGTTGTTGGGGATTTGTGCAACACTTATATCTGTATTTACTGTACTTCACTAACAATGCACTGACACAGGACACTGAACAGTCCATGTAGTTCATTAGTTCATTTCATTAAGTATTTTATATAGGAACATAAATGTCAAATAATATACATGACGTATTAAAAAGTGGATTGTTCTGTGTGCTAATAACAGATTATGCTACACCAGGACTGGACATTATGCATCCATTAAACTGTAAAAGCCAAAAAGGTCGATATTATGAGTGAAAAGTTGTGTTGATCTGGTGAGATAAGTGCCCTATCAGTCAGTGTTACACAGTGGAGTAAATGCATCTATGATTAGTCTTTCTTTTTTAAACCAAGAAACTATTAAAATGACTCAGAAGCTGCTTATTTTGATGTTTTTTTTGTAAATATAAAATTTGCTACTGGTAAATGTTAGATAAGCAACTACATGGAGTGAAACAAGACTTAAAGGAACAGTTTAAGAGTTTGTTTAAAGGACTAAAGGACTCGGGACAAGTCTTGGTCTTGAGACTGGACTTAAGACCATTGTGTAAAGGTCTTAAATCCTAAAAGTCTCTGTGTTGTCTTGAACTCATTTTTTCCTTAGTCTTGTCTCAGTCTGAGACGCAAAGACCAACCAAGACCAACAAATGGCATATTTCTGTTCTTGTGATTAAATGAAAACCTCAATCATTTTATATTTAATTAAAAATCTTGTTTGAACTCTGCCTCTTTCACCAAACATTAACCGCTATAAGTTTTGACTCAAAAACTTGGACTGTTTAGATTTTTTCACTGTTCCCTTTTAACTATTAAAGTGCATCATGATCTAGTTCTGGTCTTAACTTGGTCTCGTCCTGAGATAGTCTTGGTCTTGATTCAGTCCTGACAGCTAAAAGTCTTGGTCTTAGTCTTGTCATGGTCTCGATACACTCTGGTCTTTACTACAACACTGATTTAAAGACAATACAAATAGCCATACTTTCTTTGCTTTAAATGAGGCGAGGAAAAGCAAGATTTTACAAATGTACTTTTGTAAAGGACTGAGAAAAACATGAAGCTGAACATTCATATTTTAAGGAGGATAACCCTTGTAGCTCACATGTGAATAAAACTGGAGACAGTTCAAACCATGTGTTACTTTCTCTGAACAGAAACACTGCTCTGAGTCAGCCACAGTTGAACACACAGTTGTTCTAGTCACATGACACTTTAAATAACCACGACAGCCAATCAGAAGCATGCATCTACGCTCTATTTAATCACAAAAAGAATTTGCATAAACAAACACTGAACCTGTAGACGACTGCAAATACAGTAAAGACTCCTGAATGTGAGACGCCAACTCAAAAATGACTGTAGATTTCTGTGTCAATATTAGCCTTTGATACAGAGATGTTTTATCAAGGGTGTGCTCCTAAATGCTCGGGTGTGGACAAGATACAGCAAATAGTGGCACAAGGACTCCACTGATAGTAACTGTGAGTGGTCACTGCTAATAGCCACACGAAAAAACAGGCAGAAGATAGGAATGAATGGAAAATAAGGAATGAATCAAATGTTCTCTGTGTATAATATGGACAGGAAAAAATGAATTAAATAATCAGATTAATGTAGATAGAGAGACTTTTGTTTAATGTGTTATCAGTTTTTGTATTGCAGTAATGGAGAGCGGTAACTTGAGGCACATTTAGATTGCTCACTGACAACAAACCTACTGAGCTAACAAACACACATAAAGCTACTGTAGGGACAAATACAGCTCAACCTTTGTGTGTCTGCATCTGCTCCACTGTTATTTAAGCCACAATAACTTTAAACAGCGATGTGTGTGTGAATATATACCCGTTTTACCCTTGTTTTACACGTCTGTCCCGTCCTTGAGTAAATACCCCTGACCTTCTGTGGTGCTCGTTGTGTCGCAGGTTCGGTGGAGGTCTCTCGCAGGAGTCCCGTGGCCTCGTGGCTCTGCGCCATGCTCTACTGCTTCGGGAGCTACATCCTGGCAGACATCATGCTCGGACACAGCCCCGTCGACTATTTCCAACACAACAGCCACATCCTGCTGGCCTCTGCCGTCTGGTGAGAAAATCATCACCATTTTACCCTCAAATAGCAGTTACACGCCCTTTTTAATGGGTGGCTTCTGTGTTTTAATAATAATAAGAAAGGCAAACATAATAAAAACATCCCTGTCATGTAAACAAATAAAAATCCAAGCAAAGGGAAGTGTGTTTGACAGATACGTTTACCTCCAGGTACCTTCTCTTCTACTGCCCGCTGAACCTCTTCTATAAATGCGTGGCGTTCCTGCCGGTCAAACTGGTGCTGGTCGCTCTGAAGGAGGTCGTCCGCAGTCGTAAGATCGCCGCCGGGGTTCACCACGCTCACCACGCCTACCACCACGGCTTCTTCATCATGGTCATCGTGGGATACGTCAAAGGTGGGACGACAGCCAGTACATTTACTCAAAGAGAAGTAACGCACGTGATTATGGGACAGCAAATGCATTAATATCAACAGTTCACACAGTATAATCCCATTGAAATGAGAGCGACAAACAAACAAAGAAGTGCTCGTGACGACTGAGAAGGGCCAGAATGAATCAAACAAACATAGAATCACATAGCATTCTGAAATAACTCAATAAAACAATCAATAAATGCTAAAATATCAACATGAGACTGACTTTATGGTGTCAGTGATGCTCTAAAGGCTAATGCTAATATTAATTAACACTCTCTCAGATGTGTAGTGGATCCTACTTCTGTCTGTTTTGCCCAAATTCAAGTCTCAGCGTTGAATAAATTTAGCCCCAAAAGTTGGTAAAACAAGGGGGCGGGCCTTCACACCTGTCAATCACCAAATTAGGAATATTATTGGTGCTGAGATTACGTGGCACTTGGGCTGTTAAAAATAAGTGTTTGTCTTTTTTAGGCAATTTAGAGAAATTAGTGCCCTTTTTTTATAAACGTGACAAACATAAACGTGAACAGTGTAACAAAGTAGTCTTACGCTTCTAGCATCAATGAGGAAAATTAATCTGTGACTAAATTTTAAAAAGGCACAACCAGCTTTTACAGTGTGGCTCCACTTTTTCTCTATCTATCGATGTATTTTTTGTCTTTTCTTCCCACATTAGCTTTAAAAAGGCAGTTTAGAAACAAGCAGGGTTTTGTTTTCTCTTCCACAGACAGAGAAAAATATCACACAGTGAACAGAAGACTAACTTTTACAATTCAAATGAAATAAAAAACCCTGTATCACCTCGTCTAGTGCAACATTTATACTGTATTAATGCTGAAAGATAGAGTACTATAGACGTTTCACTCCTGACTTTCTCCAGCAGTGAGTGAAGTTTGTGTTTGAAAAGAGGAGGAAAGCTAAACCCAGAGAAGATGTGAGCAACGATGTGAAACAGACTTTTTTTTTTTTTGTCCTAAATCTTTTCCGGTGTCTATTTTTATCCGCCCAGGATCTGGAGTCGCTCTCATGTCCAATTTTGAGCAGCTGCTGCGGGGAGTGTGGAGGCCCGAGACCAACGAGATCCTCAGCATGTCATTGTAAGTCTGTCGCTAAAACTAGACCCTTCAGTCCGACAAGCTGTGTGTGTATAGTTATTGACATTCAAACATGTAAACTAATTATCCATAAACTTCAGCCTGATCCACTTCCTGTGAATCAGTTTAACATCCTTCACTTTGGTGCCTCCTAGTGGTGATACAAAAGAAGAGGCTGTGGTTTTAAATGCCCAAAATATGCCACAAAAACATGAATGTAAATCACTAAACTCAAATACTGACAGTCTAGATGTTGATAAGCAAAGAACGTAAACAAGTTTGATTAAATATGTATTTCTGGGCTAATATCTTCTCTAAATTTGCTTAAAACAGAAGATCTGATGTGACTTTTTGATCGTATTTATAATTCCCCTTGAACAGAGAAATGTTTTTTGAATTGTACGCTAAAATATATAAAGAAATCCTCTCCTTAGACAAACTGCTATTGGTCAAATTGCTGTATTTAGTTTTTAAAAAAGAGGAGAACCGCTCTGGAGAAGAATCCGTCCTGTCCATCCAGGATCTACTCTTATGTCTTTAGTCACATACACTCTGTTAATATTACATTATATCTGAGTTTTACTCAGAGCTAATCAAAGTATTACAAGTTTCAAATCAATAATACTTTGATACTTTATAATACTTTTTTAAACCCCTATTATTGTAAACACAAATACAGTTTTGAAGTCATAATTTTTAAAAAGCAAACTACGTAGCCCTAGAATTGTTTTAATTCAGCCACACTGGAGGACTTTCGAGCATGAACAGCGTTTTTAAAATTCAAGTCCGGACTTTGACTCGGCCTCTTCAAAACCATTTTGTTTTGTTTTTTTAAGCCTTTCAGAAGTGGACTTGCTGGTGTGTTTCTTTAAATTTGTTTGATGACTTGTGAGTGGATGCCTCTTCTGTGGTTCTCCCTGAGGTTTATCTTTTTCCCACGGCTGTGTTTTTGAGTTTTTCCTCTGACCCTGATGGAGGCTTTAAGGACAGGGGGTGTTGTCTTGTACAGTCAGTTTGTCCATGTGCTGCTTGTCTGTGTCTGTAAAGCCCTTTGAGGGAACTGCTCTTGTGATTTTGGGCTGTCTCACTCCAGTCTGTGTCTCGTCCTTGCAGCCCGACCAAGGCCAGTCTGTACGGAGCCATCCTCTTCACTTTGCAGGAGGCACA
This sequence comes from Rhyacichthys aspro, assembly GCA_036850595.1. NCBI lineage: Eukaryota > Metazoa > Chordata > Actinopteri > Gobiiformes > Rhyacichthyidae > Rhyacichthys > Rhyacichthys aspro. The sequence goes on from CM072151.1 coordinate 6,035,786, forward strand.
TATTCTGCCTGTGGCCAAGAGCACTCTCATCCTCGGCTTCACTCTCTTCATGGCCACGTCCAAGGTACGCTCACTGCAGTAACACAAACTAAACCCTGATCTGGTCATGACTGGATTATTTATTGAGCCTCCTCCAACCTCCTGTTCCCTTCATTAACACCAGATGGCAGTGTTGTGCAGAGGTGCAGCATTCATTGGGGTTTGGACTAGGTCTGGACCTCAGTGTGAACCATTAAGCATTTTCTGAATTTAATAAATGGATGGTAAAAATCTGATTAAACTTTACTTTTACGATACTTTTCTGATTTTTTGGAAATGTTTTTGGCGAAAAATATTGGTCAAATTTATGTATTTTCTTTACTTAATAACATAGCTGCTCTAACCTACTTAAATAAATTATGGTCCTGTCCAGAGGCTTCATGCATTTTTTAAAGCACCTCTAAAATGTATTTATATTTGAGGCACAGGGAAAGTATTGAAACGTAAAAGTGGGTTAAAAGTAACTATTGCTTGTGCCGAAATTTTTGTAAAAAATGATGTTATTAAATATTCCTTTAAATTTTAAAATATGTATTAATTAATAAGAGTGATATTTAGGATTTTTAAATGCTACATTCAGGGGTTTTATTTGGATGGGTCAGCGTATCCCTGACTTTGGGCAAGTTGAGCCACATTTTTTTGAGAAGCCATATTTTCCAAAACTTATGTCAGAAATGAATTCTAATGATTTAAACTGACAGGAAAAATCCTAAAATATGTTAAGATATTTTAATTGTACATCTACCTTCTATTAGTTTGGCATAAAGAACACTTGAGCAAAACATGGCTCAATTTACCCCACTCTCCCGGAAAGTAAGGAAAGTGTTTTTAAACCATAGTCTTTCTAAAATCCTGCATAAAAACACCAATGAGAGCCTAACTCCTGTGACTCTGTCCTGTCTCAGGTGGTGATGACCGCCCGTCACTCTCACGGCTCCCCCTTCGCTCTGATCGAGTCCTGGGTCTGCCACCTGCTTTTCGGCTCAGCTCTGGCAGGCTCTGAGGAGGAGCACCACGCCCCGGCCCCCGCCTCTCCTCTCAAGAGCAAAGAGGAGCTGAGCGACGGCGCCCGCAAGAGGAAGGCTAAGAAAGCAGAGTAGGACGCCGCCTGCGACAAATGAAACTGCATCTGATTGGCCCTCACGGCGGTCACATGATGGGACATCCCATTCCTTATTCGGGAAAGGGGCAGTTTGATGTTTTGCCAAATGAGACCCTTTCTATTCGAGTTAAATGGTGCTTCCTACATTTGATGAACAGCACAAGGACTCTTTAACCAGCCCCGGGACGCTCATCCCTATTTATTCATGTGTTTGTGACACACACCAGTCGCTCCCAGGTTTCCCCACTTTCCTTTTCCAGACACAAAGAAAGTAAAAACACAAAAACAACTTGAGTTTTAACTTAAAATTTAAGAAGAAGAAGTCAAATGTGAACAAATCCTTATGTAAAACACACTGCTTTTTACATAACGATAATTTGAATAAAATCAGACAAACATTGGGTATTTGTAGTTTCACACATCATTTCACACCACGGTAATTATAATATGACATTTATAGATTTAAAACTGAGATATTTTGTGGTTATTTTGTCTGTGATAAACAAATATCAGTTGTCCATAGTCATTGTAACCTGACGGGCCAGACCCATTCACCTAATAGCAGTGAAGTGGGTCTCGAACCCTTCCTATTTCCATCTAAATCAACCTTAGCTGACCAATCATTCTGTAACAGTTTATCTAATATTTTGTCTCTGATTGGCAGTAGATTTGTCAAACTGCGACGGTCCATTGGCAGTTTATCGATCCACAGTTGACGTCACCAATTACTGCAAAAGCCCGACGGTTAACACCATTTATTTTATTTTAACGAGTGAGGAAACTAAAGCCGGGAAATAAAACTGACACGAAAGGAGCACAGTCCAACAGTACAAACCTAAGGATACACCATGGTAGTACAAGTAGTGGCTAATTTCCCTGATTTAAAAAAATGGAGCCAGTCTGTCCTGTGGCTTTGACATTAAACACATCGTCTGTTGGGGACATTTGCCAAAACCATCTTGTTTTTGCACAATTTGCGATTTTTGGCTAATGTCTATTCTGTGTTTGTTGGTACTGCTCCTGAGTTTGATCGGTTGTTTATCCAATTACATTCAGACACAGTTTAATCTGCGTCTTTTCATCCCATCTCCAAGAACTCAAACTCAAATTGACAGAACCAGAATCAAAAAAGAATGGCTATTGTTTAAAAGGGTTCAAAAAAACACAAGTGCTTTTATATCAGAGAAACTATGGCTTTACATAACAGTGCAGCATGAAGGAGTATATCACCACAAACTGAATGTTATGTAACACTGAAGCTACAGGAGGTGACAGGAAAGGTCAGAGGTCAAAACGAGGTCATGTCCTGAGAAACTGCCGACCCCCGGTTTGTGGACTAACCCTCGTAGTAGCAGCAATAAACCATCTTTAATGAAGTTTGCAGGAGGTAGTTACCCATGAACTTTAACCCTCACATTCCTCACAGGAAACAAGGAACAAAGGGAGTCAACTTCGTGGTTTTAGGACACACAATATTACATAGAAAATACTTGTTTTCCCTGCTCTGTCGGGAGATAAAAGCAGCCTTTAGTAGCATTACAAAACAAGGCACTATTCCAGCTTTATTCTATCTCAAAAAGCGGTAAATCGACAAACAGAGAAGACATGTACAACAGAAGAGGAATAAAATCAAATCTACTGGTAGCATTTTTCTTAAGAAGACCAAATACAGCAAAGCATTTGGGGTTTTTTTTTCTTATGCATTTCTGAGTTTCTAGTCAACAAAGATTACGACAGAAGCTGTGGAGGTGGGGAGAAATTGTGGATGTGATATGAACCTCTGGAGCCAGGAATGTAACCCACATCTGCAGATGCTATTACTGCCACAGACGCACACCGACACTGATCTGAAGACCATTTGTTGTTGGGTTGCAATAGTTTGAATATTTACGTGTTTACTTTGATTTTATTTGTAGCGAGATCACAGACAAAACCATGTCCAACAAACTTAAAGGATTCAATTGTGATTTATTTGAATCACTCATTTGGTTTGTTCAAGGGAGTTCATGACCTTAACTTAATGTTTTCCCTACAATATCTACCTCTATCTGGAATATATCAAGATTTCAAGAAGATGCAAAAGGGCCATGATCATCTATAAACAACAAAACCGAAACCATTTAAGATATATGCTTTAAGCCAGAGGTGTCAAACTCATTTTAGTTCAGGAGCCACTTGCAGATGGGCCAGGCCAGTAAATAAAAACATAATAACCTTTGAATAATGAAAAAAAGTTCAATTACATTATAATGTCATTGTCTTTTCTAAGGCACATGATTTAAGCTATTTAAAATCTGTCCAGATGTCAATTTTAACAGATTTATTCTATTATTAGACAACTACAAATCCACACCCGGCTTAATAGAGGGTTGGAAGCCAAGGGTCTTAATAGATTTATCTTTATCGCCACTATATTTTACACTTAAACTCAAAACTGTACATTATTTTTGTAGTGTTTCCCAAACTTTTTAAATGGGACACATTTCAAAAGACTCAAAGAATGTCCTGGTCTTTAGTATCATTTTGGTTATTTTTAGTGTTTGGGGCATTCATTTTCTTTCTTTCTAGCGCAATTAATTCCCTTTTGGACATTTTTATCATAGTTTTGTTCCTTCTTCTTTTCCCTTTGATTATGACGGTTAAAACTACCAAGTATCCAAATAAAATCTTCTTGGGCCCAGTTTTGGGAGCAGACACACACATAAATGCATGAGTTTTCAAAGATAAAATGGCTCATGATAACGTTCCTGGTGTCTATAACAGTCCCAAACCAAACGAAGACCACAATGAGACCAAGACTGTCCCAAGACAAAGACCAGTGAGATTTTGGTTTTCTGTTTTGTCACAGTAGTGTTGTGGAAAACTCACATCAATTCTGCTCGATTCCTCGACAAACCACACTGGTCTCGAGTAAAACTGTAATGTGGGTTGTATTCGGTGTTGTGTAATGCATTCCCAGGCCCGTTTTTGGACTTTCCTCGCAGTGGTTTGAGGGGAGCTTCGGGGCTGAGAGCCAGAGAGGAGTGGGACGGAGGTGGAGTGGAGGGCGGTATAAAAACCACAGGCAGGACTAGACTAACAGTGAGTAGGAGGCTGGTGTCGCGGGACGAGGACTGACTGAGACCCAAACATGCTGCGGATCCTGGTGCTGACCTGGGCTTTGTGCATGGGACGACACGGTGCTGCGGGACAGAGAGGTGAGGCCGTCTCATATTTAACAGTATTAATGGGACGTTATACAAAATGTGACCATAGCAAACCATAAAAAACAAATGTATTTCTGTGTAAGAGTGTAAATAGAGAATGTTTAGAGTTATAGTCGAGAATAAACTAACAGAAACCAAGTCCTGATCGAGGCCAAGACCAGACAAAACAAAACAAGATCAACGCTATTAGAGTTAGAGTCAAAACAAAAGGAAGAGCTCAACTCCAAACTCACTAACTCATGGTGAATCTGAGAATGAGCCTGAGTTCTGGCTGGTCTGAATTAAAAACAACACGTGCTTTACGTCCGAGATATTGACGAAACTGAGTAAAAATGCATGTGATTCCTGGATGACACAGAGATCTAGAGCATTATCAACATTTTCTAGAGCTATAGAGCAGTAAGGAGAAAAGGAGAGGTCACAAAGCAGATGAAAAGTTCAAAAGCTATACTCATGGGCGATTTATAAGTTCATTGAGGAGTTAAAACTGATTTAAAAAACGTGGAGCTAAAAGAAATCGCTAAAAGAGTTTTTCCAACCAGTCACACTGATGCTGATTAATAAACAAGCCTTGGTCGGTCTTGATATTAATTTTCTCTAAGATCAAAACAGCTATTTCCAAGGTTGAATAATTGAAAAAGCGAACTCTGGTACAACAACACTATAGCGATGAAGATGTGATTTATTCCTGTATCTTGTGTGCTTTGGAGATCATGCGGTAAACAGACCAGCAGCTAATGGCAGAAACACATTTCCTGTTTTTGCTGCTCAGGAGACCAGCAGGGCTCCTCGGGGGAAAGAGGTGCAGGTTTAGGCAGTGAAACAGGGGCACGGGGCAGTCTTTGATCGGTCTGTCCCACCAGCGTGAGCCTCCACACCTGAACACACCTGGACACACCTGAACGCTCTCATGCCTTAAGCAGATCATAACCAAGTTCATAGTCATTAAAATTCAATAAAAGCATTTAAATCGAAGCATATTTGTCATTAAAATGAGATTGCTTCATTCAGTCTTAAAGTTAAATTGTGGATAAATACTGAGACTGTTTAAATTAACACAAAATAAAGGGTTATATGTTAATCCTAACACGTTAAAATAAAGAATGATGTTACCATGGAAACAACATTTATATGTACTTTTATTGGACTCATCTGAAACATTAACAAAGTGCAGGTTTTATGACATGTCTTTCTTTGTTTTGACACTCAGCAATAGTTGAATTGTGTTACCATGGCAACAAAAGATTTCACGCCAATTAAAAAAAAAAAATAATAATAATAATAATAATTTACTGTAAATGTTCACTTTAATTTGTGTAAGTATTGTGATTGGCCTGTTGACCGTTGTAAATACGGAGTTTGAGGCTTAGATTTTAGCAAAAAATCCAGACAAATGTATGTTTAAGATGCCCTTAAATCCCATCATTTATTAATTTTGCTCTAATTAAATACTATAAGATAATAAAACTACTATAATACAGCATAATAAAGGTTGATACCGTGGCTTTAATCACTACAGCTACAAGACAGACACTAAATATTGTGAAAAGATTTAAGCAAACTCAGGTATTTGGTTCGAAAATCCAAGTAAATGTGTTGCATTCATGTCACTTTGGCAGAATACGGAAAGTGGTTGTTGAAAGCAGCTTTGATACAGTCGTCCAAAAGGTGGTTTCTGCAGCAACTTGTAATATTTACAGTATTTTGTCAAAATGGTGTGAAGCTAACGTGTCGGATTTTCCCCCACACTCACAGTTTAAAATGTGACAGATTATAAAGATAAACTAGTTGGATCATACAAATGCTAAAAAGTGTGAGTGTGATAAATGTAAAGTCTAGAGTAGTGTCACTGTAAAAGAAGATATCCCATGGTTTTGTTTGTATAAAGCGCAAAAGCTAAAAAAAATCCCTCTTACATCACTCTGAATCTGGAAGATCAATTTTGCAGCAGAAATAAAACCACTGCTGTCTCAGATATCTGTCACAGTGAGTGCGTGGGCCGGGGATAAAAAAGGTCTGGTGGTAGCAGAGGCCTGTCAGGAGCCGTGAGTGATCACCTACAGGCCGCAGATCATGTTTAATAAAAGGACTCCCACACTTACAGTATGTGGCCCCTGGAGGACGCGGCCGGAGCCTGGAGGGGCCCGAGTGCAGAGCGATGAGGTGGGAAGAGGCTCCTAGAAACAGCGCCTGGAACAAAATGGATATGAATCTCAGTTTGACTAAAAGTGACTGTCCTCCTTCACAGAGCTCCAGGATATTAACAATGTAAAGTAAATGAACGATTAATGGCACAGACTGAAGCAGAAAAACACAAGCAACAACAAGCAGATCTACTATTTCATCAGAAACACTTTCAACGCTTGAGATTTAAAGAGCAAAAAAAGCAAAAATAGAATTATTGATTAATAAAAGGGTAAAATATTCAATCGTTCGTAAACTTAATTTAAGGTTGAATCTCTGTGTTCTCAAGATTATGAGCATTGCAGGCTGTATGTGGAATAAATCAGATTACTAATCTTACTGCTTTGCCTTTTTCAGATGGAGAGATTATCAATCAGATTAAAATGACTAATTTGGCTCTGGCTGAGATTAAGGAGCTGCTGAAAGAGCAGGTAACACACCAGGAACATGGCTTTATATCTGAAACTCAGGCACTGAAGGTAATCTGTGTTGTTTCTTAATTGCTGCCATTTTTAGATAAAAGAAATTGGTTTCTTGAAGAACACTGTCATGGAGTGTGAAGCCTGTGGTGAGTTACTTTTTTATTACACTTTTTTAATGATAACCTTTACGAGTTTAAGACATTTTACATTAGGGCGAGTGTTAACAGCCGTGATTTGTTTCTGATACTTTAAGATATACAAGACCCATAAAGCGGAAAAATCTCAGACTAATAATAATAATATGAAGAAGCATTGTTGGAGTAAATGTTTGACTTGTGTCTCAGGTATGGGAGGAATCCAGATACGTCCTTCCTGTGACCCTAACCCCTGTCACCCAGGAGTGCCGTGCACAGAGACCGCGGACGGTATTAAGTGTGGGGCATGTCCCGACGGCACAGAGGGCAACGGCACCCACTGCACTGACATCGACGAGGTACTTGGACTGCATTTTACATCTAAACTACGGTTTGGTGGGATTAAAGTGGACTTACCGGGTTTTTACGGCTGCGTCCTCAGTGCACAGTGATGCCGTGTCACATGGGCGTCCGCTGCATCAACACGGCCCCGGGTTTCCGCTGCGGGGCATGTCCGGCGGGATACTCCGGGCCCCAGGTTCAGGGCGTGGGCCTGTCCTACGCACGAGCAAACAAACAGGTCAGCATCGAAATAAAGATTTTAAAGTGGGGGCACAAAACTCCACATTACTTTTAATTAGTTTGGTGTGAACATTTTTCATACTTTCTGTTCCTTTCCTTTAATTAAAGTCAAACTCAAGGTGGGTGTATAGTGTAAAATAAATAGAGTAAGACTGCAACTGGTGTTCAGCTTGATTTTGATTCCTGTGTGTGGCTGTTCCCATCAGAGCAGATATGGCAACTGTTAATATTACAAAAAAAGAAGAAAAGACTTGGTGTGATTGCAGATGAAGCAGGGATAACAACAAAGGCGGTTCCAGAAGGAGCACAATGCTAGGTTTAGAGTTTAATAGAACATAAATGAAAAAGTAAAGCCATTATTTTGTCACAAGCTGTTTATTCTACTTGTGGTATATAATAAATCAGCCAAGTGATCCACCGTAGTCTCCCATATTCCACTTGCAAAGTTACTGATGTGAGATTTTCCTGCGTCTGTACCCTAGGCCAAAGTTCTTCAGTAGCTCTTGACTCCATCTAGTGGTAGAAAATGATATAACAGGCCGACCAAGACAGTGCTTTTCTAAGTCCTCTGTAGATATCACTCCAACACAACACAGTGGCATGCGTTTAACTTGGACCAGGATCAACTTAAACTGTTGAGCTGGTCCAGTCTAAATCCTTCAACAGCACTTTCTCTTTATCCTTTGCACAAACAGAGCGTCATGATCAGACCACAGCTCATTTCGCTCCACTGCACCTAATTTTACATTCCGACAGTGCTCGTGTGAAGTTGTTTTCGTTCTCCTTTCTGCTTCATTTAGGTGTGCACTGACATCAACGAATGCGAGGCCCCCAACAAAGGCGGCTGTGTGGAGAACTCAGTCTGTCTCAACACTCCTGTGAGTTTTGGAGAATCATACACTTTCATATCGTATAATTAGACCGACGTGTGACAGAGCTGATGCTTTATTCTTCGGCAGGGCTCCTACAGGTGCGGCCCTTGCATCACGGGTTACATCGGGGACCAGCGGCGCGGCTGTAAACCCGAGCGAGCCTGTGGGAACGGCCAGCCCAACCCGTGCCACGCCAGCGCCGAGTGCATCGTCCACAGAGAGGGGACCATCGAGTGCCAGGTCAGACACCCTGCCTTTTATATTTGTTCAGTTCAAGCCACAATATCCTGATTTCGGGGGCCACAGCTTCACCATTTTCAGTTACATACTTTCTAAGGCTGCTTTCTAATTATTTTGGAGATGTCTCTGTGAAGCTGTGCATTTTATTTAGCTCCAGCTGACGCATCAAGGCTTGTTAATTAAAGCAGCTTGTCTTAAAATCAAAGTGAACAATAAATATCATATTCTTTGAAGGGGCTGCCCAAACTTTTTCCCTCAGAAGACCAAAACAGAAATGTATTAGTGGTCCACGGTCCAAACGCAGAAATCTTTTGCGTGTAATGAAAATAAATACAATGATAAATGATGATGATGACTCTGATGATTATAGTCTTTTTACTTTTCAATAATGTTTTTACTATTCTTTTTAGTTTTTTCCTTTTTTCTACTGTTACTTCTACAATTTTTTCCTCATTTTATTTATTTATTTTTTCCTATCAGTCTTAATACTGTTGTCATTCTATCATCATTCAGTCATATTGAACTTGAACGTCTCATTTGTCGTTAAAACAAAATAAAATACAGGTTTGTGAACACAAGCTCAAACCTACTTGAACTGTCTGATAGTTACATGTGTTTTCTTTCATAAAACTCTTGAATCTTTAGTTAACGTGAGGGCAGTAGACTGTTTCTGGAGTATATCTACTATTAGCTCCTGGGTCATAATAACAATGACTAAGCTTGACCATCATTGCAGAATAAATCAGAAGTGAGTCTGCAACTTCACACTTAAAGTACCCCTGCTTTAAGGCCTATATATTTCATTTATTGTATAACTGCTGGCAATTTTGTCATTAAAGATGTCTTCTCTGCCAATTAAAGGCACATTAAACGTCTTTGTTGGGTTGAACAAAAGAAGGCGGCAACACTACTTCACTGAGAAACTGATCCTGAAAAGCAGTTTCATTTTGTTTGGAAAAGGCTTTTGATTCAGCAGAATTTCACATCACATTAACTCCTCACTAAGTCACTGGCATAAAGAGGATTTTAATATGTTTTGTGAAACTGGATTGTGTCTCCTGTATGTTACAGGTCCATGGCTTTGGGCTTCTAACCTTTGCAGATCTTTGATACAGTATAAACACCATTAACTAACCACAACTGTTAAAGCAATAATATGGGTTTGCCTTTCTTCCCAACCTATAATTTAAGATATTTCAAACATTAGGGTTTCAATTTTGTTTTATTTTTATCATCAGCAACTTCTTAACTGTCAAGAAGCACTTAACATGTGTAACCAACTCTTTATATATTTATCTTTCTCGGCTTGTGCCAAACACTGTGAACGTCTGTTTTAGCACTTAACCCTGCTCTCTGAGTCTTTACAAAACATGAGAGTTCCTGGAATAAAAGAGTCTGTACAGTCTATAAAACATTTTCCATCTTGGCAGTGTGGAGTTGGCTGGGCTGGTAACGGATACCTCTGTGGCCCTGACATCGACATTGACGGTTTCCCCGACGAGAAACTGGCCTGTCCTGAGAAGAACTGCAACAAGGTGAGTCTTCGGAGGAGTTCAGAGGTTACAAGACACAGGAGATGGACTTGAATCAGATTTATTTCATTTGTTCATGAAATCTTAAGCCAGTTTTTACTACAAAGATATATAAAATCTGTTCAAATCCAAATAAACCCTGTTCAAATCCAACTAAAACCCGTTTCAATCCAACTATAACCTGTTCAAATCCCACTAAAAACAGTTTCCATAAAAGGAAAAAAAACTATGTTAAAGATAACTTTTGTAAAACTCAAATGAGGATAAAACTTTACATTCCAAATTTAATAAAAGAGTTCCAAGTGTCACAATCTTCGGCCCCTGAAAGGATTCTTATTTTCCACTTTGAGTCTGACACCACTGATTTAGACTGATTTAGACCGTAGTAAAAAAGACTGGGGAAACCTGATTGTACCTATGTTTATTTCACTTTGTCCTTGTAGGATAACTGTCTCACTGTACCAAACTCTGGCCAAGAAGATGCAGACAGAGATGGGATTGGAGACGCCTGTGATGAAGACGCAGATGGAGACGGCATCCTCAACACTCAGGTACAACCCAAAAACCTGGACTAAATATACACAAGCCAAAGTTGACTTTCACTGGAGTTGAAGCAAACTAGAAAAAGTAGAGAAGCTCAGGGGCCAAATGCGGCTCTTTGCAGTGTTTTATGTGGCCCTTCAATACATTTGGAAAGTGATATTTTTGGCACTATGTTTTAATGGATTTGATTTTTGCAACAAAGGTAAATAAAAGCTGTTGAAATCCAACTAAAACCTGTTCAATTCTAACTAAAATCTGCTCAAATCTGATTTAAACCTGTTTAAATCTAAGTAAAACCTGTTCAAATATGACTAAAACCTGGTCAAATCCAATTAAAACCAATTCAAATCCATTTAAAACCAGTTCAAATCTGACTTAAACCTGTTCAAATCTGATTTAAACCTGTATAAATCTAAGTAAAACCTGTTCAAATATGACTAAAACCTGGTCAAATCCAATTAAAACCAGTTCAAATCTGACTTAAACCTGTTCAAATCTGATTTAAACCTGTTTAAATCTAAGTAAAACCAGTTCAACTATGACTAAAACCTGGTCAAATCCAATTAAAACCAATTCAAATCCATTTAAAACCAGTTCAAATCTGACTTAAACCTGTTCAAATCTGATTTAAACCTGTATAAATCTAAGTAAAACCTGTTCAAATATGACTAAAACCTGGTCAAATCCAATTAAAACCAGTTCAAATCTGACTTAAACCTGTTCAAATCTGATTTAAACCTGTTTAAATCTAAGTAAAACCTGTTCAAATATGACTAAAACCTGGTCAAATCCAATTAAAACCAGTTCAAATCTGACTTAAACCTGTTCAAATCTGATTTAAACCTGTATAAATCTAAGTAAAACCTGTTCAAATATGACTAAAACCTGGTCAAATCCAATTAAAACCAATTCAAATCCATTTAAAACCAGTTCAAATCTGACTTAAACCTGTTCAAATCTGATTTAAACCTGTATAAATCTAAGTAAAACCTGTTCAAATATGGCTAAAACCTGGTCAAATCCAATTAAAACCAGTTCAAATCTGACTTAAACCTGTTCAAATCTGAAAATGATCTAAGACCTTCAAATATGACCTGTTCAAATCCAATTAAAACCAGTTCAAATCTGACTTAAACCTGTTCAAATCTGATTTAAACCTGTTTAAATCTAAGTAAAACCTGTTCAAATATGACTAAAACCTGGTCAAATCCAATTAAAACCAGTTCAACTCTGACTTAAACCTGTTCAAATCTGATTTAAACCTGTTTAAATCTAAGTAAAACCAGTTCAAATCTGACTTAAACCTGTTCAAATCCAACTACAAACAGTTCCTATTAAAAGAGGAAATGAATGCTAAGATAACTTATGTAAGACTCAAATGAAGATGAAACCTCACGTTCCAAATGTAATAAAAGCTTCTAAATGTCACCATCTTCGGCCCCTGAGAGGATTCTTATTAACGATCGAGGCCCCTCACCATTTTGAATTCGACACCACTGATCTGGAGGATTTCAGAAGCGACGAGTACAAAAGAGCTCGTCAACAAACTGAGGGAACGATGCTGTTCGCAGGATAACTGTGTGCTGGTGCCCAACGTGGACCAGAGAAACATCGACGAGGACGACTTCGGCGATGCCTGCGATAACTGCCGCGCCGTCAAAAACAACGACCAGAAAGACACAGACGTGGACAAATACGGCGACGAATGTGACGAAGACATCGATGGGGATGGTCTGTTATTAAGCAAAGCCCTTTTAAAAGTAAAGTGGTCTGTTTGAATAGAAAACTAATGGCGTTGTAATAAAATAATGAATCTTAGGAATACCCAATCACCTGGACAACTGCAAGAGAGTGCCCAACGTGGACCAGAAAGACAGAGACGGAGACAAAGTGGGAGACGCCTGTGACAGCTGTCCTTATGTCCCCAACCCTGAGCAGGTGGGACGTTTACATCTTGTCTTAGGGTCTGATGACGTCTGATGGATCTGACTTAATTTAATTTGCATTTTTACCTCAGTTACAATCAATGAATAGTTCATCTGTTCCATTGTTTTTTTTAAGATCCTTTTACACTAAAAACTTACTGACTGGGGGAATTACAATTGAAAGACTTAGCTATGTTATGTGAGACCTTATTTTTACAGTCAAAGCATTATAAGCACTAGGCCAGGAGTTAAAGATGGAGTTACATGACAGAACAAAACCATAACGTTATGTACAAAACAGCTAGAAAGTTCATTTTTTTCTTAATCAAACAGAATAAGAACATTTTGGATAATATGCTCTAAAAGGAGGGATTGTTTGACATTTATTATATTTTTTTGCATTTAGCCACCTTTTGGGAATAAATGTGCCAAAAAGTTGATCATATTACTTTGGATATTGATTTGGATTTTCTATAAAAGTGGTACCAAATAACACACAAACTCTTTTTAAATGTCATCTTCGTTAGACGGACGTGGACAATGACTTGATTGGAGACCCATGTGACACGAACAAAGACAGGTAAATCTCATTGTAAATCACTTAAACTTACCTGTGTGTTATTGCACTGATGAAAACCTCCTCTCCTCTCGTCCAGTGACGGAGACGGTCACCAGGACTCTCGGGACAACTGCCCCGCCGTCATCAACAGCTCACAGTTGGACACGGACAAAGACGGCAAAGGGGACGAGTGCGACGATGACGACGACAACGACGGCATCCCAGACCTGCTTCCTCCGGGTCCAGACAACTGCAGACTGATCCCCAACCCGCTGCAGGAGGACTCCGACGGTGGGACACTAAAACACAACACTACATACTTACATGAGTTATCTTTGAACATGAATTTCCTCCTTCTATAGAAACAGTTTGTAGTAGGACAAGGTTTTAGTCGGATTTGAACAGGTTTTAGTCAGATATGAACAGATTTAAGTCAGATTTGAACAGGTTTTAGAGGGATTTGAACAGGTTTTAGTCAGATTTGAACACATTCTGGTCAGATTTGAACAGGTTTTAGAGGGATTTCAACAGGTTTTAGTCAGATTTGAACAGGTTTTAGTCAGATTTGAACAGATTTTAGTCAGATTTGAACAGGTTTTATTCAGATTTGAACAGGTTTTAGAGGGATTTGAATTGGTTTGTATTGGATTTGAACAGGTTTTAGTCAGATTTCAACAGGTTTTAGGTGAATTTGAACAAGTATTAGTCAGATTTGAACAGGTTCTGGTCAGATTTGAACAGGTTTTAGAGGGATTTTAATTGGTTTGTATTGGATTTGAACAGGTTTTAGTCAGATTTGAATAGGTTTTAGTCAGATTTGAACATGTTTTAGTCAGATTTCAACAGGTTTTGGTCAGATTTCTGCAGGATTTAGTTACATTTGAACAGGTTTTAGCTGAATTTAAACAGGTATTAGTCAGATTTCAGCAGGTTTTGGATGGATTTTAACAGGTTTTATTTATCTTTGAAGGAAAAAACCAATCCATTAAAATCTAGTGCCAAATATATCACTTTCCAAATGTATAGAAGGGCCACAGAAAACACTGCAACACTTTGACAAAGGCTGTTAGTAATAATAAATATGATATGCATTGTCTATTTGGTGAAAGACAGAAGCCAACGAGGCATTTTAAGTTAAACAGTATAATATTTAATGTGATAGAAACTAGTGTTCAGGCTTATGGTTTGTAAATTGAAGTTGTCATGTTATGAGTTTTTAAGTTTCCGCCTATGAAGCTAAATTAAAGACAAACAGGAGGCTGCATTTTGACATTTACCTGTTTATGACAAACTCTGGTAAAACTACAAATCTTAGAGTCTACTATTGACTCTAAGATTTGTACACAGAGCCTGTTATACAATAAAAGGAATGAAAAGTCAAATCCAGGTTTCTATAGGTTTTGAATGAGCCTCTTATCAGACAGTTTTGCTTTATGTTCCTTATGTTCATGTGTGATTGAGCGAGAACTAATCAATCAAAAACATCAATCTCACATAAACAAAAGAACAAACTTGTGTGTATTAGCTTAAAGTAAAATGGCGTCTAAAGAGTGTTGTGTATGTTTTTCAGGGGATGGTGTCGGTAACGTGTGTGAGACGGACTTCGACAACGACACTATCATTGACATCATCGACGCTTGTCCCGAAAACGCCGAGGTGACCCTCACTGACTTCAGAGAGTACCAGACCGTGGTCCTGGATCCGGAGGGAGACGCACAGATCGATCCAAACTGGGTCGTCCTCAATCAGGTCCAGTGGTGAAATATTTGCTGTTGTGTTGATTACTTACATTTACAAATAATACAGATACTAAAATGTTTGTGTCTGAAATGAATTCTTGTTTGTTCAGGGGAGAGAGATCGTACAGACTATGAACAGTGATCCTGGTCTGGCTGTTGGTAAGAGTCACTTTACTGTGAACTGAGGCTGTTTATTTAAGCCCAGTCTGCTTTGATTGGTCTGGACTGGTCAAATAACTTTATCTCCTGTTGCAACGGTGTCAAACTCAAAGAGGTGAGGGGCTACAAAAGTTAAGAATCTTCAGGGGCAGAAGATGGAGACATTTGGAAGTGTTTATTAAATTTTTAAAGTGAGATTTTCATGGTCATTTGAGTCTTACAAAAGTTATCTTTAATATTATTTTCCTCTTTTTATGGGAACTGGTTTTAGTTGGATTTGAACAGGTTTTAGGTGAATTTGAACAGGTTTTGGATGGATTTGAACAGGTTTTAGATGGATTTGAACAGGTTTTGGATGGATTTAAACAGGTTTTAGTTGGATCTGAACAGGTTTTAGTTGGATCTGAACAGGTTTTGGATGGATTTGAACAGGTTTTAGATGGATTTGAACAGGTTTTGGATGGATTTGAACAGGTTTTAGTTGGATTTGAACAGGTTTTAGTTGGATTTGAACAGGTTTTAGATGGATTTGAACAGGTTTTAGATGGATTTGAACAGGTTTTGGATGGATTTGAACAGGTTTTAGATGAGTTTGAACAAGTTTTAGTTGGATCTGGACATGTTTTAGATGGATTTGAACAGGTTTTGGATGGATTTGAACAGGTTTTAGATGAGTTTGAACAAGTTTTAGTTGGATCTGAACATGTTTTAGGTGAATTTGAACAGGTTTTGGATGGATTTGAACAGGTTTTGGATGGATTTAAACAGGTTTTAGTTGGAGCTGAACATGTTTTAGGTGAATTTGAACAGGTTTTAGATGGATTTGAACAGGTTTTGGATGTATTTGAACAAGCTTTAGTTGGATCTGAACAGGTTATGGATGGATTTGAACAGGTTTTAGTTGGATCTGAACATGTTTTAGGTAAATTTGAACAGGTTTTAGATGGATTTGAACAGGTGGATTTGAACAAGTTTTAAATGGACCTGAACAGGTTTTAGGTGAATTTGAACAGGTTTTAGTAGGATCTGAACATGTTTTAGGTTCATCTGAACATGTTTTAGATGGATTTGAACAGGTTTTAGTTGGAGCTGAACATGTTTTAGGTGAATCTGAACAGGTTTTAGATGGATTTGAACAGGTTTTGGATGGATTTGAACAGGTTTTAGTTGGATTTTAACATGTTTTGGATGGATTTGAACAAATGCATCTAAAACCTGTTCAAATCCAATTAAAGCCTAGTCCAAAAACGGGCCTAGACTCTGACATGTGTCTCCTAGTGGACACCTGCTGCCATTTTCACTCTGACACACAGTAGATTGTCGTCACTGATGAGACGTTAGGGCCTGGGATCTGCTCTGGTTTATTACATATTGACCTGAAAAACTGAGACTCTCCACAGCTGCTCATATCATTTCACTAGACTTTGACATTTGAAACATCATTTGAGCTGATTTTAACTACTTTTTTGGCAGTATCCTTTCCTTTCAATCCTGTGTCATGGAGGACTGTCACTGTAAAAGTTTTCTTTAGGCCAGAGTTAAAAAACACTGTGAAGAGTGAGCTTTAGGCTAATTTGTAAAACACTCTATAGGAGGTATCCAGATAGTTTTGAGTAGTTATGATTATTAGCTGACAATAGAAATGCAAATATCCTACACATTTCGAGCTGTCGTGACTGAATTAGACACTAACACAGCCATTTTTTTCAGGTTACACTGCGTTCAGCGGAGTGGATTTTGAAGGGACGTTTCATGTAAATACGGTAACGGACGATGACTACGCCGGGTTTATTTTCGGATACCAGGACAGCTCCAGTTTCTACGTGGTCATGTGGAAACAGGTGGAGCAGATCTACTGGCAGGCCAACCCCTTCAGGGCTGTGGCTGAACCGGGCATCCAGCTGAAGGTACAGCAGGGGGCAGAGGGGGGCAATACTCAAATATAACGTAGGGCACTTCATTTAGAGAATACAATAAATGAAAACTATTAGAATGAAATGGTTTTGATTAATTACTAATGTCTTTATCTTTATTTCCCACAATTATTCATTTCTATTATTATATTCATTAAGTAAATAAATGAATTGGCAACTTGTTTGTATTGCCTTAAAGTGCTATAAATGTCAAAACTCATGGATACATTTGTGATCATTGGGATTTAACAAAATAATATAGAAAATTTGTTTAAAAATAGATTTACTAATGTATTATAAATAAAAGAAGATTAAAAGAAGAAAAAGTTGTGAAATAAGGCCCCTACAGAGCTTTACTATGATTTTTTTCCCTCTGAATAGCCCTAAATATTCTTTCATAGTGATTTTTTTCCTGATTTCCTTCGTGGTCTTTTGTCTGTGGTTTTCAAAAGGCAGTGAAGTCCGGGACAGGACCCGGGGAGAACCTGAGGAACGCCCTGTGGCACACGGGCGACACGTCAGACCAGGTCAAACTCTTGTGGAAAGACGCCCGAAACGTGGGCTGGAAGGACAAGACGTCGTACCGCTGGTTCCTGCAGCACAGACCGGCCGACGGATACATCAGGTAAATCAAAATAGATGCTAGTACGTGATATATTTTGTTGATAATAAGAGGGTAAGTCTTCTGATTGTGATTGATTAAGAAATGATTATAAAAGGATGTGTTTTTCTGGTCTGTTTCTGTCTCTAAAGAAAGGTAAGCTTGACTTCTATTCGAATTATAACATATAAGATACTGTATTAAATGTTAAAGCTGAAGTAGAAACCCATTTGAGAGATAAATGAAGCTTATTGTGGTGCATTTGTTTTGGAAGTACTGCAGCTCCATTCTCTTTCATCCTCCGCAGTTGCGTCTAACGGGATGATGTGTTTCAGGGTGCGTTTCTACGAAGGACCGCAGATGGTGGCGGACACAGGAGTCATCATCGACGCCACGATGAGAGGAGGTCGACTGGGAGTTTTCTGCTTCTCACAGGAAAACATCATCTGGGCCAACCTCCGATATCGCTGCAACGGTGGGCACACACTCACACTGACAAATATCAGCCAAACCTTATTACACTTGAACTAAAAGGATGAGTTAAATGGTCAAACATGAACTTCAGTGTGGTTTGACTTGATGTCTTTTCTTTGCAGATACTCTTCCTCATGACTTTGACACTTACAGAGCGCAGCAGGTCCAGCTGGCCGTCTGAGGACAACAGATAAAGGATCTCTTTCTGATGCTTGGCTCTGGAAGGAGAAGGGTCCCTTTTGAACACATTTCACTTTAGACCCAGAGAAATTGGTCACTCAGTTGAGTTCGAGTCAAAAGGAGGCAGGTCAACACTTTTTTAGAGAATGTTATTATAAGTTGTTTTTGAATTCAAACTTAAAATGCTCTGAGAAACTCTGTATTTTCAAGGATTAAGCTGTTACATATTATAATTAAATGTGAATTTTGATAAAATGTGCTGTATATTGATTTATATGTCATGTGATATAAAGCCAAACGTGATTTTTGTTTTAACTCAACAGCTTTTAGTGGAAATCAACATTCTGAACATTTCACAGGCATGCACATATCCAAAATAATCTTTTAAATTTGCATTTGGAAATACAGGTTACAAAATAGAAACGATAGCAAAGACAATATACAACAGGGTTGAAACATCATGCATATCCACAGCAACAAGCTGCGTTTTACGTCGTCAAATGACACCAGACAGTTTTTAATCGCCATATTTCTGAGAGTCAAGACTATGTGCAGAGTAAAATCTGTCTTCCACATTCAATTTAATCGACATTTTTCTTTTAAACGAATGGTCACAGAAGAAGAATCACATGGCAACAAAGAAATACCTACAGATCTTACTACGACTTACAGGACAACAGTGATAATGCTATTCTCACTATAAGCTTCAAGTGGAACTCAAACTGTGTTTTCTCGAGTCGTTGACACGTTTTGATGAGTCTGAAGTTGTTTATAAAACCCTGTTATTAAAGGGACATTATATTCAAACCTAAACACTTGCAAGCTTAAAACAGCTGAGCGTAAACTCTCTGCGAGAACAGTAGACTCAGGGATTCACCTTTAACACAATACAGCTCCTTCTCAAGGTTTGGATAGTATTTGGCTCAAAAGACTTTAACACATCATCAAGGTTGCCCTCAATGGAACAAAATCTTGGCTATTCGAGAAAATGTCTCTTATCAATTGGTGAAAGCAGCGCAGCATATTATTCCCAACACAAATCCCTTCAGGAGACACACTAAGACAACTATAACAGATTTGAAAATGGTAACATCTGTTTTTTACTTTTCCGACATTAATCAATTAATTAGTAGCTGCCGAATATAAACTGCAGTGATGATATTCTAACTCGGACCAGAAAATCCATCTAACATCGTGGCAGTATGTAAAGTCTAAGAACTAAGGCCAATCAAGCTTCACTGATACGCTTTGTCATTTTTACGAAGAGACCAACAACAAAATACATTCCTTTCAAACACTAGAGCAGACGCTGCACTGGAGTAAGCCCTTTCTAGGTTTGCATCCCCTAAAGTATCCACAAAAAATACAAGACAAGCCAAAATATACTTTACAAACAAAAAATAGAGAGTTTATCTTTTAAAATATCTGCAGAGGGTTTATCTGGTGTCAAACAGTCAGCATTCACATCGGGCAGAGCGGTCCCTGTTCAAAAGCCAGGACAAATAAAGTGCAGAGCAACTATTGGACTGAACCACGCAGCACAGGAAAACAAAAATCAAATGAAGCGAATAAAATCACACTTTACGGAGGCTAAACGTGAGAGGCAACAACAAAAAACAATCGTAGGTTGTTTTAAAGTCAGGTCAAAGTCCATTATGTATGAAGTTGTCATGTCATGCAGTTGGATTCCTGCAATGCACAACCAAATTATGTTTTAAGTTAAAAGCTTGTGCTGACAAAAAGAGAAGGGGACGTGCTGAGATGCTACAGTCGGCAGCAAAAAGTGGGACAAGCAACAGTCTGGTTTTGTCAGAGCAAAAGCACAAACGGGGCAAAGATTCTGGCCTGAATAACATGACATTTTGCTAAAACTAGGACAGCGCCACAGAAAAATACATTCGTTTATCATTCGTGAAGTATACTGAGATGGAGGTAAACCCACACGTGCATCCTGTCGTAGCGTTATGTTACACAAATCAAACCGCGCAGCGATAGAAGGCCTTTCGTTTAGAGGTTTTGACTGTCAGTAAGAGTCATGCATTTGTTTCAGCTATAGCTTATGTACAAGGTGAATACATAGTAGTATTTATCGAGATAAAACCAAAGACATGACGGGGAAAAGCTGGTCACTATTAGCGGCAACGTAACAGTGGTGTTTGGCTTAAACACAATGGGTTTTTTGGGAAATGAAAACCTTTGGAAACACAATATTTGTACACAATGTTTTCCATTGACTTAAAGGAAAAATTCACCGTTAGCTCTAAATCGTACCTGCTGTGTCCAATTGAGCAAAACATGAATTACAATTGACCATTGTAATGGCATTAAAGGGATAGTTCAGTATTTTGTGAATAGGCTTGAGTTAATGTGACATAAAGGATATTTCCACCACAGTTTAAGGTGATTAAAGCTCTGTGTTGGTACAAAAGGCCACACAGAAGGAACTGTATACACTTAATACTGAGATAAGTAGTGTTTAACCAGAGGAACCTTTTTTACTGTTATGATAGTGTCTTTTTATGTGTGACATTGGGCCACATTCACAAACACTTTCCCACAAAGCTTCCTAAATGTTTCTCCTGAGTTAAGGTCTGAAAACAGTTCAGTTCACTGCGAGAAATAACCAGCATCCCTCACTTCTGTAGTGCTTTTCTAAACTGGGAGTGAGCTGACAACTTTTGACTGTAACTACCCGTCTACCCCTTTAATAAATACTGAACCCTCCCTTTAATTTAAGACTGGAAGGTAGATAAAGGTTAGAGGTAGAAAATGAGAACAAATAAACATGTTTTCAAAGTAAAGCTGGATTTATGCTCCGTAATGATTTGTTAGTTTACCGTATGTTTCTCCTGATGATTGTCAAAGCACCACTGCAGCAGAATAGTCTGAAGCCCTGCCTGTTTCATACAATAATGACGTTTCAACTCATCTTATCTGGATCCCTGCAACAAAGATCATAAATAAACATAGTTAAACATGCATTTTTAACTCTTTCTTTTTGTGGCAAGACCTTATACATTGATTTGTGTTGCCTAATTGTCTTGTTAGTACAACATTAAAGACATCATAACATATGTAAAGGCATTTCACGCTGCATTTCAGAACAATAGTGACTCACAGAAAATGGCTGTGGATTTTGCCAGTGTGTATTAATAAAGTCTAAATGTTAAAAAAAAAGAAAAAAAAAAAAAAAAGAAAAAAGATTCCAGCATCATTCTTGACTTAAAAGGTAGCACTCTGGGTCTGATTATTTTGTATAAATCCAGCTTAACTTTAGAAATCTAACATTCGAGGGAGCCTCAGGTGAATTTTTCCTTTAAGGGCTGTTTTTGTCTCGTTTGCATAGGAATCACAGATCTGTTGAAGGCAAAGAAAACTTATGTTGGTGTTGTACAATACACAACAAACACTGAAACGCTTCTTACGACGATAAAAGCTGTGCAGCAAAGCAAAGGTGATTCCTTTTGGGCTCCCAACAGGGACTTAAGTGGATAAATAGTCACTTTTATACACAGACATTAGAAAATACCACATCAACATGATCCACAGACCATCACGTAATTCTCAGGGAAACTCTGACAAAAGGCCAAAGCTGATCGATTTGCACCAGTTTTGACATAATTGTACGAGTCAAAAGTGTGACACGGATTCAGTATGTGTCTTAAACTCCTCCATATAAGACTTTATAATATATATATATTTATATGCATCTTTTATTTGAATACATCAGACAGCTTATGGTTTCATCCCAAGTCTAGCTTCAATACTTGTATATTAAATACTATTTTATACTAAAATAGGGTTGAATAATCTTTCTCTCACTGAGAATGTGCAGGTCTGTCTCTTCTGAAATCTCGAGGAGCTGCTAATGCTGCTCAACATTAAACAAACATTGAATAAGTCTGTGGTAGTGTTACTATCGGAGTCTCCTGGAGCAAAGTTCGGCTGCAATTTTGTGAGAGTTTCTCTGCAAAGGAGCTAAAAGCATCCCCATAATTGCACCTTACTTTCTCAAACACATAAAACCTCATCATTTTTTAGTTTTTGTCCCACTTTAGAAAAAGCAAAAAAAACAAAAACAAAACAAAAAAACAACAATTTGGCTATAAACCGTACCGCTACAAAATACAGTACATTGATTTGTCAAAATTTTCACAACAAAACAACAACTCACCGACCAAAAGTTTTTTTCAAGATACAAGAAAATGTTACAATAAGTTACGAAAATACGTTGTCACATTAAGAACAGTAGAATACTCATGTAAGGCAAAATCAGGTGATTTCACAGTGACGACTTAAAAAGACCGAAGATTTTAGCGTTCTCTGTTTAAAAAGATCAGCCCGGACATATTGGCTTTTACCGACAGGAAATGGATTTGGACATGATTTTCTATCTTTCTAATGTAATAGAAATACCTGATATTTTCTCAGAAAAAGTTAAGTCAAGTGGCGTAAACCAACCCCATCACGGAGCACGCAGCATTTCTTGGAGCGGTGCTAAAAACGCTGTCCTGACCGTTTAACACATTACTGCACTGGGACGCAAAATGGCAACATCTACGACATCCTGCCTCAGAGAATGGCACATTAAACACCAAAGAGCAACTATGGGGAAGTTTTACACTCCTTTTAAACCAAGTAGCTTAACAAACACATATAAATATGTAATTCATAAATAGACACAAAGTACATCAGTGCAATTTTACACAATGCCTACACAAAGCATTTGGCATTTAAATTATGAAATGGAAAATAAAATATTTAACCAAATAAATAAACGTATAAATACATTAATCATCAAAACATACAGTACATGATGAAAATAACATTTGGTTGTAAAAAATAAAGCTTTGAGTGTAAACGCCATGACGGCTAGATGGGAAATCGATCGTTTGATGCAGGTTTCTCAATCTCAATCCAGCTGTGTGTCTTCTGTTTTAGACACAGCTGTTTCAACTGGGTTTAGCCCAATGTCCATGAAGCTTCCTGCTACGAGCAAATAACCAAAACTTATTTTAAGTGGATATGAGACACAAAGTCAAAGGTACGCCTGGAGTATATGTGGCATGTATAATGGTACACTGTAAACACAGCAGGCTAGCAAAAGCGCTGAGGGACCAATCTCATTCAACGACAGCGAGGCCATTCCCTGGCAAGCCACTGGATGTCTTTTTCCCTGTTGTCTTTTGGTGGAGCATCGTTTCAAAGGGCTTCACAGAGTCGAGGGCGAGGTCGGACAGCCGGACAGCCATGCAACGAGGGAGAGGGTTCATCCTGCCCTTTGTTTCTCTCCATTCGCAAGTTCGTCTGGTTTCGGTCTTTGTTTCTGGACGTCCCATGTTACAGCCTGTCCATCCTGAACGTGTCCTCTGTGGCCGGGTCGGCCAACACCATGTCAGGGTCGTTGAGCATGTGTAGTCCGTCCAAAGTGAGAGGGTCGATCTTGAGCTCATCGAGCGGAAACTGAGAGTCAGCGTCAAAGCTGACGTCACCGACACCGGCGAGAGAGTTGGTCAGCTCCTTGGACAGGCTCGGAGGAGACTCCCCTGTGACTAAAACAAGGCACAGGGGGGACAACAACAGGAGAGGGTTGGTAGATCATATTTTAAATCACATTTTTTGAGATTGGTAAGGGCTGGGAAAGAAGGCTGGTTTACATTGAAATGGTGGCACTTGAAGACATTGCAAATAGCACTGATAAAAAATAAGCTGCACTAAAACACTTTGTTGGGAATAGGTTAATTTTGGACAGATTCTGTTAAAAGTGATAACGCTAAAAATGCATAAATAGTGTCTTCAGTATAGGCCAGTATTGAATATATTCAAACATTGATCCATGTAAACCTGCACATAAAACCTGCTTGTATTTTTAGAAATTTACTTTAATGTTGCACAATTATTATAATAATAATTGACACATAAAGCGCTCAGTGTTCGGGATAAATGTGAAAATGTTACCATACGTCCAGCCGTCTGAACACAATCTAATTTCACTTTAAGAGCCTCAGGTGCCTACCTGTTAAGATGATGTTGGGGATGTTGCCATGGCTACTGTAGCCGAGCTGCTGTGAGTCCTGTAGGCTGCCCCCGGTGAGGCCCATCATGGCTGCCTGTGTGTAGTTCAGGGTGGAGCACTGGCTGTAAAGGCTGTTGGAGCTGATGGGGTTCTCGATCATGTTGAACTGCTCCAGCTGCAAAAAGGCCATTGTTTAAGAAATGATCATACTTTTCTCAGATGTGTATTTAGCCGGTTTAGTTACAAAACCTCATGTTCTTGTTCTTATTCTTGCAGCTGCCCAACAACCTGGGCACTGCTGGAAAAATACATTCAAAAGTTTGTAATACAGCTGGAAAATATAGATGGATAATGTGTGTGTCACCTGGTGAGAAAGAGCGTTGGTCTGCCTCGATGCCAGCTGCTGATCATAGAAAGAGTCGCCAAATATGCTGCCCACCACAGGGATGTGCTGAAGGGACAAATGAACCAGCTGTTAATGAAACTGCGGCAACCGCAGAAGCTACTGAGAAACACAAGCAGACATTTCAGCGAGAAAAACATGAGCAAAACACAAAATAACTGTCAGGAAGCAGTGACTTAAGCAAATGGTTTGTGAACGGGGCTGCCACGGGTTAGAAAACAATAAAGGGAAATAAAAAAGTGAAAGGACTGTAGTATTTGAGTGTTATAGTGTTGGTTATGTCTCCGTCTCTAACATGAAGGGATTTTAAATGAAGCGCCACAAAGACCATATAATGAAACGCAACATGGCTCTTTTTTTTTTTAATTTTCATGAATCACTTGCACCTTGGTGTTTTAGCTTCTTTTTTTGAGTGTAATACAACATTAAATAAAGTATATTACATAAAGTCATTTATTCTAGTTGGCCATGGCAGCCCTGCGCACCACACTTGAGCTCGACAAAGGGCTTTTGCATTCACCAACCTGGGTGTTCTCAAACTTCTGTTCATTTGACATGATCATAGTAACAATGTACTCACCATCAGTGATTTAACAATACAGCAGTAACATTTGACCAAAGGTGGTGCATACAATGTTACCATGTCTGCGTATGTGTGATGACGTAACAGTAAACGGCAGTAACACCTGGGCTGACAACAGAAAAATCCCTTAAACAATATAATATAGATTTGCAATGAAAAGCACCACTGGACACAGAGTGAACACTGTGTGATTGGCTGTGTTTTAGTGTTGGAGTCCTGATAAACCTCACAAAACTGTAAACAGAGAGAATAAGATCATTTATTCTGATATTTCTAAATAGATTAAACGTGCCTCCAACATTTTATGCACAAACAAAATATAGCATTGGCAAATTAGTGAACAGCAGAAGGACTGTCTTGTTTGAGAGGCATTCAAAGATCTAAATGTAAGTGATTTTGGGGTCTCCATCATAAAAACAAAGCCATTTTTCATGCACACAGTGAACAGAGACAGCGGTGATGAAGGAGAAATGAGTTACGCCGCAGCTGAGACCATGAAGGGTTACTATTGATACAAAGAATGAGAAGCAGCCTAACTCGTCTACGATTAGCTTTTCCCCAAAGCCCTTCCCCAAAAGCAGCGAGCTCGGAGGATGGGCCCTTACTTGAGGCGAGCCGCTGGGGGAGAAGCCTTGATTGGAGACGGGGGAGGTTGGAGACTGAGTGGCTGGGGAGCCAGTCTGATTGCGGTACTGTTGGAGGGAAGAGGATTAGCTAGCACTACGCTTCAGGCCTGACACACAGAAACCTTTAGGAATGAGATCTGAGATGGTTTTAACAACTAGCACCTCATATCTCCTAATATCTCCATCTATATATCGATATATTTGAATGACGTTGAACTAAAATCAAGTAAATACATCAACATACAAACCTTAAAGCAAATACTAAAGGCCGCTTTATGATAATATCTAATCATTCCATAACATTAGGATAAAATTCAGTTTAAACCAAGCATCAGAAAGGTTATTTAAGTTTTGAAAGTGACAGAAATGACTGATCTAAAGGGATTATGCGTCAGAGCTTACAGCAGATGGGCAAAAGACAACAACAAGGTTTTCTCTATTCACTACAAAAGGGGATCTGAGACTATCATTTAAACAGGACGACGGTGTGGTAACCATTAGCTGGACAGTGAGTCACTATTTTTGATATATTTAGAGACTGTAGGGTTGTAGTTTTTGTGTAAATCCCAGATCAAGTCCATCTCAAACCAAGCACTATGCCACATTCAGTGTTACTTTATAACCTTTGTGATGCTCACTTTGAAGGTAAACGTGCCACGAGGCCTAAATGCAAGAGCCGCTGCCATTCAAACAATTAATATCAACAAGTAATAAAGTAACTACAAGCCTGGCTCACAAATAGGTTTATTTTTAAATGTTGGTACTTGCCAATAATCATTAGCAATCATAATCATCCTATTGACCACTCCACAATGGCTAAAAAATAATATTAAAATAGTCTTAATAAGGTCAGCAGCAGATCAATATATTTGTGGGAGCTTCTTACAGTCAGTATCTCTTTCTTCAAATTAGCTGAGTCGTACAAAAATGACAAAACATTAAGAAAATCCAGCAGCCTACAACAATCTAACTGTCAGTGCTTTTAGGTGGAATATGAATAAGCAAAATGGTCCCAAGTGCTTCATCAAACAGCCATTTTTGCATTCTCTTTGGCTTGGGACCGGAGTTGTTGGGGTCTTACCGAGCTGATGCTGATGCTGGCTGTGGTCTGGCTTTGGCTGTCGGGAGAGGGGCTGCTGGCAGTGACTGAACCGGTGGAGGCTGGGGCAGGTAAGGTGATGAGCTGGATGCCCTGGGGCAAGCTCTGTTGCTGCTTTTGGAGGTCGCTGATCAGCTGGGCCTGGGCCTGAGGGGTCAGCTGGCTGAACAGAGGGTACTGGGAAAGCTGCTGCTCCAGGGTCAGTGAGTCTGTGGGCACGGCCTGAAGAAACACACCAAAAACTACAATATGTAAGTTAATGGCGTCATTTGGTTGCTTAAATGTAATTCAATAATGTAATTCATTCATGCAAGACTGCGACAGAGTGGAATAAAAAAACGTCTTTACTTTTGTTTAATTGGAAAGAGACAAACTATTTTATATTTATGGGTGAATTGTGATTGGTTTTATAAATAATAGTAGCATTAACATTAGTGACTGAGATAGCCTAAACTTTACCTGTGTGATGTTGACAGGTGAAGTAAGGGTAGGAGAGAGCTGCTGTGCAGACTGTTGGAGATGGAGGTCAGAGGTCAGGGTGAGGGGCACCACAGGCGGCTGTCGGCGGTGAGACGTTGCAGTCATGTTGGGCTGAGAGGTGGGGATCCCTGGAAAAAACATAACAGTTAACAAATAATAATTTAAAAAATACAAGTAATAAAAAGAATAATCATTTTTAAGCAAATTGATTTTGGACTAAGGCTGGGCAATATGGCAAAAAAATTAAATCTTGACATTTTCCCTTTTTGCTCCTGACCTAAAAAGGTTATTCAAATGTGTTGTTTTTAATTATAATATTCAATGTCTTTTTCTGCTCAGCACTCACCCAAAAAAACAGTGCAAACAGCAGCAGACTGCATTACCCTCACGGTGAAAATGAAGCCTTTTAGTTTGAGCCCTCTCTGTTTCCATAGACCAGATCTAGTATAACTTACAGGCCACGTTAAGTCTTGTTGAAAATAAAGTAAAAAGGGCTCCACACAGTGTTCACTGCTCACAGAGGTCACATGACTCCTTTCTCTGATGATTATTAGTGTCTTTAGTGTCTGCAGAGTCATTGTGGCCATTATTTAAGCTGTCATGAGGCTGCAGCTGCATTAGCCACGACACAGGGCAGGGTTGGGCTTTTTTAATTTGAATTTGTGATGCGGCTAGTTTTGGCATCATTTTAAATTTTTTTTTAAAAGTCAAATTAATTAATTGATTAATGTAATTGGTTGCCCTGCCTCATCTCAAACAATTAAAGGCAACAAAACAGTAGTTGGAACAATAAATACTAAATTATCTTTTTGTTTTACAGCAGTGGTTTATCTGTTTTTAAAGGCTGCAGATACAAAACAGAGTCCAACCAAAAGCCTGGTTCTGAAAACTATTTTAAAGCGTGTTTCTACATTTAATAGTTTAGTGTGATGTACAACAGAACAGTGACACTCGTGCCCTGGTAGTGCTTCTTCTTGTCTTTCCATAACAAAAAAAACCATCTCTTAGTGAGTTACCGTGGCTGGCGGCGCTGATGCCCAGGTGGGTGAGGTTGGTGGTGAGGCTGCCTGTGCTGTTGGAGGAGCTGAGGGACGGGAAGGCCATGTCCTCTGGGTCCAGTGGAGTGGACAGCGGTGGAGGGAACTGGATGTTGGTTAGATCAGGTAGAGAGCCTCCGGTGTTATGTGCTGCTGGGAGCACGGATGGGTTTAACTCCTGGTCCGGTGATGGGAATATGCTAAAAGACAGACAGCCACATTAAATAATCACGTTTTTTTAAAGGACAACAAACAATCCTAATTACTCACTTGATTCCCGGGACATCACACGTGTTTTGCTTTGAGGACTCATCCTGAAGACAAAACAAAATGAACAACTAATACTTACCAATACATAAAGTTTATTATGTGTTTATTTGTAATACCTTCTTGTCATCCCACAGCTGTTTTTGTACATCCTTGTCTGTGTTGGACTCTGAGTTTTCTGTCCCGGGCACTGTTAGCAGCAGTACTAATTAATAAAACAGCAAGAAACAGATTTTGACATAAAAAGCATGACTATTTTAAATCGACACAAAAAATGAGTCATCGATAAACAAGAACATACGCAGAAGAGACAGGCGCTAGTTTACTGGGCCTAAAAATAGCAAGTTGACCACCAGACAGACTGAGTGGATCCCAGACAATCTTTAAATCAATGCCTCACACATAATCCTTGAAAAATCACTGAATTATTGATCCGTGCTTTCAATCAGCCTCATTCAAAAGCATTACTCTTCTGTGTACAAGTTCTGTAGACCAGTATCCATGTCTTTATAAATATTTTAATAACTGTAGATCTACTATTTCAAACCAAGAGTTGAGTAACATCAAACCTTTCAGACGCTTTAAGGTCTGCCTCTTGCATTAGTGCATTAATAAATAAAAGCATCTCTGTGTCTCTGTAACAGGATCGGCCATTACCCCGTTTAGGCTGCAGCTCCTGTGATCCTCCTGCAAACACCTCCTGGGGCTTAGGATTCATGGCGCTCTGGTGTAAAGCAGAGTCTGAATTTGTCCTGTGCGTGTGAGAAAGATGAGAAGTCAGCAAAAACGGTGCCAAATCGCCAGTGCAACCTTGATTCTCTCCTTTTGAGAGAAACCTACAGAAAATTATACCTAAAAACTTATTTATCATAAACCATTCACTCCACATAAAGCCCAGAATGATTCAGCAGAAGGTGTATATAGCAAAATAACAATGAAGCTCTTAAAACCTGAATATCAAACCACTTAAGAGGGCATTGTGTATTGTATTGTATTTTGTCGTATGTACATTTGAAGCTACGATTCATGACTTTAATATTGCCTCAAAATAACACTGTAGGATCCAGTGATAGGACTTCTTCTTCTTCCTACAGATGCCACACACAATTGTACATCTACACTTATGGCATCTAATGTTTGGAAGTGTCATAAATAAACGCTTTTGTTCGAAATTTGTTCAAGTGAACTCATAATCGGACCCACTTTCCCTGGGTTTGTTCATAGGCAATAACAGGTCCCTGCGTGGCTGCCGTAGATGCTCACAGGCTTTAGAAAGGAGGAGTGTGAGGTCTACCCCCAGATGCCACCAAAAGCTTAAAAACTGCACTTGTAAAAGTACCTGTCTCCAATGTCCCCTAAAACAATTTGCCAAAAAACAAGTGTAACCTTTTGTTTTTCCTTGGTTATTCCTATTGTTTCATATAGGCCAAAAAAAGGACCAGATGAACCCTAAATGATTATTTTTTTTACTTTAGCTTGACTCGTCTGCCATGAGAGAAAACGAAAGCACTACACTACTACTACACAGCGTGAGGTGGGAGGTGGCTTACCTTCTCCAGCTTGTGTCTGGCGGCGGAGAGAGGTAAACCGAGCTGTAGGGACAGCTGTCGATGTGAATTCAGTTAAGGGCAATAAAGAAGAGATGATGAAAAATTGATCTGAGCTAATCTATATTTTCACGCCTCTTTACGCAGATTTAGATGGTTAACTCTGATACGTAACAGATAACCACAGACAAGTGTTGCAAGGATCCAATTACTCAAGAAAAGGCTTCAGACAGTGCCTTGTTTTCCTCACTGTGAAATAGATTTTTTGTAGGAATAAATCTGTCAGCGGGAGAGTAACAATACACCATCACGTTCAACAACAGCCTCTCATTTCATGCGGTGAAGAAAACAATTTATCAGACTCTTTCAAAATCTGTTGAAAAGAGAGACAACTGGTTTGTTCAGCGCTGGATATAAGCACTGAGCCTTGTGCTGCACTTAAGGAGCTCCAGTTGAAATCAATTCTATATTTATGTAGAGACAAAATGAGCTTCTCTTTCTTCTCTGACAACAAGAAAGCCACTAAAACCAAAATCAGCTAAAGCGTCCTTAATTCCTCTTGGTTAAAGGATATCTGGCGTCCATGTTTGTCGACGGACAGGGGTCTTCGGTGAGGGGACGTGATGCGGTTTCGCTCGCGGTAAACGCGCTCCACCAGCCCGTGGTGCCTGGTGGTCCGACTGGTGTCCAGCACAGAGTTCTGAGGTAAACACACTAAAATCAATCACGCTTCAGAGCAAAAACAACAACATCATTACTATGGAATAATGCTTTTTAGGTTTAATGGTGCAAATGTGTTTCTTTCATCATGAGTCAAGCCATGGGCCCCTCATACTGATGCTTGAGTTGGCAAATGTATTCAAAGATGGAAAGCCATGACAAGCAATGATACACTTTAAATTTAGAAACCAAATTGCAGGTGAAAATGGTATCCTTGTAGTTAACTTGTGGCTTCCTTTCTCTCCTGAACCATGTTGGGACATCACTAACAGGGTATTTCTGAATATTGTGCCATCTTAGGCCAAAATAAGACTTCTCATTTCAGGCCAATCTTCAGTACAAGAGAATAAACTGTTCATTTACCATTTGACAGACGCTAAGGGCTCACCTGAAAAGGCAGGTCAATGTTGCCATTTCCAATCTGATTGACATTGGGCAGTGAGCCTCCATAGTACTGTCCACGATTCTGCCCTAGTTGCAAATACTGGGTCTTCTGCAACTGCAACTGTGCAAAGTAAAATTGCATGAAAGCATGTGTGAATGATTTGATCTGACACACAAATGCAAAAGAATGAGTGAAGCCTTCCACTATACGTACAAGTTAAACAAATAAATCAACGGATAAAACATGAGGCGCTGTGAGAAGGAAGGTGGATTTTTTTTTTTTTTTGGTACAATCCATGAGCAGATGACATTTTTCATGGCAGAAAAACAGCTGATGTAAATGGATCTACTGGAATGGGAACAGGGTAGACTTTCCACAAAGCACATCAAACAATTACCCTTAACTATTTTAAATACTGCTGTCAAAGTCAGACTTTTTGCTGTGGTGAAAGCCTCCAGGGAAGCGTCGTGCACTAATGTAACATGAATGGTCTAAACAATTGCAATTACACTGATGTTTTGATGGCAAGACGACAAATTTTGACAAAGACCACAAGACCGACTAATAATCACATTAGCCCTTTTCCTGCAACTCAGTTTAACACTGATGCAGCCTGTGGTAAAATGGGCATAATTTCATTCATTTCCAGCAAAATACTGAAACCACAAGACTGACAAATGTTTTCCTGGCAACACAGTGTCCTACTTGTACTTTTCTGGTTAATTAATGAATAATAAATTAGTCAATGCACAGTTATTGGCAGTAAATTAAAACTATTTTGTATCTAAAATTGGTAGGCCGTCATTCTACATCAATTACTGCTCGAATCTGTCCATTTTTAGGGATGAATAGCAGAAGTATGATACGTGGTATGGGTTCATTCAAAAGCCAGAATCATCATGATTTGACTTTTACTCAGTGATGACCACTTAAAGAGAAGATGGTAGATGGGATCAGGTTTCTTTACAAACATTTGACCAGAATATTAGAAAATGACGCCTTTAAATAAGCCTGGGGTGGGTACATTTGAATAGTATTTGTAAATAAATATTGGGAAAAGTATTGTTTAGTAAGATTTTTTATTTAATTGTAGAATAAAGATGTTGATCAAAGTTGCTTAAGTCTTCGTGTTAATTAAATAAAACAATAATTACAATTTGAAGATGCAATTACATTTATAAAAAAGATTTAGCGCAGATTTTATGTTAGATATGTCAGATAATTATAGGATTATAGTAAAAACACTTGGCCATGGCTGCACGGATGTTACTGACAGTAATAAAACATAACAGGAGCCTTTGGTAACATTTCACTGTAACAGTTAAGCTTTAAAATCATCAAAAATAAGACGATGTTAATGTGGTTTAAAGTGGACAAAGTGCCGTGAAGCAACACATCATTACGCAGTGATTAAGCCATTTGTTCGCTGTAAAAATGTCAGCAGTGTCTGAAAGCAGCTCAGACGGAGCACAGGTGCACACAGTCTCCACAAACAAACCCAGAGCTAACTGAGCTAACGCTGGTTAACGCCTCACCACAAACATTACTGCCGCAGCAACTGTTTTTAAAGGAAGAGTGCACACATATTGCATTAGTGTTGCATCGATCCAGCTTAAGACCTTAGTAACTTTAGCTACGTAGCATCCCTGTCTTTCTGATTTATCTCCGCAGCGTTTGTTGGAGCCAAACAGCGATGCAACAAAAGGTAAACAGCTGTGGCACAGACGTCTCACCCGCGCAGCTCTGGTGATGTTCAAGTCCTTCATCACTTCTTCAAACGCAGCAGTCTCCTCCGCCTGCTTCTGATTATGCAAAGCGATTTTTTCGCTAAATTTGCGAGGATTGTTAGAGGACGCCATCTTTCCCTCTTCTTCTCAATGGAATGTCACGTTACGCACCGTGACAGGCCTCTGTGTCGTCAACACGCACGACCCCCGCGCTGTGTGCGCTCCTCGGCACATGGGAGTATTATTAGGATCTCTATATCTGCGCCCTTGAAGAGGTGTGTATCTTATTCCAAACTGTAAGCCGATAAAATACTGGCCTTTTATAGAAGCTGAAATTAATCCTCGCACAAGGGAAACCCCCCATGACCCACCGAGCAATGTGGAACAACGTGTGTGTGTGTATTTGACAGTTTTCCTCCTTTGTTTACATGACGTTTGAGTGTGTAGCTGTCAGACAATAACAGTCACAGACACTAGACACTTACTGATGAGGACTTTCACCATGAACTCTTGCATATTTTACCTTTAACAGTCAATATAGATTAAAAAATGGTATCTTATGCTTTTCGTTAAGGTATGGCAATAAACCAGGTTGTGTTGGTTTCAAGCTCAATTTCACTGTAGACCACACTACAACTGTAAATAAAATCCTTAGCGAGGGCCAATGTTAGCAGGTCAACTAACGAATGACTGCCCGAGGGGTTGGTGGTTTGGTTCCCACTCCCCCCAGGTCAGTTGTGGTTACCTCTTCCTTTATTTATTACAAATAGCTGGGCTCATATCAAAGTGACCAGAGCATAACCTACTAAAGGAAAAGAAAGAACTTGAAGCAAAGACAAACTATGGAGAAAGATTTGAATGCAAACTTTGCCCTAGAAATCCATCATAATAAACCTTAAACTTGGATATACTAGCAAAATGCATTTGTTGGACAGACACATATGGGCTTTTGTTGATTTTAATACCTGCACATTATCCCTACAACCCTTACTATGATGGCAAAAGGCAAGTGTGAAATGTTACTGACAAGAACTCAGCAACACAAACTTAATTTAAAACACATCTTTAATAAAGGATGCACATAAAGCTACACAGATGTCTACATTCCTCTTTGACTAGAGCAGTTTAGTAAATATTGCACTTCAATCTTAATGTGCTTTTCTGGTACAAGACAGTATAGACACTAAGGCAAACAAGATTTTAAACAGAGCCGTCCACCACTGAGATGGTCACATTTAAATTGAAACAACAAGAACGATCATATTGGATCTTCCTTCCACACACAGACTACATTAACAAGAGCAACAGAAGCAGATCCACACTTCTCTGAAAAGAGCAACAATACAGTCATAAAAGCACACAGCAGCCTGACAATGAACAGAAAGGAAAATCAACTTTCCTGTTAAACAACTCCAAACCATCAACAAGACATAGCACTTGTTTAACGTCAAGAGCAGCACACTGACATTTTAAGAGACACACAAAAAAGTCCAACGCAGCTGCCGTAAGAGATCCACAGGAAACGGTTAGTGTCCATTTTAGCTTAAACCACAATGGCAGTGGGTTTAAAATTTGTGCAATTATTACAGTGCACTTATATGTAGCTTGTGGTAATAAGACTTGTGATGCCTTATAGACATATAAAATACTATTGAGTTTGTGTTGTGTAATAGTGGTACAAATAAAAATAACACTAAAATCCAGTACAATCAAAATGTCTAACATTTAAAAGGTTAACACAACTTCACAGCAAAATCAACTTAAGATTAAAGCTTGTTGTGATCCCTGCGATGATTGCATAAAATAAAACAACGTATCTTCTGCAATTATTCCATAATGGTCAACTGAAGGTAGATGCATGGAATGAAATATAAATATAACATTAAAATATTGTAATAAATAATAATAATACAACAATAAATAATGAGTAGAATCAATAAAGTCATATTAAACATTTAGTTGTGAGACTTAGTGATTAGTTAACTAAAATAAACAATGATACATCAGGAAGGTGCAGGACCTTTAGTTATTATGAGAAAACAAATGGAAAAACAGTTTTCAGTGGTATTAGTGGTGTTACTGTAATAAAGCGCTATGATATTAACCAAAAAAATAAATACAGCAACACACCACAGCAGTATGTTCAGGTCTCAAATGAAACCCACTGGAAGCCACAGCAGTGGTGTGGACAGTCAGCAGAAAGAGCACAATCTAATTTTCACAGTCGACTGGTCGGACAGCTAGCGCTGCGTGGTGTTTTGTGGAAGTATAATTGGTGTGCAAGCGATGCCTGCAAAGGACTCGGGGAAATGCAGGTCCCGTTCCCACTCCTCTGTCTCTGTGTTGTAAACCTGCACGATGCTTGTGACATTATTCAGGTGCCAGTTGTAGCCTCCTATAATGTAAATCTTCTGGTCAAGTAAACAACAGCCGGCCTCCGACTGCCCGACTCTCATGGGATTCACAGTGGTCCATTGATCGTTCTCAGGAATGTAATACTCCACTGCCAGCACATCAAAACAGCGGTCCACGTGGTCCATACGGCCTCCCAGAGCGTACACTCGCTCCCGGGAGCTGATCATGGTGTGCAACACTCGCGGTTCATTC
This sequence comes from Rhyacichthys aspro, assembly GCA_036850595.1. Classification (NCBI taxonomy): domain Eukaryota; kingdom Metazoa; phylum Chordata; class Actinopteri; order Gobiiformes; family Rhyacichthyidae; genus Rhyacichthys; species Rhyacichthys aspro. The sequence continues at coordinate 6,071,689 of CM072151.1, forward strand.
ATGGGAGCTTTGAAGTCCCACTGGTCGGATCCTGGGTCATAGCAGTGAAGAGTTTTCTTGTCTTCAAGGGAGACACCATAACCACCAGAAATATAGAGCTTATCAGCACAAGTTGTGCCAGCATGCCCCCAAATCCTGCGCTTCAATGGTTCAGCAAAAGTCCACTCATTCTTTTTTGGGCAGTAGCACTCTACAGTAGACAGACTGCCAGAGCGATTACGCCCTCCAGTGGCATACAACTGTCCATGCAGTACGTTGAGCTGAAACTGGATACGAGCCTCTTGCATGGACTGAATACGCAGCCATTGGTTCAAATGTGGGTCGTATCGAAAACAGCTTTCAACTGCTCCCTCTCCACTGCGGTACTGTAAATGCTGTCCCCCAACCACATAAACAAAGTTATCAAGAACAGCAACACAAGCGTGGCTGCACCCGCTCTCCATTTCTGTGAGCTCTTTGAACTGACGTGACGTAACCTCAGGAAGGTGGTACACTTTAGAGCTCACTGTGCGGTCATGGTCAGTGTACGGTGTCCCACCAAAAGTTATCAGAGAAATGACGTCTGAGCGGATGAGTGTCCGTGAGGACTGCATCTCATGCTGTCGGAAAGGAAGTATCTGGTAATTGAAGGCCTCAAGGAGATACTGGCGACACAGCACGTCCTCGACCATGATGTCCACCCTCTGCACGCTGTCGACCAACTCGGATGAACGCATCAACGGGAAGCGCACGTGACAGAGCACATTGCTGGCTTGAGCACGACGGGAGTCATCATACTGTAGCCATCTAATAGCTGCATGGAAGAGGTCAATTTCACTACAGTTTCTCAGTTTGTTGCTTTGTAGAAAGAAGACAAGACGCTCCATAGGAATGTGCAGAAAGTCCTCCTGCTCAGAAATCTGGAGGAAGTGTCTGAAAGTGAAAGTATCCACTGACTCCTTTAGGGAAGACAGGCTGAAGGTAGTGGCCATTTGACCAATGTGTAAACACGTCTCCACACTCATCGCTGATTTGAGAAACTCTTCACAGAGCTCCACCACAGGAACCATTTGTAGAAAGACAGCTGCCCCGAGGACATCCTGAATACAGTCTAAATCTAAAGTGACTTCTGAACTATAGGCAAAGTCAATGATATGTTTCAAGCCTCGGGCGGACAATCCCTTCAGCTCAATGGTGTCTTGGTTTGACTCCCTCATACCTCCAGTAAACATTGCTCTGCAATACAAGAACAAACTCATTAAAAATCATGAAGTAATTTTTACGTTCTATATCACAATCTTTCTTTCTAATACAAAGTGTAATTAATGCCAATTTCCTTTTGTTGAAGTGATATTTAGTTGACAAATGTTGATCAAGTTCAAGATTTTCCTATACTAAATTTGCTTTTACACAGAGTAAAAGTCCAAAACAAAATGATAACAGCAGCATTGTGTTGTGATAAATGCTTCCCTCTATCCAGTGAAAATCTGCATGAACACATCTGTGCACATTACTGTACACTGCTCTTAGAAAACCACTTGTGAAATCAAAAGTGAAGGTCAATGGGCAGTGAGTCCAATAAATTGGACAAACCTGAAGTAATCACTGCAGGAGGCCAGCACAGCTTTATGGACCTGGAAACGCTCGTTGTTAATGGCCAGCTCAACGTCCAGAAGTTGGCCCCGAGCCCGCAAGACTGACAGGCCCTGAAGGAGAGTGGCACTGTGGCTTGGGGCTGAGAACGTACAGCGGAGGCTGCGATTCTTATTAGCCATACTGGAACAAAACAGAAAGGCACTGTTACATTGTGTAACCTGGCACCTGTTTTGAAACCACTGCTCAATATCAATAACTAAGGTTTGTACACTTCCAACTAATGGCACAGATACACACAGGAACCTTTAATGGAAATGTAAAGGCACAAAGGATAATGTATTCTGGTGCGCAAAGTGTTTTTGCATTAGTGAGCTCTTCACACAGGAGAGAAACACTCATTAATGCCTTGTTTATCTTTGAGACAGCAACATAAATAAGTGGGCCCAAAGACTACTATGGCTGATTACATCACATTTTTGTACCATTCAAAGAAATAAATAAAACGAGACAAAAAGAGAAAAGTCATTTGTACATGTTTAATTGTTTTAAAAATTGAATTGTCAATTTTATTCATTGTTTTGAATCCCTGCAGGTGCATGTATAGATGTCTACCAATATGGCTGGATTTAAATTTCAAAGACAATTTTTGATCAAAAGACATTTAAATATGGAATTGTGAATTTGAATTACACAATTTATCGCGGTTATTGTGATATAGTATTATATAATTACAGGACACTGTGTTGGGACGTGCTAAATTCGAGTGTAACCCACACTGACATCATAATGTTTCACTTGAATAACATCTGACATTGTGTAACTTGAAATGCAGTATGTATAAGCCATGTGTGTGTACTGAAGTATATAAGTTTTAAATCGGCTAAAACATTTCCGGGGGCCCAGACAGCTCCTCGGTGTTTCCTGGATTCTCACAGCGGCTTTGGAACGTTCTTAACGGGGCGCGAGATAACAACAGAAGTCCAAAACTGCGGAGACAGATGCTAATACATGCTAACAGGAGCTAACTGGAGCTAACTGCCTTAAACAGCGGTGATGCTAGCCTCAGTCCACTCACCTGTTCTGTGAAAGTATCGAAGCAAAATCCCCACCATCCGACTCCGCCATCTTCTAGCACAAAGTAACGTACATAGGGCATTTTCTTTTAAGTTACAAACAAATTATGTACCCAACCGGCCTTGTCATGGTGTGTTTAATGCTTAAATTAGTCTTGTTTAGAGCCCGGGCGGATCGCAGCAGACAGACCGTGGTCCTGAGGTAAACACAGCGGTGACCTACTGTCTTCTTCTTTTAATTGTAATGAAGATTGGCAAATGGACTTCAAGGTGCATTTACCTCCACCTACTGGATTGGAGTGTGGACGAGAAAATATGTACTCCTCCTACATGAAGATACACATATTAAACAATTGAAATGCGTGTTATGTACGTATAGTTCTCAGTACTGACAAAACTTAATCCAATATTTTTCTCATAAAAAAGCGATGAAAATCATTACAGACTTATTACAATTAATCAACCAACCCACCTTTTCCTGCAAACTCACCATTTCCACACACTTTAAACTTACAAAGGTATAATATAGCTACAGGACTTTAATGAACAAAAGACTAAAAACAGAAATCCCTTTGATTCCACTCTTCTGGCCATCTCAGTCTAAATTGTTAAGGTCAATGAAATCTTCCCTTGCCATGAGAGAGATATTTGATTTGCCAAATACGGTATAAAAACAGTATAGTCTGTTATAGATCATTATAAATGCTGTAAGGGTTGCCTACCTTGTCCAAATGTCATTGTCATGACTTCAGCAACATATTCATTTATTGAAATTGTTTTTATTTATTTCTCCAATAAACAAAACAATAAAATTAAAAAGTAAGAAAACAAAACACATATACCCTACACTAAAACTAATATTTAACTAGAGTCCATGTTTACATCAAAGACTAATCCATTCCTGTAAATGAGCATGGCGATTTCGTTTGGCACCTGGTCCAAATCAGTCAGTTCTTCTTCTGTGGAGTCCTTCAGTGTTTTTTCATTGTCATCACTTCCTGTTTTTGAAATGTCATCTTCTTCATCATTGTCCTCACCGACGTCTGAGCCATCGTCCCGTTTCCCTCTCTGACATTTAGGCTTCTCCACGTCTTCAGTGGGACAGCACTCTGGATGCAGCTGGACCAGTGTCACCTCGTGCACCTCCTCTTTCCTCTCCAACATGTCCTGATGCACAAAACAACATCAGATTGATATACAGTACATATAAGGAATAATCTTCTCAGATAACATTCAATATTTAACTCTACAATCTAGCTGTAACTTCACATGAAGAGACACTAGTCCTGCAACACTTAAAGTTGCACTACCCAATTTTCTTTTTCGTCCCTGTCTCAAACTCCACTCGCCCCTAATAGCATGCCAGGGTTCTCTCCTGCTTTTCTTTCACTAAAAAAGTAAAACCGGACCATTTTCTCCTCCGCAAAATACTTAATACATTACACCAAACTGAAGTTTACAGCTTATGGTAAACTTTTAGCTCCAACTTCAGCATCTGAAAGACAGTTATCTCCTCTTTGTAAAACACTGTGTGAAAAAATTGCCAATATTTATCCCTGTTTAACATTGCCTCCCTCTTTACTGGTTATATTTTTCTTTTTTGTGCTGTTTCTCTGTAAAAAGACGTATTAATCATTGAATAAACACTTTCTTGTTTTATCGGCAGCCATTGCTTCCTTATTGACATCAGTCTCGACCAATGAGAGCGCTCCTTTTCCAGAAGTGAGCTGTGAGTGGCCAAAGCTCCCGTTCAGGACTGAAAATTCTCATCTATTAAAATCCTTGATAATAAATCCTAGATGACGTCTTAAGGTCTCGTTTTTTCACAGATGATTCCTGTTACAATGTGGTTTTAGGTGATTAAATGTTCTTTTTCTCACATACATAAAAAAACTGCATACTCCCAAACATAGACTTAATTTGAACAAAGCAAAGGTGACATCAGAGTACTCAGAGGCACTCAAAAGGATTACAAAAACTTTCATTATGATTCAGTCACCTCCAGAAGTTCAATGCCCAAAGGAGCGCGAGAGTTAAGGTTCATAGTCTTTTTGTAAAGTCCATGTAAAGTAAAAAATGTACATGTGATGGTCAACCACAAATAAACCTTTTATCTATTGGTGGCTCAGTGTTTGTTTGTTTTTTGTCCTTCTAGCCTTTATTGACAGAGACAGAAAACAGGGCTGCTCTTAAATTCCAGTCACTTCCAACAATTTCAACAGTCCTGACTCTCAGCTTTAAAAAGTCATAAGTCTTAAAAAAGTCCCAAGATCAGTTTCCAAATCGACAATACAAGTACAATAAAAGATGAGTGAGAGAATCAGAAACTGTAAAAAACGAAAGTGTGTCACCATTTCTTTTAACTTTACTACAGACGGGGATGACGCACTCGTTAAGTGGTTTTGACTTGACTCAGATTTTTTGTGCAGTTCATTTGAAGGTTTGAAGTCTCCCACAGACCTCTTTTCAGGTTCTGCAGGGACTTTCCTCTCTTTTATCAGCTTTATTTTACATTTCAGTCAAACCACAGCAAGACCTGCCTTTTTAAGAGGTTTAGTTGCAATAACAAGCAACTGCACCATTCAGTTCATTTGTCTCCTTAGTCTTGTTTTTTAATCCTCTGTTTATTCATGCATCAAACCCATTACATCAGCTGTGAATGGGTTTGGCTGGCCAGACTGTCTGGTGCTGTGTTTTATCCTGTTTTAGTCCAGGTTTGGTCCAGGTTTTACTCTTTTAGTTTTCTTTAATGCATGGTTTTCATCCTGGTTCAGTCCTTTTTTTTGTCAGTTCATTGTGTTTTAGTCCAGATTTTAGTCTTGGTTTCCAGCTGGATTTTCTGTCTTTAACTTTCCCTCAGCATGTTTTACATCACTGCTTTAAATCTATGTTCATATACAGCAATATATATCTTTAAATCTGTTTTGATACCTGAAGCTCTGCTTGGTAGGCGGTGAACTCTGGGATCACAGGGGTTGGCACCGAAGGAAATATCTTGTTTTTTATTCTAAAAAGAAACAACACACACCATTATAGTTTACAGCTTATTTTAAAAGAACTGCACTTGTTAAAGAAATATATTTGTATTTTATTGTTATAACAGCTGAAACATTTGCTTATGTTCTAATTAACTCCACAGCTAGAAGCCGCCATACCATAATACTGTAATTTTTTCTTTTGTATGTGTATTTTACAATGCACTTTGAAAATCGTTTATCTAACAGCTTTATATACATACTTATTTTATATATAATCACTAAAAAAGCTGTCACGTACCTCGTTAAAACAACGGTGCACAATGTTGAGATAACAAAGAAAATAAGCAGCAACCCAAAACTCAGCCACACTGCAATTAGAAAAAACAGGACAAATAGAGAGACACCTGAACATCTTTCATTTACATAAACATAAGGTAAGTTCCTGTAGATACCATTGACAGGTTTCTCCGGCAGCGTGTTGATGGTGACCCTGGCTTTAGGCCCCTCTCCGATTCGGGTCACTCCAACCAGAGTGATGTTGTATTTGGTCCCAGGCGTCAGATTTTCCAGGTTGTAACTTTTGAGAGACGCTGATATGTTACGGCACTCTGACAATAAGAGGAGAAGAAGAAACGTGCAGGTGTTTTATTGTTGAAGACTGCAAATATTTAAGGGAGCAATAGTTTGACTGAATTGGGTTTAATTTAAGGATGGGATTTTATGAAGTCTTTTTGATTTTGTAATTTAAAGAACAACAAAGCTACCATTTGTTGTCCATTTTGTATAGAGCTGATAGAGGTGGGATTATTTCTTGTACCAATGGGCCTAATGCGGTCCTTCACTACATTTTATTTGGCTCTGCAATTAATTTGGTAGGTGATATTTTGGGAACTTAACTCATTAATAAGAGACAAAAGGCATTAACTATTCTAAAGGTATGTAATAGGGAACAATGACAGTCTAAAAAGAGACAAAATGACAATAAAACGTGGCACAAATTGAAGTAAATTCAAAAAATAATGCAATGAAAATGGGGCTTAAAAGGAGAAAATGTTAAAGACAAACTGATGCAATGAAACCTTGCATTTAAACACTGTACATTTTAATAAAAGTGTCACAATCTTCGGCCCCAGAGAGTCTTCTTATGGCCCCTCACCACTTTGAGTTTGACAACACTGTTTTAGTGTCATTTTGTCCATTTTTAGAGTGGCATCCTTCCCTATTGCATCTCTTTAGAATAGTTTTGTGCTTTTCGTCTCTGATAAATGTGCAAAGAACCAAAAATAGCACCAACCAGACGTATTGGAGGGTCAAATAAAACATTTTTAAAGTGCTGCATTTGGCCCCGGGCCTTGAGTTTGACATGTTTTAAAGCATTGGTGTGATTACTTTGCAACATGAACAGTCCAAATGCAGATGTAATAACACAGTGACCTGATGCTCCGTCTTCCTCACTTTGGGCTTTTTATGTCAAAAACTCAGTTGATATGGAAACGAAAGTAAAGTGTTATCCATTCATATCTCATTCATAAATATGGACTCACCTCCCTGTTCGTCCTCGGAGCTGACTTTTACGACGCACAGACCGTAGTGCGTGACGTAGCCGCGCTGGTTCACTGTGGGGATGGGTTTCCAGGACAGAGTCGCTGAGTTGTGAGTTTCACCAAAAGTAATGAAGTCCTGCGGAAAACTGACAGGCTCTGACGACAGAAAAAAAAATAGTGTCAAGACGGTGCTTCACAATCAGTAGCTTTGACGTTTAAAGATTAGCTCCATCAGTCGACAGAAGTCAAAAGGACACTAGGAAGGAGCGAAAAGGCCAAAAATAACCCAACAAGATTAAGAAATTGGGTGATTTTTTTAAAATATGGGTCCCATGAAAGAATTCTAGGAAATACTGGATTATATGAATAAAAGTAGCACAATATTTCCACAGTTAAACCATAACCAGAGGCAAAAACGTCAATCTAGTGGTAAAAAGCTGGTACGTACTGATTCTGATTCACATTATTAAGCGTATTATTCTCTGATGGGTCACTTACTTCCTTCTTTTTTATAAAACAAGCACCTTTTCACTGTCTGTGGTTTGTTATTCACGCACTGATGTTCAAAGTAAATATAGGGAAGAAATTCCTTCAGTTCTGGAAAACAAACAGCAATCATTAAACACACAGTGGCTGTGTTTAATCAGTGGAGTTAAAATAATCTGTACGCACCTCTCTGTATCTGTTCCCTATTTGTCGGTGTGTTGTTTTTGAATGTTAATATCGTCACAGTGTCTTGCTTCACGGCTCCATCTTGAAGCTCGTACCATTCACTGCAGACTCTTTTGTGTTTTTTTTCCAGCACAGTCTCATTACACACTGCAGCAGAAAGAGAGAACAGTCTTTTAGTGTGATTTAACAGAATATAAAAAGACAATATAACTAGCTTTACTTTCTAAATTGGCTGAATTTTCCGGAGGCACGTAGAAAAAAGCCGGAGGAGATAACCCTGCTGCGTTTCTGGCCGTGACAGAGATATTGAGCGCGGAGTACGACCCAAATGTAACGTGAGTCGTCCTGGAAGTGTTGTACTGATGTTTCCACTTTCGACAGGGACATCCTCTGAACGTCTGAGTGTCCACTTGGTACGACACGGCTTCTTTATCGACACAGCGCACTGCCTGGAAACAGACAACATAAAACAAGAATTAATCTTAAAAAAGAGAGAACAATGGAAACACACAGTAAAACAAAATCTGAGGTTAAGAAGAAATCTGCCCCAAGACAAAACCAGGCTTTTATCGGCTTTTATCATATCATTCAATTAGCTTTATTTGTTGCCTTTAGCATTAGTGTATTCAGTTCCTTTGGTCATATTGTAGCCATAATTACACAAAATGGTTCATTTGATTTAATTTCTTCCCAATCCCAAATGTTGCATTATTTCCTCTTAATTTGTCCCAAAAATAAAAATACTGTCCTTTTCCATTTCCTCTTCCCGTCTGATGTGTCCCACTGGGGAGAGGTCAGTTTGTAATCCACTGTCATCCATGTTTTTATCTTCTTTGTAAAAATAATGACCGTTAACACATTTATACTTGTGTAGTTAAAACGTTGAAGAAATACCACAATGGTGATTTTACGACTAAAACAGGTTCCTTTTGTGGTCCCTGTAAGGTCCAGACACCAGAATATTTATCCATTAATAATAACAGTTGTTTTTTCTCCTTTTTATCTTTGGTTATTATCGCTTTTTACTGTAATCTGATGTAACTAGTTTATGTTTTCAAACTTTTTAAAGTGTATATATCTTGATGAGCCTGAGTATTTCACACCTCAAACTCAGACACCATCTTCCATTGCTCTGGTCCAGTTCTGATGCTGATGCCCATTTTTGGGACTTTCAGCGGTGCACAGGGGTCAGAGGTCACCCAGAATCGTCCCAAACACAACAAACTGATGCACTGTGTATTCTGACACCTTTCGATCAGAACAGAATTAACTTCTTCAGTGATTTGAGCAGTAGCTCTAGGTCTGTTGGATCAGATCACACGTGCATCAGTGACCCCTGACCCCTGACCCTGTCCCGGTTCACCACTGTTCCTTCCTTGGACACTTTAGATAGATACTGACCTCTGCAGACCAGGAACACCCCACAAGACTCAGGTTTTGGAGATGCTCTGACCCAGTCCTTGTCAAATTCACTCAAATCCTTACACTGTCTGTTTTTTCTGCTTCTAGCACATCAACTTTAAGACAAAATGTTTACCTGCTGCAAAAGTATAAATAAAGGAGCCACGATGAAGAGATAATCCGTGTTCACTTCACCTTCAGAGTCATAACGTTACCCCCGATGTTGTATATTTGACACAGTTCACCACAGTGTCTCTAAATGAAACGTCTAACCACGAGGTCTTCTCTGTATTTACCCTTTTATCGACTTACCTCCCATTTCAGCGTCACCCTCCGAGTGCCCTTCAGGAGCTTCTTTGAGACTCTGATAAACTCTGCCATAAAAAACAAATGCAAACTCAATATAAACAATTAAAAGCAGGGGTGTCCTCATACCACTTTTTTCCAGAACAAGTTTTGTAAATTGCCTGACATTGAGTACAGATACATCACAAAGAGGGCAGAAAGGGTGATTTTTTAATGTTGTATCAAGTTAATGTTATGACAGAGCTATTTTTTTTTTTCTCTTGACACTTATTATTTGTAGTGTGCTTACTTTTACGACTATTGTGGTCAAATGTGTCCAAAAAGCCTCAGCACGAGTACTGTTGTTTATCTGTTTAACCCCAACGATTATAAAATCTTCCATTTATTAAACCAGAACTCAAATATCAATCGAGTAATATGTTTTTTCCTGCTCCTTTTGATTTGATAAGTCAAATAAGTGTGCATTACCAATAGGAACAGTTAAAACGTTAGACCAGCCGCTCCACAGTGGGTTTTTGGCCTGCGTCGATCGATGTCTGATCTGGAGCTGGTCGGCCGAGTGCTTCTCCAGGTTCTTCATGTTTATCTCATCTGCTCGAAAAACAGAAGAATAGTAATCATGATCTTAAAGCGATACTAGGTAACTTTTCATTATTTTCAGCCACAAATAGAGTGTTTCAAACTCAATATAATCATTGCACTGTGTCTGTAAAAGATGGGGTTATTCTTCCTTTTTCAAGTCGAGAACCATGAGACGATACATATTATAATGATTCAAATGATTATTTAATGGTATAAAATGACTTTAATTGTGCAATAGTCTAACACAAGGTTATGTTTTTCTTTTAATGTAAAAATGTGTTGGATTATTGGACTCTAAGCTGGAACAGATATCGCTCAGTCAACGCAAACACACAAAATAAACCCACTGAAGGATTGACAAAGGCCCTTTAGATGAGAAAAGAAACAGCTTTAATCCTTGTTTAGTTTAAATGCATGAATTTAACAGCATTTATTTAGGGTTGTACATAGAGTAAATATATGTCCACATTAGTTTTTACTTTTGCTTTGGTTTTCAAACTTAAATGGAACTGTAGTGTCGACGAAAGAGAAACGCAGGAAAAGTTCAGGCTGAGGTTGTGTTTTAGTTAAAATAAGGAACATCTAAACCCTCCACATTGCACCTTTAAATAAATGACAAAATATTAATAAAGATATTTACATTTTTCATCCTTTGGGACTGTTGTGTTTCTCTGTAACTACAACAAAATAAACGTTAGAACATTGCACACACACACACACATCAATAACATGTAATTAAAGAAGCGTGTGTCTCACTTTGTGCCATGTTTTTGTGGAGTCTTTGCGGTGCCAGACCTCGGCTAAAGCCTGAGAACTTTCGGGAGCCCTCCACCTGAGACTGAGGTCGTCCTGGGACCACGACACCGAGACCTTATGAGGTGTTTCGTATTTAACTGTGGAGCAAAAGTAGTGTTTATGTGTTGTTTTAGGAGCAGCCTGATCATAATGTGGTAAAAGGGCTTTATTTAGAAGTTAGGCTAAAGGCAAGGCTTAGACTAAACCAGGGCTAAACCAAGACTTAACTAGGACCAAACCAGGGCTAAACCAGGACTAAACCAGGACTTAACTAGGACCAAACCAGGGCTAAACCAGGGCTAAACCAGGACTTAACTAGGACTAAGCAAAAAAAACAAACAAAAAACAATTAAACATGAAACTGAAATCAGTATTACACCAAGGACTAAACCCAGACTGAAAGAGAACTTTCCTAGAGACTAAAGCCCAGATTTAACCAGGACCAAACCCAGGTCTAAACAAGAATAAAACCAGGACTAAACCAGACTAAACACAAGACCTAAACCAAACCAGACCTAAACAGAACCTAAATTAAAGCTGACTAAAACTGGGTTAAATTCAACCAAAAACTAGACTAGAAGGGAAAAAAAGGATTTAAACGGGACAAAACCCACGAAATACTTAAAAACTAAACAAAACAAGAGCCGAGCCAAGTGTAAACACATGATAAACTTAAACCATGACTGAAGCAGGATTAACCAAGACCAAACCGGAGACTCAAGCCTCAAATAAGACCGAGCTAAACATGGACTAAATGATGACTTCACAAAGACTTTAGCTACAAAACTGAACCAGGACTAACCCAGACTGAAACCAAAACCTGACTATGGTCTAAATCAAGAACGACAAGGACTAAACCAGGACTAAGCCTCCAAATCCTGATGAGTCCAGGTCCTTAAATGGACTGTGACTGACTTGAGTCGACCAGTTTGACTCTGGTCTTGTTGGACGAGCAGCGGGACGTCCCTTTGTGAGCTTCCACCCAAATGTCCACGATTTTATCTTCAAAGAGCTTCTCCTCAGTGATATTTATCGAAGTCGGGTTTTTGGTCTGAAATTTCTTGTCACTGTGGATAAAAGTGTTCACATGTGAGAGCAAGGACCACAACAGAGGCTGAACACAATCTGATTTTTCAAAAATTATTACAAAGGCATAATTAAGCAATATATTTATGATGAATGAAGGGTCAAATTGTGTCTTACTCTTCACTAGCCATGTGGATGTTTGTTAGCTCGGTAGGTTAGGTTTGTTAGGCCTAAATTCAAGTCTATAAATAAAGCTCCAGTACTTGCAAATACAATGTACTCAAACAGGTATTTGGTGAGACCCAGTTCAGAAATAAGTCAGGTCTAAAATGTAACTGTGAAACCCCTGAATGTCCCCAAATAAGTCAAAGTATGAATTTAGCTGCCATTAAATACTCACTCACTGAAGTGAATGTAAAAGGTCCGGTCTGTGTCAGAGGTGGTCCATTCACAGCTGTAGACCGTCTCTTCACTGTGTCTCCTGAAGCATTGAGGAGCTGAGGGCTTCTCACATCCTGACGCTGGACAAAGTAAAACTGCAGTTATACAAACCAGCACTAAACTTACTATAATACGCTTTAATACAATCCCCTTTTATTCAAGGAAATATACAGGAAACTCCCTTAGAGCTTTTAGCGGGTAAAAGCAAGGTTTACTGGACTTTCTTCTTTCCTTTGCATCAAATTAATGCTAAAGCTCTGCAGCAGTATCCTAAATATGTCCAAATTCAACGCAGTGAAAGAGATGTGTTCAAACAGACCTTGTTACTAACAGAAAACTGAAAAACTTATATTTAAAGGTGCAGTGTGTAGTTTTTTGGCTCCATATAAACAATGGAAGCCCTGCAGGAACATGCTGTAATACATATAAACAATCACTGTGTGAACAACAAGCGAGAGCAGCGAGCAAACACTGTGGAGAGTAAATATGAGTTTTCTCCAGTAAAACCCTGACTGTTTTTGGCCCAAGATCAGGGTTTCTTCATGAGTCACTTTTCTGGGTAGAAACAGGAAATAATCAAACTTCCATTGGGTTTTATGGAGCTTTAGATGTCTATTTCTACTATCTATTTTGTGTTACTTTTTTATTTAATTATATGTTACTGTAAACAAAGCTTTGATTGATGTGATCCACTTTTAAAACGTGGTGTAATGTCTTCTGAAAGCGCTTGCCTCGTTGCTGCTGCCACTTTTTTTGGTTTTAGTTCCTGTAAATCAAGCTTTTTAACTTAGACGCTGTGACAACAAGGATTAATATAAAATTGCCTGGACATTGTTGCGTATTGTGATTATACAGTAGCACTTGAACAAGGCTGCACAGAGCGGACATGACACAGATACAATCTTTCAGCACAAACCACATGTTGCAGATAAGAAAACCAACCTTCTGTGGCTCAATTACACCTTTTACATTTCAGGGATTGCTATTTTCAGGTGTCAAATTAATTCAATGAAATGTATTTACCCCAAAAAATGACTTATAACATCCAGGAAGACAGAAATATGACGTGGTTTACCTTTGCTGGCTGCAGTGAGAAGCGTCAACACAGATATAAATCCTTGTAATGAGCGCCAGTGCTTCATTTTTTCCATAAAGTGCAATGGAAAGTAAATAAAAACGCTCTTTTTCGAAGTCCATGCAACACCTGGCTTCACATGAGTCGCTCGTGCTTCTCGGAAATGTCACAGGTTTCATGTGTTTCAGGTTAAGTGAGCTGCGCTAAAAACCACAAGAGCAGGTCGGGGGTGGGGGATACAAAAAGACTGTCAGACTCACAATGCAGTCATTTAGAAAGTGACAAGTCGAGAAAGTCATTGCAGTGATGCTTGCTTTATTCTTGCATGTTACTTGTGTTTGTAAAAAATATAAAGTCGACCGTAGGGATGCACCGATCCAATACTCGGACTGGAAACTGGTCCCCAACAAAAAAGCGGTCCTTCTGAGGCTGAGTGCAGGCAAAGGAATTCAATGTAAAATAGTTTGGACATTTTTACATTGATTTTCTGGGGAAAAAACGTAAAGATACTGGTTTTGTCAGTGTTTTGGTTTTAGTAATCAGCAAATAAAACATCTCGTATTGGCACAATTAGATGGAAATTTGTTGTATGGCTTGGCATTTTTCGGTCCTTGGGAAAAATTGATTATGGAACCCTGGCCGAGGACATTAAGGAATTGGATTTTCTTATTTTATGGGATAAGCGGTAGAAAATGAATGAATGAATGATTTTCTTATTTTCTAAAACAAGCTGAGTGTCTCTTCAAGATTAGAGTGGAACTGCAATCTACAATGTCACCAGAAGATGTCACTAAAGGGTCACAAGCTGCACCTTTTTATTTGAAAAGTCAATAGAAAATCATAAAATGTACTTTATGTCAGTCTTATATAAAAGCAGAGTAAAGGCTGAAGGTGCTGTGACTAAAATGTAAAGTGAAAGGTAATAAAAGGGAGGCTCACTTCCCTGTTGGTATTTCCCATTTACACGACTGAAAGTTTTAAACCAAGCCATTTCACTTTTGTTTTTTAAAGGTTATGTACAAAAAAAAAAAAAAATACAGTAATAAATTCAACTCAAATGTTCCTTGTCTTTTTGACCTCAGCAAATTCCTTACAAACATTATTAACTAACATATGTGAGACTGAAGAGTGAAGAGGGATTAGTCTTATTCTTCTTATTCTCCACAGAGTCACATTTATTAGATGTTTGTGTGCTTCTCTTTTTTTTGGACAGTGTAGTGGCATGAGTCGACCAATAGATGTCAGAAAAGATCATGATTTTGATTACATGAGTTAGGAAGAAACTGAAGGCCTTTGTCAAAATTAAATAAAAACGTATTATATTGATATTAAAATGATTATATTATATTTAAAACTTTATTTTATTTTTGATAAAGACAGTAGACAGACATTTGTAAGTCGTCTGCTTCTCTTTTGTGGACAGTGTAGTAACAAAAGTTGACCAGTAGATGGCAGAAAAGAGTATTACTTTGATTATAGATCTATGTGTTGGGATTTTATTTTATTTTTTATTTTTTTTTATTTTTTATTTTATTTTTTAATTTTTTTCTTTTATTTATTTATTTATTTATTTATTTATTATTTTTTATTTTTTATTTTTTATTTTATTTCAGAGACAGTAGACAGATACAACACCTCACGAACTGGTGTAAGGATCATCACCTGATACTTTATTCTAAAAAGACTGAGGAAATCACATTTGCTTCTAAAACACATCTTTTAATCAATGGCTTCATGTCTTGTAAATGTCTTATAATCTATGTTATTGTCGTGTCGTGTTTGTTGTTGTGTTGTTGTGATGCAGCTCCACGTGCCCAGGACAAAGTCTACATTACCTTAAGAGATTTCCTTATTGATAATTGTTCTCAACACTCATTTGACCATTATTTAATCAAACGCAGACATGAGGTCCTTCTGTATCCCATTATGTAACTCTTGAAATGTCTGCAGATAGGGATTTGTATTTGTTAAAGCACAGATACAGGTTGAATATTTATGTGCAGATTTCAGAACCAGGATGGGGTTTTTTTACGTGAGAATTATTTCGAGCCTCATTTGCATCTTTATGTGCAGCAAATATTTCCAAAAAGTGCTGAATGGAAAGAAAAGAGGAACAGAAAAGCCAGCCTTTCCCTAAAGACTGCCTCTGTTAAGACAGTCTTAGAAAGAGTTTACATCACAACAAAGCAGCCACAACCACCTCAAGACAAAACCTATTTCCTCTACAGACACGTTCATAAAGAGCTATTGTTATAAACCCAGTAAATGGACAAAGGTTCTTTTAAATGTCATCTATTATTAGTCAAACTCAGTGGAAACATATTCACAGAGAAACCTCCATTTCGCTGACTGTCTGTAATTATTAAGGTCACCTCGCATTAGCTCCGTTTAACCACAGTTTCTGCAGAAACTGAGGTTTTAAACAAAAGGAGCTCAACGACACCTGAAACTGTTTGTGCAGCACAACGAGGTGCTTTTTCCACAGTAGTGACTTTTTAAAACCCAGAGTCACAAAGTGCTTCACGGGCAGCGCTAAAAGATCACCACAAAACAGTTTCAAAGAAAATCAAACATAATAAAACAATAGATACATTTATGATGTTTCTGAGATTCACTTTGGTCATTTTGTCTTATTTATGTGAACGCTAGTCTCCTCCATTTTAAGCATCAACAAAAACCGCAGCTTTTCGAGATCGAGGGCTTATTTTGGCTCCAGTTTGTGTCTTTCCCTTGACTGCCCCGTCCCGTGACCTGCCCGTTCCATCTTGACCCCTGCTGCTGCTGATACCCCTCGAGTTTACCCCATTTCCATTGAACATTCACTCTGTTGGCACTAAACCTGCTTCTAGAGACGGGCCGTTACCTTAAATCTTTTGTTTGAACAGTCCAACACAAAGAAGTGATTCTAGTGATAACATAACCTGAGATAGTTACGTTTGAGACTAAACAAATGAATTCAATTAAACTTTATTAATCTCCAACATGAATTAAGTTGTTAGTTCTCTTTTAATAAATTGTTTCAAGCTTCATCTTCCACAGACGGATTGATTGAACAGTCGTATTGCACTTCCTGCTACCACTTTGAGTTTGACACCGTTGACTAAGAGTCTGATTTAACTTTATAATCATTGACAGTGCAATATTTCCAAACATGGCTGTGTATAGAAAAAAAGAAGAACAGAAACTGACACTGCACTCACTCAATGACAGTATCAGAGGAATGTCTAATGAGTACAACAGGCTCTGAAAGTCCCCAAACACTGCAGAAAAATGTTAATATCGTCAGATTTTTGCTAAAATGTGTGTCACTGTTAACGTCCAAATCCGCGGGAGGTCTTTTCTGCGACAGTTTCCTGAACAAACAGCAGAGACGAGAGCCCACTACACGGTCCATGTTGTTCAGTGCAGCATCCATCCTGTTGTGTGTTTGTTGTGTTCACTGCTGCCACCAGAGACTTCGAACTAACCCCTGATATGATGAAGAAAATGAATCCAACCCCTTAGCGCCCCTGCTCTAGAGTCTCAACAAGTGGCAATGTCCAAAGTTTCTCTGCTTCTCCAAACTATGACTCTGTAAGGAATAAATATCTCCTTTTAAACACATTTAAAACACTGAAATCAGCATTACAGCAGTTAAAAGAACTATTAATTGAGTGAGAGTTAGTCCAGTGTCGCCTAGCCCGGGCTTGAACTCAGGACTTTCTTGTTCTGGAGTGACAACGCCGTAAAACTACAATTATTAATCTATATGTTTTGAATTTTGAATGTTATTCCCTCCAAATGCACCCAAAAGAAGAGAGTGAATTTTAGGAAATGCTCATTAATTTCTCGAATAATGTAAACTCTGCACTACCCACCTCTGCCCTTAGACACATATTTGGTCTCTCCTTCCTGACAAACATCCTGCCACTGCCACAGACAGTCAGCATTTATTATTGAAATGAGCTGCAGAAAAAAAACAACCACAGAGTCCAAGATAGTGTCAGATATAAACAGGTAAAAAAAACCAATAACATCAGTGAACAGTACAGACCTGGCTGTAAACAGATCTCTATCTTTAGTGAGGATTTCCCTCAGCTTCTCTACTTTCTCATAAACATCCTACAGCTCTGTCAGCAGTCGTTTCAACCAGAAAAATGAGTTGACTTTTCCATTTCGTTTGAATCACTCTCGTGGGTCACATAAAACAGATCTATAAAATGATCAATATTGAGAGTCTATTTTATATCGTGACACAGGGTTTCTGCTGAAAGGTAGGGATAAAAGTAAATGAAACTGAAAGATGTAATAAAATGGATTTGTAACTGTATTTTGTGCTGTTTCTGTGCAACCAAAAGCAGAAATAACTCAACTAAAACAGGAGTACATTAAATTAAGTATAACTCTCCTGTTAAAAGTCCCTTTTATTGATGAACCATGCTCAGATTTTAGAGCAGCGTTGATTTATTTCAGTCACTTCCGTTGAAGCAGGAGCCAGTTTTTGTGTCTCGTGACTTCAATGCGGCCCTTTGCACTGTTTTATTTGGCCCTTCAATGTATTTGGTGGGTGACTTTGCACATTAATGAAAAGCAAAAGGCACTAAACTTGTCTAAAGTTGTGTAATAGAGAAGAATACCACTTTAAATAAGGAGAAAATTATACTAAACGGGGGTAAACCATTTTAAAGAGGCTTAATAAAAGGAGAAAAGGGGCATAAAAGTTACCCAAGTGTCACAATCTTTGCTGCCCCTCACTGCTTTGAGTTTGACACCACTGAATTTAGAGTCTGCTTTACCTTTATCATCATTTACAGTGAAATATAGCCAAACATGGCTGTGTACAGAGAAAAAGAAGAACAGAAACCGACACTGCACTCACTCAATGACGGTATCAGAGGAACGTCGAATGAGTACAACAGGCTCTGAAAGTCCCCAAACACTATTTTAATATCGTCAGTCTTTATTCTTCTCAGGCAGGTAGCTGATAGTCGCGTACTGCGTGTCACTGTTAACGTCCAAAACCGTGGGAGATCTTTTGGGAAAGTCCAGGACGCTGTAGACCAGAGAGACGGCAGGGACCGGCTGAGACGCTGAGACGGTTTCCTGAACAAACAGCAGAGACGAGATGAAAAAAGACCTGCACAGAGATGTTTAAACTGACAAACGATGTATTAGTCACTCACTTGAACCTCTGAGCTGGAGCCGTCTTGTGTTCGATGCTTTGGTTCTGGGACAAAGACAAAATTAGAGATGTGTGAATTCTGAAGGAGAAACACTTTAATTTAATTTGAAACATAAATGAACACAATCAAACATCTACGGATTATGTATTTAGGCAAAACCTAAATATTAGACTTTCAGCAAGTAGTGTTGTGGTATTGAGACTGGTCTTGGTCTAGTCTTGGTCTCAAACTCCATTTTACTCGGTCTTGTCTTCGTCTCAGACGTCAAGACCAACCAAGACCTCAAATGGCATATTTGTCTGTTTTTTTGATTGAATAAAAACTTAATCATTTTATCCTGAAAATCCTGTTCTAACTCTGTCTCCTTCACCAAATACTAACCTCCATGAGTCTGGACCTGGTCTAAGACTGGACTAACTCTGTCTCCTTCACCAAATACTAACCTCCATGAGTCTGGACTTGGTCTAAGACTGGACTAACTCTGTCTCCTTCACCAAACACTAACTCCAGAGTCTGGACTTGGTTAAGATGGATAATTGTCTCCTTCACCAAATACTACCTCAGAGTCTGACCTGGTCTAAACTGCTAACTCTGTCTCCTTCACCAAACCCTCAAGTCTGACTTGGTCTAAACTGACTACTCTTCTCCTTCACCAAACACACCTCAAGTCTGACCTGGTCTAAACTACTACCTTCTCCTTCACCAAACTCCTCAAGTCTGACCTGGTCTAAACACTACCTTCTCCTTCACCAAACTACCCAGTCTGACTTGGTCTAAACTACTCTCTTCTCCTTCACCAACACCTCAAGTCTCCTGTCAAACACTACTCTTCTCCTTCACCAAACCAAGTCTGCCTGGTCTAAGCTGCTACTCTTCTCCTTCACCAACACCCTGTCTGACCTGTAACTGCTCCTTCTCCTTCACCAACACTAACCCCAAGTCTGACTTGGTCTAAACACTACTCTTCTCCTTCACCAACACCCTCTGAGTCTGACCTGGTCTAAGACTGGACTACTCTGTCTCCTTCACCAAACACTACCTCCATGATTGGACCTGGTCTAAGACTGGACTAACTCTGTCTCCTTACATTATTGTGATACAGATACAGCGATATTTGTTTATGACTGAAAAGGCCTGTTGTGGATATAAACATGTGGGAGTTTTGTTAAAAGAGGAACAGAAATCATGATCGTCATCCATTTGTTGCCATCTTTCCATGACATTTATCCCATTACTCATTATTCTTTATTTTGCTGCTCTAACTCCTGATAACATTATATATTTATTTAGTCTGCTGCAGAATACTTTGATACTACATCATTATTTCTGTAGCACTGTGTCTTGTGACTTGTGTTCTTCATGTTTCAGTTCGACTGCAACATCAACAGGAACATGCATCTCTGAGGGAAGTCATCAGATATGGTTTCTTTGGTTTCGGGGTTGCCCCACTATATTTCCATTCAAACTAGAGCAAAGAGGGTGTATATGTGAAGTGAAAGTCCATCTGTAATAGGAAACAAACTATTTAAACTCCTGTTCCCAACCATGTGAATAGAGCTAGTGGGTTTTTTGATGTAATGAATCATCGTTTACGCCAAAAACACAATATTTCTGTCTGGTTTGCATTTTTTCAACTGTGTTTTTCCACTGAAGCATAAGTGTCTATATCACACAATGCCACAGCTCAGTTATCAGGAGCTAGATAGTGTGTAATCAATACACTTGTTTATTTTACTGACAGCTTGATCAAACCCATTGGAAGGAGCCATTTGTTCTGTTACTTCCTGTTATTGTATCTAAAAGTGATCGATGGCTGTGACTCCTCCAAAACATGGTCATATGATGTTTTTGGAGGATGGTCCGGCTGTAACGGGACAGTACCTCTTGTTCTGAGCAGACACCAGGCGACGCAGGGCACAGCAGCAGCCAACAGCAGCAGAGGACACACCACCAGGACAGTGACGGCCCGGGACGACAAGCTCCGGGAAACTCTACTGTTCTCACTCACTGTGGTAGGAGTCAGCTCTGGACAAACTGGAAGATAGAAAAAGGACTGAGGATTACAAAAAAATGGGTAAAAATGCAAAATAAAGTTCAGTTTTATCCAGTCAGAGCAGGGTCAGTGGCTTTAAAATGGTTTCTTCGTCGTCAAACCTGGGTCTATTACTGTCACAGTGTATTAAGAGCACATTTTCACAGTCAAAAGAAGAGTTATTCTCCCTGTTTTTGTGTAAGAGAACCATGACAATAGAGCGATGAATTTCTCAGGGGGTAGAAGGAGTCTAGTTTGGCTTCTTCGATACAGAACCTTCACTGGGACGGTCTGCAGCCAAGTCCAAGGTCATGTTCTTCTGATGGAAAAGGAGTTGAGCCACGAGGCAAAGCGCTCAAACTGTGAGTCGATCTGTTTCCAAAGCCTTCTGGATGTCTCCCTTTGGAGGTGTTCTGGGCACAAGACCCAGACCTAGCACACACTGGAGGGACTGTGACTGTGCTCCGACTGTTGCCCCTGAGACCCAGATGAGCAGAAGAAGATGAAGAGGCTCTTGTGGCAAACGGCCCTGTGTCTTAGACGATAAGCTGCTAAAGCGTCATATTTTCCAGAGGATAGTCTAATACTTGGTTACTAAGATATTTGTCTGCACAGGACCTGCTTAAGTGGAGAACACCAGTATAATGTGAACCACTAAAAAGTCAGAGGGCCGAAGGTTGACCCCAACTCACAAACACGTACAGAAACACTAACCACAGTCAAACACTATTCCCATTACATCCCATTATTTCTTTTCTTTACGGATCCCTGTGGTAGTTACCTGTCCCGGTCCGGTTCTCCTCTCGCACAAACAGAATCACCTTGTTGCTCTCCTGAGTCACACTAATTCTAGGGAACACAGAGGCGAAGTAAACCTGGCTGTGGCGTGGGTTCAGATTTGTGATGTGGTAAAATAACGAAGCGTTGGCAGCGTCTATGGAAAAAGCGCTCGAACAGTTTCGGGGCATGCACTCGGCGATCTTCTTGCGCTCTCCTTGATAAAGTGCAAAGTGGTAGAAGTTGTTCTCGTCCGTGTTGTTGAACTTAAACTGGAGCGTGATGTTAGCTCCGAGGATCCCGGTGACCTCTGCTCCGCCGCTGCCTGCAGAAACACACAGCTTTTAATTCAACTTTTAACAAAATAAGACACACTCTCATCACTTTTTCATGTCTCCTTTTAACAGCATTTTGAGATAGTTTCCCTTTGACAGGATCAGAAAGAGGTTTGACTGCGCCCTGTTTTTAAATTCCTGACAAAACCTGGGCGTTTTGACAAAGACTGGCTTCAAAATGTTGGAAAAGCTGGTTATTTTTCTTTGTGGAGGTAAGGTGTTCAGGCCCAGACTGTGCCTCTGTCCTAAACTGAGACTCGTGACACTGAAACTCAACCTGTGAGAAAACTCAAAATAGCAGTACTCCTTTATTCCATTTGAATAAGTTTGGTATGTCACCGGTCACAGCAGCTAAGCCTTATATCATTTTAATGCACCTTTAGTCATTTCTACGTGAGTTCAAACCCCTCTCTTCTCTCACTAGACGTAGTAACACACATCAGATCCAACTAAAACCTGTTCAAATCCACCTTAACCTGTTCAAATCTAATTAAACCTGTTCAAATTCATCTAAAACTTGTTCAAATCCAATTAAACCTGTTCAAATGCATCTAAACCTGTTCAAATCTAATTACACCTGTTCAAATATATCTAAAACCTGTTCAAATATAATTAAACCCATTCAAATCCTTTTAAAACATGTTCAAAATAAATTAAACAGATTCAAATCCATCTAAAACGTCTTCAAATCTAATTAAACCTGTTCAAATCGCATTCCAAATGTAATAAAAGCATCTTCGGGCCTGAGAGGATTCTTATTAATGATCACGTCCCTCAACGCATTGAGAATGAAACATCACAGTACTGTCAGTGCCTCGTTGAACTGGACCGAATGAGAAATACATGAGAAGATACAAACAGAGCTTACCGTTGAGTGGCATCAGAGCCGCAGCAATAAAAACTAAAAACCCGAGAGGTTTTGTCACAAAGAGGACGATCATGTTAAAGTGCTGAAGGCCTGAAGTTTTAAATAGATCTATGAAGAACAGCAGACGACAGAGAAACAAAAGGAAACTCGACAGGAACTGACTCAAGGATGAGTTCAGTCGTTCTGCAGCGACTTCAAAAGGCTTCACAGACTGAGGTTCACTTTAAGGAAATGTGAGGGTTGCTGCTTTATTTTCAGGTTTAAAAAAGTCAGCAGGTTCCTTCCCTCTGTCCAACTTTATGTATATTGTTATATGTGAGTTAATATTAAGTATTGCGTCCTATTTCTTCTTGTGGAGAATGTCTTGAGGTTTTAGAGAATATATTAACATGCATTTTATTTAACTGTGCCATTGACATTAAATACAAAGCTTTACGTGGACATCAGTGTTTTAGACCGGTTCCTCCTAATTTCATGCACAAACCATCATCCTGCTGTGTTATCTCAGTAGTGAACTCAACCCACACCGATACATCACTCTTTACTTAATCATTCTTGTCAATAACAGCAGACTGTACTAGAAATGTATTATATAATTGACCCTGGTTTACTATCTCCTCGCCCTGTTATTCTCACTCAAAGAGAGAGGGATTTGGATGTATTTGATGATTTAGTGCATGATCCATCCTATATTTACAGACATAAGTTAGATTTGTGTTGTTAAAATATTGGGAAGCTGCTTGAATCCATTTTAATGTTACTATTATGAGTGTGATGCAAGTCTATTGATCTGTTTTTCACAGTTTTTTTCATTTGGCAGTTTCAGGGCCTCACTGAGAATGGGTCTGGAATTACACAAATATACATATTTTGTGCCAAAAAGGCCAAAAACTACACACCCCACCTTCAGCAGCATAGTAAAACAAAATCCTGTGACTCCTGTTTGACTTGGAAAAACTAATAGAAAGTAAGCGGTGTGGGCGTCATATTGTCACATTGACTTGAACTAAACACTTCGACCACAGCAGAGGAAGTGAGGGGCTTTGAAATGAAGCTGATGACAGAAAACACAGGGGTTTTGTTGGCCTCCTGTTCAGTTTCAGTGGTTTACAGTGGTCTTTTCACATCAGGCCTTTTGTCTGTACCACTTTACTGACATTTTGAAGTACAGTACTGTGTTTCAGACGGTGTGAAGAAATGTAGTAACAACCAGTCAACAATTGAAATGTTTTTAAATTTACAGTTTAGAGTTTTTAGTTTTTAGTTTTCAGAGTGATCCAACAAAAACGTGATGATGTAACTCTGATCCCAACATCATGGAGTCTGTCCTGGTCCTGTCTGGGATCACATGGTCTGGTTTTGTCTGGAATTCTCCAAATATTTGATCAAAACCTGCCGAGATCCTTCACAAACTGAGACAAATTTGATGAAGATTTGATTTAGACAATCTGCTGTGTTTGTTTTTTAAAAACAGTGGCTTCAGCTCCATAGACACACTTTGAAAGCTTCAGATACTGAGTGGTTAGTTGAAGATGGACAGATCTATCAAACCGTAACTACTTAATTCTTGACTCTTTTTCAATCTTGAGACTGGACCTTTTTTTTTTTCTTGGTCTTACCTCTATTTTAACCCGGTCCAGACTTCAGACTGGCCAAGACCACAATAAGTTTATTTGTCCACATCCTTCTTGTGATTGGATGGAAACTTCTGTCATTTATCTTAAGTTAAAAATATCCTTTGAAAGTGGCACAACCTGATTTTCTTTTTTTGTCTCTGTCTCAGACTTCACTCTTCCCCAACAGCAGCAGAGGGACCTCTCCTGCTTTTCTTTTATTCAAAAATGTTTAGTTTTTAGTCCAACTTCAGCATCAGAACAGCAATAATCTCCTCCTCATTAAACATTATGTGATTAAATTGTCAGTATTTATGCATGTTTCACATTGCCTTCATTTTCTGTTCATGTTTTTCTTTTCCTATTACTGTTTCTCTGTAAAAAACAAAAAACCAAAAAAAAAAACCATATCCAGCACAAAATACACTTGGTGTTTTATCGGCAGCCATTACTTCCTTATTGACATCAGTGTCGACCAATGAGAGCATTTCTTTTTCCTGAAGCGAGCTGTAATTGGTGAAAGCTCCCATTCAAGACTGATTAAAATCCGATAATAAAGACTAGATGACGTCTTAAGGTGTTGTTTTTTTTAGATGATTCCTGTTAAAATATGATATTAGGTGATTAAACTGTTCTTTTTTTTAACATGCATTCAAAAATTTTAGGTCTGCCTCTTTTGCCAGACACTAACTCTTCACAAGTTTGAACTGTGAATTTTACAGCTGGTTTCTTTTCTTTTATCTTCAGCCGGTCTTGGTCTTGACTTGGTCTTGTTACTGTGATCTTTCCACAGAGCAACACTTAAAGTTTCACAGATGTTTTTATTCCTTCTTTTGTGAAACTGTTACAAAAGATCCATTTAAAGCTTTCACAAAACGTGAAGTCACATCACAAAGACAATATACTGCATGGTTTTAAAATAATGCTTGATAAATTATCTGTTTACACTACTTTGACAATCAGCAGAGGATCTTTAAAGCCTAACTCAAAAATAGAATAATTTTAGATAAATATAATTTCTGAAATACTTTGTTAAGAAGCTAAAAAGCAACATGCTGCAATAAATTTTATTCTCTAATCTTTTTCCTTCAGGCTAAAGATTTTCAAACTAAAAGCTACTTCTCACATTTGATCAAAATAATTAGACATCTTCCCAAAAAGATCATTCGACAAAGCTTTGTGGCATCAATTACTCCCTTTTTTTTTACATTTCCCCTAAGTTTTCAGGTGAGATGCTAATTAGTGACACTGCTCAGTCCAGTTTGGTTTTGTTTGGGGTTTTTACTCTGTGTAT
Organism: Rhyacichthys aspro; assembly: GCA_036850595.1. Classification (NCBI taxonomy): domain Eukaryota; kingdom Metazoa; phylum Chordata; class Actinopteri; order Gobiiformes; family Rhyacichthyidae; genus Rhyacichthys; species Rhyacichthys aspro. The sequence goes on from CM072151.1 coordinate 6,097,238, forward strand.
CTGCACTGAGGCTTGGAGTAGCGGCTCTGCTCGGTGATGTCTTTGGCTGCCACTCGGACGCAGTATCTGGTGTTGTACTTGAGGTCGGTCTCCGTGTGGTACGTCTCCCCCACGGTTTGCACCAAAGGCTCTGAGTTCTTGGGCTTTTCCTCTATGACCAGGATGTACTCAGCGGCGCCTTTCACCGCCGACCACTGCACGTACAAAGAGTTTCCGTTGGCGATCACGCTCTCCACCTTCGGCACTTCCAGATCTGTGAGAGGAGCGGGGCAGCTCTTAAAACCATGAAGGTACAACATGAAGGGGACTAACTATCATTACTCAGATCAATCAAAAATAGCTCTTACTTTCGTCCACACCCAGCTCGGGGCCTCTCAGGTCTCTCCTTCGACGATTTCCAATGACTGTGGAAAAAGAAAGAAGCTTAGTTACAACCAAGAGTCGCTTCCTGCTGCAAGATTTACTGTATATATTTGATTTAAACATTGATTTGGGGGCTGAGTCTGACCTGTGGGGTAACTTGGGAAGCTCGATCCTGCGGCGTTGCTGGCAGTGACTTGGATCATGCCAGGATCCACGCCGGGCGCAGTGCAGGTGAGTAAAGCTGTTTCACACAGACCAATCTTTCCACCAAACAGAGTCTCATAGACACTGTAATGGTTGGCCAACACTGAGGCGTCCCAGGATATGACGCCTGTCTGTTTGTTGTAGACCACGTTCTTAGGAGGACAGGGCACTGGGGGAGGCACAGAGAGAACAAAAGTCAGGATTTTAATGACAGATAATAAAAACAAACAGGAAATGGAAAGCCTCAAAGACAGTATGAGTAGTATTAGCTGCTCTTAAGATAAAATAATGTGGAAAAAACCCTATTGATGGCCTAAAGGAAGAACCTGAGGTGTAAATGAAGTTGCTGTGTCACCTGTGACGCCGGTGTGGAGGTCACTGGGCAGACCGACACCCGCCTCGTTTCGTGAGTGGATCATTATTTCGTAGGTGGAGCTGCAGGGCAGTGGCGTCTCGAAGTACGGCCTCTCGTACCAATACGAGCTCACTTCCATCAAAGTCTGAGGGTTGTTGTTGATGCGGCCCTTGATCTTGACTTCGTACTCGACATCGGGACAGTCCACGCGGTCCCAGGAGATCATAGCCCAGTGACGATTCTTGATTTCCTGCATCCGTACGTGGATACCAGAGGGAGGGCACGGGACTGGGGAAAAAGGGAGTCATCAGTGGAGTTAAAAAGACACATAAAAAGTGATCTGTTATGGTCCAGGTCAGTCTTGTGTGGGTGACAACTAATGCTGATCCTGCATTATAATCTGTATAAAATTAAAAAATTAATTAAATTAAAAAAGAACATATAAAACTACTGTGTTTATGTTGACAATTGATATTACATTAAGTCTGGTCAGTTGCCTAATTATAACCTGGGTTTATGTTTTTTCTCAGATTTTAGCAGCAACATTTCAACTCAGAAATGTCTTTCAGAGGACCACATGAAAACAGCATTCGTCCTGTTTTACGCATAAATTAGAAAAGAGTAGGCTTTTTGATTGATTAGAGAGGACTGGAATTACAAAGTATGGATTAAGGATGCCCAAAGATAACATTTGAGACATTTGAGGGTTTCTTAAGTGTTATATTTTGGATAAAACGCGTCACAGCACATTTTTACTGATCAGTTAGAAAGTACACACAAAGAGGACAAAATGAAAACTGAAAAGGTGCATTTACCTGCTCCGACCTCCACCAAGGCTCCGAACGAACTGTTGCAGACGCCGTTGGAGGCCTCCACAGTGAAGTTGTAGGTGTAGCCACACTTCAGACCGTTGATGGTGCAGGACGTGCCGGTGCTCGCACAGTACAGCGGCGGGAAGTCAGGTGTTTGAGCGCTGGCGAAATACTCTTTTGTACCCACGCTGGGGTCCCAGGACAGCACAGCAGACAGGGTCTTACAGTCATAAACCACGTTTACACTTGACGGGGGGCAGGGTCCTGAAAGACAGAGACACAACACTGTCAGCCTGGAATTTGTTTAATAATAAGTCTTTAGTCTTAGATTTGAGTTCCTGTGCCATAAGTAACAGGCCTGTTGTTTAAATAAAAGGTTTGTCACTGTGAAAATGTAAGAAGAACTGAAGAAGACCTTACATTGCTTTGACACAGATCCTATGATTAATGCACAATATGTCCACGCTTGACTGAATATTTTGAAAGCTCTAAAATTTCATGTTAAATAGAGGAGCTGCTTTGTCTCATCAGCTCATGTCACATATAAACTTTACTTCATAATGAAACTGTCCCAACTGAACTATTTTTAAGCATGTGACTCTTTTACCTGATTCGTAGGTCACTGTCGTCCCGGGGCTGGTGCAGTTATCGGTCAGGGCGTAGACTGTCAGCTCGAATGACTCTCCGCAGGGCAGACTGGGCAGAGTGCAGTTGTCATAAATGGTCATACAGGTGGCGCTGTAGCCGTCATTTCCGGCAGCTTCAACTCGGTAACTGGTGGCCACTTCGGAGAGGTCGTACGACACCACGACCCCGTTATCGTCGCAGGACTGGGCGGCCTTCACGTTTTGAGGAGCACAGGGAGCTATAAAACAAGGGGTTTTAATTAATCTGCATTTTACAGATTTTTGTTTTTGCATAAATGAATAATGTACTATTATTTGGATGGGTTTTGAAAGCAGTGAGTTACTTTCAGGGGAATGGTAGAAGGGATTTCCAATGAAAAATACAGTAGAAGTGTGCCCTTTTGGTAAGTTAAAAGATAAAATGTATAACTAAGATGGCTATCCTTTTTGTAAAGATGGAAAAATACCAGTTGATTTTCACTCACAATCAATAAATCCGTTTTCTGCAACAATGGAGGCCAGCTTACCACATTTAACTTTGTACTTCTTTACTTTCTTTGGTTGTGTGTCTTTATAATCTACTACAAAGCTTTAACAGCAGTATAATGTTTCTTGGGAACTTGAGACTTTACTGTAGCTCTGTTTTTTGTGGTTTTGAGTGTGCGTTTCTTCAGATTAGACGAGCACCTGTGTCGATCTTGAGCGGCGGACTCCTGAGGCTCGAGCACTTGTCGGACGATGTGGACACGATGACGGTGTAGTGCGTGCCGCAGGTGGCGTTAGTGAGTTCGCAGGAGTTGGACGAGCTGTTGCACATGATCTGGCTCTGGTCGTGGCCCTCCGCTGTGGCCACGTAGATGGGCATGTTGTCCGACATCTGCCACTCCACCAGGATGACGCTGCTGTCACACTCTGCCTCCACGTTAATGGACGACAGGGCGCAGGGAGCTACGAGGACCAGATCATTACGTCATTACGCTCCCTACACATTTGCAGTTTTTAAAAATTGTCATAATGTTTTAAGCTGAAATATGCAGATGTACCTGTCTCGAGCTGGAAGCTGGGGCTGGGAGTGCTGGAGCAGTGCGCGTTCCTCGCCTTGACCTTGATGTTGTAAATCGTCCCACATTTGAGATCCGGGACGCTGCAGGGCGACGTGGGAGAGGTGCAGGACGAGTTGTGCTGCACTTTGACGGCTTGGGCCCAAACTAAGTAGTCGCTGGCTCCCTGTGAGTCGTCCCACGTGATCCAGGCTGAGTTTGACACACAGTCCAGGTTTCCCTTGATGTTTGTAGGAACACACGGAGCTGCAGGGACAAAAAACAAAAGATCTCCTTTTAGGTGGCTCTTTGTTTTAGAGACTGAGATTTCCTGCATTTTGTTTCTGATAAAAGTGGCGTAAAACATTTTTTTGCCTCTTTGTCTTGACACTGTATGGTTTCAGTTTTATAATGGATACATTTCTTGTGATTGGATGAAATTTCTATTTAATGTTATATAAAAAAAAATTAACCCTTGTAATTCAACGAATGTTAACCCCTTACACTTAGATTTTTAAATTTTACAACAGTTTCCTGATTGATTTCTCTTCCATGTATCACACAATGATCTTGGTCTTGACACGGTGTAGATCCTTCAAAGTCTTTTGTCTTTTCCTTTTCTTGATAGTCTCTGGTGTCTACAACATGTTAAACGTTATATTGTTGTAATGTATTGTCTTACCTGAGCTGGTGTGCACCACAGCGCTGGGAATGCTCTCACAGCCGTCTCTGACAGTGATCACAGTGACGTCATACGTCTGTCCACACGGAAGGCCGGTGAAACTGGACGATGTGTTGGTGGTGTTGGTGTAGAGTCTGGCCCCAGTTTTACTCACTGCTGCCACATGGAAGTACTGAGCGTCAGGGTTCGGCGACCAGGACACGGACATGGAGCGGTCTGCACACTGCTCAGTGACCACCACATCGTGAGGAGCACAGGGGGCTGATGGGAAAACAAACAGTTGGTGAAGTCTGACAGATAATTAAAAGGAGCAAGCAAGAGGAAACCATTAAAACATTTATCAAGAAAAGAACAAAACAGGCTGATATTTTGCTGTAAAAGGCTGTAATAAACAGTGGGAGTAAAAGCAGACCTTTGGTGCTAGTAACTTAGTTCAAAATAGCTACATACAACATCTAAGTTAGAGATTGTAATTAGTAGTTATTTATTGCAAGCATTAATCATACCTAGAGTTGTGTAACTATTTGTTTGCCTCTGGATGAAAACTTAATTCTATCTTTACTATTTTACACAATTTTCCTGCCACTTTACTCAACGGGTTCTACTAAACCTCTCATAAGTTACGGCTGTGGTCTTGACTGCGGCACTAGTCCTACCCGTGTGCACTGAAGCTGAGCCGCTCTTCACACTCGAGCAGGAGTCATCCCGTCCGTAAACGGTCACGCTGTACACCGTGCCACACATCAAGTCGCTGAGGTCACAGTGCGTCTCGTTGTTGGTGCATTCAGACGTCAGGCTGCCGTCTGCCGAGACCCCCACCGCCAAATACGAGAGTGCTCCACTGGCGGGCTCCCACGTGACCGCCGCCAAGTTCAGGTGACACAGCAGAGAGGCACGCACGTTTGTAGGACTGCACGGCACTGGAAAGAAAGGATGGGAGGAATTACACAATAAACTACACAATTAAGTTGAGATCTGCAACTAAATATTCCACACACAGTAGCAATCAGTTTAGAAGATTTTGTATTGGATTGGCGACATCAGGCATTTTTCTCATCTACCTTCCTTTAAATGTAACCACAAATGAAATGTTAATTTTGTGCTTACAGTTAAAGTGATAGTAATAACTATATAATGTATTGGGTCTCTATTCAGTTATACGCTCCAGTTACTTGTACATTCCTCTGTCAAACAGTGGCACTGGTGCAATCCTTTTTATGTCCAATTATGTCTAATGCAAATAAACACTGACCAAAGCTTGGTTTAAAGAAAAAACCTCTAAGTGTCAGGGCCCACTTCCATCTCATTACATCAACACAAACCTCGAACCGTCGACTTCAACACATTATCACATACCAGAGTTTAGTCTGAGATGAGCCTGGCTGTTGTCACATCGTCCATCATTGGCTGTGACCGTTAGGTTGTACGTCTGGCCGCAGTGCATGCTGGGTAGTTCACAGCTGGTTTCCACAGTGTTACATGAGACCTTGTGGCCATCAGGAGCGTATCCTTTGACGGAGTACGAGGACGCCCCGTCACCTTCCTCCCAGGACACTATACCAGTGTTGTTATTGCACATCATCTGAGCCGTGACGCTCTGTGGCTCGCACAGGCCTGAGGACAACAGAGAAAAGCACACAACATACAGCACATGAACAAAAGATAGGAAACGTTTACTTTAGATGAATTATATTTTGCTTTGGGGATGATGATAAAGCTCTTAAATGAATGACAAAAACAATATGATGGTAATGCCTTTTTAAGAACCTCATTTTGACTGTCCAAGTACAGTTTATAGACAATGTGAAAGGTAAAAAAAAACAAAATACCATAGTTTGGATGTGTGTGTATGATGTATGTGTTTGGATCATGTTGATCTATATTTTGAGGAAGTATTAAATACACTGTAATTGTGCCACTATCTGGCAATTAAGCTGTGCATGGTACTAACAGTAATACTCTATGTCGTAAAGCCTGTGTTGTGGAATTAACACCTTTACATATAATAGTATTGTAATAATGATTTTTGATATAGTATACTGCTCTTATCTCAATGTTTGTATTTTTGTTGTGGTACAGTGTGTATCCCTTTGAAATTGGTTAGTAGAAATAAAACTTTTTCCACATAATAATGGAAATAACTATTTGCTTCGGTTTTCTGAGCAGCTGGACCTGGAGCATTGGAGGCCATAAGTAAACCTTAAATATCAAGCTGTACCTTATGACACCTTACCTGTGTTTATCTCGATAGGTTCACTTTCAGGGCTGCTGCACTCGTCGTCTGAAGCAACAACCGTTATGGAGTAGTTCATGCCGCAGGCCAGATCTTTATAGGTGCACCAGGTGTCGCTAGTGTCACAGACCGATGAAAAGCCACCAGAGCCATGAGCAACAGCCGTGTAGGACAGCGCCCCACTGCTGGCCTCCCAAGTGACCTGTACTTCTTTATTCTCACAATCATACTCGGCCCGAACGTTCTGCGGCACACAGGGAACTGCAAACACACAAGAAACCACGTTATGAGCCTTGTTCCGGTATTTGGCACATGACATTTGGATGGACTCAAACAGTTATTTATACATGTGTGTACATGAGAAATTATACAATTACATTCATTCTTATAACTGCATCTGATACAAACCACTGCAGCTGAAGGGCCTGGTTGCCTCCAGACATGACTTATTTACCTTACATTTCTAGCAACAGGACAAAACATATCCAAATAAAGATGTTTAAAGTGCGGGACGAGGAGCAATAGTTGGAAAATAAAAATAAATAAAAATAAAACAGTGGAGACACATTAACCTGCCTCATTAGGCGTGAAAATAGTGGACAAACTGCACATTTGGTGAAATGTTGCTTGGTTAATAACAGAGTGGAGTTTGGAAATCACAGTTTTGAAATTTGTTTTTTCAATGTAGGAAATTCAACACTTGTTTTCTGTGCGGAGTTTGCGGGTAAGTGTCAATAACTTGCATGGATACTGCATACACATAGCACACATTATCCTGAATTATTTAGGAATTAAAGAAATGGCTACTGGCATATCCTGGTCTCTGAATGATGATGCACAAATATACTTAAAAAATAAGGATAATCAAGTGAAATGAAATGACACTGAATAAGATATAAATACTACTTTTCTTGAAAACTTGGAGGAACTGATCACCAGAAATCCAAAAAGGAAACCATGGCTATATGTGTATGTATTTTAAAAATGGTAAAAAGGCAATGGTTACCAGATTTCTGCTGAATTACTGGGCTGCTGGACACATTGCAGAATTCATTAACAGCAGTGACACTGATGTTGTAAGTGAAGCCACACAGGAGGTCCTCCAGGACGCAGGAGTTGGAGTCTGATGAGCAGGCAGAGTCGTGCTCCTCGACGCCCAGAGCTTCAACGTGGTAGGTGTCTGCCCCGGGGCTGAGCTGCCATCCCACTTGAATGGAGTTACTGGGACAGTCCAGAGAAGAGGTCAGAGCCTGAGGAGGACAAGGCACTGAGGACAGAAAGAGAGGGATCATAAGATATGAGTCAGCGGTGGTTATGTGAAGTTATTTAGTTCATTTGTGCAACTGTTCAAAGATTTGCTTTAAACTTTAAATTATTTTGGTCATACACTAATAATAATATAACAGAGTAACAGAGAAGCATATATACAAGCTATTTTATTCATCTGCTATTTTGGGATTTTTGTCCTTTAAACTTTTAGAGACTTTCATGATACACATAAAAGGATACTGGGATCATGAGAAATCTGGGGCCCTATAGCTTAGCCAAAAATGATAAAGACCTACATGAGATCAGGGTGATTTAAAGTTTCATAGTTAAGCCGGGTCATTACTGGGTATAGGACTCTGGACTTTAGATGAGATCAGAAGCTGTCCTGCTGCTGATTTTATAATGATTTTATATCTAATGTCTCAGAAGGTATTTTAAAATCCGACCTGGTACCGTCCTCTGATTTAGTCAGAAGTGACTAAGAGTAAGAACCTCCACAAACACACTGTCTGACCATTTTTGATACTTTAAGTTGCTTTAATCCCAGGAATGAATGTAATGAAACTAAGAGTGGTTCTGACCTGACTCGAACTGCTGGCTGCTGCTGGGAGGACTTTCACAGTCTCCATTTAGGGCCTGCACAACCACACTGTAGGTTTGGCCACACTCCAGGCCGAGTATTTCACAGCTGGTGTGGTTGGTGGTGCAGGTGGAAACATGGCCACTGTTTGAGTGAGCGGTCGCAGTGTAGTTCAGGGCGCCCTCGGCAAACGTCCACTCCACAAGTGCACTGTTGGACATGCAGTCCACAACAACAGGGCCCAAGTCTGCAGTACAAGGAACTGAGGACGAAGAAGATAAAATACTTAATAAAGGACAATGTCAGTGATTGAAATGACCTATTTATATGGACATCGTTTTATCTGTTTTATTAATGTGGGGTTATTCTTGACATTTTGATACAGTTACTGCAAATAGCTTTAACATTTAACACTGTAGTTTTGTCACAACACTTTGAAATAACTCTTACTGGGTCCATTTACAGTCTTAAAGCTCTTTCTGCTAGTTTAATCTCAAACATTTTAGTTCAACCCAAACCTTTCAAGTCCTTACTACCTTGGGCAGGTATAAAGGTCAACTTCTTTTAGGTGTATAAAGGTCAGTTTAATGTTTTTACTGTTTCTGTTTAAGGTGTTTGCTGCTCTGAGTGAGGTGAGAGTATTTTAACAATTGTTGCATTAATAAGAAATCCCTCACACACAGCTGTTTTTTTTTCACTTAAAGTACCTGAACTGATCAGAGTGACTGGGCTCGGCAAACTGGAGCAGATATCATCCATAGCCACGACCTGGACGCTGTATGCCTGTCCACACACCAGGTCCTCCAGTGTGCACGTCAAGCCACTGGTCTCACAGGAAGACGAAGCAGCATTGTCACTCTGAGCTGTCACTTCGTACTTGAGCGCCCCCTGGCTGGCGTCCCAGGTCACAACAGCCTGGTTGGTGCTGCAGTCCATCGTCACTTTGACATTTGTGGGAACACATGGCACTGCAAAGACAGGAGTTTAGGCTCAGTTACTACATAGCAGGAGTTCAATCAATTCTCCATAGTGGTATAAAGCTCAGTAATTTTACATCTTTCATTAATATTGCAATGAAAATAATTGATTGTCTTCAGCCATTAACTTCTTCTCACTTCTGGCTTTCTAAAAATATCTCACTATAACATGTATTTTTTTTCGTTGTTTGACCCACGTTTGCTGTTTTTAAGTCTCACCTGACATGAGGTGAGTTTGTTCACTGGGGTCAGAGTTGCAGGCTTCGTTGGAGGCGACCACGCTGACAGTGTACAGTTGTCCACAGCGCAGGTTGGGAATGCCACACTGCTCTTTGTCCAGCCAGCAGCTTAGGGACGGGCCGTCGTCTAACGTCACAGTGGCATAGTAATAATCAGCGCCCGCCGAGCCGTTCCACGACACCACAGCGATGTTCGAGACGCAGTTCATGTAACTTCTGACGCCAGTGGGAGGGCAAGGCTCTGAGGGGAAAGCAGTTGAATCAATAATGGATTATGAAAATGAGGGGAAAAAACATCTCATATAGGTCACCCTGCTCCAAGTCATTCTTTCCTCTAACCCTCTGCTTTTTTACAGTTTAAAACTGGCAACAAGATTTTTTGCTCAATATGTTAGATCTGTTGTCCATTACCAAAAACAAGAACTTCATTACATGCCAACATTCACAATAACAAAGTTTAGAAATGGCTTTTACCTGACTGAAGTTTGGAGGGCTCACTGGGGCGGCTGGTGCAGTGGGCGTCCACAGACTGGACAGAGAGGAAGTAATCCTGTCCGCACATGAACTCAGAGATGTATGTCTGGGTCTCATTGGTGCTGACTGGTATTTTGTGGCCACTGTTGCTCTCTGCTGTTACAATGTAATAGTCTGCTGTTTCAACACTCTTCCACGACAAATGTCCCACCTTAAACAGAGTTCAAAAACAAACTGGATCAAGACAAGACAGACCAGTTACTGCAGATAGTTGGGAGCCTTAAAAAGTTAAATACTGTCACTATTCCAGCAGATTTTCATCAAGAAATGTTGTTGAAACAGGAAGATTGCCCCTTAAGCTTTTTCTTCAAATGTGATTTACATTTTTTGTAGCTTTCATGACACATGAATATGTTCAAGCAGCAGTTGTACAACAGCTATGTTTTTACAGATGTTACCATTCACTAAAGCAGACTGTTGTTGTCCTGTCCATTTTTAAATAAAGAATACTCTTCAAATACTTACCTTCATAGAGCAATTGAAAGTTGAAACCAAACCGTGTGGTATGCATGGAGCTGAAATAGGAGGAAGATGTGAATTAATCACAACTTTAAACATAAAAAACAACAACAACAACAAAAGACTGAATTGGACAGTTCTTTATTGAAGTTTTCTGGAGTGGAGTAAATGAATTCGTACCCATTCTTATCGTAGTGCTGCTGCTCTCCGTGCTGTCACATATCTCGTTATGAGCAGTGACGTAGACGGTGTAGAGGTCCCCACAGTGTAAGTCCACCCAGGTGCACGTTGTGGTGTTTGTGGTGCAGACGAGAGAGTGCCCGTCTCCCACTGCGAAGGCTATGTAGTACTCAGCTCCATCGGTCGGGGCCCAGCTTACGGCACCCATGCTGTTCTCGCACTGAGTGAAGCTCTGCACATCTCGAGGGACGCAGGGGCCTAAAGGAATAGAGAGTCAGCTTTAACAAAGTGCTAATCTTAAATACGTGTGCTTTGTTTGAGCTTCAAGACCAGACCAAGACTTTTAGGAAGTGAGACAAGTTAAGACCAAGACTTGTAAAGGTCACATAGAATGAGATAACAGGGAACAGGCATAACATTCAAAGACTTGAGGAAAGTGTGACATAGCTTTTCAGGAGTTTTGCGTGAGTACAGTAAATTATCTTATTGTTTGTGTATTCTTCCATAATGACACTCAGAAGTGTATGTGCCGGGTTTAAATTAGGCACAGAGGATTTATACTTTTCATCAGTTTTTTTATTTCACACTGCATAAATTCTTACCGTTTTGACGCTCTACAGACTGGCTGACCGCGCTGTGACATTTGTCGTCCTGGGCTTGGACAGTGAAGGTGTACAGCTGTCCACACGGCAGGTCGGCCTCTATTGAGGTCTCGTCTGTTTGTACAGATGTAACATATCCCAGATCTCCGGTGATTTTCACATCATAAAGCAGGGCCCCTCTAGCAGCTGACCAACTCAACTCCACTGTGTCGTTGTTGCATAACATTTGAACGTCCAGGTCGGTCGGCTGGCAGGGCTCTGACATAGGACACGTGGGATTTACTTTAAATCAAATGTAATGTTGAGACAAATTATATCTAATCTGATGTCTTGCAATAACTAGGCTTGTAATCAACATCTGAACTTCTGTATTTTTACAGAATAATTAACAAACTTTAACATAAAATATCCCAAGCCATATTCCAACAACAACAAATTGTATATTTTTCATATTGTGCAACCCTAGATGGTCATAATGTTTTTCTACCTGTATTAACATCCACTTTGTCACTATTTTCGCTGCAGCACAGGCCATGAGTGGCTTCGACATGGAACTCATAGGTTTCCCCACAGTCAAGGCCGGAGAATTCACACGTGGAGGACGTGGAGTTACAATATGTAGTGACGCCCGTGCTCGATGTAGCTGTAGCTTTGTACATGTCCACTCCTTCTTCATCTTCCCAGAACAATGTGGCCATACCTGTCCCGCATTGCAGGTCCACTCCTACATTCAGAGGTTTACAAGGTCCTGGAAAAGACATAAACAGACGTTCAGTCATAATATTTGAAAGCACAAAACATACAAAATTAAGTAAGTATGCAGATTGTAACTAAATGCTGCTAAGTGGTGGTTCAAGTTCAAACAATATCAAAAAAATGAGGTCTACTTGGAAAAGGTCACAATAACAGTTTCCCAAATACTACTGTCAAGAGACTTGGAGAGATCCATACAACTAAGAAGAAAATACTCAAAAATGCAGTATTTTTGGCAAGAGTACACAGTTCAATTACTACTTCTTGGATTGATTTGACAAACTGAACCCAGAGTGGACAAACTTGAAACTGTTGAAAGAGAAGCACATTCTTGTTCTGTTTCTGAAAACAGAAACGGACATGAAATCCCCAAAAAATCATGATCTAAACTGATTTTTCAATTGACTTATTTCCACCTGGTTTGCTCATAGACAACATCTTGTCCCTGCAAGGCTACCGTAAGTGATTCCAGGCTGTATAGTTTAAACCCTTATGCATCCCTTATTTAATAGTGACATCTTGAGTATCAATGAATCTGGTTTGTCTTGTGTTTGTTGCAGTAATTCCTTTGTAAAAACAGGAGTTGGACTCACGTGTTTTAAAGGTAACACCAGTGTCTCTCTCAATGTGGCACAGATCGCTGACGGTCACTGACTTGATGCTGTACGTCTGCCCACACTCCAGATTTAACAGCTCACACTCATTTTCACTTGTGTCACACATTTCCTGGTGACCATTGGTTGCTGTGGCGATCATTTCATAAGAAGTGGCTCCGATGGCTGTGCTCCACGTGATCACGGCGCTGCTGTTGTGACAGTCCACAGCAGCCGCCACACCTTCCACCACACAGGGAGCTAAAGGGAAACAAACACAGGACACAGTTTGGTTACATTTATGTTAATTTAAGTTATTACCCATCTGTGAGACTATAAATATTGTCTTTTAAACTAGAAAGCCTTGTGATATTGCTGAAATTACACATAAAGCCAGACAAACAAGGCATTTTAACCAAAAGTCAGAAAACAAATTGCCCCTGACTGTGTTTTTGATTGAGAGATAAAAATGCAATTTGACAACTATTTTGTAAAAACCAGGAGCGATCGTTTCCCAAAAACTTAATTTCTTTAAAATATAAATGTGCAGCTTGACTTTCTAATGGATAAAGAAAGTCACATAATGGGAGTGAATGAGGCTCACTGAAGAAGGCTTAGCCACATTAACCCTAACATTAACCTTACAAGCTATTTATCCACTTGGTATTTAAAATATTAGCTCTGTTTTATCCATGTCAGCTCTCTGGCCAATATGATACTTCAAGACGTCAGAGTATGAGTTTTTTACCTGTGACGAGTTGGATGGTATCAGAGTCAGTGCTGTTCAACGTCTCTCCGATTGCGATGACGTGGGTGTGGTAAATGACGCCACACTCGAGGTCAGCTATCTCACAAAACGTATCCACTGTGTCGCAGGTCAGCGTCTGTCCATTGCGTCCTGCGAGTGTGGCCTCGTACTCAACTGCGCCGATACTGGTCTCCCACGTCACTGTTGCCAAATTGGTCTGACACTGAACGCTGGCCTGCACATTCTGGGGCGGACAAGGCTCTACAGGAAAGAAGAAACGAATTTTAAATTAAGTAAATGCAAAAAAAAACCTTTATTCATTTCCTCCTTGTATTGTAAAATTACAGAACTCCACTATTTCTCACCTGTTACAACTGAAACTTTTTCTGTGGAGGTGGACCCATCGGGGCAGACGCTGTTGTATGCCGTGACGCTGACGTTGTAAGTCTGGCTACACTTCATGTTGTAGAGAGGGCAGTATGTATCATTGGTTTTACAGGAAGAGGTTAAGCCCTGATCTGTCACTGCCTCCACTGTATAGTAGTCAGCACCTTGGGTCTTGTCCCACAGCACCTGTCCGATCGACATGCTGTAGTCCATGGTGATATGCTCTGGGACACACGGACCTGGAAGAGACAAGGAGAAAGACCACTCAAACTGCAAAGTACTGATAGTAAATATAGCGTGACTATTTAGGGCTTCACACCCTTACTCAGATGATGGTTTGGGGGACTTTCGATTCATCTCTTTCTCCATTGTTTATAAATGAATAATGTGTTAATGTGACTATGCACCTAAATATCTACCAAGTTACAAGCTCTTCAATGTATAATAAAAAATCAATATGCATCACTGTTAACTCCTTTAAGGTAGAGGTGCTGCTGCTTCAACAACTGCTACGTAGTAAAGATAGCATTTGTCCATTAATGTGGGATGTGTGTGTTCTGTGTGAGTTTCTCCAAATTTTACAATGTGTTCAGGCACTTTTGGTGAATATGTTTCTCACCGGTGCCCAGTGATCCCGTCATGTAACCCGTGCTGTTGCAGGTCACACCCACTGCAATGACTTCGACGGAGTAGCTGTCTCCGCACTGAAGGTGTGACAGCTCGCAGTACGTCATGTCGGTCTCACAGGTGGCGCTGTGTCCGGTGGCGGAGGTTGCCATAACGACATAGAGCTCAGCCCCATCGCTAGGATACCAGGAAACGAGCGCCACGTTCAGATTGCAATCCATCACTGCCTTGATATATTTAGGCTCACATGGGACTGGAGGAGGACAAAAAAATGAGTTATGTTTTATTACTGTCGAAAATAAGTTAAGACTTGGTTGTTACAAACTTTTTTGAATATTTTAACTTAAATGATGGATTTGTGAGTTTCCTACTGTATCACTAGTAGCTTTTTGTATTTTAAGCAATAATTACTTTTAAGAGTTTCTGTTGTCACCCCGTTTTATGATAGTAAGACAGTAGGTCTGTTTACTTTTATTCATATCCCTCCGGTTGTACCTGATGGTGTGTCAACCACCTCAGTGGGATGGCTATCACAGTATCCGTCTGAAGCCACCACAGAGACGTGATAGATCAGGCCACAGCCGAGACTGCCCACGCTGCAGGAGCCCTCCTCCGTGGCCTGACAGCTGGTGATATGACCGTTACTGTCCTCCACTGTTGCAAGATACGAGTCGGCTCCATCACTGTCGGACCAAGAAATCATCAACGAGTTTGCATCGCAGTCCATTACAGATAAGAGGTCCTCAGGAGTGCATGGAGCTGATGAGAAAAGGTAGAAAAGGGTGACAAATTGTTTATTACGTTTAAAATTAAAGGATTTGATTGAGCCTGCTTGTGTTTAGCAGTTCACTGTTAGAGTAAGTGCAGTAAGTTTGTACCAGTCTTGATAGTGACATTATTGCTGGGTTTGCTGGAGCAGTCACGGTCCTCGGCTGTCACAGTGGCTGTGTAGATCTGCCCACACTGAAGGTGTGTCAGGTCACAGCGGTTTTCGTGGCCTGAGCACTGGTCTGTGTAGCCGTCCAGGCTCTCAGCCCTCACTTGGTAAAGCTGTCCTCCTTGACTGTGGTTCCATGACATGGACGCCACATTGCTACTGCAGCTCAGACTGGCCTGAAGGTTCTCAGGTACACATGGCACTAATGCAACAAAAATAGCACAGAAAGAGATGATAGGTTAATCTGAAAACCCTGAATGAGAAGTGATTTGTGATCACTGCATTTATTCACAGTAGGTTTGTTGTGTTGTCATGCACTCTCACAGACAGTCCAATGAGGGTTTGTTTGGTGGTAAAAAATGCCCTAAGATTAGTATGTTTGTATGTTTGTATTAGTATGTTTTGTCTCGATACCTGTCCTGGCCATTTCTCTGCTCTCAGAGCTGTTGCAGGTCCGTCCCTCAGCAGTGAGCAGTAAAATATACATCTGCCCACAGGGCAGCTCACTTATGTCGCAGCTGTTGTGTGAAGAGGTGCAGCATGTTGTTTCTCCATTAAAGTCCTCGAGTGTGGCTGTGTACGACACTGCACCAGGGACGGCCGCCCAAGAGATGGAGATGACGTTGTCTTCACAATCCACTGAACTCACAATGTTCAGAGGGGAGCAGGGACCTGAGGACAGAAGAGACTATGTGAATACTAAAGTGAATAAAGCAAGCTCTGAAGTGCTTCATTCTCTTTTATCATCAATGCAAAGCTACCTTTCTTCTGGTTTTGAGTAAACGGCTCTTACTTTTACAATAGATAAAAGCCAATGTTTAAGGCTGTGGTTCTTATTCGTGAAATACGCTTAATAGTTATATTATAAAGACCAAACTAACTGTTACCTGTCTCAGCCATGACAGCGTTACTGTGAGCACTGGAGCACTGATAGTCTCGAGCCTGGACTGTAAAACTGAAGTTCATGCTGCAGGCCAGAGGGGGCAGGGAACACATATCCTCCAATGTAGAGTTACATTCGAAGGTCTGGATGACGTCATCGCTGTCTAACGCTGAGATAACGTAGTTTTCTGCTCCATTGGATTCAGTGCCCATGACCCAAGCTGAGTTGGTCAGACAGTCAATCTCCACTTCATTCAACTGAGGAACGCAGGGAACTGGAAGGAATAATACATAGTAGTATAATAGGTCATGTTCAATATCTCAACAACTTTTTATTCATTTTTACAAATTTTTTACTTAAAATTGTGTTGAAGTTACAACAGCAAACATTTAAACACGTATCATTCTTTTGTTTTTGCTTTGTTTCTTGATAGTTACAAACGTACTTTAACTACATTACCAAGATGGGCGCATTAACAAAAAGTTATATGACTGTAGTTATTCATATGGCCAACCACCAAGGGCTGATATATGTGCATAAAGGCCTTGCCTGTCCTGACGACTTGTGTGTCGGCACTGCTGCTGCCCACACATCTATCTCTGGACGGTGTGATGGTAACGCCGTACTCGGTGCCACACTCCAGTGTGTCCAGATCACAGCCGCCGTCCGAGCTATTGCATCTGTGCTCTACACCTCCTGGTACCTCGGCCAACACCGAGTACAGGATGCCAGCGACACCATGTGCCCATGTGACAGACACAACTCCAGTGTCACAGTCCACAGTGGTATCAAAGGAAGGAAGTGGACAAGGAGCTGAGGAAAGTTGAGAGAGTTAGTTCAGCTTATTACAGAAGAGCTTCAGACTATCCAGCAACTAATGTTATTGTACCTTGTTTATTGTTTCCCTACATAAAAAGAAAGAATAACCATATTTCATAGATACTCCACTATGTACTGCAGTGGAGACTGTTTACTTGTTTGTTTTTTAAAGAGAGACATTGACATTGGCTTTAAGTTTTTTGCTGCTAAGCACTGAAACCAGCTACTTCAAGTTCAAGAAATTTTAGTTAATTTTAGTTTTTAAATCTAAAGACCATATTGCAAAAAAGCTTTTATTCTCTAAAGGGGCCATGATTTTTCACCATTTTAATTGCTTTTATCAATTTTATAATTGTTATTTGATAGTTTCATTTGTGAATGTTTTATTCTCCTTACCTGCTCAAATTTGAAATAATCCATATTGTTTGGTTGTGTTGAATTATGGCACTGTTTGACAGTTTAACTGACATGTTGAGTTGCCTTGGGGTGTGACATGCCCTTTAATAAAACTGCCTTGACCCACCTGTAGAGAACTGTTGTGGGACGCTGAATGAACTGTTACACCTAGATTCCGTGGCCAAAACTTTGATGTCGTAGTTCTTGCCACAGGGAATTTTGGGAATCCCACAGTGTCGGCCAGCACTGCCCATAGTCTCACCGGACGCGCACTTGAATATGATGACGACTGTGCCATCGTCTAGTATAATAATGATTATTCCTTGAGGAGTGCGACCCTGTAAATCCCAGCTAACATTGAGGAAGCCAGAGGGACAGTCCAGCTCGGTCTTGATGTTCCGTGGGACACATGGAGCTGGACAAAAGCAAAAGAGAAATATTAGATGCCCATTTCAATGATGATGTACAAAATCTAATACACAACAAGACACTAAACCTACATATAAAACCTACCAGTCTGAACAACTTCCACATTACTTCTGGCTCCCATGCAACTCCCATCAAGTCCAGAAACATAGACGTCAAACTGCTGTCCACACGGCAGGTTCGTGATCTCACAGCTGGTGTCACCTGTCTCACAGATCCACTTTTCTCCCGCTTCGTTTTCAGCTACAGCCACGTACGACACCGAGCCCTTCGACGTCTCCCAGTGCACCATAATGTTGTTCGAATCACAAGATGAGTCAACACTCAAGAGATTGGGAGGGCAAGGTGCTGCAGTGGAAAGAGCAGAACAGACAGCATTTAAATAATTACACTCAAAATGATTTATGACTTGCTTTATTGTTTGAAACCACAGCATTTATTCTCTACACTCAATTGAAGAAGGTGAACTTGTCAAGTGTAAAAAACGGTCTGGGCAGAAACAGCTCTTTTTTGCATTGCCCTGTTTGTTCCATATCATTACTTGTTTCTCACCTGCTCTCAGCCTCTGCCAGTCATGTGAAGGACTGGGGCATTTACGTCCCTGTCCGGTCACGGTGACGCTGTATCTCTCACCGCAGACCAGAGTGGTGATGTTACAGGATGAATCAGGAGAGGAGCAGTTCTCTGTACTGTCAGTGTTAAAGGCCGTAGCAGTGGCGTTGTAATATAAGATACCACTGCCGGGCGTCCAGGACACTACAGCTGTGTTGGTGCTACAGTCAAGATTTGTACCTAGGCCGCTGTGAGGACAAGGACCTGCCAAAAACAACAGATGAAAAAGGTTTGTAAACACGTAATTCAAGTTAACAAAGCACCACTATTTCTAATATATTTGCTGTCGATACATAACATGAAGTCAACTTTCTGAATGATATAAACATGGAGACTGAAGGACTTGGTGCCAGTAAATTGCCCAGAGTGAATGAATGTAATTGTGAATGGATCAAGTGTATGTGCAGATCCCATTGTGTCTTACCCGTGGTGGTGACAATGGTCTCGCTGACTGTACTGATGCACTTGTTGTTGCGAGCCTGCACTGTTATGTTGTAGTCCTGTCCACATGCCAAAGTGGGAAAATCACAGTTGGTGTCACTGTTTATGCACTGAGCATCATGGCCAAGATTTCCTTTGGCGTCAACAGTGTACGATGTGGCGCCGTTGGCTACGTCCCACATTACCACAGTGATACCAGTGTCACAGTCATATGAGGCTGTCACATGAGTGGCCACACACGGCGCTAAATGAGGAATAAGTAGGATTTATTTGTTATATGAATTCATTTATTTTCAAAGACATTTGTCATTACATTCAGTCAGAGCTCTATATAGATGGAGTACTCAATATACTCCAATAATTAATGGGTTACTGTACAAAAAAGATTCTCAGTCATCCAGGTCATAATGGACGTAGTTTGGAAACAGCAGAATTTTGTCCCTCATCCAAGGGACTTTGTCAATTCCAAAGTAGGCCGGTCTGTGTATAAAACTGACAAAGTCCCTTGGATGAGGGACAAAACACCTGTTTCCAAACTACGTCCAGTTGCCTTCTTTTCAACCCCTTAACCGTACATTCAAAATGTTATTTTTCGTACACATTTGATATGATTTCAAGGTTTAACTATAACATCAGCCCAATAAACATTACCTGTGTGAAGCATTGGACCATAAGCAGGACCACTGGTGCATAAATCCGCTCTGCCGACCACACTGACGTTGTAGCTCTTTCCACATGTGAGCTCACTGAAAATGCAACTGGATGTGGAGGAGGTGCAGGTGATAATATTTCCTCTGATGTCCCGTGCTGTCACTTCCTGCGTCTGGTCTGGACCTGTGTTCTGCCAACTCACAACTGCCTCATTGGTGCCACAGTCCAAGTTCACTGCCACTGCCGCTGGCTTACAGGGGGCTGAAGGCAAACACACAAGGTACGTGAAACACAAATTTGATCACTGTGTTAATGAATGTTTGTAAATGTTTTTTATTTTATTTTTCATTGTATATTTTTGTTCATAACTCAGTGTAAAAATATGTGTGTGTAGCTGTTTTTACTATGTTAAATATAATATATTTTAATATAATATTGTATAATACACAGATTGACATGTCTAAACCTTGAACAGTAACTACCTGAGTGTATTTTGTAGTTCGAGTCCTCAATGACTCCACAGTCGACGTCTGCTGTGGTCACAACGATGCTGTACAAGAGGCCACACTGCAGGTTTACAATGGTGCACTGGGTGTTTGGAGATTTACATGATACACGAGAGCCGTCGCTCCCAATGGCCAGCGCAGTGTAAGGGCCATCGTTAGCATTTCCATTCCACTGCACTGCAAAGGAGTTGGCTTGACAGTCCAGGGTCGCAGCCACATTGTCAGGTAGACAGGGAGCTGTACAAGGAAGTAGGAAAGACAAGTTTTCTTGAGTGGTACTTTTCCTCAAGACAGAGTTCTTCATTTATTATTATTATTATTATTTTGTCAGTGCGTAAGGTTAACTATTTAAATTTTACAAAGTTTACCTGAGTCAAACTCCAGAGTGGCTGCTGGGCTACTGTCACACGTTGAACTGGAAGCGACCAGTGAGGCTGTGTACCGATGTCCACAGTCCAGCTTCGCAGTGCAGGTTGTTGAGTTTGAGGTGCAGGTAGTCACATGACCGTGGTTTCCAGTGAAAGTTGCTGTGTAGTGGGTTGCGTGAAGACTTGCCGTCCACGTCAACGTCCCTGAGCTTGTCCCACAGTCGGATTTAGCAGAAAGATCAGTCGGAGGGCAAGGTGCTGATTAAAAAGAGATGTAAAACATGTATTATTTTCATAAATCTAACTGTAAAACTATCACTGATATAAATTGGTATTAATTACAAAAACAAGCACTTAAATATATGAATCATGACTGAAATGACATTATAATTTCTGTATTTGTCCTAAATTACAATGTGTGGATATGAACCTGTTTGGGTTTCAATAGGCTCGCTCAGGGCGCTGGTGCACTCTTGGTACTGAGCAGAAACCTGGAGAGTGTACAGCTCGCCACACTGGAGGCCAGTGATCAGATGGGACGTGCTCCCTGTGGTGTACTGTTTAGTGGCCCCTCCAAATTTCTTTGAGTGGACGAAATAAGTAACACCGGTTTTTGGACTTGGGTTCCAGCTCACTGTGATGTCGTTGTTGCTGCAGGTTGTCAATCCACTCAAACCGTTTGGCGGGCAAATGACTAGAAACAAAAGAAGGTGAGTATTAGGTGTAAGAACTTTGCAATTTTATGGGGAAATAGTCATTACTTCCTTTTACTGTTCCTACAACTGCCCAGAGAGGGCAAACTGAACTTTGGAGATGCACACTGTTTTTAAGGCTTTAGACATATTTGAGGTAAACTGAATTAAAAATGTCTGGCTTTTTTCCCCAAACAACAGCAAGTCTTCGCCAAACATCGTAGCTGTTTACATTCTCTACAAAGGATATATGTATAAGCTGGAATTGCAGTCTGCCATTTCCTTGAGTCTCTAACCTGTTTCAAAGGTGTATGTTTCGCTTGGTTTACTCCAGCAACCCCTCTCCTTGGTAACCACGGTAACACTGACAGTCTCTCCACAGTGGAGGTCCGTGATGGAGCAACTTGTGCTGTTTGAGCTGCAGTTGTGTTGGTGTTGGTCCAAAGACTCTATGGCTGTGGCCTCATAGAGCTCTGCATTTTGGGCAGCCGTCCAGCTTACTTGACCCACGTTACCGCTGCACTGTCGGGCCATAGTGATGGCAGTGGGAGGACAGGGGCCTGGAGGTAAAAATAAAGAGGTTTACTGCTGTTTCCCAACTTAAATCTCAATACAATACACACAATGAATTTTGAGGTTAGACAGGACCTAAGTCTTAATCAGAAATCTGATCTTCCAGGGATCATGCACTGGTATTCATCTTGCCTAAATCTCATCCCTAAAAGAAAAAGTTCTATCTTGCTCTTGTCTGTATTTGTTCTTTGTCTGTAGCATTTTCTTGACTACAATGGCCCATTGCTCTTTACCTGCCACATAGTCGACTGCCAGACTGTCGTAGCCCTGGCATTCTTCAGAGAAGGGCGTGACGGTGATCCTGTAGGTCTGGGCGCATTGCATGTTGGGTAAATGACAGGTTGTGGTGTTGGTGGTGCAGTCTTTGACATCACCATCTCTACTCATTGCTTTCACTTTGTAGGATATAGCTCCGGGGCTGGCGGTCCAACTCACTGACCCAGTATTGTTTTCACACACCAGAGAGGCAGCGACATCCCCTGGAGCACATGGAGCTGGTGGGCACAGAAAACAAAAATATAAGAAACTCTGTATAATAATAAAAGTAAAATAGTTTTCTATTAAGCATTATCACATGACCAAAAGCCACATTTTATTTTGACACATTATGAAACAGACAGCTCATACTGTGAAGGCTTTTGTGGTTTTTGCAAAAGGGAACATTGCATGCTTATCACCTCCTGGTGCTGACAAACTGCTAATTCAACAATGCAACAGACAGCTCACAGGACAGAGTTTAAACAGTAATAGTATTTATTATTAAGCAGTTTTATATGGCTTTTTATAAAATCTATAAATTCTCTAAATGACTATGAAATATGTTTTCAAGTGAAAATAAAGGTGAGCATCAAGGAGCCCACTTAATGATCTGCTTGAGATTATTTGCCAATAACAATTAAATCTCAACCCATTCTCAACATACTGCAGCCAAAAGAAAACAAAGTTTTTCAAGGTCTTTATAAACTATAAGACCCATGAGCGTGTGTCTTACCTGTCTGTATCTGCGTGATACCGGGTATGCTGCTGTTGCAGTGATCAGCAATGGCAAACACTTTAACATCATACAATTGCCCACAAAGCATTGAATTAAAAGAGCAGTCTGTGGTGGTCGTGCTGCAGGACTTCACATCAGTTGCAGACGTAGCAGTGGCATAGAAAGTCTTCCTGCCCTGGGTCTCGTCCCAGCTCACAATGGCAATGCCAGTCTCACAGGAATTAGCAAAGTTGACATTGTCTGGAGTGCAAGGTGCTATGGGAAAAGACAGAGTGAGGTAAGTATAACCAGTGTATTTTCAATCTTACTAATGTGCTTTTTTGTGTAGGTTGTATAAAGTAGCAGTTTCTATATATAAGAAAGTTGAGTAATTTTAAAGTTCCACCAATGCAATATACTCTAAAGCAATAAAAAGTGCATACATCCTTCAAACCTCAGAGGAAGATGGATACTTATTCTAGCCTGCACAGACATTTACTACAGCCTTCTTTACAGAAACACACCTGTAATGATATCAAAGGGGACACTGGCTTTGCTAAGACACTGTACTCCTTGTGCCACAGCGGAGACAGTGTAGGTGTTGCCACACTGCAGATCAGTCAGGACACAGCTGCTGGCGGTGGAGCTGTTGCAGGACGTAGAGTGTCCCAAGCTGGACTTAGCGCTGACTGTTACTGAAACTGCATCTTCATCCTTCACCCAGGGCACAACTGCATGGTTGGTGTCACAGTCAAGAGAGTGGTCCTGCATCACTGGAGCACATGGAGCTGAAATACAACAGGATTAGTCACAATTTGAAGATTAATATTCAGGGCAATAGAACTGAGTTCATCAGAAAGGTCTGGTCTGTTAGTACTGGTGTGGGAGTCCCACGGGAGAGTAATGGTTCCCCCACCAGTACTAACTCAAGGAACACAAACTGTAGCTTTTCATTAACTTTTTGACCAATCACAGCATACATCAGGTTAAACCACTCCTTTTGAGGAATATAAACCCAGCTCTCTCAGAGTCTACCTTAAAAATGAGATAGTCCTTTAACCCAATGTCCAGATATCTTTTACTTTATTGGATCTGAGAAAAGGCTATGTTTCTTACCAGACTTCAGTCCTCTTTAGTGTAGATTTCCACACAGGGTCCAGTTCCTAATTCATCCAGATGGTTCAGTACTTTTGGCTGCCTTTTTATTTTGTTATCACCTTTTTCTTTTTTATTTCTGTTGCCTCAAGAAAAGCCATAGCCATAGTAGTCTCATCATAGCCTTACTTTCTGTCTTGGACCCAGTGAGTGATCTTTCAACAAGAAGCTTGACCAAAATGAACCAGGTTTTTCTTAGCAATTATAACTTATATTAATTATAATCAATGGAATATTTATACTTATAGTGTCTGAGAATAAGAATACATTCTGTACATTGTGTTTTTAAAATGCTTAAAGGGGTATTGTACCCCGGAAAATAATTCTAAAATGTATTTAACTGTTTATAGGTTAAAACTGATCCATAACAAACCTGTTGTTATAGTCTCTGAGGTCAGTATGGAGCTGTTGCAGACACTGTCCCCAGCCAGTAAAATCACAGAGTATTTCTGTCCACAGTGAAGGTCTGTGAGATTACAAGAACTGCCTGTGGAGCGACATCTGTGATCATGGTCATTGCCCCGGGCCAGGACGGTATAGTAATGTGCTCCAGCACTGGGGGTCCAGGTCACTGTTGCTACACCAGAGTCACAGTGCAGAGAAGTGGCCACATCTGTTGGGTAACAAGGAGCTACAGACAAACAGAGAATAGGTTTAGAAACATTTTAGCACTCTGCACCATTAAGCTTTCTCCTTAGTGCATTTATGGTACCATTTCTATTTAAAAATGTATTAAAAATTTAAAATAAAAAAAAAGATATTGATGATAAGAAAACCTTGAGTAAAAAAAAAACAACAGTAACAACTTGTATTTCTAGGCACTTGGTCCAAGGAAAGCAGGGAGAACAGCATCAAAACTCAACCACCACTACTTACCAGATTGAATAGAGATGGTTCCTGAGCTCTGACACCTGTCGTTGGAGGCCACCACAGTGAGATTGTACCTCTGAGCACATTTCAAGTTTGGGAAGGAGCTGGCCGTGTCTCTGGAGAGAAAAGGCGATGTGGAACCCCCTTCTCCGGTCAGAGTAGACAGATAAGATGTGGCACCAGCAGCAGCTTTCCATGTTGAGTGCAGGGTGTTGTCTGAACACTGTATATGTCCTACAATGTTACTGGGAACACAGGGGGCTGAGAAAGAATAAAAAACAAGCAGATCAAAGAACAGACACTGTGCCAGTGGAATTTGGAGTAATAAAGTAACTATTGTTTTCACTTGTAACATACAAACTATGTGGGCTGTGTTCAGTTCAAAACAATAAAAAGCAGTAGTTTTACAAAATGCAAAGAGACAATGACCATGTCTCGAACTCAAATAAAAAATATTTCTTTGATATTTCTTTTATATTTGAAGTTTGGTAAAGTTTTCAAACTGTTATATATATAATCAGTCTTCATTAATTCAAAATTCCCTTCACAATAAAAAAAAGAACTGAAAGCATTTACATAGATTAGCCTCTGTGTGGTCCTTAATTTCTCTGACCTCGGGCTGCACTGACAACTCACAAGACTAGTAGCGCATACTCAAAAAAACTATCCATTTGGAATAACTTCTTAAGTGACATTATGAACTCACCGGTGTTTACCACTTCAGGGTTACTGCTTTGCCCGGAGCATGTGCTGCTGACTGAAGAGACAGTCACAGTGTACTGCTTTCCACATGGCAAATTTCTGAAGACACAAGTGGACGAGTCTGTTTCGCAGAGCAGAGTTGAGCCGTTTGTATTCACCGCAGTGACACTGTAGTTTACAGGGAGGTCTCCAAGTGTCCGTCTCCAAGTGGTCGTCAAAGAGTTGGTGACACAGTCCACAGTGTTGTCAAAACTCGTAACAGGACAAGGGGCTGGAATAAAATACAAACAAATAAGACACAGAAAATATATTCAAACAAATGAAGCAACTTTTTTTATATTTTGCTAATCCCTGAGATGAGCATCGCTCCACTGTCTTTTTCTATGCTTGCTGGTTTTGTGTGAACTTGTAGCATTTCGTATTAGCAAACGTAGGTTATCTACCCTTTTTTTCAGCATTCAGGTCATGCTTGAAAACACTGTAAAAGTAAGAAATCCAAAGACACAAGGCGAAGTCTCACCGGTCGAGTGGGTAACAGTCTGGCTGTCTGCACTTTTGCAGTTGCTGTCTGAAGCTGTCACAGAGAACTTATACGTTTGTCCACATTGTAAATCGTCCAGTTGGCAGCCAAGATTTGCTCCAGCATCACATGTGACTTCATGTCCACTTGTGCTAACGGCTTTCCCAGTGTAGGACACAGCATTGCGGCTGCTGTCCCAGGTTAGCATGGCCGAGTTATCAGCACAGTCCAATGACACCACCAGACCAGATGGAGGACATGGTTCTGCAAAGGAAAAAAAATATATAACAGTTACATGCTAAATAATAGTCATGCTAAACCCATTTACTATCGTTTACCTGTCACTAGTTGCTTCACTACACTCTTTCTGCTGTAACACTGGTTGTTTGAAGCAGACACAGTGGCATTATATCTTTGGCCACACATCAGGTTTTCCAGCCGGCAGGTGGTCCCATTAGAAGTGCACTGCACCTGAGGAGCGCCACTGGAAACTGCAGAAGCTTTATAAAATACTCCACCAAGACTTGTTTGCCATGTGATGTCCACAAAACTCTGCTTGCAGACTGTCTGTGCCACCACATTAGTTGGGACACAAGGTGCTAGGAGAGAATAAAAAGAGTCAATTTAGATTACAATTTTAATCCATATCAGATAAACAACATAATGCATAGTTTACGTAACTGTATATGAGGTTTTCTTTACCTTGAGTGACAGACACTTGTGTGGGTCGACTGATACAGCCAGCAGTAATGGAGCTAACATCCAGAGTGTATGTTTTTCCACACTGAAGATCATTGTTGCTAAATGTAGGATTGGTGACGCTGAAATCCATTTGTGTTGTGCCGTCTGAGAGCACAATCTTATAGCTGGTAGCGTTACTCACGGTGCCCCAAGTGGCGGTCATTATTTGTGTGTCACAGCTTATGTTGGTTGAAACTGTAGGCCCACACGGAACTGCACAAAGACAACAGTAAACATGACAAAAAATAAATCATAATTTATTAAGAAACTATAATTGCTGTTTGTCCTGGGCAATTACATTATACTTGTGTTGTCTTTGTAAAGCATGTTTAATTAGCAGTCTATGTAATCATACCAGAATTCATGTAGACCGGTTCAGAGGTGGTACTGGGGCAGAGTTCGTCATGGTTGGCCACAGTAACAGTGTAGTGTTGGTTACATTTTAAGTTGGATATTACGCAGCTGGTCGAAGGAGAACTGCAGCTTAAGAGGCCATTGTTCTCATCCAGAATTGTAGCTGTGAAAGATTTGATTTTGGGTTCTGCAGTCCAAGAAATCAGTGCTTCATTCTTTGCACAGTCCAATTTCGTGACAATGTTTCTCGAGGGACAGGAAACTGCAACGAGAAGACGTTTTTGTAACTGTCACAGTCGCCGAAAACACATGAGTGATGGTGTCATGCTACTAGATACTGTACCTGTCTCTATGAGAAAGGTTTCACTCATGGAGCTATTGCACAGGATGTTGGAAGCAATCACGTAGACGGTATAATTAGTGCTGCACTTTAGGTTCTGAATCGTGCACGTCAAATCCAGTGTGTTACAGTGGTATAGGACGCCATTGCTATCCATGGCCATGGCGATGTAAAAAATAGCGCTGCCGGAAATGTCCCAGGTCACAGAGATAGAGTTGGCCTTGCAGTCATTGGAGGCAGCAACGTTTTTAGGGACACATGGCGCTAAGAGAGAGAAAGGCGACTTAATTAAAAAAGTGGCAGTGACTGTAATGAACTTTAATCAAATGCCTATAGTGGCAGTAGGAGTTAGACACTTCAAAAGAGACAGTGTTGCAAAGAATAATCCGCTTATGCAAACTTTATTGGTTTTAGGTGCCAATAATGTAATCAACATTAACATAAAAATAGTATAGTTTTCCTGCTGTCATCCTTTCCATCAGTTCCTGTTACATAATAGAGTTTATACATATTTTACTTAATATTTTTCCATGACCTCTCCATAACCTTTCCCCAAATCCCACAAGTAAGAATACTTTTGATATTTTAAATACAAGGTTTCTCAACAAATGTAATATTAGTGATAAAGTAAATATCAGGTTTGTACTTTGATATTAAAGTTGATCAGATTTTTACTGTTTGTTACACTATTTTACATAAATCTTATTGAAAACACATCTACCTTGGAACTGGGCCAATTATATTAACAGTGAAATATTATGACTGACTGAATTATTGGTGGTAATTAAAGTAAAGTAAATAAAGTTAGAAGTGTCATGTTTGACACAAAGTTTTTTTATGACCATATAAACCCTCATATAAGGTTTTTCTTTTCTTCATGTTACATTTAGCCACCATTTAATATGTAAATGCAGATGTGTGCTTCTAGATTTAATATGACATAAAAAACAAAACTTACCAAAGACCTAAAGAAAAAAATCATGTTTATGATCAGACATATTTTGAAGAGGAAATAGCTTTGTCCAGTAAAGTGTAGCATCTGTGTCCTCACCTGTCTCTGCAACTGGTGCCAGCGTCCTGGGACTGGAGCAGTGGTCATCATGAGACGTGATGAATATAGTGAGGGATTCTCCACAGCTGATGCCCAGGAAAGAGCAGCTGTTGGAGTGTGTGGTGCAGGTGTAGTAGCTGTTGTTGTTCATGTTTCCATAGGCCTCCACTGTGTAATTCAGAGCTCCTTCAGCCAGGTCCCATTTACTCAGTAAAGCATTTGTTTTGCAGTCGGCTGAAGTTTTAACATTGGTTGGAATACAGGGAGCTGGAGAAATCAGAAGAAAATACATATAATTTGATCCACAAATGAACATTCCTTCATTGTATAATTTAGTTTTCAAAATTTTTTTTTTTTTTTTTACGTCAGATTACACGCAGTACTAGTAAATAACTACAAGATCTACTGTGACATGTTTCTACCTGAGCTTTTCAATCTCCCTAAAACATGTATAATTAAACCTGATGATTACCTGTGCTGATGTCAACAGTTGAGCTGATCTCACTTTTACAAGTGCCACTCATAGAGTACACGGTGAAGTAGTAATGCCGACCACACTCTGTTTGTGTGAAATAACAGGAGTTCTCTTCTGTCAGACACTCCTGGACCAATCCCTGCAAACAGATGAATCACATCACATTTAATATTATGGCGCATTTTATATGATTTCTGATTCTTTATGAACTCCTTAGTTTCTAGTAGAGCCTAATAGGACTTTCCTTTGCTCCACAATACCTCACAGAAGCGTATAGAAAATACACACAATACATTTTTATTACTTATTTTATAGATTTTATAATTTTTTTGTTGCTTTAACTTATTGACATAGATTGATTTTACTGCTTTTAACTAATATTGTGTCTTAGTATCATGTTTTTTATTTGGCTTATTTATTTTTATTATTTTTTATTCATTCCAGTGGCTAAAACTAAAACATTCAAAAAGTGTTTCTCCCACTTTGTGTATCAAGCAGGTGGAGGTGTCTGGGGAGGTAAAGAATCCGCTTCTTGTTTGGATGTGTAAGTGGCTATATAAGTGAGTATATGAAGGAACAGGTTTGTCCATCTGATTGTTCACATGAGCTGTTCCAGTTTCCCCAAAACGACAAACAGATACCTTAATTAAAGTCTGTTTTGGGTTATGAAATACCTTGGAGTCCACTGATTTGGCTTTATAGAGTTGTGTATTGTCTGTGTAATTCCAGGAAAAGATGATAACTTCACTGTCACAGCTTCGTTGCAAGTGAAGGTTCTGTGGTGCACAGGGGACTAGACAAAAGACAAACACAAGTATACAGTTAGATAAACAAATGTACATGTAGTTAGATGGGTACACAGATAGAAAAGAAACAGGGTTTAAATAGGCTGTGAACTTCAAAGGTGGGTATCTCGAATCCCTTTTGAGGTTAAAACGCCCTGATACTGAAGATTACTTTCACTGCAAAATGGTTTCAGGTTTAACACCAACACTGGTGTATTCTCAGCAGAATGAACACAGCACAATATGATATAGACAGTGGAGCTCAATAGGAGACCCAGTTTTCAAAGAAGACTCTTTCTCACAAAAAATAAAACGTGTGAACTAAACTGGATGGGGAAAAGTTGTAAACAGCAAATCCCAGAAGACCCTTGTGTGCTCTGACAAACAACACACAAGGAATAAATGTAATAAAAAAGATGAATTTTGGATAATTATAACAAATTTTAGGGGGTTGTGCTGAATAATTAAAACCAGTAACAAACTTAGTGTGTGAAAAGCAAACGAGTATGTATTTTAATATATAAAAATTGTGTGACTATAAATAACAATGAACTTATTTTACAGTTTTCTTAGTACAGGAATTTTCGTATTATATGACTGTATCCCTAACATATAACAATCACCTGACATTAAATCATCTACAGCATCACCCAAGTCACAAAAGCTTAGCTGTACACAATGTGGTCCCAGGGGTGGAGTTTGGTGAAAAAAATCTCTGTCAGAGAATAGAGCGACATGTGAGATGAAAAGGATTACCTGCCTTCACAAAACAGATCTCAGGGAGGGGCAGTGGGAAGCCTATAACGTCTACATTTTGATGGATTTGGTGATATTTAGTAGTATACTGGTATTGAAAGGAGGATTATTAAACCAAACATGATCCACAGGTTTAATTTCACCTTTATACCCATCCCCACCAAGACAGGTTTGGTGCATATAAAAAATCCATTACCTCTTAATCGCTGTAAATCAGGTAACTATAGAAGGAAACAACACTTGTATATAAATGAATACATTTCAATTATAATTTTCAAGTTATTTTTACCACATGTATGTTCTTTAAATCAAGGCAAACTCTCCAACCAAATCTGTCCATTTGTGAATTTTTATTCTGTACATTTTGGTATTTTGTTTTGGTAAGTTCTTCCTTTTGGAGCGAATAATTCTTTCAGCCATATTATAAATTCCTTGGGTATTTGTACTAAGAAAACAATAGTACTTTCATGATTGAGCGCAAGACAATAAAATACTATGACATTTAGCTTTAGTAAACTATTATTAAACATATGTATTTTTAAGTGGGTCAAAAACTCATTTTTGGTCTTATGTAGGATTCTTGTTTATTCTTGTAGCTCTTCAAACCACAATAGATGGACATGTGGCAATGGCGTCTCACCTGACTTAAAAGAGGCTGATGTGGAGTTGACCACGTTCTCACAGTTCTCAGATATCGGTGTGACATGAACGTCGTAGCTCTTGCCACAGCTAACTCCACTGATTTTACAGCTGTTAGTTGTGCTGGTACAAACCATCGGAGCACTGCCTTCAGTCACCGCTGTGGCTTTGTACGAGTCTGCTCCGGGCACAGGCATCCATAGCACTGTGACAGAGCCTGTGGTGCAGGAGTAGTCCAACGTCACTGTACTAACGGGGTTCAGAACTGAGGGGTAAACAAAGGACAATGTTACATATGGGAAACACTTGCCAGTTGTCGTTAAGGCCCATTCTCCTGTCAAAACTGTGGCTTTAGGATGCTTAGGTGGTTTATTTTCCCATCCTTAGCATCTCCTACAGTTAGAGATGCCTTTTTTGATATTTTGGTCCAACGTTACCCAAAATTTCTCTCATTATAATTTAAACTTGCAAAAAATCGAATGCATGTATCTAATCTCCCCTCTGCTTTACATTATGGCTGCAAAGTACAACTTTACCACTAGATGACACTAATTCCTGTCTACTGAACTGATTATAATGGCTGAATCTTGTGTTTTTCCCCTCAGGTTTCTACAAAGTACTTTCGTGACAACAGCAAGTAGGTTGTGAGGGCATCTCACCTCTTTTCCCTGAGGATCATATTCTAAATGTCTGAAAGCAACACCTGGGAGAGAATAGCTGACCTAGATTTTAATCAACAAGTTATTGATAGTGGTTTGAGTGTGCCGACTCACTGTTGGTGGTGTACATGTAGTCTGTGGGTTCGCTCGGCACCAAAAACATGTTGTATGAACACACTGATATCAGGTACACTGAACAAGGCATGATGTTCTGCACTCTAGTCTTTATGTCCGTCACATTGTACACAGTCGGTTTGGCATTCGGGGCGTCTTTCTTCCGGATGCTGACTCGGTACATCAACACATCTGGGACCGGTTGCCAACTGATCTCTGCCTCATTGCGGCCAGTTTGCACCCCCGTGACACCAATGGGAGGCTGAACCACTGCACAAACACACGAATAAAAAAACAGAGTCATTTTATAGCTTTGATTTAAACACGAAGACACACAACTTATTGCTTAGGAAACAAAAATCAGTCAATTGACATTTATCATTTTCTGTTATAGATGTACTGGATGATTCTGATGAACAAGCCCCATCATTTCCAATACAGTTGCACAGAGAAGGCTGCATTTAATTATGTTATCTATCTGAACAATTTAGCATTAGCATCTCGATGTCATGGGTAGTCAAAATGGTAAAGATTTCATTCGAGTAAGGTTAAGAAAACTTTAGATTAGAACTTTAAATCAATGTCAAGATTATTTTTATATGGCAGGTAGTGTTGTGAATGAATGCTTTTTTCCATTATAAAAACATAAAAAGTAGCCATAACAGCAACCATTTTGAGTAGTCCACTAGCACAGATATCACACCGACTGGGAGAGTCATTTCAGAAATTTACTTTTAATAACTAGTCACTAGGCATTTTAAGCACATCCTCAATTAAAAAAAATATTTGAACCACTCACATGTCGTTATGGTCCTCACTTTACTGGCAAAGCCCAGACCAGCATAGTTAGCCGTATAAACGTAGCAGTCATAGTTGGTAGATGGGTGTAGGTTCTCCACCACTGCGGAGTTCACGGTGTAGGTCAAGTTTAACTTTTTCCCCGTCGTTTGTGAAAATATGACCAGGTAAAAGTTCTCCGCTGAAGGCACCTTTGTCCATTCTAACGAGATTGAAGTGCTTGAAAGTGCTTCACCGGAGATTATCTGTGCGGTGTCCGGAACTGGAAAACAAAATCAGGGTTAGAAATGCTAATTAGTGCTAGCATTAGCTTAATAAGTGTTTCCATGGTAACTGCAAATTAACGTTGAACATCGCTCCACATTAAATACGTTTATTATTATTATTATTTGTGGACCGCTATGGGGCCAAAATCAAAACTTTAAAGTATTGGGTGAAATGTGCAGTAGGCTGACAGTGGTTTGATTAATAGTGCAGAGATGAGATGAGAACATATGCTTTGTATTTTGATTCCAGGTATTTAGCTTTCATGTTGCTCTTTTCTGAAAGCTGTAGGTCATTAATTATAATCAATACAATCAATATTCCACTCTGAAAACTAAGTTAGGCTTACTTGAGTTTTAGGCATGTGATTTTGTTATTCTTTATTAATTTGTACAAAGTGAACTAAAAATGATTTACCCTGATTTCTTCAAGATTTATTTTAAAGTCGTATCATAGCCTCCAGCAAATGCAGGTGTTATGACAGATGCCTTAATATGCACTTACCTGTACTGGACTCAGCTTTTGAAGTACACCCCACATTATAAAATAAAAAGACTTTGAGGGTCACTGTGTATCTAGTTCCCGGCCGAAGACCCTGCACGGTCTTTTCTGTCTGAGTTTTGGGAACTGTCACAATAACTGGTGCATAATTTGTGTTATTTATGACCCTGAGGTCTATAAAATAGTTTGTTGCGCCAGGATAGGCTTCCCATTTTACCAAAATAGATGAAGGCCCTGCAGGTGTTGCAGATGTGATTGGACAATCTGCGAAAGAGAGATGAATTAAGACCAAACCACACATAAGTTTAACCACAATAATAATTATAAGAAGAAGACTAAAAAAGAAAAAAAAGTTCAGAATGAATTTATCTTCTTACCTGCTTTGCTAAAAGGTATCTGTAAAAGGAAATAAACACAATCTAATCAGTAAATATGCTGCTAAATATTTTAAACTCAAATTGACAACTAACTTGGACTATTTATTTAACATTTGACATGTTTTGAAGAAAAAAAAACAAAATAAATAATTTACCTGAGTTAAAGATACCAATGCTAACGAAAAGCTAATTACTCCCAACAATCCCATCTTTGACTTGAGTGCAGATTTACCATTAGTTTAGTGTACATGGGAGTCAAATACAAAAGGTGATCTGGATTCTTTTGAGCAGCAGCCCAGCGTGCATGGGAACCAATCAGTATTCCCCAAATGGGGACAGACTGTCCCACCAAAGGCCTGGGGCAGTCAGAGCTGCCCTGAGAAAACAGTGGAGGGGAGGGATGGAGATGTACCTGAAGTCACAGGTGGGAAGAGCTACCTGTCGAACACATGCCTCAGTTTTAATATACTCCACGTCTATTGTATCTCTGCTGAGCAGCCACAGTTAAGCAAATTGTAAATGGTAATTTGATTTCTATGACTTTATCACTGATCCGAAGGTGTAACATTTTGAAACATTTGACCCATTGGCCTCATGAGAGGCTGAGGTGAGATGGAAATTTGATGCACTTTTCTCATTTAGAAAGTAAATTAGAACTCTAAAAATATTTTAAACTCACGGCCCATGGGCCGAATATGGTCCTCTGCACATTCTTTATTGCGCTCTTACAAATGTTGTTGTTGTTGTTATAATAATGACCTAAAATCTGAATGGTCAAAAGCTCTTTAGGTGATTAGGTTTTACAAATTGAAACATATTATTTTCAAAGTGAAAGTGAAAATCTATGGCCCATACATTCTTTGCACTCAGTTCTTATAATTGTGGAAAATAGTTTAATTACATAATCCATATTGTAATAAGAAATATCAGTGAAAAAAACAAAACCTTAAGAAAATATTATGGCTTTTAATAGATGAGCATGTTGTGCATGAGAGAAAGTTTTGGACAATTAAATGCTCACTTAGGGTGTGTTCACAGTTCAGTATTTGGTGTGGTTCTTGTGCAGAGCATTATATTGTTATAAATGTAAATGCTGCCATACACTAGTGTGCACCAAGTAAAAAACCGAGGTCTCGGACCACCTCCTACTAAACTCTGGCTCCCTCCCTATTCCAGTTCAAAATGCAGCTGTGAACGCTTCCTTGACCAGTGCTTTTTGCAGTGAACCAAATTAAATGGATCGTTTTCTGTTTTGGTGCAAACTAAATAAAGCGAACTACAAGTGTAGAGATAGATCTCAAATACACTCCCATCGGCTGTTGGTCTACACGACTTGAGTCAACATTGAGTCAATGGCAATGGAAATTCTTACAGAGAAAGTGTCTATTCCAGCACTACTGCGTACACAGACAGTGGAATTACACTTAGTGTTGATGTAATGTATAAGTATTATCTGGTGGAAATACTGAAAAATTGTTTAATAATAATTTAATAATAATGTTTTATTAAATAAAAGCAGTCATGTTGCTGTGAAGTTATGGAGGAAGTTGGGGTTTGAGCGTAAGGGAAATAGTTTTCAGCTTTGAAAAACTGACTGACTTGAAACATTGAATAAAGAACGTGAGTCTTTGTAAACGTATTCCTTTGAAGTAGACAAAAAAGTAGACTTAGTGTTTATTTAGGACTAAACTTATGCAAAGGACAAACCTTAAAACAATCTGACTGACCTTGACAAGATATACAGTAAATTAAGCATCTCTTTGTGGGCTGTTGTTTTTGTGGGTCTTCAAGGAAGGAAGAGCAATCTCCCAGAATCAAACAGACCAATATTTATCCCCAGTAAGGGAAAATTTCCCCTCTCAAGTTGCCTCTGGTTAAATTAGCCCGAGAGACTAGGAGCAGTAGTTCTCATAATTGACTCAAGATACATTTGGAAGAGCTACCAACAAACAGGTCCCCTCTACAAGTCTAATCCCACATTAGTGACTAACTCATGGTGTTGCTGTATTTATGAAGATAAGGTTTTTGTCCAGTCACAGTAATGATGTTAATAAATCAGTTGTGTCTGCTCTTTGCCTTGGTGTAAAATCCTTTATGTGGGAACAAAAGTAATATCAACCAAAATGTGGTCAATTCCACAGCAAAGATCTTTTCAAAGTGGTTTTAAGGTGTATGTTTTGTGAAATTGTAGATTGCACTTCAAAACTTCACTCCGCTCTTTTCTACAGCATGTGAGTAGCTACGGTAGCAATGCATTTGACAAAGACCCAAAAAACCCAGGTAAATAAATGGTCTGATGTTTAGTTCATTGTTAAAATAAAAAAAAGAAAATATTTAATTTAGGAACTTATGTAGATGCCTTAAACCTTTATGCAAGAATGTGGATTTAAAAAGAAACGTGCTCTAATAATTCTATTTACACATTTGGTGTATAGCAAAAGGTGACCTCTGAATGTAGGACTTAGTTTTTTCTTAGACTTTTTTTTTAAGGTCCCTTATTTGGAAAAAGCCTGTACGATAATTTTACACAATGCACCTTTAAGAGCAAGTAACCTAAGTACAACACTGCTCATTTACTGCTAACATCTTGGTGCTAGACCCAGGCCTTGTTAAAGCTGATTGTAGTCATGTCATACAGGAATGGTCTGTAACAAGAAAAAAAGATCTGATGGTTGATCAGTTTAAATGGACGGCTGACGAACACTGATCTTATCACAACATTATTATAATCTGTGTATTCAGCCTTTGTCTTGTGCATTTGTGACCTACTAACACAGCCCCACCACTCGTTCATTGTCCGCACACTCAGCGTTCGAACCTAAGCCCTCTTCCTTGACTCGGCGCCTGTTTCCTTCCCACTTCCTCCCTTTTACTGTAAATCTTTTGAATACAGCAGCATGCAGCAAACTCACACATGTCTCTGCGCTTTTGAGTACAACAATGCAAGGGAACACAGAGAATGACCTGCACTGAGGAGACAAAGACATAGGAGTGGCCACGAGCTCTTTCTGAAACACAAGTCAAGAAGATGGGAATTGGGACTTAGTTTTGACACTAACAAAAGATGCTAGAGCCGTGCAGTCTATTTATCTCACAGTTTAAGGCTTAAAAAAGTAACATTTTGTTAAAACCTAATATAAATTTCAATGACTTATCCCAATGTAGGCAACAGTCTCGGCTGAAATAGATCTATTATCATCAGATAATAAGGAGCTATCACTTCTTCTGTCTTCGTCATGTGATGTAAAAAAAGGAAGTGGATATGAAAGTGGATACATGCAGAAAACCTGCCGGGAAACCCAAGACGCCCTGCTTAAACAATAAAGCAATTTTGCAACGCAGTGAATAAGGACAAGTGATGCGAACAGCTTGATATTCATTGTATTTGATGCGGGGGATATTGTCTTGCCGTAGACACTGTTACAGGTCACAGATATCACGGTTCAGCGCCTCTGATGCAACAAATTTCTCAAGTTATTTAATTTTTGTTTCAGCAGCTGCTCTTTAAAATAACCCTATAGCCTAACTACTACTACTTATAACTACTTTAAATAAATGGTTTTGGCATGATTCGTCAGGTATAAGTGACAAAACTTGGACAATAGACTGGTTAGGTTTTGTAACTGTGGCAAACCAAACACATCTGAATAGATTTGTTATGACAACAAGGAAAGCAACAGACCATCATCAACTTTCAAAATTCATGCAGCAGCTACGGGAAACTGCTATAGGACACATTTAGTGGTAAAATGACAGAATCTTATGTAAGCAAATTTCAAATTAAAGCTTGTTTATTCAGTTTTACCTTTTCATGTCTGAATGCAGTGAGGACTATAAATCTGAACTGAATTTCCCACAGTTAGAAAAGGGTTGGCGTTGAAGCAGGACTAATGTCAGTGCTTCAATAAACAGCCACTGGAACAGAAAGACAAGGACAGAAACACACAGTGAAGTTGTTATCCAGTGATCTAGAGGTCAACACTTTTCCTCGTAATAGACTGTCAGAAGATAACTGTGTCTTGCTAATTTATTTGTTTATTTTTTTTAAACTTTGTTGTAAAGATATTTCTATTTATATATCGTGTTTACATTATGTTAAAAAAATCACACAGTGGTTTTAATTTTTATGGCACAAATATCTCTAAATGGCCACAGAAAAGAAACCAATAATCTTCCTGATTCAGTGATTGACAGGTGTAAAGTCCCGCCCCTTTGTATTACTAACTTTTAGGGCTAAATTCCTTCAGCCCAGAGACTTGACTTTGGGCAAACAGAGATGTACAGAGGAACAGAGGATTTCACTGTTCTTTTTTTTTTGTTTTTGAGTGTGGAGGAGAAGTGACAATTAGCATTTTTATCCACCATTAGCATTTGCATAGGTGATGATTTAGCCTTTATCATTTGGTTATAGATCTTTGCGAGAAAGAGTTTGTGTTTGTTTGAACATTATTCTGGTTCTTCTGAGTCATGTTAAGGATATCTGCAGCTTTCTGTCAACTCCACATTTCAAACCATAGAGCAGATAAAAACTAGCAGAAGGTGGAAGGATATTTGACTTTGCAGCAGTCATATGAATG
This sequence comes from Rhyacichthys aspro, assembly GCA_036850595.1. Taxonomy (NCBI): domain Eukaryota; kingdom Metazoa; phylum Chordata; class Actinopteri; order Gobiiformes; family Rhyacichthyidae; genus Rhyacichthys; species Rhyacichthys aspro. The sequence continues at coordinate 6,135,456 of CM072151.1, forward strand.
TTTGTTAGCTCAGTTGGTTAGGTTTGTTGTCAGTGTTCCATTAATTATTGCATTTGATCATTGACTTACTGTTTTCACTTACTGCTTTGAGTAATGGCAAACTGTAAGGTAAATTGCAAAAAGTGACCAAAAGCACATTTAATCCTCCTTTAACCTAAACACTAACAACAGCTATGGGTATGGGATAATAATAAATGCATAAACTTAGGGATTAGCCTCTTTTACAACATAACTGTGTGAGACTGGGTCAGGCCAGAAACTCTGTGAGCTCTCAGGAGACAACCAGCTCTTAATGGAGGCACTTAAAATTGAGAAATGTCCTTGGTTGCACTCACCTAAAACCTTTGTTGGATTTGATGTATCATTTCACCTGCAAACTATTTACCGTAATCCTGAAAGTCCTTTTTTTTTTTTTTTTTCTTTTTAGGAAGAGCAACTTTAAAAAACGAAGGAGGGGCTTCACATTTTTCAGCAACTGCCTTCACTTATAACATGGTCTATTTCTGCGGTTACATAAGATGTCTATGCTGGGATCTGAGTCATGTTGTGCAGTAAGCAGTCAGTGACTAAAATTCCCTAGCCTCGTCTCATTATTAATGACCTATAGAGCTCCGGAGATAATATCAGGGCTATGTCTTTTGTGCTGAAGGGAATGAAGCCAACTGAAACTTGTGCTGTATTGTGGAGAAAGGGCAGGGCGGCACATGTTTCTGGGATAGGTGCCCTGTGAAGAGAGGCTGGGTGTGTTTTACAAAGACTCCTGAAGTGTTTCTATATGAATCCTCAGGGGAGCCATTAACTTAATTATTATTCTCAAAGAAGAATTGTATACAGTACATACGTATTATACGCGCTTCACTTTTTTCTCTAAAATGGCCGCCTGCATACCTTTATCCTTTGGTTTCCTTACATTCAAACTTTATAGAGACTAACCAGCAGAATAAAAAGGTAACTCTTTACTCATTGTTCACTAAAGAGAAGCCAATTTCAGGATATATTCTGATTTATCATTTGGTGCAACAGAAATCAAAATGAACAGTTTCAAGTATGAAAGTAACATGTTGAAAAAGACCATAAATCAGAATATATCATTCCTTCTTAAAGTGAGTGGGAAGATATTTTTTGGGACTGCCCTATTTTTATTGGCACGGGATCCAAGCAGAGATTCAAGCCGCATAATTTACCACTGAATTCAATACACTTTATATAGGGGTGCCTCCAGCAGAAAGTTTAGGGAAGAGAGAGGTTCAGTCAATACAAATACTTCAACTTCTAGTGTCTAAGAAGATGATTACCAGGTCCTGGCTCAATGTTTTACCCTCTAAACTTGAGCAATGGCATAAAAGTTTGAAGAAAGTGTATCTGATGGAAAAAAAATAACGGCAAAGCTTCATCTGAAATTAGACCAGTTTTATGACGTATTGGCCCCTGTCATTGATTACTTTGGTAAGTCCAACAAATAATTCTTAGTATACAGATGTGGAAAATTGTGTATGTTTTGATTTGACTATGTTTCTGTATCTGTTGCTTCTGGGGTGTTTGTTTGGAATAGAGGACTCCAAAATGTACTGTATTATCTGCCGAGATGCTATTTGTTTACAATATGTATGTATTGTTTTGTGATGCATATATGTTGGAATAGAAATATGTTTAAAAAAAATTAGTGGGAAGGATGGTACTCCTGTTTCTGGCGTTAGGCCTTTGCAGTTGTTGGTGACATCACTGATGGTGCGTTAGTAACATGTGACATATTGTTGGCTAATTAATTTTAGTTATACAATTAAAATAAAAATACAGCAATTCTGACTCATCGTGACTTGAAGTGTCATTTTAGTCTGATCTGGAACCACTTACATGAAATATAAACGTACAGTGATGTGATACTTGAATCTATCTAAAGCAGATACCTGGGTCAAGTGAAGAAGGTAGGCTATATACAGTTGGTATTTTCATTGTAAGTTGTAGTATGTTTATATTTTAGTGGAAATGAAGACAATAACCTGCAAATCATTCTGTGCTGAAGTGTTACAAGTCGCAAAAACTGTCCTATTCCAAGCAAGTCACTAGCAGCACTAACAGCTGAAAAATGATGGTACTGAAACATGTGTGGTACATAAACACTAGAGGCTTACATCTGTTTTATCATGTACTTGATTCTAAGTGATCATGCTCGTGCTGTTAATAAAAGACCATCCCTGAAAAATACTGTTGAGATTGTCCCAGTATAGTGTCCTAAAGAGGCAGGAGGTGAAGAAAACAAAACCTTGGGTGCGACAGGAGAAAAAGTCAGTGTTGATTTCATTTGATAGAGAACGACTCCAAATGGGCTCAACCTGTTGCCCATCTGCCAACTGATCTGTTATCAGAGCTGGATGAACTCCGACAAATCTTAGTAGGTTAATCTCTTTATATAAATGATCTGTGTTTATGCCTGTCTGTAAAACTAAAACAAAGACTCTATTTAGCTCTTAGGCTAAGCTTTACCATCCAATATATGGTAGCCCTGCAGGGACATGCTGGACAAATAAGGATATGGCTTAAACACATCAAAACAAAACCAAATTACTTCATAAATGTCTTAAGCCTTGTGCAAAATCCTCCAGCTGTGCTCAGTTTGTCTGTTCTGGGCATTTTTCTAATCTTAATTTCAATTCAGTTGTATTTTTATTTTGTAACATCACAACAATATTTGGCTCAAGGGGGTTTACAGAGTGTACAAAATAACACCCTTGGCCTCAGACCCTCCATAAAGGTGAGGAAAAAGTTTTAAAAAAGCACCTATTGTCCAGCTTTTATACAAATGTTGCCTTCTGTGGTGTATTATAGGTTTATGTACTGTGTTTTTCCATTTTAACTGCTATATATACTGCATATTATCATGGTATTGAATAAAATTAGTTTTACCTATTATTGACATATTAACATCTGGCTAAGCTTTACAACAAACCGACCCAATGGTGCAACAGAAATCAACATGAACAGTTTCAAGTGGGAACACATTTGCCAAAACCGTCTTGTTTTTGCACAATTTGCAGTTTTTGGTGGCTAATGCTAATTCTGCCATTGAAAATGTTTTGCCGAGATGTGCACGCAGCTTCTGTAGTTTAAAAACAGAGTCTTTATATCTCTTCATGACAAATGTGTCAGAACAAATACAGTCTACGCTTGTATTCTGCTTCTCTGTTTCTGCACAATGCCTGTTTGAGTTTGCTGTAAAAAACACATCACACAAACAACACAGTGCTGGGGATTGTTTTAATTTAGAAATATGCCACAAACATATTAGACAAAGCTTTAAATCATCCTGAAAACACTACAACAGAAATCCCACTTCATCACATTTCTGCTGCTCTTCATCTCAGGAGGCGTCTACTTAGGGGCAAAGCTACAAAAATGGTTCATTTTAGTCACCAGTTAAATATAATGTTCAACAAAGCGTCTAATTGAATTCAGGGGCCGCATGTTTTGGAGTGCTCAATTAGTTGCATTATTTTTGTGACAATTTGTGTTGTTTTATCCAATGACAAGGAACGGTCTGTGCAAATAAAAGTGAAATTTCCTCACGACAAATAAATGCATTGGTTCACAAAAATGTAAACATTAGAGTCAGTGTTTTGTGAATTTAAATGTATACCTTTTCCAAAAATGTGTGTTTTTTCATTATTTGTCTGATAAACAGTTAATCTTGGCACATAAACATAACATTATTTCTCCTATTTTATATTTAATGTCATTTAAAAAGACATTTATTACTTTGTCAACAGAAAGACATGTTGTGCCTTCTTCTCTTCTATTCAATTACGCTTTAATGGAAGGTAACAGGACGAGATGAAGATGAGAAGAGGATGAATTTTTGTGTTATTCATGGCAGGCTACTCCACACTTCTCTTTCCTCTGAAAAGCACTGTGTGACAACATGGAGAAGGCAGTTAGAAAAGAATAAATCTATGTCATCTGTGCATACACATTTACATATTCTAAAATTCAGTGATGCTTTGCTAAAGTTAATATAATATTCTTGGCATCTATTGGTTAACAGCAGACATGTTAAACTCAAGGCTCAAACATGTCACTTGGTAGGTGACATGTTTGGGACCTTGTACATTAATCAGAGACAAAAAGCAGTAAACTATTCTAAATATATGTAATAGGGAACAATGCAACACTAAAAAGTGACAAAATGACACTAAACAGGGGTAACATTTTAAAGGGGCATTAACATGAGGGCAAAGTGGCCCAAGAGGTGAACTGACACATGAAAATGGAGCATATAAGGAGGAAATGAATGTTAAAAACAAACCCATTTGATAAAGATTCAAATGAAGATGAAACCTTACATTCAAATTTTAATAAAAGCTACTCAAATCACAGTCTTCGGCCCCTGAGAGGATTGTTATTCACTATCACGGCCCTCACCACTTTGAGTTTGACACCGCTTGGTTACAGTAACACAGTGTCGGTATTAGAGCTCCATCTAGTGGTTCAAATGAGTATTGTACATTTACAGATAGAGGCAGAAATGAAACACGTTTTATGAATTGGTATGTTTTGGTTGGTGGGGAAAGGACTCCAATTAATAAAGGATGAAAACTTCAGCTTAATGTGAGTCTAATCATTACAGGTTTTTGTCATTCGCATTGGCTCAGTTCTTGAATGAGAAAAGCGTTTCTCTTAATATTTGTTTGTATCTGTGACTACAACAATCAAAATGTGTCATTTTTTGGTGAAGAGTTTTGATGAACCACTGAACTGTGACAAATGTACTTTTACTTTTAGAGTAAATGCTGAACAATTTAAAACTGATAAAAACTGTAAACCATTTGCTGATACCGGCTGCAGAATTGACATACACAGACTGCACTGGCATTGATGTCTACACAGCCCTATAATATTGTTTTGATTAATCAAAGGGCTGTAAAGCCATATATTTGCCTCTCTAGTTGTAAACATTCGCCATTATTAGTTAAGTTTTTAAATGAGAGAAGGTGAAGGTTGTAAACTTGAGCTCACCTGTGCCCACAGAGGATCCTGCGCAAGACACTGGAAGAGAAAAATAAAATGTTCATCCACATCTTCTCTGGTAATATTATAATATACTGTACATTTTGTAAAATCATTATGTTGTTAGTGATTAACAATCTTATTAGCATGTAGAGGACACCATTGTTTGTACCAATGGATGTAAAATGATCCAAATCCTACTTTATGCTTTTATCTCACTGTTAAGTATAATAGCAGCAGGTGGCCATTTTGTTTTAACTGAGTACATCCGCTATATCTCCACTGTCATTTACTATCTTCATCTGTTTCAAGCTCTAACGTACACATTATAAGTACAAGTACATCTTTAACAATCTCAATGTAATATCATAAGGTAAAACAAAGCAATAAAAGTAGCTGAGATTAAACAAAATTGTCTCCATGTCTCCAAGGCCCATTTACCCTGTGGCTTTAGGCTCAAATCTTTTAAAATATGTGACCAAAGCGTCTTACCTGTGTACTTTCTGTGAGCACAAAACTGGACTTTAGATCCATCAGCTTTGATCGGAGCCACAATCACTTCGTACACTTCTCCACACTGTACGTTACTGACATCACAGCTGCTTTCTCCGGCGCCTGCTCGGCACATGTAGTTGTTGTTGCCCCCCGTCAGAACCACCTCGGTGCTGTGTGTGGAGCCAGGAGACGAGCGCCAGTAAACCCTCAGAGAGTTAGAGCCAATTCGGTAAAGTTTGACTCCCGATGGACAACATATACCTGCAGCACACAGTTTTAAAAGAGTTGTCAGTTTTACTTTGAACACAAACTCCAGGAAATACTTTGTAATGACATTTCAAACCAAAGGGAAAATTGAGTCATAGTTTAATGAGATCTCTTTTGTTCTTACAGTAGAATAAAGAAATTATGTTTGATGTTACATGACAAATAAGGAAATAAATCTACAGAAGTATGTTTTATTTATATATAGTGTTCTCGTGTTATTCGTAAACAAAACGAATAAAAATATCCATAATCATATGTGTACTAGTACCAGTTATTGTGTAGCTACTGCCCTCTGCTGGAAAACATTTAGATTTCATCCAAATACTATTTAGTAAGTGTCTTTCGGCTGCTTCCTTCAGGTGTCGGCACAGCAAAGTCCAGTATTTGTTTAAAAATAGCTTTTCTTTCCCAACACTAAAGACCACTTACCATATACAGCTGTAGCCGGACCTCTGTGCCAGGCCAGTCTACTGTATATCTATGTAAAACTATTAGCACAGATGGTTTAGAACTCACTGGAGGAGAAGCCCTGGTAGGAGCAGTCGGACTTATGGCCGGTCACGCTGTACGCTTCCATGGTAACGGTGTAGCTGGTGCCGCAGGTGATGCATCCCATGAGGCAGTGGGAATCCTCCGTGTGGCAGCGGGCGTGACCTCGCGGCGAAGTGAGCGACGTGAGGAAAGTGTGGGCCCCTTTGGCTCTGGACCAGGATACATTGGTCATGGCCTGAGTCACCTGCTCCACGGACAGAGAGGACGGACAACACGGCTCTGGAAAACAAGACGGAAGATTTTGTCAACATTTGTCTTTTTAATCCATATTTTGTAGTGTATATAGTGTATTAGCGCACTCATTTAAGTCTTATATGTGGCACTGAGCTGCTTGTGGATCAACAAAGTATGTCTTCATCTAAGTCTATATCAGAGTGGAGCAAGTTCATTAATTTATTAATTTTACTCATTTAAACAACACAGGGATGAAAATGTAGAACCAAGGTTACAAGAGGCTGTGCAAACAAGTTTTAAAAATCTGGCGATCTGTTCCAATCACAGAAATAATGTGGACAAAGAAAACAGGTCTGGTCTTGATATTAAACTCTCAGAATCTCTCAGTCCAGGGCTAAAACAAGTCAGAGACAAGACATTTTTAAAGTTGTCCAAAGACCGTTTCTCACTCACCTGTCTCATACAGCTCTGTGTAGCTCGGTAAACTCTCGCCTGCGGCACTGGTTGCCATGACGCCGACCTCGTAGGTGGTACCACAGTCGAGGTCAGAGAGGTCACAGGTGTTGCTGGAGGTGGAGCAGTTGAGCGAGCCGTCCTCTCCTATAGCGGTCACTGTGTACGTGGCGGCGCGGTTGGAGGCCGTCCAGCTCACATTCACAGTCGTGGAGTCCACTGGGGTCAGCACCAGGTCGGTCGGCATGCACGCCGCTGGGATGGGACAGAACGGGACAGAACGGGACAAAACGGGACAAAACGGGACAAAACGGGACAGAAGAGAGGAATGACAATATTATGGTTTCATTTATGTGCTGCAACATTAACGTCAAACTATGTGGCTTTCAAGATTTTTCAGCTGGAGACATACAGCTACAAACTCAAATGGGAATGCTAAGTGTCAATAATTATGTATTATATTTTAAGATATGACCCTTCTAGTGATACATGAGATGATAGCGAGCCCCATTGCTGATTCATGATAATTCTGAGTTACATAGTGGGTAATAAAAGAGTTGGGTGCACAGACTAGTCATTCTTCCTTTTTCACGTCAGAGAATTATAAAAATGCCATTTAATACTGAATATATTTCCATTTGTGAATCTTCATCCACAGGGAGTGATGTATCTATCTGGCTCTCACCTGTGTCTTTGGTGTGAGCTGAGCAGCCGCGGTTGCAGCCACTGATGTCGTTGCAGGGCGTGACCACGACACTGTAGGACGTGTCACAGGTGAGGTACGAGAGCACACACACCGGCGCGGTGTCGTTGCAGTGGATGGACTCTGAGTTATCTGCAGCTCGAGTCTCGTACATCTCTGCGCCGCGAGCAGCCGCCCACTGGATCTCCAACGTGTCGGTGCTCACCAGGGAAACATTCACTGAGCTCGGACAACAGGGCACTGCCGGGACACAAATACAAACAATTCATGTGATTTCAGGCAGTGAACAGTTGAAGGAGTCAAAACTAGAAAAAAAAAATCTAAAAGTAATGGCAATAAATGAAACTTTAGCTGCTTATGTTTAGAGAAAATTGCCCAGTTGCACCAACAAGGTTTAATTTATTCATATATTAACTTTAAAGTGAGTTTAGTTTAGTTTAAAATGACTTAAACTAAGTGTAAATTTAAGTGGAGCTGCATATCTTTATGTTTTGTCTGGCATTTGTCTGTCTAAAGAGACTTTCAACCTCCACAAGAGTCACTTTAAAGTTAAGCCTGGATCACAGTTTATGATAAAGTTTCTATTTATGGTGCAACAGGAATCAATATATTCCCAGATTAAATAAAGTCTAAACTGGTGCATTTAAAATGTAATTAAGCTCAGTTCTGTGCAGTAAACATTTAGTAGTGTTTATTGTCAAAAGGAGAATGAGAGAGATCCTCCTCTGGGCCTCGCTGTGTTGGGACCAAGAGAACAGTAAAACCACATGTGGAGCTAAAAACCTGATTTAACCCAGTGTAAAATTCAAAGTTTGCTGGAGCTTTAAGATCTTACATGTGGTGTGGTTGAGGACCGGTCCTTCGTGGCTGAGCCCTGCCTCGTTGAGGGCGAACGCTGTCATCAGATAAGTGTATCCACATTCACACACAAAGTCACAGTGTGTGGTGTTGGTGGTGTTGCAGATCTCCTCAGTGCCCGCTCCGTTTTTGATGAACGCTCTGTAGCCGTCAGCGTAAAGCACTGAGTCCCATGAGAAAGTACAGGATCCCAGGGAGGTGTCAGCCAGGGACAGGTTTTGTGGTGGACATGGGACTGTGGGACAGGACAGTCTGGTTACAACCATGTTTTTAATGTGTCCTTTCCTTTATCTGTTTTCTATTAAAGTAAAAATACAGTAAGTATAGTAAAATATACAGTTCTGTAAATGGACTGGCAAACATTTTTTACATGGCAGGTGTCATTCTCTTGGCCCTAAAATCTTATAACAGGATTCATTTCAGTGGGATGAAACAATAACATTTCAAGAGTCATCAGTTTCAGAGGTCATCACTTCATTTCAGTTAAAGACAGAGTATAGTGGCTACAGTGGTATTAGATCATATTGCTGTCTTTGCAGGAGCGAGAATAACTATTTTTACTTTCCTAAAAGATCCTTTTATACTTAAACTTGGTAGGAAAGATGTTACCTTTAGTCAAGTAACACAAAATGGTAACTTAGTAAAAGTAATTATTTTACATCGGGGCAAGGTGGGTAGTCCTGACGTATGTCAGCGAGAAAGTAAATTTAATCCCATGCAACTTACTGATCTGACATATAAAAAAGCCTCACCTTGTGCTTTTTATTAGTATTTTCTTCCATGGAGCCATTAATTTAGGCTTGTTCTGATATAAAATAAGGTGTTGAGTGCATTGAAGCAGTCTCTTGTTTTATTTCTTGGTCTGAGACAAAGAGCCTTTTCTAAAACTAAAAGGAGATAATGAAGACTTCATGCCTAGTCTTACTTCATGCCCTACTTCATAGTGTTTCCTCCACTCTATAGTGATTTCCAATTGTACTCTGCTATAAATTGTAATTTTCCATTTTTCTTTGAACAGATATGTATTTATTTGTGTGAGTGTGTCCCTTACCTGACTACTTTCCCTTATACTAGAGTAATATTTTATGAAGTATCTGTTCTTTGAGTACTGCTATCCTGAATACTCACTGGTGATAAACACTACGGGGCTGGAGGGGACACTGGGCCCAGCGTTGTTTTGAGCTATGACCTCAACAAAGTGGACCTCTCCACAGGACACGGGCCACAGCTCACAGGACGAGGACGTGGTGTTACACTCCTGGCCCTGGTCGCTGGCCACACGGTACTCGATGATGCCGTACAGGCTCTGATCGATCGTCCACGACACAGACAGGCCTGGCTGGTTGTTAGTGGTTACCATGGATACTGCCACAGACTCCGGTGTCGGAGGTCCTGGTGGAAAAACAGAGACGATCAAATAATTTAGATGAGTTTCAGAGGGAGTCCACTGTAAGTTTTTTATTTGAGTTGAGACAAAATTTCATATTCCCACTTTATGTGCATTTAAATGAAAAATCTGATGCACAGGTTGAACATGTCACAAAATGAAAATGTGATAATGACTGATCTGAAAGGTCTACAGAGTGTCCTGGGTCTAGAGTGATTTAGCATTCTGAAGTATGAATCTAAAAGGTCGAGACACAACTGCTTCAGAATAACTATTACTATAAATATTATCTTCATTTGTTTTGAGGCAAGGAGTGACCATTATTTAGGCTGTGATACTAGACAGAGGTGATTCTGCTGATACTGGGGAACTTAGGACAGCCATATTATTCAAGAATCCGAAAACATTATCATAATCACACAAAACTAACTAGAAAATAATCCAATAATCTAAAAAAAACATAAAGTAATCAGCCATCTTCCCTCATGGAGCACTAGGAAATTGCTTTGTATGTCTGGTCCGTAACAAGACCCTGCTAATGTAAGTAGTTTTTCTCTTCTGTCTGTGTTGTTACTCCCTCCTGTGGCCAATCATGGTATTGCAAAGGAAAAACTGCTTCCCAGGAAGTACTAAGGTTTGTAGCAGATGTTTCATCGTGGAACAGAAAACAACATCAACCATTTTTGATCCTCAGAGCAGATCAGGCTTTGATGTACTAATCTACAAAAACCCTTTCACACACATTTTGACAAAAACATTATTGGGTTATATGAGTTTGGGAGAAATTAAATAAAGACAATTAAAATGATAGATGTGCAGCACAAGCAACAGACTCTCAGGAAAAGACTGTCTTTTGCAAATTTACACCAGCTGTACCACTGTTTCGTGAATGTCCAGAGCACTGTGCACATATAGTTTTTGATCCACAAAATGTCACAGTTACTTACGAGTGGTTTGGTTGTTGTAGTCGCTGTGCTCGCCCTTACGGCCCTCTGCGTCCCAGGCATAGCCCTCGATCAGGTACAGAGACCCAGCGTCCAGTCCAGAGAAGGTCATCGAGGTGATGGACGAGTTCAGAGTGATTTTGTCACCTGTGCCATATTTGGTCAAGCACATAGTGTACTCAACAGCGCCATCAACGACGTCCCAGGACAAATCGATGGAGCTGTTACTAGGAGATGAGTGCTGAAGCTGAGGACAAGGTAATACTGTGGAGAAGAGCACAGATGTTTATGATGTATGGTTGTGTTACTGTTTTATTTACATGTATACATTTTGTTGTCATGTAATGTTACAGGTACAAGTGCTCACCTGTATCTCAGCCCCTACTCATTTGATTATTCACCTACTGACAAATGAGTACCGTACTCAAAGTATTCATTCCCCCTGTTCTCTATATCGCACTATATGGACATATTTTACAATAGGTGAAAATAGAGATAAAGATAAATAATGCTTTGTTAAAGTGTGAAGAGGCGCTCAAATGGTTGTATAATTGATAAATACTAAGTACTCCTATCTGTATTTGGTATAGGCAGTACTCAATGTTAGGTACTCATACTCTGACATCGTGACATGTCTAAGAAACAATGCGACAGCGCCGTCTAGAGGCTGCTAATGCAAATGTACTGGCTTAAACTCTTGCCAAACCGACACCAGAAACAGTATAAAATAAGGGAACAGTTAAAAATCTAAACTTGACTTTTACAAAATATTCTTAAGACTGGTCTCAAGACTAAGACTGGTCTCGAGGATTACAACACTACTTTTTAGTGCAGATATATCGCTGGTAGAGCACAGCCTTTTAGTCTTTTGTCTGCTGACTTTGTGTGTAGTGTGTGCTGAAGGTCTCCCGCTACAATGGAGAGGGCATTCATTACAGGTTAATTCTCACTTATAATCTTATAACAACAACAAGACGAGAAAAAAGACAAAGGATCTTGTGACAGTAAGACTTTGTGTGCCTGGGTTGCTCACCTTAACTTACATAATGCAGTTTCCAAACATCTCTGAGATGAGGGCTAATGTTTCCAAACACCATCGAGGCTATATATTTCACGGTAAAATGTTACATAATGTTGCTTTAAGTTAGATAAAGTTAAGTCAGCTAAGGTAACGTTGCTTTATCTGGCAAGGAGAATATCACTCCTTGGGTTTAATTGTGACTAACGTATATCCAACACATCAAGTCGGTTTGTATTGTCCTCTGAGCCCTGCAGAAGTCACACGATCTGCGACATTGTTTCAAAGCGGCTGCACACATCCTCATTCAGTTCGGTGATAATCCAAGTATGTTTTACCTGTGAATTGTGTGAGCCCACCCTCAGGACCTCTGAGTATCAGTTGTAACCAAAGCTGACCCTTTTGGACTAACACAAAAGGATGACCTTAAACCTAGAGCAGCGCTGTCACCTGTCACCCCCACCCCGACCTCCAGGGGAAAAACTGATCCAAATGAACCAAAAACACCCACCTACAGCTCTTTCCCGTCGCCATAAGTCATTCTTAGTCTTGCAATCCAGGAAAACTTTTTAATAAATGCCCCTTAAAATTATTTATAACAAGTATTTACAATGTTTATAACCGCTTATAAATCATCAACAGTCTAATACAACAAAATAGAGCGTAAAGTGGCCTGTTGATTGCCAAATAGTGCACCCACACTAACTTTTACATACATACAATCATCACAGTTTGCCTTACATCATCAGAATGAAAATATACTTCACAAATAGTGAGCTGTTTCATTTAAAGTCCATATTTCTAGACCACTGCTTAAAACGTTGCTTCTCTCTCGCCTTCTTCTGCAGCACATGTCCTAATTCCACCATTTAAATTTTCTCTACAAGAAAAGCTACAACTAAACCTCAACTCCTCACTTTTTCATGGATGAACTTTTGAGAATGAGTATTTAAAATTGAGTACTCACCAATTTATTGTACAGATACAGAACGAACATTAACGAACACAAATTTTAGTGCTTCAGTTCAGTTTTCTATGGTTCATCATTGACTTATGTGCATCTTGACACATTTGCAAAGTGTCTAATATTGGAGTAAGAGTTTCCCTGGCCTTATGTAAGGTTAAGATTTTATTTTTGTGTTTGTTTTTAAAGCTACCAGCCTTGCACCTTCGAATTGAAGTGGCGTCAACCCAGAAGAGCTCAGTGCACTGCAGCTGGACTTTGTTTAAACCTAAGCTAAAGACCTATTTAATCAAAAATGGCTTTTAAACTTAGCACTGGCACTGTGAGACTTTGTACATGCCAGTTTCTTAATCATTTTATTGTCTACTTTCTCTTATACACTGACTTTATTATTTATTGCAGTTATTTAAAGCACTGTGATAAGCGCTGGTTGTCAGGTAATATACAGTAGATAAAGAGATTGATAGATTTTTAGATAGACTTTAGATAGATCACCTTAATTTACAGTAAAAATATTTCCAAACAGTGCAGTATAGAGAAAAGGGGAATGGAAACTGTCACTGTAGACTCTGACTGATCAAAGTACTCTTATGTCAGTATTTATGACCATATACGGTAGTAATGGGAATCTGAGTGCTTTGTTGTTAACTCCACTTCTGTGTGTTATTTTACATACGTGTCTTGGAAGTCAGAGGAGCAGTAGGTTGGCTCTGTCCTCCATCATTGGCAGCCATGATGCTCACTTTGTACTCGGTGTACGGCTGAAGGGAAGTGATCTCAGCTGGACTCGCCGTTACCTCGACCTGTCTGAAGAAGCCCTGTGAGTTCTGGATGCGGACGATGTATTTGCTCGCTCCAGCTTTTGGGACGAACTCCAAAACCAGGGCCGTACTGTCTTTGGGCTTCAGTGATACGATCGGGTCCATTCTGTCAGGAGCTATAACAGAGGAAAACAGTTAAAACCACACAGCGAGACATAAAAATGTTACCTAGACTGTCATACACCTTTAGTATTGTCCAAGAGGAGGTTTTTACCAAAAGATGGTTGTTTTCTTCATTGTTTTACTGCATTTTGTAATGTTTTATGTGTACTTGAATACTGTTTTAGCACCTGAAGCACTGCTATCACACACAGGTGCATTTGCTTCATGGGAATCCCTTTTCTTTACCTTTTTCCTGTCTCTCTTTTCTGTCTCTATCAAATGAAATCTAAGGCTAGAAAAAAAAAATCTGACTGGAAGGTTGGAAGAAAAAAAACAGTAGGGTAATGTGTGTATTTTGTACAAATACAACTCTGCTATGGTCCAGGGTATTGGCCTATTTCTTTACCCTCTATTTAAGTGCTGTAAAGGAGCAAGATATTTTTGGTCTTAAATTTAAACAGGCTTTGAAAGTATAGCCTTAAGTAGTATCCTCTTGGTTTACAAAAATCTACAAATGGACATAAAGGAAAGTGAAAACAGAGGGGAACACAAAGACCTGCAAATTACATACAGTACTTTCTGATGGTGTCCTCAGTAATCTTGTTCCTTCATATGTCAAAGCAACAATTCATATCTACAAAATAAATTGAGTGTACTGTATGTGTGTGAAAAGAGGAGAGAGACTGTATAAAGTCTCACCTGTTGTGTGTTCTCCATTTCCGGTTTTAAGCACTGTCCCAGCCTCGTCCTTAGCCTCGATCTTGTAGACATAGTTGGTGTTTGGGGTCAGCCGAGTGTTGATGGAGCCCATGACCGTGTTGGCACCAAAAGTGGCGAAGGAGATGGGTTGGTCAGGTGTGTTTTTGTGAGCGACAGTGATCACGTATGAAGTCGCTCCTGTGACTTTATCCCATTGGAAAATGATGGACTTGGATGAGGCACTGAACACCTCAATGTTCATATCTAATAAGAAGAAAGTTTGATGAGCTTTTGGACAAATATTTCATTATCATTTCATTATAAATTATTGTAAATATAATGGGAACCTGTATGAGGGAATTGGTGAGTCTAAATTGACCATTGTGTGAATGGCTGCCTGTGTATGTGTGATTGTCCAATATATATGTTAATGAAGTTATGTCAGTGTAGTTTGTCTTAGTTTGTTTGGTCTACTTTGGCCTTATCTCTAAATTTGACTTTCTTTTTCTTAGTGCCACGCCTTTTTGAGCATCTGAAAGTGTCTTTGTGTTTTTTTGAGTGGCACAGTTGCCTTATAAAAAGATTAACTGAAATATTTTATCTTAAGTGCCATCTGAATAAATATATTAAGAATTGAATAAGATGTCAGACAATTAAGACAAATGTGATATTGTGTGCTGGACTTTGGCTGATGGAGTAATGCCAAAAACCAGTCTATTTATTTAAATAAATATGTGTAACACTAGAGAAGCTCAAGGGTCAATGGTATTCACCTGTGAGTGGTGGAAGTGTAAAGGGTTCCTTTCATTTCTATACAATAGAAAACTGAACTAAAATGCTGAACAATGATTGTATGTTACCTGACTCTCTGTAGTAGCTGAGTGTGTCACTTCAGATTTAAAAAGTTCAATAGTAATGAAAAATATACATATGCAAATAAATATAATATAAAACCAGTCATCTCATGAAAAATATATATCAATTATCATTTAATTAAGGAATTATTAAAATGAACAGCAACAACAAGGTTAGGAATCGAACTTGCTAAAAAAAATTAAAATTTGGAAAATCTGGCACTCACAACATTTCTGAACCACCTATATTTAATTTTCCACTTTAAAAGTTTGCAAACATTTAGAAAAAATGTAAAAGTCAAGTGTAAGAAGAGATATAGAACAGTACCTGCATTACTACCAACAGCACTCTGCAAAAGTAAAGAAAGAATAGTAAGGATTGTTTTTTAATGATATTAATTTTTGAGTTGCATGCACTTGTATCATCACTGTACCTGTATGCTGATGTCCAACAAGACAAAAACCACGACCCACTTTGTAAAACCCATTGTGCTTCAGCTCTGTCTCATTTACTTCTTCTGTCAAAGTTTACCTTCAGTTTTATTCTTTGTGTTGGACTGTTTTTCTGATCATTTCTTTCTTTGTGTTTGTAAAAATACTTGCCTCTGGCCCCGCCTTCCTGTGACAGCTGTCCAATCAGAGCCGAGCAGAGTGATGCACCTTGAGGCAGGTGTATGTTGGAAAGTAAACTCCAGCAGTAGGTAAAGGCTGTAGATATCTTATATGCAACTAATGAGTCACACAAGAAACTATAAACTGTGGCTGCAAGGTTTGGCTGAAGATAGGGGCTTTCCTAAATTAAACTTCAGATTTCAACCCTCAAGATATCATTCTGTTTTGCTTTACTTTCCAGTGACTTTTAGCAGTTATACATATGGGTTTTACCTAATTACTCAAATACTACACTGGCATATTTAAAGTTCAACCGTTTATTATTGAAACAGAGGTCAAATTAAAAAAAAACTTAAGGTTGCATCACATTAGTTTTGGTCTGATTTCGTTGTTCTCTGTTGATCATCCAAAACATGGGAAGTAGCTACTTTTCTTTTGTCCTCCATTTGGCCTCTAGCTGCAGTGACAGGGCTCATACTTATTTATGCAGCATCACTTCATGGACCACATTATTATTAGTCACTTATTGATCACCATGGTAATTAGATAATGCTACTTTACTTTAACTTTACGTATATTTAAAGATATAAAAAGGAGTCGCTTTTGCGTACTAAACTTCAGATTTCACAATTAAAAATACTTACCTCCATTGTAACAATATTCTTTAATGATATTACATACAGCTAAAGTGACCATTATTAGTTATTTAACAAAAATGCGTCAACTAATCGCGCTACTACCAATGATTGAATACATTAGGCTACTTCAAATTGGCATTAAAAGCGACGTTTGATGAAAAAAACTACAAATGTTCGTCGCACCCTTGCTGACGCATTTGACGTCAGAAACCGGGGACAAGGGACCGGAAGAGGCGCCGAAAAGAAAGAGAAACAAGATGGCATCGGGCTCGGATCACGGGCTGAAAAAACTTGTTTGGAAAAGTAAGTTTGACTCAAAAGTGTATAGTTTATGACCAATGCATATCAGCGCTTCTGGGATTGTACTTTTTTAATCCGTCGTTGTTATTAATAGCCGTTGTTATGTGTGATAAATGTGTCTTTTTGTCAGTTTCATTAAGTTTTCATGAAGTTTTAATGGTTCTCTAACGTTTATTATTGATATTCCTACTGACAATAGACTCGACGAGCTTTCATTAAACCTAAACCTTTGCTGACTTCTGTCTGTAGCTGTTTATGAAGGGACTTTTAGGATGTGTAACAGGAATGAGGTCACTTCAGCCGCGCCTTACAATTCAATCAATCAGTCAAACAAAACACAACTATTTATGTTGAATAACTTCAGTGAGCACTCACGTAAAATTTAACGCAATATTAACTTCACTAGAAGCAACCACATGAACAATGTCAGTGTGTTTACCCTTTGGCTGAGGTTATGCTTCCTGTGGCCCTGCCCTTTTTCCATAGACTGGATTAAAAGATATATGGTGCATTTTACAGCATGTAGCAAAGGCCTGTTTCTTGCTTTCTTAGTTTGTACGTAGATATTTATATGAAAATACCCCAGTGACCCATTTTGAACATTGTGTGCTGTGTTCAAGATGAATGAATACACTATTATGTGTAGTAGATGCCAGTAATTTTGTGTTCGCTTTACTTGCTGGTGGGTGATATTGATTTAACAAGACTCAATACCAAAAGTGCTGAGTATTAAAGCTGTGGTCCAAGAATAAGGTGTAAGTTTCTTTATTTTCTAGGGTTGTGCTTGGACCAGGGTGCTCTGCTTAATGTGCGCATCACAGTGTTATAGTCAATAGTATAATTTGTCAATAGATGTCTAAACAGTTTTTTTATATGTATGGTAATTGTATTTTTCCTTTTGTCTCTTACAGAAATTAAAGAAACCATTATTGCAGACTGCAGAAAGTCTGAAGTATGGAAGGTATGGCAGTCTCCATTTAAAATTTTTGACTGTATTTACAGCACAGTGTTTCTTGCCAACCATTAGTTACGATTACAAAAGTTACATCTAATTGATTGGTGACATCAGCCTGTTTCTATTTCAGTTTCACGGAGACCTATAAGTTACTATGGCTTTACTATAATGTTTAGCAAAATGTATATTCCCAAATTAAGTCTGCTTTCATGTTCATTACTTCCTCCAGTTGGTCATAAAGCCTGCACAATCCTCAGAAATGTTGCACAGATCAAGTCACCCGTTTATCTTCACAGATTTTGATCTTGGACCCTTTCACAACCAAACTTCTGTCATCATGCTGCAAAATGTCAGATTTGATGGCAGAGAAAATCACAAGTAGGTTGTATTTCTTGGCAATAATATAACCAAATTACCATCCACTTATCACCATTTTTCCCATTTTAATTTTCCTTGTTGTTGCAGTTGTGGAGGACCTGTACAAAAGCCGGGAGCCTGTTCTGGAAATGAAGGCCATTTACTTCATGACTCCAACAGCCAAGGTTTGTCTGTCCATCCATTTTTTTTTTAAACTTGTTTTTAGCTTAAATAACAACCATTTTCTTCTTGTCAACAGTGTGTCGAGGCCTTCATTCATGATTTCAAGCCCAAACCCAAATATAAAGCAGCATATGTTTATTTCACAGACTGTAAGTGGCACTAAAACAAAACAATATTAAATTAGAACAGCTAAAATATGCAAAATAAAACCTTGTTTGTCCCATAGACTGCCCTGACGACTTGTTCAACAACATGAAGCTCTCCTGTGGAAAGTACATCAGAGTTTGTAAAGAAATCAACATCTCATTCATGCCTCAAGAGGCACAAGTGAGTGCTTTCAATATGACTTACTAATGCTTCTTTATAATGCTTAATTTTCTCTTTTTGTACATTAATGAATTAATTGATGTTTTTGAAGGTTTATGCATAAAAACTACGTAAACATAATCACTTAAAGTAATTTTAGTGTGGGGTCCCTCAGTGACTCACCTGAGCTCGTATCACATTCTAGTACTTGAGACTGGTGTTGGTCTAAGACTGGACTAATTCTGTCTCCTTCACCAAACACTAACCTCCATGAGTCTGGTGGACTGTTTAGATTTTTTTAACGGTTCCTGTGTCTATTATAGTGGATCATGCACTGGTTCTGAACTTGTCTTGTCCTGACACAGTCTTGCTCTTGACTCGGTCTCGATAGGTATAATTCTTGGTCTTGACTTAGACTCAATACTCTCTGGTCTCGGACATGACTTTGTCTCGATTGATGCTGTCTTGATGACTACACTAACTATACTAATTTTTCAAGCCATGCTTTTTTCCTCAATGGTTTCTTAGTGACTTGTTTTTAAATAGAATAAAAAATAGAGCTGTAGTGAGTAACAGGTCAGAAATCCAAAACTAAAATGTATCTTTTCTTTGTCACTCACTGTATTTATCCTCATCTGTTCTTCTCAGATTTTCACATGTGACAACCCTGGAGCTTTCAAGAGCATCTACAGCCCCAACAGTCAGGACAAAAGAAAGACAATGGAGACACTGGCGGACCAACTCGTATCTCTGTGTGCCACGTTGGACGAGTACCCAGGGGTCAGATACAAGAAGTAAGACATACAATGTTTGGTTACTCACTTTACAGGACACTCCAGCCCCTGAGCAGACATCTGAACTCACATCTTTATCAGAAAAAACATCACTTGAGACGTGTGTGTCTGAGCTCACTGTGTCCTAAAGGCTTGAAACCACTGATTTAAATATAATTGTTACATATCACTTTGTAGATGCTGTTTTAAAATACAGTTTCTTTCACACAGTTTATTGTCTGAATGTGAATACACATTTATTTCACAGACAGAAAGATACACAAAACTTATGTATGCTTTTTTTTATGGAGGAGAATTCAAGCTCTATTCTTCTTGTTCATTTCCTTTTGTAAAAGCTCATACATGCCATACCAATTGAGCCCAGTTTAACCATGCACCCTTGTAGTCAGAGCCATGCTAACCGAGACCAAGCTGTGACCAAGACTTTAAACCAAGTGAAGACTGATATATGACACCTAAAGAGTGTTGTCAACACAGAGAAAATCAAAAATGAAAAAGCAGATCGACTAATTTAATTCAGATTCATGAACCAAAAGGAAAAGGGAGTAAGAGCATAAATAGTTCACAGTTACACCGTATGTGGATCTATAGGCCTGGGACATCTGCGTGGAATCTTTTAAATAAACAGAGAGGGACAAATAACTATTTTTCAACCTCCGAAAAGATAAAGTCCAAGCCATATAACACCAACACAGGAACAACAAGGCCCTACATGGATAACATCATGATATCAAAGGGACATCAGGAAAGAGTTATAAAGAACAGTTATCAGATCCAAACACTACAAGTCCAGCCCAGATCCAAATTCAAACAGAGATCCAATCAATACAATGTAAACCAAAACCAGTTGCCAATGTGGCTGGTCTTTGGTTAAAATCCTTTGTATCTAAGGCCAAGAGAAAAGAATAAAACAGTCCCTGACGGTTGACTAAACATGAATTTAACTATATCAGTTGTTTTTTTTGACTGTCATGATGAGCTCCTAAATTTTTGTTACTGTGTTATATTTAGAGACAGCAACGTGGAAAACGCCAAGATCCTGGCAGAGCTAGTCGACAACAAACTGGCCCAACATAACGAGCTGGACGACAGCGGGAAGAAAAAGGTAACTTTTTTTTTTTTTTCCCACAAACTCTGTTGACACCAAAAACAGTGTCTTAGCCTCGAGACCAAATGGATTACAAAGACGCTGTATCATTGTGTTTCATGTAAAAGGACACCAAACGTCCAGTAGGGCTTCCTGAAACCACTGAAACTTTACCTTGACAAGAAATCACCAAATCCAGTTTTGAGAGCATGGTCTAATCTGAATTTACTAGAATGAACCTACTTGTTGTTTTGTCTTACATTATATAGTTTATTAGGACTGTGTGATATAACAATAAATCAATCAGTCATTGAACATTTTGCATCACGTATAATTATTCTTCCACCCTTATTATTCAAATTATTAAAATAATTGTAATAGGCAGAAATACATCAAGCGAATGTTAAACTATTTTGGGTTGATTTCCCAGTCCTACAGTTCATTATCTGTTCTGTGTGTCTCCAGGGAAAGACCCAGGCCCAGCTGCTGATCGTGGAGCGAGGCTTTGACCCAGTCAGCCCTATTCTGCATGAGCTCACCTACCAGGCCATGGCCTACGACCTCATCGAGATAAAGGATGACACCTACAAGTAAAAATGATCTCCATGATTCCTCTTCACATTTGAAAGGCATTTCCTTACCTTACCTGCTCTCACTGTCTTTCTGTCTGCCTTAATCAGTCTGATTTGTTTATCGTATTGGTCTGTTTTGTTGTAACTGTAAAACTGTACATCCATTCCAACCATTGTATCATTATAGTCTGAATTAATTTGTTGTGTCCAGGTATAAATCCAAAGATGGTGCTGAGAAACAGGCTCTGCTCAACGAGGACGACATGCTGTGGGTCAAACTTCGGCACAAACACATCGCAGAGGTCACAGAGTAAGTTCATAAACACAAAGAGTGGAAACAGGGACAACAAAATGTCTTTTTACTCACACACTATTCCCTCTTAAACAGACAAATCCCAAAGATGGTCAAAGAAATATCTGCCTCCAAGAAGCAGCCAGATGGAAAGGTGAAGCACAGTTTTATTTCTTCTCTAGAAATAAACTTTGATTCAGTTAAATACATCATTATGAGAAGTTATCTTATTGTTGTTCTACATGTTTTACAGATAACAATCAGTAATTTGGCCCAAATGATGAAGAAGATGCCTTCGTTTCGTAAACAGATCACAGAGGTAAGTGATTCAGCAGTTTTTGTAATTCTCTAAGCTACTAAAAATGCTCAATGAATATCAGTCTGTTCCTAGTGAGGTAGTGGGTGAAAGGTGTTAGGACTCAAAAGAAGACCTCAGAGGAAGAAGATGGCATGAGTTTCCACATAATCCGAGCATCACTGGGCTTAAAAAAGAGCTTTGCAAAAGAAAGAGTGTTAATATGTTTTTACTGAACTTATAGAAACCAGTAGAGTTCAAAAACAAACTTAATTACCTTAAATGAGTTCCCTTTCTGTCTCCCAGAAAACTGTGCATCTGCAGTTGGCTGAGGACTGCATGAAGCACTACTCAAACAACGTTGAGAAACTCTGTAAAGCTGAACAGGTGTGTCTTCTTCTCTGCATGAACATGTCCCGGATAATAACAGGTCATTTACTGAGCTTAAACTGTTGCTGTGACAGGACCTGGCAGTGGGCTCCGATGTGGATGGGGTGAAAGTGAAGGACCCGATGCGGACGCTGCTCCCCGTGTTGCTCCATCCGTACGGCATCCACGACAAGATCAGGGCCGTGCTGCTTTATATCTTCAGTGTCAATGGTACAAATGACAAGAGTGACCAGATCATCACAACTTTCTGAGCTTTGTTATTTGACAAATAGACGGTGGGAACGGATAAGTTCCTCTGACACAGCTCACAGTCTCCTTGGACATGAATCATCTTTTCCTTGTCCTTATTCTATCTATTCTTGCCGTATTTTCCTTGTTTTGTTTAAAATAAAAGGAATTGGAGGGCTTTAAATGAGTCTAATCTATTTGTCGGTTGTTTGGCGCAGGAACAACAGAAGAAAACTTAAGTAAACTTATCCAACATGTAAAGATCGAAGAGGAACGAGAGTATATCCTGAACTGGAAAGAGCTGGGCGTCCCCATCATCACAACAGTACGTGAACACAACATTCACAATGGCTGAGATAAACTGAAAATACTAAAATACTCACTTTATCTTCTCTTTTGTGCAGCCATCTTTCTTTTCTCGTAAACCACTGAGACGAGATCGATCCCAGGAGCAAACGTACAACCTGTCGAGGTGGACGCCGGTCATTAAAGACGTCATGGAGGTTAGTGTTTGATTTAAAAAAAACATAAGGAAATATAAGGAGGAATTACACATTACAAACAAATCAGAACTTTCCAGAATAGTAAAAACATTTATTGGACTTATACAAACTCAACGGTTTCAAAGTCACAGTAAAGCAGTTCAGTCATAAAATCCTCTCTTCAAACACTTTCAGCTTCTTCCTTCAGGACTTCGCTATGCAGATAAAGGAAAGACTTTTTCGTTTTTTTTTTCCTCTGTTTGGTCAGTGGGCTGTGTTTCAGTGGCAGGATCTTGCTCCAGAGTAGGTTAGCCGTTCAGTGTAAATCTCAGTATTGCTCATTATAAAAATTTTACTGGTTTTGTAAGATTGAAAACCCCAAAGTTACCTCACTAACCCACCCTGATCCAGCTTTAAAGTACTTAGATCTAAAAATTAGGTCGTTAGATTCTATCTTTACAAATTCACTTGGCTAAAACAATAAAAATAAATATAAATGCGTTTGTTTTCAGGGATTTTTGTGATAGAAATAAATTAAAGCAGTTCCTAGCAGCAGGGTCTTAACGTAGGTTTAGATTTCATATGAAACATGGTAGTAAATGTGTTATCTGCCATAAAGGAAGTCTGAACATTTGGGTCACTTTGAAAGCAACTCGTGAGAAAAACAATTTAAACAATGGAGTAAAAAATGTAAAAGAGACAACTCATCAGAACAAGGTCATCAGATACGCCTCAGAAATACATTTGTGTGTCTTCAGGCGCCTCATGTGTCGGGTTTATTATATGTTCTCATCCCTCGGGAAGCTCAACTCTCAAAGCACATGTTGGATGTGTCATAAACGCTGCGTCTCATTGACATGCTGAAATGCTTTATTGTGCTCTGAAATCTCTTGAAAAGGAAGCCGATTATGCAGCTGGATTAACGGTAAACAAATTTGAGAGCGGTCTTGAGACACTTTTTTCGGTACTGAGATTACAGCTCTAAATTCTTAGAATTTAAAGTTAAATGAAATATAAGCAGATATTTTGGATGTTGGATAAGTTAAAATTTAAACAGGCTACAGTTCCTCCAAAGAAATAAAAGCAGTTCCTTAAGGCAGGGCTTTAAATAAACTACTGGCTGCATTGATGTTCCTGGTCAGTTTTAACTTTGACCGTGTTTATTTTGGCTGAACAGTCTCAGTTTGTGATTATCACGTTCATTTTGCTAATTAATTTCACTCAATAAACAAATCTAATTCAAACAGGAGCAAAAAGGAGGCTTAAGAAAGAAAGAAGGTATAAGAAAACAGTATATACTCTGGTGTTTGCTCCCAAGTCTCAATCAGTCTTCTCCTAAACTTAACCAAAAGTCACTCCAACACCTAAAATGCAATTTGAGTCAATACTTGGAGAGCACATACTTGTTAAGAGTTGTGTTTTACAGACACAAATAGGGAAACTATTTTGTAAATGTTTGATTTCTAGTCTCAAGAATGCCATATCAGAGTATTACCGGTTTTCATACTTTGAGTGCTGTGGCATCTAAAAACGAAACCAGTCCTTCGTCTCTAATAGTTTTGGTCTTGATACATCGTGGGCTTTCATGACTCCTCTGTTAGTGTGGGCTTGACTACAACACTAACATAAGCTACAGCTGCGTGGGTTTGACCTGTACGTGTTGTTTCTCCAAGCGTCCAATATTCAAAGTAAGTCTGTTTTAGGATGCAGTTGAGAACAAACTGGACACCAGGGAGTGGCCACACCAGTCTGAGTGTCCCGCAGCGTGGAACGGCTCTGGGGCTGTCAGGTTGGTGACGATTCTCAGTCATCCAGGTTATTGAGCCCTGCTGTATGAGGTGAACAGCGCATTAAACTCTCAATGGACGCCACAGATCAATGCAAAACATTCATTAGTTGTAACATTAACCTACATTTTCACAGAAGGATATTGTAATATAAGCTTTTCTTTTCTTTGATTGGTTGAAAAATCCATTTGAATATCCCTGAGGCAGTGTGACCAAACATTTCATACAAGCAGAAAGTGTGAACTCCCTCTAGTGGTGATTTTAGCTCACAGCTCACACACTAATGCTGAAATTGCTGACTTTTCTTGTACTGTGTGTGTTCCTTGTGTCTCCTGAACAGCGCCCGTCAGAAACATAAGACCAGTTCTCAGGACGAACGGCGCAGCGGCTCTCGTCTCATCGTCTTCATCATCGGAGGAGTCACACACTCCGAGATGCGCTGCGCCTACGAAGTCACTCAGTCGGTAAAATCCTGCGAAGTCATCATCGGTCAGTTTGACACAACCTCACCTTCTCCCTATTCCCTAACCCCTCAGTCTCTACATATGGAGGTCTATGTCTATCAATGAGTGAACGGTCTTGGGCACTACAGAACAATTTTCTTGCCAAAATACACATATTAATTCATAAACGATAAGCATTTGTATTAAATTCAACATGTTCTGTCACATTCATGAATAGAACTGATTGATTATTTGAACTTTTTCTTCAGGAGGATATATCCATCTCAATATGAAGCTATGTGACTGAACATTAATGTAATTTTTTATAGTTATGACCTAATTCCAATTTATTCCATTGCCACAGAAGGTCAAACATTGTCTTGTTTTGGGTTGTGTATAGTTTAAAGACATCTTGTTGTTGTATGGTCTATTTTGACTATTTTTTGACCATATCATAACTTTTCATGATTCATTGTGAGAAACTTACTTACTTACTCTAGAGCTACTAGATACCACCACAATATTGTGACATACTGTATAATGTAAAGCTATGACACTAGAAAATCAATTCTGTTTAATATTGTAACTCATGTTGATAAAGTCATTAAAGCTTAGTTGATTGCAAGCTATTTTAGAGGAAAGTGTGTCCAGACTCTTAGTCACAACAAAGCAGGCCATCAGACCAATAGTTTCTCAAGGTTTTTAAAGATGGACAGTAGCAGAATCATTTCTTTTTTCGTGAATGATGGCGCCTGGATGGCTCACCTGGAAGAGTACAGAGTCTTCAGTCTGTGGTGATTTACTGCTGTCGCTGGAGCCAATAAAAGCTGAGAAACACTTGTGCTTATTGTTCCCTGTGCTTTTTACTTTTCCAGGTTCGTCTCATATTCTCACGCCGACCAGCCTCCTCCATGACATCAAGTCCCTGAGCAAAGGCCCCATGGAGACTTTTACAATCGACGATAGGAGCAACGCTTGAAAGAAAACGTGAGGCTAACCACGTCCTCAGAGTCTCGTTAACACCTGTTTCACAGCACTCGACTCCTGTTTGGAAAAAAACGACTGAAGGGAACTCATATATTTCTCATCTTTATGCAGTTTTTTAACCTTTTAAAACCTGCTCCACTGTCAGGTATGAGGGAAAGTTACTTCAACAAGGTGTTTGGAGAGGATTTGCCTTAAGAACAATTACTTACACATTTATATCAAATTTTTCACTTGTAAAACGTATTTGTCCTTATTTGTCCTGTTCTGTCTAACTGCCTTTGTAAGTTTGCCTATTTGATAAATAATCACTTGTGTCAAACCCTATGAGATTCTCTAACACAGAGTGGCGTGGCTTTTGTATATAACATAAATAGCACTGAATACTTGCTGTTGCCATTCTGACTTCATTGTTGTTACTGTTTATGAGCACATTATGTAATTTGGAAATGTTTTTAACAGAGCATATACTGTTTTCTTTTTGGATTGCTGACTAATTAAAGGATGAAGTGATTCCAGAGACATATTCAACTTTATTAACTAATGGTAACTGTCTTCAGCTGAGGACACATTATCCCGACTTTGGGGCAGCACACTGGCAAAGTCATGGGCTCTTCTGTCTCACAGGAAAAAGGTCCAAGGTAAAATTCATAAGGTTAATAATTTCCTGTCTGCATGGGTTTTTTCTCTTGCTGCTCTTGTTTCCCCTACCACCAAAAAAACTCCCATTTGGCGCAGGCTGACTTGAAAGAGAGATTTTAAAAGGGGCTTCCCTGGTTTAGCAAAAGTCAGAAATGCGGTATGTAACTTTTAAATAGAACTCCACAACCATAGCCTTTAAAAACACAAGCAGTATCATAAAAACATACCACATTCATCTTTCTCTCGCCATGTCTCTTGTCTCCCAGTTAATCTGTCGACTTAACTGTCAATAAAACTTGAGAACATGCATTTTTTCCACATTACTATTTGGTAGAAATTATAAAGACTGTTTGTAAATGCATCCTTAAGACTAATTATCTTTCCAATCCTTCCAATAAGGTTGCAAATCTTAAAAGCTCTTGAAATTTGCTCTAAATTTGGATAATTCTTGTTGTATTTGCTGAAGATACTACAACCAGAATCATATACACAAAGAAGTATCTGGCATTGGTCATCTGGTTCTGGGGAACATAAGGAGGAGATACAGAGGCTGCAGATGTGGGAAGCAAAGGAGGAACAGGAACATGGATTTTCGTGAGAAATGTAAACTCAATGAGAAATAACGCTGAACTAGTGGCTCTTCTTAAAAACAACAAATCCTATTGTGAATGCAGCTGCTACTTTTTACTGAGTGCTGAGTAAAAACAAGATTCTGCACTAATCTAGGGACATTATAAGGATTCATACTTTTAAGAGCAGCCAGAGATGCCTCAAATGGAAGTGGACAGCGGTGCTATCCAGAACATGGATCTTTTGGGATGTGCGACTGAGACCTGATGTATCCCGAGAGAGTTCCCACATGTCGTCACGGTTACAGCTTAACCAAGAGCTGTGCCTCCAGGAACAGACCCAGCACCTGATGGCCTCTCCATCACATCAGTGTATACTGAACAACATGGACCCTCCCCTGCACTGGGCTTTTGAACAACAGAGCAGCCAGTGGACGTCTGACATCAGTGAGCTGCAGGACAGGATGACACAAGCACTCCAATAAGACTGTCCAATCAATCATTCTATGAAAGATGAAGAATAAAGCAATTAATTTGAAGAGACCTAACAACCCAATTTCCCCTTGGGGATTAATAAAGTTAAACTGAACTGAATAGTGTGTGTGACAGACTGAGGACAGTGTCAGTTACAGGAAAGAGTCAGGTAACACATTCACCTACAACAGACTGGTCCCACTGTTTCATAATCCTCTACAAGGGACTCATACAACACAATGACCTACTTTCTCTACAGTTTCACTACAGTCACTGTAAATGTATTTTAACAGTGGTCAATATAGCTACATTTAGTAACTTTTAGCAAAAACGCATTTCTAGTACGAAATCATTTATTCAGTTTGTAACATTAAAAAAAAATAATTAATTCAAAGCACTGTATGGGCTACTTTTTTTGTTTGTTTCATAATTCAGGATTTTGTATGTGGTTATGCATAATTTTAGATGAACACTTAACCTCCCACTTTACTTCACCTTTTAAAATAGACATCAGTGTTTTTACTAGCCTATATATGAAACCCTTGAAACATCTTCAGACTTTATTAGATTACTTGATTAATTTAATGAAATTGAAGGAGTTTACTGGAATTTATATAGTTTTCACTTAAATAAATGCTAAATTGTTTTTTAGCACAGGAAACAAAGTTGAAAGGTGTTGTGATTGTAAATACTCAGTTATATCAAGCCGGTGTAAACTAATAAAGTTTATTTTCTCTCGTTTCTACTACGCATGCGCCGATGATTCCGCTGTAACCGTAGTCATGGCAACCAGGGCTTTTGCTAAAGTCATAGCTCAAATCTGACATTTACTTTTCTCTCTCTGTCTGGTAACTTTACCTAATTCTTGTTCTGTAATGTGATGAGCTGAGGTCTGACGGGGGCTCTCGGTGAACATGTTGTCCAGCTGCGGGTGTGTGGTGTCGGTTGTGTCGGAGGAAGGTGACGACCTGAAAGCAGCTCGGTTCGGGGCAGAGCGGCGGACCGGAGCCGGGACTCGGGACTGGCCCGACGGCTCCAGATACGAGGGAGAGTTTGAAAACGGGTTGAAACACGGCAGAGGAACGTACACCTGGAGGAACGGGGAGGTAACATGAGATAAATGTCACGTTTTTAAGTTAGCTAGGCTCCAACAGAGAGACAGACTTCAGGTACAAGTATGTACTGGTTCAACAATACATTGTCACTGTCGGACGATTTAATGAAAAGAGACATTTTCTCTTAAACCCGTCCATCAGCCATCCATGATTATAAGAACTGACAGGTGAATATTGATTAATTTATCTGGATTGTGTCAGTGTTTGGGATCAATTAGTTGGGAATGTGTCTGTAGCTGATGTGTTAGAAACATCAAACTACCACATTCACACATTCACACAGCTACACAGCTGCAAAAGCATATCGAGCCACACCTCTCAGTTTCTAGGACTTCAAGGATTATCTGCACCAAATCCCACAGCAGCACACTTTCAGAGTCTAGTGGAGTTAAAGCCTCAATAGGTCAGGACTGATTGATGGCAGAATTATCAACATTATGTGCTGCATAGGGATATGAGAGGAATATGAGAGACTATTTTACCTCCAACAAGACACTGCATATTGAGTGAATAATTCATAGTAAAATAACTAATAAAAAAGTACAAATAATTAACCTAAGTATTTATATAAACTATGAAATAATATAAACATTAAAGTAGTGATAATACTACTAATAAAACTCTCCATGCTTTGGTTCACATGTAAGAAGCTGTTCAAATGAAAGCTAAAGGTATACTCACCTTCTCTTTCACTCTCTGTGTGTAGTTCTATGAAGGCTCTTTCTACAAAGACTTCAGACACGGCGATGGAGTTTACTGCTGGCCATCGGGCCATAAGTTCATAGGCAAGTTCTACCTGAACAGGAAAGAGGGGTATGGGCAGCAGCTGTTTCCTGATGGATCAGACTTTCAGGTGAACTGGACTAAAAAAACTTGTATATTTGTTGTTTGAAAATCATCCAAGCCTAATCTTTTTTAGTTAATTAAAACCTGAATTTGAACATGAACACCAACAATGAATGAAATATTTGCCAACAATATCTCTCGTAAGGGTTTGTACCATGCAGACCAGAGGTTTGGGCCTGGAGTGTTGACGTATCCTGATGGTCGTCAGGACGTGGGTCTGTGGCACAACGAGCGCCTGCTCAGACTCTGTACGACTCTGGACGAAGGCTTTACTCTGAAGGATTTCCCTGAATACGCTGCCTATATGAACATTAATACTGCTACTGAAGATTATCAGCCGTACTCTTATCTGAGACAAAAATACTCAAAGGTAAAGTTCGTCTATCATGAAAAGGAATAATTTATGTGCCTCATTAGTGTACAATAGTGTCATGTTCTCTCTCTTTCCATCAGATGAACAGAGATCAGTTTTCAGATGATAGTTTTATTCTTCCGTCTGGTATTGAGAGGTACTCGACCGACGGAGACCACCTGCCACTGCCGCCCGGACGCAGGAAAGAGCTGGATCAGCATTTCTTTGGTGATGAGTGGGAGCCTGATGTGGACCCTTACCAAGGCTATAAGAGAGACCCACTGTCCACTCTGCCCCTGGAGGCCCGTATGCAGGCCCACGTCCACAAACACAGGTCAGTGCATAGATATTATCAAGGAGATTTTCCACAGTAAATAAATATTTGTTGTAAATAGATGTTTTTCTGTCTTTGTTACTTCTTCAGACGTCATGCTGAGAAAGTGGGCTGGGACGCTGCTGCTGTCCTGTCTCTGAACCGGGAAGGCTTCGGTCCTAAAGGACCACTGGAGGTCAGTTCAGAGCTGTTGATCCAGAAGGCATCTCGAGGAGCAGAGACGGCTGTGTCACAGATTCTCCGCAGCGGACTGGTTCATCCCGATGTGGCCGATGCCCTGAGATACACTGCACTGATGGCTGCAACAGTAATCTTTTTTTTTAATAATTTCTTCTTAAAACGCACATAGTCATAAAGCACTCGAGCAAAGTTTTTGTTTAATCTTCCTTGTCAGGATCTATCTTAATCTCTTCGGGTTTGTTCAGGTGAATTGCTGTGACAGTGTGATTGAGGTTCTGTTGGACATGGGCGCAGATGTTGACAAGCTGAACTGTGAGAAGATGTCAGCCCTGGCCGTGTGTCACGTCCTCTATTACCCTTTTGAGTCTCTACACAACACTGAGCAGCAAGACAAACCCCACACAAAAGTAAGAAGTCATCTTTAGAATTTAGTATAGTAAAAGTGGATTCTATGAATAAAAACCTCCCTATTTCTCAATAAAACCTCTGATATTTTGAATGTTTTCTTTCATGTTGTGAAGTCTCAAATGGCCTGTGTGTCTTCTTCAGTGGATGACACACAGAGCTGTAATGACAGACCTGGGACCACAGAAACCATTCAGACGCAGAGTCATGTCTTCTCTGACGGGTAAGAATCACAGCCACGAATACCATCTACCATCTCATATGAAATACGCAGCACAATTTAACTTTGGACATTGACATTTAAAAGTCTGTCTAACCCAGATTGCACAAAGAGGGATTCAAGTTATTTCTCCATAAACGAGTTAGGTGGAGATGTAACGTTAGTCCCAGGATTCGGACTCAACAGATTGACTCCATGTTAAGTTTTCAAGTTTTATTTGACTCACAAAGTGGTTTAATTTAGACATTAGATGTGTGTTAGTTAAGCCCAGACAAAGTGGATAAGAGTGAAAAATGAAGGGCAGGTCACGTTTTTAGGTTAAACTTAATTAACTTGGCTTTTTTCATAGTTTGTGGACCTTTTCTACATTACATTAAAGTACATTAAACTACAGTAAATCAGGTTTTAATATACAAATATTAATATACAAAGCCCTTTATGTCATTTGTTTTAAAATAAACCACATTCATTGTTTAAAAGCTATTTAAACTTATGATTAAATTTGCAATTACAATGGCTCAAGCATCTTTCTATGTGTTTCTATTTAGTAAAATACAATCTCTATAAAAAATAAAAAAGGTTGGCTCAATTAAAAGTGGTAGGATATGAAAGGATTTGAATCCGTTATATGTGGATCTTGTATCTGGAGAAGCTAATATGTATAACTAATATCACTGCTGTGCTAATAACTACGATTGAATTTTTTAACAAACCTTATCTATAGTGATGATGATATTTTTCAGGGCTGTAGAAGAATTATCTGAAGAGGTGTTGAACCACAGTGAAGTACCAGATGTCAGTGAGCTTGTGACTGAACAGAGCACGATCCCAAATGAACTTCAGACCACTGTCGACACTGAAGACCTTACAGAGGATGGACCAGGACAAGAAGAAGCACACAAAACTGAGATTAAGGAAACAGAAGAAGACAAAAGTGAAGAGGTCGTGCTCATTGAGGAGGTTGAGGATGATCTAGAGCTGGAACCAGACGAGGAGAGAGGCCAGGACGTACTTGGTGTGGAGCGGTCTATTCAAGTGATGGACGGTAAAATTGCAGTGGGAAGTGTTCAGTGGAAGGAATATCCAGCCAAGGTAGAATAACAAAGAGCTAATTCAAGTCTATTCTGATAGCGTTGCAGCACTTTGAGTTTTATTTTCTGTATGCTTTAGGCCAAGTTTAAAGAATCAGATGAAAACCCAACGTTTGACTCAACCTGCTCCGTCAGCAGTTTTAAAATCCATGTCACAGAAGAAGCCATGCATCGCTCAGCAGAAGCACTGAGTCGCACTGGGATAGCTCCATGTTCGGACACGCAGGAGACTGTACGCAAGATGGCCGCCATGAAAATTGAGTGAGTAATATGTACTTTGGGTGTCTTATTTGCTGTTTTGATTTGGTAACTTTTGTTCCTAATTTTGTAAAACGTCAGATCAACCAAAAGAAAACTTTACTACAGTAATAGCAGTATTCAGAACTCACTTATATCAAAGCCGTGTGTAGAATGACTGTTTGTTCCTCCTTTTCTCTGTACAGCAATGTTTAGAAATATTTTATTTACCATAATAGCATACAGTCAAGCCAACTCTAAATAAGCTTCTGATAAATTGTCAAGAGTCTCCTTCAAAATAAATCAGTTGAGTCAGTTGGGCCTTTGTGTGAAAATCTCTCCAGGCACCGGGATCGTTTGAACACTCTAAAGCTGTTACTGGACCGTGGAGCGGACCCGAACGCATGCAGGATCCCAATGCCCATCCTGTTTCTGGCTGTTATGGCCTCTGATGTGGAAGCTGTCCGCAGACTGCTGCTGTGTGGAGCCCGCACTGACATCCCACTTCCACCTGAGGTATACAACAACTTATTAGAAACATAAAACACCCCTTATTTTTTCACCTGATCTCTGACGATGTACCAATATTTCTAGAGGAAAGGTCTGTATCCGCTGCATGTTGCTGCTGCTCTACCAGGTCCAGCCGGTCCCAGAATCACTGAGCTCCTGCTTCACGCCATCACAGACCCAGACACTCGGGCGTGTGACCAGGACGAGGTCTACAGCATTGACAAGGTTAAGTTTTTCCTTGTGTTCACTGTTGTTAAAACACAATACAAGCATGAGAAATAGCGCTAAGCCTGTTTCTCTTTTGGAAGGACGCCAATGACCCACTGAGAGCCACTGTGGACACAAAGGACAGAGAAGGAGGCAGGACAGCGCTGCATGTCGCCTGTCAGAGGGACAGTGACTACCAGGTCACAACAGCCTTTCCACTAAGAAACACCCCAATAAACACACAAACATGATAAAGCACTATTTTTGAAGAAATAAGTAATAAATAAGTAATAAGCTGTTACAGAATATTAGTTACAGATTCCTCACACCATTTAAAATATCTAAACAAACAGCAACATGAACTTAAGCTGGTGATCCTCTGGTTTTTAGTATAAATAGTAGTTTTTGAATAATTTGTGTGTTAATTTTACAGAATGCCAGCAAAATCGTGGCCCTGCTCTTGTCCCACAGAGCTCGGACAGACCTGTTGTGGAGCGGGCATTCACCCCTCTCCCTGGCCATCGCAAGTGGAAATGAAATGGTAATACAGTAATCCACACACGAAGCATACATTTAACTTTATAAAACCTCACTTTGTCCTCTACTGTATTTTGTCCTCAGGCGGTGGAGGAGCTACTGGAAGGTGGTGCTGATCCCAACGTCCCTCTTGGAAACAGAGTGGGCAGCGCTCTCTGTGCCCTCGCCAACAACAACTACCATTTATGCGGCAACAGACGTAAACTGGTGCACAAATATGTAACTGCCTGTGGGAGTGTTGTTAACTTTGGACAAGGAAGTTTTATAATAAATACCTGTGTGTTTTTTTGTAGTTGGACATGTTGGTTAAGGCTGGGGCTGATATTTTGATGCCAGTTGTCGTGGGAAATGTTCAGGGAACCGCCGTCGACTATGCGTACTATGCTTTTAATCAGGTAACATACAAATAACATCTATTTGACTGTACAGCACTGTTTTATTAAGTGGATGGACACACTAAACTAACTAAACAACAGCGACACCTATTGGACAAAAGTGCAACAAAAAACCCTGCCCTTGAACCTGTGCATTTGTTTTGTTTTTTTTTATGCAGGACACACGCATTTCCACCACTCCGTACCATGCTCTAAACATTCAGGAGAGAGAAATATTCAAGGAGCGACACCAGCTGCTCAAAATGATGGGTGACTTACTCAGACAGACTGCTCTAAAGAGAGAGAAAGAGATACGGCAGAGTCAGTACAACTTACAGATTTGACTTTTTATGTGAACACAGTAAAAGCATGTAAATGATTATGTATCTCTTTATTGTGTTTATGTGCTTTGTGTTTGATAGATGTATCCGGCAGCACCACTATAGACGGAGATGGAACCAGTCGAAGCAGGTGGGAGCATAAAACATACAACTTTATCCTAAAATAATAAAACAAGCCTGTTTTTACTGCATTTGTTATCCTTTCCACAGCACGCCCCTGTTTAAATTCTGCTACTACTGCGGTCGCTCTGCGTCTATGAAGCTGACGCGCTGCAGCCGCTGTCACATGGTTTTCTACTGCTCCAAAGCCTGTAAACTAAAGGCCTGGAACGAGGGGCACAAGGACGACTGCAACCGGATATCAGCAAAGAGTCCCCAGCTCCAGACCACCAAACCCTCCAGCCAACGGAGAGTTCGAGGTTAGACGCTGACAGGACTCTGAAAACAGCAACAAGTTCAGTTTATAATGTCACATGGGAGCTTGTCCATTACTATGTTACTATTATGTCAGGCCTTGAAACCATTAAATCATGGCCAAACAGTTTAAAAAATGGAGGAAACTTCTGCTGTTTCTCATTTATTTTTAGAGACTGTGTAAATTACCATCATAAAGAATAAAAATATTACAAAAAAGAGGAGTAGGCAGGCATTTTATTAATTAATTGATAAAGAAAAAATGACTCAAAGAAACAGACAAATCTTTTTTTATTCTACGTGTCAATATCTAATAAAAGTCTATTTCACCTGTGAAGTCATGTTATCTGATAAATATGACATTAATATTTCTGCAAGGTTTTGACAATACTATCAACTTTATTTTCTTTCTGTCTGTGACTCCAGAGGCTGCTGACGGTGCCCAGAAGAATGTTTTATTTAAGTCCCAAAGAGGAACCAAGGCCTCAGTGAAATCCAAGACGGTCCCGAGGGCAATGAATGTCATGTATAAACCAAAAATCTCCAAATTTATGAACTTTGAGATGAAACCCACACCTTTGAAAGTGATAGACACAGTTGTGGAGGATCAGGCCAACATGAAGGAAAACTACAGCTTCATCTGAACGACAGAACAGGCTAAAATCCCACTTTAACTACACAATAAGAACATTTATGTATTTACTAATGATTAATATATGTCTTATGGCTTATACTGATTTTTTTTCTCTGTGTTTTTTTGTGTTAATATATAATTTCTTTTTAAGACATAGCCTTTTATATAACCTTTTATAAGAAACCTTTTATATAACCCTTTATAATAACTGTAATGCATAAAGGGTTAGGGTAGCATGAATTACTTTTTACACTTTTTACTACATTTTATTATCAGTAAAATTTATGCTTTTATTTTATAGTTTAAATAAAATAAAGATCTGAAACAAACTAAAAAAATATTTCAGACTCACCTCTGCCAACTGTGATAATATATATTCCCATTTTAAAAAACATCAATAGAAAGTGCAAATAAAAATTGTGCGTTCCTTGCTGTATTGTTCAATGCACTAAAACAACCTTTTCATTCTGCAATAGCAATATCATTTCAGGTAAAAATGTTGGGAAATCTTACACACATGTTACACGTGGCTGAAAAGCACAGTTGCGTTTTGCTTTTCCAACCAATTCCACCAATTCATACATTTAAGATTTTTGTGTTTTTTTGTGAATTGGGTGGGCACCGCTATTGGGCTGGAAACTGCAGCAGCATCTGGCAACCCAGCAGCTCTCGCACTAGCAGCTGAAGTCCTGTGTGACTAGCTTTGCTAACATTTGACATGACAGCTTGAGCTATTTTTCACGGATGTGGTGTGTATTTTGAGTTAACCTTTGGATGCAGGATGGAGACAACAGCAATTGCCTGATATGCTTTATTTCTTTGTCAAAACGACCTGAAAAAACACCTTTTTCCTCTGCTAACGAGAGTCAACTCGCCCGGCTCTGCTCTTATCAGCGGCACGGCTCACAACAAGTCGGCGTTGGACATTTCTGACATTATCATGGAAAAGGTATATATTTCACAACAAACACACCCAACATTTAAACATTTCTTAAGATAAACGTGTAAGTCTGAGGAGGAGGCCAGAGGGGAACCTTGAGACCAAGCTACAATGCTAATGTTAGCTGTTGCTAGCCACACCTGCTCCTCTGTTGGCCATCAGTTTTCAAGGCCAGCCGGCATCTTTTTGTGCTCAGCTGCTCAGAAAAGAGGACTAGCTGCTTTATTTCATGTTGTACACTTAGTGAACATTAAAAGGAAGACATCTGGCGGTTGTTTGTGTGAGTTGAACGAGGATACGCCCCACACTGACTCAGGGACTTGCACAGTTACCATTACACCTAAGTCTGAAGACATCTATTAACACATGTCTGGACAAATATAGTGGTAAACCATGGCTGTACACAGGGTTCTTAAATACCAAGCCTAAAAAATGATTATGACACCTTTTAATGTAAATCATAAGGTCAAAAAGAAGTGGACAATGAAAGCTCATGTCCAGGTAAATCATTAGTGAAGAGCAGCTTGAATGATACAAGAGTGTCTCAAGACCAAGGAAATATGGGTTTAACGCCTCTTGGTTAAGAATCAAGGGGATTATGGTGAGTTTTTTTTTTTTTTTGGATAGATATATGGATGGTTTAGATGGGTTTTGATTTTAATTTTTATGTCAGAGACCAAGATAAGAGTGAACATGAGTTTGAGTCTAAAATGAGATATAAAAGTGCTCTAAGCAAGACTGGTCCTAAGCGCTACAACACTGTAACCAGAACAATAGTTTGTGTGTGATGAGGATATACAATAATGTTAAGCAAAGGACAAAGTACTTGAGACATACACAGACCCCTTTTGTCTTTTGCATGTCTTGCAACAGATAAAAAAAAAAGATGAAGATGAAAAGATCTTTTATTCTGAGGAGCCTTAAGGGAACTTAAAGCTAATGTCATCCCACTTCTTTTCACAGGCCGATTTCTTAAAAGGACTTCCTGTCTACAACAAGAGTAACTTCAGCAGGTTTCATGCGGATTCTGTTTGTAAAGCATCTGTAAGTAACATTTCATATCTCCTATCAGTCTATGTTATATTTGTGATGAGAAAGATACAAAGCATATACGTTTAAACTGTCATTGTGAAACGTACTCTTGTGTTTTTCAGAATCGGAGGCCTTCAGTGTACCTCCCCACGCGGGAATACCCCTCTGAACAGAGTAAGTGTCACACCAACGCCAAAAAGCTCAGAGACAAACACATATAACACCAACTGCTAACAAGAAAATCCACTGAATTAAACCAGTAATGTATGTGTTGTATTTCTTTTGCAGTTATTGTGACAGAGAAAACCAATATCCTCCTGCGTTACCTTCATCAGCAGTGGGACAAAAAGGTGAGACAGGTCAAACACAGTGCCTACTGGCCAACTCCAACCCTGTTTTTCCAGCCTGCAAAATGAGTCATGTAGGAAAATTAAAGTAGGGTGTAGTTTATAGACAGTTTGAGGAGAAATGAAAGAATAATGACGCTCTTATAACCTGCCGTTTTTGAGGAAAACACCACAGCTAAATGCTAAACTACTTATTATTTAGAGGGTTTATGTGGAGTAAAAGGCTATTGACAAGTCTCTGTATCTACAATGCAAACAATTTATTCAGACATATTCTTTTCAATTAACATCTTTGGGCCTAGCTATGATTCTTATTGACCAGGAGCTCATAGTAAAATTTAAGTTTGAAACTAGAGACACTGAAATGCATCGCTGAACTCAACTTTGTGATTTTTGTGTCAAACAGAACGCAGCGAAGAAAAGGGAACAGGAGCAAGGTGAGAGCGACAGCCCGGCGCCCCCGAGGAAAATCGCCAGGACAGACAGTCAAGAGATGAATGAGGACTCATAAGTTTGTGTGTTTGGTGTGTGTGTGTGCGTGAAGGACATGGCTAATTTAAACAAGAAACAGAGTATAAACCTACCTGAATTAAGAGCGATTGTTTACACTATACAAGTAAAAGTGGGAAATGATATTCAACTAAGGAGTTATTCAGTGGTTAAATACTAAAGTAACTAGGAGGCTTTGTTATACTACTGGAATACTCTTGTTTATATTTGGCCATTGTCTTTGTGTGAATGGTGTATATGTTTGTGTTGAGCAGCGTGTGGATGAAATGAGAGAAAAGTGAGTTTAGTGGTCGCGTATATGTGTGATCAGAGATGGACTTGACAGATGAAGTCAGACAATACCTTTAAAGTGATGGTCTGGGTTTTTTTTGTTTTTTTTTCTAAGTATGTGTGTAGTAGTTATAAATAGTTAACATGTTACGAACTTACAGTGCAGTTCCGGTCTGGAGAGCTGCCAAAGTGTCCCAGCAAACACGGCACATGTCGGGAGAAGGTCAGCGTTAAGATTATGTTTATACGTGTCTAAAGAGGACCAGCGTCTGTGCGGCGATTACTTATGCACTAATGTGGGTGCTGCATTGGACATATGAGAGGAAATCATCAGGTGAGCAGTGGAAAGGACAAGCTAACACGGCACATGTCCAGAGAAGGTCTGTGTTAAATTTGGCATCCATGTCAAAAGATAGAAGAGACCAGCTGCTGCTTGTGCTCCACGGTCGATACTTTGTGTACGTGCAGCAGATCTAGAGAGGAAAGTGATATACATGTGATAGTCTTCTGCACTGGCCTCACAACATGAACAGAATGAATATAACCACTTCTGTTTAGGTCGATTTAGGGAGAAATATTAATACATGATACAAAAAAAGAGAATTCATAGCTACATGCAGCACAAATGGAGGTATTCAGGAGTATGTTGCGTGTGTTAAAGGGATGACCGCATTACTCTACAGCTATTAATTCACTGTCTACATCTTAATAGACTCTTTTTTTTCCATTATGACTTTCTTTCGTATTTAAAATGCCCATTCTTTCTTTATTTTACTGGTATGTTGCTAGTTGCTCCGACTCTGACCCTGTCTGTTTCTCCAGACCAAGGCCACACTCACATTTGTTTAGAGCTAATATAGAAATAACTTATAACAACCACATACACTACTTTTCTTTAAAAAAAAACAAAAACAAAAACCCAGACTATGAGACTTGTACATGACTTGTGTAGCCTTCTGTCACTTCGAGAGTCTGTCCTGATTTGTGCAAAGATTACATTTTGTTACTGTTTTAATTTTAATATAACTATTATTGTTTATGTTCGGCGATGAGCTTCCTGCCAGCCACAGTGCCCACCCCCTCGGTTTCACTGCCCTCTCTCTGCAGCCATTAGGGGCACTGCGACATTTTCCACACTGTTTAAATCAACGAGAATCAACGATGCACTGTGATGAAGAGCACAAAGTAGAAACAACTCTTCCTAAAAAAAAACAATCCCATAGACGTGTATTTGTGGTGAATATGCATTTTATTCTGCAACATGTACCTAAACGATAAATGTTGTGTTGGAGCTTCTATGTAATATTTTTACATTTAGCACCACCTCTCGGCTCATTAACTGCACGGGCCACTGCAGAACACAGATGGAGGCTCTTGGTTTTGAGTGTTTTGCTTTTTCTTCAGGTTTAGAAATCCGTTTGTTGTCACTGTTTTGGTGCCATACAGTAAATAATCAAACTTGCTGAGGGTCATGTCCTTCAGATCCCAGCTATCCTTGCTGCATACATAGATAGGCTGACCTCAGGCTGCAATGGCATTTGTCATCCTCATATCTCCACAAAATAGTGACTAAGCATGGGACGATTATCGGTTTCAAGGTACACAGCAATTTTAAAATGTCAAGGTATGGATACTGTACTATTAGAGGTGTGACAAGACACAAAATCCCACAAGACAAGAGGAGATTTTGTCACTATTTCCAGTTGTGGCTGTTTAAAGCTGTGGCTGTTCTGTGTCTTTACATAGAGCTGGTGTTAGCCTCAGTGTACAGCATTGTTTTCTTACAATGTTTACATATTTGTGTCTTGTCTGTCACTCTTTTGCCATTTCTTATTTCCACCGAAAACCAAAATGTTGCCACACAGATGATTTAAAAGTGACGGTGGGTGAGGTTTTAAACTCCAGAGACCCTGTGGCACGAGAACTTGTCACACCCCTGTGAGCTACTAATAAATAAAACTGAGTGGGACTATTAAGATGGTGGCTGTGTATTGGAAACAATATATCTCCTGCTGCTGTACTGTCAAAAAGAGTTTAGCTCAAAAGTCTTTTCATCGGTTTGGCCAAATGACAAGTCCAAGAAAACCACCAAAAGTTAAAAACCCATTAATTTATTTGGAAGAAAGGCATTTAAACTAACAATACTGTGATACAAATGCCAGGCCTGAAGACACTCAGAGGCAGCCTGCAGCTTTACATAAAAATTATAGAGTTGCTTTTGATAAATCATGTAAACTGTTATAAGAGAACAACAAAAACCCAAGGATATGAGAAAATACAGTGCTTGCTTTTCTTTAGAGTGAATATAAGCCCTAGAATCGGGGCGTCACTCAGTGTTTGACACCAACATTGACTGTTCCCTGTATTTATCCTCATCTCGATCTGTGGTCTGCAGTCATGGTTACCTAAAGTGAATGTCAACAAAGATGTGAACATGAAAAAACAGTGTTGTAATATCAGGCTAGAGTTGCACAATT
Organism: Rhyacichthys aspro; assembly: GCA_036850595.1. Lineage (NCBI taxonomy): Eukaryota > Metazoa > Chordata > Actinopteri > Gobiiformes > Rhyacichthyidae > Rhyacichthys > Rhyacichthys aspro. The sequence goes on from CM072151.1 coordinate 6,176,511, forward strand.
TGGTAACAGCACAGAACATATGTGAATCTGGAAAAGGGAAAGAGTACATGAAAAATATGTAAATAATTGTCAGTTTATCAAATGAAATGGCTTTGTGTCTGCCTTTTTGTAAACAAATACTCACCCATAGATACAATAGGACAAAGTGAAGTAGCCCGTCACACTCTGGTTGTTACATTGCCTTGCATGTCGATGTTTCACAGCGGGGTGTGATGCTCCTGGGGCAGGGCTCTGACTTTACGGAGAGTTTTAAAAGCCTTATAACCTGTCGTCATGGTTCGGACCCTTCTGCTCCCTTTAGCTCAAGACCCAGAATCGGTCAACTGTGTTATAATCCTGGTTCGGTTCAAGAAAAGTGTCTTAGAGCAGGCTTTAGTGTTAAACCAGTCATTATATTGAACTGTAATTAACACAAATTTAAATTATTTTGGAATAATTATGTAAATTAAAGGCCAGCTCTGTATTTAAAACCATTTGTTGCAATGGAAACATGACGTACGTGAAAATGGTGAAAAGCATGGCTCACAAACAGCATGTTTATGGTTTAAGTGACCGTTTCCATGGTAACAACAGACTCAGTTCAGTAAGTAAAATGTGAAAAAAACCTCCACATCTCCAATTAGTCATGTTTTTATGTTGTGAAAATAAGAAAACAGGACCTGGATAAATGTTTTCTTTCACACTATACATAACCTTGACAAGTCAACACAAAATCAACACATGCTTTCACACTGACACAAAATGTTCCAGATATTGCCAAATGACAAATAAGAGAAACATTTTGTTTGTTTTTTAGCCTCCACTTTGGAGAATGAGCGTTGCTAACACAGTGTGGTCTAACGTTAAAGTCTGATCTAAACCACTTTTGTGGCGCTGGCTGCTGGATTAGAGTTTTATGCAGATGTGGAGGTAAAGGGTTGGTTTTTGTTTTCAGTAATGCACAATATGCATGCACAGCTCAGTGAAGATGCCATCCTGCCCTGCTCCTCAGTTTGTATTGGTTTCAGATGCTCTCAGATATGAATAATATTCCTATCACTGCCCCGCAGAGTCACGCCAGAGCCTCTTGTTGTGACCTTTTCTCGGTCGATGCTGCAGTGTTGGTTGACAGTGTGGTCAGTCCTAATCCTACAGTGTAAACCTGTCTGTGAAGTAAAACCATGTTGCACCTCTTCTCAGACTGTTCAATGACACTTGAATAAGCCTTGCCCCGTTTCATGTGTTAGATCAGAGATATTCCTTTTAGCTTTGCTCAAATAAAACTGGATAGGAACTGGACTTGTGTCTTGTGGTATTTTTGCAAAAGTCGAGCAAACATTAAATAGGGACAAGTTGTACTCATGAGAAGATTGACTGAATGTCCAAAACAAAGGTATATGCCATTTTTAACCTCCGTCCTTTGAGTCTAAAGTCAGTCTTAAGTCTGACATATCTGAGCTAAGGGACAGACTAAGCAGAAATGAATGAAACACTGTTTACATTTAATCGCAAAAAAATAAATAAATCAAAAACGTAGGTATTGACTTAAAATCCCAAGACCTTTGCCTGAACCAAGACTAAAATGAGACCCACAGATATGTTTTATTTAAGCCTTAAATCTGCCACGAGAAATAAACATACACCTATAAGCCACAGGAGCTTCTAGTAGAGGCACTTTTGATCATTAGTTCTTTTTTATCTATATATATCTATATCATTTACCAAAACTATCAGGTGCTACAAAACAACACAAAATACGTTTGAAACAATTTTATTAACTATCAGGTCTTACAAAAATATGACAAAATAAATTAAAAGAAATAAATAATCCCATTTCCCACTTTTTTCATTTTTAAAGTACATTTTATACAGTGGTACATTGGAAGAGCAAATGGATGTTCAGTCTGTGAGGCGTTCAGTGGATGTCCCGTCCTAAACTCTGAGGCTCCAGTCTGTTTTTCATGTTTTCTATGGTGCACATCCAGAAGAAGACAGTGGTGCATTTGCTAATTTCAGTCGTATTTCACTCATTTCACTTTATATTCACGGTGTCGAAACAGTCCCAAACCCAACAAAGAGCCATGTTGTTTTGATAAAAGCCGTCCCACTGAGGAATATCTGAGCTTCGTCGGGACAAACGAGAATGGAGCTGCTTCCGGGACGAACTTTGTGTCACGTCAACTGAAGTTAGTGAAAAATATTGCAAAAAAGAATGGAAAATGATGAGTTTGGTGACATTATCTTCATTTTATGACATAAAGGTGGTGTTTTAGTCAAGATCACCCTAAACCCAAGATGTGACCAGAGACCAAGAGTGTATCAAGACCAAAACAAAACCATTTAGAGCCAAGACTAAGGTCAGTCTATGACACATGAAGTGATACAAGCTGTAAAATTCAAATTCTTTAAGTCCAAACTCATGGAGAGGACCGGTATTTGGTGAAAGGGACAGTGTTGTTGCTGTCCAATCAGAATACTTATGTAGACTTCTATGGTCTTGACAGGTCTTCATTTAAAGTGGCTCAAACTGGTTAATTTGAGTATTGTTGATGGGAGCCTCATTATGTACAGTGTATGACCTGTGTGGATCAAAATACACTGGACCATAGACTGCACCCGACATATACACTTATACTTTCTCCTCATTTTACATCAAAGATCTAAACAATGTAAACCAACAATATTGTAACCACACATAATGTCCTTTATCGCTCCTTATTGCATCAGGAAACATCACATCCTGCACATTTATGAGAAGTATAGCTTCATCTAGGGCTGGGCAATGAAATTCAGAGCCCTAATCTTGGGCAATATTATTTATAAGCATAATTTAAAGGTTTACCGTCTTGTGTTTTCTTCAAACCTTTGATAGATGAGAATATTGAAGATACAATTTACACAACCTGATAAAAAATGCAAGTGAATTTGAGCTTTGGCAGGTCACATGGTCACACCAAACTGGATTTTTACAACTCTGCTTGATCATCGGTTTAAATCACTGTATGTTTTAATAAAAGCTTTAATGAAACACTGTCAGAGCTAAAGTAATGCTACACATTGATTTGGGTTTGAACACTTCTTAATTACATTTTAAAGCAATATCTACACAAATTTTTCAGGATTTAGACCAAGTAAAGGACTGCATTTGCAAACTCAGCAGGGTCTGTATCAGATTGTGTTAAACGGAGAGTAAAAAAGAACAGTTTAATCACCTAACAGCGTATTGTAATAGGAATCTGTGAAAAAATGAGGCCTTAAGACGTCATCTAGGCTTTAATATGAAGGATTTTAACAGATAGTCCTGAACGGTCACAATCTGCTTTATGAAAAAGAAGAGCTCCCATTGGTCGACACAGACGTCAATAAGGAAGTAATGGCTGCCGATAAAACAGAGAAACTCTATATTCAGCGATCTTACCACAAAAAGTTTACGTCAAGCCCTGCATATAAAGCTTAACGGATGTGATAGGTGAGAATTCCTAATGCCCAGCCCTAGTTCCTTGTAAATAAATGAAAAAGCAGACAAAAAACAGTTCTAACAATATTGTAGATGTAAGTAATGTGGGTGGATCGGTCAGACTCAGGAGAGATTTCTTACTTTGAGCGGGACACATTGTTTTTTGGAGCAGGGACGTGATGCATAGAGTAACTATTGGGATAACACAGAGGGATTTGGTGCTGTCTGTCTTTGTTATTGCCACAGTCACTGCCAGAGGTGATGGTGTGGTGACGATGCATAGTTAATGTGCCTTCTCTCTAACTTTACTACAGTGATGGCCTCTAAAACTCAAAATAAACACATCTGTGGACACACTCTGGCTCCCCCTTCTGGACACCTGTGCACATGACATACAGGTTATTAAACATGGAGCAAATACATTGACGTAAATAGTAAAAATATCACTTTGGTTAAAAAAAGGAAATCTATTAGCACTGATCAAAGCAATGCATGGTGTATAAAAATGAGGCTCAACATAAATAAGAGCAATTATAGTTTGAATATTGTTATAATCCCAGGTAAAGAGAGAGGGTTTGACACCAGACCAGCTTTTGCATATCGTCATGTCAAGCCTCTCTCTTCGGCTCGTGTTTTAGTCCAAGGCTGCGTTCACACTGGTCTGAAAGTGGCTGATTTGTTTATGTCTGTCTGTGTCAGCTCTGGATCATGTGACTTGGATCAATTTTGACATTTAATAGATTGTGCAAAAGCCAAAAGAAGAATAGATCTAGCTTCTCAGGAGTTTTTTGTGGGGATACTTTTTGTTTCTTAGGAGTTCTGTCTTTTTTTTTAATGCATTTAGTTTTAATACTAAGTGGCAAATATGTGTTACCATGTACATATAAGTCTCTGAAACCATTACTTTGACACTTCACGCACATAAATAATGACTAAAACCTAACCACCATATTGCTTCTTTGATTAGATGTTTTATTTATTGCTAATCCAGTCCTCTGATGTCTTTTTTGTGGCATCTAGAATCAATAAATTAATCAGATCGAGGCCACTTTTCCCGTCGTGTGAACACAGCCTGATTCGTGTTTGTCTGCTTCGAGTTCACCTTCTCTTGTTTATGATCTACAGGTTTTTGATGAAGAACATTATTCAACAGGCTTACACTGTCCACTTCCCTTAAATAACCTACAGCTTCTTTACATTTTTTGCTTCTGGTGTGTTTTCTGTGACAGACTGAGCTCTGCATTCACATGAGAACAGGTGTCAAGCCCAAAAAAGTACCTCCGCCGTCAGATGCACACCCAAACACAAAATGAAAGACTAATTAAGTGTTTTTAAATTCAAGTGGGCTCCGATAATAGCCGCTGTATCTACAAATAGTATTTATACTTCCTATTTGGGTGTATAGATTGTTATAATACTGATATTTCAACACATGAAGCAGAATCACATTTTTGTGTTCGCTATTAAGTCAGCTTCTGATATAAGAGAAAATAAAAGCTAATGAACTATAAGTAACTATCAGTGGTGATGTATTTGTAATGCTGCTCATCTTGGTGTAAGTTTGGTAAAGTAGGTTTTATTGTTGCTGTTTAATGTATGTAATAACATTTAAACCATATAATTTAATCTCTGTCGGTCTAATCCCACGTCTCGTTTGAGCAAATGATTCTACATTTCATTTTAAGTTTGACTAATGTTATTAATAGAGCTGTGACGAGACACAAATCCCACGAGACGAGTTTTCTCCACTATTTCCAGGTGTGGCTGTTTAAGCTGTGGTTGTTCTGTGTCCTTGCATAGAGCTGGTGTTAGCTGCAGTGTATTGCATTTTTTACAATGTTTACATATTGTTTGTGTCTTGTCTATCACTCTTTCCACCAGAAATCCAGAATATTGCCACAGACGATGAAAAAGTGGCGAGGGCATCTTCAATTAACTGTAACTAACTAAACCAGACAGATTGATGAGAAACTTGTGATGTTTTGATTTGACCAGATCTTGTCACACCTCTGGTAATTATTAGGTAGCTTAAATTTACATTATTTCCTATCTCATCTGAGCTTTTCTTTCTTTCTTGTTGTTGGTTCTTTTACTTATTATATATTTTATTGCTCTGTGTGTTATTTATTTATTGTTCTGTGTGTTATTTTGGTTGGTTTCTTTGGTCAACCTTTTTATTCATGTGTGCTTTACAAAAAAAGTTCCAGTTCTATCATCGTGTGTCCATTGTAATCTTGTCAAGTGTACGACCTACTGTCTCTTCTATGTGTGTTGCTTTTTTAATGTTGTCTTAAGTCTGGAGTATCTTTATACAAAAAAATATCTAAAAAATATATGCAGTTTTGAGACTCTGAGGCGTTGCGTCTGACGGCAGGGGTGCTTTTCTCTGCACAACAACAGACTTCTAGTAAATGCAGCTTCGTGGATCTACTCTGATTCTGCCTCGTGATGGATCTGAGTGTACAAAGTTTAGACTTCACCAAAGCTTTGAAAATAAAGCTGGTGTTTGTTAGTTTTTGTGTCATTGTACAAAGCTGTCGATATTGCTTTTCCAATTTACTTTGATACAAAAATGAAGAGCCCGATTATTCCTCACAGTTAAAAACATTACATCTGATGATCTCTTTGTGTCGTGATTAAAAACCCTTATTAATTATTACATGTGAAGATGAGAGCCTCTCAAACCACTTTTTTTCAAATGTGTTCTGGTTCATCCTGACAGGAGGTACAGTTAAACTTACAATTTCTGACTAATGGAAATTATAAAACACAGCTTTCTGTTTTTCTTTGAAGGCTTAAAAATATTAGAAACGCAGCTCATGCATTTCTTCATGTATTGCAGACAAGGAAGATGTTTGAGGGAGTTAGTGTGTCTTTGCGTCATTTTTATGCGGTCACAAAAAGGGCTTAAAATCTTTCTTGAATGAAGCCTGTTTCTGAAGTGAAACCCCAAAACAAGATACGCCTCCTTTGTTTCAAATTCAAATACTTCTACGAGAGATCAAATCAGGCTTCTGTAACCAAACAGCTACTAGACTCTTGGTCCGGCTGGGTCCAGGTCTGATGAATGTCCATTTTCAGGCCCGTCCCCTCCAGGTGAAGGGATCTCCTCAGGAATGCCGTTCAGATCCGAGCGGGACGGCTGTCTATCTGGCATCTGTTGTGACGATGATGATGCCTCTCCGTGTTTGGGCAGATGGGCCCCGTTAACACACGTCCCTCCCTCTGATTTCCCAAAGTTAAAGAGTTTCCCCGGGTTGAAGGCCTTGCTGGGTGATTGAGAACGCTCCTGGGAGCTGCTACCTGATGATGAAGATGACGAAGAGGCTGTCCCTGTGGAGGACGAGGCGGAGGCAGCTGTAGACGCCGCCGCCGCCGCACCGTCTTTCTTATTCTCAGGCGATTTGAGGAACTTGAAGCTGAGAAACCCGGGCAGCTTCGGTTCGCTGCCGGTGGGCGACTGCGGAGACCGGGCGCCCCCTGAGGAGAACTTACTCTGCAGCGGGATGATCTGTTTCAGTTTCATCACGTTATTGTTGGCCAAGAGAGAGCTGGGCCTCTTGGGTTTGTCCGATCCGCCGCCCCCTCCTCCGGCCCCCGCCCCGGGACGAGATTTGCTGCTGTGGCTCTTGTCGTGGTGATGCTCCCCGGAGGATTCCCCTTTGCCGTCGTCCCGTTCGCGCTCCCTGCGGGCCATGTGCTCGGCCTGCCTCTGCCGCTCCTCCTCCTCCCTCTTCCTCCGCTGCAGCTGCTGGTAATGCTGCTGCGCCTGCCGCTCATGCTTCTGCAGAGAAACGTTCGATACAAGCCCCGGCATCAGCACAAAGCCACTAACCATTACACCACTGCAGTGCGCCTCGTCCCACAAAGCCCTGAGTAAGAGTCCCGCACTGGTCCGACTACTACACGCTCCACTACAGCTGCATCTATTTCCATTTTGGAAAGTTAGCTGACTTCACCTTTCTATTTTTCTGCAAAGTTAGAGCGAATTACATCAGCAAAAGTTTAAAACAACCAATTTATCTCAACAATTAAAGCTGAGATGCCACAATTTATCATGTTTATAGCGGTGTGTGGCTGATGGTTACATTTACAAACTTAATTAAAATAGAGTGCTTCATTAACTAAGCAGCTGATTCACAACAACAGTGATGTATGAGCCTGAAAAACTGCCCTGTTCTATAATTTTCCACAAACTTTTCAGGTTTTTGGAGTCAGTATTTACCTTAAAGGCCTCTCTGCGCTGATAGTCCAGTTTGGCCATCTCCTCTTTGACCCAAGAGGGAATGTCAGGAATAGCTACATGAATGATGTACTTGAGGAGGATGGCAAAGTGCTGCACAAAGAGAAAGAAAAGAGTCACTGGGTTTCTCTAATGGTACAAGAGAGGCTCTGACAATCTATCAATTAAAGGCAAAAAGGACCAAAAAATAGAGACAGTAGATCCACAGGAAACAGGACGATGATAATAGAGGGGAATGACACTGAGGATATGACCCGAGCTGGAATCAAACCCAGGTCTCTCGAGTGTGAGGCGCCCCATCTGACAGTCTTTAAGTTGAAATAACAATTAAACATATACAGTACTGTGCGAAAGTTCTAGACCAAAGATATGCAGTAAAATAAGAGTACTGTTCACAATATATAATTTCAGTGTTGTTTTTTTAATCAATTTACAAAATGGAAAAGTGAGTGAAGAGAAAACCTGCTCAGATCCTTTAAAAACTAAAAGAACTGTTGCTGTTTTGAGGCAAAGTCAGACCAAAGATTGATTTGATTTAGATTGGTCTTTTGTTGTTTTACTTTGCATTTTGTAAACGAATAAAAATCACCAGACTTTATCGTTGACTTTTTACATCCACATGGGCCTAAAACTAGTGCACAGTACTGTATTTACAAATTGCAGACCTATAGCTGCTCTGTTTATTCAACTATTCTTACAATGACACTTAATGACTGATTGAACCCTCCCAAAGCTTAAGGGCCAAATATATCTTTAATAGGTAAGTGATTAAATAAAGAATATAGTCCGTAGCTGATGGCAGCACAGCAGGATAAATAAAGGTCAATAAGGATTACCATTCAGTTCATTATTACTCTTTAAGAGAAAGTATAAAATAGGCTGGGACTTGTGTTTTATTGCCATAAAGATGAGAACCACTGATCTAACATAAACTGAATATGTTTCCTGGATATTTTACATTGAATAATACAGGCCCAGCAACAATGACATGTGGGGCATGAAATTCTCATTTCGGCCTGACTTCTTTATCAGGCCAAGACAGCGCTGCAGGCCGTTTACCTATTTTTAAAAATAGGTATCACAGACTGAGTTTGGAAACACGAGGATCTACATGTACCATCAGTTTGGGATGTTTTCGCTACAAAACTGCACTTCTATTTTTACAGTTTGTAATATTTGTTCAATTACAGAGATAGTAGAGAGATGGAAACACCAGGTCTTGAACTATAGAGGCTATAAATGAACAGTCTTAGTTCTAGTGATGCTTTTACTGAGAAAAAACAGCATCTACCGAGAGCTTTCAAGCTAAAGACCTGCACATCTCACTGTAGTCTATTTTTAAATATAGGCATCACAGACTCAGTTTAAAAACATCAAATAGTCTGAACAAGGTTTTATTCATGAGAAAGTGACTCAACAAAATCATTCCAAAGTCTGAAAAGAAAATGGTGCTGTACCTCGAGGATGACGATGGAGATGATGGCCATCTCGGGGCTGAGCCACGGGAACAGACGCTGCAGCTGACCGCACTGACCAATCAGGTAACAGTTCACGATGATGGCGATCAGGCCCATGGCTTCCATCGCAGCCTGAGCAAGAAAAAAGAGGAGACGATCTAAATATAGCACAACTGTTAAAACCACACAGTCAGTCAATGATGCGTGGATTGGTACAGTGGACCATATGTTCACTGAGACAAAGGCAAAACCAAGACTTTTATGAAAAACTTGAGTCAATTCACAGAGTGATGCTTGGAAAAGGACACTAGACAACAGGAAACATAGGACTCTTGTGTGCAGCCTGTAGTTAAAAGTCATATTCTTTGATGTATGAGTCACAACAGAATAAAAGTATGTTTTAACATCATCAGTCAACACCACTCTAATCTGGAGTGACCCATTAGTCAATCAAACACTTGTGATCAAAGATAAGACTAGTCGTATTTCCTCTGACTTTAGTTTGCGTTGGTTTAGTTTAATGTGAGTATTTTAGTGAGTCTTATATCCGTCTGACCTGCCACTGGCCGATGCTCTCCACTCGGACTCCGAACGGCCTCTGGAGCCCCGTGCAGAGTTTAAAGGCATCGCTGCGGATCTCGATGATGTTATTAATGAGTGCACACATAGCGGCCAAAGGAAAAGCTGAAGAGAATAGCACCACGTAACCAAACTGGACGAACATCTCCTGGTAGTCCTGGAACGTGTCCTGAGGGAGAGAAGATTTCACAACAGTGTTTGGTCTGAGAAACACTCCACTTGAACCAGTCTGTGAATGTATCCTCTGTATTACAGGTTTAAGTTGGCCTTACTCCATACGTCTGCATGCAGCTCTCGATCTCGGCCTGAGTGAGCGTGGTGCTCTCCTTCTCCTCTGGGGGCTCCATCCATGAATCCCGTTTAGTTTTGGGCTCGCTCCTCTCTTGGCTCCTGCCTCTCTTCCGTTGCCTCACAGACGGCCCACTACCGTCCGACGCCGGGGGCAGCGGGGCGCCGCCTGCCTCCGCTCCGCTCGTCTCCTTCACGTCATGAATCCCATTGTCATCGTCGTCGTCACACATTTCAAACATCGAGGCCGGGTCCATGCCTTTTTCCACCATCGTGGGGCTGCCCTCCTCCAGAAAACTGCTGTCCATGTGGGGTCCGCTGCAGGGGGCCCTCCTGTCCACCTTAAAGGAGACATTACACAAAATTAGGTTTAGTGCTTTTGAAATAGGACAAGATGCTGCTAAATGCCTTTTAGACTAAATATGGAGGTACCTTTACTTTATTTAAACTACTACAACATAAAAATCTGATTATTTTACAGTGAAGCAGGGCCTTACTACTTTATTTGGTGATAAAATTTGTTAAATTTGTTAAAAGTGATTGTGCTTGTTCACTTGTGCATCTGGCCTGTGCTTATTACACAGAAGAGTCCTTATCTAAATCGTATACTCCATCTTTACTCTTGATTTAGAAACACTGTGGTCCAAAATTAGCTCACCAGCAGGAGTCTGAGGATTATCCATTTGGAAAACCTGACTAATTAACTAAATAAGTGTATTTAGTAAGAGCAGTAGCTGGTAATTAATGCCTATTGGGAACTGTTGGTCAAGAATGAATCAAATTAAGTTAAGGTTTCAATTTTAAGAAAATTTTGAATGTGGAACATGAATTATGTGGAATATGTTGCAGGCAGTTTTAGTTGGGGTAACATGTGAGTGATTCATGAGAGGATTTAGTAATTTAATGTTATGCAGAACAGTGTTAACTCTTTTATGAATGAGCTCCAACAAAATGGTCCGAAGTTTACTGATATATAAATAATAAAAAAGGCGAGGTCTGGAGCTCAGGGACCTCAATGGACATGTTAACACCCAACTACGCAGAGCAAAATCTCACAACAGACTTTATTTAAAAGTTACTATACAGGTCACATGATATTTAATACATCACATCTCATCATTCGTACCTTGTCTATGAAGCTGACTTTCCGCAGCTTTAACCCACAGTCGATGAGACTCTCCTCCTCGGTCTCTCCTTCACTGAACCTGCCGCTGTCAGCCTCGTCTTTCTCACCGCCCTCCTCTTCATCGGGAACCCCACATCCTCCGTTCAAGCACTTCTTCTCCCTGAAAACAGACAGACGCCAGAGAAAAGCAGGGTAAGAGCTGCTCGTGCTGCTGTTGTGGAGGTCTATTAACCAGAGAGTGCAGATGTATAAAGCTCTATTAAAACCTTTTTCTTCATATTAACATGATTTAACTTAAATATTAGATACAACAATGTGATATAAATAGTGTATCATTGCCACATACTTATATACTGCGCATTTGTCTTTTTTGTAGGAACTATAGACATTAAGGCCCTTAACTGCGCTCTAAGCACTTCCTCTAAGTGTGCACGAAGGGTCCAAAGCTTTTTAATGGAAAGACAGTCTTGAAGACGTCACTTATCTATGTAACTTTTGTTGGATTTATCAGAAAAGTCAACAAATAGAACAGCTAAAACTATTTGCTACTGAAAGACAAGGCTTATACAAAACAAAATTCTGACGACAGGTTTATTATTTACTCTTTTAGCTTTTATTACATTTTTTCCTTTTTCGACAGTTGCTCTTTTTTTATCTTTCGTGGTGTTTTGCTGCTTAGAAACACAAGCCCCGTCGTTCAAAACGTCCCAGTGAAAGGGATTATGGGTAATATCCTTTAGCGAAGACTGGTCTGATGCACACTTGCTGGAAGTGTGCATAAAGTGCGCAGTGAAGTGCAGCTGAGGGCGTTACTGGAGAATTGGGACACACTACGCGCTTGCACCCCTCGGCGGGAACCTGCACTTGAAGGGTACCGGGACAGGGCCTAAAAGCTCCATAGAACACAGAGGAGCTACTTCCTGTTCCTACAGCGTCCCAGAAAGAACAAACAGGAAGAAGGGACGCACAATCAAACATTTATGAACTAAACTGATCTTGTTGTTTTTTAAGTGAATACATACATACTAAATACACCCAGAAATGTGAGCAATCAATTCAATCAATACTCCTTTAGTGAAATATTACCTTCTCTCGGACTGACTGAGCCCAGGCCTGCTGCCCCTGAGCCCTGCTGCTGGTGTGGGCTGCTCAGAGGGAGACAGCTGGGCCTTTCCCGCCGCGAGCCGGGCGTACTTCAGCAGCACCGACAGCAGCAGGTCCCAAACGGCTCGGAGCGTGAGGTCGCCCAGTTTGTGTCGCTCGTACAGATAAGGCTGAAGCACCTCCTTCACATTTTGAAGGAACTGGCGGATGATGAGCAGAGTCGCCAGCATCTGGGATGTAAGAAACAAAGGGTTATTGAAGGGTGTGGACACATGGATATACCTGAGTGTGGAGTTTTTTAGGGACTGAGAACAAGTCAAGACCAAAAACAAAGCAGGATAGATGGGTATAAAACACTACAAGTCCAATCTCACAAGTCAAACTCAAGGCCAGTGTTTGATCAAAAAAAGGGAAGAGAGCATCAATCAGTGACTGAAAAAATATCAAGCGTATCGAGACCAAATCAAGACCAGAACCAATCATCTAACACACTGTGAAAGATACAAGGGAAAAGGGAAAAAATCTAAGGAGTCCAAGTCCAGACTCATGGAGGTCAGTGTTTGGTGAAGGAGACAGAGTTAGAACAAGATTTTTAATTGAATATAAAATAACTGAGCATTTCATTTAATCCCAAGAACATACGCGTATTACACGTATGTAATTATTGGTTGGTCTTGACACTCGAGACTGAGACAAGACTAAGACTTTTAGGGATTGAGAATATGACAAGACCAAGATCTTTACAAAACAGTCTTAAGACCCCTCTCGCGACTGCACTATTCTCCGATCTCAGTTGCCAAGTGCACCTTTAGCACTAAAACACAACACCAAAAAGTAGAAATAAACAGAAATATTATCTCATAAACAGCACCTTTACAGGAGAATTTTGCTGAGGCAGTATGTGCTGGAGCTGCTGCAGCACAAAATACAAAACCACAATGAATCCCTGACAGTGACTGAGTTATTCTGAGTCAATGAAGGAAGTCTTTGGAAATGGAGAAGAGTAGACGGAGTTTTCCTGCTGCTGCCTCCTGGAGACACTGACAGATTCAGACTCACAGCACCAAAGTTTGCATTTCATACCAGTGTTTTTTCCATTATTTATATCTATTAATTGTAGTTTTTATAGAAATTTCATCACACACTTTTGTCCCTGTCGAACAATGTTGAGACGGATGTAAACACGCTGTTCTCTGTCTGTATTTACCCCTTTGTTTACGGGATATTTCTGAGTGAAGTCACAAAAAATAAGCACAACTAAACAACAAGTGGATAGAATTCAGAAGTGTAAAAAAAAAAAAGAGTATGTGACAAGCCTTGGACAAGAAACATCATTATTGAGATTAAGAGTCATTTATTCCTTCAACACAAAACTTCTGAACACAACTTGCTCTTCTACATGATCACTGTGCATTTATTATTTATCCTTAATCTATTTGTACTTCCTGGTTGCTTTTATATGTTGTTAACCAGAGGAAACATCATGGAGGACAAACACCAGAACAATAATTCTCAAGATGTAATAAAACATCTGCAAAAAAAACTGTGTGAACATGGATTAAAGGACAGTTCTTAATAAATATTTCTTGATATCTCGACAGCACTAGCGACTAATTAACTAATTAATTGCGGTCTACAATAAAAGTTTATGCAGTGCTAATCAGTCATGCAGGTAAAACTGAAATAATAAACACATAGTGAGACATTGGTAAAAAAAAAAAACTGCATTGTCTGAGTGTAGTTCACACAGAGAAACTATAAACGCAGCTGGTGTTCACAGATTATGACGAGCTCGATGAAGTGGCACTCGAGCTGAGAGACAGACGTAGTGAGAAACTGAAGTGAGATGTGTATCGACAAAACCATTCACAAACTGATACAAGCCAATTTAAAAACCCCACGACGAGGACTCACTCCCAGAGACACAAAAAACCCAGATTTACTTCAAACCGACAAGACAGGAATCACTCTGACTGTAGATTTTCCACCGAGAACACAGCAATAAACATGACGCATGCAAAGTGAAGGGAAGATTTGATTGAGACTCTGTTTTTCCTTTGAGATTAAATGAGCTGAGTCGTACTTTGGACCGGAGTAAAGCTGTGAAGAACCAGGGAACAGAGACCACAAACATCTGGATCCTGAGGACGAACGAAGGCAGCACATTGACCCGAAGCTGCCTCTGAAGACTCCGTAACAGACACAAAACCAGCAACATCTTCGACACAAATGAGTCGACGGATGAAACAACGCGCGTCAGTGGAAGTAGTGAAGCAAAATGGACGAATGATGGAAACAGTGACAATGAAAAAACAATAAACAACGAGAAGGGTTCCTACCTCTTTGAGACGCTCCATGTCTTTGAGGTAGAATCCAATGTAAAAAAGGCTGAGATAGGAATTTACAAACTGAAACTGCAAAAAAGAATCGACAGAGAGTTATCCCATATGAGGTTAAATCACAATGTTTTGCTCTTTTTGTGATACAACACTTACAAGAACCATTTTGATGATGAGATTTTTCTCATAGGCACTCTGGAGTCTATAGTTTTCTGTGGAGGCAGAAAAATAAACCATTACGTTGCTGCACATAGTGAACAACAGCACTTTATAACTGCACCGCAAACGGAAAATAAACAATTGGGGTTTTTTTTACTATTGGAGACTTGTGATATTTATGTCTAGAGTGGAGTTTGTGTTAGAGCTAACTCTCGTACCCATGTCGTTGAGCCAGCAGGCGATTTTCCTGTACACCTCGTCACACGCAGTCACAGTGATAGCGAGCATGATTTTGGGAATAAAGCGAGCCAGACGAGGCATTTCCTTGATCCCCATCACAAACTCCTGCAGAGAGGAAATATCATGGAAATTAAAGATCTTCTACGGCTCGCTACAAACTGTGCTACTGTAGTGTGTGGTACCTTTATGTTACAAATGACAACTTTTTTAAAGCAACACTGAGTAACTTTTAGCCAGTAGGGGGCGCAGAACCCTACAGACTCTGTGAAGTCATTTGTTTACAAGTGGAGACCACCCAAGCGGTAAGTTTGGAAGAAAAAACATGTCCTCTGAGATAGTAGGGTAATTTTAATGTATTTTGCACAAATACAACTCTGCAAGGGTCCAGAGTATCGGCCTGTTTCTGCTCCCTCTATTTGAGCTGTAATCTCTTGCTATAAGTCCTCGTCCCAGGACAGGAAAGTTGCATATGAGGTTTCTGTCCAGCTGTCAGTGACACAGGCATAATTCTACTGATCTCAAAATTAGTTAATTCATTAATTAATGAGTGAGAATATATATTTTGGACTAAACATTTCACAGGACGGCTTTAAAAGAGTCTTTAAATTACATGTAGCATCTAGGGACAAAGATGAAGATAAAGGCATTTTCAAGGTTAAGGAGGAATGTTATGGGAAATGTTTATCAGAGGCATCAATAGTGTCAATTCAGGTTCAGGCCTTTAGTCAAAGTCTAAAAGAGACTTGCTAGATTTGATTTTACAAATGATTATTTTTAGTTTATTGGTTTGTCGGGTCCTGTGTTTATCATGGACCTATCATGGAAGTTTATTACTTATTAAAAAATAAAAAATATGCTTTACAGTTAACATCACAAGCTCAATTAAAGATGTGTTAAACTATGTGTACTTCCTATCAACACTTGTCACTTCCTGTTTGTTTCCAGGGGACAAACAACAGCGACTCAACGTGCCCTCGCACATACAGCCCACAGACACAGCACATCCAAAACCATCCACAGTCTAATTAACGCAGACATTTGACAGGTCACTATGAAATACTGCAGAGAGGAGACACTGACCTGCAGCTCGAAGCAGATGAGCATGACCAGGAAGACAAAGCAGAGGCAGAGGAGGCAGATGGGGAGGCTGACGAGCCACCTGAACACACGCCTCCTCCACGGCGGATAGTAAAACTCCTCACAGCCTGTAACCGGACTGCAGCGCTTCACTCCCTGCAGAGAGAAAGCCCACCCAACACAAACCAAACGGGTTATACAGGACTTTTTACAGGCTGCTCCACACAAAAAATAACACAGAACAGCAGTGGGTTATCATCCAGTTGGTTTATGTCTCGCTTTTGGGAGTGGACCAGGTCTGAGGTGTAAGGACGGCCCATTTATCAATTTAAAACAAATAATAAAACTTTAATATGATGTAAACTGGACAGTAAAGGGCCACAAGGGGGATAATGTATTGTAGCTTGCAGTTTGTTATTAAATATTATCATTAAAACTGTTAAAACAAACCAAAACTGTTAAGCATGCATGCATCACTAGCTCAAAGTAATGAATAGGCCTTGTCCAGATACTAATAGAAGTTACTGATAATAAGAGCCTCATTTAACTATTGTCCTTAGCACAAACTCAAACAATGGTGTGTCCCAAGACGCAAATAACATAAAATAAAATAACATAAAATAACATAAAAATAATTAAATTAAATTAAATTAAATTAAATTAAATTAAATTAAATTAAATTAAATTAAATTAAATTAAATTAAATTAAATTAAATTAAATTAAATTAAATTAAATTAAATTAAATTAAATTAAATTAAATTAAATTAAATTAAATTTAATTTAATTTAATTTAATTTAATTTAATAAAATAAAATATATAATTAAATACAACTATAAAAACCTGAATAGGGTTCATTAATATTAAGGACTCTATGCACTCATTCTGGAAAAGAGTGGTACATCCAGACATTCCCATTCGTATCTAAATAGAGTTGCTCAAAACCTGATAAAACCTGTTCAATTTGAGCTAAAAGTGTGTGTAATTTTAAAATGGACCATACATCTGTTTAAGTTCTCTAATAATGCTATTGACAGTGGGATTTATGTCATGTTTGAAGGAGCCCAAGTCCAAAAAGGTGGCACAGACTCCTTTGGCTCCCATCAATGTGATCTCTGTTCATTTAAATTCACTAAAGCTTATATAAACCTGTGAAGGATATTTGAAAGTGGAGAGTAAAGACGAGAAGGACACAGAGTGGTGTTGTCTCTCACCCGAAACTGAGGCCGCGGTTCCTCCAGGGATTCGGCCGGTGTGTCTAACGTCCCCCATTTGTACGCCAGCTCCGCGCCTCTCCTCTTCCACCTTTCCAAAAACAACGTGGCCCAAACGACGTTGAACAGTGCAAACACCACGCAGCAGATGTCGCGGCTCGTCTGCGACAAAACAGAAACACGGTCACTTCAGATCTCTCTCGGTTATCAATACTTAAGGCAGACGTGTCCAAAGTCGGGCCCGGGGTGAGATTTTATGTGGCCCTCAGCTTCAGGGAAAAAAAGTAATGCTTGTGGCTCCAACAGCAGCAGCTCTGTCACACAGGATTAATGTACAAATCCATCTAAAACCTGTTCAGATCCATCTAAGACATGTTCAAATGTATCTAAACCCTGCTCAAATCCACAAAAAAACTGTTCAACACTATCTAAAACCTACAGTCCATCTGAAACCTGTTCAGCTCAAACTAAGACCTGTTCAAATCCAACTAAAACCTCTTCAAATCCAACTAAAACTGTTCAAATCTATCTAAGACCTGTTCAAATCCAACTAAAACCTGTTCAAATCTATCTAAAACCTCTTCAAATCCAACTAAAACTGTTCAAATCTATCTAAAACCTCTTCAAATCCACCTGATACCTGTTCAGCTCTAACTAAGATCTGTTCAAAACCAACTAAAATCTGTTCAAATTGAAGTAAAACTGTTCAAATCTAACTAAACCCTGCTCAAATCCACAAAAAAAATATTCAACGCCATCTAAAACCTGTTCAAATCCACTTGAAACCTGTTCAAATCTATCTAAGAGCTGTTCAAATCTATGTAAGACCTGTTCAAATCCAACTAAACCCTGCTCAAATCCACAAAAAACTATTCAATGCCATCTAAAACCTGTTCAAATCCACCTGAAAGTTGTTCAGCTCTAACTAAGATCTGTTCAAATCCAACTTAAACTGCTCAAATCCAACTAAAATCTGTTCAAATCCACCTGATACCTGTTCAGCTCTAACTAAGATCTGTTTAAATCCAACTAAACCCTGTTCAAATTGAAGTAAAACCTGTTCATATTGAAGTAAAACCTGTTCAAATCCAACAAAAACCTACTTGTGCAATATGAAAAACATCTGAAGACACTATAGGCCCTTGGAAATTTTCCTCTTATCAATTGTGGCCCTCGTAGTATAAGTTTGGACACCCTTGGCTGAAGATAATTATGGATTTTGTGAGCAGGGTTGTATGCGTTTCCTGTGAATAAATAGACTATTACCTGTGTTAGATTCTGCTCAGTGTGGCCACAATCTGCAGACAGTGAGCCAGAACAGTGCTGCCTGCTTTAATGTTGCAAGGCCATAAATAAAACATATTTTTATATAGTATTGCCGTGTGCCTACAGTGCTTCTGGCTTTTTCTCAAGAGTGCTCAGGCAAAAAATAATAGCTGCTTTCCCCCAGATGTATGATGTAAAATTGCCCAATGTTCCATACGGAGTCGGCCATTGATTGTTGTTTAAAAGGCATTTTGTAAAGGCTTTGTGCCACTATTTTCTGCTCTATTCTCTTTCCAGCTGCACTCACCAGAATCTTAACACAGGTAATAGCCTTTCTTTGTGCAAATAACTCACACAACCCTGCTCCAAAAAATCCTCAATCTATTTGTTTAAAGCTGTTTCAGAGCAGAGATTTACCTGGTCTGACTCCGTGAGCATCCACAGCACAAAGCCTATGACGGCGGGGTATAACATAGACGTGGTGTAGAAACCCAACCAGGCGAAATACATGGCGATTTTCACACCAAAGTAGTCACATATATCATCTGCAAAAATAAAAACACTACGGTTAATGTGTAAAAGATATATAAACGTTGTGCTTTTGATGGTTCTGACCTAAAGGCTGCTTCTCACAAACGGCCTGGACCCAGGACTTCATGAGCTGACTGAGGATCCGCTGCTCGTGGAGAGGAAAGACCTGCTGGATCACACCTCGGGCGCTCAGCTCCGGGACTAAAGACAAAGAACAAGAAACACAGTGAAGCCAAGGGGTAAAGGACTTAATAAAGACAAACAACACACACAGTACAAAGTGGGGAGACAATTATAACTGCAGCAAAAGTAAGACTCACTTTTATTCTTTGGATTTCAACTTTGAGAATTGTGTGGGTTTTACTGTTATTTATTTATTCATAGTTAATTATTGCTATGATTTTACTGTTTTGTGCAGCACTTTGTAGAGAGTGCTAAGTCAATTACAAAATGTGACATTCAGTAAATCTGGACACTTTGGTTTTCAATTAAACTTTATTTATTTTGCACTTTTAATAAAACTCAATGCAACTTCAGGTGTTTCACAACATAAACAGTTTAAAATAGTGACTTTGTTTCACTTTGTTTCACTGTATTTCACTGTATTTCACTATATTTTACTATATTTCACTGTATTTTACTGTATTTCATTGTATTTCACTGTATTTTACTGTATTTTACTGTAATTCAGTAAAACAGAATAAAGTAAAACAAATGTATACAATAAAATAAAGTCTTTAATACAGGAGCCACCTGTGAGTGTGCAGTCTAAAGATGTGCTTGTTATAACATTACTAGCTGTTAAATAATTCTTCTTACTGATTGGTTGTCCCTCCAGGAAGTTGATGTTATGAAGCGCTTCCCCGTTTTTGGCACGTAGATTATCCAGCCAGTATTTAATGATGCTCTGTCTCTCCTGCAGGAAACACACAGTGAGAGTGATGTCCGTGAGCCTCCGGGTCTGTTCGTCTGAGAACGGAGAGGTTACCTGTGAAGTGAAGAAGCACAGCTCGCTCTCGATGTTCTCGTAGATGTAGTCCTCTTCACAAGAGAAACTCCTCGTCCCGCCTCCGAACTCGGGCTTCACGGCTTTCCTCAGGCCCATCTCCTCGGCGCCTCGCAACAAACTATACACAATTTTTAAAAAAAGAAGGAAAAAGATGATCATGAGTGAAAGGCTGCACCGCCATTTTGAATATCATTATTTATTATTACAGATTATATCCTTCTTTGCAAACAATGTGTCATGCTGTAGGTGCAGGTTGTAAAAGTCTCGGTCTTGCCTTGGTCTTGACCCATAAAAGTCTTGGTCTTGTGTTGGTCTCAGATGCCAAGACCAACCAAGACCAACCAAGACCAACCAAGACCAACCAAGACCAACCGAGACCAACCGAGACCAACCAAGTATCTGTCTGTTCTTGGGATTGAATGAAAACGTCAATCATTTTATGTTCAATTAAAAAATCTTGTTCTAACTCTGTCTCCTTCACCAAACACTGACCTCCATGAGTCTGGACCTGGTCTAAGACTAGACTAACTCTGTCTCCTTCACCAAACACTAACCTCCATGAGTCTGGACCTGGTCTAAGACTGGACTAACTCTGTCTCCTTCACCAAACACTAACCTCCATGAGTCTGGACCTGGTCTAAGACTGGACTAACTCTGCCTCCTTCACCAAACACTGACCTCCATGAGTCTGGACCTGGTCTAAAACTTGACTTGGACTCTTTAGATTTTTTAACTCTTCTCTTGAATCTATTACAGTGTATTGCAATATTGATTCTGGTCTTTATTTGGTCTTGACCTGGTCTTGCCCAACACGGTCTTGGTCTTGTCATGGTCTCGATAAGCTCTGGACTCGGTCAGTGTGGTCTTTACTAAAACACACTGGATGTCATGCTGTCCATGACTGAGCTTGTGGGATAAAACTAAGAAGATAAAAGAAAATCAATTTCAGTCGAGAAAAAAAAAAAACTGGAGAAAATATTAATCCTTGCTTCCAAACTGTAATTTTTCACACATTATGACGTTAACAGCTCCCAGTGCAACAAACACCTCAAAAAACAAAAGAACAAAGACAGTTCTAACCACAAGTGTTATTTATAATGAGTATAATGAAACCTTATATATTCAAATAAATGAGGATGGGAGATGTGGGGATTTCAGTCAATATTTAATCCCTTTTTTCCAAATGTTGGAGTATACAACAGAATAAATGCTGTAGACATTGATAATAACTATGGTTTCAATAATGTATAATCACCAAAACACATCACACTAGATCCACAGAACCCAGGGAGGCGCCATTTTAGTTTCAATCCTCCCTGTTCCTGCATCTGCTCCAAGAGGACAAACTGAGCACTGCTGGAGGAGAAGCATGTTCATTTTTGAGTTATTTATTTTTATTTTATTACAAGGTGAGACAGAGGAGAATGACATTGGGTAAAGGAGCTGAGCCGGAATCTAACCCAGGTCTCTCGAGTCTGTGGTACGCGCTCTGTGTTGATTTTTAAACACACAATCTTTCATATAGTATTTGGAGATTTAATGTTGCTTCTAAATCTAAAAGAGAACTTATAAAGCATGTCCCTTCAGGGCGACTGTAGGTGCTCACAGGCCGTAGGAAAGACGGGCATGATGTGAGAAATCTGCAAAGACAGATGCATCGTCCTTGTTATCGTAAGGTCATCCTTGATTATCTTGACCTCACTGCCCTCTCATCTCATTTCCCATCAGCCCTTGCCTCTCTCCTCTTTATTCTCCATCTTATTCCATCATCGTTTCCTCCTCACATCTTTCCCTCGTGTTTAAATTGCGATAATAACCCTCCCGCCTCCCGCTCCCTCTGTGGTCGCCTCTGTTCCTCTCGTCATACGTGAACCGCACACGTATGTATTCCACAGAAACACGTGAAAACACTAGAGGAGGTGGGCTTCTGCTAACATCCATCCATCACACACCTTCAGGCGGAGCAGGGCGCCGTGATGGATTACAGCAGAAATCTGAGGTGTAAGCTCCTGCCTTTGAGCTCGTACTGCTTACTGCGCACCGCCGTCGTAATAAAGGCCGCTGTGAGAATGAAAACACAAGCTGGATCGGTGTAAAGCAACTGTTTGGTAATCTAAGCCAATAACTGTGGGCCCTTCAGAGGCGAGCAGCTGCCAGGAATCTTAATGAGAGCCACTGCGCTTATTTAATAAAAAAATGAACCGCCTTTCGTAATCAAAGCCAACATGGTGGACAAAGCTAACCTTGGGAGAGCTGCTGAGAGCTAATGATCTAACCAAGACCAGAGCATAATGAATAAAATGATCACAGGAAACAGGAATAAAAACTAACATATGTACCGTTTGCTTGGTTGCGTTATTTTTTTCTATAAATGAGTCACGCTCTTATCTCTGCTACGAAGTACATCCTGGACAACTGACCTTTAAACGTAGGGCTATCACAGATAACCCTTCATTTGTAGGATACTGAATGTCCTGCCTGCAGACTGGACCTTTCACCAAAACAAAACATTCAGAGCTTCATAAAACAAACTAAAAAATCTGGCAAAGAAGACCCAGGAATCAGACACCCCCAGTTTGTGTAGTACGTGCTCCACCACAATCTATCTATTATCTATTAAAAAAAATAGGCAAATAAGAGAAAAAAACACTAAAATACTAAACTAACTGGTGTTATGAAGACTAGGAAGTGAAGTTTGGGAGAAAAGTGAGGGGACTATAAGTGTTAAATTCTGTATATTATAAACAAATGTACAAAATATGATCTTTTACCGGAGATTTGAAACATCTCTCTCATTTGTTAAAGTGGCTAAATAAATAGAAAAGTGTAACCAGTGGAAAAAGAGTTAAAATCCCTGCCTGAACAGACTGCCTTATTCATTTGGAAGAACTAAAGAACTAAAACACGTCCATTTATCTAAAAATTAAAGCTTTATGAGTCTAATCTGTCAATCCCCAATAAGCAAGCCACCACTGCTCCATGAAAACAATGAGGTTAATGAATAAATCAGTAGTGTTCTTGGTAATTGTTTCCTTAAAATCCTCCTCTATCCAAACTGAGACAAGAGGGGATAAAAATACATTTGATCGTGAGACCGTTCTTACACAATTTTTACAAAGCACAAAAAAAACAATGCCTTGCAGAACAAAGGCGATTATGAAATGGATAAACATCTCACTGGTGAAAGATATTGAGAAATAGTGGGGTTTTTTTGGAAGTGATTTAAAAACAGGCAGCGAACGGGCCCGTCAAATGATCAAAACCTTTAAAAAGCCGTTCTCTTCAGATCTAACACAACTGAGAGCGCCTCACGGTTTCTCCTAATTTACCAAATACAATTCCCAATGTGACAAAAGGTTTGATAAAAAGCTAATCAGGACGACAAATGGGCCCATCACATGCTCCAGCTCTGTTCCGTGTCCTCATCTGGCCCGCTGCAAGAAGCCATTTGGGGTAATATAAACATAAGAAACAGGCTTTTATGGCCCATGTTTCATCAGACGCTGACAGTCTTCAGATGTTATCCTTTACTTTCTGGGTTATCTTTCCTGTTACTTAAATGTAGGTCAAGCTTTCCAACAGCAGGTGCTCGAGTGGCAATCTCTCCTTCAGCGTTTCATCTCAAACCCACGTTTTCAGAAAGCACTCACAGCCTCCCACCGCATCACCCTCCACCATTTCCACTTTATTTCTCTCCTACATCCTTCTCTCTCAGCCTGCATCTTCATTGCATTTTTCATCTTCCCTCCCGGCCATCTGTCTTTCTCACTCCATCCACCGCCGAACTGTTAGGACGAGAGTCGGAGAGACCTTTTTCTAATTGCGCAGTCAGCAGAAAACACTGTACATTTGTCAAAAGGTGAAAAGCAGTATGGAACAACGAGTGCCGCGCTCATCTTGTGGATTGTATTTCTCAGTATTTATACAACAAAGTCAGGGGGAAATTAAAATGACCCTGGCTTCATCTGATCGTCCAAAGGATTTTTCAGCGTCCCTCCAGAGGACCGAGTTTGTGCCGCATGATGACGAATACAATCCATTTTGTTTAACCTGACTCTAACCTTCGGCAAAACTTTAAACAAGCAAATGAGACAGCTTTTACGAGGCATGATTGCAGCTAATGATCCACTGTGGAGCTGCCACTGTACCTGCTACACCTCCAGCAAAATAATAAACAACACACTATTTATTTAAACCTGGGTCAGATTCAGGTTCCAGTTTTTAGGACTAAACAAATCTTACATATATTATGTCTGTACGTTTGGATTATACACAAAATAAAGACTGGCCCGGACCATTGCTATAGACTAGTTCTAGTATTTTTGTAAAACATGCCCCAGGAAAGAGTTACATTTTAAAAACACTTAAACAGCAGTGTTTAAAACTGCTGCAGCTAAAGGGAGTGATCTGTTGTGTGTTGTTCATTAGATAAACTGTGCGTCTCTGTGGAGCAGAGTCACAGCTGGAGCTTCTTCCTGTTTTCCACCTAAAGCGATGTTATACCATAATTAGCAGCAGCTCCAACAGCAGTACACACCTGAAACATAAAAACTGAACGCTTTTTAGTTCAGTTAATAGACACTATAAAAATGTAGTTTAGTCAGTTTACAAAAGTGTTGTTTTAGTGAAGGTGCCATTACTTCCTTTTCTTTTTTTCAAAATTAATCCCAGAGCAAGAAATCTTGAGAGAAGACAAACTAAACGCTTTTGGAGAAGAAACACATTCATTTTCTTTTGAATGAAGGTTGAGAAAATAATTTAGGAGATCAAAAACCAAATTGATTATGTGTCTTAGTTTTTTAAAGCAGCTCCACCTGCTTCAGCTCCGACTTCAGTGTCAGAACAACAGTTTGAATTGTCAATATCTGTTCTCGTTTCAAGTTGTTTCACTTATGTCTAAGTTTTTCTTTCAATATACACTTTCTCTGTTTTATCAGCAGACATTACTTCTCTATTGACATTGCTGTCGACCAATGAGAACGCTCCTTTTTCCTGAAGCAAGCTGTGATTGGCCAAAGCCCCTGTTTAAGACTGACGACTCTCATCTATTAACATCCTTGATAATAAAGTCTAGATGACATCTTAATGTCTCATTTGTTCACAGATGATTCCTGTTACAATATGATACGAGGGGATTAAACAGTTGTATGAAAATCACATACTGCCTGTTTAAGTTAACCTATTTCCACAGTTTGTTTTCAGACAGCAGTGTGTCCCTGCAGGGCTACCATAGGTGTTCAGTGGAAAGTACAGCAGATTCTCTTCAGACTGAAATATAACACCTTTATCTATATGCCCCTCGTGTCTCTGTGAAATAAGATGAAACAGTCTGTGGTTAAACATTTCACGAGCAGGTCGTCCTTACTTCTCGTACGTAGCGGTGATGAAAAATGCGTAGACGTGCGTGTGCTTGTGATGCCGGATTTGGATGATGAGCTCCGGGATCCCCAGCCGGATGTGGTTCAGTAGCCATAGCAACGTGTGGTCATCCGTGGTGTCTGTGACAGGAAAATGAAAAATACAAACACATTTTCACAAACTGAATACCCACGCTTCAGTGTTCAGAGGAGCGGCCCAGGACTCCCACAGTCCCGCTCTATTTATGCTCCTCCAGCAGCAGCAGCAGCAGCGAGGGGTTAAGTGTTACACTAACAAACACTCGAGAAACATAACACACTGCTTTTTCCTCTGGCAGGATCTGAGCTGTTCATAAAACGGCTCCTCTTCACTTCAGGCTGCAGCTAATACAATTAAACACACAGTGGCATTACCATAATCTATCCTCCTACTATCACTGGGATCGAACTGTATTGATTTGTGCTTTGTGAAACACTTTATATTTCTGTTTCTATTTCTGGTTCTGAGTTGTCTTAAAGGTGCAGTAGATAATTGTGAAATATACTTATTTTAAACAAACAAAGCTGTAAATGAAGAGGTCACTTCTTTTACAAAAAAGGCATTGGTAGTGTACTTTCTAGATCATAGAAGTTTATTATTGTGTTATATTTAACCCACAGTGACACAAGAATGCCTACCCCAGCTTTAATAGTCATATTGCAGTGAATGAGTGATGGGATTTGACCATTTTCAGCATAAGACGGAGAATTCAATAGCTTTTAAATGTCATGATAAATACACAAGACTGAAAAAAAAGGAACAGCCCAGTCAAAATCTGAAGTATCTGAAAGGTGGAAGTATTTAATCATATCAGTGTTTTTAAAAACTACATCACTGAAGTCCCCACAGTGATGGCTAATAAAGCTCTATTAATAACAACAGAAGCAGTGCCTTAAAAAAAGTCTAAAGCTAAAGCTAAAGCTAAAACGTCTCTGTTTCTGCAGTACTGGACATAAAGACTACTGCGTATTGTCTGTGATTTACTGCAGCCTGGAAACAACCACAGTGTTTTATTTCATTTTGGCAGAAACCTCACACTTCCATTCAAATTGACTCAAAGCCAACTATTAATGCCACTCACAGGCCTTTTACTAATTTGGAGTGATACAACGACACGGTTATGATACCTCAAGTTTGGGTTGTGCCATTAATCATAAAATGTATTAAAATTGACATTTATTATCTCTTTATTTATATCCCTTGTGCTTTATTATCCCAAAGTGGAGTGAGTTATTTTTGAGACAGATTTGGTAAAGCACAGAGACAGTAGGGAATGCATTATGTCGACAGTGCTCTTTAGAAACACAAAAACACAATGACATGTGTGGGACTGTGTCTGACTGACCTGCAAACGTCATGAGGACATCGCAGTTCTCCGTGGGCACCGTTTTCATCCAGGACTTATGTGACATGATGTGTCTTCCGGCCTGAAGCAGCCTCTTTCCAAACAACTTATCTGCAATGGACAGAGACAGAGTCAGCTTTTCAAAATGAAGCAGAGTAAAAGGCTTTGACATTTATAACATTTCTAAAAAGCCCGTCTTTAAAAGTCTTCCCCCGCTGCCCCATCATGAAACGTTAATGTCACGGCCGTTCGCTTTAAAGACGAGACTGACGGAGAGGCCTGCCCTGTCAGGATCACTGTCAGAGGTCGGAGCAGAGCTGGGTCGTTTTCTCAAAAGATCATAATGTCACAATGTGTTGATGGAGAATGGCGAGCCTCGAGCTGATTCACAACAAGACCATCATTAAAAATAACAGACATAAGGCTTGAATGGTGAACGGTGGCAGAGTGGCTCATGGGCTTGACCCCAGGCCGGTCATTCATGGGACAGGTGGATTTTGTGTGTCATTTCTATGTCTCTGGGGGTTCTTTCCAAAATCCAAGAGCCTTTCCAAGCTCCTGCTCACATAGACAGACATATATAGAAGAAGTTCAGACTCTAAATCGCCCAAAGACAAATAATGTGAGTGTGAATGGTTGTCCGTTAGTAAATAGTGAACCCCGAGTCCTGTAACTGAGGGAGCTTTCTCACCTGAAGGTCTCACAAACTATTAAGCAGTATTCAGTTGGTTCTGTAACTTTTGGTTTATACACTACAGTTTTTTTTGTTTTGTTTTTTTAGCAGACAATCAAACTATCCTTTTCCCCATTTCCCTCTGTTCACTTTTGTTAATGTCTTTAATTGTCGGTGATTTGCTGCAATTGGTCCGAAAGTCCACCTCTTTTTTCTGGACCAAAGACCAGCTATTTGGTCCGAACTACTGTCCTCCGGTACTTTCACCCTGAAGATTTGGATCAAACCAAACGGGAAAGTCTGAAAGTCCAGACCAAACGGTTCAGGAGTTAAAGTGCCCTTGCAGAAGTGGTAGAAAAAGATTTATTTATTTTTTACCACAAGCAATAAAAAAGCACTTGAATGAAACACTGTAGTAAATGAAATACAATTGATGAATCAGTGAACATTAATTATTATACTAACAATCCTGACTCCATGTGGCTTTATGTTTCAAATCATGCAGAAGGAGTTAAATGAGGTGAAGGGAAACAATAATGAGCACCGTTTGTTTTAAAGGTTATAGGTAAAATATATTGGACTAAATGTAACTCGTTATGGCCTACGTCCTACAGTGAAACCTAAAAGAGCATGAGACTATAATCTATACTGCACTGCTCTGTGTTGAATTACCTTGTCTCTATTTCCGAAGCTCACCCAAAATAGCTCTACAGTGTCCACATTATAGCACTGTCACCCTCACTGCAGCAACATGAACGAGGAAAATCCTTGGCAGTGTGCATGTATTCAACCTTTACGTCATGGAAATACACTTTAACCCGACACCTCCTGTACCCTATCACCTCCAACGCTGCAGCTGGAGTCCTGTATGTGACAGAGGGGCATCTGGGCAAACACTTTAAACGGGACTAAGCTCTTCTGTAACCGGTGTAACCCCAGACGCCGCTCAGCTGTCGGAGAACATTTACAGACAAATGAGTCCTGAATGATAAAGACAGAGGCCCACGGAGAGCGCCGTCCCATAACGAGGGGCGAGAAGTGGGTCACCTCCGAGAGACGACCGAGAAGCGTGTCAGTGACATTGTGGTTTTAGGGAGCAGTTGTTTCTCAAAGACAGTCTTAAAGAAGAAGTGTTTATTCATCACTGTCACAGATAATGGAGTCAGTAACAGGGCTGTCCCCATTCGTCTGCTTTTTACTCTGAAAATATATTTATCTGCTTTTATCAGAAGAGAGAATAATCATGGAGCAGATTCAAGACAGTTCAAACAATGACCAAAAAGTTAACCATATAAACTTCAATATTTAGTTTAGTATTAGATCTGTCTTTGTTATCAAGAGGCTACGATGCCACTTACTTGGAAAAAAGTTTCTGTGGAATAAGATTGTTGAAAGCATTTCATATTTAATTTATGTTTATTGGTGGTATTATTATGGACCCCTATTATAAATTTGGATTATCTTCCAAAGAAAGTCCTATTCCACAGTTGTCTTAATGGGATGTATGTGCATTTCAACATTGAAGAATAAACTTAAACGGTTCAAACACAAGTCAACAAATTATAGTCTGATCACCTTTAAGAGACAACAACAAAACATGTTGTACAAGATTGAACTTAACAAGGAAGTGGTCACCAATCGTTCAATATTACAATAATGTGGTTTAAAATGTTCTAATTTGTTTTTCTCTTCTATACAAAAAATAATCTGGTCTCTGAGGGGGTTTAAGTTTGACTTCCAGGGGACAACACCAAGAGACACAGAATAAACTGCCTCTGGACGCACTGCATAAACACAGAGCTCATCAGAGAAACAAACGATGGCATAAAATAAAAACAGAATATGTTGGTAATGCCCCTCTGGTTTATATTTACTCTATTTGACAGATGTCATTTCATTTTACTGTAATCTGGTGCCTTTAAACTGGCCGTATTGTGTTTTTATCAGGTCACTAATGCAAGGCAACCATTATAATAACTCTTTTTGCAACAATATCAAAGAATAGATGGGGCTTGTTCCACTCTGGTCATGAAGCAGTGAAATAATAAGACAGTCTCATGTAACACACAGGGCTTCTCTTAATCCTGTTAATGGCCTGGTGCTGGTCACATGGAAACAAAAGAGAAAACATAAACAAACAGAAAGGTCAAGGCTGGTGCATGACATCAGCACTGTTAGCATGAAGCCATAAATTACACTGCGTGGCTCTGTTTTCTCCTGTTCAACACCTGTCACATAAACACATCCTTGTCCTGCCGCTGCTGCTCTGCGTGTCACTTCACTTCCTGGGACGGGAACCAGAGGCTTCCCAGAAACAGGCCTGGGACAGTTCCAGGTAAAAGTGCATTCAGTCAGGCTACATTTATGCACAGACATTTGAAACACAAATCCTGACTCGAAGCCGTTTCACACCAGAGCAGTGTGGAAATACGGCTTGATGCAAATATTCTCAACAGCAAAACAATACATTTACCAGTAATTTTACTGCTACTAGGGCTGTGCAATTAATCGAATTCAATTTCAGCTCCCAACGATCACAAAACCTAATTGGGAAAAAACTATTATTACTACTTGTTTTTATTTATTACTTTTTACTTGTTTTCCACGAGATTGCAGAAGTACACTACATTGTTGAACTTATTTATCTTAATTATTATTTTTGTTTATTTTTTAAGGTACAGTATTTATTTATATGTTATAATATATTATTTATTCTAAGTAGAATTTACTTTTTTGTTCAATAAATCCAACATATTTCCAAAGTCAATGATTAATTGAGAAAATAATCAAGATTTCAATAATGCCCAAAATATTTTTTTCCATAATCGAGCATCCCTACTAGCGATTTATGTATCAATATCTATAGCCTTTAATTTGCACAACACAATACTGTTTTTAATGGTAAATGTTTATGCACTGTCCTGAAAAGTCAAGGACTAAAGGATGACTGAGAGTCATTAATGTTGTAGCGACTATCCAAGCCCATATTTTAAGGTGTGTTCATACTTGTCGAGTTTGGTGCTTTTCAAACAGACTCTGCTGCTCTGTTAGCACGCTTCGCTTGGATAAGTGTAAATGCTGCCACACAAATCTCAGAGTGAACCAAACCTGCTCCAGGACCCCTTCAAATCAGAGGTCTCGGAGCGCTTCCAACTGAACTCTGGAGCGTCATAAATTGGCGACGAAAAGCAGAGCAGAAAACCTGAACCGAATCAATATTTTTCAACTAAATAAAACGAGCAGAGGGCAAATGTGAAACACTAAGGTAAAATGCAATAGCAACATGCCTTATTAGCATTTAGGCTAAGAGTATCATCTATTGTGTTTCTTTAAAAAGGCACTGTTTTTTGTTGTTTGGTGCAGTTTAAAATGTAGCTGTGAACCCTCGGTGGACCAGGGCTTTTTGTTGATGGATGGAACTAAATTGGTGCAAACTAAATGAAGCGGACTACAAATGTGAACACACCTAGTTGCTCTGTTGGTGCAGGGGAATCTAGGTAATAATGCAAAATAAGAAAACGTCCAGACTGTACTGTACTACTGTTGATTTAATCAAATGAATATGCCCAGTGGGTCGTCCGTGGTGGCGGTCTATGGAGGGTGGATGGAGGCGGTAGAGTATGGGATGTTGTGAGCTGTTTAGTGGTAAAAACCTCTCACCCATGCAAGATATAATGTAAACTACAACTAAATTCAATGTAAATCTCTCTCTCTCTTAATAATTCATCACAGAATATTTTGCTCGAAGTGATGTTTTGAGTCTTAAAGCATCAAAACACACCGTCTATACAAACTTGTCCCGACATATTTCCGCAGTCACTAGAGTCTGAAGAACGTGCTGTACTCACACAGAGGTGGTGACGACCTCAGCTGGCTCCACGCTGCTTTTACTCTGAGAACAACATTTTCAAACATCTTCACCGTCCCAAACAGGAAACACAACCTTCTGAATCTAAATCCTCGCTCCCAGACATTGAAATCTGACTGTCCGCTCCACTGTGAGCCTCGGACGAAACGCTGCAGGCAGAGCTCGACATGACAGCCATGTTAATGAGCCCTATTCATCGAGCGGGCAGCACAAAGACTCACACCAACAGAATCCAGATGCAACAGGCAGACGGCCTTCCATACCCACACAGCAGCAAGGGCAAACATGGTTCACAATCATTGGAGGTGAACAGCTCGTAATGTATGGTTAAGGTCAGATTAATACGAGACCAGATGTTTGAGGATCAGCTGACATTTATCCTTAGTTCACACACTATGTCTCTTAAATGAACGTATTTTCATAGACAATCATATTGAGACACTGAATCAAAGTCAGATGCATTAGTGTTTGGCTTTATTCAGGCCAAGACTCAAAGATCATTTACATGTAAAGTTCAGAGGAAGGGTGAACAGTGCCAAATAAAATAAATAAATATAACAAAACAGGGCCTGACTCATGGACTCGACTGAGAAATAAAATAGAAAACACAAGTGACTTTTACTCAAAAATACAAAGGTGGCAACAACTAATAAACCTACGTGTCTGTGTTTTAGGTCCACTCAGACAGTCAACCTCCAAACCAAATATATTTTTTACAAATCACAAAGAGAAAGAGACTATGCTACCATGCTATTTCCAAATTTCCATCCATGAGACTGTTTTAGCTTGTAACCTGGCCATCCGTGCACATTCCCTTGGCACAAAGGGTTAAATCTGTTTGCTGCATTGCCTCGTTTCTCTGGTTAGTTTTGTTGCTTGTGTGGTCAAACATTTGTGCGCAAACAAATACATTTACAACACCCCTTTGGGACAGATTCCAGGTCGTCCCAGCACTAAGAGCGATGCGTCTAAAGCCTGTATTAATCGCAGCCCTCACGGAGAGACGACTGTTCGGGGGCTAATGCTTATCAGTGAAGGAGCAGGCGGCCGTTTCAAGCTCCTCGTCTGCGGTGATCTCACTCTCAGCAGGGTTTCTCAGAGCTGTGGGTCTGTTTGTGCAGGTGTGTGTTTGTGTGCGCCCTGCGAGCCTCAGATACTGAAGAGGCAGCAGATTAACGTGCGAGGCGGTTATGAAACTCAAATGAAGGTCACCGACTCTTAAGGAAAGACTTGATGATGCATTCACTGTCTCCGGTGGCTGTGGGTTTTTGATAAGAGACAGTGATGCTCGACTTGAGGAGCTTCGGGGCGTCTTTGAAGATGTTCCACCAGGTTTTTCGTGTCTTAATATTCTTTATCCAAGCCGCTTTAAAAATGATTGTAGTCCTGTCAAAACCAGACAAGAGTAAGTCATGACCTATACTCATTTGATTTTCCAGGACTTTTCTGTATATAATTCAGTATAGACTCAGTTTTATATCTCACTATCATCTAGAATTAGTCGGACTATTTTTCTCTGTGTCAGTTCAAGCTCTAATTCACAAACTACGGCATCCTCAGCGGCACAAACTCAAACTTCAAGTTCCCAGTGTTGCGAGGAGTCTCTTAAGTCATTTCATTTTCAACAAAGTTCACAGATGCAAATAGAGAGTTGTGAAAGGGTTCAAATAGGGTTAGAATGTGGTTAAAATCAGTCATAATATACTAATTAACAAAGTGGAAGAGAGTTGCCACTGGAAAAAACTCCAGTTTCTAAGCCGTAGACTGAAAAAAATCATAAATAAAGCCCTAGAGCTGTAATAAAAACATATCAATCCATCTGCCATTTTAAATAAAAAGGCCTTCAAACTGAATGGAGCGTGAAAATGCAAGTATAATTGAGCTTAACCAAAGAAGAGCAAGCAGCCTTTATTGCTCTATGTATGGCCAAGGTCATTGAAAACCGATAAATACGCACACAGTATTTCTGCTTCAATACGGTCTCCTTGAAAACACTATAGAAAGTACTTTATTGTTGATACAGTCCTCAAATGGCAGCAGTGATTCTGAGAAATAACAGGAAAAAGCCCAGACTTCCATTTGAATTTACACCTGCAGCTTAATGGAGTTGTTTTAAAGCTGTTTTCTGAGATCTATTTAGCCGTTAGCAGCAAACTCTTTAGTGTTTCGCATTTTGCCGAGACTATACTGCTGTACATTGCACATTCTTAAATGGCTTATGTTAACATTGAACACTAATAGATACTCTGACACAGCTTTACTTATTGTATCTAAAGTACATAAGGGTAAATAACGGAAATCAATAGCTTTTCCAAATAATTCAGGGCAATGTTATGTTGGCAACAAGTTCAACTAATGGCCATACAAAACAACTACTTTTCTCCATGTTGATGACATTTGAGCAGG
This sequence comes from Rhyacichthys aspro, assembly GCA_036850595.1. Classification (NCBI taxonomy): domain Eukaryota; kingdom Metazoa; phylum Chordata; class Actinopteri; order Gobiiformes; family Rhyacichthyidae; genus Rhyacichthys; species Rhyacichthys aspro. Next base: position 6,210,267 of record CM072151.1, read on the forward strand.
CGTTCATCTGCATTTTTAACTTTGAATAACATCTGTGTCTGAGGAGCACATAAATACAGCATATTTTAAAGTTATACAAAGATATTATTATAATTATGCCTCATTTTATAATTGAAGTAAAACATGCAGCAACCTCTAAAAACATGCACTAACTATTTTAAATACCGTGATAGGAGCTATGGTTATTAAACATACTTTGAAGCTGTACATTTTTGGAGAAGATATAAAGACATACAAGACTCTGGACTAAATTTCACTCATTAAAGCAAATTAATATGAAAGACAGGTCTAGACTAGGACTAAATATAGGAATGTGGGACTTTCTTGTTCAGACGTGCCACATTTCGATGTAATGCTCTGTTTAGACAATCATTTTCAGGCAAAAGGAAACGTCCATCAAATAAAGACCCTAAAGTTACTGCGATACAAGTCATTATTTGTGATACAGATATTGCGATAAATGATAAATTTGTGATGTATTGTGCAGCTTCCTCGATACGAATATGAAGGATGTTTTGAGATATTTTTACATATTTGAGACACTGTTATATAACCCCACGTGTGACCAGGAAACAGCCATAACCTGACTGAAGTAAATAAGGATGTACTGTAATCTAATCTAATGTAAAGTCAGAAGGTAAATACTGCAACAGGAAGCGCCTTACCTGCTATAGTTACCATTTTAAATACTACTGTGGTTGAGGCAAACTCCAGGTGCTCACACTCTGCAGATTTCCTGAGTTTGTTTTCGAGCAGAGTTTTGTGCTTTGAGTCAGTGGCTGTTAAGCTTCTGCCGACAACTTTCTCCAACTTTTAACTGTGCAATCGAGCCGAAAGGAAAGGCTCTCGGGAGGAGATTGACATCTGAGGTTTGGGCTGAGAAAGTAGAGGAAGGTGCCTCATTAAACTTACATTACAGTCTGTAGAAACATATTGTGATATTATTAATAAGTGACCTGCCAAAAATAAGACACTCGCTGCAGAACTGAGTGCATTGTGTCCTTCTTCAACTCCCAAAGTGTTTAACATCAGTGGAGCTGTGACAAATGGAGCAGTAAAATGAGCACAGCAGACACATACAGCACCGTGTTGGTAGTAAACAAATTTAAAATAGACATATTGGATTAAAAGTAAATGAATCGCCGTACTTTGAATACTAAACTACTTTCCTCTGTGCAGTGTCGTGCTTTATGACTGTGTTACCTGGAAGCTCAACCCAATTAAAAATGCCAACTCAATTACAACCCCAATTTTCTGAGTTGGGTTTTGTTCGGCAATCCAACTCCATTTTGACATTGTGTCGCGAATGTGCTTCAGGAGTTTTAAAATGATGTGACTGATGGAGGTTTTGTGGCCATGCAAATAAAGAAGCTTTCACCCCTGCACCGTTTGATCCAGACTTTCAGACTTCAGACCAAACAGCTGCTCTTTAGTCTCGATCCGGACCAAAAACATATAGAAACAAAGATTATGTTGTTTTGTATTTTTTATTTTTGTATGGCTCTATTTTTCTTGTTGAGCTACGACAAATGTCTCTTGTGTGAAGCCGACTGTTTCCTAAAACGCATTTTAGTGATTTAAATCATGTCTTAAACAGTCCATTTGAAGTTTAATCTGTTTGTATTAATTCTATATTAATAACAACATGTCTCTATAGGACCTACTTCAGTTTTATGATTGTATTTCTCCAGTTCAACTGTAAAATGAGCCTCTTCAGAGACACATTGACCACAGTAAATCCACCTACAGGAGGCACGTCTCCTGTTATAATGTCGACAGTAATCACGCTTTTTAAAAACTGTATCGTGAAACCAAAAGTTACTGAACCTAATAGAGAGAGGAGAGAATACGTCCTTAAACCAACGACGACCCACTGTTTGGGAGATTAATCTAGGGTTGGGAGTCTAAGAGTAACCTCACACGACACGCTACTAACAATAAACTGACAAGACATTCTGCAAAATAAAGAAATAAATAACACTTTGTCTTTGAAACAGACAGGGCCAAAATGAAAAACTGCAGAGACTTAGTTTTGGTTCAAGCTGCCTTTATGATATAGAAATTGTTCATATTCTTCAGCTCTAGTCCTCAAACATCTATAGTTACTTCTAAATATTTTTGGAGTGATCTTCATGCGATATCCAGCCCTCAATAATCACCAGTATAATTCGATTTGGTGATTTATTTATTTATGAAACACATCCAGCTCAAAATCACTTCTCCATCAAACATTAGAGAGTTTGTCCATCTCTCAATCAAGCTCGAGCTGCTGTGAAAATGTAATTATAATAAACACAGCTACAATATCAACATAAACCGATACAGTCCCACTCCGTGTTGTTACGTAAAGCATTGTTCTGACTGTGGCTGACTCATCTGTGGTTATAGTAAAGCCTGAGTTTTAGCCCCTTACACGTCATGTCCTATTCTTATCGAGACACACAGTGAGGGCTGGAGACAAACAGAGACGGAGCAAAGCAAACAATAAAACAGCGAATACTTTCATCATTGTACATCGGTTGAAGGAGTGAATGAAACTAACGGCCCGATCAGAGCAATGACATCGTTAAGTGGGACACACTCTAATCAGGTTCAAAGACTGATAATTCCCTTAATTAGTGTCATTGTTGTCTCCGTCCTGAGCGGAGACCCACCAGATCAGATCAGACTGAAACTATGCTGACAGACTCACCACCTTTAATAGAGCTGCACAGGATTAAGAAAACAGGCAAATATGAAGTGGTGCAAAGACAATATGATTCAGACAAAACAGCTCTAGAAAAAAAACAAAAGATAAAAGAATGAGCTGGACTCGTTACAAAAGCAATCAATAGCCTTTAGTACAGTCACCATTAACAGTTCAAGCTGTATTCCAGTATTGATCAACATTCAGCTGAATAATTAAAACGAAAGGTAATGATAATTGACTTGTTGAGCTGTAAGACTAATCAATTATTTTCTAATAACTCGGTCTGTAAACAACAACATTTATATTTTGAAATTGAAAGCACAGGAACAGGGACCATTCGAAGAGCAGAGAAACAAAAATGTGTCATTGTCTTTCTGCTTTGGGTTTGTTTGTGTGATTGGACAAATATAATAATACAGCGTGAATAACAATATTAACACAGTTCATCTGCAGATACAGATTTACAACACAGCTCTAAAGTGGACAACAGTTCTCTTGAAGCCTTTTGGATCGAGATAAAACAATCCGGTCCAGGAACTACTCTGTCAAACCAAAGCACTTCCACTGCATCTTCACACACATCACTCTGTACAGTGCATCTGATTTTTTTTTTTTTTTTAAAACACCTTCTCTTTGTCGGAGAGCACTCTTTCCTGTCCCTTTGTGCTGTTTTCACCTCAGTCTGCAGCTGCTTTCTTCTCACAGCCTCTGAGCCTCTCTGTCTCCTCACAATCCTCTCCCCCTCTTTATGCTTTCTTATCATATTCTGTCTCAGGCTTGAGCCGTCTCCAGAGTTTGTCAAAGCCATGTGCATGCAGCTCCCAGAGACGTGGCTTCAAAGTGTTTTGGGATGAAGGCTGCTGAGATCTGGGGAAAGGGGACTGTACAAATAAAGCTGCGGTCACAGAGCGCTGCAGTGGTTCATAAAGACTGGAGAGTGGTCACAGATACTGTCCAGGGTCTACTCCATGTTGCACCACCTCAGACCGGCTCCAGCCACCACAGCACGACTGGGTTTACTCTTTTAAAGCAAGTCCTTTGACACTTTATGAAGCCTAATTCTATAATGCATCAAGACGAATAATGATCATGCTTATAATTTAATATAATCTAAATATTAAGTTAAAAATGCTTGCTTCAAGGGTCATTTGTGGTGTAGTACATATAGTTATAGAGATTCGTGACACATTAAACAATAAGAAGCTGCCCACTTTCTTCACAAGCCTGAAATTTAATATATTACAAGTCATAGAGCCCCAAACTATATTATATTATCAAATTATTATGTAATATATTGTTTATGTATCATTATGCATCACTGTGAATGCCTATTTTTCAAATAAATAATGATGAATCAGAATATCCAGTGCATTAAAGGAGCACCGTGTAACTTTTAGCCCAAAAATATATATTGTCCCTCTCATTTCGATGGGTCTTAAACATAAGATCAGTAGAATCAGGCCTGTCTCACTGACACCAGCTGGACAGAAACCTCTAATGTAACTTTCCTGTCCCGGGATGAGGACCTATCACAAGAGATTACAATAATAGGCCGATACACTGGACCCCTGCAGAGTCTTATTTGTACAAAATCCACTAAAATGACCCTATTAGCAATTACAAAACCTGCAAAAGCTACATTAACATGAGATTATCAGTCATCCAGGTCATCATATCATTTCAGTCCTGATGAAGTCTGAAACTATTTCTGCTTCAGAGCCCATTAGGGACATAACAGGACTATTTTGTTCAGACATGAGAACATCAGATGCATTGTATTAACATTCACATTTCCCAATCAAAACTCATTTCCAATTTTAAAAAGATGTGTTGCAATCACGGTGCAATCAGCTGTATGACTAATTAACAAGCTCAGTTTGCTCTTCTTTTGTTTAGAGTGACATTCAAAGCAAATACTACGCAGTGAAACTTGAGTCTGTTTCATTACAGTTCAACAAAAGCATAATTTTACATTAGAGCAGTGAAGGAACGTGGCAAAGACATCATCAGTGAAATGTGAGAGGAGTGTTTCCAGCGGAGGACGGAGGAGGTGGACATCTCTTCTCTGTGATAAATGGGATGAAGATGTCAACACTGCTGCATGTCCCGCTCTGGTCTGCTCATTAACAGCAGCACAGGGGACAATAGGGGCCCGTCCTTGGCTCCAGTAATAACAGAGATCACATGTGACACCGGAGCTGACAGGGGCCCAGAGCCAGGAGCAGAACGAGGCAGGAACGGGTTGGAAAAATCACCATCTTCTCGGCAGTGAGGCTTTAAAGTATCAGGTTTCTAGGCTGCTCATTCACCAAGTCTTTTACTGTTTCGTATTGTCTCTGTGTCCAGTCACAGTGTGGCATCTGGGTCAAGACCAACCCACACACTGGACGATGAGCGATTTCGGACACTACTTGATTTTTTTCACAGATAATAATATAAACCTAGAGTATGAGTAAAGAAACATCCACTAGCCTCAGCTGATAAGTGATATACACGTATTAATAGATAAATAATGACAACATGTCTTGGCACATGATAAAACTGACCAGATTTGCAACTTTTTCTTGTCTTAAGAGCTATATCTGTCCATACAAGTTAAGTTAATGTTAGCAATTTAAATGACTTCAATAATAGCAATTTATTAACTTATTATGTCAGAAGGTAAAATGTTATGTACAGATTAAAGACAATACTCCTTCAGCTACTCACAATAATCAAGGTCTAGTCTTTCCGTCTCGTGACAATTGATGTTCACTATACTTTTCATGATGCATAGAAGTAGTCACTATATAGGGCACTATATAGTGACTGGGGAGCAGTATATTCATCCTGCAGCAGTAAACAACTATACCTCATGCCAATCACAACGTCACAAACCCATTTTAATTTAACTGATGGCAACAAATCAAATAAAACTTGATTTATTTCTCAAATAAAATACCAACGGTTGAACAAAGACTATGACGAATTGGAAGAACACTACAAGACAATTCTGATGTTGATAAGTCTAATCCTTCTAATGTTTGCACTGAATATTAAGGAAAAAAAACAGCTAAATCTGTAATGTAGGATGACTTATGTCACTTATGTCAGATGCTTATAAGACCAGGCTCATTTAATACAACACAACTTCAATCACAAAACAAGAAAGACACTAAAGCCAAGGTTAAACCAGGAAACAGAGCCTATATTGAGATGTTTAGTTGAATAACTTCATATCCAAAGTCCACAGTCGACCGGTTTTCTAACAAAGCATTGTCAGGGGAGGATTACAGATTATGAATAAGTGAGTGGTGATGATGAATAGCAGCCTTTGTGGAGTAAACAGTGCTTCTTGTTGAGAAGTGGGCAGCAGCCAAAGTGGAGGATGGGTTTCCACAGAACAGACAGGTCAGATCTGTGTCATATGGGCGTCCAAGTCTCTGCAAAACATCATAGCCTTTAACTAGGCTTTAAGAATTTCACTGAAAAGGTGATAATGTCTGTTTTTTTACCCTCATCTTCATCATTGTGATTGTGATGACTGGGGATCACATCCATATTTTTTGGGACTGTCAAAAATTACACCTGAATCTGCCATTGAACCTAGCATATTATATATCAGGATGCATACTCACAGAAGAGGCAAATCTTGATGGAAACAAATTGCATGTTTTAAATGGTTGTTTGTTTTTTTTGGTTGCCAGAAAAATTATGACTATTACATGGAAACAAACCTTACCATCAACAGTACAACAATGGACTGAAAGACTAAAGGACATTTAAACTGTGGAGGAGAAACAGTTGAAAAAAGGACAAATGAGCTTTTTGCGAGGGAATGTTTTGTTTTTGTTTGTCTCACGTGCAATAATGATGTTAAATTTTGAAGCTTAATAAAGTGAGTAAAAAAACCCAGCACCTTTAACTTTAGGGAGAGATGCAGTTTAAAACATCAAATCTAAAGTCCTTTTTACTTTTTACTGCGATTCACAAATAGAAGTCTAACAGCTCCATTGAAAACAGCCTCATACATTATTAAAGAGCTTTAACAGAAGGCATTAGTGTCTACTGCAGCTGTGTTACTGTACTTCTCACTGATTACACTGCCTCTACCCTAGAACCACTCCAGGAAAACACCGTCTTTAAAGTTAAGATAGAAATGTCTCTAAAGGCTTGTGTCCGAACTTTTACATCACTCAGGTTTGAAAGAAGCCATTTTGTACCAATGTCTCTCAAGCCATTGTATGAAGGAAATCCAATTAACATCCAGATAAGTCTTGCTCTTCACATTAAAAATAACACTGGGAAGTAGTCTGACTCGTAGCAGAGCGACTGAAGGCTGAGGCTCATCATGTGATATTTTAATCTGGGACAGGAAGCGATGAGGGAGGCTCTGAATCGAATCAATACCAGAGGAACCAGCGATTACTGTACTTCACTAAAGCAGTCCTATCACTTCCTGTCCCGCTCAATGACAGCACAAAGAGACGTCATTAATGAATCACAGTCGAGAGCTTTGGTTTCTAAAGCTTTTCAGAAGGAGCTACAGGAAAATCAATGACAGATAACGCCGCAGGTTCATTTGACGAAGAGACGCAGGAAGGTCGCGGCTTTATATCGAGTACAGTTTCAAAAGCTGCTTATGTATAGAGCAGGCGGCGTAATATTTCAAGGCTGGTTAATTTATGCAAAAAAAATCACATGAAAGAGATGCAAGGCTCGCTCAAATAAAAAAATCCCGATGACTGTGAAAAGTCAAGGACCTTTACATGGGCCGCTGAACGCCACGCCTCAGTAAACACCAATCAGGCGCAAAGTGGGAATATTTCTCTCAAATGAAAACACAAATGCTACAGCAGCAAAGCAGTTACTTTTCCTCAACAGCAAAGTGCACAGTCACAGTTTATTTCCAACAACACTGTCCCAGAGAGTGACCAAAGTGTCCTGCAGCAGTAGATATAAAAAATTTGTACAATAACACAGTCTTAAATAGAGACTGAGCTTAATTTGACAAATGATATATGTTTTAGATTGGATTGGATCACAGTATTGGGCTTTAGAAGGAAATAGCTATAGAGGAAAATCAATTAAAGATATTTCCTGATCGATACAGTCGCAGATGTATTGAAAGACCCTGCAAAACACTGCAAAACAAATAAAAATACAGTGAAATGATTGTTAGCTAAACCATGCTCTAAATTTACAAAAGCCTTATTAAAACACTGAGGTGCACAAATTCAAAACTCAAATTTTATATTAATGCTCTAGATTTGTCTAGAATTGTAATTCACTTGAAGGAAAGCGTCATGATCTTTTTAAAGGAACTGCACATCTTCACATTTCATTAATTTGTTTTAATTGAAAAAGCTGTTTAATTCAGACAGCTGTGCAAATCACATTATTTCTGACGTGAAAATAAATCAGATTTCTCCATGACTTTATCCAGGCCACTTTCACGTGTCGTTCTGCATCAGCTTCAGGTGTTTATTTGTAATGAGACCTGGAGCGGAAATCTTGACACTTCCTTAAAGGTTATAATTTGGCAACTAGACAGAGCTTTGTGGAAAAACAGTGAAAGTGAAGAAAGTTAAGCACAAAACTCCCATCTGCCCAGTGCAACACATCCAAACAAATCAATGGGTTTCTAGTAACAGCACAGGCCTAAATCCAGTGCAACGAGGCTGTCAGTCTGCAGTTACCTCAGAGACTAACAGAGAGCAAAATACCACTAAATTAAAACTTCGATTTGTTACTGTATGTGAGGAATTTCTGTGCATAATGAAACCATATAGCTATAGGCCGATTTTAACCTTCCACAGCTTTTTAAACCTGGCAGTGCTTTTCAAACATTTATCTCAGTGAAGGACGACAGTGAACACTGGCTCAATACCAGAGAGCTTTACGGAAAACAAAATAAACTCACAACCAGCTAAAAAAAAAATTAAAGTTTGCTTAAGAAAAAAAAAAGAGTGTCCTTTCACAGATCTGAACTGACATTTCACGATAAACGTATTAAGTGCTAGAATGGTTTTGCAATTATGGCTTTTCCCATTTTCCCATTATCATATTGAAAACGTTTTATTGCTCCACTGACATTTGAGCTAATTTCCTCAAATGTACAGCTTTCAACTCGGCAACGGTTCGCCCTTGACTCAAGCTTGTTTTAGAGGTTAATGGCGTGGACGTTATAGGAACTCAACAAGGACCTATAAAAATAATGCAGTGACAGATGTGGCTTCGGGCGAGCGTGAAAACGAAAACTGCACACGAGCTTCTTTTAAAAAACCTCAGGAAAGGCAGATTTTGAAATGATAGCTTGGTTGTAGAGTTTAATTGTAAGCAGTGTATTTTCTCTGGTTCATGACATACTCAGAGCCTTCTTACGGTGTGTTATTTCCATCAGTTTAGATCAGGTTTAGATCCACTCTTTCCATTTTCTTCTAAAACCAGGCCTGGCTCAACATGTTCATTAACACCTGAGATCACTTCAGTCTCTTAAACAGCCAAGTTAAATCTGGTCACTTGATTACTCTCCCTGCAGAAACCCTAATGGTAACAGTATAAACACACATTTCCTTTGTCCTGCAGCTCCTGAACAATCTGAATTTATACTCTTACATTTTCCAGGCACATGATACACATTTACACCGCTGTCTCTCAGTTTATGAACAGTGTTATTCAGCCATTTATTGGACTGTTTGGGTTGTGATTGATGATTTTCACTTCTTATAAACAGAAGACTGTGAGGAATATGTGTCTGGGCCACCTCTCAAGGTGTGAGTTTGAGAGAGAGTGTATCTGTTCATCAATAAAAATAATTTAAAAAAGTGTTAGCCCTAGGATTAACGGAGGATTGTCCAGAGTCTATCCTGCTTCACGGCTAAAGCTGCTGAGATAGAGGTCGACCCCACTGCGACCTCTAAAGAAGAAGCAGTTAAAAAAATCAATGAATGAATGATTGACATATATTACATTAGCAACAATCAGGTATTTTAAGGCTGTGTGGACTGTAAAACCTACAAAGAGCCAGACTTGGATAAACAGAAGAAGATGGGTGAAATGTAAATGATTTTTTATGTAGTTTAAAATGCACATTTTCCCCAATTTTGATTTGGTTGTGCAATGTTTATACTAATTACTATCACTACCACTATCAATTCTACTTCAAAAAACCCTCAAATATCAGTTTAATACCCTCATCAGGAGTGCTCAATCTCAGTAACGGATTTATTAGAGATTTTAAAGGAAAAGCCCACAGTGAAGCTTTTATCTGTCATCTGCAGCTGCGGGCTCTGCATTAATGCCAGTTTAAGTGCTGTTTCCTCCGGTTCAGAGCCGCAGATAAGTTACTCTCTAAACGCTTGAGACTGAGATAAAGCAGCAGCTTGATGAGTACAGATTACATTTTAAACATGCACTGTTTCCTTCTCTACACAGTTATCGAAGAAGATAAACCAAGAACAATACAAAACAAGGACTGTGAAAACTTTTGTCTTTTTTTAAATAGTTAATCCTACTATTTTGGTGCAATTTTGACGAGTTTGTTTGGTTTCTGGGTCACTTTTCAACCACTGGGACGAGAAATTTCTATATACTTTACACAACTAAAGTTTTTGTTGTTCTTGGCTCAGTTTACCGCCAAGACTTATCCATTAGTGTATCATAGTCATCATTATCACAAACCATAATCAAGATGAACTATATAATTGGTTATAGAACGGCATTTGTGTCCTTACTTTGACAAAAATAATAGATTTATTGCCATATTACAAAGTTACTGCATATTGTGTGTTTAATCTGCAGTCTTACAGATCCTTTTACTGTTAAAAAGTTAAGCTAAGCACAATTCATTAAACAGTAAAAAGGGAATTAGCCACTAAAATAGCAATGTCTACATCAACCGATTGAGACGTGCTGTTAGTGAGTGGGTATATGTGCTCAGTGTTTGGCTGTTTTATTTATACACCAGCTGAAGCAGACTGTAGGCCTACACAGAAAAACAAAAGACCACATGGAGGACTAGGACTTATACACAGATTGTTTCAGGACCTGTGCTTCCTCATCAAAGACTGTTAAACTGATATCAGCCTGATATCACTGGCACATGCTTCGCTAAAAATGCAAAACTCACATTAAAGTAAAATGCAAATCACCATGATAGACGTTGACATTATACAAATACAGGTAGACAATAGCTTCTTAGCGTCATGCTCCATCTGCACATTACAAGTGTTCATTTTATCTTTTTAACCTTCATACTACTCTGGTTTGCTACAGTGGATGTGTTTCTTTTCAATGACGTAATTTGTAAAAGGGTCTATTATTTACATTGTTTACAAAAGAAAATACTTTTTTTTTTACCAACTAAAACATGCTCCATTAAAAGAGAAAAGTCAAACTGACCGTCCACTATTTTAAGTCACACTTTTAAAACTGTTTTTCTTTCTCTGGAGAATGCACAGCAGCTAATGTGGAGCAATTCCCCATGACCAAAGCTAAAAACAGCATTCTTGGCCATGGTCATTGTATTCTCCTGGCTTTGCTTAGCAACAAAAAAAAAAAGAAAAAAGAGCTCCGTGACAAAAGACAGAGGACAGGACGACCGTGTGCACTTCAATAGTTTTTCCTTGAGGAATCAGTCACGGGACACAGAGGAGGGTATCGACTGCTCGGATCGTACTGAATGGAGCTTAAAGACACCAATCAGGTCTGTGTGACATGTCAATGACTCGGCACGAGGCCACACCAGCGGCGCTCTCTCTGTGCTTCCACTGCAGTAATCTCTCGAGTGTGCGTTATCATTTGCCGCCTCCAGTTTGATAATCTTCATGGCTATAAATGGAAAATTGTAAACGTCCAACGGCATGAAGGAGATTTAGAAGTAGTTTGCTAAGAGCGAGTAGGCATTATGGTTGGTGTGATAATAAACCGTGAAAAACTTCTGAATCTAGGGCAAACGAATCACCACTGGCAAAGCAGATGTTTTATTACTGTTAAGGAAAAGATTCTGCAAACTTCTGAAAACATTTATCTGTGAAAATAGTTTGGGGAAAAGTCAACAAAGACAGAAGCACAAGACCAGATATTTCAAGAGTGAGAAGAGCTGGGCCATTTGACAATCTTAGATCAAGATACAATATCAGTTTTATAGAGATTGGATTGAGTCGTTTAACAGAGCAGTCATATTAGAAGGTTTCTTAGCAAAATAACTTTTAGGTAATAGTATTTCTCCATTCAATCTAAAAGAGGCATATAGTTAAATGCACTCAAATGTCCAAATACCCAGCTATTGTTCACCTACAGCTCATTTTTAAGTACTTTACATAATATATTAACTTATATCACAAATACTTTGGTCGGTCATTCTCAAAAAACTGTCTAAAGCTGTCTACTAAAACACACTGTGTCACAATAAAACAGTTCCCAGATCTTGTTCGGGCAGGATCCAGCTCAAATTAAGCACTGGCCGTCACATGACACTGCCACAGATGAGCTTTGTTATTTTAATCCAACTATTATTTTTGCCCAAATATTAACTGAGAAGGATAAAAGGAAGGCCATGCTGTTTTTGGAAGAGGTCAATGGTGTCGAAAAAGTACCATTTATGTAACAATGCATTTAGTAAAAGAGCTGATGGAGCTAAATGTTAAAGTAAACATATCAAGGCTCGGTAAAAAACATTTAATGAGGCTCAGGAACAACATGACGCCAGCTGGAAACTTTAGTTTAGTTTTAGATTCAACTCAGATATTACGACCATTTTCTTCTACACTTTGTTGCTCAACATTTAGAGATGGCCTAACCCATAAACTGACTATTTTTAATAAAAAGTCTTAGTATGGTGCTCCAAACATTGAAATGGATTGTCATATCATTTTAGGCTATTGTCTTTTTTAAGGTAGGCCTGTATTTTTACATTACTCTTCCATCTGAGACATTCACCAATCAATTATTTTATATCTTCCGAGTGAAAACAGTTCAAAAAAGGCGACACAATCCCTCGTCTTACTGCAGCGTCTTAATGACAATTGAGTGAGAATTACCCCCAAAAAACTATTTATCTTAGGGGCTCAACTTCTAATAATTTGTCATTGATTTTGTCATTGATTAGTTACAAAAGGGAAGCGTTACAGCAATGCTTTAGGCACAGTTGGGGTTTATTTGAAACACAGTCTCTTTGGGAGAATGTGTTCACCTTATTGTCATTCTCTTGGTATGATTTAAACAAAGAATTAAAATATACAATTCAATATAATCTTAACCCTGAACAAAGCACCAAGTATATTTAGAGCAGGCCTTCAAGAACAAGCCAATATGAAACAGATAAAAGTACACGGCTGTTCAGAGTCAGTTGTCACGTATAAAGATACTATAATAATGTTTTACAATACAAGACTGAAAATATTATTAGTTGTATTGTCATTGCAATATTCAACAGTGGTTATATATTGAGAGAGAGGGCGCAGCTGCTTGGATTCAATACTAAACCAATATAAAGTCAAAAGTGCATGCAGGTGGTGTTTGTTCAAAGATCATAACTCCTTCATTCTTGTTCTGACATTTATTTCATCTTTGAAGTCACTGTTTTTGTTTTTATTTTGTGTTTTAATTTGTGCTTGTGGTTTTTAAAGCATGTTATTCAATATTTTACGAACTGTTGTAAATCTAATGTTGTGTATAATGTGCCTGGCGGATTTGCTTTTTGCATTTAAAATAAACCGGGAGTATAAATGTAAAAAAAAGAACAGTTTAATCACCTAATATCTAGATTTTATTATCAAGGATTTCAAAAGAATTTTCAGTCCTGAACGAGAGCTTTGGCCAATGACAGTTCAAAAGGAGCGCTCTCATTGGTCGAGACTGATGTCAATAAGGAAGTAATGGCTGCCAATAAAACAGAGAACGTGTATATTCAGCTCTGAATATGTCTTTTAACTGAAAAACAGCACAAAAAAGAAAAACATAAACACAGAAAAGGGAGAGAACATAAAATGGGAATAAATCTTGTCAATTCAGTCACACAATGTTAAACAGATGGAGATAATTGTCGTTCTGATGCTGAAGTCGGAGCTAAAAGTTTATGGTAAGCTCTAAACTTCAGTTTGGTGAACTGTTTTAGTATTTTGTGGAGCAAAAACTAGTCAAGTTTTACTTTTTTAATAAAAGAAAAGCAGGAGACATCCCTGGGCTGCTGTTTGGGAAGAGTGGAGACAGAGACGGCAAAAAGGAAAGCATGTAGTCCTACTTTAACTTTTAGTCTTTTCCTATTTGGCTAAGGTAAAAAAAAAGGTTAAACGTGACTTGGAGCAGGGTCATCCACAGAAATGGAGCTAATGTTGCTAATGCACTTACTGTAAATCAGGAAATACATCTGTGCAGCATGTAATGAACATGAGCCATCTTCAGAGAGACATTCGGTTCAGAGTCATTACATTGTGCTGTCATTATGAGAAACTAACATCATACTCATCTGCCTTTCATGTTCACGAGTGGGAGGGCACTAACTGTCAGCTGCTGCTTCAGAAAACAGCTTGTTTTTACAGCGGCTTAAGAGTCGCATGTAACGGTTTAATGCTGCTGTATTTAAAGAAACCTGTGTGACACTGAACCTGCCTAAATCTGTCTGAAGCAGAGCTGAGGTGCAGCAGGAAACAGAGAAGAGAGCAGAGGAGGGAAAAGAAGAGCCCCGGACATAAATCTGTGGCTTTAATACGTTTCCTCATGCATTTTGCAGCATTTTGAGTAAAGTGCATTTATTAATACCAAGCTGGAAGGCTAGAGCAAAGCAACTTGATATAGGTGAAAACGCATGGATTTCTCTGACTTTGCAGTAAATCTAAGTTTTATATTTTACTTTTTATCAAACAAAGCCCAATCAATTTAAAGTTAATTGTACAAATACCAGCCCCTTTAGTGGTAATGGAGCGTCTTGTACTCGTTTAACCTTCTCAGATACTGCAGAGGACTTTATTATATACTTCTTTCTCTCTACAAAGCACTGTTTGGAAAAATGTTACTGTAAATGAACATGATAAAAGAATAGTGAGCTATAAATGATGCTCTGTTGAAGTCATAAGGCTAAAACTTCCTCTAAACATTCATTTTAAACATCAACATGGCTGTGAAATCTGTGTATGGTTCATAAATATTTACAAAAGTTGATATCACTTGTGGACGGGTCTATAAAGTCTGAGAGACAACTAAAGCTATTTACCTTATGTCCTGAATATATTATTAGCAAAGTTTTGTTTTAGTTCACGTCATTATCTCTCTGTTTTCTGAGGGTTTTACTATATTGAATATTGTCTGGTTTGTTATTTGATCTTCTTGCTGGTCGGATAAAACACAAAAATATAACTCCCACATGTTTTGAAACGGGAGAGACTCACAGCTGTCACAAACTGCAAGTGTAGCCACAACACAGCGTTAATTAGTGGAATATTTTGAGTGGTTTCCTGACAAGTAAAAACTATTCTCGTCGTCTCTATATCTTGTCATGATTTTCCAAGTTTCTGTCTCTGTAAAAAGGTCATTTACTGTGAAATCGCTTTAAATCACTGTAAACAGGGGCAGAGATTTCAGGTTGTAATTATCACATGTTCAAATGCCTTTCACACAATCACAAACGTCCCAAATCCTGAACAACGGAGCGTGCTGCTGATTAGGCAACCGTAAATTACATGACCTGATTTCACTAACTCCTATCAACACTGGCCTCAGAGGGAACACAAACTAATTGGCGAGACTTTTTTTTCCTAATGACGGGACGGGCGAATAATTAACGTTGGAAATTCGGGCTTTTGAGTGTTGAGGCTACAAAGAGAGATGGCCCGGAGGATCAAAGTCGTCCCGGTCTTCTGTGGACGGATTAGAGAAATACGAAGGAGCAGGGAGACAATGGAGCATCCCAGGCTTCGGTGAAGAAAATCCCTCCACAGGCCGAGATCTCAGACGAAGAAATAACCCTGAGTCTGCTGCGTGACACGTGGGACAATGGATAATGGGATATGGTTCTTATCCTACTGAAGACCCCCAAAAATGAGTCTACCTTCATAAAGGCACACACAAAATACATATACTGGCAAACTGGGACTCACATAACCACTCCACACTACATTTTTGGACTGTTTTTTAGTATAATTCAACCTAATCAAACACATTATACACATAAAATGGCTTCTACAGCATCTTAAGTCTCACTTTTATTCTTTGACTTGGCTTTTCTCTTTACATAAATGAGTGCATGAGGGCTTTAAGCTCACTTTTCTACTCTTTGCACTGGTGTTAGTGGTTGTTTCATTTAAACACAACGATTGATTGATGAGTTTAGAAAAGACTTTGAGCCAGTTTGATTGAATATTTTGACAGAATCAACAGAAAGGAAGGAAATCTATTAAAGAAACTGCTTTGTAAATGTGTCTTTTTTCAAACTTTCTGCTCGTCTTAACCACAGTATTAGTGGTTTTAATATGTATCCCTTGAAATCCTCGTTCAAAGTCCAGCTCTGGGCCCAAACTGTGGCTGGAAATCAAATTTTATACCAATTTAATGTTGTGCAGATTCTCTTGTCATCACAGTAGCATCAAGTTGATACCAAGAGGCAGCGCTTCAGAGCAAACAATTAACATCCTGAATGTTTGTTTGTATGGCTCACATTTGGTCAAAGTACAAATGCTGTGTCAATGAAAAGGTTCAGGCCTCACAGATGAAAAAATCTTCTTCATACAGAAAGGGCTGTCCTGTTGTGTTTAAAACTCTAATAAAAGAAAACCCTGATCCATTTAAAGCTGTAGTTGTCAGCCGACGTCATGTTAAATGTCTGAGGATCACTCCGGGCATGTCAGGACTGCAGTTTGGAAACCACTGGGTCACACCACCTCCCTGTGATGACATCAGGCCGCCGTCCCGCTGCGCTCAGGTTACCCTCCGCCAACTGTGGAAAGGCACGCTCCAGCGCTGCCCCACACTGCATCACTCTGCAGCACAGCCCTCACCACGGGCCCTAAACACACAGCAAACCGAGCCGACCAGCAGCTGAACCCTTTAACCCGGCTAATGTGGAGCCCTGAGCCAAAAATAGCCCCATTTGTAATTCGTATAGAGCTCCGCGTTTGATAATGCCTCATCAAATCCACAGTCAGGAGCGGCAACGCGCTTTAGGGAAAGGTTAATCTCTAACGACTGAGATCACAGAGAAAAAGGTAAACACAGAGAGCGCAGCAGTACGGACGGTGTGACAAATTCATAGGGATTAATGTGAATAGGGCTGGATTTGAATGACAAAACAAGCACCTGTCAGTTACCCCACAGGCGACGATAATGAGGTGAAGAAGTGTGTAACAACAGCCTCTTATTGACAGAAAAAAGCATGGACCACACTCAAATGATGTTATTTGACTATTTGCCTAATAATATCTTGCCTGTTTGTATAATTAGTATCACATAAAGTCTCATCAGGTACATTTCAGACAACATAAAGTCTCTTTTTGATAATGAAACATGAATATGATGTTTTTTAAATTGGAAAAAAAGAGGAAATGTGCAGGTTCTGTCCACAATAATATCCCAATACACTGAACAAATATCCCAACAAATGATTTGATAGTGATGCATAGGCTACAATAGACCTATACTATCTCATCAGTTTCAGATGCATTGTGTGATTAGTTTTTCTTCCTTTCTGAGTCTTAGTCTATTTTTCCTCTTTGTTTTCACACTATTAAGCTTTATGCATATGTTAGTTTTATATGCCCTTTTAACTGTAATGAGTCCACTAACTTCTAAAACAATGAGTTAAAATGGCATATGTGTGTTTTTTGCATCACATTTGGGATCAATTTTCAACGTTTTGTGCTGCAGTAAACTATTTTATCTGTTAACAATTCCTGGTCAAAAACTAAACTGATGTGACATTTGACCTGACAGACATTTGCCTCGAGTTTGACTTATGGAAATCAGTTTAAAATGCATCAGTAAACAGTCACTCAGTTCATTTTATACTGAAATGGTTTGGTTTTAGATTCACACTGTCCCTTGGATGAGGAACACAACACTTGAAAACTATGTCCAGATGCCTGTGCCTAAAACCATAGAAACCCACTGACTGCAATATCCTACACTCCAAACTAAATGGTATCCTTGTCCTGTGGTGAGTCTCACATTAATGAAGAACTGAGCAGATATGCCTTTAATAAAACCATCTAGGAGCCCACTCCAGCCCTCTCTGAGCCTGTGGGATGCTGGGTAAACACTACAGCGTTAGCAGTGAGTCAGGTGCCTCAGAAACAGACCGAGGACACAGGCAGCATGGCTCAGTATCGACATAAGGTCAAAACAGACACGCTCAAATGGAAACCAATGATAACACTTGAAACTGTCTGCTGCGGAAGGATCCAGAGCTAAAGCAGTTTCAGAGTGTTTGTCACAGGCCTTTGTGATTTCACTTGATCATTTTTGGGTGTCCTCGTGGAGACAAAAGGAGGGTGGCGTGTGATTGTGATGATGCGGTTGCCATCACCTGTCCTGTCCTATGTTCACAGTGTTTAAAACAGAAGCAGCATGGACTCACCCAGCACCCCGGAGGAGCCCTGCGCCTGCCCCGGCTCGCTCCTCTCCGCGTCCCCCTGCCCGCGGTGCCTGTGGCGGGAGCTCTCCGGGCCCTCGCCGGGGGAGGCAGCAGCACTGGCCGCCGCAGCCGCCGCCGCTGTCCCCGCGTCGGGCATGCTCTCTATCAGCGAGCCGCAGCGACGCAAACCGATAAAGATATTCTCCGGGAAACAGAGCAGCGGTGGCGCATTTCAGGAGGAAGGCAGAGCATGGATAAAGCGGAGGACACAGGAGTCAGATGAGGGTGAAAGTGAAGTGAAGGTTGTCGGTGCAGCGGCGCTTCATCCTGGCGTTTACTGAGCGGCTGGAGCAGATGGAGAGCGCTCCTCGGGCTCCAGAGGAGGGACAAAGACAGGGGCGGGGCCAGGGCGCAGACACAGCACACCTTCAGACACCAGCAACATGAATATCTAATGAGCCATATAGGATTTTAATCTTAAAAGAAAAGAATCTCAATCCTACAGTCGTATAACAATGTTCTGTCTGTATTAACCATATTCCACTTTATACATTTGTTTACATGGACAAAAACTTTATTTATATGGCACCATTACATCAAAAAGTCATCTCAAGGCACTTTAGAAGAGAACGCAGCAGGCACAATGGCAAAAGTTGAGAGGAACCTTTAACAGGTTCATCACCCTGCAGACCCAGACCCAAGAGAGGCCCATCTGTCTGGAGCAGCTGTGGACAGAGTGGACAGAGGAGAGACAAAGACAAAGGACAGAGACATAAGGAGCAGACAGAGACAGGTCATTCATATTTAATGGAAAAGTGTAACCCTTTAACACAAATCCAAGAAACAAAGCTACTATTTAGTAACATACGGCCCACATCTTGTTGCTCGTCATATATTGTATTACCTCAAATAAGCCTGAAGATTCATTCTTAAAAGTGTTCTGTATTTTTTTAAATGTATCTTCAGTTTGGTAATATCACATTCAATCAGTCATCATGAAGACATATAAAGGAGCACATGATCTACAGAGAAATCACACATTTTACACAATAACACATTGTGTATGTATGCATGTATGCATGTAAGCAATTTTATGGAGGACTACATACTTTTTAATGTAATCAATCAAGTTTTGTAGTATTTTTATGCTATTTTAGCAAAAAAAAAAAAAAAAAAAAAAAAAGTACCTGGCTGGTATATTAGGTCAACACAAGACTGCGTTGGAAGAAAAATCTTCTTGGAGAAGTATTTTCTAGCATTCCAGTCAAGACTAGTACTGCATGTATTTTTATTATGGCCCCACAGTGACCTCTGCCAACAGTCTGGCTTTAAATTGGAGCCACAAATAGGAATCAAGACACTGCAGACAAATTCAATGCATGGTAAAGCCCATTGGCAGGTTGCCTTTAATTTCATTGGTAACAGTTTGGTGTCACAGTTTTTTTTTTTTTGTTTTTTTTTTTGGAGAACTAAAACTAAACTGACTGTTTTACTGCAGCAATTAGGAAGAATTCCTATGCAGATGACGTAAACTGCACAGCTCTAGCTTGTGTTTGTTCATTTATATATAGTACAAACGAAGACATGGATCATTACCAGCATTTATTGTGCGTTTAAAAAAAGCCAACTTAATACTAAAACACACCTCTAAATCAAACAAAGCCTGGGTCACATGATCCTATGACAAGTCTAGACTGTCATCCATTTGTTTGTGTGAAGGGTGGAGGCATGTTTTATTCAACATCTCATCTTTTATACTGGATCCATAGTCTGCCCAACTGTTTTGTGGCATCCAAGACAAAGACATTTGTGCATTGATGGAGCCCTAAAGCCTTGAGGTTGCAGCTGTCATGCTTTATGGAGATAATGACCCAGTAAATTATTAAGACCACAGTTAAAGATTGCTCCTTGGGCCTTGAGCCATTCCTCTTCCTCTTGTCTTTTTGTACACATTGCTCCCTGGCAGCCTGCATGTTGTCACAGCCTGAGCAGCCCTCCCCCTGTACAGCCCAGAGGTATGTCGTCTGCGAGCTGAATTTCTGCTTACTCACCATCCTATGGGCTGACAGCTGCAAGGATCTGCAGTAGGGCCCCTGAAAAAACAGTGCACAGCCTGTACTCGCATATTCAGTCATTATACGTGATGTATGTAGGCCATGATGGATGAAAGTGCACCATTAATAATTTCAGCACCAGACAGTGACGTATTACAGCACCATGTGGATGTAGATTAAAAATGGTGACAGGGCTGGTGCTTTTTTCAGTCACTTTAAAATCTGCAGTTTAGTACAGTAGGCTCAGAGTAAACAATTATTACCATTTACCATATTTGTTTAGGGTAGATATTTATTTTATTTTTTTAATTTCATTTTTATTTTTTACGTTAACATAATAGGAACGTAAAGGGTAACGGTTGTGTCTATGGCAACAGAATCCACCCGGAAGAAGTTTAACGGCGCACAGGAGGCGGGTTCTTTTTTGATTGACGTGTTTTAAACCAATAGAATTCTAGAATGAGCTGCCGTTGACAGAAATATTGACCAATCACCATCAGCAGGGGGAGCTCCAGCCTCATAGTGGCAAATGTAAACAGTCAAGCGAAGCATGTACGCTATACGAAAACTTAGAGGTAGTATAAAACTACGCAGTTTAAGTAATATTCACAGAAATGTTTAAATTGTAGTAGAGGCGAAGACTGGCTGCTATTCGCTTCCATTAAATGTAGAAATGCCAAGGACGGTGGTTGTTGGACAGTGTCAGTACAGTTTTTCTTCAAACTCAGAGAGTATAGTTTTCTAAATATGTTGTGGTCTATTTATCGTGGATTACGGAAAGCTGCAGCCCATACAATAAAGACGAGGTTTGTTGCTGACTTTCTGTTTTTATAGCTGCTTTACAGTTAGTACGTCAGAAAAGTACAAATTCAAGTCTAAACTGTCTATTGTTATGTATCGCTACAGTAACGATATATAGTTCATTTTTTTCTAGTCCACCATGTATTTCTTATTTTTCTGCAGCAGAAGCCCTCCACCTCCCAGACTCCTGTTGTGCACCTGTGATGGGAAAATAAGTGGACTGGCTGATGCTGAGACCATCTTCGCTCTGTCGTCAGGTCATGGCAGATGTGGGGTCGCAGTTGTGCGAGTCAGTGGTCCAGCCTCTCTGACAGCTTTGAGGTCTATGGCAGGTCTCAGACACAAGCCCCCTCCTCCACGAACCGCTCTGTTACGCAGCATCACAGACCCACAAACCAAAGAAGTCCTAGACCGTGGGCTGGTTCTCTGGTTTCCAGGTCAGCTTTTCTTAAACCCATACTCACAGACATTAGACTTGAATTAAAAACCAGAACGTCTCATAGTGTAAAGACCACAGCAACAAAACCAAGTGACAACTCGAGACAAAGACTCTAAGCAACTGAGCCTAAACACAGACTACTGTGCAATACATATGATGAGATTCTAGGGAACAGACCTAGCTACTAGAGGGAAAAGGTCTTGACTGATCTTGATTGGAAATACTGAGTCGTCCTTCTCCAAGCACAATAAGGCCGAGACTTGAAAAAGTGGCTTTCATTAATTGTTATGGGTCGCTGAACCCTGCAATCAGAATAACATCACAGTTCTCAGTACACTAAATGATATTTAATTGTATTCCATTCTGTTACTATATTGATCATTCCACCAAAGTGAGTAAATTGTGTCTTAATGTTTTAAGTCTTTGTTTGCTTGTTATTTCAGGCCCACAGAGTTTCACTGGAGAAGACAGTGCTGAGTTTCATATTCATGGTGGTCCTGCTGTGGTCAGTGCTGTTCTACAGGCTCTAGGTAAAACTCAGGAACAATTGTTTTAATACAGTTAAAAGCGTGGGGCTGGATCATATTCCAGCTGTGGGCCTGTAAACAATAGAAAATTAATGCATAATTGAGCAACTGAAAGTCTTTTTTTTCTGGTAAATAAAAGATCTTTGTATTTAGTGTAGAGTATAAAGTCCGATCAAAAGATTCCAAACTGTCACTCTTGATGGCTGCATAGAATCAACTTATTTTTATTTATAAGATGGATGTTTGTCAGTTTCTTCCACATAAAAAGGCAAACTGACACATGCGTCCCTGTTACCAAGATACTTATATTATCCGTTTTGGCAGCCATAGCAGTTCATGATTTGATTGACACTTAAAGGAGTTTTTGATTTTTTAAATACAGTTCCTCATCTGATCTGCTAGAGGGCAGTGTTGTATAAGTAAATCTAATTAGTGCTTTCCACAAGGATAATCTGTTATTAACAATATATATAATTAACAATGATGCAAAGCCAAAATACTGCTTATTTATGATTACTATCAGATCTTTATTAGACATTAGTACAAAGTGTATTTTTGTCACAGCTGCAGTGAGGTAACTTTATGCAGTTTGATACAGTGCGAATGGGCTCAGACACATTTGCCGCCTGTTGCTTTTCTCTTGTCACTTCATCCTAATGAGATTTGAAAAATGGCTTTGCGCACAATGAAACTTTAACCTTTTTAACCTTCACATTGGTGTCTATTTTCATTTTGAATGAACTCACATTGACACTCTGACCTTTTGTTTGCTTCTGCGTGTGTGGTGTGCGTTAAAGTGCCAACCTTGTGCCTTTTACTTGATGTTTGTGTGATGTGTGTGTTTCAGGAAGTGTGCCTGGCATGAGGCCTGCTGAAGCTGGAGAGTTCACACGGAGGGCCTTTCAAGCGGGGAAACTTGGTCTGACAGAGGTTGGTCAAGGCAACAAAAACATACGCCCAGAAAACAAGGCTAGAAAAAGGCCATTTTAGGTCAATAATACAGTCACAATATGTATGGGTTCTTTAAGGTTGAAAAACCCTCATAATTCCTTTTGATTGTCATCTTTTTTTGTATGATGTTTATGTGTAGACCTCAATAGATGCATCTACTGTCATATTGTATTAAAGAACACACTAACTGAGGCAAAGTCATGACCATGCCTTTACAGACAAAAAAGTATTAGTACAATTAATTATAAAGAAAACCATTCCGTTACAATAAGATGAATGAATAAATACTTTCATTTGTAGTATCTTTTTTTTTAAATGCAGTCCTAACCTGATAATCCTTTTGAAGGTGGAGGGTCTTGGGGATCTGATCCATGCTGAGACCGAGGCCCAGAGGAGGCAGGCCCTCAGGCAGATGTCAGGAGAACTGGGACGTCTCTATCAGGACTGGAGCCACCGACTCAAACGGGTGGGTCCAACTGTAGACCTGACCACACCAATCAGACCAAGACATGACCAAGACCCTTAGGAACTGAGATAAAGTCAAGACCAGTGCATTGTCGATGGGATAACAGGGAACAGTTGTGAAATTCACCAATTAGGTGTGAAGAAGACAGGGAGGGTCATCAATGATTAGAAAATCCAACTTTGGATGGATTTTGAACATTGTTTATATGTATATAATCAATGTTCAAAATCCATCCAAAGCTAGTTGTGGTCTTTCCTGGTCTCGATTTAAATCCATTTCTTTTCTACTGAGTATTACAGAGTATACAGCTATACCTTCAGCATTTTCCACCACTGCAAACAACTACTGTATTTACCTGCTTCTTTTTTCTTATTAAAGGAACACGCCAACATTTTAAAAGTACTAAATATGACACATTTCACATTTAGAGACTCTTGTTGTCACTGTTTTGTAAATAATGCCTTCTATCCTGCGCAAAGCTCAAGTCTCTTCAACCCCGAACCATGCCAGACAAATCCAATCTCAGTTGAAATGTGGCTTATATCTAAGACCAAAACAAGTACAATTGAAAATGCATTGATTGCAGGGTAAGCCAGAGACCTATCAAATCTTTATATAGTTTATTTATATAGTTTCTTTCATATCTTCAAAGACAACTCAAGGTGCTTCACAGAAGAACCAATTACAGACCAGCAGCAACAAAAGAAGTAAAATATGCACACTGAGAACGTCTCAACTCTCAAGTCTTACATTTTCAGGCAAAGCTCGACTGTCGGGCTGAATAAAACCTGAAGGATGCTTCATATGTTTATTGCGGTCATAGTCCGGTACCAGTTAAGACCAGTCTCAACGCTGCATAACACAAAGTGTAAAGACATTGTTTTGTCCACATCTGTTCTTACGTATGCACATTGACGCAGGTTTTTAAACTGACAGGTAAATGGGTGACCTCTCTATACTGAAACATTTATTGACAGATATCAAGTGAACAGCAGATTGAGGCAGAACTGAGATGAACTCTTGAAGGTTCCCCTGGAGAGACTTTTGTGACTGACATTCTCTGAAATCATTGTTTTTGGAAAGAAACAGGCTGTGGGTCAGGGCTTGGTACTTTCACATCCATAACAATGCTTATTTTTTGGCTTTCGTACCTAGCCCTACAGCTGTGCATGGACAGTTAATATGTTATCTTTTGGGGATATGAGGCTTCCTGTTATTATCTTGCTGCAGTATGTGTCCATTTAGTGTGTGTCAGGTACTAGGAATAACAATAGTGTACTGGATGGAAAAATGGAAAAACTTGCAAGAAATCACACAACAAACCCCCATGGTTCAATGACAAGTGACAACAGATTCACTAGAAGAAAAAGAAGCGTGTGAATATTGTGAAAATGAATAAACACAAGTTCAACAACATTTTATTTCTTATCTTAACAGTCTAGTCTACTGTGATGTATTATTGTTCTTATACAGGACTTGTTCTAAACACCAAACTAAAGCATAATTGTATTTTAGCTCTTCAAGTTTGTCCTCGACTGACCTAGATAAAAAATTAGAATATCATAAGTAAGTTGTAAGTTTTAAACCTTCTGAGGCTTCGGTAGTTTGAGAGTTTGAGTTTAAACCAAAGCAGAGAGGAATAGTTACAGATGAAGCACATGCACTGTCAATATTAGTATCGACCAATGACAGCGTCCCTTTTTCAGGAAGTGAGCTGTGATTGGCCAAAGCTACCGTTCAGAACTGAAAAGTCTCATCTACTAAAAAGAAGCCTAGATGACGTCTTAAGGTCTTTTCACAGACGGTTCCTGGTACAATATGTTATTTGGTGATTAGACCATGCTCCTGTTTCAGTCTGAACATAAGCAAGACTGGACTTGAATTCACTGTTCCTCGTCTGTATTTAGTCTCATTCCCTTAAATTCCTTATACAACCTGGTCTCGGGTCATTTTTATTTGCTTTTGCATCACTTAAACCCCATATATTTACATATGAATACACTCTGTTGTGGTTCTGCCTTGTCCTCACCTATAACTAAGGCTTGTAGTAACCGAGGCGCCATGTTGAGACAGTTCTGCAGTTCAGTGACCGCACATGAACGTTTCACCTGTCTGGAGCCAGGCCAGCCGCTGCTCTACTGTGAAATGTTTACTACATAAACACGTCATTTTGAAAGTTGTAAGCCCAGGTGTTTTCCCTCTGGTAAAGCGCTCAGTCGTTGTCCTTAGACTTTTCTCAGAATCAGTTCAAAGGCTTATTAATTTTGGAAGAGCTTTTCTGAGAATGAAGTTAATCAGTATCAAAGTATACATCTGTACAATCAGGGTCAGAGATATTAGACACACATACAATGTAATCTTTTTAAACATGGCTTCCCACCTTTATAACTGGATTAGTAACTAAAATATAAAGATCTTCCTGTTGTTCAGCCACACTATTGTGTTCATGTCAGTCAATATAATGATGTATGTGGGTTTGAGAAAATAATAACAAACCATTTCTCATTTTTCTCTTTCAACTTAATTTAGCGATATTAGTGATATTATACTGTTTGTTTTCCATAAACCACGGAAGTAAGTGTTCCCAAAATAGTATTAAGTAATAGTATTAAGACACTTTGACCATGATAGTAATGTTGTAGCCAGCTTTGCCCTTCTATATCAGCAGCCTCATGCAGAACAGTATAACTAGTACCAACATGGATTAAACTGGAATAAAATTAACATTATCATAAGTATAAGCTTAACAAACCATAAAACAGCTTCCATTATTTTTAGATATAGTGTATGTCGTATTAATCATCGAGCCAGTAATTTACCTGTTTCTCTTTTTCCTGCTTATTAAAGTGCTGCGTTCACTTAAAAACCCACTAAAATGACTTTGCCAAAGAGGTCTGTGTTATAATCACCGAGGCATGTGTATTCACAAAGCATTGTTTATTAGATCTAGATTTCATTATCGTATTATTCACAACAACACTATTTAATACAATACAAAGGCTCAAAATCATTAAATTATTATTAAAATTAGCCTTCTTTCTCTCTAACAACATGACGGGGCCCATTAGCATCCTATAAGAGCATGTATCTCACATCAATTTACATTAATATCTGCAACATATTTAATGAGTCGTGAGTTTGTAGCAGTATAGTATTACTATTTCTGCTGCACATGTTGGTGTTTACCTCTCTTTTTGATTGTTTTGTTTGAGTATTACCTGTGGGATTATAACATGTGCTAGAAGATGTACACTCGCTGACTGTTTCCTTTCACGTGTATTTACACTTGTCATAAACATCAACAGTAGCACTATGAAAATATCTTGACACTTAACCTTTGTCTTGTGTTTTGTGTTGCTCCAGTGCCTGGCTCACGTTGAGGCGTTTATAGACTTCAGTGAGGACGAGCTTATCGAGGAGGGGGTCTTAAACCGGGGTAAGTGAGCACTTTGTCCTGTGAGCTGTGGAAAAATAACAGGGCAGTCATCCCTGGGGCTTAGAGGAAGGCCTTTTCTCCCCGAGGAGAGAAGAGCGAGGCTGGCTTTCCTGTTTGGATCTTCAGCCGACCATCGTGTGAGTTTGTCTCACTGTAGGGAGAAGCCATAGCCATCAAAACGCTCTAAAGACTGTTTCCTATAAGGAAGTCGGAGGCCAGGGGGACTCTGAGGCAGTGCCTTCAAAGACAGCCTGCCATGTCGCTCACAGGACTGGTGCAGTGAGCACTCCCCTCCAGCCCAGGTTCGCTGCATACCAGAGTTTCCCATGACTGTAGAGCATGTGACTGTGTTGTTTATGGGATGCCCCCCTGAGACTGTCGCCTGCTGTCTGGCACTGGCACAGCTCCTTAAAATCCTTTTTGACACTGTAAAGCCTGAGAACCATTGTTTGGTTTGATGTCACAGTACGTTGACTCTTGCCTCAGTGGTCAACCATGTTTAAAAGTAGACCTGCTTCAAAAATAGAAAGCATGGTTAAACCAAGCTATTTCCCACTGGCCTGGTGCCACTATCATTAGCACTAATTTTATCATCCAACCAAAGCATTTCCATATTGGCGCTTTCTATTGTTAATAGTTAGTTGGCCTTTCGTCTTTGGCGGAAAGAGACTGATCCATGACCTATTTCAGCCCAGACGAAGGATAAAACCAGCCTTTTACCTTCAAAGGATTGAAATTCCTTTTACAAGGCCAAGAAAGTGAAGTTGTACACAAAACCTTCGTCACATCCTTTTCCCCGTGCGTTTCTGTCTCGTTTACATTCAACAGTCGACCGAGCCGTATCTGAGCTCCAATCTGAGATAGAGACCCACCTGAAGGATGAGCGCCGCGGAGAGAGGCTTCGCTGTGGCGTCCATGTTGTCATCGCCGGAGCCACCAACGCTGGCAAAAGCAGCCTCCTAAACACACTGTGTAAGCAAGTCTGAATTTTAAACACTCAGTTAAAAACAGGTAACAAAAGTTTAAATTCAAAAAGACATCAGTCAAACTACGCAACTGGCACATCCCACTCACTTTCATTAAAATGCAAATTGTTCTCAGTTTTCAGAAAGTAAAAGTGCCTAGAGTGCTCTGACACTTTATTTTCTAGGTCGCATTTCCCAATCAAAGTTGTAGTTACCACCACAATTCTTCAACACAATTCTTCCACAATCTCTTGAACTAGCTTTGGACGCTACTCCATGCATTTTCCTTTAATAATAACATGCTATGGATCAAACTTCTCTCTAAATCCTGGTATTGTTCCAATTGTTCTGATAAGTCTTCTCTGGACTCTTTTCTCTCTTATAATGCTGCTTTATAGATGCTAAATAAAGATCAAATAAACTACAGCTGATATCATATGCAGCTCAAAAGACCATGTTAAACGTGTCATGTGACATACTTATGGAGAGAAAATGTGATTGTTTGTTTTGTTTTGTTTAGAGAAAGGCATCTACACATACTTTTTAAACTTGATAATGTTTCACTTCTCATCCTCAACAGACATGATTAAGTAAATTACACCAAAAAAGTGCTTTTTCGTGACACTAAGCTTGTTCTTCGTCTCTGCTTTTGGTCAGAACTCATTAGAGGTGGAGTACAGAGAGGTCTGTCTAGAGTCAAAACACTAACTGTTATTGAGTCTGATATTTTAGTTGTATTTGTTCGATGTTTTTATCCACCTGTGCATATTGTCTGTTTGGGTGCAGGCCAGAGACCTGCCGCCATTGTGTCTCCCATCGCTGGAACCACGAGGGACGTGGTGGAGACAGCGCTGGACATTGGCGGCTTCCCTGTTCTTCTGAGTGACACAGCCGGCCTCAGAGACAGCCCAGACCTGGTGGAGAGGGAGGGGGTCCGCCGCGCTCGGGAGAGGTACAGGAAACAATAGGTTTGGACTCAAGGATGGGCTGCTGTAGATTTTCACATCCAAGTCCTTAAGCATAATAGCATATATTTATAATAGTTGATGGACAAACACTGGCTGCTTTATAAAATTATTATTATTAAAATTATAATGAAACAAGGTCCATTACCTGATTTTTTTTCTGTTGCGTTTAGCTTGACAGTTGAATCACCTAAAGCTTATTGTAACAGGAATCATCTGTGAAAAAATGAGACCTTAAGACGTGATCTAGTCTTTATAATTAAGGATTTTAATAGATGAGAATGATCAGCCCACAGAGGGATTTTAGCCAATCACAGCTCACTTCTGGTAAAAGGAGCGCTCCCATTAGTTGACCCTGATGTAAATAATGAAGGACAGAGTAAATAATCCAAGAAAATGGTTTATTCTGTTACAAAATACACCTTATTTAACATCAAAACTGCAAAAAATAAATAAAAATAGAGAAATATGCAGCAAATTAAATATTGATAAATGTTGAAAATGCTTCGACACAATGTTTAATGAGGCGGAGATACAGTTTAGAACGGTAAACTCCAAAGCTAAAAGTTTCAGTTAGGCTCTAAACTAAATATATTGTGGTGAGAAATTGGTCCGGTTTGACCTTTTTGTAAAGAAAAGAAGCAGGAAAGGTTACTACACTGCTGTTGGGGCTGAGACCGGGAAGGGTGCTGCAGCTTTAAGTCTTCAGGCAAAACTCACAGTGCAATGAGTACTTACATGGTAGTATTGAAGGGGGTCAAACAAGTATGAGTACCAATAAATAAATCCCTAAAGACGAACATCACTGGGAAGGACTAGGAAGTCTGCTGGGTTGTGTCTTATTTACCATTTTATGTGTGGCTCCTCTGAAAAAGAATTTTGAAACCACTATTTTATATATTTAAGACTAAATTTATGGCAGTAGTTCTTTTTTTGCATTTCAGCATCAGGTTAATTGTACATGTACCAGTTAAGTGTGTACAGTGTATGACAAAATGGTCAGACAACATGAATGATATCCTTAAAAACAAAGAAGGGAAGAAATAATTCACTGCTTTTCCTCTTTACATTATGATATATGTTTGTAATGTCTGCGTTGCTGCCAGTGTTTGTATTATTGCTAAGTCTTGCTATAAATACAAGGGTACAAATCGTCATAGGAGGTTGCGTAATGAAAAAAAGCCTCCTTTCACCACCTAACACTTGTTCAGATGGAAATGGATGGTCTTTTCACGAGCAGCTGCTTCCACTGTTTACGCCCGTGAAGAATGGCGGTATCCGTCATCACTGCGTTATCAGAGTGAGACAGTCAGCTCAATGAATAGTGCATACACAAACACTATTATACACAGACAGGTCATATTTTATGTCTTATGAGTTTAGCGACGGGGAGCAAGAACAGTGACGATCTTCTACTCTGTCAGGGCTGATAAATGAAATAAACTGTACAGTGTAGATATTCTTCTGAGGCCCTCTACAGTTTTTATTCCATGTGACCAGTGGCGCACCTCAGGGCTCAATACTGGCTCCACTTTCAATTACACTCAACAATATATTATCTGTAACAAGATTTTTTGTTTTACGCAACCTCACTTTTTTCTTAATTTGCCACAGATGCCAGTTTGTTTTTATACATAAAGCTATATCTTTATCACTTATTAAAGACATGATGAGGTTTGTGACGTGTAGTGATGTAGGTGACAGGGCAGCTCTGAGGGGAGTGTGTGCAGTGTGTGCTCGGAGGGACTGTCTGTGCAGGAGCCGGTCAGAGGCTCGTGACCTGGGTCACTACAGGAAGGACGTGGTAAGTACAAGCATCCGCTGCTGCTGCTGCTGGTGTTACCTCACAGGAGGTGGTCACGCAGCGAAAAACAATTGAATTATTTCCACTATTTACGTGTTATGTTGGTTTTATATACTGTATATGTAGCAAACCTGTCACATTTCCACTGTATGGGCTTTGTGAAATAACTAGGCATGAAGATGTTGATTTTAACACGTGGAATATTTGATTTTGAAAGCTATTTTACTGTGAATTAAAGAAATATAGAAATTGAAAAACAACAACTTCTGAAATTAACAAAGTCTTATGTGCAGTACATGGCACATTAGATCATCATTAGATACATCCATGTTTCTCAGTCACCTCAATGTTAAAAAGACACATTATAAGGTTGTATAAAATTAAGAATAAAATAGAAAACATGAGCACAAAGCAATCTAACAGAAAAATCTAACATATGTACAAAACAGTGGAAGGAGTCTAGACTTTAAAGTGTGTTGTTTCAGGGTGGAGCAGGCCGATCTGACTCTGCTGGTGGTGGACTGCACTCAGCTCCCGTCGGACAAACAAACTGCATCTTTCCTTCAGGAGCACCTCAGTAGTGTCCTGTCGACTCAGGACCCTTCTCACACAGGTGTCATAACAACACAACAAAGACACGCAGTGCGCTGTAGGGTTGTAATACCTGAGAGAGGCTTAGTTTAGCGAGGGCTACACTACAGCAACACTAGATTAGAGTTTAGTGGGTTTGATTCTCTTTATGCCAGATGTAAGCTCAGACTTGACTGGTGTAAATTAATTTAACCATTTACTGTGTTCTGTGCAGACAGGTGCCTTCTGGTCCTGAATAAGCTGGACCTGCTGACGGACGAGAGGAGACAGAGACTGGAAACAGATCTGAGCAGAGCATCTGGGCTTCCCTCAGTCTGCTGTATCTCATGTCAAACCAATGAAGGACTTCCAGACTTTCTCACGGAGCTCCACAGCAGAGTGAAGCATCTGTGAGTCTGCTCATGTCGCCATCTTTTTCTTTTAAAAAAATGTGTGTTTTTAAAGTAGGGCTGTTCATGGTAGCTGGGGTTAGGTAGTGGATCTGGTCCAGGTGAGAAAGCAGCAGACATAATAAACAATTAACTTACTCCTCACAGTAAAGTGATTATCCCAAGCTCAAGCTTTTGTTTGTCACACGTCCAATTACGTCCTGTATCCAGTGTTAAACCACGGTGCTCAAATATGTGAAAAGTGCAAACAGTCATATTAAAAATCTTGTTGTAGATGTGTTCATTTTAGTCTAATATAAAATTTAGGGCAAAATCACAGTGTAATATAGTCCCAGTACACATTTTAAAACAGAATATTTAAAACACAAAAAAATATAAATATGTAATCTACTTACATATTTTTACGATATTCAAGTGCTAAGAAAGAAAAAGGAGTGTCCTGGAAAGACTAGAAATTAGGGAAATAGTTTTTCAGACTTCTAACAGACTTGGAAATAACATATATTTATTAAAACATAAATTCTATTTTATCCCCTCATGTTTTAAGCATAAATGTGAGAAAAAGTTACTGAAACATCCTTAAAATGAGTTTGTCCAGTAAGTGGGAGTCCTGCCCAAGTATCCATCTAAATGATACTTCTCTTTAGTTTTTCAGATCAATATTAGCCCCAACACTGATATCTTTTGGTTCTTCTCCGTCAGGTGCGGTGACCCCCTCTCCAGCGGCCCCTCTCTGACTCAGGCCCGACACAGAGCTCACCTGCAGCAGTGTGTCTCCGCCCTGACCCAGTATCATCGTTACAGAGACACTGACCTGGCTCTGGCCGCAGAGGGGGTCCGCTTGGCTCTAACCAGCCTGGGCCGGATCACTGGACGGGTCGGGGCAGAGGAGATCCTGGATATTATCTTCAAAGACTTCTGCATTGGGAAATAATCAGATGAGTCACGGCCGTAGCTGTAATAATAGCCCGCTTTGAGAGGAAGGCTGCGTTCTTGTGCGGCCCCCAGAGCATCAGTACAAATAGGGACAGTTTCTTTTTTGTGCCAGGCTTCGAGACACAACACAAAGAATTCATCCTGTTCTCGGTCTTCGCATTGTTTTACTCCCAAGATGCAGAAGTGTTTGTTTCGGCTCTTTAACCAAAAATAGCTGTCATGTACGGGCAGGTGCCTCAGAGGCCTCATACTGGTCATACAATACACTGGTCAAACGCTCGCTGTGTCTTGAATTGTGTTTAAAAATAGCTCATGAAACGCCTTTGATAGGAAAATGGCACTCCTGGGTCAAATTCAAACAGGTAAATTAGACATCTGCAAGGTCAGGCACTCTCCATTTGGATGTTGACATGGAATACGTGCATTTCTGTATCTTTACTCACTGCAACATCTGGCCTTTTATAAATAGCACAAAAATCATGACAACAATGACTTTGTCTCTGGTGGCTTTTGTTTGTGATGTGTTAAACTGAAAAGACACTGATTATGACCATTTTCTGTTTGAACTGGGCATGAATTACATTAATGAATGAATGTCATACGCTCACTCAATAAAACTGCCACAGCGATGGTAAGCAAGCAGCAGCTGAAACTTTTAAAAACATAGATATGAAAGTGGCACTTCTCGTTTTTCTTTTTGCCATCCCCGTCTCAGACACCACTTACCACCAAAAACAGCCTGGGACTTCTTCTGGTTTTGTTTTATTTAAAAAAGAAACCTAGGACCTATTTATTTAGCTATTTAGCGTTTAGCTTTAACTTCATCTTCAGTTTTTTCACATGCACAAGAAAATCACATATTCCCCATTAAAGCAAAAGTCTACTGTTTTTAAGGTTAATATATTAATATCATATTGATTTAACATTACTTTTACATTACTAAGGCTTGGACGCGTCAATTAACATTTTCATCACAGTTTCACATTTCATTATATCCTGCTAAGTAACTATTTATATTAACAGAAGTTTCATTTATGTGAGTGAGTTTTTGAGTTTATGTTTTGAAACTTCTATTTGATTTTAGTAGTTACTGGCGGGACAAATGGATGCAGATTAAACCAAATCAGAGAAATCAAAGAGACTAGTGTCACTTCTCTATGAGTCATCGCATAAAGCCCTCCCCATTTTAGATAAATGATTTTGATTGGTCGATGATGTTGGGCTCAGGTGGAAGACAGGCTCAAAGGGTGGGGTTCCTGACCCACTTGACTTCATTACGAAAGTAGTTTGCTCTGGAAGGCCTGGCTTTTTTACTCTGTGTTTGTCTCTATTTCCCGCTGAAAATCCAACTCAAAACCACAAAAACAACAAAATCTACACATAAAATATGATGGCTTTAATCAACATTTCAAAACCCGTAAAAGTGAAAGACTTACTTTAAGATTTCGGTGGAAAGGTGAGTAGCCCTGTTGACTCACAGTTTTGGTTCAGCTCAGCTTGCATTAATCATTATCAGGATGGCATCAGTATGTGGCGAAGTGGAGCTGGCTCTGCTCTGTGGGAAAGCACCGTTTTTTTGAGACGATGCTGTCTGTGCCCTTTGTTCGTCTGTCAATCTGGCCTTGATCAAATATTTATGTTTCCTTGTTGAACTCCTCACCCGTCTTCCCCAGTTGGTTTCTTGTGTCCCGACCTGTGACGACATTGGCCCTGCTGTACTCCTGCATAACTCCTGCCGTATTTGTCTCTGGCTCTTCGGTCTCTGTTAGCCGACCTTTCCTCTTTCCGCACTGCCCTGTCAGCCTTTCTGTCTTCTTTCATGTTCTCAGTGATGAATTACAGCACAGGAGGAGGTAAAGTGAGCTAAAAGAGGGGCTTTCTGCAGCACAAATCCGCAGCAGTAAATTATGAAGTGTGTTCTTCCTCTTGAGTCTGTACAGTCACACGAGGATTTCATTGTTTATTGAAAACGCTTACATTGGATGTTTTAATTGTGAAGTATGCATTTATTTACTACATTGTGATGCAAGTTAAAGCAACACTGCAACTTCTCAGGTCTAAAAGATAAATTTGATGCTGCAGACTCACATGGGACTGTTACTTGTCTGTCCACGTGTCAAACCACGTGCAGTGAGTAAATCACAAAACTAATGTACAGTATGACCACTTGTACATTTTGTCAAAACAGTTTGAAATATTTTTTTTTATTATAAAGCTAGGCATGCAACAAACAACAGTAAAGATACCATTCATTTGCAGTCAGACTATATTATACTGTATTTAAAATGCCATCTCCTGTTGGTCCACTTCATTTTGTTTCCCTCTGTTCCCTGTGACACAAAAACTAAAATCAATTTAAAACTATAGTTTAAATTATTTCCAAGCTCCATATTTTGAGGTAAAATGTTTCATAGTGTTACTTTAACCAGCTCAGAAATAAAGTAAGAAAAACTTAACCCTGAACTTGTCACACAAGCCAGAAATCCATCGGAAAAAGCTCATTTAGTTGATCCTAACCTGGATCACTGAGAACATATACAAACAAGTAGCCTCTACTTTACGTCTTGTTCAGGTCTCACTAAAGAGTGGTCCTTTCAGACGACTGTAGGTTTCCTGTGATTGATTCACGAGTGTCTGGAGACGATGAGGACTGACGGACTGTACTGTCACTCAGACGGTAACGCCCTGTTCTGTGAGACACTATAGACCGATCGAAAACAGTTTAAACATATGAAACATAGGATTTCCTGAGGACAGGAGGCCGACCCACTCACCTGTGGCTCTCACATTCATCAGCGACCGCGGGAAGGCCTCTCTGGGCCGATTCTTATGCAACATGTCAGACACTCACAGATTATTTCTGTTTCAGACACATTTTTCCATTTTTCCATGATGTTGTTGAGAGACAATGATGTGAGTAGATTTTTTCAGCAAAGCAAGAACAAAATGTACAGCTTCAACCCTCTTGAGTCTGAGTAAAGTTACTCTACATTAGTTACTTTGCATTTCAAAGGACTGTTTTTTTCCTCAAAATACTTAGATTATAAGATTATTTAGAAATAACATTTGAAGACAAATTATTCATTCTGACTGTTTGGAAAGATATTTGGGGGATTTTCCATCACAGCCAAAGTGATAAATGATAAGAATAAGTTTGCAGCTGTTTGGACTTATCGCTTTGTATTTATAAAAGGAAAGGGAAGTACTAAAACGTGAGAACAGTTAATGTAATAGCTACTGTTAATGTTTAAATGCACCATAAAAATGGTAATAAAACATTATTGGTCTCGGCGTGTTTCTACATCCTATTTCTGGCACAAAGCGATTGTATGACTGTATCAGTGGGAAACATTAATGCAGCTATTTAAAGATGCCACTGTTTATACGAGCTGAGAAACCAGCGCCAAAGTCCAGTCTGGTTGTATTTGTATGTATCTGGGAGTATTTTTAGATTTCACAAAAACAAAAGAGTCTGGATTGTGCAAATGAACAACTGAGGCTTTATTAAGTTAAAATGAGTCATTAACCACCAAAAAGAAGGAGTTTTCCAGTTTTTTTAAATGACAGAGTCAAAACAAAAGAAAACTATTTACAACAGTGTCACGACCCTTTGTACATTTACCTGAGTGGGAAACATGAGAGTTTTGTCACAGTAAGTGTTTAAAATAATTAAAATCATCATCCATCAAAACTTAAAGCATGCAACAAACAACAACAGGAAGCGTATCATTCACGTGCAGTCGAACTATTCACAGAGCAGTTGCTTTATTTACAACAGAGTGAGAAATCCTCCTCAGTGTTGACAGTGTTGCCCTCAAAAGCCAAAGTGTAGTAAATACAAATTAATTAAAGGTGCAGGGTGCAGCTTTTGTCATCACCTCTCATCTCTACGGTCTGTGAGCACCTACGGTAGCCCAGCAGGGACATGATCAGGTGATTTTGTTTCCTTTACGCAAAAAGCTGGTGAAAACTGGCTGTTAGTAAATACGGGGAACATATTGTTAAAATCAACTTAATGAAAATGTATTACTGTATAATCATCTACATTTATTTCAAACTAATGCTTAAATAGCCTTTCAGTTTGAGTTGGTCTATCTGTGTTCCTGATACCGCTCCCTGGATTCTGAAATTTCATTCTGCATTTTACCCATTATCTACTGCCATCTACTGCCCTCCCAGTAACTAAAAGAAACATATTCTTATTTATACTATTTTTAGTTTGTTTAAATGTCCTCAGTCAAGTTATATCGTACTACACTGTGGCTTTATCGAGTAGTTCACCTGTGCTCTTCATCTCACCTGCAACAGAAAGAATGGATTCAGTTTAATTCCCAGCTTTTATATACTGTTGTTTATTAAATCTGATGAATATAGCTGTTATTGTGAGGCACTTACTGTTGGTGTTTTGCTGATGCCGGGGGCTCCTATCTGTTTATTCTGCGCTGATGGAGCCAGGAGGCCAGGAGGTTTAGGTCCGGGCTGAAACACACATGAACGTCACATGTAAACACAGCACTTGTACTTATTCTGACTGCTCTGTGTAGAAAACCTGAGTTTAAACTTGCTCATTTTGTGAACTTCTGACTTTTTAAATGGCTTCCTTTGTTATCTCACCCTGACCATCCTTCCTGCTGCTGGCTTCACTGTTTTCTGCTGAGTTTTTGAGTCTACATTAAAACCTTATCTACTATAACTCAATGCATGCTGCTTCAAATATAGGGGTATATAACTCTGAATTATTAAAGTACCGTAAGTTTATCTTCACCATTGATCTTGTGTTTAGAGATAGAGCATGTTTTACCTTACAGTTTGCCAGCATTGCCTTTGCTGTTTTGAGCTCACTGTCCTTCAAGGCCAGACTGTCTTCTTGTAGTTTCTTCTGCTCTCTCAAACGGTTTTGCTCAATCAGTAACCTCTCCACCTGAACGACACAAATACAGCTTTGTTTTATGATGTTTATTACAGTATATATCTTTACAATGATAAATAAAGACACTGTTTGCTCGTATTTTACCCGGTCGTCGTGGGTTTTCTGCTTGAGCTCCAGTTGTTTGCTGGCTTCGCTGGCGCTCTCCGTCCGAATGCGTTCACACTTCTTCAGGTCGGAGCTCAGGTACGTGTTCTGAACCTCCAGACGACTCGACATGGCCTGGATCTGTGCCACCTGGAACCACAGAAATTGATTTTGATCAGATAACATAGAAGAGTTAATATTTCCAGACGCTCAGCAGAACTATGAAGATTGAAGGGTCTCTCATTCCTCACTGTTTACAGATAAAATATTGCTCGTATAAGAAAACCCGTTCTTGCTGAGGACGTGCATATTTCTTGGGGCTGTTTCAGCAGAGTTATGTGCACACCTCATCGCTGCGCTGACCCTGAGCTCGCCTCAGAGGACCTCTGTCTCTTTAGTCATATTTATCAGCAATGAGCCAGTGTCAACTTCCTCCTGAGGGACAAGCTTCCTATCCAGCACATAGTTTGGAAAATTCCACGATGTATGGAAATTTACAGATTCTGAACGATCTTTTGTGCTTTATTAATATATGACATTGTTTCTGGGTGTTTTTATTAATATTCCTTAGAAGCTGATTAGTGTGAGCTGGAATGTGTTGGTCTCTTGTGTTTTAACTTAGAGATTACTGAAGGTTTTCTAGTTTTTTTGTTTTTTGTTTTCCTTTTGATGGACAGGAGACAGAAGGGGAAGATATTGGGGAAATTACCAGACCTGGAATCGAGCCCAGGTCTCTCTATCTTTTTCTACTCTACTTAAGTCATAGTTTAATTAAACCACTGTCACAAAGGTCTTATATTTATGTCCCCTTCTGAAAATAGAGAGCTGTGGAAAATTTAGGTATGAGCAGAAGACAGAAGACTGCTCATTATGAAGGAGTTGGCTGGGGAGTGGGAGGAGATGTTAAAAAAAATGATTGATGCAATTTGATAAAATGGTTATAAAGGAAACTAAATGGATAGGGACACGTGATTGGACAGTCTAGATCACATGACTTTATACTTATTGGTTTCACTCAAAGTCTCGAGGTGCATTTATTTTGATCTATTTTATTGTTATTGTTTTTATGTCTTTTTATGTCTTTTTCGATTTATCATTATTTTAAGTGCACTTTACTGAGCCTGTAAAGCACTTTGGACGGCAATGGTTGTTTTAAATGTGCTTTATAAATAAAATTGACATTGATCGCTCATTTGTAGAGTCTGTGTTTATATTTCTGTCTCAAAATAAAATAACATACACACACCTTGTCGCCAACTCGGTCTAAATAGATCTGAAACTTGTTCTCGACGTCCGTGGACAGGTTGGTGCAGCTGTTGCGGATCTTCTCCATCTGCTCCGTCTGACTGGCGCAGGAGAGGTGAAAGGTCAGCTGGTGCGGGAACAGGTTGTTGATCTTGTTCAGGAATTCACTCGTCACCGACTTGATCCCGTCCAAAGAATGAGCGAAATCCTCTTTACATTTCCTGGACACAAAACACAGGAGTTGTATCACATTGTGAGAGGGAGTCAATTTGTGGAATAATGTTGGGCTATTTGTCTTTATTCGAGAGAAAGAGCTGCTGGACAGGATTCAGGAGATGGACAGAGAGGAGACATGAAGGGAGTCAAATCAAGGACCCTTTCAGATAAAGCAAGAAAGGTGCATGGATTTTTCTGCATTTTTTTTAAAACATGCTTTTGTAAAAATAGTGTGTAATATATAAATGTGGCCAATAAAAATCTATTGACTGAAGGACACAAAATGGCTACTTTAGACTTTATGTTTTTACTCTGAAGGCCCCAGCAGACACTGAACATGAGGCACCTACGATATATTTCTTATGAATCCGTGCACGTTAATGATTATACAAAGAAATACCTCTCAAATATATGTAGTGAGGAATGTTTTGTTTCAGAGAATGGCTGCGACTGTTTTGTGTGAGAAGAGGAGAAGACAAAACTATTCCTCTGCCAAATATGTGACGGAAATGAAACAGCAATATTTTATAATTATTGGACAGAGAAAGGCGACATAGCTCAACGGAAAAGTATGAGTTGCCTACATAAAATCACAATTTAACCAAAGCTATTTAGCATTTAGCTTTAACTTTCTCTCTCTTTTCAGAAGCCTAGATAAAAAACATGTTTCTAATATTAATTTTTTCCCAGTGACATCAAAATAGTGCATCAGACTGGTCTCTATTACTGCTGTCGCACTTTTTATGTACTTCCTGATAAAACATAAAACATAACCAAATCCCTGCTCAAGCTTTTAGTAAAACCACTCTTTGGGCTAAGACAGTACCTGGTGTAAGAGGTGACCTGCTCTTTCAACATGGCGTTCTCCCTGCGCAGCGTGATGGCCTCCTGATGATGGGAGTCTCTGTCTTTGAGCGCAGTGTCCCGCTCCTGACTCAGATACTGCACCGACTGAGTGAAGTTAGCCTCGATCAGATTTATCATGGCTTTCTGCTGAGCGTTGAGAGTCTGCAGTGTTTTGATTTCACCTAAAACAAGACAGAGGGATGTAGTGTTGATAATGTGGCTTAATCAGAGTACACATAGGTCCTGAAAAACCAAGAATATAGTTAACTAGTTTTCCTGTGATGGGAAAGTCATGAAAAATGGAAGAACGTGTAAAATGTCTTTGGTTTATTGCGAAAAATTTACTATATTAGACAACATTGGAAAGCATTAGCATAATATAGTATAGTGTAATATAGTATTATTTCTTTTTGACGTAGTTTTTTTTTTTACATAATCACTAATATTTTCCTTTAAAAGTCCGTAAAATTATTGCCATAAAGACAAACAGTGCCACACACTGCATTTAACCCATTCTTGGGCATGGATACTGACTGGAGGATAAGTCCAGCCTGAAACCGGAGAAAACCCACCTGAGGCACAGGGAGAAAAGGCAAACTCCACACAGAAAGGCCCCACCCCGCCCTGCCCCGCCCGGGATCGTACTCAGGACACTGCTCACCTGTTCATCCTCATTTGACTTCCTCTGATACTGAACTATATTTACATTTTTATTAGCTTTTTCTTATCCTGTGGGGAGATTCTTTTTACTCAGCCACTCAGGAGGCACCCAGATCATGCCACTAACTGGAGACTATAGCATTTTTTTTTTAATGTTGATGGGGGAAACTGGAGTACCAGGAGGAAACCCGCCCAAGAGCAACATGCAAACTTTCCCGGCTCAGGAGTCGAACACTGGACCTTCTTTCTTTGAGGCAATAGTGCTTTTAAATAGAACTGTCCAAAAACTGTGCCACTGTCCCGCCTTACATCGCCCTTTTTATTATATACAGCACTGTTTGGAAGTATTTTAGCGTAAATAAAGATGAT
Source organism: Rhyacichthys aspro (assembly GCA_036850595.1). Lineage (NCBI taxonomy): Eukaryota > Metazoa > Chordata > Actinopteri > Gobiiformes > Rhyacichthyidae > Rhyacichthys > Rhyacichthys aspro. Next base: position 6,251,174 of record CM072151.1, read on the forward strand.
GAAAAAAGAGTAAACTGCAAATAATGCCCTTTTAAAGAGTCAAGAACTGCAAAAATTGGCTTTTCAAAACAGATCACCGATAAAACAGCTAAAAACCTGGCTCTAGAATCTGTGTATGGCTCCTAAACATAGTAATAGTGAATCGTAAACTTGACCTTAGCTTAGACTGGAAAAAGTGGTACATTTCTACTTTTAGGATCAGATTTTCTCATAACATAGTTTAACAACAGTTAGAGTAAATGCGTCCTCACTGCTGGTGGGGTTGAACATCACGGCCGGCTGCACTGGGGTGGTGCTGCAGCGTCCCAGCATGCCGCGGGTTATCGTTAACTGTTTCTCGCAGTCGGTCTGTGAAAGAAGAAAACACATTTACAGGAAGATTAATGCCGTGTGGATAATTCGTTTTATTGCCACAAAGGCCCATAGGAAGGCGCCAACAATGCCAAAGGAAATAATCACGTTGTATAATGTGGAGAATAAACACTGTAAAGACGCTCGTTTGTTTTCGTTGGAGGAGACTCGATGAGAGACGAAAGGAGGCAATAGAGATGTCACGGCTTTGACAAATCCCGAGTGACTAAATAGATTTAATTGAGGTTAAAGGAGAAGTGAGTGCTATATTTGGACAGCTGTAAGACATTGTTTTAGAGAGTTGAGTCATGGCTGTATCCCGTCGCTTTTTATCCAATCAGAAAAGAGAACTCAGCAAATAAAGACTGAACAGGACTATACCAGAAGCCAAATCAGGTCTGGACTAAATCAGGTCTAAGTCAGGACGAAACTATGTGTAAATTAAGGACTTCAAAGGACTTAACCAAGAGTGAAATGATGCTAAACCAGGACTAAAACAGATTTCAGACTTGGACAGAAGAGAAGAGTTCACTGAGCAGACCTCTTGCATTTTAAAGTAAAAAATTCTGCCTTATTTTAATCAAAAACATTTCACTTACTTGTCTTTTCCCAAATAAGATGCAGATTCATACGGTTTAACAAAAAATGTCAAAACTGATAGAAAGTTATCCAAAGAGCTCACAGAAAGTCATTACTCACCTGTTTCTTCTTAAGCTCATGTTCTGTGGTGTTCGCCGCCGTCTTCACCGTCTCCAGCTCTTTCTCCAGAGCAGCTTTCTCGGCGGTGCGCGCTCCGAGTTGAGCTCCCAGATCGGTCTTTTCCTTCCTCAGCTGGATGTTGTTCTCGCCCAAACGGTTGAAGTTCAGCTCCAGCTCCTTCACAACAAAAGATAAACCACTCAACAATGGAAATGCTGATGCCACATTTCGCCACAATACAATCAGTCATTATATCAGGACAAACGCACTATTGAGCATTAGTGGAGACCTAATTCTGTAGTGACATAATACACAATGAATGATGATGATTATCACTAATAAAGTATAAAACTGCTACGGATATCTTTATAGCATGTAATTAAAACTGAGTAGTCATCTATACTGAGTGCAGATATAGATAGTGCTTCATATTTGTGAACCATAAACACATTTTAAGATGTTTTATGAAGTGAATTGTTTTAAAGGAGTTGGTTTCTCAGCCTTTTTCACTTTACTCAGAGCATTACAGTTTGTTTTACTTGTATCATCCTTATCTACAGTAAAATCAAGTTCAAACAGGCACAAAAGCATTCAATATTAGGGAGTGATATCTGAGCAACCCGTAACAATGCATTAATTAAGCTCATTAACCAAGAATAAACCATTTTTATCCATAAATAACTGAGCTATAAGTCTTCACCCTTGCTTGTATGACATAGGGTGAAAATTTAATCAGGCAGTGAGTTGAATTTGTGGTTTTCAGGAAAAGTGACTGACCTTGACCCTCTTCTCCTCCGCGTTCTTCTCCGGCTGCCCGTAGATGAGGAAAAGCACCAGGCTGACGATGATGAGCGACTGTATGAGGGACGAGAAGAAGAATATGATCTTCACGTAGTAGCCGCAGCTCTTCCCTTTGTGTCGGTGCACCGGCTCCCTCGCGTCCAGGCCTAACTTGGCCCGGGGGTAACTGGAGCTGTACATGGCCGTCGGAGGCGAAATGGTGGCAGCGGGGTTTGGGAAGATCTAAGAAGAAATTAAAAATCCACGGTGTTTTCACCTCTCAGTGTGGGACGGAGCTGTCGTGAGCTGGTGTTTGTCAGCTGTGAGACTGGAGGGTATGGCACGTATGGAGAGATGTAAACAGTGACCTTAGGTGTGCAGAGGGGCCATGTTTATAAACGCTGCCGGAGACACACTTCCAGTGCATCCTGGACCACCCCTCACCTCCTCCCTCTGCTGTCCTGTCCCGTCCAGTCGACCCCTGTCACAAATACAGCCTCCAGATGTGTAATTATCACAGTTTTTAATACAGTTTACAAGACAAACACATTACTTAAAACACAGACCAAATAAAAATAAATATAATGGTATTTCTTTGACCTTGATCCTTGTGTACTCACCAAAATGGGCATCTAGTCATAGTTTTAAAGGATGATGATTTGTTTATGTTGCTGTCAAAGCTGTGTACAGATGGTTTTTTTCCTTGAGACAGAAAACAATGACTTGAATCTTTACAGACAACATATTGTGTAGTAAAATGAAGGCTGTTACTATTGATGCTCAAAGGTCTGGTCCAGGGGCCAATCAAGGGCCTTCAAGGGACTTTATAAGGCCCACAGCTTTTGCCATAACATTTCTAATTTTTAGTTCCTTTAATCAAAGTGAAAGGAGATTAAGTGTCAATAGGAGTCCCCCCAATTTTAACAATTATTTTTAGGGTAAATGAAAAAAAGAAAAATTTTTTTGGTGAATGTTTGAATGAAATCAGAAAACAGACTGGTTACTCTCAATAAAAACAAATATCTGCATCATTCTTTCTCTTTTAATCTGAGATGACTCTTGTATGCTAATAGGACAGCCACAATGCTTTTCTTTTGTTTGTGTGCCTTCAAAATAAAAGCATCACAGCTGTATTTTAGTGTTACAAAAATGTCAATATTTTAATGCTACATTTTACTGCTTTCACTTCATATATTGACCAAATCTAGTCTAGATTAATAAATACAAATACAATAATAAATTGATTATAAGTTGGTTATTTTGTCTGAAGTCTGGTCCAGGGGCCAATTAAGGTCAAAGGTTAGATTTTTTTTTTTACGGTTTTTAGGCTAAAAGTGTCATGTAATCCTTTTAAATCATGGTCCCAATGAGAAGATGGACACAACCATATTTAGAAACTGTTTTCAACATTTTTTTTCCAGGTAATGTCAGACACAAGACACTTTTAGATCTGGTTCTTGTAAATATGGACACCTCTACATTTAACTGATAAAAAAAGAGTCTGATTTCTGATCTAATTTTATGATGCATGAAAACTCTTAAGAATGAGGAATGATCAGTGTAAGTGCTGGATATAAATATAGCCCTGACAGAGCTCCCTATTACACTTCCCTGTGAATAACACTGAAAACCATTTAAGGAAAAAAAGAGAATAACAAACCAAAAAAACTTGCACCGTATCCTGTCCTGGGCTGGAACGGAAAGGAGTCATGGCAGTGGACGAGTGAAAAAATGAAAACAATGGGGACCTGTCATTCTTCAGAGATGAGGGAATAACAAATCCTCGGAGCGGTCGGGACACACCGGGCCCCCCCTCCTCGACCTGCGTGGCTTTGACGTGAGGCGCTGCCAACTCTTTTTGGGGAAGGGTGTGAAAAGGCCTCCGAGCCCGGGGTTTTCCTGCGCCCCATTGTCCTCCTGACAACCTGTCCTCACCGGAAAGAAAACTAATTTATGAAGGCGTGTTAGTTAAGAGTGACAGAAAGTGAGTGAATGTCAGAGGTGACGACAGACATTGGATCAACTTCAGAACAAAAACAGGAAGTGTAATGGTCGAGGAGTGAGATAAAAACTCTCCTTAAGATAACTCACCGCAGCGAAAGGTAAATTTATCTTTAAAATGGAAGAGATAACTGGGACGTGCCTGGATAAGGGTTTACATTTACAGTGATGGATGCAAAAGTACAAATCTCCTCATGGGACATGGCAGTGAGTGGGATAGCCTCAAGAGAAATGCAATAACTGCTGAATATATGATAATAATATAAGCTGCAATATCTGAATGCCCATATTGGCACAGTAAAAGCTTCATTAAATATAAATAGATAAAGAAACACAAAGCTTTTAAAGACAGGTTTTAACTAAAGATACTAACTTTTACTTTTGTTTGCAGCTTAAGTTTGATTTAAGGCCCCGGTTAATCATTATTTTTGCAAAGAGTGACTGCCTTTCACATAAAATATCATGATATAATTGGAATTTCAGGGTATAGGCAGGAAAAGTTTATTCAAGCTAAATAATTTAACCAGAACTTACAATCTAAAACAGGGTCAGGTTGATGTTCAGCTCATAAAACTAGAGAGACTTTGCTGCCATCTGGTGACAAAGAAGCAGAACAAAAAAGATCAGCACAAGCTCTTAATGTAAAAAAAGCTAATTAGAGCATACTACTTTTTATTGTCCAGAAACGGTCTGAGATATTACTTATTTTTTTGAGTGCACTTACAGTAGACTGGTAGGACAATTAGCCTGTGTAACAATCAAAATAAAAAGACTACATTCGCTTATTGTGAAAGATAGAGACGTGAGAAATCATTTGCATGGCATAAAAAAACAAACTCTGAAAATGTACAAATAAAGAAATACAATAAAAGAACAAAGGTCAAAGTGATTAAGAAGAAAAACGTCAACAGTTTAAAGTGTAACCTACCGAACATCATACAGTTCGAAACAGTCGCAAAAGGCCAGCGTTGAGTAATTGTCACATTTACAGCTTGTTTTAACAGACTTTCCCATCTGTGATTTCTTAATTATCTTACTCTTGATTTGTTAACTCCACATTATCCCAGCCGGTTTAAGACAAACAAAATAGTCGGAGCTTATTAAATACAAGCATGTTTTTCCTTCTTTGAGTCCGATATTAGACAGTAGCCTCCACGTCCTGAGGCTCGTCCCCCTCCAGGAGGCTGTAGGACGCGTGGCTCTGAAACGGTCTCTGTAAAGGGTGAGCCAGCAGTTTGGCCATGCAGTTGTGCAGCTCGATGGCGGGTCCGCAAAGCGACACCTCGTAGCGATAACACATGCCTTTAGAGTCCAGGTTGCAGAAGGATGTGTAGTTTTCCTAAAGGGATAAGGTTTAAATACTAGAACCAAAAAAACAGCTAAAACATACAGAACATATTGAACCACAAATTTACACTCACCCTCCAGCTGGTCTCATCTCCTTGTTCGTCCACGCCGTTGTGAAGGTAGACGACATCGAAGAAGAAATACGGAGATTGAAGCATTTTCTAAAGAAATACAAACATTAAGTTAACTATTTAGCTTGTTTACAAAGTTTAATCTTGTGTTTTAGGTAAAGATGTGAGTGGACAGAGACACACTTACACTGACAGCCTCTGAAGGATTGAACTGTAACGGTCCCGCGTGTCGGCTGTAGATGAGCACAGTTCGCACCACGTACGACGGAGGGACGGTCTGAATGTTCTCCGTCATCGGCAACTCGATCTTCTGACGACTAAAGACAAAAGAGGACTTGACTCAAAACTGTAAATCGGAAATAAGTATGTTTTTATAAAAGTATTACTTACATGACATTAAGAAGATCTTCTAGGTCTAAAATGGGAAGGTTAAGGTTCAACGTGCAAAATGTTGCAGTATGCAGGAATAAAAAATGGATACACTGTGTATTCGTACAACTGTGCAGTGAAGATAAAGCCATATTTACAATTTTAAAGTGAACTTGTCTCTGGGTTTTGACTTTACTAATTGTACAGTATTTTCATCAAAGGATACTGAAAGACTCACACACGTTGGTCTCCAGATCATACAGACAGCTGCACAGTTCTCTGGGGTCAGAGGTAAAACCCGACAGCTAAAACACAAAGGATGATGAGTAAAAAAGACAATGTAAATAAAAAAAAATTACCCTTTACTGTAACAGTGAATGCAAACGCTAAATGTGACTCACCCACAAAGCATCGTCATTTACAACAACCAGAGCAAACTCATGCCGTTTGTCGATCTTGTGCTTTGTTCTCACAAACATTTCAATCATCTTCTGGGAAATGTTCAAGGCATTCGTTTTAGATCTGGATTTAAAAACAAGCAAATAAAAAAGCCATTTAAAATAGTGAGTTTAAGATTGGTAGGTTTACTTTAAAAAATGTCAGGCTTACCCATTAAAGGACTCCAGCTTTGGCAGAGACATCTCTTCAGACAGGTCTAAGCAGATGATCTGTGAAAATGTATATTAAAAAAAAAAAATTACACATAGAAGAAATAGAGAATCTGACAATAAGCCCCTGTGAAGTCCCAGTGTACTGCAGATGAGTTCAGACCTACCACTTTCTCTGGACAGTTGACTCGTGGGACTCTCAGCTGGTACTCGGCCGGAGGAGGGATGGGGGTGCTCAGTGTGGGCTGGGGTTGTGTGGGTTTCGGCCTCTCTTTGACCACAGCAGCAGCAGCATTAGTGTTGGACAGAGGCACTGCTGAACTGGGACCTGCTACAGCGGCGGTAGCAGTAGGTGGCGCTGTCTGGGCCACGGTGACAGAGACAGACGCTGTGGTGGAGCTAAGAGGACTGTCGCTGGTGGAAGCCTCTCCCTCCCCCTCGACACGGCTGCCCACCGCGGGCTGAGGTATGCTGGGGTTACCGTTCCCTCCCATGCTGCCCAGGCTGCCCGTGCTGCCCCGCCGGTCCTCCGCTCCTTCAGGGTTTGAGCGAGTTCGGGGTCGAAGCTCCACCATTCGCTCCTCTCCATCTGCAGGACCTGGCTCTGGCGTCTCCATGGATACAGAGGGTCTAAAGAGATCAGATTATTTTAGTAAAATAGAGGGAGGCCAATAGGTTAGTGTCCCCACACATCTGCAAACAAAAGAGAAACTACTGTCATGTCACTTTGGTGTTGACATTTTTTATTACCTCTGATATGTGAGATTAAAGTATGTAAAATAACTAAAAAATCTATGCCAATGTTGTATATTCTCTGGCTTTGAGAAGTGTGGGAGAGGGATAAAGAGTATATAACATGATTATCACTTATTTGCAAAAGTTTCACATATAACTGAATACATTGTTAATCAAATTCATACTGACTTTACATAAATTACATGACACAGGGTTGTTATAGTAAAGCTTTTATATGCAAGGTCCTATCAAAGCAGCACCTTTCATTAACTAAATCCTATTAACAATTGCATTGGCCGTTTTTTAAATTAATACTGAATAAAATCTTCCAAATTTCTGCTGCCTGCGCAATGCAAAGAAAGAGTGCAGTTTATTGAGAGCGCAGGAAAAGAGCAAATGCGCGAAAGCTTGTAAGTTTAGCCATAGTAACAGTTTTTATAACAATTAAGAAAACTTACCTGTCAATAAAAACAGACAATAATAAGTTTTAACTCGTAATACGATCAAAATCAATCAAGGTCCAGCTAACATTTGTTTTGAACGGACTACTTCCTCTAGAGCCGGTTGTACTTCCTGCTCGGAAGTGATCAAATCTGGAGAATTTGCACTGTTGCATCATGGGTAATGTGTTTTTTGAGACAAGACTGCGATTCAGCTTTTTTAAAAGTGTTTGATTGAGAGGATTTAAACAAGATAATAAAATAGTAATGTTAAATATAAATAAATTTAAAAATGTGCCTCTGTTTTTGTCTTTTTGTCATTTACATAAGTATTTAATGCACATGCATAAGGAAAAAAATATTTACCTCTTATGTCTATTACTAAACACTCAAGCAAATCCACAATACACTGAGATAACAATCTTTTTGGCATCCATCCAGTGAGAACAATAGATAAGCAGTCTACTTTGGCAAAATACCAAGAAAACAATAAACTTAATCATTATTTTAAATAACTTACTATGAAACTAATTGAATTTTCTGCATTTTTACAATGACATTGCATAATACCTTCTGTAATGTGTTTGTGTGTAGAGCAGCTATGGAGATGCATAGTTTTCTGGTTAGAGTGCGTTAATAAAATGCATGGAGGCTCCGTGTGGACAAAACAGGAAAGGACACAAAGTCACAGGGAATGGGTGGAGATGACTTTCCACTTACTTCATTCATCACATTAAACTGTGTTAGCCCTACATGTGGACAGACTACAGCAGCGACAGCATAACATTTGGAAAATATAACAACACATAAAAGAAGGAAAAGGGAAAAACATTGGGTAATTTTGTAAACTTGAGCTGCTGGCAACTGGATCTGAAATATGGAGGTAAGTTATTCAATAGATATCGATATGTATAGAACACTTGAATTATAATTTTAGTAACAGTGAATGTAGTTAATGTTTAATTTGTGTTTTTATTCAGTAGATAGGTCTCCATCTGTGCAATACATTCTAGCTGTTTGTAATAAACCATATGGAATCAAGAAGTAAAAAATCTTAACATTGCATATCCTTATCCACAATAAAACTGATAGACTTTTATAAATTATATCATATATCAATAGGCCATGGGACAGATTGACAGAGAGAAGGACACACACTGCTACACACATTCATCAACAACACCTACTACTCCACAGCAATTACTTGAATTACTGTTTTTAATGGATTGTTTCCTTCATCAGTAATCTAGTAGTAGATTAAATGAACAATATTCATGTTTGCAGCATTTAGTACACATTTTGAAACACAAGAGATGATGCTCGACCTACAAATATTTGCAAAACAGGAAGTTCGGTCTCAGGATGTTTTAGTTTCCACCTTTTCCGCTGCCAAGAACAATAGCCTTTTAACATAACAACTACAACATGTGTTTAAAGAGCACAAAAGGTTTTATATAGGCAAATGAAGCAGGTAATAAAGCAGAAATTCAATGACAAATCAAATGTGTCACAGTAAAGTGGTAAGCTACAGTGTACATTTCCCCCAGATTATTTAACGTCTCTGGACTGAGGTGAAATAGTGGAGTAAAAACTGCTGAATGAATTGTAATTATATTGTCTATTCTTTTCTATGCTTCTTGTGCAGGAGTCCAGTCTGGTGCGTTGTGACAGTCTGGATACAGCGTCACTGAGTGAGAGGGACCTGATGACTCCAATTGAACACTTGCCTTTTGGCTCTGAAGGCCCTGACTCTGCAGTGGGCCCCGAGCCTTCGCCTGCAGAACTGGCACAATGTGAGGCTGAAGTGGGGACACTGCTCAGCATCATCGCCGAACTCAACAAAAAGATGGGCTCCTTAAAGGCACCCAGGTAAACTTAGTGTGGCATTGTGACTGAATGTTTAGATAGCACTTGTAAACGACACCTGTGAACTGTGTGGTGGTATATTCAAGTTAGGGCGGCAGCCATGTTGATTTTCTGATGCATTGTGGAATCATAGTTAGGACAGTAGAATAATATTGTCCCTGCATATTCATATTAATGTGTCTTAAAGATTAAAGATTTTAGTATTAGTCCTAGTCCTATTATTTACAGCAGTTCACTTTCTGGGTCAAACATTAATTAAAATTGCAGATCTTTATTCGGTTCTTCAGGCTCAAAAGACTTGGGACTGTGTGAAAGTAAAGTAATTCTCATTCCACACAGCATTTTCAATAGATGTAGATGTAATAATAATCTTTTCGTTCACAAAAAGGCTTGTTACATTTCTTAACCTAAGCTTTATGTCAATTTAATCCTGGTCTTGTCCTATTCTTATTGTTCCTCTTCAGTGAACCTGGCGACATGAGACCTCAAGCATCTTCCAGACCCCTCGTCCCAGACCTTTTATCACACAGACTTGTCAAAACCCCAGAGAGGAAAACTGTGGAGTCTGCAGCCTTATCTAAGCCTCCGCTGATGGACCGAGGTTAGCTACAGCACTAGACACTTCTCTGTTTGTACCTGTATATCTTTAATGCACTCTCAAATAAATACACAGACATAGACAGAATGACAGACTAAAAACTTATATTGAGATGGAAAATAATGGAGGATAGAGAACTGATTTTAAAACCATATTGAGCTGTGTTGTTGTGCTTCTACCTTGTGTCCACCAGGGGGCAATGGCGTTGCTTGGTCCAAACTTCAGGATGTTTTATCGTCAGTGGAGGACTCTATCAGCTTTAGAAGATCCTGGGCTGCACCCATCACTGCTGTGGACCTAAACAAACACAAGGAACATCTAAGAGCTGCCCAGGAGAGCTCAGTCAAGGCTGCTCAGGTTTCTGTGACAAAATAATATACATCAAATAAAAGTTAAAGGTGTAACCAAAGTTGAGACCATTATTACTCTTTGGATACAGATTCTGGAGGAAATAGAAAGAGAGTTTGGCATTTCTTGCACCACAGTCCAACCCAAAGACCATTTCCAAGAGGAGATCCTGGATGTGGACAAGCATGACTTTGCTCTTAGTGCTTTACAGAGTCAACAGGAAGAACTGGAGAGAGCACACAGCATCAGCCTCATGGAGGAGGAGAAGGACAGGGTGGGTATTTGGATCGTTTGGGGTAACATTATAGAAAGGGGCAACAAGGATGAACTCTGACCTTAATGAAGGTTTGTGTAGTTTTCTTTGTCAAGTCATTATGTAACAGCAAAGACATGCCAAATGAACTGCCACTTTATCCTCTTACCTAATGTTATATAACACACTACAATGGCGAATTAATTACAAGCCACTAAATGTGAAAAAAAATTGAAATCGCCCTAAAAAGGAAGTAAAACTAATGCTAAAACATAATTGGTCCTAAAAGCTGTAAAAAAGGAAAACAAACACATTAAAAAAGATAGTAATTAATATAATCTAATATACACTATGTTCTATCTCTGTCTCGTTTGTCTTTAGTTATTGAGTCTCCAAAAGGCCTGGAGGTCGGGCCGGCGCTCTCCTTCCTACAGGCCCACTGCCATGTCCTGTGCTGGGTCGATGAGTCCCGACTGGGCCTCTCCTCCGTACCCCGGCTCCCCTTTGCTCCACAGAAGGTCGGCCAGAGGAATACCCCCTCTGTCTCCCGCCGGGGACGTGTCTCCTCTGGGCTCTGGGAACTTCGGCAGTCCATGTACGAGCCCCGTCAGCCCCGAGGCGGAGACTGAGAGACTCAACAGGTGGGTCTCAGTTCAGGAAGTAAAGCAAATCAATAATAATGAACTTTTAAAGTGTAATCAGGTCAAATCAGGGTTTAGAGCAGTAAAAGATCACCAAAGATCATTGAAATGTACCTGATGTCATTTTAATTATACCCCAGTATGCAATTTTTTATGCATGTGAAAAAGAAACATTTAATCACCAACAGCATATCTTAATAGGAAGCATTTATGAAAAAAAGACGTCATCTAGGTTTTATTATCAAGGAGAATTTTCATCAGTTCAAATATATGAGAAACTGAAAGAAACATGTGTCAAAATGTCCTCTGTAACTTAATTCTATTGTAAAAACTGATTGTAGAAACCACAAATGTTTCTATCTCTGACACCTAATAGTGTATGGTTGGCAGATTAATTTAAATTATTTTATATATATGCATCTCATGTGCGAATTAAATGCAGTTTTATTTGGACGTAGAGGATCCATTTTAGGGATGGGATCAAAAACCATCTTCAAAATGCACAACCTCTCTTTGCAAATGGCATATAAGATTAGACTTGACTTCCTGGTCTTGACTCCAGAGTTAGACCAGTCCTGACACCACAACTGGCTGACATTATCAAACCACTCACACAGTTTTAAAATAATTTGTTCCGATTTAAAAAAAAAAAGAAGAAAAAAAAAACATGTGCAATTTTCCATAATATTTTCTTGTACTTTATATATACTATTATCTGAAAGTGTGCAATAGCTCTACCTGTTACATGCAATAAGGATAAATGCAATATATGATAAGCCCGGTGATTTACGCTGCTTTTTATTTGGTCACATCTGTTTTTACTGTAAGGCGCTAAGGGACCAAGACAAATTTCCCTCTGATACGTTAAAGTATGACACTGTAAACCATCGAAAGTGTGTAAAAAAAGATAATACAAAAACGTCTCTACTTCTTCATCTAAGGTGCATTGAGAGGCTAAAGGCCAGAAACGAGCGTCTGACGGCGGCTCTGGAGCGAAGGAAGGCCGAGTCGGAGCAGATGAGCCTCACGCTGAACAGACTCGAGGCGGACTGCTCTGCTTTACAGATGGCCCTCAGATACTGGTACACATTAAACACACCTGTCACAGCACTACAAAGGCCTGTCCGCACTGATCCTAGTTTATGTTTCACTGCTTTCTGCACTGTCTCAGACTAATAATAAATGTTCCCAGGTCACTTTAACATCATTCAGATACTTTCTTTAAAGTCCCACTTCTCCAGGTACTGATTTTGTTTACAGTGTTTTTAGTTTTTAAATGCACCAGTCTCTCAGTGAAAATGCTTTTTTTAGTGTCTGTCTCTTTAAGGCCCTCCTCTCAAGCCCATTGTGCCCATTGTTACGATTGGCCATAGTCCCACTTAAGAAATCTGGTAACCTTTAACAACAACTGTACAATATTAAGCATTAGCTAAGTATTGGTAACTACCTGATTTATCATTTAGGCTCATAAGCTATAGAAATGGTATTTCTGCATCCATAAAGTGTTTATTCATGAATTCATTGTTAATTACATTATTTATCAGTGTCCTACAACTGCTTAACAGTGTCAGTGGCGGCTGGTGGTGATATTGAGTGGGTGGGCTAACATTTAATTAATAGTTAATGAATACTTTTATGTCCTTAACATGATGTAGAAGAACCAGAAAGATATTAAACAAACTCTCTCTCTTTCGCACAAAGATATATCACCAAATGATAAAGGCTAAATGAACAGTTATGTGAATGCTAAAGCTAAAAATGCTAATGTTATTTTAATGAACTTATTACAGCCTGTTGTCCCTGTCACTTCTCCTCCACACTCAAAAAGTACACTGAAACCCATAGTTTCTCTGTACATCTCTGTTATTTGCCCAAATTCAAGTCTCTGGGCTAAAGAAATTTTGCCCCAACAGTTGGTAATGCAAGGGGGCGGGACTTTACACCTGTCAATCGCTGGATCAGGAAAATGATTGGTGCTCGGGTCATTGTACTTGGGCTGTATAAAACCAAAGCCAATTTTTCTGTGTGTAGCTGTTATAAACTGTAACCAGCATTTTCTATATTGGTGGTGTGACTTCATCCATTGACTGTATGTTCTGGTCTGGAGTCATTTATGACCTCACAAAATCTTGAAAACCTTGGTGCAACTCCAACAAGCCATTTCAGGAGTTGAGTGAATTACAGTCTCTTGGAAAAGGCTGCAGCCACGTGACTTTTGACTGTATTGTGACCTTTTATTTGACCTAAGAGGTGTCAAATGTGAAAAAGCACAATATGTGACCTTTGTATGTTTGTCTTTGTGGCTTTGATTGACAGCGAAGAGTGCGAGGAGGCGTACGGCGAGCTGCTGTCACTTTACGAGGCCAAGAAGCTGCAAAGCATTCCAGGGCGGACGGGCGCAGCAGGTGCTTGAATGCCTCGTTTTAATACGGGACACACACACACACACATATGTATTTACAGTAGGAATGCAGGTCGCTGACATACAAACATTTACTTAGTCTTTTTCCTTTACATCAGAGGAAGTTGGCGACAGTCCAGTTGCTGCACTCGGCAAAATGGACGCCGAAGAGTTATCCACGTCCTTCTCAACGGCGGGCGTCTCAGAAGAGATCGAAACACAAAGGTGATGTTCACAGTCGCTCTGTGTCATTAAACCAACAATCACTATTAAAGGAGAATTCATATTATTTTGATTAAATAAGGGTTAAATACCTCTACATCTAAATCAACATCACTGTTAAAGAGTGGACAGCAACTAACAGGGATGTCCCACTGTGGAAAAAAATGGAGACACGTTGTCCAGTATCCCAACTATTTTATCCAATTAGATATAAGAACACAGGTACCACTTTCCTATGCAAGAAACAGTTATGAGAGTCTGACCACATGACTCATAATGCTTTAATTTCCAGGTAAATGGTCCATTCACTGGTCCAAATGGTAAATTCATTTGGTCACACCAACAAGTAGTTTAAGAGACACTTCAAACCCACAGTAAATCATCAACTCTCAGCACCTCTGTTATAAATATACAGCCTCCATCTAAAGAGTCTCACATACTTTGATGGTGCTATTGCTGCCTGGTTAAAGCTGTGGTTGTTCTGTGTCTTTACATAAAGCTGGTGTTAGCCTCAGTGGTACCCATTGTTTTCTAACAATGTTTTCATATTGTTTGTGTCTTGTCTATCACTCTCTTACGTTTTTTATTTCCGCCTGAAAACCAAAATGTTGCCACAGATGATTTAAAAGTGGCGGGGGCGTCTTGAAAACGTATTACACCCTCACACTCCATCAGCTTTTCACCTTGACGAGAAATCTTGTTTTGATGTCACAAGATCTTGTCACACATAACATTTTAAAACTGGGGTATACTTTGAGACTGGTTATCGCCTCATGCCTCTTCTTTATCGTTTTGTATTTGATATAATCCGATGTCAACTGGAAAAACTGACAAAATTAGTCAAACTGATTGAGTCCAGACTGATTAATTACTCATTAAAGGCCAAGTGTGCTAGACTTCAAGGGGAATGTTACAAACAACCCTGACCCTGCGCCTCATTCTCTTATTTAAGGCTCATAAGTGAAAAGCCTAGTATATACTGACTCAAATGCATCCTTTCCACAAAAAACAAAGGAATAAATCAATGAAATACAGGAAGAATTGTCTGTAATTCACCAACTCTTTGCTTCAGAGGAACAGAAATGAAAGAATAATACAAATTTTCACAAGAATACACCGTGTTAAACCTTTAATTTATCACCTTGCTCAATACTATTCACATTCTTACTGTGTTTACCCAGTGTGCTTTATACAAAAAGTGATATAGGCATTTAACCTCTACATGTAAATTTAAAGGACACCTGACCTGGATCGAGAGGCTGTTCTGCGTCAGCAAATAGAGCGTTTGAAGAAGGAGCGTGCAGCCATTTGCCTTCCTAAACCAAACCCAGGCAGCGCTGAGTGCAAACTGATCCTTGACACCGGTGCTGCTCCGGGGTCAAGAGCCGGACACCTGAATAAAGACAAGCCTCCTGACACCAAAAAAGAGAAGGCTTCCCTCTTCTATGAGCTCATCTCGGTCCGGGTAAGAGCGGCGGTGCTGTTACACAACATCACAATCTGCTGAGTAAAGCCTCCAGCTGCACAGGAGTCACTGGATACATTTATAAGATAAGATTTATAGGAAGGTAGATTGTGTAAAACATGATAAGTGTATAGCAGAACAAACCGGATCGTAACTATTAAATTAATTAATTAAACCCAGTGGAAGGAAGTGTTCATAGTCAACATGTCCCTGTAGGGCTACCGTAGCTGCCAAAAACTACAGATTTCACATGTGACCAATTAATATTATGGAGAACAATATGTTATTTAAGACTTTTTTAGCTTTTACAAGTAGTGGGAGTGGTTTAAAACATAGGTGGTTTATAAAATAGACAACACTGGTTTCTAACATCTTACCATTGTGTAATTTATTAAAGAAATAAAAGCCCTGTGCGTACAAAATGTTTTAATGCCAAACCCATTGCCAGTCATCCATTCACCATCTTTAGCTTCAGGGACTAAAGTTAATCTATGAGCAGAAGAGCAGTATTAAATGAATGGATAAATAAATGATATATGAACAATTTTAATCATTTTTTGACAAGTGGCTGGATCTAGTTTTGGCTCTTGTGGCTAGTTCTTTCACATGACTCCTTTGGACGAATCAAAACATCAAAGCGTGTGGAAAAGTCTGTTAAACCGCTTTTAAAAACTGTAGAGTGAAACCAAAAGTTACTAAAGAGTTTCAGGTGTAAAAACTACATTTACATATTTGCTTAATCACATAAAAAGTAACAGTATATCAGTTGTCTTTTAACCAAATACTGACATGTGCTACTCCGCTACAAATTTTAATGACTTTCCACCAGTAGTAATCACTTCCCTTTGCATGAGTCAGTTTTAATTTAAAGTGAACACACATCCGACACACAACACATGGTACATTTTCACTTTTATCATCTATAAACACATGTCATTCGTCCTTAAATAACGTTTAGGAGGAGATGTCAGATTTACGGGCTCTGATCCGCCTCAAAGAGAAGGAGCTGCGGTGTCTGGAGTGGAGTTTAATGGCCCAAAAAGCCCAGGACGCAGCCGGTGCCTTCATCCCAGAAAGAGAGGAGCTGGAGGACCGTAAAACTGAACAACAGGTGAGACAGACTTTTTTTAAATGTTCAAATAATAAAAAGTCAAGGTGAAATGTACAATAGGGACCAGGACGATAGTGTATTGTGACAGATTCAAATCTGGCAGCGCCTCATGGGAAATCACTCTAAAGCAGGATCCCTTCAGGCCAATGGGATATTTCAGTTTCACAAGGTCTTCTCCTGAGCTGACCTCTCACTGCAGCACTTTCTAATGACGACACACACCTTTGTCTTTATGCAAGGTGAAAGACACTTGCTGATACACTGTTGAGAGGTTTGTCAAAGGCTCTGTTAATGAGAAAACAGCAGCGTTATAAGAACTCTCCTCATCTCATCGTGTTACGAAAGGCGAAAAAGCTTGTTAAAAAGACAAGGGTGGATTGATGTTGCCTTCCTAATTCTAATTCTAATAATGAAGATTGAAAAAGCACACTATTTTAGCTCATTTGCCAACATTGTTATTGGCTGGAGGCTGCATAATTTATTTCCCACATCTCATAAAAGACACACACTCACACAACAGAGGAGATTACCACTGGATGAGTCTAGTTATTGGTTTACAAATTCAGATTTGTTAATAGTTCTTATGTTGAATTGCATTGCTTTCCATATGTTTAACCTTTCTTTCAAATCTTCTTCTTCAGTAAAATATAGATACATATGAATTTACAATCTAATATTACAGAGACTGGGTGAGATCGCAGCTAAACTGGGAAATGAAGGGGACGTCTCCAGACCCATTATGAAGGAGCTGCAGGCCGTACTTCAGAGGTGAGAGGGTTTAATATAACTAATGTAAATGTTTGTTTATACAGATGTGTGTAACTGATGCTTAGAGGGTCAAAACACAAACTACAGCAGCCTCAGAGGGTCAAAACACAAACTACAGCAGCCTCAGAGGGTCAAAACACAAACTACAGCAGCCTCAGAGGGTCAAAACACAAACTACAGCAGCCTCAGAGGGTCAAAACACAAACTACAGCAACCTCAGAGGGTCAAAACTTAAACTACAGCAGCCTCAGAGGGTCAAAACTTAAACTACAGCAGCCTCAGAGGGTCAAAACTTAAACTACAGCAGCCTCAGAGGGTCAAAACTCAAACTAGAGCAGCCTCAGAGGGTCAAAACTCAAACTACAGCAGCATCAGAGGGTCAAAACACAAACTACAACAGCCTCAAACCCAAAATTTCCATTTGCTTGTAGTTTACAGAGGTAGCCTTGAGGAACTAAGGGGTTAACTAACCAATTCTTCAGGACAATATATATTATTTCCAGGAGTTTTGAGTGACTTTTCTCCGACTAGAAAACTAGTTTCTTAATTTCAAGGTTTTTGCTGGATCCTGCTGGTCGGCTCCACGTCAAAAGGAGAAATATCTGTCGCTCACGAGTCCTCGCAGACCTCTGTTGCCTGGTTTTGATCTGTTGCTTAGAAACACTATGAGCAGAAATGCAGACTTTGTTCAGAGAAGGTTTCTAGTTTTCTCCACACGATGCTTTCAACGCTATCCTTTTCTCATCTGACCTTGAGAAATGAATGCTCTTAGCCCTTTACTTTGTGTTCGAAGATTTGCTTTAAACAGAGCTGTTATTCTTTACATAAAGCTCTTAAATGCTTTTGAGAAGAAGAAAGAAAGAAAAGTGTTTTTTTTCTTTCTTTTCCAGGGAACAGGCCTTAAAGAAAAGACTTGCTTTGGTCCAGGACTCGATGAACACAGCTGTTTCAGAGAACGCCTCTCACAGACGAGACAACGGAGACCAGATCGCTCGACTCACGCAGGCCCACAGGTAGATTGTACTGAGAGTCTTCATCTTAAACTGCAAAGGTCCTTTAAGTGAACACTAACCCCTAATAAAGCTCCCAAAATCAAGGTATAGATCTGGTTTAATACTGGTTTGAACCAAAATTTTGCCCTTAGTCCTGATAAAAAACAGTGCTTAATTGTATTTTCAGCTAATGCCTAAATGTAAATATCATTTTTTGTTGGTGTTTGTGTTTGCAGTAAGGCCTTGAGCTCGTACCGTCACATTCGGAGGAAGTACCGGGAGCAGGTTTGGAGGCTGGAGCAGAAGGTGGCGGCCATGATGGAGAGTCAACACAACCAGAGCGGAGCGAGTGGAGCTACGAAGGCTGCAGCTGGAGACGGTTCAGACTGGAGGAGGGAGGAGACTGTGTTATAGTCAGGCTTCAGACAGAGGACAGTTTTATTCAAGTATGATTATATAACATAAATCTATAATTGTCACAGCAAGCAGAAGAAGAAGGCCGACTGATGGGACCAGCTGTGGTTAAAGGAAAAGGGAGATTACAAAGAAAGAGGACAGACCTAGGAAGTATAAAGTAGCAGGTTTTTGGGCTTTTACAGTTACAATAATGTCCACACAGAGCTTCATAATCAGGCTCCATATACTTTGGAGTAAATCACTATCCTTGAACTAAATTGTCATCTTGTTTCTTACCTATTCATTTTATCACATTGTAAAAGTCTAAGTGAAATTATTGAGTCTACTTTGCTCTAGAGCTGCATCAGTTAAAAGTGTATTGTGTAAAATATGATCAATCAAAATGATCTATTTGGTTCAAATCATATTCGGTCATCTGTTAAAAAGCTCAATAGAAACCAATTGGAAAAGCCTTTATTTCCTGTTTCTGTTTCAGTTTCTGAGCTTTGCTGCAGGACATGCATCTTTCACAAAAGTAAACAGATTTTGTTCATAAATTCATCATCATCTGACCAACTTCTACAAGATGTGTTCATCCAAAACAGCATTCTACTATTGCAGGTGCTCACAGGCTTCAGAAAGGAGGAGAGTGTGATGTTTAATTATAATTAATTACACTGTCGCCAACAGATGCTGCAAAAAACTACACACTGCACCTTTAACTGCACGAGAGCACAGTGGCTTTTTTGCCTTTATTCGACAGACTACCTTTATTAGACAGGAACAGGGTGAGAGAGGGGGGAATGACACTGGGCAAATAACTTGAGCTGGAAACAAACCTGGGTCTCCTGAGTGTGTGGTATGCGATCAAACAGTATGAGCCACCGAGAAGAAGAAGAGAGAGAAATAAAACACAAAAAAATTAACAAGCACTCTGGCTCTGGTCCGATACCAAACACTGTGGAAAAACTTTAACAAGGAATCGCAATATTTCAATTAGTGAGAAGTTTATAGAGCTGTATCTGTTTAATGACCAGATGTCTCTAGAAAAGAAATTATGTGATGAAAGGTCCAACTTGATATAAGACTTTGAGTTCACATATCTCTGTCAAAACTGTCGTACAAATACTACAGAGTATTGTACCCTTGAAGACTCAGAGTGCTATTTGTTTATGCTATTTAATTAACTGATAAAAAGCAAGACAAATGTTAATAAATGAGCAGATCTAAGAGGCAGAGGGGGAATCACAAACACTAATTTGTAAGAAAAAATGCAAAATTATGAATAAAAAAATGCAAAAACTTAATCCTGGTTCAATAAGGACATAAAAATAACGTAATGAATCTCTACATACTGTTTATCTGTGACTTTATTTTTGCCTTCGCAGCTCAGGTATTCATATAAATAAAGCCAATATGAGACGGTGAAACATGTAAAACATCATCCTTTCTGCCTTTTTAACCTTTGGGAGAGTTGCCAATAAACTGCGAGTAGATTCCTGAGCCTAACTCGTTTAACAGGACTCGAACATCACAAGACGCATTCCTCATTTCACAGAAACAGCTGTCACGCCGCGGTGAATGTGCGGCTGACTCAAGACCACTCAGGACCTCGGGAGTGACCTCACCGAGCATATGTCCTTTTCCCGAAACAGGACGACTCCATAAAGCCACACCCGGCGTGTTCTCGTGACAATAGCCCGAAAAAAGAAGGGGGGAAGGGCTCGGGACAATGGTGGACAAAACGTATAGCTGCCAATATGTCCACTCTGCCCTTTTATAGTTTTCATCTCAGTATGCACTCTTTTCTCTGTTTCTATTGCAAATAAAGGACATTTATCATGAATTGTTTTAAAATAAAGTCAATTTTTACCACAAAACATAGACCCCAATAATCATTATCATTAATTTTGATGATTTTCACAAGAAACAAGATAACTAAACCATCTAAAAAGTTAGGTCCTTCCATCTCTTGCTGAAACCTGTCATATCTACCCATACTTACATCAAAACTTAAATATATTATATATTTATTGAGAGGTGCCAGTCCTATGTAAATTTGCAGCAGCTATTGTCTCCTTGGGTTCTTTAGTGGGTCCTGAAAGTTACATAATGTTGCTTTTAACTTAAAATGATGACTAACATCCACCAAGGCCTGTGTGTGTTTATGTAATCAAGAAGGATTCAGTCATTTCTTGTTTCATTTTAGTATGAGCAGCCAAAATAAATATTTCCTTGGTGACTCTCATGTTTCTGCTGCATATTGACTGATAATAACCCTCCAGGTTCATTCTGGTTCAATCTCTGAGAAACCTTCTTGCTGAAATGAACATTAAAAGTAAACGAACATCTCTTATAGACACTATCGAAACAACAAACAGTTACACAAACAACACTGTAGTAATTTAATACTTTTAGAAAGATCAGACAAAATTAAAATAGTTGCAGACTTGCCTATTTATCAAGTCATGTGATAAAAGTGGACAACTGTTTATCTAAATTTATAAATAAAGCTAATCTATATATGCCAATATGCCTTGTTATCTGTTCAGAGAAAAGCTGTTTGGATTTTTCTGGGGATTTCTCTGTCAGCGCTCCACTTTTTCCCAATTATCAGGACATTACGTAATGAGAGCGAGACCTAAAGTCAACAGCAGTTTTTATTGTGGAGAAAACTACAATTAGAGCCAATTGGACTGAGGCTGTAAAGTCATAAAGTACTGTGTTAAAGTACCATTAAGTACCATTTAGGTTTCAGGCTCATGAATGGGATTTTCATGGAATTTGTAGCTAATGAGTAAAATTATAATGAGTGTGTTTTTTAGACTGTAGTGCATTCAGACTCTTCTTTGTGCATTATAACAGAAAGGAAGGAGCAGGCCCTTTTATTAGATGATGAAGGCAATTTTCTGTATATATTGTTATAAAATGTAGTAAAAGTACATTATATTTCGCCATTTTGTTTTCAGTTTTCAGAGGAAGGAGCACTCACATTTGGGCCAATCAGAGACAATAAGAGAGACATGGAGATTTGAAGACTTATTTTAACAGCTTTCTTTAACAGGAGCAAAAAATATGACAATATAGTTTATGTATATTTTAAATCAGAAGCAAAATATCTGACCAGGAAGTGGGATTGTGTCAGCCTTTATAAGTGCTAATCAAAGTTTTCAGAGTGTGTAGACCTGTTGTGACATACGTTGAAGCTTGTTTGTCTTGTGCAGTATGTTTCTAATAGACATCAATAGTCACAATAACGATAGATCACATTGTTCATACGTATTCCTCAAACAAAAGCCACCTCAGACACAAGACATACGCTTTTCTCTCACGTTGGCCTCTCGCTCCGACCTGTTTTCCGCTTCACCATCATCTCCCCGTCCATCTCCTGGCTCATCTCTCAATCATCCCCTCTCCGCCGCCCCTCCGACCCCGCGCCCTGACCGAGCCGGGCCGGTCATCTGCAGCTGCGACCGCGGTCAGGAGGTTAAGGCAAAGGTTGAGTGTCACACCCACAGGGTCACAGCGATGCCTGGCTGTTGTGTTAGCGCCTGAATGGAGAGTTCACAGCGCCAGACGAACCGGTGAGCCCCTGACGCCCTGACTCCTGCCTCGGTTTGCCCTTTCCCGAGCAAAGGTCACAGCAGAGGGCCCGTCCTCCGCGCTCCCCGCACCTCCGGGTCACCGCGCTATTGTTGTAATGGCCGCCATTAGAGCACATGATACAATTATCGTTCCATCTTTGCTTAGATCTGTGTTGAGGCTCAGAGTTCATCAAAGGATTTTTAAACTACAAGTCTGTTGTAACCTCAGGGTGACTCTTTAATAACCCCTCGACAAAACGCTGGAAAGTGCGAACGTATGCGGCGGAAAATGTAGTATTTGTTAAAGGCAGCCTCAGGGTCAGTCTCATGGTTCTCAGCCTGTGTTCTGAATAAATAAACACAGCTACATCACTCTAACCTTGGTCCAGCCTAATCTAATCTTTTCTGTGATAAGACTACTGCTGTGGTGAAATATACTTTGAATTAGAGTTATTAGAAAAACTAATGAGAGATAAAGGAGTCATGGGAAACACAGGTGCATCAGGGCACTCACTGGTCACTTTTACTTTACTTTTTAAATAAACCGTAAAGTAAAGAGGATTTCCACATCATTTAAAAGAGAATCCCATTTAAAGCCTGTATTTGTTGCATTAAAAGGATAATTTTTACTGTGATTTTAACTTTTTTTTTTTCAGGACTGATAATTCACATCTATTAAAATCCTTGATAATAAAGCCTTGATGATGTCTTTTGTGCAGAAAAAAGAAGAAACAATGACAATAAGACATGTCACATTTAAACAAAATGGACAAAAAACTCACTTTTTGTTTTGGGACACAGATTTAAAATGCAGATGTGAACACTAAACCAATTATAAACACTTCTTATAATGTGTTTTGCTCAGTTTAAGCCCTCTTTTGTGTCCTTTATTGATGTTTTGTTTGTTTCAGCCACATTTGGCTTTTTATTTTGGTGGCAGAGATGTAATTTAGACTAATTTGGTTTCTTTGCATTGTTTCCATTTAGCATCTTGTAGTGGCTTTAGGTCCCAGCCCAAACACTAATTTAGACAGCTACTTGTCCATCTCCTTGAGTCATGTTTGTATTAAATTAACAGTACTTTTACTCGAGCGCAGACTTGCCCTCTTCTGCTGTGTGTCGAGGATTGGGCAGATTTTAACCTCGTTGTGTCACAAAGCCTTGGGACAGGGGAGTTTTTCATTGCCTGGGAAAAAAGCCAAAGCATTATTAGACAACGGTCGGGGCTGTGAATCAGTGTGGGGGTGGACACCGCTCACAAGAAGGGGGGCAGTGACCCCAGGGTTTTAGGTCAAGTCATTTACTTGTGCGTTGGTCCTCGTTTTAATACGCTGTCCCGGGGTAAGCCGTATAAAGAGATCAGGCCTGTTGCCATTAGCTCACCTGTCACAAGCACCGCAGATCCTCGCTCATCCCTCCTCTGCTTTATACTTCTCCATTCTGGCCTCGTGCTCCGGGACGCTGCCCGTTGACCTGACACGGCTTTCCTGGGCTTTGGGACAGCGCTCGTCCTGTGCAGAGGTCAAAGGGATGGGGTGATACCGACACTGAGGAGTGTGAAGGAGTTTTGACCTCAATCAAACGGCCTATCACATCCGCTTTGTGCTTTCTCCCACTCAGATAATCACAGCAGAGACCTTTACAAGCAGCACAGGATAAAGGTGAAGGCTTGTTGCATGTTTCCCCCTGAGTTTGCTTTTTTATGCGTTAAAGAAGTTTGTCTACAGCAGATTTAAACTGTGTAGTGTTCAAGTTTTTAAATAATCCACATTACACTCTTTAATTGACATTTAAAGCTCCATTAAACCCAGTTGAAGGAGCCATTTATTCCATCACTTCCTGTTTCTACAACAATCGACAAACTGAGCACCAAAGAAAGTGCAATCATGTTTTTTTGGTTTGAACACACAATTTTCCATAAATTAAATTGATTAACTAAATTGATTGTGCTGAAGTCATCATCTGACTTATTTACAGTGGATTTGTTCACAGCATGTCCCTGCAGGGCTACCGTAGAAAGGGTATTAAATTGGAGTCTGTCTTCAAAAACAGCTTATAAACAATATAATTTTACCAAAATCCTTTTTAAAGTCTAAAAAGTTAAAGTTAAAGTTTAATTTTAAATGAGTCGTTCATTAAAATGATACGCACTTGCCTCAAGAGCAAAGTCCAACTGTTTCCACAACATTAAGAGATGGTGTGAGCACAGGGCAAGACAGTAGTGAAAAGGCCAAGGTGTAAAAAAATGTGTATTTTCATCCTTTTTGTGGTGTTTTTTTTTTTTGCACATTTCTAACTTTCTCTCAACTTCTTCTCAACTTCTCAACTGTCTCGGTCTCCAGCAAATATCCATCAACAGCACCAACAGCAATTTTAAGTCCAAAGCATCATGCAAGAGTTGTACAAGGGAATAAAGTATAACTGTACACCTGCCTTCCTTATAATTGAAGTGCACATTCGTTAGAGACACACTGGAAACTCCAAGGCCCTCACAAATCACTGTCAGCCGTCGTACTGATGCCTACTGTTTCTCCAGGATCTGTAACTCTATCTACAGAGACGGCTGCCGCTGCAAACAGGAAGATATGATGTCAGGCAGCAAAGAGAAAAAAAAGCTTTCAAGGCTAATCATCAATAAGTCCCAAAACAGTCAGGACATACCAGACAGTAATAGTTTCCTAAGAAGGGTCAGTGACTTTTAAATGGATTTGTTAAGACTGACACGGTTCATTATGATACAAACAGAGAGAGTGACGTTGGCCTTAACATCTTTTTAACATATTTATACATCAAAAAACATATTGTATATAATATTATCCTTTATTTTGATTTGTTTGCAGATATATTATAGTGTTAAACTAATCCTGGCTCCTTCAAAACAGTTGAAAATAAGCACTTTTCTCTCAGGTTGTATTGTAAGATGTTTCCTAACTGCAGATTGGCGCGGGTCAAAATAGCCGTCTCCCATTTTTATCAAGACTCTATGATCAGAAACACATAAAAACAACAGGTGTGTTCCTTCAGGTCCACTTTGATCGAACTGTTCCCGACGAATCCAAACATCCGTCTTACTGTTAACTCTGTGGATGTTTTAAGTGAGCTTTACCAACAGAGGGTCACTGTCCAGACCAAAAGTAACCCTCGGAGCAGAAGAGCTAATGGGGTCAGTCAGGCCCGAGCGCTAGATTACAGCCTTAAGGTGTTTAGTGTAAAGATGTTGGAGGGAGTGGCCTGACACTAATCCAGTTATAGTATTTCAGACGTCTTGGCCAAGCCCATTAGGCCATTAGCTTAATTTTCAGTCATCTTAAGCGCCTAAGTCGACCAATCGGCAAATCCGGTCGAAGGAAAAGAGCTGGGAGCAACAGATTGGACAGAGATTTATGTGAGATTGAAGAGGTGGTTATGAATGTGAACAAAGTGTTGTGGCTGCTAAGAGAGTTAACTTAATGCCATGTCTGAAAATGTCGGTCTTAAACTAAAGAATTCATTGTTTAAAAGAACTGCAAGCTATCAATAGGAGTCATTTTAATCTCATAAACCTCAAAAAAACAGGTTTTTATTTTAGGTGGTGTTTAAAAATGTGTTGTTGAGAGGTTCTGGCCTCTTCAGCCTCCCACACACGCATTAGAAAATAAAACATAAAAGCAAAACATTCTCCTTGTCTTGGATCAACAATGTGGGCATAAAAAATCATACACTACATGCTCTCAGCTTCATCCCACGCACAAATCTGATAAAGGAGTCGGTTTTGCTTAAAATGATGTGAATACAAGAATTTGCTGC
Source organism: Rhyacichthys aspro (assembly GCA_036850595.1). NCBI lineage: Eukaryota > Metazoa > Chordata > Actinopteri > Gobiiformes > Rhyacichthyidae > Rhyacichthys > Rhyacichthys aspro. The sequence goes on from CM072151.1 coordinate 6,277,006, forward strand.
AGTAAGTGTAAGTGTATAAAGTGCGTATTTCAACTTGTACATCAAGTTTTAAGCAAACTACCTTCAACTAATGCTTTGACTCTTGTTATCTGTTCTCAAATATCTGACAGTGACGGCAGCCATGTTTTAAACTCATGCCAAAGAAAATGGAGTTTGTCGTGTACTGAATACTGTCCAAAGCCTCTTTTACGTCCTGTTCTTCTGAAAATGGACACATTGGATTCGAGTTCATTCACGTCAGGAAAAAGTCCAGGTGGCTTTACTGACGGTGGGGGAAGGGGAAGGTATGTGGGAGCAGAGGAAGATCCAAAACTACTGCAACCAAAATGTTTGCAACACAAAACTCCACCAGACATGGTTCATACATGACGTTTACCCCCTTAGATGAAGTTTAGAAACATCTATGGATTCTCTGGGACACTTCAGTGATGTTTCCGATCAGGCCCCAACTTCTGTCCCAGCTTCAGTTTCAGTGAATCCACCAAGAGGCTCTACTTTGAGGACCATATTTGAAAGTTGCTAAAATATTTATTCATTGGTTTGAGTTTAATCATAACACTTAAACCCATTCACAGTCTGCATATTAAAGATATCATATTCATGTAGATTATATGGTTATGTTTAAATGTTTAGACACTAATGACTCCTAAAATGAAGAGCTTTAATTCTGAAACAGTGAGATGCAACTAAAACATACAGTCCAATATTATCAAGAGTAATCTAGAGTTATTTTAACAACAAGGGATGTTCTACACTTAACACAACACTGTTATTTGACACCCCTCATTTCTACAGCCTGTGAGCAGCTACGGTAGCCCTGCTGTGACATGTTGTGTATAAATGAGTTTGTAAATGCACCTCAATGCCTTTAAAATAAGAAAAGAAAAAGTGCTTTTCCAGATTGGATCATTTTGTCTGATTTGAAGAAAGCTGTGTCGTGTTTTTGATCTGATATTATATTATTAAAAGTACTTTTGACTGACTTTGTTCCACTGCAAAATATTACACAGTGCACCTTTGTTAATATCTGAGTCCATTAGAGCTGAGACAAATGTATTTTCCATCTCAGTTTGAGTTAGTGCACCTTATCTTTGCAGCAGACACATGGGAAAAAGGTTGTTACAGTAAATCCATCCATTGACAGCTCTCCAAACAATGGCCTGATACTTGTTCACAGCTCATTTAAATGACAACAGTGCACCACAAATGGGAAGTTTCCCACCATCTCCAGCAGGTCCTGGGTGGAGAGAGGAGGCCACGTATTGATTGCGCACCGTTTGTTGCTCAGTGGTCACCCCAGCAGATGTTTTTCTTTAGCAGCTTCTAGCGGCCTGTTTATTTTAAATTGCTCCGTCATTCGCTGGAGGTCAAAGGCCCGAGGAAAGAGAGTGATGTGAGAAGAGCAGAGGGAGAGTCTCTCGGCCAAAGGGCACAGAGCTAATGAGGAAGGAGCAGGGAGTCATGTGCTGCTGCATGCTCACTCCTCAAAGTTAACGTTTAACCCCACTTTTGAGATTCCTCTGCTCTTTAACTAATGCTGTTAACGCACATCCACTGGGTTTACAGCACTGTGTTATATTAAGGACAACAGCCGCAAAGGGAGCTCTATTTTTAATCAGTTTTTTAGAGGAGCAATTATGAAAGACCTGTTACTAAAAGATCTCTGAGAAGTGTCCAACATCTGAGCAAAAACACAATTAAAACGTATTTAATTGGATTTTTGGCTCCGAACTGAGGGATATGTAAAAAAGAAAAAGAACATTAGGTGTGTAATAGATATCAAAATGCATGAATTGAACAATGAAAGGAGAATTGTGTATTATACTATACCACACTCAAAATAACACTGTTTGCATTTGACTGAAAAAACAGACACAGTTGACAGTCCTTTGACATGAGTAAGTCCTGAGCATGTTTTTAGTCGGTCAAAGTCAGTATGTTTACACTCAGGTAGAGAAAATGCCTTAGTCTGATTATAACACACCTCAAAACCTGGATAATACGGTTCATTGTCGGATTACTGCTGCTACACTTTATTCTGATTAAGATGCTCCAGAGACACAGAGTAACACACATAAACAGAAAAACACGAAGAGCGATTTTTAGAGCCATACTCACATATTTTTCGATCAGCAAAGACTCATATTTTGGGTCACGCTGTATTATTATTGGTTATTTTGCTCCGTCATGTCATTAAAAGTTTAAAAGAACGCGCCTTTTGTAGTTTATCGTCGCTTGTGATGTGTTCAAGGGCATTCGGACAGCGCAGATGATTACTGAACAAAGCAACGCTACGAACGTGTCAGGTTTAACGACTTCTTTTTCCTTTTTTTTTTTTTTTTTTAACAAAGGCTAAATGCTGTTGAATAGAGAGATCACATGAATGCAGCATTAGTCTGAGCAGCGCGAACGTACTGAATGTGTGTCGTCAAAAAGTACAACAGAATGAAATTATCTACAATTTAAATATGGATTCCTTGAGCATAAAACTATTACATATACTATACACAATTCTGTATATAAAACAGCTCTCTGGTAATGTTATTCTTATAAAAACAAGTGTACAAGGAATAATTAATGATCTGCCTGAGTGTGAACTAGTCTTGTAAATCAGATTAGACTCAATAACAGGAGAAATTTAAAGCTAAAATGTAACTAAACCAGTGTTTTGGCACCGCGACTGGTCGGACCTGTTTTGAAAATATCTTCATGGCTGAGATTACTCAAATGTCTCTTTTTGCAGTCACCTGGAGTCACCTGCACATCTACAGGACATAATAACACCTACAGAAATATACAGGAGGGATATGAGCAGCAGAGTTAAATTTAGAGGAAGTATTGAGCTGTGTCTGAAGCCTGAGCTCACAGTGGGACTTTCTCAACAACAAACCACAGTGTTGGGTAAATGTTGAGGTCAGAGGTGTGCGTTTGTGTCGGCTGTGTGTGTAAACAGTGAGTTCAGGTGAGTTTAGTGAGGGTTCTCTGTGTTGAGGCTGCACAGGCTTCACCACAGTCGACTTCACACTGAGAGCAGCTGCATTCCTGACCCGCAGTTCAAAGAGCAAACACTCCCATTAACTCTGATAAACACTGCGCAGGGACTTATGCACAAGGGCAAGCTCTGCTCAGCTCCTGTTACTAAGTGGGCTGTGGGTCAGGTCCTGTGAGTTTGTGAAACAGTTCAAGTCAAAAACAATGATAAGCTTCAGATCAGAGAGATAAATATGTAGCGTAAAGTTTGGGGCTGGCTCTTGGGTGGATTTGTAAGTTATTTTCGATGAGAGCAGCTCAGTGAGGAATATGCAACACATTTTTTTAGTTTCTGGGTTTATCTCCATGTGTCCCGTAGAGCCCTTAACATGGTGCTGTATTTTACCCCTGGTCCTGACCAATTTATTCATTTAGACACTTCCACTGCAGTACTGTGAGTGGCCACTGTTCTGGACCGGTCTATAATATTAGACTAGATTTAATTCTTTATTTTAATAGAGACGTCAACAATAACTGCAAAAACCTGACGGTGACAGAGGAACCTGACTTTTCCATTAATTTTAACGAGTTTTCAAACTAAAACCGGGAAATAAAACGTTTCTAGACGACAAACTGACTCCTTTTTTTCCATAAAGATGGTTAGAAAGGAGCACAATGCAACTGAACAAAAACTAAAGGATACATTAGCGTAGAAATGTATGATTTTGCATGATAGCTATAACATGAGCTAATTATTTTGTTAGTTGCTATGGTTACCACCACGCCGGAACAATTAGCGGCTAATTTTCCTGATTTACAAAAACATTAATACATTAGCCACTCACTGATGTTCTCTCCTGAGGCTCTGACATTAAACACGTCATCTGTTGAGGACATTTGCCAAAACCATCTTGTTTTTTGCACTATTTGTGAGTTTTGGAGGCTAATGCTAATTCTTCCAGTGAAAATGTATTAGGATCGGTTCAAGTGACGGCACCGAGATGCAGCTTATGTTGTTTACAAACACATGTTGTTTCTGTTTGGCATAAAATACATTTTGTTGTTTTTATTCTCACATGCTTTGTATTTAGCATGTTAATGTTACTTAGATCACATCAAACTATACCATTTATCATGAAAATACTCATTTAAACAGACAGCTATCCACTCACACTCCCCGACTTTTGATTTCCACTTGATCTATATCATCAAACAAAGCTTTAAGTGTATTTTATAAAACAAAATCCTATTGTCATTGAACGCATGTGTTTATGTTGCCATAGAAACTACAGGTTTTAATCCAGTGCTAGCCTTAAATTTACAGATTCATCTAAAAATAGGTTGTATTGTTGTTAATTAGATTGGCACCACTGGAAAACTGACTCTTGGTTTACAGTGTTTATATTTTTACGCCTGATAAATAATTACAGTAAATGTTTAAAGGCCTTTCTTATCCGCTCTATCAGCTGTAACATTTGTCATAGGTTTTATATTGAGTAAAAGACACTTTATTGATACTGACAGCATTACCAGATCATTTATTGGTAAAAAATATCTACCATTTTTCACCAAGCCCTCTTTGCCGTGTGTATTGTTTTCATCTCAGAGTCAAAAAAACATAAAGAAAGGCTTTACAATCGTCCTCCTGTTCTGGTGTCACAGAAGTCAAGTGACATAAACACGTGAAGGCAAAGGTCTGACCTCCACAAAAAAGAGGTCAGGTGGTGTTCGTCCTGCAGCAGCAGCGTGAAAAGACTCGGAGAAAAATGATCCGACCAATGAGCTCCGGGCAGCGACCATTAAACAGATACAAGGATCAATAGAAGCTCACATAATTTTTATATATGGACAACACAGATGAGAGGTTATCAGGGGCCAAGCTGCTCCGAGATCCACTGGAACAAAAACAGTATTTCCTTCAAGTGTGACATCTGCATCGTGAGTATAATTTATGTATTTTAGGCTTAAATAATGAAGCAGCTGAAAAAGTATGTGAAAAGAAACAAGATAACATTGACACATGACATTATTAACCAAAATACAGTATGTAATGTAGATAATAAAGTCTAATGGATCCAAACAGTGCAGCTGAAATTATATAATTAGAATAATTATTATGAAAAATAACATTACTTTAGTGTGATATTATTTCCTTTTATTATTTATGCAGTTTTGCAGAGAACAGTGTGTTAACTCAACTCTCCCAAAATCCCAAATTTTAATATTACAATAAGGATTAATGATGATTTGTGATATCTGAGTGCTGCCTTTTGAAAAATAAAAGTTCAGCTCAATATAAAAAGAAAAACAATGTCCGTAAGGATTATTCAGGTCAATATATAACACAAAAAGGTTAAGAAGAACGCATCTGGACATAGTTTTTGAAGCTAAATAATATTTTACGTCCTGATCAGGATGAACAAAACCCACTGATGAGGGACCAAATGTCTTTATTCTTCTGAACCCTTTTGAAATGCACTTCATTTCTGCGAGAACCACTCACTGTTATATCTGCTTTTATAACAGTGTCATTTAAGGATCTGACCGGAGTATTATACTTATACATAAAGTTTAAAGGGGAACAGCAGCACCATATTCACAGACGGCATTTGTTTACAAGTGGAGACTATCCAAGCGACAAGTTTGGAAGAAAAAACATGTCTTCTTTTTCGTCTTTTGTACAAATAAGACTCTGCTACGGTCCAGTGTAAAGGCCTATTTCTGCTCCATCTATTTGAGCCGTGAAGCGTAATTTCTCTTAATGAGTCCGTCCCAGGACAGTAAAGTTACATTAGAGGTTTCTGTCCAGCTAAGGTGACTTTGTCAGTGAGAGAAGCTTGATTATACTGATCTCGTAAGAATTATCAAAATGTTGAGACAATATATTTTGGTGGTGCTACTTTAAATGACTCTCAAATGAACTACCATAAAATTTTAGGGATTAAAGCAGTTCTTTGTGATATGGATATTGGATATATATGTTTTAATTCAATTTCTTTAGTATTTCTTCTCCTAACATCAATAATAAATAGTAGTAAAGTATCAGAGTTGATTTGTAGTGAGCAATGATTTTCGAATGAATCTTTCAGAGTTTGTATCAAAGACCGTCCCACATGGCGCGACTCACAAAAGCCAAAGGCACTAGTTCACCTCGGAGCAGCTCGGCTTGGCCCCTGATAACCTCTTAACCAAACAAAAGGCCTATCCATGCACAATGAGTCTCGCTGTGACGGATGTGGGTTAGAGTTACCCTGTTCCCAAAAAGGCGGCATTTAGTTTGGTATCACTGACAAATATTACGTCAGAGAGGTTTTACTCTTATCAGCGTTTGGTACACGGCCTAAAAGACAAGAGACGAGATGTTTAGGGACTGTGGGGGAACTGGCTGAGACCATGTGATGAGCCACCAGTTTTTGGTTCAGGGAGGTGCTTTTAAGCCGTCCCGTGTGAGAGCAGCGTGAATGCCTCCTCTGTGGGCTCCTCTCTGTGTTTGGAGCCTGTTATTGGAAACCTTGGTTGCGGGCTAAGCTTGTTTATTTTGTCCTCCCTTTTCTTGCGGAGGTCTCGATGTGACAAAGCTGTCGTCAGAGAAGCAGAGCTGCAGCCCACGCCAACGAGACGAGGCTACGCGGCAATGTCTCGGAGTCTTAGTTTGTTGAATTACCTACAGATAATAGCTTTAGCAGTGCTGTTTATGCTGCAGAAACAGTCTAAAGCGTTTTCAGGGAAATTATCTCAATGACATCACCATTAAGGTTAGCTTGGTTTTGGTTTGACCTTTCACACACAAAAGCTGTTTACAATGAGCCGATCCCAACTAAAGCCAAAGGTTTTTATCCAATGAATGCACCAAAAGCTGCTTAATCAGTGCAATATTAGAGAGTGTATGTGTGTTTGATTTATATTTTAGAGCATTCTGAGTTTATTTTTATTCATACTTGAATAGTTTATACAGTCACTTAACCTAAGGACTGCACCCAGTTTTGTTGTAGCTGCTGTACGTACAAAGACAGCAAGGATGCTCCATTATATTCTATTCAACTTGCAACGTTAGCAGCATCGTGTCACGTTGGCATATTATCTCATCATATCAAATAGACTGATTGTTGTATTGTATGAAAACAGGGCACCCGTGAAAGAGAGAGTCTAGTATTTTCACGTGTCCCTCTCTGTATCTGTACAAAAGAATTGTGCTGTGTCAAAGCAGATACAGACTGGACACAAATGTATGTACCACATTAAATCAGCCCTGCTTAACTTTTAGCCCCAAAATATCTATTCTCACTCTTATTTTGATGGTTCTTAGACCTGAGACCAGTAGAATCAGTCCCCTCAGCTGGACAGAAACCTCCAGTGTAACTTTCCTGTCCCGGGACGAGGACTTATGACAAGAGATTAGTGAGTCACGTCCTTCACTGCTCAAATAGAGGAATCAGAAACAGGCCAATACACTGGACCCCAGCAGAGTTGTATTTGTACAAAATACACTAAAATGATCCTACTGTTTAAGAAGACATGGTTTTTTTTTCAAATTTGCTGCTTGGATAGTCTCCACTTGTAAACAAACAACATCCGTAAAGAGAGTCTGTAGAGGGATGCGCCCCCTACTGGCTAAAAGTGACGCAGAACTGCTTTAATGTCTGACACTAATTATTATTCAATACATTTTTTTCAGGGTAAAAGAAAAATATTAAAATGCATAATATTGAAAAAGATGTGCCTTAATGCTTTATTACAATAACAGTCTCTGAAATGTAATGGTTTATGAAAGAAAGTGAATTACTCACATCTCTTTGAAAAATGTCTATTATTTGCAGTGTGCTTGTTATAAAACCAGTGAAGAAGGTCGAGGAAGAGAATGAAAGAGCTCAAGAGAAAGGAGATAATGTTGAGCTGTACATAAACAAATTTGCTATAACGTTAAAGAAAGAGTGCACTCAAAGGCTTAACAGACTACTTCATATTCACACAGGGTCACCTTTTCTTTGTCATTCTGGATTTGCAAATATCAATAAAAAGCACACTGTGAAGTCCTATATTTTAGTAAATAATGATGCCTGACTTCGAGCAGCATTGCAAGGTTTAGATGAATTGTCAACACTGAGGAATTTCCTGTTTACAGTCAGAAAAAGCCAAGCAAAATGAGTCTGAAGGAATATTACAGACAAAAAAGCCTGCACACAGTTAACATAAACTGTATATTCATCCTTAAAATGCGTCAAACCGTGTGATCCTCCCGTGGTTTGTCTCAGGACTGGACTGAACACTATGACTCTTTTTCTCTTTTAAGCTCATTTCAACTTTTCCTTTTCGGTCTGTTTCTTTAAAAATCTCCAGAAAACCAGTGCTTAATCACTTCTTGAGACACGGCGCTGTCCCGAGTCGGAGCAGTTGAGCCGGTGTCCTTTACAGCGACCTGTGAGTGTGAGCGGCAGGTGTGAAAGGGAGCCGCTGCCGGATCGGATAACCCTTTGACAAGCTGCTCAACAACAGCAACAACAAGGCCCTCCTCCTCCCGGTTATTATTGGGTCAACAAAGTCAGAGGAAGTCTTTGGGATTAGAGCAGAGAGAGGGGAACATGAGAGTGGGACGGCCGCAGACTGAGGCCTGTTGCCCCCTTTTGTTGTTTAATGCTGGCCTGGGGTCATGGGACAGACTCTTAACATTCATTTACACTACTGCAGTGTCCATTTAAATGTGTGGGCCATAGAGGATACTTTTAGTGTTGTTTGGTCATTTTTGGAGTTACATTTGAATTTATTAAAGAGTGAGGATTCTTAGCACAGGGCCATTCATGTTACTGTTGATTTTTTTGCTCCACATCTTTATAAATAATCCATCTAAAACCTGTTCAGATCCATCTAAAACCTGTTCAAATCCAACTAAAGCCTGTTCAAATCCAACTAAAACCTTTTAAATTCCATCTAAAACCCATCATATCCAACTAAAACCTGTTCAAATCCAACTAAAACCTTTTAAAATCCATCTAAAACCCGTTATATCCAACTAAAACCTGTTCAAATCCATCTAAAACCCGTCATATCCAACTAAAACCTGTTCAAATCCAACTAAAACCTGTTCAAATCCATCTAAAACCTGTCAAATCCAACTAAAACCTTTAAAAATCCAACTAAAACCTGTCATATCCAACTAAAACCTGTTCAAATCCAACTAAAACCTGTTCAAATCCAACTAAAACCTGTTCAAATCCATCTAAAACCCGTCATATCCAACTAAAACCTTTAAAAATCCAACTAAAACCTGTCATATCCAACTAAAACCTGTTCAAATTCAACTAAAACCTTTTAAAATCCATCTAAAACCCATCAAATCCAACTAAAACCTGTTCAAATCCAACTAAAACCTTTAAAAATCCAACTAAAACCCGTCATATCCAACTAAAACCTGTTCAAATCCAACTAAAACCTGTTCAAATCCAACTAAAACCTTTTAAAATCCATCTAAAACCCATCAAATCCAACTAAAACCTGTTCTAATCCAACTAAAACCGGTCAAATCCAACTAAAACCTGTTCAAATCCATCTAAAACCTGTTCAAATCCAACTAAACCCTGTTCAAATCCATCTAGAACTTGTTCAAATTCCTTTAAAACTGATTCAAATCCAACTAGAACCTATTTGTGGAAAAGGAATAAAATCAGAAGAGACTGACGGCCTTAATTGGAAATTTTCCTCTCATCAAATGTGTCTCTCTTTGCGAAAAGTTCTTGCACCTCTGGCCCATGGAAACCACACTTAAACTCTCAGAATACATTGAGGCAGGGTTATGTCATGATTTATCCATTTTTTACTTAACAAATATTAATAGAGATTTTATACCAGATAATAATGAGGCCTTGTAGTACTGGGTCCACTTAAGAGTCAAAACAAATCCAAAATGGTAGGTCCAGAGACACCGTTCTACTGATAAACAATATATACCATATCAATGAGACGTAAGTGTGTTGTATGTTCCTGAGAGTCACAAAATAGTGACATAAACATCTTAAAACTGGATGCCCAGAGACACAGTCCTTCTTATGAACATTTTATACCATATCAGTGAGGTCTAAGAGTACTGTATCCATCTAAAAGTCAAAAAAGGGTGACATAATCATATGAAAATGGGACTTCCGGAGTATCACCAGTTTTTTATACCACACCAGTGAGGCCTATGTATCTTGTGTCCATCTAAAAGTCAAAAAAGGGTGACATAAACTTTTAAAAATGAGGCTTAAATGTGTTTTATCCATCTAACAGTAAAAAAGAGTAACTCAAACTTATGAAAATGGGACGTCCAGAGTCAGATTCCTGCAAATAAACCTTCTTTTATTCCAGATCACTGAAGCCTAATTGTGTTGTATTCATCTGAGAGTCAAAAATGAGTGACCTAAACATAAAAATGGGACGTCCAGAGTCCACAGTCACTGCGCGAGCCCCTCTTTGTCCCGTGGCAGCGTCGGGGTTAACTCTCCTTCTGGCCTGGGGTCATGGGGGAAACATGCAGCAGGAATTTGTGCTCTCTGTGTGTGCTCTGTGTGTGTGTGTTGTGTGTGTGCTGTGTGTGCGTTTAGCTACAGCCCACTCTGTGCTCTTTGACTGCTGTCCTTATAAGGCATCCGGCGCCATGGCAACCGCGGGGCTTGAATAGCAGTGTCAAATCCCTCAGCCCTTCGACACACGCTCACTCTCCCCAAAGGAGGGAGCGCTGTACAGACGCAGACGGGACTCGGAGCGGCTCCAAGAGGAGGATATCTCGACTCCGCGACCGCCGTTGTCGTGTTTTCAAAGCATTTGTTTTGACTAATTTATTCCAAAAGGCGGAGAAAAGGCTGCGAGTCGCTCGGGGTTCGCTGGTCGTTACTGCTGGATGGACAAGCACTGACAAAACAAGAGGAGACGCAGAGAGTGGGGCATTACTGAAGCTCTGTGGCTCTCAACTTTTTGTTTTGGATTTTCTCGTTTGTTTGAGCTTTTTGGTGAAATTCGAGACACTGGCAGCTGCAAAGAACAACAAGACGGTTTTATTTCCACAGAAGAAGGACTTGTTTGAGAAACCACATTTAAAAAGGCAGGATTGTCTCGCTCTAGCTCTTTCACAATTCTCCTTTTGGGTGTTTTAAGGTCACTGTAACCAAAACAAGAGTCCATCCCAGCTGTTCTTTGAGTCAAATCCAGTTCCCAGAAGCTCTTAAGTCAATATTTTTGGGGGTATTTCTCGCCTGTCTGCATCACTCTCACCTTTTTTTCTGAAACAGCCTGAACAAGTCAGAAGTGAGTCTGGACTAGAAGCTCTTCAGATCAGCAGATAACACCAAAGTGAGGAACTGGTTGGACTAGTTTAAAGTCAAAGCGAGAGGAGGAGGGCAGGGCATTTTAACCTCAGCCCTGAAGGAGACAGCACTGTTTTATCTTCCTCTTACTTTTTTTGGGAGAAAGTTTGAAGAGAAGGGAGTATGGTCACAATGCGCAGGGAAAGGTGAGGTGTGTATTTTTTTTTTTTTCCAAAAGAGGGGGAGAGAAAGTGAGCAGCAGGGGAAGTGTAATTTATTGTTTCCTGTGAAAGAGCAGGCTGCACCCTTTTCTCCTGCTTGAACTCTGAACTGCTCAGTGCTTGTCTGAAGTTTTTCTCAGACCTCGATAGCCATTGATCAGAGGTCAGGGCATAAAAAACACAGAGAGAAAAGGCTTGGGAGCACACAGGGATTATACAACAGTGAGAAAACAGCATTGGGAAGGACCTGTAGGTCACTTCAACCAGACGCCAACAGAGAGAGGTCACTAAAGTAGGAGTAGAGGCCAACTTTTAGATCTTTATGGACAGAAAACTAAGCCTTTTGCATTGGTTTAGCTGATTTTCTTGGTATATTTTAAAGTTGTGAGTTAGTTTAGGAGGGTGTGTGTATGAGCTGCTTTTAGGACAGAGCGTGTGTGTCAGAGAATATGGCCATGGTGAGCGGGGGATGGGGCAACCCGAACGGGGACACTAACGGACTCGGGGAGAAGGCTTACCTGAGGAGAGAGGAGGACGACGGGTCTCCGCAGGCCGGCAGCAGCGACGTGGACGTGGCGGACGAGGACAAGACCTGCGTGGTGGACTGTGTGGTGTGCGGGGACAAGTCGAGCGGGAAACACTACGGCGTGTTCACCTGCGAGGGCTGCAAGAGCTTCTTCAAACGCAGCGTACGGAGGAACCTCAGCTACTCCTGCAGGTGAGAGTCATTCGGGTTGCGTCCAGAGAGGAGAAAATACAAGTTCATTTTGTCACAGTTTTAAATACTTAAGTCTGCGTTCTTTGACAAATAACAGATTGTTTCACCGTTTTTTTTACTAAGACTTAAATGTCTGTTTCTGTTTCTCCTGCAGCAAAGAGACGCATATATCATTAGTTTAGACTGAAAAGGAAACATATTAAGCAAATGGCAAAGCAGTAAAGCTCAAATTAAAAGTAAAAACTATGGATTTTGAGATGAAATATGAAATACTTACCAACTACTGTACTACTGTTTTATAAAAAGCGCCATTTTACAGTAATAAAGGTTTACATTTAGTTTATATTTTCCACACAAAAGACACATATCATTAAGTTTTCGTCAAAACCAAAGGTAAAAATTCATGCATTCAGTTCGTTTTGTCACATTTTCACGCTGCCCACACGACTCATGTAGGTAACAGACACAGAGCATAACAGAGCAGATCAAATCAAGAGGTAAAAGACACGTATTTGTGTTTTATTTGTCCAAACGTATCATTGGGATTGCAGCAAGTCGTATTTTATAACTTATCAATGGGTTTAGTCCAACAAATACATTCATTTAGTTTATTTTGGACAATATCTAAGACTTTAATGTCCTTGATAACTTCTGTCCTCAACCGCAGGTATTAGTTTTCTCAAAAATGCCCTGAGCTACACCTGGTGGAGGTCATTACTTAGATTATATTTGTTTTATGAGTTAAAAGACACAGACATTTAGTCTAAATGTGTCTCAGTTACTGCTGGAGGAAAGAGGACAATATCAGAGTGATTTATCAGTGGGATTATAACAAACTTCAGTTTAAAGGCTTACATTTAGGTCATTTTTGAGAGAGTTTTGACACTAGAATGATCTTTATTGCTTCTGCAAGAGGAATATCATCCACAAAAGTCTGTTTTAGGAAGATTGTAGTGTGATTGTAGTGTTGTAGTCCAAGCCCAGTGTTAGTCTAAGTTCAGACTCATCCAGGTTTTCATCCAATCATAAGAAAAGACTAATATACCATTTGTGGTCTTGGTTGGTCTGGACGTCCAAGACCAAGTTAAGAATGCATAAATATGAGAAAAATTAGACACAAGACCAAGAGTTTTAGGGCTCAAGAGCATGACAAGACCAAGACCTTTACAAAATAGTCTTAAGACTGATTTAAAGACTATATTCACACATTTTCTTATCCTTAGGACTTCAGCGCCTGCTACTTCTGCTGGTCATACTGACATTTCACACTCAGTGTCATTACGTTCACAACAAATTACATCAGGAACTTTATTTTGGCACATTTTTTGAGACTAAAGTGTCCAAGGAAACGTAACACCAATACAACAGACTTCCCTGTTAAAAGACATACAATACATTACATGTATTTTGCAACAATTGTACAACTTAAGTGTCCTCATTTACTTCATTTACAAATTATCAGTGATTTATCATTTTGTCGACAAACCCAGAGGTAAAAGAAGACGTCAAATCAATATCAAAACATCATCCACTGATTATGATTTATGGTCAGGGACGGGACAGACCCTCTCATAGATGCATAGATTATCAGATCATATCCCTCTTGTGATGCATTATCATGATACAGATGTTTGTTAAATGGCTATTTTTCCAGAGTACGTGACAGACAATGATTTATTTCAAAATTACACTGTTCATGCAAATAATTAACACACAAAATCCTCTTTTTATCAGTCTAGGGCTTTCCTTCTACTGCATTTTCACAGATAATATATAATATAATATAATAATATATATTGTAAATAAATGTCTGCAGACTCGCTGTATCATGATATTACATTAAGTATTTTAAACTACGCTTTGGGATGTCCTTTGAACCACCCGTGAAACAAACACTGAAAGTCATCGCCACAGCTAACATTAAATTGAAATGATTATAGGCTGTCCACACAGCAGTAGCATATTATCCTCTATTAACGGTCTATAACTAGGTGAAAGTGTCTTTTCCCACAACATGTTCCTCTGTCTGTAAATGTGTTCGTATAAAACAGGAGTTGTGTGTGTGTCTGTGTGTGTGTGGAGATATTTACATTCACTCGGGACTCTGCAGATTAATCCATTCCTCTCTGCAGAATGAAATGTTACAACCTTGGGTATATCTCGCAAACAGCTCTGGAAAAAAAAAGAAAGCCGTGAAGGTCAGTCATGTGACGACGGATTGCTTCAGAAGGTCAACATTCCCATTATTCTTAACCACACAAACACAATGTTGCAACTCAATTCCCCTTCAGTGCTGCTGCTGCATATACAAAAGTCAGAATGCTTTTTTTTTTTTAAGAGTAAAAAAAAAAGCAGAGAGTCTGAATAGAAGTTGTCTTTTCGCCTGTTTGTCACCTTGAGGGCTAAAAGGTGAAGGTTTTGAAATGCTGGCTGTAAAAGGCAGCACAAAGAGTGTGTGTGTGTGTGTGTGTGGCTGATGATTTACAAAGGTCACAGCCTCGATAGTTTTTCAGCCGTGCCAGCTCACACAGTTCACTCGACACAGGGGTCAAACAGAGCGAGCGAAACACGAGGGAGATAAACCAGCCGCAAATATAAAATAACACTGTGTTTGTTTAAAGGAGAGAGTTTAGTTTTTTCATTTGGTGGTGAGAGTTTAGACTGCAGTCTCTCCTTTCTACAGACTGTGAGCAGCTACGGTAGCCCTGCAGGGACATGTTACTGCCTCTGATGTAACGCCTCAGTCACTTTGGATTTCTGTGGCGCTGTTTAATGTCTTTTCTCCAAGTCAAGAGTGTTATTATAAAGCACTTTAAATAACAAAAAATCCGTATTTCACCTTTAAAATTTGTGTCTTTTGTGTGTTTTTTTGTACAGATCAAACCGAGAATGCCAAATAGACCAGCATCACCGCAACCAGTGCCAATACTGTCGACTGAAGAAATGTTTCCGAGTGGGAATGCGCAAAGAAGGTAATAATTAGGCTTAGGATAAAACAGATAATACAGTCAATACATTAGTGAAAATCATATCCACGGGCAATTGATGTTAGTAATTGACTGGCCTTTGACAAATCTGACAATATTTGGATATAACAGACACACATATCAGGTATTAATAGCAAATTTCCTTCGTTTTTAAGGTGTTTGTTAATTTTTGTCATTGTATTGTTCCTTATCACTGTGCTTTATTCCTTTTTGATGCCAGTTTGTCATGCATTGGCCAAGTTTGGTTTATTCTTCCAAGCTTAGCTAAATATCAACCAAAAGAGATGGATAAACAAATACAAATGGCCCCTGAGTTTGTTTATGGACTGGACACATGCCTTAACTAATGCTTTATAAAAAGGGATATTTAAAAAGCATATAAGCAACATGTTTAAATGAATCATGAAACCTCTAGATGCATCACTTAAGGGTTGTTTTACTGAGCCTTGCAAGCTATATCATTGTTCATTAATTTAGATTTTATAGCATTTGCGATGACTAAATCAAAGCCATAACTTTTTTTTATTATTTTTTAATATACACCAGACAATTCCACTTAAAACAGTTAGATCTTGAAAAAAACAACCTAATTACATCTGATATTGCCTCTTACTTTATCTCTCTACGCCGCCCCCTGCTGGACAACAACTTTAGCTCAACCACGTGTCACAGGTCCCACATCAACAATTCAACACGTGGCTTGTCAAAAAGTAATCAGCGTTGTTTGAAACCACAGAACTAATATATTGTCACTATATTTTATTTTCAAAACACATTTAAATTTGTTGCTTTACGCCCAACTTACCTTGAGACGCTGCTTTTTGGGGGAAAGTTGTCCGCAGCTTCAGCCAATCACAGCAGCTTACACAGAGGGGGCGGTACCAGTACTTGATTGACACCTGTTTGGACCAATCACAGTCGACGTTGCTCCATGGTTTACGCTGGTTTCTGTAATTGACGTCGTTTATTGACTTTATTGAGACTTTATTGAGCTGTGTCTGGGCCTGGATCGAGGTTAAGGACAAAGACAGAGCAGCTACAGGAGAAAAGGGTGTGTATTTGTTTGGAAAATATATATTTACACAGTGGTGGTTGATATTGAGTGAAGGAGCTAGCCATTAATCCATACTGGAATTATTTTGTCACACATAGTAAATAATGGCTAAATAATGGTCATTACAAAAGAGAGACAGGAAAAAGAAAGAGATATCAGACTGACTTTATGACTTAAATGAAGCTCTCATTACTTTCTGGTGCTAATGCTAAAAACAGAAAATAATGCAAAGTTATGCTAATTAAATGAGTTGATAAAAGTATGGTCTTCCCGTCATTTCTTTTACAAAGTCTCTCAAAAGTTCAGTGAAGCTCACTTACTCTGTACATGTCTGTGTTTTGACCAAAGTCGAGTTTCTGGGCTGAACATATTTGGCCCCAAATAGACTGTGATACAAGGGGGCGGGCCTTTGTCCCATTGAAATGAAAAGCACTAGATTGTAAAATGTAAATTAAATATTTTAATTTTTACGAAATATTATAGTTATATGACAGGAGGGGCCTGGCCGATGAATACCAGCCGCCCCTGATTTTACGGCTGTGCTTCACCGTAATAGGCTCCATCTTTAATCCTTACCTTTATTAGATATGTTTATAGGAAATAGGCCTAAACGCTTTATATTTTTATTTGGATGTAGTTACTGTACTTTTGCTTTGAGTTAGAGTTAACAAAACTGGTACGAGTGTAGTTGGACTTACTACAACTGGGTTTGTATTTGATTAATAATATAGGGGCCTACATTAGACTCCGGTAACAAACAGACAGTGTAAGGTAATGACTCAACAGGTAAAATGACCATTAAACAGCATTAAAAATAGACACAGGAAAAAGTTATAAAGAATCCCAAAGTAGTTTCTGCATAAATTTAGCTTAAATGTCTTGTAATGCCATTAATACATCTGATTTATATTTGATTTGAAGCTGCATTAAGAAGCTAATCATGCAGTAACCATAATGTAGACCCACTACAAGTTTCTGACCTAGAGCCTTATATAAATAAATGGATGACCCAGTGACATTTCCAGTAAAATATTTATACTGTCAACAAAAAACAAGTTTAGTCCAGTTGAACCTGAGGGACGAGGTGAGTGTGTGAGGAGACTGTCCCGCAGCAGTGGGGTCACACAGGGGTCAATGCACAAGTGGACACTGAGAATGAGAATGACAAGATTAAGCCTTTTAAATCCACAACTACCAAACATTTTGAATCATGGAAGTAGATAGTTGGCTTCATTATGCTACTGCTGTCTCGAATTGCATAATAGTAAAATATATGTTCACAGTGCATATCATCTTATACAAATTAAGCTCTACAACTACTACCATATCATAATAATATCTTAGTGTCTGTTTGATTCCAGCATACAGCAGCTATTCCTGGACACAAAGAAATATAAAGCCTATAGAGCACCGCAAAGTCAGTGTTTACCCTGATGTTGTCTATTGAGCAATCTTTATGCCGTTTTTGAACTAACTAACAATTAATATTTATAAATGTCATAACAAACATTTTCCATTTGGAAGTGCATCAAAGCTAGAATCATATAGTAAGGGTTCTACAGTCTACGGTAGCCCTAAAGGGACATACATAAACCTACGGGACATAGGTCAGATCAATTAGACTCTAAATGAAATTAAGAAACAAATAACACCAGAAAGAGCAACACAATATTTTTGTTTTTTTTAGCAAAGACATAAGTTGGTGGCTTAAAAAAAAAACACATTGTGATCTGCTCTAATTTGAATCAGAGGAAAACTGAACAGTGCCTGTTGTCCATCTTTATACAGCATCTCACATAATAATATTTTAACCTATTGATTTATACCTGGGTGTAAATAGATGAAGTAGTGCATGTTTCACTCCTGTATATGGTTTATATTCCCTTACAAAGTCTTTGGACTGTAACTGCTCATTTTATTTCTATCAGATAATGTCACTAGTGTTGGATATTTTTACTTTAACAGCATTTAATGAGCGTTTTTTGAAAAAAGCACATCAACATTTAACCTCTACCTATACCAGATGTAAATAAGTAAAGTGCATTTATTGTTTGTTGTGTAATAATGTAGTGTGCAGTGTATAATTGTAAGGATTAAATGTTTACTATGACAGTGTTTGCAACATTTAGGGCAATAGTGCAACCAAATAATGGCTAGTTACAAATAAGATTACAAACAGTTTCTTTTTGGCTTCATTTTCCACTGCATTCTGGCTTTAAAGGACTATAACCCTGTAGAGCAGCTACGGTAGCCCTACAGGGACACACAGCTAGAAACAAACACTGGGGACAGAAAAAGAGATAATTTTATAAATCAGTATTGTTCATAAATGTTCAAAGCCTTTATACATTCATTGTTAGCTCAAAAAGAAAGTGTCTTTTCTCCAGCTGTGCTCAGTTTGTCCTCTCTGGGCTTCTGTAGAAACAGGAAGCCCTTGATTTAATGGCCTCTTTTTGGTTTAATGGTGTTTTAAATCATCCAACACTGACAAATGCAAAGAGCTTGAGTGTATTTTGATGTGATGTGTGATTTTCTTGTGTGTCTTTTTGACTCTGAAGTTGTCCGTCTGACTCTGTAATTGTAGTCTGGTCCAAGTGCTTGTGTTTCAGCGGCTGTCAGTGGATACGCTCACATACATAATGTGCAGCGAGGTTGACAGTTTGCCAGGAGTTATATTGGGCCTGGTTATTAATGAACCCTGCTGACTGTGCTCATGACGCAGGTCGCTCTGTTTCCACATTACCTGGAAATGTGCAGCTCACCTTTAGCCCACACTTGCAGCGGTTTAAGTGAGGGTTATAGGCTTCAGAAATGACACTTCACTCAGTTTTAAAGGCACTTGAGGTGTTGACAGTGTTGGTTTGAGTGCATTGCTTTTGTAAAATATTAGTTTCTGGGCAGGACTACATCTCATTTTATTAAGAAAATTCTCTAGTTTGAGTCCTGAGTCAAGTCTGTCAAGTTTGACTTCATTTTTCTTCTTCTTGGGAACATAATTTAGCCTGAAAACCTAATCCGACACATCTGTTGGTCTCTGTGTTTTATTTTCAGATGCACTGTTTCCACTTTAGCTGGAAATGTGTAGCTCACCTTTAGCCCAAACTCAGAGCAGCTCAAGGCAGGGGTTAGGCTTCAGAAATGACACTTCACTCACTTTCATTTCAAAGACACAGCTTGACTGCGTTGTTACTATAAACCAGTAGTTGTTGAATATTGTTAGATTATAGCTACAGATAGACAGCACTTTCTCTCACTGCGTTATACTCTACACTTCATCAGGTGTATACGTGTTTTTCTTTTCATGCACTGGAAGTTGTGATTGGCCAAAGCATCTATTCTTCTCATCTATTAAAATCTTTGATAATACAGCCTAGAAGAAGTTTTAAAGATGATCACAGATGATTCCTGTTAAAATATGATCTTAGTGATAAAACTATTATTTTTCTCACAAACATAAAAAAATCTATTTATCTATTCGATTAAACTTTGTCCTGCCGCTTACATTTTGTTTTATCAACCATCTGAGACACCTTCCTTCTCACTTTATCTGAACTGGTTCCTCATGTGTGTTCTCTCTTCTCTGAGGAGTTTAAATGCTCTTTGCAGCAGATAAACCTTCTCTTTCTTTCATCTAAACCCATTACTGACCCGTCCCTCTTGTCTCCACAGCGGTGCAGCGCGGCCGAATCCCTCCGTCCCACTCCGTCATCAGCCCCTCTCTCGGGGGAGGTGTGGGGGGTCCGGGGCCGGGGCTCGTCGGTCCCGACTACTTCAACGGCCAGCCCGTGTCTGAGCTCATCTCTCAGCTGCTCCGGGCCGAGCCGTACCCCAGCGGTCGTTTCGGGACCCCCTACGGTCAGGCGCAGATGCAGGGCTCCAGCGGGGCCTCGGTCATGGGCATCGACAGCATCTGTGAGCTCGCTGCACGGCTCCTCTTCAGCACCATCGAGTGGGCCAGGAACATCCCGTACTTCCCTGAACTCCCAGTGTCAGAGCAGGTCAGAGAGTACACCATCATTTATTATATATCTCATTTTATTTTACCTAATTAAGATGTATTTTTACCCATTTAATTTCTTGCTTAAACCCTGTAGGTGGCGCTGTTGAGGCTGAGCTGGAGCGAGCTGTTCATCCTAAACGCGGCTCAGTCTGCGCTGCCTCTGCACATGGCTCCTCTTTTGGCAGCGGCAGGTTTCCACTCGTCCCCGATGTCGGCCGAGCGCGTGGTGTCCTTCATGGACCAGGTGCGGGTTTTCCAGGACCAGGTGGACAAACTGAACCGGCTCCAGGTGGATTCGGCCGAGTACAGCTGCCTCAAAGCCATCGCACTCTTTTCACCCGGTGAGTTTGAGTGATGTTATTGACCTGTTGAACCACATAGCTTTACTGTAAACTAACCCTGTGTTTACGAAAACTAAAAGGAGACTGACAGGTGCAAAGGTCAACGGGGCTTTAGGGCAAAATGACAAATTCACTTAAAAGCTTTGATCTTTTTACAAAATAGTGTTTAGAAATTCAAATAGAACGTAATAAGTAGCATCAAATATGGCCTCATTTGTTGGTATTTTACTGTACTGGCCTTCTTTTCCATAGTCAAATGTTACCACAGGAGGGGGCGTCCTAGCTCAGGTAGAGCATGTGCCCAGAAGGCAGGAGACCCGGGTTCGAATCCCAGTCGTGTCACTTGCCCAATGTCATTCCCCACTCTTTCACCCTGTTTCCTGTGTCTAGCTACTGTCCACCATCAATAAAAGGCAAAAAGTCCAAAATATAATCTTAAAACTGTTACTACTCTAGCCCAAAAAGGACAAATTCATATCTGTCCATCTAACATTAATAGATTAAATAAATTTAGTGGTGGCCTTTTAGCAAAGTTCAAACTTAAAAATGAATCTCACACATCATTTATAAATAATGAAACATAGGAGTTAAAAGTTTTAGACTCATTTTCAACATGTTGGCTTGGGTTTACCATTCTGTAGTAAAGACTTGTTTGTGCCAGCCCCTGTTTTCACAGACGTGGGTAGAGTCCAGTTTAAGATATTACTCAAGTAGGAGTAAAAATAGACAGAACTCAGAGCAAGAAGGTCCTGTGTCCAACTCTTGGGACGGTCCTTTCTGTGTTTTCACCGGGTACAGTTAGTAACATGAGGGTAAATAAAGACTTATACAATCACTATAACTCAGGACCTAAAGTAACTGTCAGAAAATGTAGTGAGAAGTACATAATAATAATAGTTTCCTAAAGTAAATGCACTGAAATAATGAAACTAATGTAGTCTGTTTAAGCCTGTATTGTCCTGTTTCACTCCAGTTCTGTTATTATTCTCTTTAAATGAAGCCCTGAGTGTTGACAGTGTACCTCTCGTGTCCCAGATGCTTGTGGGCTGACCGACCCGGCCCACGTCGAGTCCCTTCAGGAGAAAGCCCAGGTCGCTCTGACGGAGTACGAGCGGCTGCAGTATCCCAACCAGCCGCAGCGTTTCGGGCGCCTCCTGCTGCGTCTGCCCGCTCTGCGCGCCGTCCCGGCCAACCTCATCTCTCAGCTCTTCTTCATGCGTCTGGTCGGGAAGACGCCCATCGAGACGCTGATCCGGGACATGCAGCTATCGGGGAGCTCCATCAGCTGGCCCTATGTCCCGGGACAGTGAGGCCAGAGGAGCTCCAGAGTGAGACGGACTCCGATCAGACTGAGACGGTTCACAACAAAAAATAGACAAACACAAGTCAATGTTCTATTACTTCTATGTTCTATACTATGAGGTTTAGGATCAACTTTTCCCCCATTTTAGTAATATTTTTGTTTTTTTTAAGTAGGACTCTGTTTGTAATTGTGGATAAGAGCAACTCCAGAGACAGAGGTCACATTTAATATCTGTGAACGATCTGTGTAAAAGAGGACGAGGAAACATAACTGCTTCTATTAAAACATAGTATAGTCAGAAAATGGAGGGAAACAGCTGTGAAAAGTGCTGCTATTTAATGCAGCAGTGTCTCAATAAATGTACATTTCCTCAGGCTTCTTCCAAATGTATTCAGTGTATGTTATATATGGCTTTTTAACATTTCATTACTTACATACTAGTCTTAACTTTGGGCACTGTTCTTTATCCCAGAACTGTTTATGATGAAAGGACACAGTCTGGTTTGGGAGTTATCGCCTGTGTCACAGTTAAATAATGAGCTGTTTCACTTTCCATCGACATTATTTTCGTCTGGGCAAGACTTTGGAGTTTTAAAAGCACTTTTTTCCACAGTTTGCTTGAAGGCTAGCTCTCTTTACTGGAGCTGCACTTATCCACAACTACATTGTACAGTCCTGCTTAAAATAACCACATAAACTCAGTATTTTAGCAGGAAAACCCAAATATATAATAATATTTGTAATACACTCGCAGCACTTGTTAGTCGTCCTCCGTCTGATCTTTTTCCGTCTCGTTCTGGATTAAAAACATTAGGGTTTTCAAATGCAGACTCTTGAAAAGGCTGCGTGCCGTCACTACCTCCTCCCACAATGCCCCTCTCTGTCTGTGACTGTGTGTGGACCCGGGCCGAGTGTGTGTTTTTGTCGTTGAAGCCATAGCAGCCTCTCTCTCAGAGCCTCAGAGGCAGACTTTGTTACCAAATGTATTTCTGAAGAAGTGTCTCATCGCACAACATTTAATAAAATACAGATAAACAGTGACTGAGTTCAAATGTAGTGTTGGAGTCCAGACCGGTCTTGGTCCTGAGGATTTTGAAGTCTGACCAAGAGCATTTATTAATTAATCTGCCTCCTTCGCCAAACACTAACCTCCATGAGTCTGGACTTGGTCTGAGACTGGACCTGGACTTTATGGATTGTGTAACTGTTCTGTGGATTTCTTGCATCGTGTCATACACTAGTCTTGACTCGGTCTTGATCCATAAAGTCTTGATCTGGTATCGGACATGACTTGGTCCATGTGGTCTAGACTGGTGTTGTAGTCAAGACCGGACCAAGACCGAGTCATGTCTGAGAGACCAGAGAGTATTGAGACTGAGTCAAGAACAAGACCGTGTCAGAGCGAGACCAGATCAAGACCAAATCAGGACCAGAACCAGAGCACGATATTCTATAATAGATATAAGGAAACAGTCCAAGTCCAGTTTTAGACCAAGTCCAGACTCGTGAAGGTCAGTTTTTGGTGAAGGAGACAGATTTAGAACAAGATTTTTAATTTAACATAAAACGATTGAGGTTTTCTGGTCTTGATTTGTCTCGACGTCTGAGACAAGATCGAGTGAAAATGAGTTCAAAACCAAGACAAGACTAAGACCTTTACAGAACAGTCTTAAGACCGGTCTCGAGTCCTACACTAGTCACGCCCTGGTCTTGGTCTTGTCTTAATCTTCATGGTCTTACACTCAGCCTGAGTTTGTCTGACCTCGACTGTCAACATCAACGAGAAAATGTGTCAAACTAGAGCTGTCCAGATACCAGTACTCGATACTCAGGCAAGTATCTGAGCCTCTTGTACTCATTCAGCGTCCTCCGATACTGCCAAATGAGTACTTTATGTACTTAAGAGTGAGTATTTGTATTGTATTTAAGTCAAAACTCAAAATAAGACACTGATAAAACATGAAAAACCAACATGACCGTGATTCTTGAATATTAAGTACTCATATCTGTACTTGTACTTGTATCTGCACATCCCTATTTTAAAACTCTACTATCAAAGCTTTGTCTTACGGCGCCCTCCAGTGGTCCGCTTTGATACAACACCCTCTTATCCACGGCTGCTTCGGGACAGTCACAGTCTGTCGAACATTATTACCTCATATTTTATACATTACAGACACTGATTGTACAGAAAATATTCATGTGCTTAAAGTAAACACAAAGGGATCAAAGTCTTTTTCACGACTGGTTAATTGAAGCAGCACCTGAAGTTTGACCCAAAGCTATATTTTGCTCTTTTGAATTATTTCCATTCACTTTTGCAAAGAAAAGGGCGTTTTTAGCTGTAACTTTTGCTGTTGCCTTTTAAACACCAGTTTGTAAAATAATAATAGAAGATAATAATGTGTGTTTTTAAACTCTAAGGCTACAAGGTTTGTCGGTACAAAAACTGGTACTATGTAAAATTTACAAGCTTGATTTGTAAATGATGCCAAAAGTTTAAAAAAAAAAAAATTAAATCGTAAACTAAAACTGTCTACGATCCCTCTCGACATCTGCTCTCAGCGAATCGTGTTATTATAAACTAAAAGTGATTTATTTGTCTGTGTTGCTTTATGTTTGAAAGGATTGTGTTTCTATGACAACGCCAAACTTTGAAAAGAAAAAAAATTGCAAAAATGTTTGTATGTTTCCGGTTATTTTTGAATTTTGAAAAATAAAAGTATGCACATTTTTTCTGTGGACGAGGTGTGAATGTGATTAGGATTAAAGCTGGGGTAGGCACTTTGTCATGATGGTGAAAATCTTCTGCATATTAGTTATTATTAAGTGATATTTGTCGTATGTTAATGAGTTGCAGCAAAGTTAATGAGATATTTTATGACGTTTGATTACTGTATGGATTGTATTTATTCAGTTTTACTGCGAAAACAAATAATCTGTCTGAAAAACTCAAGTGTTTGTAACTGTACTTCTTTTAAACTCAGCTCAGCTCAAAGTCTAAACCAGGACACACCTCATCCTCAACTTTATACTAAGATACACTGAAGAACTTTTAATTATATTGGTAATACTTTATAACTACACAGTGGTAAAGCATTAATAAATAATTAAAGCAGCCCTGCCTAACTTTTAGCCCCAAAACGTATATTCTTCCTTTCATTTTGATGGTTCTTAGACCTGAGATCAGTAGAATCAAGTGTATCTCACTGACACAGAAACCTCAGCTGGACAGAAACCTTCAAAATAAAGTGTATTCCTGACGCTGGGACTCGCAGAAATGACATTAATGACACTCTTTACGGCTCGAATGTAAGGAGTAGAAACAGGTCGATACACTGGACCCCAGCAAAAAGACCTGAAGAAACTTGGATCAAAAATAAAACATTAATGGCAGTGTTTATAACTTAAAGCAACACTGGGTAATGTTTAGCCAGTAGAGGGCGCAACTCCCTGTCTGTGCATCCTCACTGTCTTTTTACAAATATGACTCTGGGTCCAGTGTATTGGTGTATTTTCTTTATTATGTGTGTGCTAAAAGTTACACAGTGCTACTTTATTGGAGTAATGCTTTGTAAAAAATGAATTAAGTAGTTACCAATATTTAAGTAATGTTAAATAGTGTGTAGTTATTGTAAAGTGTTACCACTATGTTTAATAACAAAATAAATCTCAGAGATTCCCTGAGAACCACTCAATAAAGTACCACCAGCTGCAGATACGCTTTAAAACAAATACCACACCACCAGCCACCAGAGGGCAGTATGAGCTCATTCTTTCAAGGGTTTCAGGAGCGAGAGATCTTCAAGTGACAAACATAAGAGATATAATAAAATTAATACAATTCTAAAATGAATAAAGCCGGTTAAAAACGTAAATCCACTCAGAGTTTAGGACCTGCTCGAATGATTTGTACTGATTTTTATCTTAAAGAAGTTCAATGAGTCACAAACTAGAATTAGAAATGTTTATTGTGAATGAATTCAACACTTTTTAGACAACAATAAAGTTTACAGTAACAAAAAAAAACCCACGTGGTATTTAATAATAAAGAAAATAAATTCATACAAAAATAAATGGCTCGCAAATGGTTTGTAAAATGACAATGTCTTTCGTAAAAAATACAAATCAACAGTTTGTCTAAATGTACAACAGATCAACAAATGGATTAATGTAAAATTTACACAAAAGGAATCAATGTATTCAGAGTGACTTTAGGTTGTTAAAGAGGAAATTAAAGACATAAAAAAGCAGTTTGGATGCATTTAGTTTTGATAAATAAAATCATACAAAAGTCTAACTACAACATTTAACATTTGTTCAAAACAGACACAGGTTGAAACCAGTTTAAAGTCGTTATGGGCCTTCGTCGAAGAGCAGTGCAAGGTTTTATATATTTAAAATAGTCCAATGTCTAAACTGCAAATTTTCAGATGGATTTTTATGGATTTTTTTAAACACTTGAGAAACACCTCTTTTATAGAACGGCCCATATAAAAAAAATTAAAACTTTTGGCCAAAGCTTGGTCTCACTTCAACAATCTTGAGGAAATCTATAATACATTACGACATGATGAACTGAACAGTGGCAGAGTGTTCATTTGTACCAAAAAAGCTGATGGAGAAATAATGAAAAAAAAAGCATCTTTGATAAAAAATAAAGACATATACAGTTAATAAACATCTGCTCCGAAACCTCAGCCCTGTCCCACAGCCCTGTCCCACAGCTCAGTGTTATCACAGACTCGCCCTCACAGCAGCGTCAGGACCACAGGACGTTCAGGGTGTGACCAGGTCAAGACCAAGACCAGTGCATGGTCCACGAGGAGACCCAGAGGACAGGTCTACGGCTCAAATCCACTACATTTACAGGCATGTCTTCAGTCAGGTCCTTATTGGGCATTACTCCAAATGTGTTTTCATGCGCTGCAGCTACAGAAACAGTGCTACATGGAAACTGCAAATGGGTTTCTTTTGTTTTCGAGGAATAAGCAAAGACGTTGGTCGCTGCAAAAATGCTGTGAAAAAGCCACTGTAAGACTGTTAACATCTGAAATAATGCAACCGAAACTAACATAAACTCATTTGATCAGGGCTTGCACTGAGTATGAACCTAACTAAGGTCATCAGTCTCATTCAGATTGGCTCTTATCTGAGTTAATACCAGAGCATTACTGTGAATGTAAACAGAGTCAATGACAAACCCTTGGTCGGTTTATTCGTGTGAAAAAGAGCATGTTCCTTTAATTTAAAGAAAGGTAATTTTGACTAAATCATAATAATGCTGATAAATAATCAATGAAAAACAAATCCACGGCCCTCTTTCATCTAATACCATGATAAAGTGTTTTTATACTAGTCTCAAGACCAACACTAGTCTCATGATATGGTCCTTTATAAAACGGCAGTGAAGGAGCTAAAAGTCCTGTTCCCAGTTTAAAGAATGAGTTTAGATGATTATTGTGAACAAACAGAGAGATATGTGTCGAGTGCTGTTCAGGTGACTTTGGTTTGGGCTGGAGTCTCTGAAGCGTTTGGAGTGTTTTTGTTTTTTGCTTTGTTTTGGCCCAAAGTGAGAGGTCACTGAGCAGAAACCAGAGCTGGGTTTACGAGTGGTTCTTGTCGTAGTTTTTGACCATGCGTTTGATGTGGAACAGTTTGTGTCTCAGTCTGCGGCACTCTTTCTTCTTCGACTGGTATTCTGGCGTCTGCCGAAGAGAAAACAATAATTAATTTCTGAATTCATATTAATGTTATTTAGACTTTAGAGGCTTGTCACTCACCTGCTTCAGGTCCTTGAGCTGATTATACTCCTCGGCTACAGCCTGTGACAAAGAAACGCTTAGTGACTGATAAACATATCCATTCAGATAAAAACAGCACAAAGAGGTCTGTCTCGTGCAAAAACACACTGTACACTTTTATCTGTTGACACAAACATTTACCAGAACAAACTGTTTCAGCAAAACATGCAACAGAATAAGGTCAAAATATCAAAAGGATATAAAACAGAAAGGCTTTTTTAACCTTTTGTCAAAAAATAGAGGGGACATTTTTACTTCGAATAGTCTAGAGAAATCTAAAACTTTGACTCATCATTTATAAAACAATGGATGCAGAGAGTAAAAGCCCAAGAACTTAAAATATCCTGAAAAAATGTGACTCTGTTGTGGTTCCTGCCTAAAGCACACGAGTGGAGCTGTGGCTGTGTTTACTCTTTGTACAACGTCCCCCTCAAGAGTTGGAATCGTTTTGAATAACTGATCTCAGAGCTGCTGCAGGAGCGTGTCTGTGTCTCACCTGGTATTTGGATGAGGTGTCGTCCAGAGTGTCCAGCTGCCGGCTCAGTTTGTTCAGCTGATCGTTGATGTCGTCCATGTCGGCACACATGCGTTTGTACTCCCTCAGGTCTGCGTCGAACTCCCTTTTGTAGTCGTGACGCTGCTCGTCCGAGGTTATCTCTGGATACATGCTGCGGACCAGAACAAAGAGAGGTGAGGTCAACAGAACTGACGGAGAAAGATAATGAGAGGATCTAGGGTTCAAACACCTTAAACTGTCCAGAGTAATTCTAAAACAATCTAAAACCACTCCACAGCTACAAAAACATCACACTAGATTTTAAGGATTATTCAAACATTATTGCCACAAATCTTTTCAGGACTTTTTCTTTACAATCCACGAGTGAAAGAATGAACATTAGGAGTTAAAAGACAAAGAAACTTTTGCTGTTCTATATCGATTTTCAGGACATTTGTACATTTTAATTAATTTCCAGGAGATTTCTCTGACTAGAAAACATAGTTGTGTTAGAGATGAGCTGCTCCACACCAGGATTATAGACGAGAGCAGGCAGCTGCAGCATCGGGCGCGAAAAAGCCTGCAGTGAAGTGGGACAGTGTGGTTTGTCCCAGATCACGGTCTCGTCTGAAGTTTGTTGGGTGTATTTGCTTCACAAAACTCAATAAATGCTCTTCTGTTTCAAAGCTGTTGTTTAACACCTCCTTCGTGGACGGATTCATCACACACACCTGGGATTGTACTCTTAATTGGTCAAAATGTAAGCTTTAGGCGAATATACATCAGAAAAGTTGATTTTAATAATGTGTTCGCCATATTTGAGATCAGCCTAAATAGTTTCCATGAGTCAATATTCCCTCTTCTTCTCATAAACTACAGTGGCGTCATGTTTTCTACCTTTGGCCCAGTTCTGTCGTTTCTCCAGAGCCAAACTCACGCGGGACGGCATGCCTCAGGAGATTAGCCTCTGTCCTGAACACAGCAGCCTTTTCCACTGACATTTGTGCCTCTGCGGTTACAGTCATTAATCTGCTTTGTTTTGGATGCATCTGATAAATACACATAAATAAATAGTGTAGTGTGTCCCGGGACGCAGAGGAGTACAGG
This sequence comes from Rhyacichthys aspro, assembly GCA_036850595.1. Classification (NCBI taxonomy): domain Eukaryota; kingdom Metazoa; phylum Chordata; class Actinopteri; order Gobiiformes; family Rhyacichthyidae; genus Rhyacichthys; species Rhyacichthys aspro. The sequence continues at coordinate 6,306,280 of CM072151.1, forward strand.
ATCTTTCATTAAAATCTGAGTATTTAGGTCTCATCCCACAGGACCAGTGGTATTTGAGTGCAATCTGTCTCTGCGTAATCACATTCATATTACGGACAGTATATGAGCAGCTTAGAGACATACAGGCTTTTCAGGCCTTTACTGGACAATATTTGTGACGATTGATTCGACAAATTTTATCAGTAAGAACAAAGAAGTCATATTATTAAGTCAATTCCAGTTTTTCTAGTTTTTCAAGACTGGATGAAGGTGGACATCGATATTCCAGGTTTTGTAGGTCTTCCTGGGCGTATATGAAACTAATAAAGCTGTGTTTGGAACAGGAATAGGTTACGTTAGTACAGCACCCAGTTTGTGGCATTTTTATCGTCAGAAGGAGTATGGAGCTCACCAAATAGCTTTTGGTTCAGTGAGGAAGTTATTTTAAGATGGCGCTACACACCGCAGTTTGTTGATTGGACAAAAGTGATTCCTCGGGTAAAAATGAGAATCAAAAGGAAAAACATTAAATGGCAATGTTTTCTCAAATTAGGCTGGTCAAATTCAAGTAAAAAAGAAGACTGGGCTGAGTCTGAGTCCACTTCCCAGTCCCTAACCCCTCGACCACTACATAGTCATGCACTTGAGCTGTACTACAGGGCTGTTTTTCTGTCGCCGTTAGTCACATGACTCCGGTGTACAGTACATGTAAAAAACATCCACAGAAGTCAGCTGATAATAATGGACCTAAATTATCGCAAGACTTCAGTGATAGAAGAATTAATATAAATAAGCCTCAGGTTCAGCTAACATTAGTTCTTCTGCTTCAGTATTATGGTCTATTTTGCATTTCTGTCATTAAACATTCAGACACCAACATGCCACAATTTGACAGAGCGTAAACGTTGTATTCTGACGAAGCTGATTTTAGATTTATTCATGCATCATTAAAAACATAGCATTTACATTCTACACTGCATTAAAGACAGGCAGACCTTCTGACCTGAAACTGTGGAGGCCTAAAATATAAGAAAGCAAAACAGTTCACTGGTTTTAAAGAAAACTGGGAATAAACCGGAAACACCTCTGTTTGATGATGACAGTTACAGATATACCTCGAACTTCCTGCATCAGGGATTTCTTCGCTTCTTTCAGATAAGATAAAAGGAGATAAGATTTTATTGAGCCCAATGAGGCTGCAGTTCAAAGACAGGTAAAGTAACTTAATGTTAAATTGTTCTATATTTATAGTTGAAACATTTGCACAGACAGTCAAAACGTGGGCGCAAGTACAAACTGATTCAACAGTTTATGACAGACCAGAGTAAACCAGATAATGTTTTTGTAGCTACAAAATAAAAGACTCTTTAGGGATTACCTGTTCCAACCTGACCCCTGCAGGACAGGCTTGAACTGACACCGTCCTTACCTCTCAAGCTCTTCCATGTCCAGTTCATTGCCCGTCTCTCCTCCGGTCGTGTACTCGGTCTCGTACTGGGACTCGTCCAGCTCCGGGTTACGCCTGCGTCTCTTGCCCCGGTTGGCGGAGGGTTTTCGGCCTCCTCCCGCCTCCTCTGAGGGACTGGAGCTGGTCCTGCCTCCGTGAGACAGGGCCTCTGAGGGCCGGCTTGTCCTCTCGGAGTATCTGCGGGAAAGCACAGAGTGAAAAATGTCATTAAAGTGTCTTTGTGAGGAGGTAGTCAGTTTTGCAGACTGCGTTCAGTGTTTTCATTGTTTGCTGCTTGTCAGTGAGTGTTTTACTTGGAAGGACTAATTAAAGAACAGAACTATTTTTAATTAAAATGTAGACTTAACGTTTGTAGAGTCTAAGAGCCGCCTATAATGCATCAGATAAAAGAAAATGTTTACACCACTAGTTTTTAAGCAGTTTTTATCTACATTAAAGTAAAAAGGTCTAAAGGACGCCAGAAAGCTCAGAAATGCAGGCCTGTGACTGTAAGTAAAATATATTGTGTGCTCACCTTGCACTTTAATGCATATTGTTAAATTTCTTTTTATATTTGTTCATGGCATTCATTGTAGCAAAAAAAATTTTTTTTTTAAATCATTGTTTAGGGAAAGCTGTCTTCTAACTGCATATGACAATGTTTTGAATTTTAAGTTCAGCAGGGACAACTGTTCAGACGACTTTGAAAATGTTTTTTCTGCACAAACATAAACATTGACCACAGAAACCACAATGCTGCTGTGAATGCCTTTGTTGTTGTTATTAGAGCTGAGCCTGTGCATTTCCAACACAAACAATAATGGATGCTGATGGTAGCCTACATTTTTCCTCATTTTGTGTTATAAGACAAAGCTAAAAGCCATTCACTTCATTATGTTCTCATTCAAATTATTAACTTCTCTTCCTCTTTGGGGCTTCTTTCTTGATCAGTACTTATTTTAGACGATAAAACAAATAGACTTAAAGCATTGATCTCCAATTTTCTCTGGTAAAAACTGAATCAAATTACCCACTTTTGAGTTCTGCCGACAGACGTAGCCCAAAGCAGCTGTTCTTTGTGCCTTGTAATGCATTTTGTTGTTATTTTTTACCGTGTTATCAAACCTTATGTTATTGTAAACAGTACAGTATGGCACACTCCTGAACAAATAATTACTCATATGGCCCAGACAGAACATTAAACGCACCACAAATGACTGTTGTGACCCACACCTGACAATTTAGCCCTGTCTGCTTCACGTGGGGTGACTTCAGAGACTGGAACAACACTACAGCTTTTTAATAACAGCAGAAAGGAAACAGGTTTGTGGGGATTTACAGAGGAATCCAAATCCACTGCTGCAGATATTACAAGTTCTAACAACGAGGCTGTAGTGGGTCAACAACAGGGACCGGCCACATTCCTCTGCTTCACTGAACATTACCTACTCACTGCTCTTGTTCAAGCCCAGCTACATTAATAAATCACCTGTAAAGCTGTTATTTTGACGTGTCTTTTTGTGTTGGATTAGTCTTTACTGAATCAGGTCAAAGTAAAGTTCGGTAAACATGGATCAAACAACTTTTACAAGGTCAGATTTAAACAGCTCAAGAGCAGTTTCAAGTGTCAACAGTGTTTATTTTTTCTAAGTTATCAACATCCTCCAGCTCAGCAGCAGAAAATTAGTCTCCACTGGACAAGCTGCACTGGCCCATAAATACAGATGGACTGGTTTAAGTAGGGAGCAATGGACACACAACAGGACGGATGCTACACTGAACAACATGGACCACCCCCTGCACTGGGCTTTTGAACAACAGAGAGCAGCCAATGGACATCTGAGATCAGTGAGCTGCAGGACAGAACAACACAATCAGACTCATTAGTCTGTGGAAGATGAAATGTGAAGGAATTTATTTTAGATTTATTTTAATTTATACACCTAACAACTGAATTTACAATTGGGGATTAATAAAGTAACTTTGAATTGAATTTGAAATAATGACTTGTTCAGTTTAAAATGCTTACTATTGAGTCAGATTTCTTTTATAAAGAAAATATTTAGGTAATTCAAGCCTTACATCCAAAATCCAAGCTCTTTTTAAAACTGAAACCTTAAAATTAATCATTTATTAACAATTTCAATCACTTATAGGAACCCTAACATCAAACAATGTGCAAGAAATGACTTGTAGCAACCTGAAAGCTAGTGGCAAACAATAAAAGCTCAATAACTCTACTTTTTAAAACTATTGTAAAGAATAAAATATACATTTATTTTATTTATGAAAGACATTATTGACATTTATATGCATTTGTCCTAAAAGTAAGCACTCTTGAAACCTTGGATTGGGACATTTTCAAGGATTTCAAGCACCCACGAGAGCCGCAAAACAAGTAAAAAAAAGAGCAATGTACACAAATACCTTCCCTCAACATGTTTAAAAGGCAGAAACAAACAATTCACAACATTAAAGTTTAACCATTCAGCCTTTCTCATTGACTTGTATCAAAGATGTTGCTGCATTTCCAGTCATTTTTATCATAAAATAAATGCACTTTTCTTTTAAAACAGAACTACGATTTTTAATAGTTTTTCATGTTTTGAAAAGAGAAAGATCAATGTGTGAAATACAAGACAATAATCCAGTTCGAAAACATCCTGCCTTTTTCTCAAAGTGTTCAATAATCATGAGCAAAGTTAATCCGACAGCGGCTCAAAGGTCACAGCTCGTGTTGAGTCCAGGACTGGGACAATATGTTTCAGCGGGTTTAAAGCACAGCAGTGATTAGATACAGCTCCAGTCACATGTTACAGACTCTAGCCTCTGTTCAGGACAGTAAAGACCTCAGTCCAAAAACAACACAGTAAACTCAGCATTAATACCCAGGGATTTATCTCCTTATAATGACTCTACACTATTTATAACCTTTCTCAAGGACTGAAACTGGTCAACTATATTCCAGGTTTTCCAGGACTGACAGAAGCCCCTTTAAAGTCACACACATCATCTACAGAAACGTGCAGGATGGATCAACAGAGTGTGACTCACTCGTTGTTGTTGTAGGTGTCACCATCAAAAGAGCTGCTGTCCACTTTGGCCGGAGGGTAGGAAATGACACTGTTCGCCGAGGCGTTGAGCAACCCCGCCCCCTTCTCGGACACCAGCAGAGTCGGGGCGTCCTGAATACTGTTGCTTTCCTCCACATTGTTCACCTTCAGGAGGCAGGAAACAACAAAGGAAAAGGCTCAGCAAACAAAAATAAACAGCACAAAATCCCCACAAAACCTGCCTTATTCTCCGTCACACGTCCTGAGAAAAAACTAATAGTAGTCTGTATTTTCAGTCTGACTGAAGGACTTTCAAGGTCCATTTTCAGGCTTTTCCAGCAACTTACAGTGATGGAAATCTTCCCCATTTCATTTACTATTCAGTCCAATAGCTAATTGATTTGGGGAAAAAAGGTAAAGTGATATTTAAACCCCGAAAACCCACCATGTAAATTCAGTCACTTCTAGTTTATTCCTTTTTGATCCTTTCCTGCAAGTAACACATAGTATTTTTCTGTTTTCTCATTGGTTCATTTGGTTGCATCATCTAAAAAGACATCATCACTGAGTACAAGGTTAATCCAGGCTTTAAATAACCCCCAATCATATAGTTTTACTGTATAATATTGCTTAGTGGCATTATTCCAATGTAAACAAAGGGGAAAGATTATGTAATGTATAGTAATATTATAATTGATCGATTATATATATAAACAACCTCCTGTCTATAAAGCTTTAGACATCATGTGATTTAGTGCGTTCTGTCGGCCATGACGGGGGCCAGGGCAGATCTCAAACAAACAGACTTCATTAAGCACCTTTAATTCCACAGTCATTGAGCTAAACTTCATTAAATCACTTTCTTTGAGCTTTATCCTACATCGGGCAAGAGTCTAGACCGATCACACAAACCTGCAGCTCACAGACATTAACTATTATCTCTGTCCAGCTCTTTACCTGTAGCTGCTACACTCCAGTCACTGAAGCAGCTCTATTCTACCTGTTAGGCACAATGCGATGGTGCTGGCTTAAAATAATCAGGTGTTATGATCTTTAAGACTTAACAAGGCTCTAAAACAAAGAAAGGCCTTGAAATGGTGCTTATGTGCTTTTGAGGAGGCAGTGAGGTGTGTGATTGGTCGCTATAAAAAAGACCTGAACTAATCTAAACAAACATGACACTAAGGCGACCTTTATGGCGAAAAGTCTCTGAAGCTGTGTCTGTTTATTTTATTTACTTTAACCATGTGCTTAAAAACAATGAGCCTGATAAGAGACAAAGTGATTAGTCATGAGCAGGTTGTATATACTGTACAAATAGAGATATCAAACAATAAGTACTGTTTGATATTGCCTCGTGTCTTTTAAAAGAAGGGCACATCTCTTACAAGGAAGCACTGTCTGAGATGTAAACATGTCCGCCTTAATCTGTATTTCCAAGTCCTTCCTGAGAGCTCGAATAACCGTCTTCAGGGAATTCCTTGCTCACAATGAAGCTTTCCGCCGTGGTCACTCTTTCTCTCACTGTTGAAGCAGCAGCTCTGTAAATAAATTATTATTACAGGTTCTAGGACCTCGGCACAGAAAAACTAAAAAACTATGCTTTGAACTGGACACATAATAGCAGGCAGGAACATGCTATCTACACTAATGTCACAGCAGTTTTAGACTAATATGAATTGAGTTAAGTTCTGCCTTTTTATTTTTTAAATCACTATATATCAGACAATTGTCCTCTTACATTGTAGTGCCATTTTTTGTCACCTAGTGGAGTCTGGAGTACTTGTGTGAGGGAAAACTGTATATAAAATATATGAGTACGTGCAGCCTGTACTTAATAAACAAAACAAATGAGAAGAAGAGGGACCATATGAACACAAACTAAAGCTAAAAATAGAAGATGTTTTTCTGCCTTCTAAGGAAAAAATAGTTACTGTTTACTTGTTTTGGAATATGACTACTAGTTCTACACGGTGAATTGCTCAACTAAAAAACTCCCAAATTCCTGTGAGTTCAGGCTGAGAGCTAAACATCGACCTCACCCCTGAAAAACAACAATCATTTTGGGTGGGGCCTGGGTGGGGGCAGATACCCCTCTGGCAGCAACAGGAGGCTCTCATTTGAAGAGTTTATTCATGTAAGAATCTCAACAATGCCCCTTCAGTGAGCGGCACAGCTGTAGGGCTCAGAGCATCAGCAGAGTGTGGCTCTTTAAAAACCTGATCCCAGTGAAGCACAGTGAAGAGAGGCACAGGGCTGCAATACAAAACAGTCTGCTGCAAAAAAGACTGTGTTGTAATGCAATTATGTATAATCAACTGTCAAGAAAAAAGATTGGTAGCATGTTTAAAAACTTTAAGACTTGGCTTCACTTCATGAAGTTTGTGGGATTGAATTCCTATGAGGAGTTCTCCTGTTCTTCTGCCAAACTTGGTCTGTCTGTCCAAACACAAGCATGTATGGGTCGACTGGTGACTCTAAAGTCAAGTTCTCTGTTAATATGTGTCTCTAAATGTAATCCCTGTCATTACCTGACATACCCTGCATCACCTTTTGTGACAGTTTAATAGGTGCTGCTTATGTTTCTTTTAGTTCTTTTCATTACAAAGATATTCATTCTTTTGTCATAAGAAAACATCACAAATCTTGTCAGTGAATCAACCAAGTGATAATCAATATTAACTGTTCATTTATCGTTGATGTTAGAAGTCATATGGGACAGTGTTAGCTCCAACATCTGCAGAGCGCTCCAGCACAGACCTCTGCAGAAGCCCACTGTGTGACCTCATGCAGTGGACACAATGAGGCTGAATGAGGCCACAGTGTGAGGTCATCGGATCGAGGCAGGCAGCTCTGAGCCCAGAGACACAGCTAAGACCAACTACAGTCACTGCTCTGGTGCATATGCAGCTCATTTGAACTAATTTTCAATTATTCATCAGGATTATGATGACAGCTTCTGTGAGATGAGCTGAACTGAAAATGAAAATGTTTTAAACTTGATAGACCTGTGAGGTTTGGTACTTTTTCCAAAGAAACTCAGCGCCTTGTGTGATCTGCCCACAAATATTATAAGAAAGCACATAAACATTGAATTATTTAATACAAGTTCAACAAACAGTGCTCCCATGCTGATTTTGGTGTTTGTTCATGTGTACAGTCCTTCAATGAGAAAGTCTGTGTCTCAGGTCTGTATCACTTATCAAATCTTTTGTGGTGGTAAGATAAATTTCACCTCCTGCAGGAGAAAAAAACTCTTATCTCGTACCTCATCCTAATCCTTTAATTATGCAACTTGGGTTACATTTAGAAGCAGAACTTTAAATAAAAAGTACTCGTAGAAGACTTTAACACTAGTTTATCAGTTTCATCTGTATTTGTCACATTCTCCACATTTCTCCCCAATGCTAATCTAATCTAATTCAAGTCATTGTGTCATTCCTGAAGCCGTAGCAGTGTACACTTCACTGCAGCTCCTACAGCCCAGATGACATCAGTGAGCATGGTGCATTATTACACACTGGAGCTAGTCATAGGGGTTTACTCTGACTCTGCATCTCTGTGGACATGATACCACCCTGAAGACAGCTACATTCAACACAAACAGCTCTATATTATCAAGACGTCAGTTTAGTCCCATCTTTCAGCGCTTAAACTTACTGACCTAACCCTGAAGCACTCAGCAGAGACATAATGTAACAGGTTCTCCCATAGGTCATTATGTCTTTGTGTCAGTTTTTGCAATAGAGCAAAGCATTATACCATTAAGAAAAGCAGAAATGAAGATCTGTAGCTTATTTACATTCAACCAAAGTAACCCTCTGAGCTAATGAACATCTATATGGCTCCTGTAAAGGCAAATTTAGCTCATCTGCTGCTTGTTTTCACCTGCTGCACCACTGTTTAAACCAGATCAACATCCTTTTTGTGGATTTGGGTTCATTAAAAATCCCTTTGTCTGCTCTACCTGCACAGACCCAAATAAAACCTGTGGGACACTCCTAATATAAGATTGCTATAAAGCCAACCCAAGCCTCTTACCGTTCTTTATAAACCATTGACTGTGACTGGCATCATTTAAAAAGTGTGAGGTCAGGTCAATAATCAACCTGCCGCCTGTTGTTGATATAAATCTCAAGGCAGTCTCTAGAAACCAGCTGCGGCTCATATCTGCTCAAGCGGTTAATGATTATTCAGAGTGAAACCAGGTAGTAGACCTCGGACAAACAACCGCTGGCAGCTATCAGCTCTGACCCTGAACAAAGTGACTGAGTTGGACCCAGCACTGTTTGGGTCATGTGATAGCTCCCTACAGATCATAAAAACTGATACAGAACTATATTTGACACTCCTTTCAGACTTTCAGCTCATGAAAATGCGTCATGAAAACCTGTGACGGTGCTGAGCAATGTCGAAAGAAAACTGTAAAAATAGCATTTGAGGGTGGATGAGCTAAACCTGGACTGACGGGAGAGGCCTGGGACATATGCTCCATGTCACCCCCTCTCTGTCAAGTACTCTACCTCTTTTCTATACAATCACAAAGCTATTTTTATGAGCGATGACCAGACTGTGAGTAGGATGACTAACCCAAAAATGACCTACCTGCTCCTTTACATTGTATTGTATTTGTGCCAAGTTTACTGTACAAAACCAAAATAGAAAACCACTGCAGTTTGACATTTTATCATTTAATCAAATCTGGCAGGACTTAAACTCTTTCTGACCCTATTTGGCTGAAAGCGGTGAGGACAACACTGTAGGTCACTCAGGGTCGAAATGTGATTTTCTTTTAAATCCGATGTAAACCCAGTTGTAGTAATAATCTGCAGCAGCCATTGTGTTATTTCTTACCCATTCCTCCACGTCTCTTCCCTCCGAGGCCTTCCCACCGACCAGAGGCTCGTCCCAGTAGATGTTCGGTTTCCCGTAGCGCCATATCTTGCCCCTGGTTTTGTGAGCGTAGAAAGCTGCAACTCCCAAAGCGATGACAACCAGGAAGCCACAAACCATGGCAACTCCCTGGGAAAGCAGAAACACGGGAATAAAATGTTTAATGACTGTAAATATGGGAAACGTTGTGTGAGTCCAGATTGGTATCTTAATTATAAAATACACAGGTCATACTCAAGGCCTGAGGGTCACAAAAGGACAAAACCAAACAGAAATGGAACAAACTGCTGCTATAAAAGAATAAAACAGGACTAAAAAAAAGTTGTCTGTAGCATCTGAAAAAGCTTTAAAACATTAAAATAAATATACTTCACTGTGGTGTTCCTTCATCAGTTTGATTACAAAAGCTACACACCTCCTGAGGGTCCACGAAGCAGTAGTGGTACAAGTACTGGTTGTACATGGGGAAGCCTCCCACTCCTCCCATCTGAGAGTAACTGGTCTGGTACAGGTTCTGGCACATCATCAGCATCGGGTTGTAGATCATACTGGACGAGCCCTGAGCCATGGGGTTCACTCCAACGATGTAGACGATGTTAATGATGCCCTATGAAAGAAAGACAGATAGCTTTACAGGATGATATTTATATAATAACTGCTTCAATTGGAGTTGTAGCTGAGTCAGGATTGAACTGAATTTGGTCGGTAATGGTGTTGTAATAGTTGAGACTGGTCTTGGTCTTGATACCGGTCTTAAGACTATTTTGTAAAGGTTTTAGTCTTGTGATCGTCTCATTTTTACTCAGTTTTGTCTCGTTCTCAGACACCAACCAAGACCAACCAAGACCACAATCGGCATATTTGTCTGTTGTTAGGACTTTTTTCAAAATTTCACTCTAAATCTGACTCCTTTACCAAACACTAACCTCCATGAGTCTGGACCTGGTCTGTTTAGATTTTTTTAACTGTTCCCTTCTATCTATTACAGTGTATTGTAGAGTGGTTGTGCTCTTGATTTGTTCTTGATCTGGTTTCACACTGACACGGTCTTGGTCTTGAGTCGGTCTCAATGTGCTCTGGTCTCGGACATGACTTGGTCTCTGTCCATCCAGTCTTGACAAAACTAGGAGGTAATAGTGTTAATGTCTTTCTCTGAGTTTGCTCCAAACCAATTCTGCCATTCAAAGAGTCAAAGTGTAGCTTTTACAACAAGTTCCTTCAAATAGGAAACAGATGCCAGAAAATATGATAAAAATTAGGCGGAGGGTAATTTGTTCCTCAGTCTCATGATAAGGTTGCTACGAGTAACAATGCAACTGACCCATTTATTAGTTTGAGTGGTTACTGTTTAATGATTTATTCAATGTCTGAAATAGATAAAGTGAAGTGTTGACTGCCTCATTGGCTTATTCAAACCTCAACACTAATGAAAGTAGGCATCAGTCATATTTTTAAAGTTTGAAGATGATTCACCTCTAAATAAAAAGCTACACAAGTGACAAAGACTTTTATTTGAATAAAAATGAAACATCTTCAAGCTTCAAAAGTATGTCCAGATGCCTACTTTTAAACTACTATGTTGTAAACCATGATGACAGACAAGCCCAGCAACAAGAAGCATGTGACAAAGACGTGAAGATCGTTACCTGGATAACGCCCATGATGATGCTGGTTATGAGCAGAGCGAGGAAGAACTTCCTGCTGCGAACGGTGTTGGATTTTGAGAAGCTTGTGATGAAAAAAGCCAGAGCTACAATAAAGTTAATGGCTGCCATGGCGATCATGGCCGTTTTGGCAGAATAAGGAGATATGTACGAGCCGTAATAGTTTCCGTAGCTGCCATATCCTCCATAACTACCATACCCTGAACCGTATCCACTTCCGGGATAACCACTTCCGTAGCCCACCCCAGAGCCGTAGTAGCCCATCCCGTATCCGTACTGCATATCCCACATGAGCGTCGAGGCCACACAGGCGAAAATGGCCACGCACAAAACGATTACAGTCGCCATCATGGCTTTGATGATCCCAGGAGGTGACAGCCATTTGTAGAAGTGCTGCGGCCTGTCCTCGATGTAGTAGGATCCCGGCGGAGGAGGGTATGCGTTGTAGTCGCTCTGGGGCCCGTGGAAACTACCCGGGGGGCCGTAACCGTTGTTGGAAGGAGGGCTGTAGACGGGCGGACTGTCGAAGTGCTGCTGGTCAAACATGGTGGATCTGTGAGGGAGAAATAACAGCACAGTTCTTAAAAGAGTCGAGTGTACTGAACTAAAGCAAAAGGAGCTGTCCGTGCTTTTCCTGCTGATATGACTAACGCTATGTGGAGATATGGATAAGAAGGCGTGACTCACTGCGGTAATGAGGCTTAGTACCATAACGGTGTAAATGTTTGACCGTTCCCAACTGAGTGTCATTCATAAGGGCAGGTTTGTTGGGCAATTTCCCTTTTCTACCAGGTAATTCAGGCTCTACAGCGAACACTTTATGACAGCACAGCAAAAATCGGAAGTCCTTCACTGTGAAAATCTGTGGAGTGACCTTAGCTTTGAGGTCCCAGAGCGGGCACAGAGATGTCGGCACCGGGACGGGGAGAGCAGCAAAACAACAATGCCTCCCTTTTGCCTCGTCCCGCACCGTAGGAGTTTCTCTCCAACCCCCACAAGCTCGGACTGACTTTGAACAGTCTACGTCCTGCTTTCTACAAAAAAATTATTTTCTTACTTTTTTGTTAAGATTTTCAAGGCCAGCTCTGCCCTAACAATGGCCATTCTTCCACAAAAAGCTCTACAGGGAGTTAACAACCAGCAGTAGCCAAAAAACACAAAAGATACTATACACAAAAGAGATGTAAAAATCACATTCTTGCATTTTTCCTTTTGTGTACAATCTCTGTCTGATAGGAATGCAACGCTGAGAGCTACGGTAAACTTGTAACGGACTGGTACAGGAGCTAAAGGAGGACAGCCCCTCCCTTTTAGACACACACAGAGACAGTTTAACACAAACACTCCTGTATTGTACTTCCTTGGCTCATTTAAATGTCTAAATCAGTGTAACTTGAGGCACAATACGGCGAAATTAACTTTGGACAATTGTTTACTCTTTAGTTACACATACAGTAGCAAGTCATTTGTGTTAAGTATCTGCTGACTCATGTTTTCTGATCATTGAGAACATAACATATTCTACTTAGATATAGCTGTGTTGTGACGAGATCTGTCCCACCTTTTTTATTTAACCTTTATTTATCCAGGAACAACATCATCACTGTGTACACTAAAAATGTTTCTGTTCAATGAAAAGTTTCTCATTAGTTTATATGTAATGACCCTGAGTTTATTTTCATGTTCAATGGCCCGTGCAGCACACTAACTGTGACCTTTGCATTTACAGACTTGAATTTCATCTGCGCTGCTCTCTCCCACATGCTCCTGTTACAGCCAATGGACTCACAGCCACTACACTACAATGCAATAATAATCGCTCTTTTTTGGTTATATAGATGATTTTTTTCTTGCATCGTAACATGCATGCAACACTTTAACTCATAAAAGAGAAAAGAGAAAAGTCTTTGAAGTCACAAAACTGATTTTTTTTTTTTATTTAAATAATTGTCAAGGGAAAGAGATCAATTTTGATTAGTTCTTATTTTTGTTTTGTTGCTGTGGTATTTCAGCAAGTATGTTATGTAACAATACAGAGGGAACACATTGCTGAATAAAAGCGTTTGCCTGGACACTCTGGCGGGATGGTACTGCCCATTGAAAACTGTGGATGTCCCGGCTGAGAGTCCGTGCCTGGTGCTGTAAATGGACCACAGCCCAGAGCCATAACTCTCTGCTCTTTGTTCTCGGTGGCAGCGTCTGTGGAGAAGGTCTCGCCTCAGAGCCTCCAACTCAGACACCTTCCTATTATTCCTTAGTCATTCCTCTGAATCTTTCATCCCTCTCTCTGCCCCCCTGTCCTGTCCTCTCTGGCCCCCTCCTCTTCGCTGTCTCCATCTGTAACTCTTTGCCTTTGTTTCGGGAGCAGGAGGGGCCAAAAAGTCAAAGCTGCCCCTCACTAGAGCAGTGTTGCCATGGGTTTTGTAAAAAAAATTACTTGGCCCAGTATCGAGGGAGGATCAGACAAGGGCTGCTCTGTGCCTGTGCCTCTGTGGCTGTGGAGGCAGGACAGGTGGATGGGAACGGTGCACAGCGGTGTCAGGTTACCTCTGCGTTTGGTGATGAAGAGAATGCCTTTAAAGTGTGTGTTCTGTAGCAGGTTATGGTCATATATCTGTTACTGGAAGAAAATAACTAGATCTTTTAAACCTGACTGTTATTTTTTTTACAGTGCATTGCATTTCACTGTAAACAAATGCACTAAGAGATGATAATAGCTCAATTACTACAAACAAGAGACTTAACCTACTGAGCTAAAACATCAATTTGGCTACTGCGGAGTCAAATACAGCTTGCCAGATACGTTTACCTGCTCCAACATTGTTTGCACCCTCTGAAAACTGTTCTGATTGGAAAAAAGGGGACAAATTTAACAGAAAAAACACAGCGCTGCACACTATGTTGTAACTAATGCTGCTGGTAGCACTAATGCAGGTCCAATAATATCTGCAGATGCTCAAGACACTAATAATCACAAAAGAAACAGGTTATATTACCTTTGAAATGGAAATGGAATTGTCAGAACACTGTACAGAAACAGCATAATGTCTGTACAGAGTGTAGTACTTTGTTGGTTTATGCAAATTAGCCATGTGGTCAGAGCGTTTTTTAACAAGGCTGTGTGGAAATTAAACACGGTCTATGGAGACAGAGAGGACTAAAACTAAAACCTACCCAACCTTAATTGCTTGAGGGTAACGCACAGCTGTTGCTTTGCTTTTGTTTTGTGTTAGCAAAAAAATAAAATAAAAAAAACACAATCTGAGGTTAGCCCTATGTGTATGTATGTACTGAAAAGCAGAGAGACAAGGACAACCATGTTATTGACTGTTATTAACACTATAACATTAATGGCAGTTATTAACACTAAAACCCTCAAAACTATAACACTTAGTTTTTCATTAGAGAAAGACCTGGTTCAGAACATGTGTAGCCTTTTGACACCAAACAAAATTAGGACAGAGTCTTGGGTTTCAACTTGACAAGGAAGTCTCATCAATTTTGCAGAAGAGAACATGACATTGTTAGAGCTAAACAGTGGCGTGAGGTTAATGCAGTGGGCTCTGGTGTAAAGTAATGAAGAAGGTAAAGTTTAGGTGAGAAAGATTTGTCTATGTTCCCTCTTCCTTCTGCAAGTTTGTTATTCTTAGAGTATTTTTGATCATTTAAAGGCCACACATGCTCTATCAAGTCTACCGTGTGCAACCTCTAGTGAGAGCACATCATGTAAAAGCAACATCTAAACAACATCCTTTAATCAGTATCTGCCCTCTGTAAATCCAACTCAAATTCAGACTGATTCTTTGTAGAGAGAAGAAAAGATTGTTTTATTATTGTAAACTAATCTGCTCCCTGTTACTACCACAACAGAGACACAGCACTACCAGCATCAGTGGGTCAGATTTAGGACACGAGTCTAAAGCTGGCGCACAGAAGTCATTTTGAAGCCGGGCAGCGTTTCCACAACAGCCCTGGGTCAGGTCAAACGCCCACCGCCAGCGGCCCGAGCCTCAACACAACACAGACACTCACTCATCGGCTGCTCATGAAAGAATTCCAGTCATACAGTCACATGTCTTCGATCTGTCAAAAACAATTAGGCCTCGAAGCCCACCGTGGGCTGCGACCCACTGGCATACACACAGGAGTCAGCCAAGACTTTTTGCCAAAAACAGGGCACGCAGCAGCCTACTCCTGGGCTACAACTCAGTCAGCCTACAATCACGAGAAGTAGGCTGTTTTTAGACTTGTTTAGACTGGAATAACCACATCTGTCCATTTAATTCAGTGAATGGTCAGTGCAATAAGCAGAGTAATACAGACACTGTTGATATCACAGATCATTACTTACTACGATACTACATGTTTTTTTAATATAGTGCAGCCCTGTTACACAATAACATAATCATACTCTTCTTTTGACAGGAGCCATTAGCTACCAATTTTCATAAACACAACATGAAGCCTCCTCATAATGGCACCACACTGAGGCATAATACACAGCACTTGATCACATTTACCTGCTTCTTCTTTTTTTCTTTTTTTTTTTTACTTTACAAGCTACATGAATGCAGTTTATACCAAATATAAACATGCACCAGCACTTTAAATGTAACTTTTTCCCTCTATATCGAAATTTATATCATTGTATAGTTTACCTCATCTGTGGAGAACAATATTTTGCTACCAATAAAAATATCCTGTATAATCACACTTTAGCACTAAAACATAGAATAAAATTTGACAAAGCAAGTGCAGGTCGTGAACCAGTGTTGCGGCTATAGACATTTCAGTCTAATATTTGCGTTAAGTATTCAAATCAACATCAATCACTCTTTAATTACGCTCAAATAGTCGATCTGTGAAAAAAAAGATAAGCAGTTGTTTTAATCTGTTTTTACTCCGTAATTAATCCTTATTAAAAAGTGGAGTAACAAGTTCAAGCTAAAAACTGGGACAAAACTGAGGAGTGCCACCTGCAACAAATCCACCGTGAATAATACAACGACTAAAATAACGGAAATAAAGTTTGGACTACATTTAAAACCTCATATATATCTAAGGTTAAAGCTAGTTTGAGTGCGTAAAAAGTGATGAAAATGCTTTAAAAATGACCTTTCACTGTGTTTCTTTCATCTTACCTGCAGGTTACTTCGTGAGGTGAGTAAAACTTAGCCAACTCCCGTCCTGTTTCCCGTTAAGACCTCCTCCTTCAAGAGAAACTTTTAGAAACTGCTCAAAAAGTCTTCGTATAGAGGTAAATGTAAAGAAAATGTTGATTATTTGGCAGTAAATGTAAGTTTGTAGCTCGTTTCTGAGTCGGTCTGTGGTAAAGAGTCGGAGACAACGGTCCGCGGTGAAACTAACGGCTCTGGACGAGTCCGCGGTGATGAGGCCCAGAGACCGCAGCACACCGCTGCACCGCCGGGATCCTACCGCCAGAGGTCACACTCATAAAGAGGCTGGACTCAGGGCGGGACAGCCATCTTCTGACGGGACAGGGGATTCAATGGTGATGTAGTCAAGACCCACTGAGGGGAAGTCATGTGCCAACCTAAGACCAAAACAAGACCCTGACTTTTGGGAAACGAGATCAAGACCAGTGGGTGACAGAATAGATTCCAGGGAATAGTTCCAAGTCCACATGGTGTATTATTATTGTGTGTTGTGTTGTTTTATTTCTTTATAGTTAATATTTTTATCATAGGGGGGGTGTTAAATGTTTATATACTCTTTTCATCCCACTTTTTGAAAGCCTCAAAAAGGACTATGTGCAATTTCACTGCCGTGTACATACATTTTTGTTTTATTGTACATATCCTGAAAAACTGACTGTCCTGGACACATCTATTGCACGGCCTGTCCGTCCTGAGAGTGGTTCCCTCGATCTGTGGTTCTCCCTAAGGTTTCTCTTTTGCCCCAGCTGGGTTTTTTGAGTTTTTCCTTAGCCTGATGGAGGGTCTAAGGACAGGGGATGTTGTCCTGCTCAACCTGTTTACATATTTACTGTCTGTTGTGTGAGGCCCTTTGAGGCAATTGTTGTTGTGATACTGGGCTATACAAATACAATTTAATTTAATTAAAAAAATACAATACACAAAATTTGGATAAACCATAAAATAAATTAAGTAATAGTTTTCATCAATGCGGTGGACAAAAAAAAAAAAAACAAGTTCTTGATGACAGTATTGATGTCTGAGACTAAGACCATTAAAAGTAAACTTAAATAATAAAATCAAACCATACATTTGAGATTTTTACCAACAAGACCCCTTAAGACAAAACAACTTAGTCAAACTTTTCACTTATGTAACAATATTGAAACTTTTTTATACATACTATATTTAGATGCAGTGTTTCCTGCAGCACTTTGTAGGCATCCAACATCTTGACTACCCTTTCACATAGAGACATATAGCCTTTATAAAATGGATTTATGTGAATAATTATGCACATTTTTGGTGTAGTAGTGTTGGAGCCTAGAGGCATTTAGAGGTAATAGACCAGACTCAGTATAAAATTTGTGCAGTTTGTTTTGGCAATGTTAAAAATGTACAGTATAATAAAAATCAAAGTGAAACATTATATTAAGTGTATAAATAACCTGAATTTGTAGAATAAAAAAAAACAGTTACCACCTTAGCTGACACGGAAGAAAGCAGTAAAGCAGAATCAGACATAACAAAAACAGAACATTTATTTGCTTATTTATGATTTGAGTCAAAATCATTTAAACTAAAGAAATAATGTTATTTACCAAAATTAATGAACTAAATTGACTCCTGACTCCTCTCAGAGCGTGTCAGGCCTTAAACAGAGAAGAGGTCACCGTAAACAATGAGGTTGGGCCATAATATATCTGTCCCTAACTCTTCTGTAATCTGATTGGACGGATGTAAAGGGTGAACAGACAGAGGGCTGCGGCCATAGCGACGCCCCCGGTTACTGTCGCCATGACGTCACGGTAGAACCACACACAGTCCGGACAGCACTGCTCTGACCTGGAAGTGAAAGAGAGACTGAGGTTAAACTGGGACAGGACTCAGAGCAAAGGTCACAGTGTGTTTTTTAATGAATTTACATAAAAAATACACAGCTCAGTGATATGTACCTAAATCTATACACACTTTTTTTGCCCTTTTGATAATGTTAATTGCTAAAAACTATTAATGGATATTTATTATGTTGGAGTATTATCTATGGAATAAGGTTTGTGTTAAAATTTTTGCCTTTTTGTCTTTTTTTGTCACAGGGAGCGGGCTCATACAGACGGTCTGCTCCAAAGCACACAAAACATAGCTGCTTGAAAAGGTTAAAAAACACATATAAAACAAAATATTAAATACATATTTACCAACTATCTGTATGTGCAAAGTAATATTATTTTCTTGTGAATATTGTTTTTGCCTCCATCACAAAGTTCAGTTTGACTAATACTATTTTTTAATTTCTTTGATAATTTTGACACAAATCTGATTCCATACTTAACCCTACCTCAAATTTTGACATTATGGACAAGATTACGTAGATTAGTGGTCATGTATTAATCTAAATTAATTTCCGATTGATTGCCAACAACTTAATACATGCCAGTCACCTGAATCTTACATAATTTTAATACTTTCATTTAATAGCAAGTGATATATCAAGCCTATGTTTAAGTTCTATATTTAGACTCGCCTGCATGGACGGATGCTCTGGATGAGGATGACCCCCAAACCGTTGGCCACTTTGTCTGTGAGACTCATCGATCCATAAACAAAAGCACCACTTTGCTGCAAAAACAAAACATGAACATAACATGTGTGATGGAAAAATCAAATCAATTCAAAAGGGTTAAAACGATTCAGGAGCTCCCATCCACCTACAGTTTGTTCTCCGATGAGTTTGGCCGTCATCGACAAAGACATGACCAGAATCGTGGCTGAACCTGATCCCAAAAGCACTGCAGCTCCGTAGATGCTCCCAGTTCCCATCGACTCGTCCACAAAGACCCAGAGGCCGAAGCTAAGCACCAACAACAAACCAACCAAATACGTCGCCTGCAACACATCAATATAACTATTTCACTTAATCATTATCTGCAGACCTTCAAAAGTATATCTGTAGGACTTACTGTGATGCCTATGAGTTTAGCGACAGGTTTCATGGCGAGAGACGACACAAAGCCGCTGATGTACATCACCAGAGGGATGATGGCTATGAAGTTCTGAGAAAAATTAGAAGATATCAACATCACTGTCATGTCAAGAGCACATTTTAATACATGTAACAAGATAAAAGCCTCACCTTTGGCAACATGAGGGAGTTGGTGAGGTAAACGGAGATGTAAGTCTGGGATAAGTTCACTATGAGTCTGGTGCACATGTAGATGAAGGCCACCTGAGAGAGAAGCACAAGTTCAGAGAAGCACACAGACGTTAGGAAAGCAGACTAAAAGCAAAGTATCATATAACATGAACGTAAATACTACAGTATACTGGGGTTTATGTGTCAGATTTAAACCAAATGAAGCTGCTAGCTCAAATACTTTGTTTCTTATTCTGGTCAGATTTCCAGGACATTTCAGAGTTTTTTTCTTGGCAATTGACTTGGCACTATTTTCCATCAACTGTTATATAATTTAACAAGCCCTATTTGTGTCTAGCCACGATCGGGGTAGTTTACCTCCAATAAGTTGTAGTAACTCCAATCAAGATACTACAACAGCCTCAGAGGGTCAAAACTCTAACTACAGCAGCCTTAGAGGGTCAAAACTCAAACTACAGCAGCCTCAGAGGGTCAAAACTAAAATTACAGCAGTTTTCAGCTGTGAAGTGCATACACCTGATGTTGCAAGTCTGTCTAAAACCATTTTTATTTTTAAATGCTCACTGAAATGGACAGATCAATCTTGAAAAAACATTCATATGAAGCAGATACCTGGTAAAAAGACAGTTCCTTCAGCCAGTGTTTCCACTTAAAGACAGTTTTGGGCAGAGTATTTGAGGAGGACGGTTTGAGCAGCCTCTCTGTCTCTGGGCTGGACACGTTCTCTTTTGTCCCGACGTGAAATATCAGTGTGAACAGAGCCCCGGTGCACAGCATGATGAGGGACAGCGTCTACGGACACACAGAGATTCAGTGAAACGTGTCAAAGCGGGTTTTTTTATTTGGGTCTGCTCTCACCCTGAACAGAGGGACGTCTGCTGGGCCCAGGTTTTCGGAGACGGCAGGGTCCACATTTTGCTGGAAGTGGAAGAGCAGCCAGGCCACAGCGTAAACAGAGACGTTAGCCCCGACGGTGAAGGCGTACCTGAATGAGAACGAAAAGGCATGATGACAAATTCTCACACAACAACCTTCTTTTAAAAAGCCTGTGAGCAGCTACGGTGGCCCTGCAGGGACATTCAATTATTATGAAGTCTCATTATGAAAGCCAGGTCATACATCAGGAAAATATGATGAATTTGCATTAAAAACCACTTCCCTTTTCCACTAAGTTCCTCTTTTTTGGATTTCGTGTCTGGTGCTATTTCTGGTTTGTTTTCCTTCTAGTTACATAACTCTGACATAACCTGATGATCACAACAAAGGCAGCGGTTTATGTTTTAATGTGGACTCGACTGAAGAGGGAGTTGTTTCAGACATCTTCAGTTTCTCTGTTAAAATGTTTTCTGTCACAAAGAACACTTGTCACACACTGTCACTTGTTTATTGGCGACCTACTAAGTTCAAAAGTCAAAAACAAACAAACAAATCCAAATACAACAAATATTAGTAAATTTAAATATGAATGAATGAATGGTAACCCAGCTGAAAAAAATAGTTAAAATCTTAAAAACAACTGTTATGATTTCCTGATTTCCTGGTTTGTCTCTTGAATTAAACACAGACTGAACTTTATGTAGAATATTTTTCTACATTTGCGTGACTTTGAGCCCAAAAATGTATATTCTCCAAACTATTTTTACGATTCTGAGACACAAGATCAGTATAAACAAACGAACTCCGGACCTGTCAAGACCATTTTCCTTTGTGTCAAGACAAAGCCCTGAATATTTAAATATGTCTAAATATTAGAAAACTTGGCAGAACATGTTTGGGTCGAAACCTCAGTTTTCTTGACCTTTCTTGACCTCAGTGTTAGTAAAAGCTTGTGTTTACAGATAAAGAGTTTACTGTCTCATCTTTGGTCGATGGAGTATTGTGGTGTCCTGTTTAGATGCCCCCGTCCCACCTGTAGGCCGTGAGCTCCACTTTGGCGCTCTCACTGGACACCAGCTCTGGGATGAGGGACAGGTGTGAGATCTGCGTGGCGGCCCATCCGAACTGGAAGACGATGATGAAGGGGGCGAAGTAAACGATCTGGGCCCATTGAGGGGTGTCCCAGCTGCTGCCACAGACCAGACAGGGGCTAAAGATGAAGGGGAAGGACACCAGGACGCACAGAGAGCCTGAAGAGAGAGTCCACCACACGGAGGGACGGGGTTAAATACTGAAGCCTATTGCTGCCGGGTCAGTAAAAATAAATTTGATCCACATCTGCATTAAAGTTGGTATGTGTTTCTCTGTGTGTGTTTACATAACTTAATACAGAAGCAAGTTATAATCCCTTCATTAACAAAATAAAAATGTGTTTCATCACTAAACATGAGTCATGTTACATTTTATTCTTAGATTATATTACATTTCTTTTCAAAAGCCACTAGTTTAAACTGCAATAACTTATTTATTACATTTTAATCTGCATTTATACAATCGTACCCAATATAACCCCTTAAAGCTCCACCACATGACACCCCCAAAATCAGCCTAGGGACCTCTCCTGCTTTTCTTTTATTAAAAAAAAAAACTGAAAATATTTTTCCTCCACAAAATACTAATACATTTCACCAAACTGAAGTTTAGAGTTTAGTGTTTGCTAAGCTGTGATCATTTGACAAACCATTTTCACAATAGAAGAAAAAAAATCATGTACAGTCTGTTTAATAACCAGCCACTTTGTAAACCTGTTTATTTTTACTTGTTTATTTTCCTCTGTACTCACCCAGTAAGTGCCAGGTCTTCCTTTTCCCGAGCCTCTTCACTCCTCGCGTCCGGTCAGACTCATATCCGACGAGGGGCGTACAAACCCCGTCTGCGATCTGCCCCACGAGCAGCAGGACCCCGGCGGAGGTGCTCTCGAAGCCCAGCACCGAGTGGAGGTAGACGAGGAGGTAGGTGAACCACAGAGAGGCGCACAGGTCGTTTAGGAAGTGACCCACAGCGTAACAGAGGCGTCTGGGGAGGGTCAGGGAGCGCTCAGAGGACACATCCATCACAGAGGGGCGTCTAAACAGCTCAGTTTCTCATAGTTAGAGACATAATGCAAGGTTTACACTACAATCTTGGTTTGAGCATCCCTCCAAATCTAAATTAAAGAAGTGAACTGCAAGAATAGATGCTCTTTGGGGCTAAGTTTGGTCTGTGGTGCTGTTTATATTCAGAGAGAAACTGATGAGTAATTCAAACACAGTGGCTTATTTAAAAACATGTGATCAACATACTCAAGTTCCTCTTTCTTTTGTTCACATGTGCAGTGACTCAGTATTTGAAGATGTTTACCTTTGCCTTTGAAACTCAGAGATCAGGTGATGTCTGATCGATTAGTAAGAACAGGACGATTTGTTTTGAAGGGTCCTTCATTCTGCTTTTGTTCTGGTCACTAATACAGTTTTTAGATTCACAAAAACAAGAAAATGAAAATAAGAAGTACATTCAGTGACCTTTAACATAGGGCTGCACAATCTATAGCTAATTTATCTGTGCAAATCGTATGTTTGTTGAATGATTGTGGCTCATATCAACAACCATCTCCACTTTCCATAAATAATCTGGTGTTGTTTGGCTGATTTTAAAGCAGAAACTTCCTTGTTGTGGTCCGTGACACATGTGGCTCCACGAGGACGACATTCGACACAAACCACAGTGACACAGAGGTCAGTGGTTCCTGTGAAAAAACTGGCTTAAATTTGGAATAAAAGAGGATCAAACTGTTTTGGACTTAAACCAAATGGGTCTTATCTACTGACCCACAGAGTTTAAGGGGATTACACAAAATCCTGAACGTGGATAGAGCAGCAAGCGGTCGGCCATTTTGGACAGAGACCTGAATAAGTGATGAAAATGCATGAATCAGGGTTTCCATCGTTTTGAGAAAGCTCCAATATACTGAATAAGACTATTGCTTTTTTCCATATGTATATAGATTTAAAATTACTAGACTCATATTGTGTAAAAACCCTAATAAATATGCAGCCATTTTCTCCCTGATCCACTACCTTTGGACGTGGGCAGCTGCAGTTCATTATTTTTATGGACAATCATGTTACTTTAGATAATTATTTTAAATATGTAAATTAATGGGACCACTCTCTACATTCATTATTGTGATTGTCAGGAGTAAATTCAGGGTCCAATTATGTGAAGGTCAGGGCAGGAGTATTTTGTGACGTCATAAAAACATTCCATATTTCTGCAGCTTTTTCAAAACACAGGCTGCAGCTTTGGGACTCTGCTCAGCTTTTATATAAAAATGAAAGGGGTGTTGTCTATTTGCTGTTTCGTCTTTGTAAAGCCCTTTGAGGTGACTGCTGTTGGGACATTAGGCTGTAGAAATAAAACTGAATTAAAAGCAACGCTATATAACTTTTCACCCCAAAGTATGGAGCATAAAAATGATTATAAAAATATCTTTATAATCGTTTTTATGGTTTCTTGACTTGACTAACCCCTCTTTTAAAGACAAAGTGTGCCCGTTTCTCCACTTGATTATGTAACTTATGTAACCAAACAAAAATATACAACTATGACATTTACAGAATAATCAGTAAATGTTTAATTATGCTGCAGCATTGTCTCCTTTAGTGAATTTACTGTCAAAAAAGTTACTTCGTGTTGCTTTAAGTGATGTAAATTATGGCATAAAAGTGTATCTTGAAACAGACGCACTTTGTCTTTCTGTTTCATGAGAAGAAACCATCAAAAACAATTGAAGGATGTTTTTTAAAATGATTTAAAGGCTCTATATTTTAAGATAAAAGTTGCAGAGTGTAGTATAATAAAAACAAAACAGCATAATAGGGGCCTTTAATGTCACAGACTGCAGTAAATGTGAATTATCTGTGCAGAGGTACGAGGCTGGTGCAGCTTTAGGATCCATCTCTGGAGCAGCAGGGCTTCACTATCGAACGACCGCAGAGATGAGCAGTTCTTCTGATCCAGAGTGAGCCGTTCACATCTTCACTTAAAAACAAACACACACGACCACTCAGACACTCAATAATCCACAGAAATCAGATAAAATGCCAGCGTGGGACACTTGAGCTTTAAACATTTTACTTAGAAAGGCACAAACTATGATTTCCTGGTAAATTATTTCGATGTAAGAAATAAAAAAATGAAAGACATATCATTTTTTCTCCATGTAAATCGACATTTTCCGGCCATAACTCAGATACATAAGCGTTGTGAAGGACTCTTCCTAGGGTCAGTCTTTATTAAGTCGTTTTCTTAATTGTTAATTTCAAACCTAAAGATCCGCTGTAATCGTTTTTTTTTTTCTGTATTTTTTCCAAAAGTGCAATAATAATAAGAGAGCTTAACATCTGTTCCTCTCGATCTTCTTCTTCTTCCACAGTACCTGAGGCCAGTGACTGTGCTACAAAGTCCACATCGACAGACGGGGGAAAAAAATGAAAGCAGAAGTGAGGAGGAAATCGTCCAGAACATCTACGTCATAAAAATAAGTTTTCAGTGAAGGGATTTGAAAACTGAGGATTCAATTACAAAAAAAGAGAAAAACAAAAAAAAAAAAATACATAAAAATCCTCCAAATTCGCTTTTTGAACGGATCCTTCCTGCGTCGCTCACATTTTACATCAGCATAGTTCACTTTTTTACTCTTGATCCCAAAACGCACACCAAAGGAAGAAAAAGGACAAATAATAAAACAATTTCAGCGCCACTTCTCAATAAATCTAGCCTCATAACAGGTTTAAATGGTTTGTAAATCGATGATGAGTCAAAATTAAACGATAAACAAGTCATAAATCATTAACAGGCTTTTATACATTAACACAGGAGACAAAAAGGCAATGGTGACCTGGTGCTTGGGACGTTCCCATTGGCCGTTGGTGAACTCGAGCTTGACAACACTATGACAACAGGCTATTCCTGCACAACAAAAGGGAAAGCAAAGTGCAAAAAAACTGCAATACATTCACATAATAGAGAATTTTGTATGAAAGTTATATGTCAAACCTTTTATTCCTTGTAGCTTGTGTAAAATGTGAAGTGTGCAATTTTTTATGCATGTGAAAAAATAACCGTTTAATCACCTAACAGCATATTGTAACAGGAATCATCTGAAAAAATGAGACCTTAAGACGTCATCTAGACTTTATTATAACGGATTTAAATAGATGAGAAAGTTAAGTCTAAACTTCAGTTTGGTGTAATCTATTAGTATTTTGTGAAGGAAAAAATGCTCCGGTTTTATTTTCTTAATAAAGAAAAGCAGGAAAGGTCCTTTAGCTGCTGTTGGGGGTGAGTGGAGTCTCAGACAGGGACAAAAAAAGAAAATCAGGTAGTGCCACTTTAAATCTTTGATATTGCTTCCTGTAAAGTAGACGACCATATATATATATAGTTTTTAACGCAGGCAGCGAGTGTAGGACAAATTAACCAACACTTACCAACCTTTAAACAACATTTAAATTATATCATTTGTATCGTTATCGGGTCGTTTTACATGACACCGTGATACAGATATCATGATACAGATATCGTGATACAGATAACATGATATTTGTTAAAAGCCACTGAAAACGGGCTGTTGTGAAAATATACAACCGAATAATCATTTCAGACAAATCCATAAAATCTATCTTTTGTCAGCGTAGGGTTGTCTTTCCACTACATTTTCACAGATATTATGATTTCTTAAATTAATGTCTGCAGAATCGCTGCATCGTGGCCACAGTATCGTAAATCGTGTGGTACCATGTGGTTCCCAGTCTTATACAATATAGAACTGCACTTCACTGTTAAAATATTATATATACATTTCTCTTTTGTATCGAGCAGAGTTTATTTTATTGAACCTGTTTGTACCAGCCATTGTTCTTGTTCGTTTCAATTTTCTCAATACACTTTGGAGTAGAAAGGCAGAGTGGGTTGGTTTGACGGATTAATTAGGTCATAAACAATCATTAAAGACTGAATTTTCAAGTTTAAAGCTACAAATGAATAAGAATGTACTTCAACACAGCCTTCTTCCTTATATGTATCCAGTCTTTGAAATCACTAAAAACAAATACTTTCCATTTTAAATAGGAACCCTAATGAATGAGCAAATAAATGAATAAAATCAGTTTATGGAAAGAGATCTATTAAAAACAAAGATATCTCGATGACCTTTGATGTATGAAGTTATTAAACAGGTGAATGTACGTGTAGGCTCACTATTTGGCAAGCACCAGGTCACCACTGCCGTCATTAATGATTTATAACGTCTTTAACACATGACAAAAACAAATAATTAACCCATTTATAAACCATTTACGGAGCTGGACTCATTCCAAAGTGGTACGCAGTTTTACTTAGGAGCATTTTCCATTCACTCACATTTCCCCCTGAACAATACACGTCCTTTATGGAATCTAAATACAACTTTTTTATCATTTTCACGCCACAAAGTTTCAGGTTTTACAGCTTTTTAAACGTTTTTCCTCAAAGCCCCCTCTGTTTGTAATGCGTTTATTGTTTTTTTTTTTTAAAGGAATCAAAAGTCTGTTGTGGAGTCAGTAGGACTGCAACATTCCTTTACTTCGCCAGTGGAGCACTCAGGATGAGAGAAAGAGAGCGCGAGGAGGAAGAGGAGAAGGGGGTAAAGAGTGATGGGACGCGGCGGTGAAAGGGGTGCAGAGGTGAGGGCCCGGGGACAGACGGGGGGACGGGGTCTGTGTAGTTGCTTCCATTTAAAACTCGACAGTGACCACAACGATTCAAGTTCACTCCTCGTGCCTTCACTTGTGCCTCTGGAGGGCTTTCCTCTTTCTCCTTTTGAAGAAACAACAGCACCTGCAGCCAAACAGAAGAGAAAAGACGAAAAAACAAATGAGTTTCCGTTAGATACCTTTTAGTTTTAGCCCTGTCTGTCTCCATAAACATGTCTAATATAATTTTTGCTGCACAAAGTCTTGTTAAAAGACGTTAAAAGTGCTACAACCATGTGGCTAATTTGCATAAATCAATAAAGTATGCTACACACTGCACAGCCTCCGTTTCTGCCACTTCACTAAACCACAGCATCTCACGGTGATATGATGCTTTCTCTGGTGATTATTAGTGTTTTTATCATCTGCAGAGTTACCACAGACATAACTGGAGCTGCTCTGGAGCTAACAGCAGCATTAGCCACAACACAGAGAGCAGCACAGGGTTAGAAGAAACTTTTTTCTGTTAAATTCAATTCAGCGATGTGGCTATTTTTGACATCGTCCAAAATTAAAAACTCGATTAATCAAATTAATTCGATTTATCACACAGCCCCAGGCAAACCTATTCATACAGAACAAGGAGAAAATTTGTGCATCTTTATCTGGTAAAGTTTCCTCGACTCTAAAGTGGCCATGAGGATATTCGTTAGCTCAGTGGGTTAAGTTGTCTACATCTGATACCTTTTGTACCAACTAAACCATTAAACGTAAGGTATTGGAGAGTTATGTAATAGAGATGTGTGTTTTGTAATGATATAACTTTTATTTCTTTACTCAAATAAGGGTTGAATAGCTACATTTCTGGTTTCCTGCCACCTTTGAAGAATACAGAGCTAGCAGCAATACTAGGTTCTACCTGAAAACCCTATGTCCTCTTTGTAAACACATACTGGATTATGACCTGGGTGACCGAGAATCTCCACAGACATAACTCTTTTGGCTGCATGCAACAAAACTGTCTAAGTCAGGGCCTGGTGTGATGTGTTGTATCTTTTAGTTCGGACTTGTTTGAAGTAAATGAGCTGCTGATATCTTTCACAGTTACAGGGTTAACTGTGTCACTGTGAAGCACTGAGAAAAGCCAAAATGACACTTCCTTTAAAATATCTACGGACCCTCAGGAGGCTCTAGTTATAAAAGGAATTAATCCAAGAATGTATAGTGCGTGATGCTTTTATTTTGAAGGCACTCAGGCTTCAGGCTTTGTTCAAAGGCTGCAGCCCAAAAGAAATATGTGTTTATGCTGTTACTGTTAGTGTTTCTGCAGGTTTTGGCCTCAAGGGGAGAGTAATCAAGTGACTAGACCTAACTTTGGTGTATTTGAAACTTAGGTGATGTGCTCAGGTGTTAAACATGTTGAGCCAGAAGAGCTGATCCTAAACTGAGGATTGTGAAGTGTCAGTCTTGTTGAATATACAGTATATATATATATATATATATATATATATATATATATATATATATATATATATATATATATATATTTTTTTTTTTTTTTTTTTTTTTTTTGCCTTGGTCAAACTTCAAACTAGAGTGAGTTCACCTGGTTCTAATATGGGCCTTAATTGCCCACTCTTGTTGTAGCTCATGTACAACATATCAGGTTATAAGCTTTGTAAGGCACAAAATAAACAGACCACAGCTACTGTAACATCGATTATCTGATGCTGTGTCAGCCAGAACAGTTTTTATTGGCCAAAGGACTCAAAATGATTGGTTTGTTACTTGAAAATTATTATATTAATAGTCATCCAAATAAACAAACACCTTTCACCACTGTTTGTATAAAACCCTGCTCTTCTCTTTCCAAACTGGCCTAATGTGTCCTAACTTTTTTCTTTTGTTGACAGTAAAAATGTACGAGTGAAAACCAGTAAAGTTAAGGTTTTACATTGTCGTTTCGTACTTGGTTTCGTCAGCCACTTCGACCTCGGTGGGAGCAGTGATGGGAGCGTTGGAGTGTCCGGCCGTGGGGTCGTCAGTGTTCAACTCGCCGTTCGTCGAGCTCATCACCTGCACGAGCGACAAAACAAAACCACAGATCTTATACTTTACCTACAAACTGCAGATAAACCTTTACACACATTTATATTTGACTCTCTGTTTTTAGTTGTCCCTCTAGTTCCCAAGACCCTGAAAGTGCAACCCCATTATCCAACACTAGGTGGTGTATTAGAGCCTCAATATTTAACGTCACAGGCTTTTCTCTCCTGAAACAGATCCAGGCCTTGTGACTTACAGAGGCTCCAGAAGCACATAAGAAACTTTATTTTTTCAACCACCAACACTACTTTATTAACAGTTAAACCAAATAATACGACAAACAAATGCTCTTTTTGCAGTATATACATATATATTTTATATATATATTTATAACGTTTCTGGCAACAAGTCATTAGGGGTCGACTGATAAGGTCCAGTCAGAGACATAAGTGACTTTTGAGGTGACATTACATTTTTTACACTACACCAATTCAGCATTAATATGATAAATAATTAGCTTCGTCCAGATACCAACAATGTTATGGAAGCCTAATGTACTCATTTGACCTTCACAAATAAAGCCATACAAGCACATTATTCACTGCAGTTTGAGGTTTTTTTTCTCCAAATAGTGCAGTTAAAAATATTTGTTTGTATGTTAAGATAATAAAACAAGGGTCACATTAACTTCGAAGATTAAGGGTCTTCAAAAAGAAACCAGGTAACTAAGACAGTTCAAGTAGGTTTGTGCATGTGGGCACATTGGCAAACTTTATAAGTCCACAACTATTTGTATTTTTATGAATTTTTGAAAGGTTGAAAGTCAAACAGCTTGAGTTCGTGGGCTTTCAATTAAGCACTACCTTGTCAGAACAAAATGGAGCAGTATTAGGTAGTAGTATGGTACACAGACAAAAGGCATTTTAAACAACCCTGGGAGGAAGAGTAGTTCTTTTCATTACATGCAAAAGATTTTTGCATTTGGCCCAAGGCCCACTAATACATTTCCGTTTTGGCCCTCCGAGGGAAAAAGTCTGGGCACCCCTGCAATAAAAGTAAAACTTAATGCTAACGATGCTCTGTTAAATTGTCAAGAGGCTCAAAAGGGAATTTCTTTGTCTCACACTAGTAAGGGCACATCCCAATCAATAATAACTGTAAATGCTGTCAGTTTCTTAACTAAACTGTATGAAAGCATAAACAATTACAATTCTCTTTATCCGATTGCTAATTGCTAAGAACAAATGTGTAACCAAAAAAAGGCTGGAGTCCAGATGACTTTAATCTTTATCCGAGCCTTGTTAACACTGATGTTATATTATTAAATGAAAAGCTGACATAAGCTGCTGGAAAGTCCCTTATCAGTCGACCCCTGAGTGTTTTTCTTGCATGACATTGGGGCTGAGTTTCATTTGCGCAGTCCTTTTCTCTGAGCAGCCAGCACCAGGCGAGTAAAGCGCAGGGAGGAGCGAACAGAAGTGGCAGCGCTCTGACTTAGATTTAAGACAAACAGATGCAGGACTGAGGCAGGCAGTGTGTGCGGAGTCAGTGCGAGAAGGGGATCAAACAAACACATAAAAACAAACTATGCAGCGTCATGCATTAGCGATCAGAGCGGCAGAAGAAGAGGCAGCAGCGTTAGCAGCAGCAGTACCTGAACAGAGCCCCCCAAGCGCTCAGCTGTGAGGTGCGACCCCAAAGTCTCCTTATTGGTCACGGGGGTGGGCTGAGACTCGCTTCCTTTGGGCTCGGGCGACTTGACGCAAAAGTGCAAAAAAAGGGGACAGAGCCGGGTGGTTGTAAAGTGAAGAAAGGGAGGAGGTGGTGAGGGGGTAGTGGTCGGTGAGGAGGGGGAGGAGGGTAAAAGGGGGGTGGATATACAAACAAAAGAACAAAAACAAAACAAAAAAAATTATAGAAGACATTTCCCAAGCAGAAGCAGGCTTGTTAAGACAAACTATGTTAATAGAGGAGTAAAAGGGGAGCAAATTTATTTTTATGTAAAGCACAGATCGACACTAAAATCATGCAGGAGTAACAGAAAAACAGCCTTGATCAACTCACACTTTACAAGATAAGCAAGGATAGTTCTACTGATACTCACCTGCCACTTCAGCACAGACACCTGTTCAAGTGCTCATCACCAAATACCATTCAGTCACATGGCCACAACCAAATGCACTTAGGCACAAAGACACAGTGAAGGTAATATAGAGAAGTTTAAACTAAGCATCAGAAGTGAAAGGAAATTGAATGGACTGTGATCGTGGCCCAGCTGTTGGTGCCAAATGGGTTACTGGGCTTTATGGCATTGTCAGAAAAAAACATCTATGGTTTTTAGAGAATGGTCCAAAAAAGGAAGACAGACTGTGAGACTGTCAGCTGTTTGCAAGTTTAACCTCACTTCCCTTTACTATACTTTTTGGTGTTTTTGTTCTCACATTAAAATTGCTATATTCAGATATTTAACATATTTTTTTCTAGTGTAGTGCAGTGTAATTAGTTCCATTTCTCCCATTACATTTGAAAACAAAAGAGCAGCCAATTTATACTATATTTAAAAGTCACAGAATATTAATAAGGAGCTTTATGTCTAAGAGTACTGCTATGTGACACATGATTTCATTTTTGATCAAAAGTCATGCCTACTTTGCCTTTAAGACCATTTAAACATTGATTTGACCATGTTCAAGTTAAGATGTTTTCAGAGTTTGGGCCTCCTGAAACCTAGACCAGACTGGGACCACACCACGGCCTGTTCCCTGGTCTGAGGAGTCCCTTCTGGTACCAAACCAAATTATTTAAATCACTTTGTATCCCCATCAGACGCTCCGTTTGAACTCCAGCAGATAATCTCACATGTCTTCTGCTGTTGCTGTGGCCATCGCTGAATGATCAGATATTTGGCATTTACAAGCTGCTGGTGTCATTAAGTGCCTCTAATAACGTCACCTGTGAGTGTATAAATCCCAACAGTTTTTACTGCTGTTATCTTTTCTTTGATGAACCAGGATGTTTCTCTCGTGTTCGTGGTGCTTTAAAAGGTGGTATGTTGTTTCTAATCCAATCGTGTTAAATGGAGAGCAGTAAAAAGAGGCTAGAGTCCACTGTAACAGCTCGGTCGTAAAATCTAATGCACTTGTACATGTGTGGCTTTACGGGAAACACCAGCCAGACTTAAGTAGGACGATGTGATTTGTAACATCAGAAATAATTCATGGACTAGTTTTAACCTGAAAGCTCCTGTACAATGCAAGGCTTGGTTTGCATGCCAGTAAAAGGATTACACACATTACTTTGTCACACACTAAGCATGTAGCTCGTCATTACTCGTATGAAGAATGCAAGTTGCATTTTCAACTCATGCACGCAATGACTTTGGCTTAGAGTGGCAAGGTGTGGAGGATAAATTAAAGCTAAATGACGGCTGCGGCGACAGAACCTGCCTCTTGATAATGCGTGACGATTCATTTACAAACACACTTTAAATTAATAACTGGACTACGGCGTTTTCTTTGGGAAGTAGCTCACAGGAGGAGAAATACTCGAATGACGGGAAGTTGGAGTTCAAGTGTGTGCAGAGGCCTCACCTGGTTTTTGGTCTGCTGTTGTGCTTTGTCTCTGCTGCTGGGCGGTAGGGGTGTGTCACTCGGGATAGGACCTATAGGTGTGGGCTGAAGGAAGAAGGAAACGGGTGCGAGTTATTTCATCACATTCGTCACTGTTTGATGACTGTCTTTCTCTGTGCTGTTTGTGCGGGACAAAACAGGGTCAGCTGTAACCACGGCAACGGACATTTAAAGGCTGAACGATGAACAAAATGCCGTATATGGACCTGTCATAAAAAGTGATCCTGGAGGAAAAACACAATCAGGTAAATAAATAAAAGTAATACAAAAAGTAATACAAAAATAATAAACCTCAAAATTATTTTAAGATGCTTGAATTGATGCCAAAGCATTCATCATTAGTAAGTCACCAAGTAATATTTTAGAGGAATATTCAGGTCATTTGTCAACCTTAGTTTTGTGCATTTAGGGTTTCAGAGAGTACAACAACAAGCCATCTGTCATGTAGCAAACTTTTAACAAAATAAATAGACTAATTTGCTTTGTCATGGTCTCAGTCTGGCTCCGATCATCAGATACAAACAATCAGCCCAAACTGTTCTCTTCAGTAAAAGTACTTAGAAGAACATTCGGGCTCCAGATGGTGGTTGTCCTTAAGTTTTGAGGTTTTGTGTCACTTATATCACTGTGATTGAGTGCTTTTTCACCATTTCGTGAGTTGGCAACACAATGGAACAACAACCATTTGCAATCACAGGCATTTACATGTGACTTTGGAAACACTAGAAAATGTTTCTGAAGTGGAAAATGCCCTTGAATCACCGGTTCAAGACAGAAAAAGAACTCTTGCATCTCAACTCTTTATTCAAATACTATAATCTGTAATATGTTATTATTTGTTTGTCCACATAGAGAAACTTATTGCTGTTTAGGAAGGTCATTAATGAAGCTTTGTCCAGTAATATTAACTAGATTTATTATAAGTCAGGTAACGGTTTACAGTTTGTTAGATAATTAAAAATAAAGTGTGGTCAATTACTAAAGACTTTTGTACTAAAAATAAACCAGGTCCCTCTATGACACAAGTTAATAAGCCTAAATGTTCAAGAACTGTGCCAAATGAAAGGAAACAAACAAACGTAAATGTTTGAAAACAACAGTAGAGACTCACAAGTGATTTGCCGACCCAGTCGTATTCATAGTCAAAGACATAGCCGTTCCTATCGAACAGGTCAGTGAAGAGCTTCCTTAAATAGTCGTAGTCAGGCTTCTCAAAGAAATCCAGTCTTCTCACATAACGCAGGTAGGTGGCCATCTCTTCTGTAACAAATAATATGTCAAATTTGATTTTGACCAACAAAACCATCAGGATTGAATTAAAACTTTTGGTTGTACGGACCAGGGAAGCTTTCACACAGCACTTCTATCGGTGTGGCTCGTTTGGTGTCCCCGATTTTCTGGTACCTCTCCTTCAAAGTGTCTGCCTGCAGGACACAGAGGCACAGCACATATTCATATCTACACTGTATCTCCATTGTCTCTGTGTAAAAGTGTAACAGAGTATAATTTGATAAAGGAAGCAGGAAGGAAGAGCAATGTTTAAAATAGGGCTCATAGACAAAAAGTAGTAACAGGGGCATGAATCCACTGAGTCAAGTTCTAAAGTCCTGGTTTAGCCATGGTTTAGTCTTTAGTTTAGTTTGGGGTTTATTTTTGTCTGCGTCAAGTTTTCCAAGTTGAAAGCACAAAAATATATTCCTGACTCTAAAACTAGGACCGTTAAAGGAGCACATGAAAACAACATTAACCATTCCCCACCTATCCTGAGTTAATGAACACTTTTCTGTCCCTGTGTCAGAAAATCCTTATGAAACTAAATAGTACTTTGATGTAAACTGTCATACTTTGTGTAGGTGAGAGCTCGCTTTGGCCTGAGCCGCCTCACATCCTCCACAGTCCCACAGCCCTCACATTCATCCAACAAGAGCATCCTCCCACACAGCAAATGTTGCTCAGATGAGGCACCTTCAGAGATATCTGCCTTCAAATGCTCTCTGGCTATTGATTTAAAACAGCTTGAATACAAAACACACTAGCGCTTGATAAAAGCCTTTTC
Organism: Rhyacichthys aspro; assembly: GCA_036850595.1. Classification (NCBI taxonomy): domain Eukaryota; kingdom Metazoa; phylum Chordata; class Actinopteri; order Gobiiformes; family Rhyacichthyidae; genus Rhyacichthys; species Rhyacichthys aspro. The sequence continues at coordinate 6,341,006 of CM072151.1, forward strand.
AGCAGTGTGAGATTTTAAAGGATCATAATAGTGTAAAAAAAACAGATTATATAACAAAAGCAAATTCATCAAAAGGAGCAGGACGTGGCTAAGACTGAGGTGATTTTCATGAACTCTTGTGTTCATTTTAAATCAAGGGAAAAAAAAGAACAAGATGCTGCACTGAACCATACATGTGTGAGCCCAGTATTAAACATTTCCCATCAGTCTGTTGTGTGTGTGATTCTTACCTTTAGGCCCTGCCAGGGAAGGCTACCTCGGAGGAAGTACATAAACATGTGACCCAGTGCCTCCAAATCGTCCCTTCTGCTTTGCTCTGAAGTAGAAAAAAACAAGAAGAAAAATACTGAAAAATGGCAAACAATGTTTTTTACTAAACACTCTGGCCTTGGGTAGAGTTATTATGTAGGTATTCTTTTATTAATGCAAATGAGGATTAATCAGAGCTTACATTTTATTAGTAATGGGCTTGTTTTTGTGCCAAATTTGCAGATATTCTTTTGAAGCCTGTTACTGAAAATACACCTCCCACAACAGCAGTGATGTAAGACAAAGGAGAGCTAATTAAGCTAATCTCAGCCTACTAATATAGGCTGTAAAATGCAGCTAAAATGCTGTATCTCATTGTATTGTATGCAACTCTTGTGTCCAATGTGTAATTGTATTTTAGTGAATGCCTCATAACAGATGGTTTTTAATTCTGAGTAAAAATAGCCGTGTCCGTGTCCTAACCACTGCACTGAGCACTGGGTCGAGGCTAATGCTAATGCTAGCGCCCAGAGCAGCTCAAATAAAGTAACTCAGAAGAATACAGACATTAAAGACGACCAATAATCACCAGAGAAAGGTTGTCATTTTACGTCTGTGAGGCCTAGGTTTAACAAAGGAAACTGGAAACTGATGAATAGCAGTAGTCTGATGCACAGCGGACTTGTTGGTTTATGTAAATTAGCCACGTGCTTTGATTTAACTGTATTTAACTACAGAGAGAACCGAAACTAAAAGGCTCCTAATCTGCTTTATCCAGACTTTATTTTTAGCCATATAGCCCTCCAACTAGACCCCAGGGTAAAAGAGATGTAAAGAACAACAAAACGGTCATGAACCGCTCCCAGACCTTTTCCCAGGTGCGTGTTGATGCTCATGTAGCGCGCCGTCCCGGTCAGACTCTTGTGCTCCCGATAGGGGATGTGTTTTTTGGTCTCGGGGTCGATGTACTCTTTGGCCAGACCAAAGTCGATGATGTGGATGGTGTGCTGCCGCTTGCTCCCCGGCCGTCCCACCAGGAAGTTTTCGGGCTTCACGTCTCTGTAGATCAGACTCTTGGTGTGGACGTACTCCATCCGTGTTATCTATGAGTCGAGGCAAAAGTAACAGACAATGTGTGTCATGTACTTATTAAATACAGTCATGTCTTTTTCACAAGTGGAAAAAAGCACGTTAATGTCTGCTTAGTTAAGAAAAGAATTTGGAAATGCAGGGAACTTTTTTCAGATGACCTGAGTCACATGCATCATCAAAACTAAGCAAAGCTGTTGTTTAATTAGCATTCTTGGTCTAAATATAGTTTATTATGTGAATACCATTTGTTGCCACCAATGCCGGATAGAGCACATTAGACACATTAGAGAGGCTATTTATCCATGTTAGTTAGCTAAAGTTTTAATTGAGAACATATTAGCCTTCAGCTTTTGGTAATGTTGAAAGCTAATTGAAAATGTTGGACTAGGACAAAAAAAGACTTCCTACTTAGAAACTGGAACTACCTGAGGGACACATCATCATTATTTAACTGCCCCAAATTGGGTTGAAGATTAAATTGTGGTTAGTAACTAACTAAATCTGATTTTCACATTTCTAAATCAGGCTGCCTGCTGACGAAATAAAGCTGTAACCATGGACAGAGAGAGAGAGCAAATGCCACAAACACAGTACTTTTTAGCGCAGGACCTCTAGTCATGCTTTTGTCATGTCATTCTCGGCAGGTCTCTGTCCTGGCCTCTGTTCCTCCAACCTTCGTCATTATAATAAATCCCTGTTCTGTCATGACCTCTTACCAGCTGTATGGCTATCATGAGGACGGTCTTGAGGGAAAAGGTGCGGTCGCAGAGGTCAAACAGGTCCTCTAGACTCGGCCCGAGCAGCTCCAACACCATGGCGTTATATTTTCCACAGGGACCAAAGTAGTACACCTGAGGGATTCCCTCTGAAGAGACAAAACAAGACAAACAGAGGAGTTAGTGAGAAGCTATTACACTGTGCTGATCAAGATAAATACATAAAATAAAATACAAAATCTATATTTAAGAACAGTCATGGCGCCTGTGATCACTTGACAGGTTATTATTGTTCCTCCTGAATAACCATTACCTATTATTAGAATGTAATAAGAGCCATGATGTGATGTGCACAGTCTTATCCAGTGTTGTGAGTTTTTTACTATGATACACTTTCACATGGAAGTGAGCGAACCAGTTCTTGCTCTTGAAAATGAAATTAAAAAACAAAACAACATGTGTGACACTGTGCCATGAGTAGCACTGTTCACCAACACTGGGTCAATTACACAGAGACATTTTTACAAATAAACAAGATGAATGAATAAAGTACAAATCAACTTTGATTGTGAAAAAGTAGTGTAAAAAAAACAAAAAACAATACTTGACAAACAAACACACTCTCAGCACCTTGATGTCTGCTTTGTATTAAAAATATATGGGATGTATGTATATTTATGTATCTTTTGTTTGAATTGTGTGGATCATTTCCTGCACTTTTTTGTGACAATTGAGGACAGCATTTCCTTAAAAACTGAAGAAAGACCCATCTGAGCTTGTTTTTTAACTTTCGTTTCATATGTAGCTGTCACCTGCAATTATTCAGACTATTCCTCTTGGCTTCAGTTTAAACACCACTCCCCAAACTACAGCAGCCTCAGAGGGCCAAAACTCAAAACCCATACTGTTTCACTAATCATAAAGCCAAAAGCCAAATAAAGTTTTATCTAAATGCACAAAATCCTGAAAAATAAGACAAGGATACAACTCTATATATATTATTTCTAGACAATTTGGACATTTTCATACATATTAATTTCCATAAATGTATAAATACTCCAGGTTTTACAGCTTGGGATATAAAGTAAGCTGAAAAAAGTAAAAATAGTAGTAGCTCTTTTAAATGATTATCCACTTCTCTTGTTGTGAAAGTGGTGTGCTTGGAGTCCAGTATGATAAGTCTTCCTCTGAGGCGGGCAGAGGTTAGTGGCACTTTCTCAAAACTCACTTCACCTTTCCTCCTCTGAGCCGCCACACCTTCGCTGCTGTAATGTGTGTGTGACCTGTGAAGAATGTGGAAGGATCAACGCGGCTTAATCTCGAGGACTACTGTATTTTCTGAACGAAGGGCAAAAACAAAGGTGTGGCCAAACGGAGCATCCATCAAAACACTGTGAAAACGACGACTGTAGATTTAATCACAGGAAATACTCGACAAACAAACGCACTCGCAGCACCTTGTCGTCTGCGGGGTACAAACTCAGCAGCTTTTGTCACAACAAAATGAGCCTCTGTGGTGCTGCGAGGAGCCGGCGTCATGTTTCACAGACAACTCAAGTCACGTAGACACACAAAAAAAAACCCAAAACATTTGTTCAGCGTTTTATCGGTCAGCAACAACAGTGTACAGGTGTGATTAAACGCCATTGGTAGATATGTTTATTCTGTGGTTTATCTTGTGATTTAGGGTGATCTTTATGTTTTCATACCTGTTTGACTTGTACAGTACTTTGGTCAGAGTTTTTTGAAATGTGCTGTAGAAAGACTTAAAGCAATAAGAAATTAATATCTAATCTAGAAATTTCCATATAAATCCACTTGGCAAACATCCCATATTCAGCAAATGTATTGTTTGAACTAATAATGCCCTGTAGCAAAGAGTCTGAAAAATACAAAATGAGTTTCTTTCTTTTTCCAATTGGTTCTCTCTCTTTCTCAGGTTAAAGCTGGAAATTGAGAAACCCAAATAAGAGAGAATAAAATATTTTATTACATTGGCTGTGTTTATAAATCATGTTTTGGCCTTAGGCCTTCATTGAGGCACTTTAAAAACAGTTGCCAGCAGTTTCAGGTACGTGTTGGGGTTGTTCACACATTCAGGTCACGCGAGTAGGAACCTTAGTGAACTATCTAATCATTCCTGTATTTGATCTTCCTGATATATGAGCATGTGAATGGCCAAAGTTTGCTGTCATGACTAATAATAAAACTCAGATAAGCTTTTATGGTGTCATTTTCATATTTTTTCCACAATTCATTCCTATTATATGCTATTAAGTGATTAAACAGTTTACTTCAGAGTAAAAAAGGCAGACACTGCTTGTTTAATTCTTGATAGAGCTCTAAATCAAAAAAGTCTGCCTAAAATTATCAAAGGGTAGCACAGCAGAGGCACAGAGATTATAAACCTTTGGACGTTTTGACTCAGACCCTTGACTTGATACACAGGCGGGTGTTTGGAGTCAGTTTCTAAAGGAGCATGTAGAGAATGTAAAGAAGCGTGTAATCTATCTTTAACAAAAACACTGACTCATTGCTCTTATTTGATTTAAGCCCTTTTGTAAATATAATAGTGTGTAAAAAGCGTGTCGCCAAACGGTCACGCCTGTTTTCTGAACCCTGCCAGAGCACCAACACACACCGCCGCTGCGCGCTGTTGTCTTAGGGCAGCCCTGGTGACGAGGCCTGTGACAGATGAGGCAGGGACGAGAGATCACCGCGAGCCTGACTCATCAAAGCTCGGCCCAAATCTAGAGGGCATTCAAAGCACAGTCATCAGACGAGTACAGCAGAGTGCATTATAATCTGCTGCTGACGGCGGAAGTGAGACGAGGCTGGTGCACGCAGCTGGTGGCCTTTGTGAGCACACTTTAGACTAGTTTATTGTCAGGATTCAGGTTTATGATTTGGTTTTATGGCTTATGATTGACTTGTTAATGACCTCTTTACACACAATGGATTATTGCAGCACTATTATCAACAGCATTATAATCCAAATCCTAAAAAAATGTTCGTTGAGGTATTTTTTTGTCTTTTTTTTTTTTTTGCAATGCTGCTCCCAAATGTACAGGTCTTCATATGGTATGGTCCTCATAATCTGCACTAAAACCATATGAGACCCTCTGCCCTGTCGCTAATTCCAACACCAATGTAACAGGAGACGTCTGGTATACGGCTGACAGGGCACCTTTAACTTCAAAAATAGACAGACATTGTCCTGTGTAAAGGCTGTAGTCCACCGGCTCTATGGACATTACAGACTCAAAACTGACTACTTTAATTTTAAAAAAAAAAGTATTACATTGAAGTTTAGAGCTCACCTTAAACTTATCAAAATCCTTGATAATAAATCCTTAACAGGAAGTATGTAATTTGTGAAAAAAAGAACAGTCTAACAGCATATTGTAATAGGAATCATCTGTGAAAAAACAAGACCTTAAGACGTCATCTGGGCTTTATTATCAAGAATGTTATGAGAATTTTAGTCCTGAACAGGAGCTTTGGCCAATCACAGCTCACTTCCAGAAAAAGGAGCGCTCCCATTGGTCGAAACTAATGTCAATAAGGAAGTAATGGCTGCTAATAAAACAGAGGAAGTGTATATTCACTGCTGAATGTCTTTTTACAGCGAAATAGCGCAAAAAAGCAAAACAAAAAACAAACAGACAAAAGGGAACCAATGTGAAACGGACAAATATTGGCAAATTAATCTCACAATGTTTTATGAGGCGAAGATAATTGCTGTTTTGATGCTGCAGTCAGAGCTAAAGGTTTTCAGAAAGGTGGAGTCTGAGACAGGGACAGCTAAAAGAAAACTGGGTAGTGCCACTTTAAGTCTTGTTTCCTCTTACAATATGCTATGAGGTAATACAATAGTTTTCTTTAGAAGAAAATCAATGGCAGCCACAACTGACTCCAGATCCAGCTCTTATAACACGTTCATGATCAAAACCAGTGCTTATGTTTGTGTCTGACACTAATGCCATTAAAAAAGACCGGAACAAACCACAAGAAAGAGCATAGTTCCTGACATTAAACACCAATTCTTCCTCCTTTTTTTTTTTTTTTTCAAAATCCAGCTAAAATGTACCTAATTTGCATTATTCTTTGTGCGACATTTCAAAATCCACTTCGAATTTTACAGGAACACCGCTAATGTGTCAGCGCTGTTTTAAATGGCATTTCACAGCTGTCTTCCGATGCCTTTTGCCTTTTACCGGAGGAGCATTAGCACAGCTCCGACCCCTGCTGTCCTGACAGTTTGAGACAATAAAGCCTATTGTATCCGCAGGCGGTCCTTCTCGGGCGTCAGTAGCTGAGGACAATGTTACGCTCCTATGAAATGTCAAAGGAAAAAGAGGGCCAGAGTGGAGAGGACTTCGGAGCAGAGTGAAGCTGAAGAGGCCAGGAATAGAGGGATGAGGGCGCGCGTATGAAAGATTTAGATTATAGAGCAGTGGAAAAGGAGAAGCAGTGACTTCCATTAGGCACAATGCTCTGGAGATATTCACACGAGGCTGAAATGTGATCAGCATTCAGGCTTGAAAAGACTGGAGCCGCAAATGAAACAGCTCAAGCACTTCGCACTAAACGATTTCTCTGATGAGTTATCTTTCTAGAAACAGACTTAATTCACTTTGAAATATTGCATTTGAAATAATTCATGGAAACAGTAACATTGACAAAACCTGCCCAAATTTCATAAAAGCAAAAAGCACAAACTAAAAGAATATATATAATTTCCCTCAGGCTCATGGAAAATGTCTGATATCACTGAAAGTTTATTCACTTCTGATTGGTTTCATGGTGATGCACCCAATTAGCATTTTGCAATCATTATGCAGGCTAAACTGTTCAGCATGTTTACATTAAAAACTATGTAAAAATCTAAAATGTGTAATGTGTGCGGGCAGGTGATGATGCTGAACTGTTGCAATATAACAAGAAGTGAGGAAATCTGGGACAATCCCTCTGGATTTAAAAATCTCAAGTCTGCCTTTTTCAGCACAATTCATTTTAAAGGAACATACTAAAAATGTACAACAGTGACAATGTTACTTTACTTTCCCATTTGGGCAATAAAGGTTTTTAAATTGAACTTAAAGCAACCCTGCGTCACTTTCAGCCAGCAGAGGGCGCAGAACCCTCTATAGACTCTCATGTTGATATGAAAGTGGCGCCACATTCACGGACATTGATCATCTATCTATATCCACACACTTAATTTAAGAGTTTTATAATGTGCTTATGGGTTAAAAAATGTGAGTAGATGAGTCATAAACACACAATAAAGAGAAATGTAATAAAAACTTAATGTACATTTAACCAGGGCCTTAAACTAGAGTGTGTAGTTTTGAGGCACTTGTCAGCCAATCAGAAAAGAGCATATTAAACATTAAATGCGTCATGCCCTTTGCTCTAAAGCACAATAAAAAACAAATTAAATCACATTTTACAGTTTGACAGAGTGATTCCTCATTGACCACGTTTCACAATATGGGGCAACAACAGCACAAAATTTCTAAATTAGATAAGATGTTCTTGGTTGGCATTAAATGTGATCTTATAGCTCAAGTCGACAAGCTTTCATCTTAATAATGTGACAGATAAAAAGGACATCACAAACACTGCAACACTTAACATAACGCAGGTAGATTTATAAGAGTTTTTGATTATTTTCACGGAGCTTGTTGTGAATAAGCTTCAACAACTGCCATTTTTCCCAAGATTTATTACCAAGAATATTCAAACTGCTCTGAGTGGAGAGGTCAGGTTGATAAGAGCCTGGACACTGAGAAATGAATGAACTCTTTGAGGATACAGTGAAACAGTGTCCAGTCCAGAGCAGATTTAACAGTGCAGAGTGTAGATAAGCTCCTCCTGAGAGCTCAGCGCTGAGTCCACTCCGACATATTTCAGGCTTTGGCCTCGCGTCACATGTCCTCACAGAGCCCAGTTCACAACAGAAATAGATTTAAGCTTCGTTCGCTCTGTGTTGGAGGCTCAGGTGAACCTCAGTCGGATCGTTTTGTAGTGGACACTTATAATACACTATTACTACTGACTCGGTTACATGTTTTATTTTGTGCTTAATGTGATTTTTATGACATGTTATTTGTCATTTTTTGATGTAAATCTAATGCTGTGTCTCAGGCTGTTTGTATATGTCTTGCGTGTTATGTGTATGTATTTGTAAATCAGCCTAACCTGGGAATACTAATGAAAACTAGCCTGTGTTTGGGCATTTACAAGAGGGACTAATGTACTTCTGTTGATAAAAAGGGAGTATGCGATTTGTTTATGCATGTGAAACAAAGAGCCATTTAATCAAATTCATATTGCAACAGGAATCAGTGGAAAAAAATGGGACCTTAAAATGTCATTTAGGCTTTATTATCAAGGATTTTAATAGAATTTTTCAGTCCTGAACGGGAGCTTTAGCCAATTACAGCTCATTTTGAGAAAAAGGAGAGCTGCCATTGGTCAACACTGATGTCATTAAGGAAGTATTGGCTGCTGATAAAACAAAGAAACTGTATATTATGCACTGAAAACGTACAGTGAAACAGCACAGCAATAAAAAAAAGGGTTAAATATTGGCAAATCAATCACATATTGTTAAATGAGAAGGAGATAATTGCAGCTCTGACGCTGAAGTCGGAGCTAAAATTTTATGGTAAGCACTCATCTTCAATTTGGTGTAATTTATTAGTATTTTGGTCATGCTGTACTTTTTTAATAAAAGAAAAGCCAGAGAAGTCCCTCTGCTGCTGTTGAGGGTGAGTGGAGTCTGAGACAGAGACGGCAAAAAGAAAATCAGGTACAGCCACTTTTATATACACTGTTCTCATTTTAAATAAAGATTAGATACAAGCATTGTATCCTGCCCCCTTTTACTGAATCAGATGTCAGAAGTCTACAAAAACGGCGCTCCGTTCACCCTAGCAGCAGGTGAGCTGTATCTGACCCTCCAGAAGACATGTGGATGTTTGCTAGCTCAGTAGGTTAGGTTTGTTGTCAGTGCTTGAATTTATTGTGTATGTGTTTCAAGCTTAAATACTAATAACCAATATTACAGGTTTATTTTAGTGACCAAAAAGGCTAACAATACATCTTCAGCTACAACATAATCCTAAATATTGACTGTGTTGACTGAGGTCAGTGTGAGTAAGGTGCATGCATTCTGCTGACTCACATTGTGATCTAAAAATTATGCAACAGGGATTAAACCACCTGGTGACCTACATAATCACTGTGTGTGGTTGTTTAATGTCTGAAACGCTGCTGCACCATAATCATCATCATCATCATCATCATCATCATCATCATCACGTCTCTCTGATGAGTGGCCTTGGCCTGGTTGTGTTTAGGGACAGAGAGATGCACAGCGCAATTCACTTGATTGTGTTGACAGCCACGGATATATCTAGTCATGGTTTTAGAGGCTATATTAGAGTTGTATTATGTCTGATACAGTGGTACATGAAATCGAAATATACTGACATTTATCGCAGTGTCTTTTGCAATATAATTTTAATATTTTGATGATATCTCTGCTATATACTGTGTAGGACTAATAAGAATCACAAACAACCAACAAAACAAGGCCAGCAGTGGTTTACAGTGAAAGGGAAGATGGCCAGGTTTATTATACAACAACAAAAGGCGGAGGGGTTCAAATGTGGAGCTGCTAAATCCTGGCCCGAGGCGTTAAAGGAACAGCTGCATTTATCAGCAACACACATCTCAACAAGATGTCACCCCAGGACACTCTTGTATTTGTCTACAGTGAGGCAGACATGGACTCTGTGATTGTAAGAGTGACCAGAACGGCTCGAGTCCATGCAGAGGGCCATCTAAAAAAAGTGGAGGACTGCCCTATTGCCCCACCTCCTTATCGACAGCGGAGGGCTTTTCCTTTGGTGCAGCGAGCCAAGAGGACGGCACGTGTCTAAATTAGACCACGACACACACTTGACTTCACACACAAGAGTATTTCTCAGACCAGAAGATGACCAGGCATTACTAAGCATCCTGATCCAGCAACAAGGAAATATTAATCGGTTTGTGTTGTTGATGTGTCTCTTACCTGAGTTTCCCAGTTGTTTGTAAAATCTATACTCCAAATGGAGCTGTGGTGCCCTGGATTTTATAGGTTCCTAAAAAGAGAAACAGGACAAGATGTTGTTAACAATGTTACATGTCTCCAAAATAAAAGCAGATTTTTATAACTTCAACATGGGTCTTACTACAAACAGCACAGACGCCATCTTTGATTCCTGAATTATCACAGTTTTCGTCAATACTGACTTATAGTGATATGTTCAGCATTTATGAATGAAATCATGCTCTGTTCAATGTTATACATGTTCTTATAGTAACCCTTGTCATACATTGACAATATGAGCTTAAAAAACATGTGTGGACTAATGTATTTCAGGCATAATGGCCAAAAAAGATATTAGTAGGTAAGCTCTTTATTGAAAAGTGTTAAAATAATTTTTTACACGTACAGCTTTTCCAATAATATTGAAAATACACAATGTTTACGGCATGTTTTACAGCTTAAAGTTTTTACATCATGTAGAAATATCAATATCACATCAATATCAATTACAAACCACAAACTGTTTTAAAGTTATGGCTGGGGGAACTTAATTTCAAGCAGCCCAGATTTTGACCTCTTTTTGAAATCTCACAAACTTAAAGACACTAATCCCTAATTTTACACATTTACACTGTGTGTTCCTTGTTTTAAAGCCTAATAGAAGTGTAATTAGTGGGATGTGAGAGGATAAGACCCTTCCCAGCTGGTGAGTAGCAGGTTTTATGATGACAGCGCCCCATACCTAACACACTCCATATATTCTTCATTATACCTCTGACCTCAGCTTTACGACCTCAAATGTAATCTGATTAAGCTTACTCCCATAATAACAGCAGCGTTTTAGATAAAAACCTGAGGAGGACTAAACAAACACAGACACACTGCTTAAACCCCTTCTTTTAATCTGTACCACGTCTTCTTATAAAAGCTTGTCTGATGGTGATGGACCATTTCTCGACACTTTTATCCAACAGTGGCATTACTTTGGTGTCTTGTCCTGACGGGATGATAAAGCAGTCTACGACTTGTGTGGCGTCATAAAACAGACAACAGGAAAAAGTTATGTGAAAAGCACTGAGTGTGACGAACCACACTGATGATAAAAGGCTGCTTCGTTGCATTCACACATTTTTAAGCCACAATGACTGCCTTTCCCACAGGTCTGTCAACACCAGCAGTCAATGCTGCTGCAAAAAATGACAAAATCCACCAGACTAATGATGAGGAAAGATAAATAATAGATTTTTGGTTTCCCTGAAATCCCTTTGACGATTAGACAGGCTTGATTATACAATAGACTGCAGACAGCCATCATCTACACTTTACTTTTACAGAGTTTTATACTTTATAATGTATTAAATCTCCATACTTTTATGATGTATGCTTCCATTTGAATAAACATTGCACCCTCCAGTCAAGCTAGTTTAGTAGAGCCTTCAATGTGAACACTATCTCTACCATCTTCACATATGGAGCCAGTGTTCACTGTTGTCTTTGTTTTTAAGAATTATTAAACATCAAAACTTAAAAAAAAAAAGTATGTTTGCTGGTTGTTATAGTTCTGCATGCTAACTGCACATGCTAAAAGAAGCTATACAAAAACATAAACACGTGCAATGCCCATAATACTGATTTTTAGAGGAAGTGTGTTTTATCACTTTGGGTTCTCACGTCAAGTTGACTAACAGAGACAGACGGAAACAGAAAGGTGTGATTATTATGCCTCACTGTAAACCTGTATGTAGCAACACATGTGAAGTGGTTATTTAATGCAGCAATGACAACATCTCCTTCAGAAATTTTCATTTTTCTCATGGACAAGTATCTAAATTGTATAAAAATAAATACTTTATAGCGTTAATGTCTCTCTGCCGGGTGCTTCGTCTGAGTGGCCATGTAAAGTGATCATGTCTTGCACAAACAATAACATTTTAAAGGACTTTAAGCAGTGTGTTGCAATAATGACTTAACACAATTTATCATCATCACTAAATCACATGAAGCAAGTAAATTACGCAACTGTGGACTTACAAGGATTACAAGTGAGTACGAAAAACATATCTTCTGCCTCGTTTTAAATGTACTGCTGTGTAACTTTGAGTCTGAAAAGCAAATTGAATTGAAAAGTGATAATGATGACAGAGAAGATGCGAAGATGTAACTGTTGCTGGTGGGAGGAGATCATCGGTGCGGGAGAAACAGTGCAACGGAGCAAGGAGAAGAAAAAAGCTCAAGACTGTGGGAGTTTGACTTGTGACTGGTCCGGGAGGCGGAGCCAACCACGTCCCACACGAACGACGACACGCAGCGAGCACGTCTCACACGAGTCAGGGCAGGTCATGGAGGAGGCGGAAGAAGAGGAAGAAGGGAGCATAAAAATATATAAATAATGAGTCAAAACAGATGGCACCGGAGCGCGGGACCCTTTAAAAGAGCTTACAATAGGAAACAGAGGCTTATGGCAGCTTTACGTGCTTAAGAGTCATCTCCACTCCAGCAGATGGGCAGAGTAAATGACCAGGGCAAAGCTGCAAATGTCTGATGTAACAACTCCGCATGAGACAGGGATTTTTCTCAGCTTCTGCCCAGATCCCATCAGCTGAGCACTTAATAATGCCACAGCTGCAAATAAACCTATAGAAAAATCTGTATATTTTTATATCTTATTAAGGTGTAAAATTCATTGTGTCTATAGTGTATCCTTTAGTAGCTGAAAATTCTTAAGTAGTGCTGCTTTAATTGAGTATGACAACAATTTTCTTTGTCCTGAGAGGCGTATTTACATTTGTGTAGTGGTTTGAAGTGTTGGTTTTACAGTGTGGTGTGCTCTGCAGCGCTGGCCCGTGTCCAGGGCAGCTGACCGCTCACAGAAGGGCCCTTCCCTGTCCGACCTGCTGCTTCACTAACCTCTCCACCTCAGCTGTTACCAACTCCAGGCTCTGTGTGCATATCTGCGCTCATGTCTCTCTGCGGCGCATGGAAACACCCAGGCCTCTTTAGGTGCTCGAACAGCTGCTGTACTCTGAAGAACTGATAAAGTTTCCACGGCCCTCGGTGTAGACTTCAGCGAGCCTTCATGACCGGAGAGGGCCACAGCGCAGGCTCGAGCCGGAGCAGACGATCGATACAGTAATACATCCTGTCTACCTCCTGACACCAGTGAAAGAGCCTGCCATAATAACGCAGCTTAGGCCTATCTCTTCTTGGGACTGTTTTAATCTCTGTTTGAGCATTTGATCATTTGCAAACGTTTAATTAAAAAATTAAATTAAAATATATATATATATGTGTGTAAAGATGTAAATTGGTCGGCTGTGCATGATAAAAATAGAATGCAAAATGTGCCCTTACAGATATTATAATGATGGCTTTAACTGTGATAAATATTATAGACACTTCCACAAATGACCATAGGCCTGAAAATGACCAAAGAACCAGACTTTTCCATTCATTTAAACTAAGTTTTTATAAGACAAATGGACTCATTTTTCCATATAGCTAAAGAAAATTAAGCACAATGCAAAAATTTGGATTAGGATAGAAGTGTATAATTTAGCATGATAGCTATAACCTAAACTAAGCTAAGACTTTGTTAGTTACTATGGTTTCCCCAACATGCCAGTACAATTAGTGGCTAATTGCCTTGGTTTAACTCCTTTACGGGGCTGGAGCACTAGCCAATGACACCGATGACAGTTAATCGCAGGGCTAACACTTACAGACACTCATCCACACTTACATTCAGGCACTGTGGGCAATTTAGAGTCACTACTTCACCTAAACATGTATGTTTTTGGTGGGATTAAGAAAGTTTCTCAGGGAGGGTAGGCAGTTGGATCCTAAACCTTCTCGCTGTGAGGCAGGAGTGCTAACCACTCATGCACCTGCAATAATTAACTCATCTAATATTGATTATTATACAACTGGGTTAATCATCTCGGATGTGTTTTAGCTGCACTTTGTGTCGAGTAGTTCCTCACCTCTGTACTGTGCAATTACATCAATCTGACACACACCAGCTCTTGTTGATTACACATTTTTCCATCAGATGAAGCAACTACTGCACTCTGTTTTTTTACTTAACAACCTTTATCTTCACAGAAAACTCCCACTCATAGTATCACTAACAGTAAATTTTTCACTCAAATTACACCGCTATGAAATGGCTTCAGCTCTTAATAAACTGTGGTAACTAACTTATATCAGGCTCGGTTTACTGCGGAAGAGATTTATTGCCATTAAATGTACCATAGCGGGTCTAAATCCTGTCACTGCGGCGGCCTGGGAGTCGGCATGAAATGAAACACTGTGTGCCATTTCAAGGATATCTCTCTGAGTAAAACACTTGAAGCCGGTACAAATATATGATTATGTCACTGCGGATTAGGCGCTGGGTTCTGTGTTTTAACGTGCGGCGGCGGCGGCGGCAGTGGTGATGGTGTCCACGGGGCAGCAGCAAGGATAGAGCACGCCATCAGCCCCGAACAAAGTCCTCTTCCTGGGATTAACCAACTCTGCATATGATGTCATCTGGGCTAAATCTGATCTGCTCCCCCAAACACACAGCAGAGGAAGAGCACCACTGAGCTCAGAGAATGAATGGACGCAGAGACTTACATCAAATTAAGATCAAAATATTACAAATAACACATGTAAACTTGGCATAATTATCTAAAGAAAGGTTATCACTGAACAGAGATGTGCAAACTGTTCCTGTTTAAGCCGAAGCCAGTCGTGTTACATAATCGTCTGGTGGTAATAATTTAGGAGGAACAAGATGACCAAGCTGCAGAAATGTGGTACTTTCAACACTATTTTTAGGCATGTCCCAATACAACTTTTTATCCAGGACTGGTACTTAAGATTGAGTATTCGCTAATACTGTAAAAAAACACAAGAAGTTTAATCATTTTGATACTAACAGAGCATCATTTGCAGTTTGCTTTATTTTTATCATCTTCATTTACCGTAAAATGTGACCAGACAGTGTTTTATAAAGAAAAGAGGAACGGCCCAGAGAATTAAGCATTCTTATGGCAGTATCTGGAGGTCAAACGAGTATTGAGAACAAGCTGAATCATTACTACACCATTTTACAGGAAGTGTTTACATCTGCTTCCTTTGGTCTGGACTTTCCTGTTTCTTTGGACATTTTTATCTTTTGTCCGACCAATAGAGAAGTTCTCAGACTAGATCAAACTGATCATAGTTGTAGGTAGAGCTTGGAGATTTTGGATGATGCTAAAAAAAACATATCGCTTAATCAAATTGTTTGTTGATATAAACAGGAACAGCGTGGTGAGTGTACTTTGTTGATTTATGCAAATTAGCCATGTGGTCAGAGCACTCTTTTAATATGTTTTAACAATACACTTGGTTTATGGAGACAGAAAGGACTAAAACTAAAAAGGATCCAGCCTAAACAGTTTTTTTCTTTTTCAGGGTAAGAGTCTGAGGGTACAGAGTGCTGCTGCTTAACTATTGTTATTTTGTATTGGCAGTGAGCAGAAAAATACAATACTTTTACAAATAAAATACATTTAAATTCCCCTTTTATGTCAGTAGCAAGACAAAAAAAAGAATTAAAATTGTGAATGACCTGAAAATTGACAAAAAAAAATAAAAAAATAAATAAAAATACAGAGATTTTATTTTTAGCCGTATAGCTAATCATATTGTATGTATGTGTTTGTTTTCGCGGACAGTCTGAAAGCTCCTGTGGTGATAGAAAACCTTTAAGGCCAAATACAGGAAGTTATTTAGAATAAAACAGAAAAGGGAAACTAATCAGAAACATGTACACGGCTTGTGCAAACCGCTCATAGTTAATAATAAAACAATCATTTGTATTTAAAGGACATGGACTATTTTGGACTCTTTCGGTCAGTGATGTAACTTGATCCATTAATAAACATCTGTCCGGTTTATCACCTGCAGAGCCGCTGACATTAACGCTGGGATATGTGTGTGGCCCGTCCGGAGACACAGACCCAACATTATGTATCGGGCCCAGAATAGACGCTGACCTTTGCCTGACTCTCGGTAAAACATTTCACAATATGCAACTCTGGCAACGTGACTCATCCCCGAGGATTTCTAATGTAACACACAGCGTCTTGTGTCTGTATCACTGTAGCACTGACACTTTCTGCTGATGGAGGAGGTTGTATTTGTGGCAGGACCCAATTTTCTTTTTGCTGTCCCTATCTCAGGCTCCACTCATCCCCAACAGCAGCCTGGGGACCTCTCCTGCTTTTATTATATTAAATAAATAAAACCGGACCAATTTTTCCTCTGCAAAATACTATTACATTACACCAAAGTGAAGTCTAGAGCTTTGCCTAAATGTTACGACTGAAGCATCCAACAGTTATCCCATTATTTAACCATTTTTTCTGTTTATGTTTTTCTTTCTTTCTCTGTGAAACGACGTATTCAGCAGTGAATTTACTCTCTGTTTTTTCAGCATTGCGCTTCTTTTTACAGAAGTGAGCTGTGTTTGGCCAAAGCTCCCGTACAGGACTGAAAATTCTAATCTATTAAATCCTTGATAATAAAACCTAGATGACTTCTTACAGTATACTGTACACTATAATGTTAGGTGAGGTTTTTTTTCCATATAAAAAAAATTAATAAATAAAAACATTGCATACTCGCCTTTTAACTTTAAAAACAAAACAAAAAAACATGTAAATGCCTCGTTATTTCAAATAGGGGTCCTCCTGTTGTGCTGTGATCCTCATTTAAAAAAGGAAGGAAATGCATCTACTCTAAATTTTTTATTTTTTAATTTCAAAATTTCACTCTTTGTTCTATAGAAACACTACTTCAGTCTTGGTGCACTCTGGTCTTGCTTAGTGTGGTCTTGACTCCAACACTACTGTCACAATGGGGGCCCGGGGGGTTTTACGGCGCAGTGCTTCTCCTTTTCCCGTCGGCCTTTAGGATCAGAGGTGTCTGTGATGGGACGGTGGAGGTGGAGCAGCGAGGGGTGGTGTCACAGAGCAACAGCTGGCCGGTGTCCAGCCCGTCTCCGGTTACAGCTCAGATTTAACGGACGCAGAAGGAGCCGTCAACCCCAGCCCAAAAAAAAACAAAATCTGTGTAATTGACGACCGCTGCTGCTTAAATCAGCACAAATCAGCTCAATAGGGAATTTTTGGGGACTTTTTTTGTAAACATAGCAGCTTGTGATGTAAGCTCTCCTAATTGTCAGCACAAATTAATTAATATAAATGCAGTGACACAGCAACATTAGTACCAAGAGAATTATTAGAGGATCCTGCAACGGCCGCAAAAGCATTACAAAAAGCTGTCTGGCATCATTAACATGTTGTAGATGAACTACAGTCAAATATAAATAAACTTTATGGCATTGATTAAAGTTATATTTGATGATTTTTACATTAAAGATGCCAGGTTTTTATTATTTCTATGTAGTATTTCGGTTGTCCTCGTTTTGACTGAGATAAATTACAGTGACAGAAACCAACACGAGCTCTGTCAGTAACTTGTGCCGAGTCATGGGAAGTTCCATTCTCGTAAAACCCAAGAGGCACGTCTCCTTTGTTATTTAACAGAGAAACGAGGTGTGGCAGGTACAATGTGCTGTATTGTAATCCACTCCTGTATTTGTTTAACTGAGCTGAGGAGTAATGACGGTGTATTAGCCCCTACATGACCGCTATGACATGTTTAATAGTGTTATATAGGTTTTCTATGTTTTTATTCTATGTGTTTAAGTGTATATACAGGTTATAATGCAAGAATAAACAAATGACAGAACATGTTTTAAGCTAAGAACCTGCCACACATTTTTTCAGTTTAAAATAGACAAATATGCTGTTTTTTTACAAGGTATTGATCAAACTGGTTGTGTTGAGGTAAGGAGAGATCACTTATTAGTAAATGCTGCCTTATTTGGCAGTATTTAATTGGGTAATTACCTGAATGGAGATTGCATTTAACAGTACCACTATAAAAAGAGAAACACATTAGCTCAAATTTAGCCTATTCTTGAACGTTTTTCTTTATTGTGTGTTTTTTTATGGACAGAAATGTGTCTTCTAACTTACATATTCTGCTTTGGGATATGTCATTTACTACACTTTGGTTTGTGACAACAGTAAGACCAGTTGAAATTAGATTTTAATTTAGCATTTTTTTTATTTTTAATGTGATCTACTTTGACTATGACTTTGACTAGGGCATTCAGATATCACATGTCATATTGGTATCACAATTTTCAACATACTTATACTGTATGCCATGCAGCCCTCGATTTCTCACTTTAATGACTAAACTACACACTGCTAAAGTAATACTGCACCATACTGAGAGAGAATCAAGCCAACAGTCATCATAGAAGAGATTAATTTTGCTTTTTTACTATTCACTATAAATTCAGCCAGTAATACTAAAGAAAAAAACATCTGATAACACAGTTTGTCCAGTGATGTATGACTTAAAAGTGCACGCCCTAAACCACTCAAAGCATGTTCATGTGTGGTCACTTTTTAACCCTTTTCCACATAAAGGCACTTATTGAAGTCATTAATAAGAGACTCACTCGTGCAGATTTCATGGCTGGTGCTAAATCATTCTCTAAACCGCACGGTGCAGCTGTTTTGTTTTGTACCGTTTGGTGCTGGGCGACTGATTCATTAGAGGAAAGGCCTGTTCGCTGAAGGTATAGGCTGTTGACATCTCAGGATTTATCCACTGTAGCTGCTCAGCACACTTTCAGGAGACTGGAGGGTTATCGTCAAAATGTCACTTTAAGTCATACTAAACGTGATCGAGCTTTTGTAGATTTTGTAAGATTTTTGAAAGCTGAATAAACCTCAGACACCATTTTACAAATTGATAACATTTAGGTTCAGAAACATAAAGCCGTCTGATTGGTTTTAATGAATCTCAGATCATAACTGGTCAAAATACATCAAATACTTTTATACAATTACAATAGGATCATTGCTCTTTAAGAAATCTTTTTACCAGGACATCTCTATTACTTTTTTTTCCTCATTAATGCACATATAATTGACACAGACAGTAGTTTTATTCCTTGCGTTTTAATTGCAGTTCAGTGGAAATATTTCAGATTATTCCTCTATGCTTTGGTTTAAACTCCAATCCAACTACAGCAGCCTCCGAGGGCCAAACTAGATCAACTTCAGAAGGTCCAAAAACTCATGATACACACCATCATAGACACAGAAAATGTAAGGGTTGGAAAAGCAATTATCATTTTCCAAGACAATATGCGCTGCTTTGTTTCCAGGAATCATAAACTTCCAGGTAATTTCCATTTCCAACAATAAATCTGTGCAATGCTTCATGTTTCCGACCAAACACAGTGTCTATGAATATTATACAGTGTATGTATTGCTCCTCATGCTTCAGTGGGAACAGACAGCAGGCCTGGTTTCGACGCCTTACTTTTCCCTCAGAGGATCACGACAGAGCAGATCTGTGAGAGGTTCGCTCGCATCAACGGCCTCTGCATCAGTGACTCAGAAAAGAGACAGGCCACTCTTCTCCTGCTTTTAATACGCACCAACACAACAATAACAGGATTTTTACAGTCCTTTCTAAAGCTTAATCAAACATATGTGACTAGTGGACTTGGATCGCAGACTTAACTTTATGCCACATCTTCCACATTCTTTCTTGCAACAATGAATGAAAATAATTGCAAACTGCACTTGAGAGAAAACAGCAAAAACAAAGACACAAACCTAACAGCCAGATAAGAAAAGTCACTATTTCCCAACACATAACTTACTGAAATGTCAAAGGTTTAACCCATTCAGATAATATAAATCTTGTCTATATCTATTTGGTTCAAAAACTATGTGTGTGCGGTGGGAATCGATGCTTCAGAGAGCGCTTGAGTGGCTGCACACCTCGGCAAAGGGAGCACGCACTTCACCTCCTCTCTGTGCGTTTCACTGAATCACGATGCATTTCTCTCGTCACGCATCTTGAAATCTTGATGACGAGCCTCACACACCATCTTAAAGAGATACGCCGCAAACCTAAACCAGACGAGTCAAAGCATGCACAATATACTCCGTTACTCTCACCCTAAATTGTTTTTACTGTACTGAGCAAGAAGTAAATGTTGTCATGTGGCCAAGTCGTAGCATTAACCTTAATTAGCCTGAGCTGATGACATCCAGACAATGAGGGCTTAAGGCTGGGATATCGTGATAAGTCCAATGTATAACTCTTAAATCTATTCTTGTTTAGACAAAGCTCTTATAAAACTGCTCTGTATGTGACTGAGAACAATAAACAGTAGGTCTCTGTGTCGACAGGAGCTACTTACAGTGGGACACTCTCTCTCTATGTTTCATTGTATGGACTTGGACTAAAAGCCTCTCAACACAAGCTTCACAAAGGCAATGTTTAATCTAATTTTCTGACACATCAACAGGGTTATGCAGGGATATATAAGATACCAATATAATCTCACATTGAATGAATATACAAAAACTACCTATAAACATAATCCTAGTGGTACTTCCTCCTCATTTTGAGACAGCCATGAGAGCTCTCTACATACTGAGGCTGCATGATATGAAAAAAGTCCCTTGTATTGGGATAAGGTGTGTCAAGTCACTCACAAACAGTGCATAATTTTATAGCACGCCCGACATGACTTTAGATAAACTGAACAAAGAGTGTTCTTCCTGGTCGAAGCAGTATGAATTATTCAGATTCAGCCTAATCTGTAGCTTTGTTCCTGTTGCTAATAAAAGATAAAATACAACTGTTGTGCTGCTTCATACAGACTTGTGTCAAAACTGGTGCAGCGAGTGAAGTTGAGGTCACTAATGTAACTACAATTCTCAGAACATGCTGTCATTTTCTCTGCCTTTCTATTAAAAATATTACATTTGTTTATGTCACAACATCACTGCAACAATAGAATAAAAAAAACTGATAACGTGTTTGTTTTTTGGGATTCCTAATTAATTTGATAAATCTATCATCATCTCACTGTCATATACATTAATGGATGGGACAAAATAATCGATTAATCCTTGACTCAATGAGTAGATTATGCCATGTCGATGTAATAATATGTGACAGTTGCCTCATATTATCACACGGCCTTTGGAGTAGTGTGATGTTTTTCTGTTTTTTCTGCATGAGGCTGAAGAACCAGGTACCAGTCGTTACTACACTTTTCACATGAATCCTGACAACATTAAGCAGTAAATGGCAATGTCACTGTCCCTTTAAGACACTGAGATGTCTCCTGGGACCAGGGGCTGCAGTGTACATACAGCAGAGGTTACCCACGGCCCTGCCTCCATCACACAGGCGTTTGTCAGCTGAACCACAGACCGGACCACTGTGTGTCGACCCGACCTCCAAACAAAGACCACCTTTCAGGACGGAGCTTACCCCCTTTTCACTGTAACATTCACAGTCGTCCTGGGCCCGCAGTGCTCACGGTCCGGGACAGATACCGTCTCTGCCATCATGTGATAGAGCAGGGTGACACCCGCGCTCACCTTTGGCTCCACCCGAAAACTCAAAGTCAGAGGAATACTTGACTGCACATTTACAAATTATTACACCAAAGGACAAAGATTACACCACAGACAGACAGCGGCCCGTCACTTAATGCAGACACAGGCTAATATTTAACGAAGGCCCTGGAAGTTTTATTGAGAGGAACGGTCGATCAGTTCAGGAAATATAAACAAGAAAGTAGGGAGGATCTCAAACCAATATAGCGCTTAATGTACAGAGCATTTCATTTGGTTTTGTTCATTGTTTTGTACAGAAAATATGCCCAGACATTAATGCAGGGAAATTTTTACTTCTTATTCCACAACAAAGATGCTTAAATAGTTTGTTTGTTTTTTTTTAAAGTACCTTAGCAAAACTTGTATAATGGAACTTGTTGATAAAGATAAGATATGTCATATACTTTTCCATAAAAGGCGCATAATGTGAAATGGAAACAACTGAAAAGACATTTTTAAAATCTCTTTCAAGTTTGCAACATGTTTAATCAGGACTTGTGATATATATATGTATCAAGACGAAAAAGTGACTGTTGGATGTTTTTTATGTAAATAAATGTGCCATGAGTTCTGTTTCACACCATTTTTCAAGACGTTCATTTTTTTGTGCCAAAGACGTCGTGTGACACATATGTTACACTTTTTGCTCAAAGAAAGCTAAATTTAACTGTATGTGACAAGACGAGGTAATACAGTTTAGCATCTTTACAAATTCCTCTTTTTGTTCTTGTTGCTTTGCTCTTTTCTACAGGAGGAAACACTACTAATACTAATAAATACCAGTCATTGATTTCAATCATATGCTACCATTCAAATTATAATCACCTGTAATAAACAAAAACACCAAGTAACTATAAACTCATTTGGCCCAGGGTCACTGCAGGTTCATGCTGAAAGTGAAAATTTACGACTAAAAAAACAAAATCCAGTTGATTGAGCTGGGGTCGAGCCTTGTGTTAGCAGGTGGCTGAGTTTAACAGAGGCGTTATTTGTTTTAATGCAAGAGGAAGCACACAGTAATGGCCTGTGGCAAAACATACGTATAATGGGACAGTGATGGTTACCCCCCGGGGAGCTGTGAGGCCCGGGACAGTGGACAACTGCTGGGGTCACAGTTAGTCCAGGAGTCAATCAGAAGAGCTCTGAACAAGTATCCAGTCTTTAGACCCAGGAGTAGGTAAACAGTAAAAGGGCTGACAGCTTCTTATTAAAGGAAAAGTGACGAACGTACGGCTTTAATCACTGTATCTTATCAAACTGATACCATTGCTATAGATTATTCAGTCAGTCACCAAATTTTCTGACTTGAGTAAGCATTCATATTGGAAAAATGTTTCTGAGGAAGACATGAAGACAGTATTTAACGTGTTGTTACGTTAAATATTACCAAAATATCCGACTGAAGTCTGCCCCTCCTCTTCGCAGAGCTCTGCGCTCTTGTTAACACCATTAATACACTTCCTCGTCTGGTCATTAAACTAAATAACTGCTGGGTCCAGTGGGCGACGGGAGCCGTGAGACAGCTCTGTGCCCCTAATGCCAGATCCAGATATAGCCGGACACTGAGGGGATAAAAATACCAAAGCAGATGGGAGTGTTCACAGGCCGGGACAGAGACAGAGGCAGCGGGCAGCGAGAGTTAAGGTTTTACAGAAGTGCAATTACAGCTGTTTGCTAACCTCTGTCTTCTGTGTGGTTAGCAAAGACTTCAGTGGATGCCCGCTCAAAGATAACGACCTCTCTGGGAGATACAAATGCGAGGGTAATCATACACAGAGCAGTGGAGCGGTGCTGGAGCTGACGCCAAGAACCCCACAGCTTCAGTGATCTAAACTAAACCCTAGTCTGAATGATATTTGTCTGTGTACAAAAGTAGAAATACATTTATGCCAAAGAAATGTGAAAGTACAGAAATGGTTGAGCAGCACACTAACAGACTAGACTTGCATCTAACAGGCAGAAAATTCATGGGCCTTGACATTTGGTGTGGTTTTTCTGAGCCAAAGCAGCAGCACCAGCAGCTCTCAGAGAGATTTCATGCTGACACCAAATGTAAAGAGTAAATTATTGATTGCTTGTTGGACCTGGTGTGAGCTCAGTGCAGAGAGCCCTTCAACATGATTTAATAACATTACAGTGAGAACAATGTACCTTATGAGTCTGGGAAGTTTGTAAAATTGGGCTACTTCGAAAAAACCTTATATGAGACGTGTAAATTGGGGAAAAAACTGCCAGTGAGACCTCAGAGTAATGTTTTTATGCTGAAACACTGGAAAGGTTTAAGCATTTCATTTAAATCAAAGCAAAACAAGCCTTGGTTTTATGTTAATTCTTCCATATGTCGACAAAGCACAAGCCAAACAAACCTGACCTCCAGAGTGAGCAGAGTCTATGGTGGTTAAGTATAAAGTATCTGCGTGTTATCAGCCCACTCTTCCTTCCCGCTTTGATAAAGATAAAGTGAAACATGGCTGACTTATTAACTGCACATATCACTCGACTCTGAAGAGGAGACAGTACGGATTACACCCAGTGTTTGACTTTGTCAGGTCAAAGAGTCAACTGCACCTTCAGATTCACATAAAGGAGAAGTACGAAAATATGTCTTGGGTTAAGGGTTAATGGAGCTAGAATCATGGAGAGGAAAACTATTGAAGTGAAAGCTAGCATTAGGTGAGCTGATTAATTTTACAGCAGTCATATGGTTGTTAGCTCAGTAGGTTAAGGTTGCTCTTTAACAAAACTTTGGTTAAAATGTAATTCCCGCCAAAACTGAAGATAGACATACTAAACACACAGAAGTCCTCCTGTGGCCTGTATTTCATTATTTCACTGCGGACAAAACTATACGAGGTGGTAGCTCCTTCAAAAGTAGTAGAGTATTTCTTTGTCTTTTACTCTCAGATGAGTACTACAAGAAAGAGCATGGGGCAAGCTTTGTTTATTAATTCTCTTGAAGACCCTGCATACTGTACCTAAGATAAATTTGATTATTATTGTGATGATGTATTTTACCAGTTTTAGTGGAGAGGGGATACTCACCAGTTTGATGGCCACATATTCGTTAGTATAGAGATTTTTTCCCAGCCGCAGTTCTCCAAAGTTCCCACAGCCGATTTTTTTCCCGACACGAAAGTTGGGGCCGACCATGAGCACTCCCGAATTGGTCCCTGAACTGCGGCCCCCATGTCCAGTCCTGCTGCCTGTGGTCTTAGACATCTTTTTCCCTTCCTCGGTTTCTCCTTTGCCCCCTCTTTTGTCAAAATCCATAAGCTTGTGATACCCTGGCCTCTCCACGGTTATTCTCCTCCAGCCATAAAAACCATAGAAGCTCCAGTGACGCCAGATGAGTGTGTCTTAGTAAAGGGGCAGAGAGACCGTTGTGTCAAAGGAAATGTGTAGCTGGAGATGGCCTTGGAAGACACTCAAATGAGCTGAGGCCCAAAGTAAGTGTCTATTAATGCTTCCCTTTTTGTCTTCCTCGTCGATTATGATGGTTTTCTCCGGCTTAGGTCCTAGTTTTCCATGCCGCAGTTTGAGAAACAGGCAGGCTGTGTTACAGGGGATGTTACCACAGATATATCGTTAGTCATAGAAACACACTCCAATAGCCAGCTACTGCGTCCAAAAGGCCACTTGGAAACATCTCCTGGGAGTGCATTCACCCCGACGGTCAGCCTTCAGTGACGGACGGCACACTCGCCATGTTTAGGGCCTCCAGAGACGAGGCAACCCTGGGACGACAGGAGGCAGACGGGTCACGAGTCGGTTAGCTCTACGGCCTGGGCTGGATCTGCAAAAAAATAAAAACGAAACCAATAGACTGATTATCCGTGACATCAAATCTGAGGAGAATAATGTGAGGATGTGACTCAAAATCAGACTGTATTTACTATACTGATATTACTAAAGATTTTCAACCACAAAAAGTCCATTTTGAAAGGAATCACATTTTTAGTCATCATGTTTTTTTAGAGAAGTGGTTATCAACCTTGTTTTTTTAGCTTGAGAACTTCCTCGGTTTTGGTGAAAGACAAGATCTACCTACTGCAAAAGAAGTGAAAAAGCCCAGACTGTTTAAATTCAAGTTCTTTAATTGCGTAAAATGCTATCTTAAACAAATGTATGGGTTTATCCAACTTTTAAATTAGTGCAACAAATAAAAGCTAACTTGCTGGATTTCACATTTATGAAATTGCAATGTTAATATTAAACAACACTTATACAAGAACAGATATAAATACTTAACTAATGCTTATCAGGTTGGTGACTCCGCTATAGACCATCAAACTAATAAAGCCAAAATCATATATGAACACCGTTGTTTTCTAGTGCAAAACTAAATGTCTGTACAATACCTAAAGACATCAAGCGCAACTAAAATGTTGAATGGGACATAAAGATTTAGGAGCAAACAATCATCTAGATGCTCATTCCCAAGACAGCTCTTCCAACTCTGCTCCATCCATGTTATTAGATGTTGGTCTGGGAGAACAGGTATAGTGTATACTCTAGACTCTAGTGATGGGCAGCCTCTATGGAAAGTCACTTACATGGATCAATGACCACTGTAATGCCTCATCCCATCATAGGACCATTATTGAAGGGCTCTGGGCAATATCATGAAAAGCCTGATGGGT
The DNA here is from genome assembly GCA_036850595.1 of Rhyacichthys aspro. Lineage (NCBI taxonomy): Eukaryota > Metazoa > Chordata > Actinopteri > Gobiiformes > Rhyacichthyidae > Rhyacichthys > Rhyacichthys aspro. The sequence goes on from CM072151.1 coordinate 6,367,356, forward strand.
TGTATCTACACTTCCCAGGAGCTAAATATATGATATGTGAAGAGTAAATTAACAAATGCGTTCACACTAATAGGAAATGAGGAAAAGCAGCGCATTCTATCATCACTTACAACAGTATTTATCAGTATTTTGGATTGATTTTGTATCAGAAGAGGAGGCAGTCCAGTCCAGAAAGACTTATGTAAACTACACTATTGCACTATTCTCACACATATCCCACATTAGGGTCAAGTGAGCAGAGTGTATTAAAGGCTGTCAGCAGTAAAAGACAACATACCACTCATATGTTCAGATCCAACTCTTCTTTTCCAATTTGTTACAGAAAAACTATATAATTTCAATGATGCAACATAACTGTCAGGATCATGTAACTGAACAACAGCACAAACAAACTGGTTGCACTTAACTGGTACAAACTGGTGGCACAACCAAGATAAGTCACGGGATAATAGTGTTTATAAAGAAATACTAGAAACGAGTTGGTAGAGCTTCCCTGGAAATAACCCTGCCGTCTCAGGTAACTGCACACTGACCAATATCTAGACTGTCATGTTACAGGAAGTAGTTTCAGTTAAGATCAGCTGTTTGTGATGAACCAAAGACAGAAAGTAAATAGCCCCTAAGTACTTTAAACTGTCTCCAAACTGAATTTTACTGCAGGGCAAACAGGTGAATGAGAAACATACAAGGACCGAGGACTCTAGGAATGTCTGAAAAAATCTTCATTCATAATCTTTTTTTATTAAATTAAACCTATTGTGTTTAAAGGCTGAACATTGATACAAGGCCCAGTTTGGCCCTTGGGCCTTGAGTTTGGCATCTGCTTAATCCAAAACACAATTGATTAGAGCTAATGAGAATGGCCAATGATTTTTTAAAGATGCTAGTTTTTTTTAATTAAACACCACTGTTTGTATTCAGTGTGTACATAAAACGATTAAAAAGCACACATTTTTAAATAAGTCATCAATCGCCAACAACGACTTCGTATCTCCCCTTTGGTCAGTGGCAATACGACATAATTGCTAATTGGCGTTTAGTCAATAGCTTATGATTTAACACAACTAATTGTCTACTAAACAGGGTTAATATGTAGCAGCTGTCACTTAGAAATACAGATTAACGAGCTTGTATTTACTGCTTTGTCGAGAAATGTTGATGGGATTTTCATAGCCGAAACATTTGAACTAGTGTGTTAGCAGACGCTGGTGATACGTGTCTGCAGAAAGCGTAGGACTGGCATTAGCTGGTCCCACAGACAAGGCCAGATACTCTTTAGCTTTCTCTTTGGTGAACGTCATTTCTGGTTTTGATATAATCCATTGCATCTGTTCTACTTCATTATTTTAAATTAACACAACATCAACGGTCAATTTATTTTCTAATGATTTTAAAAAGATTGCTGCAGAGGTGTATGAACGTCTAAATGAAGCTAACACAGCTAGCACTTATCAAAAACACCGTTTCTCTTGGCCCAGTGCTTGACAAAACCAGCGAAAGATCTCACAGTAGGAGAAATCAGTCCGTAACATCGCATTTTATGCTTTTGTACGCGTTAATCTTTAATAATCGGATGCAAATTGACCGATGAGAAACGGGATAGAGCATAAAATATTCATTGATTGACACTCTCCAAGCTACATTAACCTAAATGCTTAATAACTGGCAAATAACACATCCCCTTCACTGTTTTAAGTAATGCCATCGAGTGGAATAAAAGTACGGTTTATAAAAGCTTAACATTTCACCTGAAAGCGCCGTTTTGACTTCAGATTGCAGCTATATCGTTAGCCATTATCTTCAATAAGGTGGCCACTGCCGGGCAACTCCTTAATCCTAAACAACCACTGCACAGTGACGGCAGCCTGGGTTCCCTTAGCGCTTAGCTTCAGCTAGCCACTGTCACTACCCGATGTGCGTCAAAAGTGATCTACGCATGTGTGAGTCGGTCTGCCATCTTGGATACGGCAAATGCGCTCGGACAAACAACACTAGACTACCTCTTGATCTACTTCAAACCTCCACACATCATATAAAATATACTAACAGTCTTTTATTTCTTTAAAATATACGTCTACATCTACACTCGAAAGACAATACAAAATAAAAATAAAATTACATGATAAGAGATACGTATTTGTCTTGCATTTCTACACATACAATTTCATACTAGGTAATTTTTAAGTATTATAATTTAGTAACAGTCTTGCATTTACATTGTTTGGTCTGTCCACTCTCTCTACTGTATGAATACAAAAATATTTAAGTATCCCAGGCTGTTAAAACGACATTTATGCCGTTTGTCCGGGAGCGAAACATGCCTGACACAAATCGGGTAGTAACATCCCACTTACCAGCTTTGCTAAAGCTAGCACACGGAACGTTAGAGATATACACGGGGGCGAATACGCATCGAAGCTGTAACAAAAACACTTCTGTCATCGATAAAAAAGGGGTGTTACCTTTGGATGTTATTTATCGGAAGGCGGTCGATGTCATGATTCTTCCATCGTATGTATATTTGTCATTTTCCAGTCCTCCAGTTGCTATGATTTTGCTGTCTCTTTAAGCCTTTCCGCCGCTGCCGATGGCCAGTTGCAGCGTCACTAACGTTCAGCAGTGGGTTACGCTGGAAAACCTACGCAACCGGTTTGGTGAATACCAGCAAACATAAGACTGCGTATGATTGAAATTGCAGAAAAGAGTGTTTTTAGGTAGTGAATATTTTATGACAACCTGAACAATAATTAATAATTAAAATCTTTATTTAGTCAAAGAACACTTTTTTATTATTATCATACAGCAGTTATGTATTATAGAACTTATTGGACATATCTTTTAAATTCGTTGCCCAGTGATAAATTATGTGAGCTACAATGATGAACCCCTTATAAGGGTTCTGTTTTTTAATCTTCATTGTTACATTGATTATTAAAGTAATGTTAACAGTTTGTAAATCATTAAAAAGCTCTTATAATGTGTTTTTAAAAAAGAAATGGTGACCAGTCATATAGTCAAATTGTAAGCCTACTGTTACCTTAACCTGTTGAGCCTTATTTTATCTTCAGGTCATGAATTGTACAAACTCTTATATGAGACCTTTTATTGCAAAGTGGCACTGGAACATTTTTGTTTGTTTATTTTTTTGTTTTGTTCCTAGAGTGAAACTATGTCCCGAGATGGAGAAAAATGTATTTGTTTCCACCTACAATGTAACGTAATTCTATATTCTTCTCCATAAATCTCAAACAAACAAACCAGTGAAATAATTTTATTCATATTACTGTGTGGCAGCACTTAGCTACATTGAATAGCCTTGCAAAATTGCTACAATAGTCATAGGCACTGTGTCTTAGCAGTGTATCTAAGCTATAATGTAGTAATTATACTGACTACTAAAGGATAAACAGAACAGCATTTAAAAGACAGGCATTTTGCTTTAAATTGCCTCAGTCATTGTAAGAATCCACTTCAGAGACCATGGTCTGTATGTGACAGGTGTTTGCCGTTACAGCCCCAGGTGAGGGTATGCCTTACTGGAGGAGGGGCTGTGAATGGAGAAGCTACAGTTTTTAGTGACGGATGACGGAGAAACCCCCAGGACAGATCGATGCTGTTGTACAAAGGGCCAAAACATGGGGGGCAGGGCGAGCTCTGCGGCCAGCATTCCTACAACAGGCTGATGAGAAGCTGTGTGGCTAAAACCAGGAAACTGTGGAGGTGAATGAAGTCCCAGGTGGCAGATTTCAGAGTCTGTTTGTACTAAAGGAGGGAAAACCTTCTGATTAATGTCCACAATAGAAGAGCAAGGAGAAGTGTTGCTGTTGTCATTGCAGGGAACATTAATGTCCCGTTTGATGTCTGTTTTGTCTTCTTCAGGTGCCATTTTGCTGCACTGAGCTTCTTCCAAACTGTGATCTTTGGAGAGGGGAGAGCACTTCTGGCCCTTACGAAACTTGGCTCTCCTGTTTTTGAACCACACCTACATAGATAAAAAAAAAAAACATACTGTAAGAGTAAAGTTTTGCTGATTTCTGCAGCGCTAAATGAAGACAAGATTGCACAAGACCACATTAAGCGAGAGAGACCAATGTGTATAAAGAACCAAGAGAAGATCATGCTCTTGATCTTCTCTTATATAACAATAATATTAGATATTTACCTGAATGCGAGCTTCGGGCAGGTTGATGCAGAGGGCCAGCTTCTCTCTCATCCCCACGTCTGGGTACTGTGTTTGTTGAAAGGCCTTCTCCAGAGCCTGCAGTTGGGACACTGTGAACGCTGTGCGACTGCGCCGCTGTTTCTGCTGGTTTCCATAACGGGTTTCCAGAAGAAGCTCTGAGGAGAAACAAACACGGAAATTACAGAAGGAAGAACAACGCACTGATGAAACAATCACTTTGGAATATTCTTCCAGGAGATGGAAAAGTGAGCTTATTGTTATATTTTAAATGTTTACCTTTTAAGCATTTTTCCCTAATTGACAGAGACAGTAGACAGACAGACTGATATGAGAAAAAAGGGGTCCAAACAGGGACTTTAACCTGACATAATATACGTTCTTTTAATAAAGTGAGCCACAAAGCCACATTACATAGTTTCATTATTATGCTATAGAAGAGTAGATACCATGTATACGTATTTAATGACCCAAGTTTTATCCCAGCTTTGGTCTACTGCTCCATGTCCTTCGCTTTCCATCTAATATCTTTTGAATGTTATATAAGCCTTTTAAAATTGTGGTTACCAAAATAATTGTATCAAAAAGTCCTTTGGATGAATGACAGAGGATGTTATAGATGTAAACCAAGTTCAGATGCTTTCTTCTTTTATTGTGTAGTGACCTGGATGACTGAGAACCCTAAATGACCTTTGTTTTTACTTTAGTTACAGTTTATACTTGAAATGCTGGTCTGGAGTTAACCACACAAGCCCACAGGACCTTTTAATGATCAGCTACAAAACTGAATGATTCCTACTTGCCTTGTTTGTTACACAGTGAAAATACACCCATAACCTTAAGATCAAGTCAAAATTGGAAATTCATTCAATTTTCTACACCTACAGTATAAAAAAGCCTACTATTTTTTGTAAACAATGAATAAATCAAATCAAAGTATCATCTTTATGGCAATAAAATATAAAATCTCAGCTTCCTCACTGCATACAGCAGCAGCTTACACGGCAGACAGTTTTATTCTCTTTTATTCCTGTATCAATCAATTAAATGTTATTGATTAGTTTTATCAATTATACTGTGCTCTTACCAAGTGACAACAAGCCCTTGTCAATTACAAGGACTCGTTGTCGAGTGAGGAGCTACACACTTAACATTAGCATATAAATATATATCTAGTAAAAACTTAACCTATGTTTTGTATTTATCTATATATTTAATGTTTTTTCATCTTAAATAATCAGACCACTGCCTTGTAGCCTACAACTAAAGAGAGCTAACGTACTAATATGTTGGGGTACACCACTATTTAACACAAAAAATTGTCAGTTAAAATGGTAGCCACTGACTTATCAAACCTTTAAAATTGTGTTTCTACAGCTTCTTGTCATTTATACCCTTCATTTGTAACCCCTAAATGCCTAATTAAGCTACATAAACTTTTCAAAAACAAAACCACTAGTTTAATTTATCACATAAACTGATTTTACATTTATTAACGGTTGTCAAGGTGATATGTTCCTGTTGCCAAGGTGACCACATGAACTAAAGTGCTGCGGTAAACACTGAGAAGGCTAACATTTCACACTTTTTGGACTTGTATATTGAAAACCTATGTAAAACCTATTTTTGTAGTTTAAGCGAGATGTTTATAGTCACAAGAAGTGTAGAAGTCAGCAGGTATTTGGCTATAAACACATGTGTCCGTGTGAGTCGTGACCCACCAGCCAGTCTCTCCGCCACAGACAGGCTCTGAGCCGCGGAGTAAACGTGGTGCTGCTGCGCCACCTGCTGGTGAAGGTCGAACAACATGGCGTTCACGGTGTGTAGAGGCAGGGCTGCACCGCTGGATCCACCGCACAAACCCAACGAGTTCATGCTCAAACTGTGGAAGAAGACATAGTTAGTCACTCATTTTTTAATCATTACAATGCACGCAGTAGGAAACACATAGATGTATTGGCTTAATTCGGACTTTTATTAGATTATTACTCGTTTGCAAATTCTGCCAAATGATGAAGACGAGCAACCTTTGGGATCAAAAACCGGGCCAAGGGTAGAATGAAGTAGGGAGTTTGGGAGGACTTGTTGACACAATATGCTTAAGGACATTTGTAAGTTTATCTTGCTAAATAGTGAGCCCATCATCTTATAGAAACTTTTGTGATAATGTAAAGGGCACAAAAGTTAATTGTAGGCTGTATCTATTTGTAGTCTTAGCCTGAATTAGTTAAAAAGTAGACCTAACTGACCCCCAAAACAACTTTTTTTTAGCTCACAATTTACATAATTGGGGCTTTAGTAGTGCTGTTCATTGATTCTTGTCTAACCTTTAACATGTTGCTGAATGTGAAGACACATAGGCTATATTTTGGCCTTTATTATTAGATGCTACTTATTTTCAAATGCAGCCAAATAACACAACAGAAGTCTTTGGGAGGAACAAAGTGAAGTAAGTAAGTATCCATACAGAAAAAAACAATTATGTGACTATGTATGTAACTAATGGGTAAAATACAAACCAGTGTAATCATGCTTGTAATATAGGTTTTAGCCTTTAGTCTTTTTAGTCTATCAGTAGTTTTCTAGTCTGATCAACTTCCTTGTTTACATTGATAAATGCCGACCCAGTTCACACATAAATTACTTAAACCTACTTTAGTTAAACACAGAAAATGCAAGTTCATGAAAGCTACTTAAAGGTGCAGTAGGGAGTTTGAAAATAGCTCAAAGTCCTAAACAAATACATTATAAGATAGTGTGTTTTTTGACAATGCATCTCAGTTGCTTATGTGATGCATTTAGGGCTACCAAAGAAATGTGGTGCTAAAGCGGTCTCCAAAAAACAAACAAACATTTATTTTATTTATATTATCTTAAGTGTTTTGTATGGGAGTGGTTTTAAGGAAGGGCATTTTAAAGCTTCATCCACTCACTCCCTTCACTCAGGCTCCAGTGTAATGTTAAACACCAACTAGATTAGCTTCAGTATTGAGTCGGCTAAATAATGCACCAAAACATTCAGTAATTTGGTTTTTAAGTGACTGTAGTATAGTAGTATTACTTTGAAACACATCGACTTTTGAGCACCGTCTTTTACTTATGTCCTGCACTAATAATACTATACCTAACAAAGCCTTATTAAGTTCTTATTACTAATGCATTGAGTCTGTTGTTTACCTGAGATGGCAGTAGTAGTAGTAGTAGTAGTAGTAGTAGTAGTAGTAGTAGTAGTAGTGATGATGATAATAATTGTAGTAATAGTCCAGTTATTTCCTGCTTCTCTCCGAACCTTATCCTCACAAACCGGGGCTCTTTGTGGTGGCTCTCATTCTCGGCAGAATATTCTCACCCCAACTATTTAAGTAGCATTTGCCCACACTCCCCGTCCCATTAGCCAATAGAAAGAAAGGTATTAGCTGGGATTAGGTGGGATGAGGGAAGAGAGGGGGGATGCGAGCAGCTCAAGTTTTTTGAAACTATTGAACTTGAGAGATTTATGCCAGAGATCCCCCTACAAGCGAGCGTTTCATTCGCTCCGTTAAAACAATTAAGACAATGTGGTGGCCTAATCTCCGACTCGGCAGGACAGATTCAAATAACAGCTTTGATTGTCCTCCCGTCCCAGTCCCCTTTTCTCTCATAGCGCTGGCTCTGACAGGCCTCTCTCACAGGGGGATTTCTCCAAGGGCTTGTTTTGCTAACAGCGGCCATATTTTGTCCATAAACTGTCACTATGTGCAGTTAATCTACGCTGGGCTTTCAGAGACGTTTCTTAACATGGATTTGAGCTGCAGACAGTCTTCCCAGGGAGATCATCAGCAAAGTGCAGTTCTCCTGTGGCCTTTCCAGCTCAGTCCCTTCACTCAGGTGCAACGAGAGACAAAAATACTGACACCAACTAAATGTGCTTCACAGTAGACCAGGCTATTTAAGAGATTCAAAGCAGAACAGTAAGTCATTTGGTGCCTCAGATTATGGATCATGTGGAAGGGTTCAGTTTGTTTTGGTGTATTTTGTCTCAGTCACATTATAGTCGTATAGTCAGTCATAAGAGATGTGTCTATGTCTGTGGACGCCTGAATGTACAGTCTCATGCAAAAATGTATCTGGGTCCTATTTTTTATTTATATTTATTTATTCATATGTTACTCTTGCCTTAACATTAACATTAAATTCTCTTTTTGGAGCTTCTTGCATCTGTGTAGCATCCTAAATATATTTTCTATCCTTAAAATGAAAGCGGTAACTCTACAGACTCTCTGTGTTGTTACTACAGACTATTCAAGTGGAAAGTTAGGAAGAAAAAAAAAAGTTTTCTGAAATGGCTACAACTTTGCTGAGGTCCAGTGCATCGGCCTATTTCTGCAGCCTCTGTCTGAGCCGAAAAGTGAGTCAGTCATGTTCTGGGTTGTGTTAAGTCCTCGTCCCGGGACAGGAAAGTTACATTGGAGTTTTCTGCCCAGCTTAGGGTACTGTGTCAGTGAGATAGGCCTGATTCTACTGATCTCATGTCTAAGAACCATCGAAATGACAGGGAGAATATATATATATTTATGGGGTAAAAGTGATGCGGTGCCCCTTTAAATTGCCTAAAATCAGACTTGGGAACTCAGCAAGAAGTGTTTATGGTTTATTTACAGGGTCGTCTTACTTGTTCATGATTTAAAGTTCCCACACAACACTACAAATTAGTCTAAATAAACATTACTGATCAAAAGGAAAATTTAGTTACAGATTGGTTTAAAAGGCCACACAAACAAACTCACTGCCTCTGTTTTAGTTTTTATCTCAAGACAAAACCAGTTCAAAATGGTCTTAAGACTGGTCTAAAGTGCTCCAACACTAGAAGAGTCCATTACTGATTCAGCCCTGGTTGTAATGATGAGTAAGAGGTGAACGGGCCGAACCCTGCTCTGTCCCGCTGAGGGGTAAACGATCTGGGATGGGGGGCATTGAGTTAGTCAGTGGTGCGGCTCTGAGATGGGGAGGGTCACACACAACTGCAGTCTTTGTGTGCCTATAATCCCCCCAGCCAACACAGCTTTGGCCAGGTTTCATCATGAAAGTGCCATGAAATAACTACTTTTTTTCTCTCCTTGCAGTAAATCTCCCTTAATCCTGTGGGCCGCGGAGACAAAGGCCTCCGGGACCTAATCCTGGAGCTTTTAGTGGGGCTGAGGGGCTGGTCGACGGAGCCTCTTCTAAATGACTTATTTCTATCGGACACTAATATAGCTTGACAGCCAGGGAACAGCAAAAGGAGGAGGAAAAGCCAAGGGGTAAAGAGAGCACAAACATTTTCACATATTTTCAAAGTTTGAGCAGAAGAGACAGAGGAAAAGGAAAGTACGAATAGCTCTAGGTCGAGGGAGGCATCGCTTTGTCTATTCCTAACTCTTCCTGTTTCATCAAACACTAACCTCCATGAATCTGGACTTCCACTGTTTAGAGTTTTTTTTATGTTGAATTTTATTACTGTTCCTTGATATCTCTTCAAACGGATCATGCTCTGGTCTTGACTTGGCCTTAGTTAAGTGTCTTTCCTGTAACAGCGCCTTTCAGGGAGTACTCAGTCCGGTCTAATCACCTGAGTGTGAGGATGCTGCAGGATTGTGGCGCCTCCTGCGGTGTGTTTAAAACCTCTTTAAATGGAGTTATCCCGCTCTTAGAGGATCCACTTACACATGCGAGGATTAGAGCGAACACAAGACAAAAGCTGAGTCACATCACTGACAACAGTCTCTGCACTGAGCTGATGAAAAGCCACAGGTTTAATAAGTGCTGTCACAAAATACAGGGAATTATAGAGAAAAAGGAGGTAAAGTGGCATCAGTAGGAGGCAAATATTCAGGCTGTATCCCCGAGACCAAGACACGACTGAGTAAAAATGAGTTGAGACACCTTTGGTCTCATGTGGCACCAGAGTTTAGTTGAGCCTAACATATAAGCCTTACAAGTGTGAGCATGTGAGCCTTACAATGTCACTTCTGACTTGGCTGCGAATAAACAAGTGTGTTGGGGTTATTTTAATTATTCAGTTCAAGGTTAGTCTCACACCAGGCTCGTTGTTTTTGCTCTATTTGTGCAATAAACCTAATGTAACTCAATACATTATTAGCCTCAGTACTAATACTTCTTTATTAGGCTCTTTTATTTCCTCTAGAGCCATTTTAATTCCAAAGTAACAGCACTTTCATTTGATTTTCCGACCCTACACAGTTCTTCTTACATATTTCTGTGCTGACGCTGAAGGACATGTGTTAAGCAGTAGTTTTAAGGTCATTATCATCAAAGATTTAGTCAAGGGTTGGACAGTCTGTTTCATTTTGTTACGATTACTCTCAGGGTTTTGTTAACAGATGTTATGAGGAGCCGACCCCCTGATGTTAAGGCTTTCTTAAAGACGTATCAATAGTGGAAATTCGTATTGACACGCGGCTGTCAGGAGGGGACCTTTGTAGTTGTCAGTTATCTCTGGGGGAGCCGCTCCGAGGACAGCGCCCGGATCGATGGGCACAGCTTAGGGGCTTTGAGGACGAGGCGTTAGTGCGGGGCAGGCGGAGGAGCTAATCGATGAGGCAGGCTGAACTTTGACCTGATGGAGATGGGGGTGCACGGGCAGTGGGTTCAGCCGCTCCACTTAAGCCCCTCTCAGTCGCAGGATCACGCTGTGAGGCCTGACACGGGCTGTGACACACTCAGGGCAAACACAACCCCAAAACTATCTCTAAATGACACTGAGCTGGACATATCCACTGTGAATGTGCCATTTATGGTGTTTAGTATTAATACTATTGAGGTATTCCATGTTTGCCTGTTAAATAAAAAAAATTCCCCCCTACCTCTCAAAAATAAAAAAAGAACAAAAGGGCATCATCATCTTATCACACACAAAAGTTCACACAAGTTCACAAGATGGGGTTTGAACTGCCAGTAGTATTTCTAGTAAAGCTGCTGGGATAGGCTCCAGTCACCCGTGACCCCTAATGGGACTGAACAGAAGAAAATTGCTGAATTTCACGATCTTAAGGAAACCTAGACAGTTCCAGAATAGCAAAATTCTGTAAGAGTCACTTTTCCTCACAAAATGTGTGACAGAGTGTGCTAAAAAATACAAAAGTCTTGTCAAAAAATACCTGTATATAATTCAAATTCTTAACTGTGTACAATGTGTCACAATAGAGTAGAATAATAAAACAATAAACATATCAGGTGTGTACAAAAAAGTGACACAGATAGTTTTATTCTTACATAAATCTGTGGAGGCTCATATATATGCGAAATTGTCCTTAAACAGCTTGGACAGCTACCATAACAAACAAATTCAATCACCAGTATCGGTCCATTTTAGTCCTCTGATCCTCATTATTACCTCTAACTACCCTCGTCTGATCTGCGCGCCTCTCGGGAACAGCACTATAAGCAGCGCGTCAATATTATGAGTAAGGATCAGTCGGTCTTAATTGGGCCGGAGCCACAGATTAAAGATGGATAAACAGAGGGGCAGCTGTATGTGTCCCGAGGGTCAAGGTCAGCCACAGCGGGCCAGACTCAGGATCAGGGGTGAACTCAGACCAACACAGACCCAGACTTCGTCAAACCAATATCGTTCTATTAAAGTTTTGAAGACTGAGTACTTTAAGATGTCATTTATGTTTGTTTTTGGCCTTTTTTGCAGCATCTGGTTGCATTTGCCAGATTACAGATCCACTACTTTCACCCTTTTTCTAGCTGTAGATACACACCAAAAACCAAAAGTGACAAAATATACCGTCTTAAGTCGCTCACAGTGTCTCATCAGCCCTCGTCCAAGCTGCTGGCAGACGGTGAGGGGTTCAAGATGATTCGTTTTTGCTTGGACTTGGATATCACTCTTATTTGCAAAGAGTTGGGGTTGGTTGCTTGTCGCTTTCTGACGCAAACGTACAAAGAAAATGAATAACTGTCTGTTGTTTTGAGCTGGAGACACACTATACAACTTTGACAGTCTTTACAGATTTTGAAAAGAGTAGGAGTACACACTAAAGGACTGGTTTCTGAAGATTTTTTTTTAGGACGACTGAAAGACTGGGGATAAAACACATAAATACAGACTGGATTTGTCAAACCAACTCATCGGGATCCTCGCTGTCATGTTCTGGCGCTCTTTCCTGTGTCTCTTACTCTTTTTTTCATCGGCTGTTGGGTCAGTAATCAGTTCACAGCCGATTGCGTCCAGTTATCCTCTTCACCCCTCACACACTGTTAGATCTTTGTGCTGACTGTCCCCAACTAATGGAAACTGGTGCAGATTTTGCCCAACTGGGAAACGTAGGTAAAATCTGGCAACAAAATCTTGCAGTTTGTCCTCAGTTTTAGTCGTTCATATCACTTTTGTTGTGAATGTAGCATTAGAGCATGTGAACAGCTATAGCACCCTGCAGGGACCGATTGAAAACAGGTCAGAGATGGTGATAACAAATGAAACACTTGAGTTTATAAATGTCCCAAAGCTTCATGGAATAAAATGTGCTCAACAAGAAACACTGTGCAGCCAGGGTCCTCACATCCCCTCCAGTCCCTCAACTCTCAGAACTTTCCACCAATCAGCTTTCTGTTCCTTGTTCCAGGTTGTGGACGAAGGGAAACTCACTCTGTCCACAAACTCAGAAAGATAAAACCTGTTCTGGACTTTTTTCCTTTTGGTCTCTGTTATTTTGTGTTTGTAAGGCGCCTTATAAATATTATTATGAATGTGCTTCTCCTCTAATGCTCAGTTTGTTTGCTCTGGTTGAAGAAACAGGAAGTAATTGAACTTTATACAAAGCTTTTCATGTCTCTGTTTCCAAAATTAAATTGATTTGATGTGTGTCTGCTTAAACTTCCTTCACGTGTTTGAGTGAAGTCTACAACAAGGATCTTTTCATGCTGTGTGTCTTTCCTTTGAGATAATGGCCGCTCTTCTCTCTCAGCATGAGATCAGTTTCAGCGGGACCGGCCCGTGCGCTTCCCCCTCGTGACCCCCTCCAGTCAAAGGTGATCGCGGGGGACAGGGACAGAGAGGCGCTGATCGATTTTGATAATGAAGACGACCCCTTTAAGCTGCTTTGCTCCACATGTTCACGGCTCCCTCCCTGTCACTCCAACATTGTGTAGGTATTGATCCCGGGATAACTGGCCCTTTTAATACCTGGGGTCCGGGGAAACGCACCCTGACACGTGACGGGAGCAGCTTAATCGGCACTCAAAGGAAAGATGGGCCTCTCCGTTTAGCATTTCTCTCCCATTTTGTTCCAATTTACACTTGTGCTGCAGTGCACCTGCCGTTAAAGAGAGATGTGGTCGGGACGAGCCGGCTGCAGGAGGCCCCACACTGTACGCACTGTCACAAGCTATTTGGGCAAAGATGGACTCCTTTAAAGCACAGAATCATCCCTCTTTGACTAATACTGTTTAATACAAAAAGGTGAACAATCAGAATGAAGTGATACAAAAAGAAAACAGCAGACTGGGTTGAAGGAACAATTTTTTTACTACAACTGTGATGGAAAAAAAGTCAAGGGTTTTATGAAACACCAACTGTGTAGATGATAAATTCAATTATTCTTGACTTAAAAACAAAAATATATAAAGAAAACAGACTCTATATTCCCAAATATGACACACAAATGTGTTTAATGAGCTGCTGAAGAGGCTTTGGAGTACGGATATCGTTTTTTGGTGTCGTAGAGCTCGAGACCGGTCTTGGTCTTGGTCTTGGTCTTAAGATCATTTTGTAAAGGTCTTGGTCTCGATTCCGAAAAGTCTTGGTTCTGTCTTGGTCTTAAACTCATTTTACTCAGCCTTGTCTCGGTCTCAGATGTAAAGACCAACCAAGATATACCAAGACTAACATAGACCACAACTGGCATCTTTGTCTGTTCTTGGGATTGAATTAATACCTCAATCATTTAATATTCAATTAAAAATCATCTTCAACAAACACTAACCTCCATGAGTTTAGACTTTCTCTAAAACTGGAGTTGGACTGTTTAGATTTTTGAACTCTTGTATCTATTATAGTGTATTGAGCACTTGGTTTTGGTCTTGACTTAGTCTTGACTTGGTCTTGATAGCCCAAAGTCTACATCTATAAAAAGAGATGTCATTTAATTTATAAAATATTTGAAAGAAAGAAAGTTATGTGAAAAACATTTGTAAATATTTGGACTTTTCTCCATCACAGAGTCAGAAACCAGCTTTTATTGGACATATCTTTAGCACATCTTCAATATTAAACTGTTGGTGAATTCAAGTTTTGTCTTTGATTTAATGGAGACGTATTTGAGTTTATAGTGTAATAATGTGTAACACCTCTTACAAAGTCTTGTGATATATTGTGATATATTCCAACTGCACGAAAACAGGTCGAAGCAGAGACATATTTCTGCTCACTTTGATCAAGTATTAAGGATTAGTCAGGTTTAAGATGCAAAAAATTAACAGAAGAAGCAGAAAAAAACTAACCACAAGTGCATTTACATCATTAAACATCTTATAAAATGAAAGCACAAGTGGGTTTATGAAAAAGTAACGATGCATGAGGTAACTCAGACTTGGGCCCTAAACAACAAGAGCATCTGTTTAGTGCAAACAGGCTTCAAAATAAAAGCCTAGAGTTCATTACAACTGTCACTGTTGAGCAGACAATGCCCGTGTTAAAGGTGGAGTAAGCCATTCCTATGAATCAGGTTAGTTTGTTTTTCAATTAGATAAACATATTAAAAATGTTTATGTGTATTTAGGGTATGAAGGTATTTGTGTTGAAGCCCGGGGCAAAGGGAAAGGGCTAAAGTGTTGAAGTCCCAATTTAGATGCTGTTACATGTCTAAAGAATTTGTGAAAACTGTTTTTGGAGAAGCACTGACAATTTCAACGATTTAATGCAATGCTGGCCGAAGATAAAAGGGTCTTAAAAAAGAAAACTCAGGTAATTAAGACAATTCAGGTCAATTTTATGAGAGGTCTGGGTCAATCAGCGTAAGTTCGAGGGCTTTTATTTAGCCACTGCCTCCTCAGAACAAAATGGAGCGGTATAGGCAGTGGAACAGACAAAAAGCATTTATAAAACCTGGGAAGAACATTTTTTTCAGGTCACTTAATCTGACAAAGCTTTAAGAATGTCAGACAAACACTCCCTGCACAAACATATCCTAAACAATACACATTTAATGCTTCACCCTAGAGCTTCTACTTCCTGTTGCTCAGACCTGACAAACTGAGCACTGCTTTGAGAGAAGTGCAGTTTCTTTTCTTAATTCAATGCACAATTTTGCAGCAGAATATGAATTTGAACCTCTAATTTTGACACCGGATGTTTCTTTAAGTTTTGTGCTAAACATAATTTTTACAGCCATTGATCACCTAATTTTGACTTCGTTGTTGTCCTGCGTGTGTGTTTGGCTAAAAACAGAATCGAAAGAAGACAATAGCAGGATGGGAAATTATCAGAACAAGCTTAAAGTAAAGGGCACCTAAAATAGAAAGTGAATTGAGGAGTTTATTTGGAGTACAAAAGTCATTAGTCTGTCTGAGAAATCACTTAATCCACCTTTAAACAGCTCTTCTACTATTTCTCTACAAACATAAAGAAGACACCTCTGGTCTTAAAAGACAAAAATACTTTAAATTAACATAATTCAGAAATGAAATACCCATGAACAAATGAAAAACACTGTTAATGGTTCCTATTGCTTTAAAGAGGCAGACTGTCCTCTCACACTCAGCAGTAGTACAGTCACTCTCTGTGTGGACAGAGACTCAGGGCTGGACTGTCTCTTTCTAAAGTCGACACAAACAAAGGCAGGACGTCGTAAACAGAAGTCGTTTCATCGTCGTCATCTTTTCACTTTGGCGTCTTCTTTAATTTTCCATATCATCAGCTCCATGCAGGCGGACGCATCTTCGCTCGAGTCGTGGCCGCCCACTGGGAAACGAGAGATCACAAACATGGATTAAAAATGAAATGAGAGTGATTCTGAGAAAGAACCTGAGTAATAGGTGAATAAAAAGACTACTACTTCATGTTGAAGACCCAATAAAACACTAAAAGACTAAAAACTGTGGCAAAAGTCACACTGAAGCTTTCATAAATATCCATAAATAATCCTAGTTGTGGTAGTAACATACCCACTGTTACAAAGAGCAGTATCTGTCATATATCAGGTCAAGAGACAATCAAAATTAATTTAAAGATATTGTTATGATTTTCAGGAGCAATATTGTTGGGAATAAAGATACATCATTTGTGTAAAAAATGTAAAAAAAAATGTAAAAAAAAAAATTAGCTAAAGTAAGTAAAGAATGTGGAAAAGCTGGGAACTATCCTATTTATTATATATTATAACACAGTTTTTCCAATTAATTTTTTCCAGAGATACATTTGTCTTATAACAGTGCCATAAATGCGCTGTTTACAGAGGAGTACAGTAGGCTTTAAACAGTGAGGTCTTGAAATTCACTGAGCATTTATTAAATCTACTGAGAAAGTTAAATAGATTAACTCTAGTCATTCATTTCAGTGATAAAAGCACTGTTTTCACAGCTGGCCATTACACACTTGTTATTTGTCTAGATCAATATGTGGACATTTGTAATTGTTTTATGCACAAAGTATACTTTTCTAGTTGCACAATTCAAAATATATAATAAAATACCACTTTCCACAAACCAGTACATTCTTAAAACATTTTAGACCACTTACACGTTGTAAACAGAACTGAAAACAGCCTTTATGCTACAGTTTCCAAAGAGTGCCCTCTACTGGCAATATCCCTATAGTGCACTGACTTACTGCTAATGCCTAATGTGTTTTTTACAGAAAAAATAATAATCAATGCATTTTCAAATAGATCATAGAAAAAAAATTGTTATATACGTGAATAGCTTTACTCAATGCTTTGTTACTTATTGTTTATATATAGACAGTGTTGTGATTTTGTGTGATTCTGTTACCGTTGTCCTGGATGATGCGTTTGAGGTGGTCGGCCATCAGGTTCCTCAAGGCACGTTTGTACGGCAAACCGAGGCGGTGAGGGAAAACAATGGCTGTGTCGACGACTGAACTGTGGATGATCTGCAAATCCAGCGAGAGCAAAACAAAGAGGGTTTTATTCAAGTCTGAGCTCCGGGCCTCACATGGGAACCAAGAAACAAACATTTAAAGAGGAAACTAGCTCTGTTTAATTGATTTTGATTTATTTATTTTTTTCAGATTTGCAAAAAAATAATGCAGTCAATGTGATTTTATCAGAAAGTCAAATGAAGAAGGACAAATAAACATGTCTGAGTTGAGTCTAAGTACCTTCAGAGCCAGAAAGTCACTCTCCAGACTGTGTCCGACCAGGATGGACTCGGCGCTGAACATACTGAGCAGCACGGCCTGGACGTCCCTCAACGTGATGGTGGTGTTCTCCAAGTCTTCCTCCGTCACGCCAGAAAATCTGAGAATAGATCAAAATAATTAAGAACACAATGAAGACCCACAAACCATTACATGATCATTATTCATGTCAATGAGAGGTGTCCAACATTCGGCTCCAGCGCCAAAACCTTTGATTTGGAATTAACTACATCCAACTAAACAGTGTCTTCTTGGGTAAAGTTAATAAAAAAAAACAAACAAAGCCTGAACAGGACAAAATGATCATGAATTTCTGTTGACTGCTCATTAAAAGCCCCACAGAAGCATAAGCAGAGTCTCATTCAGAATTATAAGGCATTTGTAAAGAGGACAATTAGGGTGAATCTTGAGTTATGTAAGGTTTTGTTGCAAGTAAAAAGATTAACCATGATTAAGAAGCCCTAGTGTGGACATATTTTCTGAGGTGTGGTTAAAAGTCTTGAGTTGATTTAATACTTTACTGTTTAAGCTGCAGTGTAAAAACAGAGAGGACTCACCGTGTGTTATAATCCACCACTTTGCTGTCAGGTTTGACAAATGTGTCGTAGATGACTCTCAGGTCGGAGTCAATGACCGTGACCCGCGTCAGCTCCAGGCCCTGCTTCGTGTAACACTGTCCCGGGACATACGCATTATGACACAGTGTTGTTGATTCAAACAGGTACAGTGAGGTAAAATGTTGAATTTACACTCAAACGGTGGCATTTAAAGCAAAAAAGTGTTTTCTTCTTGGTGTCAGTTGTATGGTAGCTTTTGTGTAACTCACCATTTCACAATCCAGAGCGAACACTCCTGCGTTTCCGTCTGGAGGCAGAGGTTTACTGAAAGTACTGACGAAGCCGTCTAAAGACTCTTTACGTCCGTCCTGAACATGTTGCTGTCGGAAAAGAAAGTTAGAAAACATAATTATAATGTGTATTGAAGACTCAAATCAGTTCAAATGACAATTATATAGTGCCAAATGCTTCAAAATAAAGGCAATTTAAAGGCACCTAACATTTAATAAACGAACAAATGTTGAGGGTAATGTGCCTTAATGTTAAAGCAAAGAATACTACAGGGAAATACTGAACAAAAAAGCAATGGTCAGTCGGTTCTGTTTTGTTACTGCACACTGGTTCTGATTTTTTTTAAACTACAGTGTCCTTTATTAATGGCAACACAACAAAGTCAGTGGAAATTGTTCAAAAATCATCTGTGTCAGGGAAAAAAAAACAACAGACCGCAATAACAAAGAACAATTTGAGTCAAACAATCCAAACTTCAGAGAATATACACGAGAGACAGGAATAAAAACTGCTGTTACCTTTGAAACCTGGCAACCCAGAGAAGCAACAGCCCCAGAGCAGCAGCTGTAGCTCGTCTCCCAGCCTCCAGCCACTGACAGAGGAACACATTTAGATGTCAAGAAGTCTGCGGAGGTTCTCAGTCATCCAGGTAGTCATTACACTAACTCGTATGTACAGATGCCTTCTTTTTAACCCCTTTATGTCAATGTTAAATAAATCAGAAGACTGGGTACATGTATAGTAGCTTTTAAAATGACTAAAGGGGTGAAAGAAACACTATTTTAAGTTTTGTATAGTCTTTGCTTTTGAAACCCTAATAAAGAATAGGCAAGGTCAAATATACACGATTCAAATTACAATATTCATAAAGAAAATATAATATCTGTTTTAATACATATAGTTAAACAGACTAGTGTACTTTTGTCTCCCTTTTTTGTTTTTATTTTTTGCTTTTGAATTTTACTGTAAAAAGATGTATTCACCGCAGAATATACACTTTTATTATTTATTGGCAGCCATCACTTCCTTATTGACACAGTGTCGACCAATGGGAGCGCTCCTTTTTCAAGCTGCGAGCTGTGATTGACTGAAAATTCTCATCTATTAAAATCCTTGATAATAAAGCCTAGATGACGACTTAAGGTCTCGTTTATTCACAGATAATTCCTGTTACAATTTGCTGTTATGTGATTAAACAGTTCTTTTGCTCACAAGCATAAAAAATGGCATACTCCCGTGTTATTAGTAATAACCTCACCTTTATGTCTCCGTAACCGTCCCCAGTGAAAGGTACATTCCTCTTTTCGGACACAGTTACCGTTGGCATTGACTTTATACTCAGTTCCACATCGACAGCAGATCTTGTTAAAGGCTGAAAACAGAAAATACAAAGTCTGTCAAATTCACTGATAAATGTAGTGCCCTGTAGCGGTGAGAAATATCTGCGTCTGGAGCCTGAGATACTTACCGTCTACAGGGGCTTTTTTCTCCGGGAGGTTGTAGATAATAGCTTTGCCCGAGGCGTCTGGGTTTTTTCTGGGGTAACCGTGCTCCTGCAGCTGCTCTTCTGTCATCAGGTAGGTCTTCAGCTTCCTGTACAACGCAGCGCCTGGAAAAACACATGTAAATAGCCATAAGCGACAATAAAATAAGTACCGTCCTGCCTCATATTGAGAAACCAGATAATAACTCATCCATTTACAATGCAAGAGTGAATAACAATTTGATATCTGTGTATAAAAATATGTGTTTTTTTCTTTTTTGGAATAATGTTTGCTCCATCATGAGGCAGGTAGTTTGCTATGAACAGATCCGGAGGAAGCTCACATGGTTTTTTAACAACTTCACTGATGTTGGTGTAAACTAGTTCAGCCCATTCAGGGTCAACAAAGAGAATAAGTATTTTAGGATGTGATGTGAACATTACAAAGAACACTGCTCCTGTGTTGAATGTTGACACACAACAGAAATCTGGCTCCATCAGATTAGATTCAGCTTTGTTTTCATTGGACATGTAACAAAGGCAGTTTAGCATCTATCAAGAAGTGCAAAAAGCAGCAAGTGTCTCATAGAGAGTTTTATAGATAGAGCCAAGTAAACTGTCTCATTCTAAACACCTCCAAAACTAAAGAGATGGTCACTGACCTTAGGCTCGATACATCCTTGATTTAAACTGTGACCATCAGTGGAGATATTGAAATGTGTCCAACTATAAATACCTGGGAGTGTCTGGACAACAAGATGGACTATTTTTTATGCAGCAGTCTGTTGGGGGCAGCCTCAGTAAAGTGAGAGCAGGTAATAAGATCAGTGGGGTAGTAGTGCACAGATAACTTTTTATGATTTGTTATTTCATTGTGTCTACTTTACATTTACATTTGATTAACCAGATACAAGTGTATTAGCAAATTCTGCAGACGTGTTTACAAAAGGCCTCTGTTTTAATAATGAGTAATAAAAGTCGACATTAAAATGAGTCTGACCGGTGAGTTTCTCCTCCGTCTGTTTGCCCTTCCTGTTCACAGTGAAGCTGGTGGTCGCTGCCAAACGACCTCCAAGAACCTCTTCATGCGACTGAGCCTTTCTGTTTGCAGCTAAACTGGGCCCTTCTGTAAAAGATAAAAAAGAAAGAGAAAAGGGTTTTTAATGTGAGAGGGTATTCCAACTAAACTCTCTAATGGGCGTGACTGACGGGACGTACTGGAGACAGGAGACGGGGACGAGCTGCTTTTGCTGCGGAGCTTTTTCAAAGTGTTGACAGCGACGTTGAGGTAGATGTTTTTACTGCTGCTGCGCTCGTACACCAACTTCTCTTCATCGAGAGCCTGAAACCATTGGAAAGCCTCTTTTAGATTACAGTTTATATGAGTTTAAGAAAAACTAGAATCACAACAAAGAGTTCGGCCCAGGGGCCAATCAGGGCCCAAGGTGAGAGTTTATGTGGTCCTAAGTTTTATAGATAAAATGCATTGTTTATGGCTCCAATAGCAGCAGTTTTATACAAACAGGTTCAAATACAACTAAAGCCCGTTCAAACTAAAACATGTTCAAACAAATTTAAAACTGATTCACATGCATCTAAAAGCTGTTCAAATATGACTAAAACCTGTTAAAATCCAACCAAAACCATTTCAAATCCAACTAGAACCTGTACTAGTGGAAAAGGAATAAAATCAGAAGACACTCTTATCAAATGTGTCCCTCTTTACAAAAGGTTTGGACACCTCTGGTATAGAGCCAGTACTTAGTTTGGAGCTACATTTATAATGACCTAGTGAGGATTTATATAGAGTTTTTCAAACTTATAAACCTATAACACTCTAAGCTTTTTAAATCAAGCATTCGATTAAGTCACATGACCCGCTCTATCTCCTGAGCCAATGCCCTAAAAACTAAACTATCCAAAAAGCTAGTGTCTTGGAGCTGAAGGTAAAAGGCTGAACATTTCTTGTCTGATTTAAGAAAAGGCAAAGTGTACTTTGTTTTTTCGTACCATCTGGAAGGCAGCCTCCTCTGACCGACAAAATTTGACACATTCATCGATGAAAGTGTTGAGGTAGCGCTGCCGGATGTTGGTGGGAACCTTTGCACCAAACTCTGTGGGGATGACGGGGCGCTTCATCGATGTACTCTAAAAACACAAAGAAACACTGAATCAGGATAAAGCAGATTTTATAGAGATCTCAGTTTTTAAATTAATGAACTAAAGTACCTTCATTGTTGGTGTGTGTGCTACTCTCTTCTGCGTGAGAGTGGATGTAGTTTTGGACAAGATGCCTGCTGTGGTTTGAGCTTTGACGGAGGGTTGTGACTGACTGGGAGACAACACCCGGCTTTTGTCTGGTTTAACATCAATGGGACACATTTAGAGCACATAGATTTGTATATTCAGCAAAAAAGTGCTTTGTTGTTATGTATTTACCTATTTTTGATGATGGAAGTTGTGGGTTGGGACGGTGCGCTATTCTCTTCTTTTCTCCAGAGAAGCTGGGGCTTTGAGAGGCAGCTTTGACGGCAGCAGAGAGCTGCGCCGCCTGCTGCTGCGCCAGCTGCATTCGCTGGTAACAGACCTCCTGAGCAGTGGGTCTCTTATACGGGCGCACCACAGACTTAGAGGGCGCATCCACCTGAAAACAAACAATATTCCTTCATTTATTTGATTATTTATTCATTAATTTTCTACCCCAGCCCCTGTCACCCTCACATTCATTCACTGGGGGCAATTTAGATTCACAAGTTGACCTATACACACATAACTTGGACGATGGAAAGAAGATGGATAGAAACCAAAGTAGCAGTGTATCTTATTGATTCAGTGATGAACTTGTGGGATCAATCCATAACGGCCCGCAGGCTCTTGGTGGTGGTACTCGGGAATCTCTGAGATATTTTATATGTTTAATGTATTTTTATTATTTTTTATAACAAAATGTAGGAGTATTCTTTGGTTCATTCATAGCTTTTTATTTATTTTTTTATTCATATTTTTACTATACCACGAACTGTTTGGACTCTTTAAAAACTGAGGGATTCAAAATGTGACTTCAAAAAGCAAGTTAAGATAGGAAATATGGTGACATGGTATCAGCACTATGCAACACATAAAAGCCATAATATTCATATATGTATATGGGTATATTCATATAGGTAAAACTTTAATGAGCCTAGATTTCAGTATTTTATTGCCATAAAGGTCATACAATGGCCTATGGGTGTGTTAGCGTGAGAAGTTGTTTGTATTGGTCTGTTTCTAAAGCCCCTGCTGTTTGGTTTTATTGAGCATTAACCCCCAACACTGCAGGAGTCGGCTCTTTTTCTCACCCGTTCCTCTGATTAAACATTATACCCCACTTCGACACACTCTGCCCATCCCCCACTGCTCACTAAAACCATCCGAACTATCTCCTGACATGTATGAACACAAATCTCCATGTGAACATCCTCCAGACTTTTGGTGGATGTGTGCATAGGTCAGAAGAAAGTCTAGATTCTCAAGAAGAGGGGCTTAAGTGAAAGATCAATGATTAAGGGGGCATCCAGGAAGTACCCCACCTCAAGCCCTGGTATAAACACAACCAGGTATTCTGAAGGTTTGCTCACATTTGAAAAGACCATCTCTTTGGACTGCAGACTGTTTGAAAACACTGTCAGCTAGTATCTTACCATCAGATCACATGGTTAAATCCCAATATCCCAACTTCTGTTTTTTTCACAGCATGTCTTTACTTCCTTGTCATAGAGTCTTGGTACTTTCCAGTAATAAAACCTTTACTTGAATGTGTTGACTGCTGATTAAAGTCATGAGAACAAACTTACATTTCCTTTGGCAACAAAATGGGAGACTCGCTTCTTTTGACCAGGATAGAGAGTGGTTAAAGTGCTCTCAGTGCCTTTCTCCTCGTCAGAATCTATAGATGCCTGAAACAGTGCAACATACATCAGAATCAGTAAAATGACACCTGCTAATATTTGGCAGACAAATGTAAAGTCTTCCCAATACCTGTTTAGCTTGTCTTCCCTTGTCCTCCTTCTTCACATCCTTTGATTCATTAAAGATCCTTAAACATTCTTCCAATGGATCCGACTCAAAGTCGAGATCGTCCTGGAAACTGGATAAATCAATGCTGATGCTGTCCACTTCATCCTTAGCTGCCTTGCTGCTCACTAAAACACAGTCTGAGTCGTCCTCAGAGGAGGACGGCGTCATCGCCGATGCCTTCCTCTTGTTTAATCGTCCTCTCTTTAAAGCATCTGCAGATTTTCTCACCAGAACCTCCTCTGGCTCCTCATCATCATCGTCATCCACCTCCATCGGTTCAGCCTCGTCCGGGCTCTCGTCTCCAAACAAATCAGCGTGACTTACAATTAAATTCTGCTGTTTCTCCTCAGCTCTTTTCAGATTTCTCGAGCTACTGCTTTGTTTCATTTTATCTTTACTGCTTGTTGAAGACCCTTTACTACTCGAACTGCATTTACTGTCTTTCCTTAAATTCTTTTGACTTTTACTACTGTCAAGTTTACCATTTTTGTGATGGCCATCCTTGTACTTACTGTGCTCCTTTTCCTTATCTGACATCTTAGCCTTTTTACTTTCATTCAAACTATTTTCCGTATCTCTGTCTCGTTTGTTGTTTGAATCCAGTTTAACCTTATCTCCAGATTTAATCTTAAATTCACTCCTTTTCTCTTCCTTTACCACGTCTTTACTTGTCTTTATCTTCTCTTTGCTCTTATCGTCCCGTTTACCATGACTCTTGTTTTCCTTCTTTGCAGAATCATGGTTTGAGCCTTTCGACACCTTATCCTTATCAGTGCTGCTACCACTCTTAGTACTAGATGTTTTAGTTGATTTATTCAAGTCTTTTACAAGTGTATTTGTTTTATCAGATTTGCCAGTGTCCGATTTCTTTTTCTCTGAGCTATTCTTAAGTCTGACAGCTTCCTGTTTTGTTAAATCATTTACATCCTCTTTATTCCTTTGCGTCAGTGCGTTTTGAATAGAATCTGTCCTGGATTTTTTCTCTATTCCTTCAGCATTTGTTTCTGTCCCGCTGTTGTCCTTTTTCAGCTGCAGATTACGAAGTGAAGTGGGTCGATACTCCGTCCCAGAGCTCTCCCCGTCAGAGTCAGAGAAAGTGTACTTATTTGTGTCCAGTGGCTTTTTAACAGAAACAACATATTCCTCATTGGAGCTTGGTACTTTGTGTGCTTTGTTCCCATCTGTTTTACCACTTTGCACATTCTCATCTCGCTTGTTTTTCCCCTTAATACTTGCTGAGAAATTTGATAAAGGGTCATACTCCATGTCTGTGGACGGTCTACTATTGTCTACAGTGTATTTACTCTTAGAGGATGTGCAGTTCGAATACTTTGGACTCAGGGAAGGAGAGGGGAGTTGGTGAGTTTGTGTCCGCGCTACAGGCTTTTTTAATAAAGTAGGAACATATTCCATAGAGTTTGCACTGTTGCCTGGTGCGTCCGAATCCAAAGTGTATTTGCTGCAGCCAGGACTTGGATTATATTCCTCTGATGTCCTTTGGTAACTCCCGGGGTCATAGGCCAAATGTGAAGCCACTGCTGACGCCTGGCTTTTTCCAGATTCCAGTGAGGCGTTCTCGCTGGGATCGTAGGGTTCGTCTCCGATTCGAGAGAGCTTCCTCTTCTCTCTCTCCACTTGGCTGCGGACCTCCTCGATGGCTCTGTTGACCAGCGCCAAGGCTCCGCTGATGTCGCTCGAAGGAGCCGACTGTTCATTCTGTGGCTCTGCTGCACGCACGACCTCTGGGTTGAAGGGGTCATAGCCTTGCTCTGTGGGAGATACAATAAAAAGTGTTATATCTTAGGATGAACACAATAGGTAAGTGTTAAAAATAAA
The DNA here is from genome assembly GCA_036850595.1 of Rhyacichthys aspro. NCBI lineage: Eukaryota > Metazoa > Chordata > Actinopteri > Gobiiformes > Rhyacichthyidae > Rhyacichthys > Rhyacichthys aspro. Next base: position 6,393,119 of record CM072151.1, read on the forward strand.
CAAGTAAACTTTCTCACTTTCTCATCACTTCCTAGTGATGGACTACACATGAAAAATGTGAATGCAGTTGTCTACTACATCAGAAACGCTTTAGTTATATTCTATAAATGAAAGGTCTAAGATGGATTACATATGAAACAAAATTAATCCTAACAAAATATAAATCCTTCTTTCCACATCTATGACCTTCATGAACACTGTGAAGGCAACAATATCTGTAAAGGCCCACCCAAAGTCCCTTTCAGAAACAACAGTTTTGTTTATAAAGAAAAATCCCGACAATGTCTTGCAAAAAGCCTTTGATTCTAAGTGTAACTCTCCCCCTTCACACTTCGTCTTCCACTGAGGCCTCCATTCTTTTTATTTCTTTTCACACACTTCATTAACACATACTCTACTGTCTCTTATTGTCACTCACAAATACATTTATCTGACCTTGCTTTGTTTATCTGTGTCAAGCCTAGTTTCTCATTTGTTTATGGAATTAATGATTTTTTAAACATTCTTCAACATCTTGTTGAATCAAGTTGCTATTTCATCAAAATGAAAGACAGTTTCTACAGTTTTTAAAATTCAGTGGTTAAATACTGCTACTATTTCACCTCAAGACCTTTTGCTAAGTTTTCTGCAACATTACTTCCTTTTACTGCCAACAGCAGTGTTTAGACTGTATTTCCTGTTGCATCAACTCTGTTGAGAACAATAATGGCTATAGCCTATGGTTTACATTATCTTCATAAGTAACTTCAGAAGGATATTTTTTGTAATGTTGTCTGTAATCTAGTCTTACATTTGTTATTGTTGGGTTCTTAATTTAAACAAGATGCCTGGTCACATACACATTTCAATAAGTGTAATTTGATAATACTTTTAATACATTTTATGGTGAACTATGGTCTAAACGTGATGCCTATTGCCCAATAACCTTTGCCAGTGTTGCTTCCAACATTTAACTGTTAGCTTCACAGCATGTTCTGGGATCTGAACATAACTGGAACAAAAGCCTTATGTCTTTTTTAGCCCTGTGTTATCTGCTTTGTAAACATATCAGCCCTGCGTTATATCCCAGTTGGATAATCGATTCAGTAAAAGTTACACAATGCACCTTTCTGCTTTTTAATTTCTGTTCCTCCGTAGGACAGTCGTCTCTGCTGGCTGTGCCTGAAGTGACAGTACGGTCTGTTACACCCATTTCTACCGCCTTTGCCGTCGCTGTAGTCGGTGTAAAACGGGCAGTCAATCCCTCGGAAGAAGCCGGTAGACCTTAGCATTATTCCGAGTCGTTGCTCTCATTCCGATTGAAGTTTATAACTCGAGCAGTTTTGTCTTATCTGCATAAGATTGTGTGCGACGAAACAATAACAACGTCCCTACGGCGCCATGTTGGATCGCTCGGGGAAACGAACTCTCGCGAGAAGTGCATTGTTTCATGGGCGTTACGTCATAGATAGCGGGTTGAAAGTTTAGCCAAGAGTTAACGCTAGCTAAAAGTGATGGTCCTTATATGTATTTGAGGCAAAAATCTAAGTCTCTTTCCTGCAGGTTTATTGCCACGGCCCAAATAATAGATAAGCTAACCAACAGTAAGCTGTTTTTGTGCAATCTTCACTTAAACGTGTGCTTATCACGTCTTAGAAACAGTAGCTTTTAGCTCAAGGCTCTGAGAAACCTAAATTGGCCTGTAATGTGTGCACATGTCTCTTGTAAAACTCACGAGTATTAAAGGCTTTTATTTTACTTGAATGGGCTAGAGACAGGCTAGTAGTAAAGAAACAAACCACACAACTCCTTTTATTTGCCTATTTGTGGCGAATTTCTGTATGAAAACAATATCCAACAAAGATTTTAAAACCTACTTCCATTGTTGTGAAAAGCACAGGATCGTAAATCACATACAGCCAATTTTATATATTGACATTTCAAAACACCGTTTACAGTCCTACAAAATTGTAGCTAAACTTAGTCAAAAACAGTCCTCCTTAAGTGTTTCAAATCTTGTAAAAGCCCCATATCTTCATTGTAGGCCTATTACAGAACAGGAATAAACTCGGCTCAGGGGCAAATTGGCTGCAAGAGTGTAATTGGAAAACAACATTTTCAGTGAAGAGTGAGCCAGATCTCTTTGAATATTCCTTGCCCATTAATACTTACAGCATCTGTTTAAAATGATAAGCTGTGGACTTGTCCCAGGTTTCAATGTGGCCTCCTCCTTGTTGAACACCTTTTTGGATTCACCTCTGTGCTCTCAACGCTCCCATTTGTTCTCTTTCTCAACAGGTAACACTGATACCAAGGCTGTACAGAAGTTGTTAGAGACATAAGCCACTTCAGAGAAAACAGAAACATAAGAATGGCTCCAGGGCATAAGTCATACCTACCTTTCCCTGTCCTTTCAAAGATGGAAGCCAAAGGTGCTCTGTCCTTTTGTGGCCTCCCCCTCACACACCTGCAGTGATTGGATCTAATCACAAACCAGTCGCAGGTGTGCACAGGGGTCAGCGCGTGACGTAAACTCCAGGTAGACGCTGATGATGTAGCCTACTTTCTATGTTATTTAACACCAAATAGAACAAAAGGGAGAAATGTGATACACAAAAATGAGACTCTGACAACGAGAAGTCAATCAGAAACCTTTTTGACCCCTTACAGCACCACCAAAGGAAAAGACAGGTTTGCTCTCAGTAGTTTTCCACATTTTATTTATGTTTGTCACTTGTCATTTGCTGTTTATTATCTTGTCTAGCCTTTCTATTGTTGCTTTTTATGTAACCGGAGATGACATGGCAGATCCCATTATGCAACCTCATCATTCTGCTAAACCTGGCCGATACATAACAACATAACCCAGATTTAACACAAAACTCTCTAAAATTAACCATTCTTTATTATTGATGCAGTTTAGCAAACCAGTTGACGTCAGCTGGCATTAGGTCATAGGTCGCTGATATCTGCTCGTACGACTGTGCATGGCTGACAATAGAGCCGGGTTCATGCCATTTCCTTCTATTGTAATCACTGCCACAATGAGACAGATTTCAGACCCACTTGACCGCTCACATCTCATGACTTGGACTCGGTTGGTCTTATGATGTGTGGAGTGAGGAGAGTTCGTCTGTTACCGTTTATGTAATGTCTGATGTAACCATAACATTGAACCGCATGGGAGAGTTCACCGCTATTCTTTTTTTTGCATTTTAGGTTGACTTGAACTATATAGACAAGTAAGGCTTTAATATATATTCACTTCAGTAATTGATAATGATGAAAAGCAGGGTTTCCACTCCAGAAGAAATGGTTTTCCAGGACTTTTTTGACTTTTTTGGTTTAAACTTAACTTCCACAAACTACAGCAGCCTCAGAGGATCAAACTTAAAAGTCAAAATCAGTTTATAGACTAAATACACGTGATCTTGCATTGTTTATGTCTACCAAAGTTTACAGACACATCCTCTAAATGTACGGGGCTTAGTACAATGACTTTTTAATGAGAACAATACATTATTTTCACAACATTTGAATAGATTTCCATACACTCCAGGTTTTTGAGGATGTGAGGGAACCTGGAGTGACTTATTAGCTCCTAGATTTTACCTTTTTGTTCGGTCCTTCTGCTCTCATGACTCTAAAGTGTGTGTTTAATCGTCCACTAGAGGGCGACAGACACTTAAACACTGCCTGATGCTGATGATATAGTCAGGGGCAGTGATGTTGCATCATTACATTTCCTACGCCCTTGTGACGTTTATAAATGGATGTTATGCAAGGTTTTTCTCTCTTTTTTCCTTCTAACTTGTTTCTCTTTCTCTCCTTCTTTCAGTGGCATGAGGAACACCTCGTTCTCTGCATTTTTTTTTTTTTTTGATAACCTACTGCCCTGATCAAAACATTCAGAGAGAAAAATATTTATAAAGCTTTACATAAATGATTAAATGAACAGAAAATAACTTATATAAATGGTCAACACAAGTAGGACTCTGGAGCTATTTAGTGTTTGAGTAATGTTTTACAATACAGGATGTAAAAATAGTATCTTTTTCAGGATATTTTCCATTGGAGATGTTTGTATGTAATATAACACATTAAGATTAGTGGATCAAATAGCTTTTTAATCTTTTGAGTACTATATTTGTTTCTATTTTCTGTTGAGTCTAGTGTTTCTATCCTCAGAGCACTATTCATCAGCAGCATTTAGATGACGCCTTACAGTATAAAGTCTACGAATATAGGTCTCTGACAAATCCTGACTTGCAGCAGTGAGGAATTGCTAAACTGGTATTGAGCTAATTCAGCAGAAGTCATTTTGAATCTCCAGGGAGTGTGCGGAGAGAAGAAGAGGAGGAGGAGGAAGCTCTTGCAGCAGGTTGCATCAGTCTCATCAGATCATGCTCCTGTCTGTGAGCTGCGTCTGAGCGTGGCGTGTTGACTAATGCAAGGTGAAACCAGCGTCACATTTGAGAGGTGTGTGTGAGAGGAGGGAGCACAGCGACAAACTGAGCTCATATTTACCAACAGCCAAGGACGGGGCTGACATAGTCTGCTCAGATATCAGGGAGCGTTACTGATAAGAGATTTACAGACGGCATCAAGTGAAACGGCCTCAGCCTTGGACACAAGATAAGAGCTGCAGGGTTAATGTAAAACTACTGAGCACGCAGGAGGGAAATACAGTAATGACTATATGCTTTTGATCAGGGTGGGGCGATGTATTGATACAGATAATAGGCTTTTATAGATTAGAGTATCAGTTTTGGAAAATATGGACACGTGTCAATCATATCCTTAAGAGGAATTAACTTAGACTAAACACAGCAAGGGGACACTGGACACGGTTTCCCATTTAAGGGCTTGTTTTTAACTTTAGTTACAGATATTGTGATGTATTTCTGATTTATATACAGTGTTTGATCATTAGAGATTTCTTATATCATATTGTAGACAGTGTATTACTTGTATTATGGTTTATTCCCACCTCTATGAGCACTGTTAATGGAGTCAAATACAAAAGGCAGCACAGTCAAAGTTGTTTCAAAGCCTTTTATTGCATTTTTTTTAGAAAAACAATACAAAATTCTGTAGCAACTGTCATAAATGTTGCCTCGAGTGAACTGCAATCATTCACATGGTACAGTAAAGTGCTTATTTTAAATCAAAAATATTTTTTGTATTAAAGGATGAGTTTATTCCAAATGTCTTCCATTGAGCACAATGGGCCTGGGGTAAGAGACAGTGTTGGATGACAACTCTCAAAGTAAGTCAAAAGGCTTGAGGACTGTTACCAATGTAGACAAAATGGGACACACCCCACAGATGTTTAATTAATGCTTGTAAAACTTTGAATTGATGTTGCTGGATTGTAAATGCTTTGCCTGAGGGCTACATTCAACTTGTGGGGAGGTTCATAGACGTTCATCTGGATAAATGACTTGAATGAACACTTCCTTACTTCAATGACAAACAAATGGAGAGGCTTGATATAATTTGTCCCCTTTCCCCAGTAAAAGGCAGCTTAAAACTACTGCCGCTCGACAAAAAAAATAGAAATGGTCATGACCAAAAAAACCTCTTATACCATCAGGATATTAGAGTGTGGTCAAAGTCTGTGCGTTTCTGAGAATCCAACCCTATCAAAAGTAGGGACTTAACTGTTTTACGCTCAAAAGGGAGGAAAAAGGCAGAATACTGAACTGTATAGGTATTCAAAAAACCCAAGATTGCCTTGATCTTCAGCTTAATGCTCTTCGATTACTTATAGCAAAGTAGTTTCCCAAATGGAGAAGAAACAGCTGCATACACAAATTCAAGTAAGTCTTATTATAAGACATAAAACCCATAACGATCTGTAGAAAAGATTTTCGAACTAATACAGTGTCCTATTATCAGCAGAACGGCTCCTGTGAAACGTGAAGAGCCAGAGTACCGGCGCTGCGGCGCTGCAACAGGACTCGGACAGTCGGAGCTCTCACTCACTGCTCGGTGATGGATCACTCACATTAAAAACGATCATGACTAAACCCTCTTTGGTGAAATGACTACAGTGTCGTGAGACCTCGGTCCACTTCCTGTCAGTTTCTGAATGAGTCTTAGCTTAAAGAACACAAAAAAAGGATTATTGCCAACTCTTTACACATAAAAAAATAAAACTTAAAATCTCGCCTTCCCTGGGCATGAACGCTCCAGATGAACTCAAACTCTCCTCATTCACCACATACTCTGAACTAAAAAAAAAAAGAAAACATTTAAAAAATAAGGAAAACATCCGGTGTTTCACCTGAACTCAACAGCACCTGCTTGAAAAATTATAGAAAAAAAAAAAAGCTTATTAACAGCCATAACAAGAAAGAAAAAAATCAGTGTGGCACATTGACATGGAGTTATCACACTTTACAAATAAAATAAACTTTAACAGCTACACGTCGATGGAAGACATTTTTTTTTCTTATTTTTTGGAATGTTTTTCCTTTTTTTAAATATTTTTGTTTTGAAAATGCTTCTTATGTTATTTTTCTCAGGATTTCTTTGTCTTTACATATTATTTCGAAAGGGTCTCATCTCATCACACAGGAAAGTGATAAACCCTGAAAAGGTCCAGATAATTTTACAGAAATGGAAAAAAGGTCACATTGGCCGAGATGTGCTTTTGCAAACCCTTAACAGGGATACCAACATTTACTGCCAAAATATTAAAGGACAAGTTGAAAAAAAAAATTACAAGTACTGGTTGTTATCAGGGGCATATCACGAGAAAACAATGACATTTTCATTTGCCTCGCTACTTATCATAACTAGTCTTGTCAACATACCAGCCTACTTTCTGTGGTGGCCATGCTTCATAAACAGCTCTAGTCGGGACACTGACTTCTGATTCAAACACTGAGGGATGTGGCCTTTTGGTTTGTTTATAAAACTGCATACATTTGTGCAAGAGTAAGTCATGGCTGGCAGGTACAGAAAAACATTCTCATTTTAAGTGCATGGCCACCGAGCAGGATGAGCATGTGTTTAATGTTGACAGAAAGAAGTTGTGAGGAATTTCTTAAAGACAACAAAAACAAAAAAAAACAAAAAAACACCCCGAGCAAAACAGACTGCTCCAGGCACGGGACAGCATTGGCTCACAGCCCTTCGACCCCTTTGACTGAATCCATTCAGACAGTTAGCCTTCATTATGGCATATTGCATAAACTGTACGTATGTGCAGAGGCCATTCATGCAGATACATACAGCAGAGAGAACATTCCAGATAACTTAATTCACAGTGGATCCAGTTGTAACGTGGGAGCAGCACAACAAGTTGTCCTTTGGTGTCTGAGCTTGTTTCAAAGAGAAAGTGTCCGATTTCTTCTAAACTGAGTTGTATGGAAAAAAAACAAAATATAAGTTAGGAAAACCTCTCCCAAATCAAAACTGGCCCTTCCCCGAGCCTCGACTTGCACGTGGTGAATATGTGCAGGTCCTGGGCTTTGTGCTTCAGAAGAGCTGCACAAGTGCAGAAGGCATTAAGGAGGCAGGAGCCTGATGGCAGAGGACAAGGCCAGCTAGAGTCAGAGAGGGGGGCCAGAACGGGGCAGTCTTCAGACTGGTCTCGGATCTAACTGAGGGTCAGGGTTGACAGTCAGGCACAGTCTCCCACAATGACGAGAGGGGCTAAGAGCTTACGCAGCTCCGCGGCTGACACCGGGCCTGCTTTGGGCTGGCTGTTTCGCTGACGGCGGCGAGCCAACTTCGAGTTTGAAGGAGGAGACAGGCGCATAGAAGATCCACTAGCAGTGACCACAAAAGGAACTTCCTGCTGCTGCTGCTCCTCCATACCGTCCTGTTCAGCCAGCTGCCGGTTCACAGCCATGGCTTTGTCCGCGAAGAAAGTCAGATCCCTGGCATTGCTGGTTCTAATGAAAAGACAAAACACTCACTTAACTCTGAAATTAAATGGTTCATCAGCTTTTGGTGTTTTAAAATAAACTGTCCTCACCTTTGATGCAAGATGGATGTAGGCAAAGTGTCAGACGCACCCTGAATAGAACAAAAGGGCTCATTAGGACCATAAACCTTACCAGACTGTAAAGAGTATTCGAGTGGCTCTGGACTTACCCCCTGCACCCAGGGGTGCTGCAGCACCTGGCTGGCACTCAGTCTGTTTTTGGCGTCCCGAACCAGAAGTTTGGAAATGAGGTCTTTGGCACTTGAGGAGATGTGAGCCCAGTCTTTTTCTGGGAACTCGTATTTTCCTTCCTGGATACTCTCAAACAAAGTGTTCTGAAGAGGATAAGACCATGTTACTTCGCAAACAAAACATGAGAAACCGACTCAGGTTAACTGAATGTGGTCAGTGTTGTACCTGACAGGTGTGGCAGGGCTCCCCCAGCTCCCAGCCACAGTCTCCGCCGCAGCGGCCGACAAACGGTGGGTAGCCGCTCAGCATGATGTAGAGGATGACTCCCAGACTCCACAGATCACAGCGCTTGTCATAAATGGTAGCCTCCTCGCTGAAGGCCTCCACCACCTCAGGAGCCATGTATTCAGCAGAGCCACACTGCAAGAGGAACAACTTTTTGTTAGTCCTGCAAAAACAACCTACAGCATAAAGTATAAAACCGTCATTTGTCTGCTCTTCACATTCCTTAATTCAGCTGATGCCTCGTGGTACAAAGAGGAGAGGCTCGGGGCTAATGGGGCTGTGTGACTGTCACATGAGGAGTCCTTTTAGAGACAGCTTTCTTTAGTAGGAACACTCTGTACGGGTTAGGGTAAAGGAGGCCTGCTTTAATACGACGGGTCGCTGCGAGGTTGTGGGGGCAGTGAGTCACTGCTTTGACCAGGAAGCGGGCAGAGAGGCTCGAGGGCAAAGATACACTGTGGTGCCTTGTTATGTAGCGACCGAAGGAAACTAGGCCAAACGCTGAGCAGAGAAAAGAGGATTGGCTGTAATGTAGAGCCACAGACTGGGCCGAGCTCTTCATGGGTTACATAACTCAAACACAAACACCAAATGTTGTTTTAATACTCTATGGACTGTAAAGAAGCAGGTCGGTAGTGCAGCAGGACAACCACTGGGGAAGGGTCTATTTTATTCACTTCAACGCCTGGAAGCACACACTGTTCTTGGACCATGTTTTGCACTTTCGAGTGACAGTAAAGAACACACTGGCCTACATCTCTGCATTAAATTAGTCGACTATGTTTACGTCTAACACGAGTCCATTGTGTCCCGGTGCCAGCTGTCTCTTTACCCCACCTCCGTCCTTATGTAACAAAATTTGCAGCACAGGAATCTCATCTCAGACAAAGCTGCTTGTGTCGAGAGGAAAAACCCAACCCCCACGTCTCTAACAAAATCACGTCTGGGGCGACTGCACAGACAAGCCCCCGAGATCCAGGCCAAATGCACAGTCCGTAAACAAATACAGACGAACGATCGCTGTGCATCAACATTGCTTTTGTGGCTAATCTCTGTTCAACACCACAATCATCTTTATTTTGAAAGCGAGCTGCTGTGGAAATGGCCAAAACCTTGGCTCTCATTTGCTTTTCTCTCTCTCCTTGCGGCTTTTACTGTAAGCTTGCATCATATCGCAGCCACATCCAGCCTCACTCTGCTTCATACCAGGAACTGTTACCACACAGGATTTCTTTCTCTTTCTTTGGTATCCGTCTGGGACTTTCCTGTGATCATGTGACAATCAGGCCACACCGCAACGACACCACTGTTGACGCACCTCTGCTGTTTGTAAACTACAGGATTACGTTAGGAAGCTTAGGAGTAAACCGGTCTCGTCCTTTTATATGCTGCAACTGCATTTGTAGAGACTTCTAACTGCCTCAGTCATCATAAACTGGTTTTCTCTGGTTTACTTCCTGCTGCACATGAACCTTGACATTTGAACAGACTCATAAATATTTAATGTCAAAACAGACATGTGAACACTTGTTCTGAGATTCTGGGAAGCTTAAAATAGCTTTTCCTAGAAAGGTCTTCTCAATTTTCTCAAATGAAAACAGAAACTTTATCCCAGATGGATGAAAAATTGTGATTGAATGCAAAAGCTTTTTAGTGCAAATGGGGAACAGAAACAGTGACTGAAGTGAGACAGAAATCATAACATTTCCTGTGATCAGAAAAAAGAAAACAAGTCAGAGCGCATGAGCAGGCCACAGCTCACAGTCCTGCCCCGCTCCCCTCCCCCTTCATCTGCTCCAGCCAATCACAGCCCAGTTGCCATGTAAAGGAGGGTGCAGACTAAATTTTCTAGAACAAACCTCATGCACAGCTTTTGTGTAGAGAACATAAAGAAAAAGCGCAGAGCAGCACAAGAGGGGTTGGGGCCAGAGGGAGGAGACTAAACAAAAAGAGGCCTATGTTTTTTTTCCACAGCAGCAGAAGCAGCTAAATGGAGAGAAGTGTTTTCATCGCAGCAGTTTTTCATAACACAGGACACGGCCTTGTAAAAGTCACAATGTGTTTCCTTCGCCCTCATCACATACCAAGGCCGTAACAGAGCGCCCCGTCCTCACAAAACAAACTGAAATCTTAAAGATAAGACACAGACTTTGAGCAGGGATCAAAATAAAGGACTAGCGCTGCGCAAAACTACTTTATAGTCGTCGTATCCACATGACACGACACTGATAGACCAAACTAATACGGGCTCATCCCTCAAATCGTCCCGGAATAGGCTCCCAATCCACGCTCTGCTCTAAAGGAAGATGAAGTTACTTGTGTAGAATAGAAACCCCCTACATTCCTCGAGGCTGAGCTGCTATCCCACACCTGCTCTGCTCCGTCAACACCAGCCCCCCACCTCTTCAGACGCCCAGCAAACAGCGTGTGTTGACACTCGCCCAAAAGTCCTGCCAGTGCGGGTGGCGTTACAGTACACTTCGAGGGACGATGTTTCTGGGCAGCGCTGCTCGGGTTTTGCTCAGCAGTGACGCCAAGCGGGGGTTAAACAATCATGACCTCTCAAACTCGCGGGGCTCAATATTTACAGCTGATAAGTGGAAGGTGGAGGACGTTCAACTCGAGCGATATCTATCCAAGAGCCTCCAGTTACTCAGATACAGACAGACAGGAAGCAACAGTTCCAAAGAATAGTCACAATGAACTTCCTTAACCTTTAAACACAGCATTGTCTCGTCCAATCAGCACGCTCCTCTGCTGCTGACACCACTAATGATTGTCCAATAGGCAGCCAGCCAGGTGGCCTTGATAAAGACATAATTTTATGAGCCGCTGAAAGCCTCCTCCTTATCCGAGCCCCTGTAATTAACCTATCCCTGATTAAATATCACTTACTGTCAGCAGCTAGTTTCCTTATGGCATTTCTACTAAAGCTAATAAATGTTTTAAAGCTTGATTGGAACTTACAGGAGTGAGGAGCTCGGGGGTGGAGATCGGGGAGCTGTCGCTGTTCAACTTGATCCCGCTGCCCAAGTCAAAGTCACAGATTTTGACCGGGGAAATCTGACCAACAAATAAAAGCATAAAAACATTAACATATCAGAACCGATAACGCTGCTGTGTACGATAATCAGAGTGTGACTTATCATGTTGGTCACTCTTTGAGCCATTTGTGTCGAAACCTGAGAAAGCCTCACCTTGTCTGCACTCTCACAGAGAATATTTTCAGGTTTCAGGTCTCTATGTGCCATTCCTGTAAATAAAAATGCATTCAGACTTAAAAACTCACTCAAAAAGGAGCAGTGTCCATTTTACAGCTGGACAAAGTGCACATTACACAAGTGCAATGAAAGGTTACTCTAGTTCTTGTTGAGCGTGTAATCTTAGCCGGTGTTTTTGGTGCTCATGAAGGATAATAGGCCGTAAAGCAAAAGTGTGCCCCGAGGTCCTACTAACCTTTGTTATGCAGGAAATCTAAAGCGCTTGCGATGTCCTGCACGACAAGACTGGCTTCCTGTTCGCTGAAGTGCTGCCTCTTGTGAATGTGTGCCAAGATGGACCCTAAAATTGAGAGATGAGTGCGCATTAGCTGTTGTCAGTAGACGTTATGGGTGTTTTGTTGGATTAGAAAGATGTTTTAGAACTAAACAGAGGATTTGAAGCAGGTATGTAATTTTTTTACCTCCTCTAAGCTTTTCAAAGACCAGGTAGAATTTGTCTTCCTCTTCAAAAAACTCCACCAGTTCGAGGATGTTACTAAAGAGAAAAATGGAAACATCAATCGTAGCCAAAGACTTATTTTATTTGCTTTAATGTCTCATCAGTTTGATACAACCTTGATTTTAATGGTTATTACCTGTGTCCCTGGCACTGGTACAGCATCTCAACCTCACGGAAAACACGGCTGCGACTGTGACCTGGTCTTTTCTCGATGATCTGTAAAATAACAGCTTAGTTTTAGTTTATAGTTAGATCCCAAAGTGACCAATCAAAAAGCCTTTCCACTACAGCAGAAAAAGCCTGAGCCTATGTGTGAGAGTTCATATTTGGGTGCAGACCGCCCCCCTGACTGCACCACATCGCCCCACCTGCCTGTGTCTGCGTTTACTAGACACTATAAACTGTATAACTGATTATATACTGTCGGTATAGTGCCTTGGGCTTTGGTTTCCTTCCAAGACAGGATGCATTTTTCCTGCGTGCCAGTGCAAACGTTTATCTCACCCCGTGACATAGATGCAAATATATATATATATATAATATATATAGTTTAACCCACTTTCAACACTTGATGCCAAACCAGAGCCTTCATGTCTGACCTATTTTTTTTCCAGACGTAAATGCTCTTGAGCTCTGTGATCCAAAACTGTGTACAATAATGACAGAAAAATGGTGGTCTAAATATAACCGCGCTGCCTGGAACTAACCACAAAGGGGGCCACCAGCTGCAGTACCCTGCTACAGACTGCTGACAGCGAAGCAAAAAGGCATGAATTTTCCAGCCCTGGTTAGTTATTGTCTGTTTAGGAGGCTGGGCATGTTTCTCTTCCTGGTCGCTGGATTACAGCTGCTATTGAAGCACTGTGGGGCCAGAGCTGTGGTGTGTGTCTAGGATTAATGCAGAGACAAGAGCAGACCAAAGCCTGCGTTGGTTCGGTCTGAGTCAGCAACACAAACAGCCACAGAGCAGCCAAATTTCTCCTGGTCAAACCTACCAAACACTTGATAGATTGAAAACAAAGCCAATGAAAGCATAATCATCACGTGAGAGAGGACTATCTGAGTCAAAGGCTTTGGTTTTTATGGTCAGTTATCCAAATCAATGATCACAGCGCTAACCTCCTGCAAAACAAGGCCCTAATGGTGTCAGTGTTGGTTTAAACATCAACCCTGTTTCAAAGTCCCACAGAGGCATGTGCTACACCCCTCTGCTTCGGTTAGAGCCTCTGCTGCTGGGGCTTTTGTTCCAGTGGTAACACAAGGAGCCCACACAGGAGACTCACCCCTGTCTGGAGGGGGAGGGGAGCGACGGGACATCTGGCAGAAGCAGTCTGAGCACCCCCCCCGACTCCCAGCGACCTCCGATAGCTGCCTACTGTTTTTGTCTCCTCCCCCAAACGCCGAGTCCCGAGGGATTTACCAATCCATCCCAGGGTAAACAATACTGACCAAACACAAAAACGTCACTATCTGTTCTTCGAACCCTCTGAAATATTTATTCATTTGTTATGCACACCCACTCCCGGGGGAAGCCAGTCTTTAACCCACACTTCTTTGCTTAACAGACCTTAAAAGTGCAGACAATCTGATGCCAAAGAGGCCAATAAGTTAAGGCATTATGTTTCAAAACAAACATCAATTGTTTTTATTCAGCAAAAAATATTTCACAATATTTTGTCTGTGAAAAAAAAAAAAAAAAAGTAAAAAGGGAAGCTGTCTTCAGCCAAGGATGTGCTCACAAATCCATGCCCCAAAAAGTAAAAAAAAACAAAAAACTAAACCTAAACTGAGCTACAGGAGAACAAAGCAGTGTAAACAGCCTGGGTCATAACCCGCACCCCTCCTTCCTCTATGGGTTTTGTTTTGGCACAGTAACCAGTACACAATGTTCTCACTACGAGCGTCCTCTGTAGGCAATAGGAGTAAAAGAAAAGGGGTGGATAGAGCCCTTCTTGCGCTCTGATAGGCTGCCACTACAAAAACAGAGGGGAAGTGTCTGTTCACAGCAGCTAGTGTTGCACGCTTGAAACAGAAAATTGGAGCAGCAGCAGCACAACAAGGCTGCAGACATCCACTACAGAAATTTGACAAAAAGAGTAGGCATGTCCCACAGGATGCAACATGGACCTATATTTAGCCCATAATCAGTCCTAAATCAGAGCTAACCTTTCACTGTGGTTGTTTTTTATGCCTATATTTAACAGCATGCAGTTCCTTTAAGTTCAATGCGTTTTTATAACAGTTCACATCTCAAAGCTAATGATGAAATGGCAAGTGAGCCCTAAAGTTTTTACATGTCTATAGAGATCTGCTGTCACAGCACTTATCAGGGGTAACACTCCAGCGTCAGATCAGTGAGGCATTCACAGACTCCCGAGAGTAGAGACTGACCTCACTAAAATCAAAGACTGTACATACATATTAAGACAATAACATGCAACACTGCTTTACCTTGACAGCATACTCCTTGTTGGTGATGAGGTTGATGCATGTTTGCACTCTGGCATAAGCGCCTTCTCCTAAAACTTCTTCCTGTAGTCTGTAAACATCTGCAGCAGAACAGTTCAAACAGATCAATACCACAGCTTCAAGAAACATCATTTAAAATTATTACATTACATTGATTTCATATGAGCTTTGTTTTGTTTTTTTTTACCCTCAAATCGTCCAGAGAAACTGTCTGTTGCCCGGCAACGCTTCTTCTTCTTGTTTCTCTTCTTGGCATCAGGGATGTCAATGGGCTGGCTGGAAGGCATGTCTGTAAAACAGGAGTGCCAACATTATATTCACCACGTTTTGCTCATACAAGACAAAATAGAAACAAGGGTCACTTGTAGTTCAGTCATATATAGATTGTAATGGCCATCCTTGGAGTCTTTACTTACCGTGTCTTGGGGAGGGTTCAAAATTAAATGATGAATCAATAAGGTGGGATCCATTTTTAGTAAAGTCATCTGACTCAAAGGGATTTTGGCCCTACAGGAAAAAACAAATACTTGTTAAGCATGCCTTCATCTTATCAATGAACTGTTTATCTGCAGATGTTAATGGTTAGCTTCAGCTGATAGCAGTATGTTTTATCTGCATCGTGTTATCATAAACTCATTTTTTTAATATCAATCAATAAGGAACTATGCTGCAGTTTATAGCAAGGTCCATTAGTATTAATCTGAGCCTCAGAAAAAATCTGGTTCTCGTTTCACTCACATCTCGTGTAAGTCTTAACATAGTCAACTCATGCTTTCCTTAGCTGTATTCAAACACGTGCAACAGGGACACTTGTTGTGTGTCAGCCATAAGATGTGGGAAAGCAACAGATGTGGGTATATATAGCAAGGGCAAGTCTTCTCTCACATACGCTGACAAGTGTGATCTGTCTGGAGTCGTATCTTAAATGACATGAAAGGGCTCTGCAGCTCCCTTCTGTCTCACCTTGAAAGAGCGATGGAAGCCAGTGACCTCGGTTATCTTATTTTGCACCATTGTCTTCGATTTTGGGGCGATTTTAGAATGTGCGGCGGCAGTGGTCTGAGGGTATGTAGTTGCACTTCTCCAAAACAGATGGATGTTTCAGAGAGAGTTGCAAGTGATCACACTGCACTGGTTGGTCAGCTGCTGCGGCGCTTTAAACGGGAGCCCTGAGAACAATACAAACATACTGCAGCATTAAAACACAAATCTAAACTCATGTCCCCTCCACCATGGCACATTTTACTTAACATGTAAACCTTGTACGGTTTAGTGGTGAATTAAAAGCACAAACTATAAAAAGATAGGCTAATCTCTGTCACATGCTCCTGAAGCCATAAACAATCAGTGCCTGCTGCAAACTCACCATAACCTCGCCCAGCTCAACAGTTATCTGTTGTTAGCACATGTAAAGGTAGGTCGCTGTTGACTGTATTTAGGTCGTTCATTAAAAACATTTACAAGCGTTTGTATGTTACAGCCCATGTGCATTCAATGACAATGGCTCCTCATGGTCAACAAATACCACTGAAAATGGATAAAATGGCACTGCAAGCAATCCAAATGTCACAGCTAACAAAACAGACACTGAAAATGACCCAAACAACACTTAAAAGTAAACGATACTATTAAAGAAGACAACTATGCTAATATCGCCAAAATAATGCTACAACGGTATATATTCTGGTTAGCTCTGGAGCCGTGGTTCATTCAGCGATTTAAAACATGGCTTCTCAGAGAAAACAAGGATACACCGCACTAGATAAACTACACAATTTAACCAAAAACATAAGCAAATATGTCAGCTTAAAAGCCCAAATTCCTCTGCACATTGACAGCGACCCGCACAATAGCAACAAGAGAAGCTGGTACTGTTGATTCAGTTCGAATGCGCTGGTCGTTTTGACGAGTATCGAGAAATACGACGACGAACGCTCAAATTCACATTTATTTTTGAGTCAGGTGCAAAGTTAATAAAGTTTATCGTTTACTCACCCCGTTGGTAATGTAACTACTCCAGTGTTAGCGTCGGTGTGTGACCCACAGCTTCGACAGCCGCAGAGGACGGTCAATGGGGGGAAAACGACAGATTGTAAGTGCGTGGAAGGTGGCTAGAGGAGCACAGCGTAGGAGGTTTTATAACCTCCTGACTGGCTCCGCCTCTTTTTGTGCGTCAACGGCTGGATGCATCACGTGGGTTCTAGAAAAAGACGTTGGGGCTGCGTCCTGTTTCAACTGGCGACAACGTGGTTTCAGACTTGTTTAGCAAATAAATACAACTGTAAGCCATATTTAGCTCGGGAAAAAGACACGAACTTTTAAATTCAGTATAATATACGATTAAAGGTGCAAAATGTCTGCTGAAATAAATCTTTATATCTTTGTAGCTCTAAAGCCTCGAAGCAAGGCCGAGTGAAGAGAGGAATGGTACGGTCCCAGCGTGTTCTGTTTTGTTTTTGGGGGCCGGCCGCTGCACGTACAGGGAAGAGATGGCGTGTACGTGCACATCGGCACAGTCAGCACTCAGGGCTGTTTAGATGAAACGGATGAGAGCTTCTCAATGGAGGCGATGCATGATGTGCCTGGTGCCAAATGAAGACAAACCAGACCCACCAGTTTACCTTATGACGACGTCTGTTTGACTTTTTAATGCTTCCGTCAACAACACATTATTAACATACCCCTGATCAATATGTATACAAACAAAATACTGGAAAGAGTCATGCATATGCTAAAAGGACTTTTGGTCTTGAACATGAATAGATTTTAATAGTGCATACAAACAGCACCTTAGTTTTATATTTACTTAGTATTGACTACATGATGCAATGATTTGTAATGCAAATAGTTTTGAAGAGTGAATTCAATTAGATTTAGGAACCCAAGAAAAAAACATCTAGCTTGAGGACCCAAACAAATAGTACCACTTCTTCTCTCTTTGTGTCTCACAGAAATGGAAACATGTACAATGCCCTAACCCTGTTCTCACACCCCGTGATGAATGGCTTGGACTTGGCCAGATGGATGTTCAAAGAAACCCCCTGTCTGAGTCACTGCATGGGCCAAGAGGTATTGACTACAGCTGCTGGGGGGCTTTTAGTATCCCCTCACACTGACTGGCATAAAATTACTATAACCAAAAGCATCTCATTCACCTATTTTGGTATTTGGCCATGAAACGTTGCCATAAGACTATTTAAAGTCCAAACGTTACTTCCGCTTGCATCAGATTCTAGTCACTTGGCTATAGCGTCTCCCCCCATGTTGCTTAAAGCAGAGAACACATAAGGTGGTGGTAATGCCCAAATGCATAGCCCACCATTTGTTACAGACATCAGACTCGGCACGTTTTGGGGACTAATGAGAAGGCCATTCGGACTGAGGTGAAGAAACTGTCTCACTGTTGTGATAATGAAAGAAATCCAGGAACTCTTATGATGTCGAAGTAGGATTTCCTATAATCCATCGGCTAATTGTGAGATGCCAAGGATATATTGCCACATACTTGTCAATTTGTCTTTCCAGAGATTAAAAGCACGGTATTTTGACAGAGGCATGTTAGATCAATATCACAGGCTGTAATGACATAATGTTGCATCATATTTGCTTTAACAGGGTGTGAACACAATTAGATTTAATAATTGTCTTCTGTAATTACATGTTAATGACTAGTGCTGGATGATATATCAAAAATTTAATCTCAGTGTCCTCTAATGACATCTGAAAATAAAGCACGTGCAGTGTCAGGTCAGGTGTTGTACTACACCAGCCTGATTCTGTTAAGGATCTTTAAAGCACAAATGCATGTAAATGTTTATCTGGTTAGTTAAATTCAGCACCAAAATGCATATCTCCTATTTGTGTAGACTACCAAAAGTGCAAGTGTAAGTACAATAGCATATAAAGTATACAGTCTGTAAATAGTTTATGTTCATGTTAAGAAACACACAAGAACCAATTTGAGGCTATTTATTTAATCATTTACTGCATTACATTTAGCTAATCAGTTGAAGTAAATCTAAAGCAGAAAGACATTAATCATGACCAGTTTTTAATTGGTTTCATCCTTAAAAGACAAGTAGGGCTGGACAGTTAATTGAAAAACAGACTCCACTTATGCCCAACAGCAGCCTCTGCTGAATTTCGTCTATTAAAAGAGTAAAAGAGTATCAATTATTTCTCCACAAAATACTAATACGTTACACCAAATAAAGTTTTAGAGCTTACCATAAACTTTTACCTCTGACTTCAGCGTCAAAATGGCAATTATCTCCGCCTCATTAAACATTATGTGATTGAAGCCTATATTTTTCCCTGTGTCTCATTGCTTGCCTTTTCACGGTTTATGTTTTACCTTTTTGTGGTGTTTCTCTGTAAAAAGACATATTCAGTGCTGAATATACACTTTCTCTGTTTTATCAGCTGCCATCAGTGTCGACCAGTGGGAGTGCCCTTTTTTCCAGATTGGCCAAAGCACCCGTAGGTCATTAAAAGTTTTTTTCGCGTGCTTAAATAAATTGCATACTTCCCGTTAATGTTGAAGTAAAAGTTGTCCACAATATTATTGCTCGAGACATGTGACAGTGTGTTCAGTAAAAATGTAACCAGTGACATTCCAACTCAAAAAATAAATCAAAACTGGCATTCAGAATCGTTAAACGGTTGAAACTGTCATGAGCTATGAAGGCGAAAAGCAAAACAAAAATAACAGTTATCATAATCAAGATTAAATACTCAAACATCTGACATTTATCTGAGGTTTGAGGAAGTACATGCTGTACTCATGTTTACTTTGGATATATTCTGCATGAAGTTTAATTTGCTATTATATATCACTGCTTTATCCCACAGCCCTGTAAAGTTGTTATGTTGTGTGTTGCTGTGAGTAACTCCATGTATGGTTTGTTTTGAGGAGTGGATACTACTCTCTCCTGCGTCTCCTGTCACCTTCAGCCTCTAAACTGTACGAGCCCGATGGTAGCAAACATTACGCAAGTCTCTGCGCTGACTATCCAAAGAATCACATGGTGCAGTTGCAGGGTTTAGAAGAAAAACAAGATCACCCATCGGTGAAGGAGGTGGGCTGTGTTACTACAGGTCAAAAGGAAGAGGGATGGGCCGTAATAAATAACTGAAGGTGCCAAGAGCCCCGTTTCTGAAGCGCATGGCAGTGTAGGGAGAGAACGTCTCTTGGGAAGGGGCTGTTTTAGGGCGAGGTTATTGCATGTTGAAATGTGATATAACATGAGACGTGTGACTGTGTTATTTGTGTAAGACTACTCTGTACCATAACAATAGGAAGTAAAACTGGCTCATGGTCAAAAATGTGGATGACATCAATTGTAGATGCTGTCAACACACCTCATGGTTAATCGTAACGTTATCTTTAATGTGTCTTTTGCAGCATTTTGCATTAT
The DNA here is from genome assembly GCA_036850595.1 of Rhyacichthys aspro. Taxonomy (NCBI): domain Eukaryota; kingdom Metazoa; phylum Chordata; class Actinopteri; order Gobiiformes; family Rhyacichthyidae; genus Rhyacichthys; species Rhyacichthys aspro. Next base: position 6,413,120 of record CM072151.1, read on the forward strand.
AACGGCTGGAACAGACATGACAGATTGACCCGGCACCAAATAACATGTCCCCCATTTGTCTAGAATACCAAAAGGGCAACAGCTAAGTGCAATAACATTAACAATGCCTAAGTGATTTTAAAGTATAATACAGTCTGTGAGTTGAAATTAGGGTGCAATGCAACCTTAGGCACCCCTGTCAAACTGGGCTTAAACAACAATAAGTAACTTATCAGGATGTATCCTCACTAAAGGAGTAGCTCACATGCAACAGTAAACTTTTAATTTTGCATCACAATTGACTGGCCCTACAATATGTGAGCTGAATTCAAGCATTTCTTTTAAGTTTGAGAGTGCATGGTAAGGATCGGGTACATGTTTAAACAGACATTGTATAACAGCACACATTAAAATAAGAAATATTGTTCGAAAGGAAAAGTGAAAACAAATGTCAATTAGCCATTTTGACTCACTTTCTTTTAGTTTTACGACTTGCATTGTATTGTACTGTTAATTAAAGCAGTAAAACAAGTCAAACTACAAAATAAACACCTACTGAGCTGCAGAGTGAATGTAAGTGTGACAGGGATGCACATGTTTTACTCTCAACAGCAACATAGAGCTATTTAACCATGTTGTAATGAATAATATGTAACCTACTTTGCCTTTAAGATGCTATACTGTTCTTATATCATGTTCTATATTGTTCATATAGTAGCATGTTTACCAAGTGTGCCGCCCACAAATCTTAGATAAACAGTGCAGTGACGCCTATAGTATGTATCTGTGCACGTGATTGTACCTGTGAACAGAGACATATGGAGCACATGTTTGGCACCAACACCATCAGGGCAGGGCAGATAGTTATGCTGCAAGCAATGCACTCTACACTGTTACAAAAAGCTACACACTTTCTCAAGTTGTACGGTCACACTGTCCAGATTAGCTTCTTAGAAACCTCCCTCAAGCAAGTTTCTTAGAACAAAGTAGCCTCCAGAAAGGAAAACTGTGATACTTTCTGCAAAAAGAGGACAAACAGCGGGATCAAAGTGGGGACAAAAGCTTCTCCTAAATCATTTAAGCACATATGTACAACTCTGTAAACAGTGAATGTGCTGCCAGTGACTTTGAAACACTGCTTTGTTTTGTTCCAGCCTGTTGCCGTTGTGATTGAGAAATCAGTTTTGTTCCTGCACTTTGCTCTTATTATATAACAGGTATAACAACCCACTTGGAAATATATACGTTTTAGAGGATTTCGAAACTCCTCATAAAGTAATTTGGACAAAACGCCAGAAAGTTTAAATCTGAAGAACATTTAAAATCTTTCTGTGCAAATGTTTGTTTGAGCTGTCACTTCTGTCTCGATAACATTATTAGCCTCCTATAGATTTGCATTTTATTACGTCTAATCAATAATAAAATCCATTGACTAGTATTTATTACAGTGGGGTTATCTTACAGAAGCCTTTTAACACACTGCTGTAGTTTTCCTCGCTCGTGTTGTTGTGCAATCGTCCAGAGCCATTGCAGTTCACGGACAAACACCAAACAGTAAGAGCTTTGTACAGTGCTTGCACAGTAAACACAGAAACACCCTTTTACATTGTGTAACTTAAAACTGTCATGCACAAAACAAGCATACGTGTATCACAGATTTAAATGTCTTTTAGTGTAATGCATGGTTTGTAAAGCATTGTCTTGGATCAGTAAGTCAATCGCTTTGTCACAAAAAAGGCAATGTCTACAGAATCACTAATCAGATTACTGCAGATTAAGAAGTGGAAAAGTACTAGATTTGACTTACGGTAGAATTGTAAACAGGTTGAAGGAGTGATGGTTTATGTAATCAGGACACAAGAAAATTATATGTTTAGATTACATTTAGTCAAAACAGGGATTACTTTATAGAAGTGTATTCACATATTCTACCAGCATCAGCAGCGCTCACACAGAAACTACTTTGTTTTCTGCCAAATTGTGAACATGCATCTAAACTAGTCTTAATGTCATCTGAAAGGCACACGTTTATCACAGCTAAACATCACAGAAATTATTCAACAGCAACATATGTATCTCAGGTTTTTCTAACAGGTTTGAACTGGGGTACACATAAATATCTCTACTCCCATTACTACTTAATCAGATCAACTAATGATAACAGCTTTTATCTGGGTCAAACTGTGATAAAAAAAAAAAAAAAACTACCTTTACATCCCATTCTGTCCAATATTTGGGTGCATTTTATATTCCAGTTTGGTAATGTCATGAAAATAAAGGGGTAATAAGGAAATTGTGTAGTAATTATGGTTAACTATTAAGTACTTTTTTGTCAACATGTATTGCTTTTTACAACCATATGACCACTATAAACTCATGCAGGGGAGGGAAGTACTTAATAATTAACCATAATTACCATAGTATCACTTATTTGTTATCATGGTATTACCACGCTATTGCTATAACGTGCTACCTGTAATTCTTATGCATATTCCATTTGATGCATGTTATAGGTTTGGCCAAAATAGACATAAATAATTGTGATAAAACTACATAATATCTACACGAAACAGGAGTTCAGTTCAAGTAATCAGATTAACATAAACAGATTACGTTATATTGTGGTAACAGGATTATGCCTTTTTCTTTATACATTTTCTTTATGCTACTTTACATTTGTTTCACAACTCTGAATCTATCACAGAACTGGGTTAAGGTTTTCATCATCTTGTTCATCATGTTTTTGTTTTTGTGTTTTGCAGGACAAAGCCAAGTGCCCTAAAGTCACTATAACTTTCCGTTGCCACTGGTCAAAAACAGCCTTGAGGCAATCCTAGACAAAACCGTTAAGGGTGTGTGCTCATTCAGGCGGCTGCTGAGTCACTTTATCTCACCCCAAACCCTTTCTCTTCATGTAAATAATGACAGCGTGCCATCAAAACAACAACACACCGCTGCTGTAAAAACCTCGGCTGAGTCCTTTCGAATTTGAGCGACGCAGCGTTTACATTCCTCCCCTGTCCCTGGCCCCTCTCCAGTACTTTCCGCCATGTCTTGAAAGCCTTTAGGGCAGTCGGGTACATTCCTCCGAAGAAAAAACACACCGAGGGAGGGAAGAGTGAAGGCGCGCGCAGCTCATCTTGCACGTACCAGGAACAAGGGATGCTGCCAGAGTTACATTTGGAGGAAGTGTGTGTACTGTGCTGAATGAATAAAGGAAGGCGGGACAGTCCTGTAACAGCCTCAGGTTACTTCAGGCAATGAGGTCATTACATTGGTTGATGATATTAGGCCAGATAGTTACATCATGTATGTTTCAGCTGGATTCATTGTGACAACAGCTGTTTAAAACTCAAATTAATGAAGGAAAACACTGAGAATCATATCAAGGACTAAATAGAGACCAATAAGTAGCTTTTAATAAACACTGAGCGAGGGTTTATGTTTTTAGAGCCTTCTACTTTGTTTTCTGCCAAATTGTGAACATGCATCTAAACTAGTCTTAATGTCAGCTGAAAGGCACACGTTTATCACAGCTAAACATCACAGAAATTATTCAACAGCAACATATGTATCTCAGGTTTTTCTAACAGGTTTGAACTGGGGTACATATAAATATCTCTACTCCCATTACTACTTAATCAGATCAACTAATGATAACAGCTTTTATCTGGGTCAAACTGTGATAAAAAAAAAAAAAAACTACCTTTACATCCCATTCTGTCCAATATTTGGGTGCATTTTATATTCCAGTTTGGTAATGTCATGAAAATAAAGGGGTAATAAGGAAATTCTGTAGTAATTATGGTTAACTATTAGGTACTTTTTTGTCAACATGTATTGCTTTTTACAACCATATGACCACTATAAACCCATGCAGGGGTGGGAACTACTTAATAATTAACCATAATTACCATAGTATCACTTATTTGTTATCATGGTATTACCACGCTATTGCTATAACGTGCTACCTGTAATTCTTATGCATATTCCATTTGATGCATGTTATAGGTTTGGCCAAAATAGACATAAATAATTGTGATAAAACTACATAATATCTACACGAAACAGGAGTTCAGTTCAAGTAATCAGATTAACATAAACAGATTACGTTATATTGTGGTAACAGGATTATGCCTTTTTCTTTATACATTTTCTTTATGCTACTTTACATTTGTTTCACAACTCTGAATCTATCACAGAACTGGGTTAAGGTTTTCATCATCTTGTTCATCATGTTTTTGTTTTTGTGTTTTGCAGGACAAAGCCAAGTGCCCTAAAGTCACTATAACTTTCCGTTGCCACTGGTCAAAAACAGCCTTGAGGCAATCCTAGACAAAACCGTTAAGGGTGTGTGCTCATTCAGGCGGCTGCTGAGTCACTTTATCTCACCCCAAACCCTTTCTCTTCATGTAAATAATGACAGCGTGCCATCAAAACAACAACACACCGCTGCTGTAAAAACCTCGGCTGAGTCCTTTCGAATTTGAGCGACGCAGCGTTTACATTCCTCCCCTGTCCCTGGCCCCTCTCCAGTACTTTCCGCCATGTCTTGAAAGCCTTTAGGGCAGTCGGGTACATTCCTCCGAAGAAAAAACACACCGAGGGAGGGAAGAGTGAAGGCGCGCGCAGCTCATCTTGCACGTACCAGGAACAAGGGATGCTGCCAGAGTTACATTTGGAGGAAGTGTGTGTACTGTGCTGAATGAATAAAGGAAGGCGGGACAGTCCTGTAACAGCCTCAGGTTACTTCAGGCAATGAGGTCATTACATTGGTTGATGATATTAGGCCAGATAGTTACATCATGTATGTTTCAGCTGGATTCATTGTGACAACAGCTGTTTAAAACTCAAATTAATGAAGGAAAACACTGAGAATCATATCAAGGACTAAATAGAGACCAATAAGTAGCTTTTAATAAACACTGAGCGAGGGTTTATGTTTTTAGAGCCTTCTACGGCTGTTTGATCAGTCACTTTTGTTCCTTAAGTGACATGATATTATTTGTTGTTTGATTTGACATTATATTCCTTTTCAGTGCTGATTTTTTTGCTTTTTGCCCCCATTTTCTGTCAAAGGCATCTATAATCTTCATTCCTTTGTGTATTTTATCATTACCTATCACTTTTTATGAGCTACAAACAGACAAAATGCAAATAAAAATGGGCATGGAGCTGAATATACAATTGTGAAAGGATAAAGTTGGTCCACCAGACTTTCAGTTTGACATGCTGATTATGTTGAGGTGTGACTACATTTGGATAAACAGCTTTCTCTATAAACAGCTCATCAGTCTGAAACATGAAATATAGTTAAAACAATATCAGAACGACTCGGCTAAATACTCCTCAAAGCTCTGTTTTAGCATTATTTAACTTGATCACATTTATCTAGGTATATTATTGGTTATTTTGAATAGCAAAAGTAAAACTAAGGTAAGTAAGTGTATTTAAAAAATGAGGAAGTTTTTTTAGCTACACCCACAGAGTCAGATAATGATCAATACATGATGCAATAATCAGTAATTATTACAGTCTGGCTTCTTTCAGGAGAAGAAGAATAAGTCCTTTAATAAGGGCTGTTTAAAAGGGCTGTTTTACATGTAATCCAGTTTTATTTATTTATTTATTTTTACCAGTGAGGATAATGGGACTTGGTTTCATATGGGACTGTACCGCTTTGATTAAGATTTGTTTATATGTATTTCATCAGGTCACCTCTGAGTCACTGCTTGCACCACGAACAGCGGAATAAGGCCACGATTTTTCCATTACATCAACATCAAGTACAGAAGGTACTATTTATGAACCATATACAGATTTTAGGGCCATGTTAACGTTTCAGAAGCCAGTTTTTGTGCTTCTCGACACATTTACGGACCTTCGCAGTGGGTTCTACATTTATCATCTTCATATACAGGGTAATATTTCCAACCTGTGCTATAAAGAGACAGGGGGAAAGAAGCTGCCTTGTCAGTGTCGAGGGAGGTCAAATAAGTACAAGAAGTTGTGACATCGGCGAGTATCAAGACTGGTATTAGTATCTTCTGTACAACCTTGTCAACAATGTGTGAAAAATCCTTAAATAGAATAGACATTTTTGAGTATTTTTCGGTGTTAACTGAATTTTGAGACCTCTCAAAGTTAAGATTGATGAGGACCTTTTATTACTTTGCTGTGATTTGTCATAAGGTTAGAAGTTTGTCCCCTTTGTATCATTTCTTTGCTTCACTAACTGTTTATTTTATTTGACAAGACTGGGTTCAGGGACATGAATGCTGCTTTTTGTCATGTGGACAAATCGGCAAAGAAAGAAAAATAAAAAACATTACCTATCACTCATTATGAGATAAGATATGAGCAAAAATTAATGTTTGAGCTGTATATACAATTGTTTGAGCTGTATATACAATTGTAAAAGGGTAGCTTCACTTTCATTTTGACACGAATCAATCAAAATATTTTGATGATTATGATGAGGTGTGAGTTCACTGGGATAGACAGCTTTCTCCAAAAATCTGCACTAATCTATGAAGAAAAAAAAAGAAAATAGCAAAATGACAGTTTTATTTGAGTAGGATAAACTGTCCTATGTTAATAACCTATTGTGTAGCTGTCATTTCCTTTGTCCATATCCTCCTTTGCACTATTATACTGTACATCTGAGACTAATTAGCATTTTTGTCCTTGTACAGTGATAATGAAGTTATATCAGTCTAATCTAAATAAATAATAATGACTTTAACTATTTAATTAGACTGTAATGTGTTCTTGTTACTTCAGCTGTCATTATTTCAGGTCTCGTTATCTGGCTCTAAGTCCCACACTGTTATTCCAAGCCTGTTTAAAGGTCTATTGTTGACCCAGTCGTGCAAAAATGTCTCTCTGTATCAAAACAGTACAGTCTGCTCCTCTTCTTACATAACCAGCTTAACCCGAATCAGGTCTGCAGCAGGGGCACCTCTTCCCTCTTCATGGATGGAACTGGGGCACTGCACGTATTTCATTGCACGGTATGTATCTATAGGATCTTTCTGGTTGTTTTCAGTGTCTGGTGCCATCTACTGGAGAGTCTGAGTACATCCAGTGTGTGTCATGTGAGAGTTGAGTCTCGTGTGACCTTCAGCTGCCAATGACACCCACAGGTTTGACATCTGAGAACCTGTCTGGTGGTGGCTCCGAGGCCCAAGTGTAAAATAACACAAACATGATAATCTCAGAGTCAGCAGGAGGCCACAGCTCCGAATCCACTAACAAATCTATGTGTGAGCTTTACATACATGCAAACATATACATAAATACCACAGAAATATCTATTAATTACTTCAGGCAGTGAGTATTGGACAGTGAGAAACCAACTTTTTTATCTGTAATATCCAATTTAATCCCTAGAAATAATTATACACATATAAACAAAGTTCCCAGTCTTTAAGTTGGACAACAGTTTGTTACAATTTAATACAGACTGAGTTTTAGGCCACATTTTAAAGCAGGGTTTCATTATTCATTGTTCCTTTCTGGTTCAGTTTAATGTCCAAAGTACATCAGCCCCAGAGGATCAAAACTGAAAGTGGATTTACAGAGGGCATAGAGTTTTTAACTAAATGTGCACCAAAGTTAAACTGAGGGGATAAAATACAACTACAGTCTAGTGCTGACGTGCTCTAGACCGGTCTTAAGACTATTTTGTAACGTCTTGGTCTTGTCATGGTCTCGAAGCCTAAAAGTGTTGGTCTTGTCTTGGTCTCAAACTCATTTTTACTTGGTCTCGGACGTTAAGACCACAACTGGTTTATAAGTCTATTTCTGGGATTCAAAGAAAACCTTAATTATTTTCTGTTCAATTAAAAATCTCGTTCTAACTCTGCCTCCTTCTCGAAACACTAACCTCCATGAGTCTGTATTGTGTCCCATTCAACAAGAAAAAGTAAAAGCAAAAGTATTAAAAATTGAATTTCATTTTTCACTTTGACAAAACAACAGCCACTTTCGTCACTTGTCGTTAGGCACAGGACTATAACCGGTTTCAAGACGCTATGATAATCACAATATTGAAACCACTAACACTGGTATATTCCATTATTGTGCTGAGTTGGTAAAAGAAGAGCAGAAAGTACCAAAAAGACACAAGTACAAAAGAGCTTCTTTAACAAAACTCTTCAACAATGAATGCAGTTAAATACTCAAACTGGCTCAAAGTCCTTTTTAACTTCATCTATCGACTGATGTGTCCAAATAAACAGTAACACCAGTGTAATGAGCGGAAAAGTGAGTTTAAATCCCTGTCTTTAGGAAATACACTCATTTATTTTGATGGATGCTATTTATATTTGACTCGACGTTTGCCAATTCTCCATTTATCTGAAATTAAACGCATTTAAATTGTGATATTGTCTTACTGTGGTATTTTTCTCTTAAGATTTTCATAATATCTGAATCTCATACCATCCAATGCCTATAATGTAAGATTAGGATTAGTAGAAATGGGTGCACTGACAAAGAACTGCTTTATCTCCAGGAGGCTGTGCAACACTTACATTTTAAAAGCTTTATTGGACTCAGAATCTGCTTTTGGAGATCAATAAAGTCTTTTTTTAATGAATTAAAAACATCTGAAAATACAGTGAGAAAGTACAGAATCAGTTTAATATATAGACATACACATTTTAAAGATGTACAGAAACAAATCGTACTAATTGTTTAGATCCGTTTAGACAACGAGCGGGACGTCCTGGAATGATTGAGATTCAAATAAAATACACCAACACAAACATACAGCTCTTAATACTGTGCTTCAATAAAATGTTTTAAAACAAATCGAACGCCTCGAATGACAAAAGCCTGCGGTATGTGGCTGGAATAGATTACAGTACTTAAATATAAAAATAGACTCTTTTTCAATGCGTTTGTTCGTTCTCCGCTGCAGGTTTGGACGGATGTGTCTGTCCGGCCTGTGTCTCCCTCAGTGGCACATCCGAGAGGTCATCTCTTTCTGCAGCACACACAAGAAAACAGCCAACAGTGAGTTACAGTCAACACTTAACAGCACTAAGGAAGTAACACATCACTATAAACCCAAACCAAATGGAAAAAGTGCAACAAACTCATTTCATCTACCACTTTACAGAACTACAAATCGTTACAAAGGAAATGAAAAAGGTCCAAACATCAATTTTAGAGTCTGAGCCAAACACAGACACAACACACTATTGTGTAACAACGGGACAAAAAGAAATCAATTTTTTAATCAAGAGGTAATCAATGAAAGCCATGGTCTTATCATGTGGGGCACTAGAGCAATTCAATATTCAATATCACTGTTTATTGGGTGGATTAAGGGCAAGGGTTTGAGAATGAAGTGTTATGAAACTGAAAACTGGGTAAAATGTTATAGTGTACAGCTGAACAATGAGGAACAGATTGGGCAAAGATGTGTTTTCATTAACATTAAAATAACAACAGCAATAACATTTCATTGTTACTGTGGTCCCCTTTTTCCTTTTCTCTGAGCCACTGGATTAAACCTTTAGTCTGTTTCAGAGGCTAATATCTCAAGTATAAAGTATAAAGAAAAGAATAACACTGCATTTTGACTGAGCCACAGCCGTTAGGGACAAAGTGTGTTGTAATAGAGCAGAAAGGGGTTCAGTTCAGGGGTGACCCGTGTCAAACTGTCCCGTACTGACCCGACCTGTACCGTACCAGCAGTGGAAATGAGGCTATTCTTGTATGAGGACTTGCTTTTATGATTTTAATCTGTTAATCTATGCAAAGTTGTAACGGTAAACATTAATATGAATGATTACCTGCATTAAATTGATTAATAACTACATATTTGCATAGATATACTGTATTCATAGAGGGATTATTTAAATATTGTAAAAATACAACTTCTAAGGCTACTATTTTAATGTCCTACTGCGTGTGTGTTTCCTTTGGCTCAGTGTAGTTTTATATCGGTTCATGAACTCACCAGAGGCTCCAGCTCCTTGTTATCGATGAGGTTGAACTCCGTGACAAAGTAGAAGAAATGCTTGTAGCAGGTGTTGACGTGAGCCTCGGCGCCCATCTGGCTCACGCGGTCGAAGTGGTGGATGTAGACGTGAACGAAGACCCGGAACAGACGAGACAAAATCTTCTTAGCCACCTGCATGAAGCTCTTAGGGAAGGGAGTACCTGCGAGACGGACAGATGGAGGAGCTGTTAGCGTTTGCACCGAAGGAACAACAAGGGTTTACAGCTGACAACGTGGTTTTGAGACTAGACAAGAGAGAACAGACCAGATCTAACCTGTTCAAACTGTCTTAAGCAATAAATCTGGTTTTAACAGCAAAGGCTTGTTGCAAAAAGTTTTAGATTCAGTCTCACAGTTATTATTTTTTGGCTTCAGTGCTAGCGTGCTGCACCAATGAGTCATGTCAATAGAAAATCAACGGCGGCCATTACTCATTCCCCATCATTGTCTAATAATACATCTATGATCACACCCCTTCTTTCTTGAGCTTTAAGACATGTACGGTAACCCTTTAGGGACAAGCTGCTGCCTATAAACTCAGTGCTAATAAATCAGATTAAGTTCAGATTAAGCAGCGCTCTCTTTCCTCTGTGCTCAGTTTATTTGTCTTTTTCAATGGAACTTTGAATTTTTATTTGTAACCGAATACAGGAAGTGATGCTGTTAGAGCCATTTTGATGTGATGTGCCTCTAGTTTCTGGGTGACTCTGTGGAAGTGTCACTCAGGTGTGGCTCTGGGTGCAGGACGCGTATTGGGTTTGTACTGAATTGTAAATTGTTTGGCAGAAGGTGTGCCAACTATATGGATTATCCTGAACACGAGAGGAAGACACTCATAAGAAAACTTCTACCACACCAGCAGCTGCAGCTGAGCTTGTTTTGGTCAAGTTGTTGCTCCAGTTACTTTGAGACAAAGGCTTTAACTAAAAACATATTTTGGCTGAACTGCAGGATTTTACGCAATGCTACTAGGAAAACAGTGCGTGTGTAACTTAAGAAGCCTGTAAAAGTACAAATAAAGACTTTTACTGTATATGCACCTTAAATACTTGCGCTGTATTGTCTCATCAGGTGAGATACAAGTCCAGTGTTTAGAATAGTTATGGTTTTCAGGTGAATTCTGTTCAAAAGTCTTGTGTTTCATCCTATTTTGATGGATCTGAGGCTTTACTGTAACCTCATATAGCTGTTTCTTTGCCTCTGTGTTGTCTTGTGCAATGGAACATACATTCATCATATTTATATCCCTCACTGAAGCCTCCTGACTCCAACATGTTTAAGGTCTTAGGCTCAATTTGTGACGGAAAAACTAACACAGCTCAGTTGGAGAGGGATAAGCCCCTGCCCTAACGACATGATTAATTCACCATGTACTTGTTTTGAACTGACTAATTCAATAACATTTCTGGCATTTGTTCAAGGGCACATGAGCTAAGGTCGTTACTATTATTAGCCAAGTGTACATTGTGTGACCCATTTTTTAAATCCATGGCTGGGATGTTTCTGCTGTGACTCAGAGGCAGAGATGATAAACTCCCAGAATGCAATGGCAGATGACAGATAACGAAATAACAAACAACAATGTGGATAATTCAATAAACGTGGCCTTTCTTATTTAATCTGAAATAACTCTTGCTTGAACTTGTACTGCACATGTTGTACACGTGTTGCACTGAAAAGATTAGTTCAACAACAGTAAATGAGGACAAAACGGGCACTTTTTTATTACACTTATGACTTCGGAGATGCACAAATTGTTCTGTTACGTGACGTTTTTGAATATGTAAGAATATAAACAGGAAAGAAATGTATTTTGAGTTTTTTCTCGCCCTGAGAGTGGGTCTAAGGACAGGTGTGTCGTCTTGTACAGTCTGTAAAGCCATGTGATGCAGCTGAAAACAGAATTTAAATTGAATTTTCTGTCTAAATACAACATTAAGGCTGAGCAATATGGCTAAAATAACATACAGTATATACATATTACCATCTAAAACACAAGTACGCTCTACATAAAGCTAAATACACTGACATTACATTACTGGAAATACCAAAAAACTATCATTTATATGTACTCTAATACTAATAGAAAAGCATTTATCATAAAATGTGTTTGAAATGAAGTGTAAGGCATTGATAAAAAGGGAAATCTGTAAAATCCAAGCCGCACTACTGTTTTGTGCACTGCTGCTAGTATTTTATACATATGTATTATTTGATTGATTTAATTATATTGAATGAATGAATGAATGAATGAATGAATGAATGTATTGTGCTGTTTGTGCTAGCCCTGCGATGAACTGGCCACTGTCCAGGGTGTACCCCGCCTAAGGCCCAAAGCTGCTGGGATAGGCTCCAGCCACCCGTGACCCCAAAACGGGACTAAGCGGTAGAAAAAAAGGAATGAATGAATGAATGTATTGTGCTGTTTTTAATCTTTTTATTTGGTCTTGTTGCAATGAAACATCAAGTCTATTCCTCTGTAAAAGAAACTACATTAACTTAAGGCAAACAGACTGACCAACTGGTACAAACACGAACCTGTGTGCATTGAAGTTCATTTTTATTATGATTTAAGGATCTTTTCATCAAATAACACACTCCTATGAGAGACCACTGTTTCTTGCTTTGCTGCTTATGACCAGAACTGCCAAGGCCTTCTGAGGAAAACTCTTGAAAACACTTTTAAACACTTTGGAAACACTTCAAGGAACAGGACGCTCACTACAGCCTTCTTCAACAAGATTTTCCACAGACAACATTAAAATCAGAGACTGGACTAGAGACTAGAAAGAAATGATAATAAATGATGTGCCAGAAGTTCATGTTTAAGGTTTTAAATTTTGAACAGGTCCCAAGTCTCTTCTTTGACTGGTTCTGGGTCTAGATCTGGTCTGAGTAAATGATATTGGAAAAGCATGTTTTGTTGAAGCTCTAATTCAAATTTGGAGCTTTGAAAGCTTTGATATTTTCTGAAAGAGCATAAATATCTCTTCATTTCTAGTATAAAAATTTGTGGGATTAAGTGAAATTACTGGAAAAGAAACGGGCTGAATCGTGACTGAAAAGTTGAAAAGTCACTTACCGACGTTTGTGGGGAAGATGTTCTCGTTGTTGATTTGTACCTCGATCCAGTCCATCAGGAGACTCATGTATTTGGGAGCAGAGAGCGCGGTGGGCCTCTTGTACTTGTGCTCGTCCTGCCAGCGGTATTCGTACTTGGGCCCGCCGGACATGACGGGACAGGTCTGATCGGTGCAGGAGTCGCTGATGGTGCCGTAAATGAGGTTGATGCGGTTGAAGAAGTCGACCACGTGCACGGCCACCCAGTCGTTGAGGTCCTCTCCGTGGGGCAGCTGCACGGCCTGCTTCAGGTCCAGCCCCGCGTTCAGAGAGGCCTGGGCTTTCTTGTGCAGCTCGAAGCGCTGCGTCCCGGGCTCAAACTTGCGCTTGGGCCGGAATGTCCTGTCTTTGTTGAAGACTTGTTTCAGGGCCAGGGACATGGTGCATGTGTTGGAGCGGCAGGTGGATTGTTCGAAAGCCTCTGGTCAATGATTTACTGTCGAGAGGGAAGCAGTCAAAGGGTTGTGTAAATAACCAGCACTGGTTTTAGCAGAGGATTGTCTTCAGGTATTTCTAGTAACACAACCTTGGACTCTGCATGGGACAAACAGAAAGAGAAGGGATGGTGAGAAGAGGTACTTTCACAATGGGAACCACCTAGATTCTGAGTGTAATCATCACAGTCATCTGTCATACAATTACTGTTAAGGCAATGACTGTATCACTTAGGATAGAGTTAAAAATATTATTAAGAGAATCTAACTGAATACTATTGTCCAGACAGAGCCTGAATCACATTGTGGTGCCACCAAATTTAAAGGGTGACCAGTTTAAGTTATTCCAGAGTCAAGTATTTCTTTATTAATTCAACTATTAAATGCAAATATCACTGTCATTATCTTGTTAATTAATTGGAAACATATGTATTATATTAATTACAGCAGAACATCATATCTAGAACTGGACGATACATATTTATATCAATACAACCATTTACTGAACATTTTACATTGATTACGATGATAAATTTTGTGCTTCAGTTTAAAAGCTGAGGTATATTTCTACATAATGTCTACTTAATCCATAAAGATGTGGAGTTTCACAGGTCAGATTACACCTAATATTATTACTATTTAATACTTACTCAGCCCTAGTGTAGTTTCATTTTTATGTGTTATACAAGTCAAAAGTGAAATTCAGTGTAATGGGGCTTTTGTGTTGGAAACTCAATGTAGTTTAACTTACAAAGGCATTAAGGAGTTACAGATAAACAAATAAACGTAAGTGTATAAATGACACGAATCTGTAGTTACACAGTTTGGAGTTGTATTTTAATTATTTGCCATTCAAATGGAGCTTGAATCCTGGTTCAACCAAATGAGCTCAGGGTTTAGTTAGTGTCCAATTTAAGTTCAGACAAAGGCTGGATTTCTTTATATATTTTAAATAAATTTAAAAAGTCTGATTAAGAGAGAATCCAAACATCACAAGACACATTATTATTGCTTTATTCAACAGTATTATCGCATAACTTTTATTTTTTAACTCTTAAACCAATGATATTTTAGATTATAAAGACCACCAGAGCAAAGGAAACTGTAAAACATTTGTATTTCCTGCTTGTAATATGACGGAAATCATTGTTTTCCATAGTTTTAGGGATTAAGTGATAATCCTTGCATCTCCAGCATCACTGTATCCCTCTTGGTCTCCAGTTGCATGCTGGGATATGGATAAAATGGTAATCCCCTCACCAGCAGTGAAGTATATAAACAATAAATTAAAAAAAGAAACTGAAACATTGTCGCCCAATGGAGAAATGAATAGTGAAATGCTGCTTCCTGTAAATTCAGAAAGAGTTTACATCGTAGCCTAAAGCATCAAATACTGTAAAGACGAGTGGAAGTTTTATTTGGCCTCAGGTAGTGTTCTTCACAAGCCACAACAGAGGAACACGAAGTTACAAATGTGAGAAACACGGCCTGACGCAGACATGACTCATTTCCTTTTACAGACATTAATTCCGCCTTAAAACCAAGAATCTGCGGAATGACAATAAAACTACAGTCAAGCCGCTATTTACCAATAAAACTGGATTCTCTGAGAATAATGAAGACCGCCTGCTGACTATAAGCACTGAATTTGTCTCGTTCAGCACATTTGAGCTCGTTTTAAAGCCATTTCTCTCGATGAAAGCAGGAGATTAAACAGCAAAGGCACATGACGGAGTTTATTTCATGACGCGAGCAGCAAACTCGGTCACTCAGACTTGTTGCCGACTTTAGCGACAAAAAACACACACAAAACCAGCTCGTTTTGCCTTAATACTTTCACACTCACACTTACTATACACATAACATTTTCAAAAAGCTTATTAAATGAGATGGATGATCAAACGGTGATGAAATGGCTCACTTCAAAGCCACTTTCTGAACTTACTTGTTCCGTCTTCCTGTTAGCTCAGTCTTCCTTCGAGCTTTTATCGAACAAATATCTCCTTTTTTTCGTCAAAATCTTCACGTCAGCGCCGAGCAGAGCCTACATTATGAAAACATGGCGTGATGCATATTGAAGAAATGATAATTAGTCAATAGACAAGTCACTTTATTAAACAAACTATGGACTGACTCCTCCCTGCCCAAAGAAAACTACACCACTGTCAAAGCAGCGGAAGTGGAGGCGACTTCCGGTGACAACCTTTCACAATAAAAGTTCTCTCATCATCGCCAGTAAAGCAACTGTAACATTTAGTAAAAACTTTAAAGCAGTACAATAAATGTTGGTTTATTTTTTTATTTTTAACCTTAAAATACTTACAACAAAATATTTTAAGTCATTTTGATGGCGCACAGACATAAAACAGACATGATATACACAATTCTTTCTTTAAAAAAAAACTCTGAGTAGCCACTATTTAGTAAGAACACATATCTTAGACCAACACATATTGTATAACCGACGAATAGACGTGAACAGTCCACTGGGAGCATGCCACAATGTAGTTATATAAAGAACCCTTTAGTGTGGCATCTATCATTGTAGTTAATATCTTAATTATGAACTAGAGCATCTGCCCTGCCCTAGAACTGCTGCTCCATTGCTTAGTTTATTTTGTCAGTGTCCTGTGACAGTATCAAAATGTCCAGATGGTTTATTTCATAAGAATCGTCCAGAACTGTATGCCTTTATTTTGAAGAGGATTCACCAGTTTCCTGTACAGTTTGTGTTTGGGGTTTCTGCATTTGATCTGATGTAAAGTGGCATTAGTTACTTTATAACACAGTAATAAACGGGGCTACAACATTTATTTGGTCAAATATAAGACTGAAATAATAGTCGACATAGTTCAACTTGGTTATTTATTTATATAAAGTTTATTTCAAAGTTGTAGTTTCCTTTAAACGTTAACATTATATCACAAGAGGCTGTGCCAACATCCATCTGAGAAACTGTTTCAGATCAAAACAAGAAAAGACTAGTTTTGCTGTCATTACGTAACAGTGCAACAGGAAGACGAAAACAAAAATCACCCATGTATATCATGGTTCCGATTGTTTGATAAAACAAAGAACATGACACAGATGTTAAATATATTTTTCACACCTACAGTTCAAAATGTTACACCCTTCATGGCATCTTCCTGTTTGTTTCTGTGATGTTTATATTTGACATTGTCCCAAAGTATTGCAACAAACATGATGTTCAATACAATTAAAGACTACACAACAATAAAATAAACACCTCATCCAAAAGGACAAAATGCATTAAATTAAGTTGCTTCTGTGAAGAGATGCAGACATATTCATGGCTGACAGACAGCTCTCTGTAACAAATGCACTGTGATTGTCTCTGAGGCCTGTTTAGATGCATCCGAACTGTGTCTAAAGCTGTTCAGTGTGCATCGTTCATAAAAAGCTCTTTGTTTTGGTTTGTTAATGGCCATTTGAAAGGCTGCTTTGTGGGGATCTGGGACAGTATGTGCCTTGTCTCAGGCTACTTGACAGGCTGAACAGCGGCCGAGGCTCCCTCAGTCTGAGGCTTGTTCGATATTGAGAAATGGAAAGATCTCATGGACTCCTCAACCTTCTTAAAGTCCGGACGGGTTTCATGTCTAAAGAGAAACAGAGAAGAAGACGTTTACAGATAAATAACAGTGAAGGAGACAGTCTGAAGTTACCCAGACCTCATAATGACGCCAGTTTCTTACTTGAAGGTCCAGCACTCCATCATCAGTGCGTACATTCGCTCGGGACAGGCTGCCGGACAATCCAGTCGGTTCCCACTTTTGACAAACTCCAGCACCTCTTGTCCTTTCAATTTCTGGTAATTTAGTAAAAAAAAGAAAAAAAAGAAGAAGAAATAAAAGTCAATAAAATCAGATATAGTTTAGTCAAATTTGTGATTGAGTACCTTGTAAGGTTTCCCTCCAAAAGAAAACGCCTCCCACATCGTGATGCCAAAACTCCACACGTCACTTTTACTGGAGAACTTACGATGGCTTATACATTCTGGAGCGTACCATTTTAAAGGCCATTTTCCTGCATTACGAGCCTGGAAAACAAAAGAAAACTGATTCAAAATGTGCCAATTTCATCCGCTAAATCAAAGTAGAAAATTAGAGGGACCTTATCAGTGTTTTCTTTTACATACAGTGCAATAAAGCTAGAATAAAATAGTTACGCTGTTATTAAAATGACGTGATTAAATTAAAGGTGTAGTTGTGTAGCCTTTGGTGTGATCTAGTGGTGACATTGAGTATTGTAATTCCACCCCAAATACCCCTGTAGTGGCATAATCAGACCCCAGGAGAAAACTTGGAACTATGTATGTGCACTTGTTGTTTTGTTTTGATGTTTTCAGTTTATTTTTGAACCAAAATCACACTGAGGTTTGGAAAATTGTATATAATTAATGAAAAATAAAACAATTTGGGTTTCAGTCGATGGTGGCCCACTGTAGTATGTGTTGTTTACACCTTTTTGAATTTCAAATTTTCTCCCGGGGTCTAATCTTTGTAATGTTTAACCTGCTGCATACACAACAAACACACAGGTTTCCCATTTACTTCACTGAATAAATAGGAAGTAGTTAATTTTTTCCAGGAAAACTCACACCCTGTGTCTACTTCTCCATTTTGAGGGTGCCACAGTTTGAGGTTATTATCCACTGTTGCAAACATAGTGTTGACTAATACAAAAAGCAGTAGTAGTTGCAGTGTGACAGTTTTACCATGTAGTAGTTTTCATCTGCGCCCAGAGCCTTGGAGAGACCAAAGTCACTGATTTTGGCAAAATTCACATTAATGAGAAGGACGTTACGAGCCGCTAAGTCTCTGTGCACAAAGTTTTTCTCCTCCAGATACTTCATTCCCACTGACACCTGGTGCATCAGGTTCACAATATTCTCCACAGTGAGAGTGTCCCTGGGGACAGAGACAGGGACAAACAACATGCATTTACTCTTTTATTTACCTTTACCTTCATAAATAAAAAGTAAAAGCAGTTTTAACATAGCTTTTACACATTTTACTTTGATGAAAAATGCTACTTTTACACACATAGAATTGTTTGGCCACTCATTTGCTCAGTCTTATCTATTCCTAAGTTAAATTTTCTCTATGTCTGAGAAAGACTGACCTGCCTTGAGTACCACAACACTCCAAAAGTCCAGTCCAGTCTGGGTCAATGCTATTTTATATAACTGGGCCTTTCTGACAAGACCCACTCCAGAAAAGTCTTTTTTGTTGTTGTGAAGAAATAGCAATGCATATCTGTCATGTAATATTTTAAAATGACAAAGGTGATGGGCACTGACTGAAGATTAGCCTTTTGTACACGTCCTGCATCACATTTACTTACAGTCACTTCATTGTTAGATAGAAGCTTGAACCCACCTGTGAGAGGGAAGGAACTTGTTGAGGGGTCCCGCGGAGGCCATCTCCATGACCAACATCAGGGACTCGGCCTCACACAGCCCCAACATCCGGACGATGTACGGGTTGTTCAGCTGATACATGATCTCGGCCTCCCTCATCATCTCGTCTTTGACCATCTTCTCGTTGTCACTCTTGAGTACTTTAATGGCCACGTCGACCTGACCCCTGCCCAAAAACACCATGTTATTCAAAAATTGGCTTATGGTTCAGTGGGCTACAGTTTAAAACACTGCTTATTCCAATGTATTCTATCAACAAAACTAGAGCTGCAATTGTGCAATTGAACACAAGCAACTAAAAAAGCTACAAAAACTTTTTCAGACCAAAACCTAAGCATATTATAGATGCACATGTCCTCCACAAAGCTACAGCCTCAGGTTAAATATAAAAATAAAAAAGTGACAAAAGTCTAGGAAATACTTGGGTAAAGTTTGTTGCTGAGATTGGTGTTTGTTAAAATGGGGACAATAGAAACATGGTCTGTTCAAAACTGGGACATATTTGTGTTTTTACAGATATTTGTTTGGACATGGAACAGGGAGAGTGAAAGTGGAGCAGTCCCAATTAAATAAGGATAGGACTCATTTTATTTTACAGCATTTCTTCACAACTTTTGGACATAAAAAACCTTTAGATAAATCCACAGCACGAATCCCAAATAGAGCCCACTTTTTCTTTAAAACGTACTTCTCTGTTTTGAGGACCCCCTTCTTGACGCAGCCAAAGTTGCCAGATCCGAGCTCCATTTCGTCAATCAGCAGTTTTGACCTCTTGATGGTAAACTTTCTGATTTCGTTCGGGTCGTGGTAAGGATTGAACCCATTGCAGTCCATGGGCAGGAGGTCCCGGTCTGAGGGAACAGCTGCGTCTGGACTCGAGGCCACGGCTTTAAAAACACAAACGGACATGACATAAAACTGTTCATATGTGTCTGTATTACAAGCGTGAGTTTTAAATTTAGGTTAAAATGGTTGTATGGCTGATGTAGAGTGACTGTACTGCTGATGACTGACCTGTAGGTGGCGGTGTATACCCATTTGCCACTGCTCTCCTCTGAAACACATGCATCACTGTGAACTTGAGTCAAAAGAATAACACATGCTTATGTAAAGGAGGCCCTGATACTTACTGATGCAGGAAGATTTGGAGTCCCTGAAAAAAGGTAAAACACAGATTTAGTGGGTTTTCTGTAATAATGATGTGATTTATGTGAACTTTAATTTGCAAAACCTTACTTCCATCAGCTCTGCCGTTAACACAGGCCTCTCCAAGAACAGTCACCAGGCCGTCAGGTTTCATCTTCAGATATTCAACCAGCTAATGAGACGGAAACAGGAAACACAGTAAAGTAAGGTGTTGCTAACAGGCCGGATCTTTTAAATCTATGTAATTTTTCAGATGGTTCAATTCATGATGGTGATAAATATCTAGTTAAGACATTGTTAAGAGCAGCTAAAAAAAACTATAACAAGGAACAAGGGGAAAGTCACTATAAACAAAGGAATAACAACAATCGAGGACATTCTCTTGATGGAAAAACCAACACATAAACTAAGGCTACAGGAATCACAATTGGACAAAAAATAGAAAAAATGGAAAAAGTACTCTCAAAATCAATAACAGGGCTTGCTACCCAGACAACAAGTTCATCTGTTCTGTATTTGTGTTCTTGTCAATTGGAAAATTCTAATAAAAAGGAAGTGTAAAAAAAAAAAGAAAAAGCTGTGCCTCTACTTTAAGTACATTAAGCTTAAATCTTTAAATTAAAATGAAGTACAGAGAGATTCATGTATCTGCTAACACATAGAAACATGACATTATTAGACAAATTCCTCATAGCAGTGTGTTTTATAAATCCTTGAGCTAACAGTTGTTTTATCTGTTTATCAGGGCCTCATGCCTTTCCTTTACTGAAAATAGTGAATATTTAACTGCTCTGCTGATCTGACACAGGTTTGTCTGACTTTAGTTGAATATTTGTGCCATGATCTCATTGACTCTCGTGTGTGTTTAAGAAAAAGTACTGTTACACATGTTTTAGTAAAAGTACTCAACAAATTTATTGTTCAGAGTATTCAGTACTGACTTAAATGACTGTTTTTGGACAAATAAGTCAAACTACTACTACTACTACCTCAGTCATGTGCTCTGACTGGACCAGTGTTTATTTATATTTATGTATTTATTTATATTTATACATTATCTATTTCTAATGAGACAAAAGAATCGTGAAGAACCCAACTTCTCAGTCTAGTTTAGTGTTGTTTGATCATTTTTGTGATAGATTTGTTTTTTTCTTTAGTGTTTTAATTCATTTTTAGCCTAAATTCTTCCTTTGATTTATTTCCAGTTTAATGACATTGTGGTTATTGTGTGAGTGAAATTCTTTTTTACAGTATTTTCTTGCTCTTTTTTTATTTAAAGCTTTTTTTTTTTTTTTTTTCATTAAACACCTATAAACAGAAATATTTCATTAAAGCAATCCTGTGTAACTTTTAGCACGGATTCCTTTCCTAACATTATTGCATCTTAATTACATTATTGTCAGCAGCCGCCATGTTTGTTTCCGAGTAGTATTGGATTGGAAGAAAAACATGTCTTCTGACACAATAGGGTAATTTTTGCGTATTTTGTACAAATATGACGCTGCTAGGGTCCAGTGCAATGGATTTACTATGTGTAGTGTGGTTGAGTTTAGTCCTTGTCCCGGGACAGTAGAGTTACATTGGAGGTACTGTGTCAGTGAGACAGGCCTAATTCTACTGATCTCATGTTAAAGAACCATCAGAATGAGAGTGAGAATATATATTTTTTGGCTAAACCTTATGTGGTACTACTAGTGTTGTTCAACTGTGATGGCTAATCCCACTCAGAGAGGTCCATGAAACTGACTCTTTTTCCAGTGACATTTTGCTCCAGATCCTTCATGATTTGTACTCGACTGTATCTCGACCTGATTGAATCTACAGTTCACGGAGTCCACAGGACGACAGAGACTTACCTGCCAGATCGTGTCAAACTTCGTTCCCTCTGGCATTGAGTATTTCCCTGATTTATCCTGAAGAATTTGATAGTGATACACTGTTTTTCCATACACCACTGAAAGAGCATAAGTCCCTGCCTCCTCTCTGTCTCTGACTCTGAAAAACCATAAAACATTATTCCTCAAAGTCAATGTAACAAAACTGAAGGTGTTTTTTGGTGTGTTTAACTCACAGAAACTTTCCGTCGGGCTGAGCTCCTGAGTACAGCCGCCTCTCACCTTCCTGTCGGGAGAGTTTATTGTGATACCAAGACATCTTCTCGTGGGCCGTGGTGGCGACCAGCTTCTCCAAACAAGGGGCCTGACTCAGGATGGCCTGCTCCATCGCTTCGCCCTGAGCCGACAAACAGGAAGACCCCATGTTTCCAAAAGCCGTCTCACGTTAAAACTTGACATTTAAAGTGTGAAATCTATAGCTCATCTTTCTCGGTTTGTCATGACTCAGAACAGTATGATATATTTTAATTAAAAGGTGTTGAGACGTGTGTGTTTCCTGTGAGTGCATTTAGTTGAAATGGAAGCTGAGAAGTCTTGAAATGTCGTGTCACGGCCGGGACACTCTTAACAAAAGATTTATGGAAGTTTACGCTAAATAAAGGTTAAATAAACTTCAGACAGGCTATTGACAGATAATATTGCTGTGTGAGATTAGCATTTTGAACAGTAAACATACACACTAATGCTAAACATACCTGCTAAAGCTTTTAGTAGTTCCTCCTCCAACTTAACTTAATGACTCAGAATTACATATCTATGAATGGATAAATGGCTCTGATTAAAAAATTAAAGCAACATTATGCAACATTTTAGGATTTGTGCCTCGTAAAAAACTGCTCTGCTGACAATTTATATGGGAGTTTTAAGTTAGTTAGGATTGTACAGCCTATCTTGTATGTATAAGACAAGTCTAAATTTGTGTTGATATGACTCGGTTAACGCTCCATACATGACTGTACTGTGCCCTGTCATTTAGAGTTACAAAGGGAGTATCTGCAATACTGAAATGTGCTCCATCAATCAACAAATCAGACCAGCTGCAGAGTGTGAGAACAAGAGAAGATATTCAGGGTTATTGAGGTAAAACGTTATAATGTTCCTTTAATGTAGTAGTTTCTGGTAAAAGGCACATGGTTTACTTCAAAGACAGCTCTGAAGTCACTGTGTGAGCCTCACCTCCAGGTTCCAGACCTGCTTCACATACTCTCGCATCATATTGTCCCGGACGCTGTCAAACAGCCCCAGTTTGATGGGGGTCTCCGCGGGGCGCAGACAGGGCTTCTTCAGGGTGCACACCAGCCCGTCCGGGTCTTTGCTGTAGAACTCACACAGCTCCGCGGGCCCACAGTGAGCCTTCCCTCCGATGATGCAGTACGTCCCGTTCAGCTGCTTCTCGATGGAGTAATGGTGGAAGTCCAGGTCAAAGACCAGAGACAGGACGTACCCGCCCAGACTCCGCAGACACTGGCGCAGTAAGAACAGGCCGTCACTCATCCCGGCCAACTTCAGGTGCTGCTCGGCGTCAGAGCGGCTGATGCTGCCGTAGAAGAAGGGCAGCTCGGCCGCGGGGTCAATAGACATGGTGCAGGCTCAGAGACCAAGATGGAGTGTGTTTGTAATTCCTTAAATGAAGATTAAGATGAACTATTGGATACAAACAATATCATTAGGGCTAAAAAACGTAGTGAAAATGTTAAGCACTGTGTGACAGAAACAGAGAAGGCAACAGCACAGTTTTCTCTACCTTCCTGTTTCCTACTGAAGACACCTCACTGCAGCTTGTTCGACGGTCAAAACTAACTTCAAACCAATAGACATTTTGTTTTCCATTCGTCTTATTGATATAAAAAAAAAATCTCACTTTTTTGTAACTCTTACCGCCACATAAACAAATAAATATAATATAAAAAGGTCAAGCACACACGAACCTTTCTTCCGCATCCTGACACTCTCTCTGTTGTTGTGTCACTCAAATGTATTGTTTTAAAGAGCCTTTAAAGAGCATTATACTGAGTTGATTTACTTTTTGGTGATTTCCCTGACATTGTACAAAAGTCTTAGGCCACTTTAAATGACAAAGTCGCAGTCCAATCAGGCAGATCTTTTCCAGCTAAAGAAGTCAGTCAGTTCAAACAGGGTGTAATGTATCAGCGTCTAATATTGGACATGGAATAAACCTCAGCCAAAAAGGAGAATAATGAATAGGAGGCATATATTTGTTTCATTTAAGACGAAATATATTACACAGTGTAATTTTAGTCTGATCAAAAATGGTTCTTGTTTTGGTTCTGTGTAGTTGGTGAAATGTTACTTAGGCCCTAATGCCCATAAGTCCTTGATATAGTGTTTTTTGAAGAGCGAACATCTCAAATATTTACAGAGCTTTGATAAAAAACACACACAAAAAAAAAAATACTTGTGAGATAAAACTAAAACAAGACATTGGACAAACATGAGTATAAAGGCAAAATGCAACACAATACGCACCGTACTCAAGTTCATCTGCAACATTTTTTCTTAGCTCAATGTGCATCAATAGATCAAGCAAAACTGTTGTGTATGTCATATGTAAAAGAGTCCAGATTGAATAACGCGTAGCAATTGGAGCTGAACAATGATAAAAACTGAGTAGAAGTACTTTAACGTAGCTTTTATTCCTTCATTTTTCCAGCCTTTTATAAACGATGATAGGTGCTGATACAAACGCTGATGTAACTTGAAACATCAGACCAGATTCAACAAACTATAAACAGAAAACCATTATTTAAAATGGAAACAATGAGCCTCACCTCTGTTTTTCAAATCACCAAAGTCTCACTCAACATATCAGGTATCCTATGTTGGGTCTGAGGCACCCACACTTTGAGAAAGCTTGTGTTTGCAGATGAACAGACTGTGACAAAAACCACAACAGGAAACTGCAGTCCGCCCTCACAGCCTCCTTCTCCTCAGCATCTGCTTTTTTCTGCTGAACAGGTGCAAGAAATACTTCGAGATCTTTCCCTCTTCTTCAGACAATTCAACCTTCACGCTGTACATTTATTAGAAGAAAATGGGTTAAATGTATCTTAAAACATTTCACTTAAAGACCAGTAAAGTTCAATGCATGTGGACCTTGCAAAGTCTTCGTAAACAAAAAAACAAGAAAGTGTGAACGGTTATGTGATACCAGCTGGAAAATGTATGATCAGATATCCATAACTCATGAGTTTCATTGTGTTTTGGAAACGTGACAGTTTTTCCAGCTCATCTTGGGCTCCTAAAAGGTCAGACTGAACCGATAGAACATAAAATCATGTGTGAAAACCACAACTTCCTGGCAATACACGTGTGCCGCTGACCACTACCACAGTGGACAACAGACGTGTGTTGATGCAGTGACCACAAGGCTTCAGTGTGGTCTGGCCTCTCTGGCACCACATCAAAACAAAGGGTTAAATATCACAAAGTATAGAAAGACAGCTACATGGACTGAGAATATGGTTAATACAAGAACAGTATGTGGCTGTAACAGTGGGAAAATCCTTTTGTGAGTAATGTTTTTAAGCTTTTATTTAAGTAATCTGTGGGACACATTACGATTGGTCTCTAGTTTTAGTTTCAGTTTAGTTTTATCGGCAAAGAAGAGGTTTCAAAGTCAGTAACTGGACGTGGGTTTGAGGGTGAAGATGTTTGGTTCCTCATCCAAGAGACTTTGTCAATTCTGTGTTCAGCTGGAAAAGACCTGAGTCTGCAGTACACCTCCATCTCAGTGAAAATGCACAGCGTGAAGTTCTACTGAGTGACCCCTGACGTCATATTTTTTGGTTGTGCGTTTAACCTGTATTGTCTGTGCACTATTGAAATAAACAAAAGGAGCTGACAGAGAGAACATGACAGAGATTTGAAGGGGCTTTGAGACAGTGTTGCGTAACGTCTTCATGATGAATCTGGGGCATTAATGGGAACGTGCACAATGCAGCAGAACAGGCCGCAAACAGTGCATCTGCAAAAGGAGTGTTGCATTTTACATAAACAGAGAAAGAAAGTCTCATGAGTCACAGGAGGATGAGAGAATTCAATGCGCGAGAAAAGACTCTGATAGGCTTGTTGACATTTATTTTCATCACATGGTATTATCAACTCCAATAGAATCTGATTGTGTCAAATCACGTGTCTCAAGTCTGTCAATCGACAACTCAAGAAATCACTTATGGAGTCAACAAATACTATCAATATGCCTCTATAAACACATAAACTTACTATACCTGAGACATATTTGACATTGGCCTCTGTCAGAACTGTCTCCATCAGGACAGATGTGTGGCTGTAACTAACACAAGCTGTGTTTTTGTAAATGACATGATTTACATGAAGTCAAGTACATTCCTGTGATAACCACTGAACAGGGCTATTTTAGGTGATGATGATTTAAGCTGCGCTATCACAAAGTTACGTAGCATTATGTAACTTTAAGCATTCCTCGAAACATACATCAACATGTTTGAGACGCTCCAATGTCATCATATATTTAATGTTTTCCACACTCAAATGATCAGACTTCACAGTGGAATATAAAGTGGATAATTAGGGGCCCAAACTGTGGTAATTATCTGCATCAGTGGAAAGTATCGACCTTTAAAATAGCATTGGACAAATGGAAAACAATCCAAGTTAACCAGCTAACTTCCTGTTTAGTGATTATTTTAATGCATTCCCATAACAGAACTGCAGTGTGTAGTTTTCACATGTTGTAAAAAGATCCCTGCAGGGACATGATGATGATGAACAAACTCCAGAGGAAATGGGTCTGATCATGAGTTCATGGATGAGGTGGGCTTTGTGCAGTGCGTCGTTTCTCTGATTGGCTGAATCTTGTCAAATTGCATTGGTCCAGAGCAGAGATGTCAAACTTATTGTAGTTCAGAGGCCACTACATCCCAATTTGATCTGAAGCAGGCCAGAGCAGTAAAATAATAACACAACAACCTATAAATGAGGACAAACTTTGTTTTAGTGCAAGAAGTACCATTACATTATAATGTCAGTGCTTTCATCGACCAAAAGAGCTAATGTCGGCAAAAGTCTTCAGCAAGAACAGTACTGTGGAAAGGTTTTATGCAGGTGGGGATAAAAAAGTAAAGTTTATTTGTAAAAACATTTGGAGAATCCCAGACAAAACTAGGCCAGACTGGACTAAACCAGACCATCAAATGTTAGAAGGAACGTAAGTTAAACCAGACCATGTGATCCCAGCTAGAACCAGGCCAGACTCATGTCAGGAGGAAGTATTTTGAGACTGATCCCACATTTACTTAGTTAGTTTAATCTGCGTCCTTTTGTTCTGCTTCCTGGAAATCCAACTCCAAATTGTTGTTAGCCTTCTTTCAAGATTGTTTGCTCAAAAAGAAACAGGAAGTAATGGCTTCTAATATTGGGCTCTATTCAGGTGTGATGTGAATATATGTGACTAATAACTAACATTGGACTGATGTGCTCCTATCATTCAGCTGTACACTACAAAATGAATAAGTAAATGCACAGAGGCCATTGTAAGCGTGGAATTGGAATATTTTGTGGCCTCTTATCTTTGGGTCCCATCTCACTGCTCTGAGGCAACAACCTCTCTATTGTTATTCATCCAGTATTTATAGCTACAGCCCGAGCCATAAAACAAGCTGATTTTGTGCAGGAGCCTCCCATTTTTCTATTCCAGGCCAATATCGTCTGACTGCGGCCGGGGCTTCATGCAGATATGCCTCATTCCCAAAAATATATCTTGTAATTTCAAGAAGCGATAAAGACGCACATAGGCACAGGCCACTGGGGCGTGTTAAACCTACCCACTTTTGGTTTTCTATTCCCAGGCACAATGAAAGCAGCTATATATATTTATGCACATGTTAAGTCAACGTTAGTAAGCCAGAGAAGCTGTGTGTCTCAGCGTGACTGTGGCGCAAACATACTTTTATCCCTTTTCACACTAAGCTCGCACACAGCTGTGGTAACAAAACCCGTGTTATAACTGGGATTTGGAAACACACGCTGTAATTCAACCTCCTACGATGAATAGAAACAAGGATTATTGCACAGACGAAAGCGTGAATTTCACATTTTGATCACAATTTTACTTTTACCTGATCAGTCAGTATTTTTAGTTGCACAGACAGATATAACATAGGGACTCAACACAAAATAAGGTCTCTTTTTTTAAACTTTCATTTACTTTTTTCCATGTGATTTTATTGTTCATTGAATGATCCAAAACCCCTCCTAGTTCTTTCACCAAAACTTAAACCTAATAGAACGCATAATATTGATGTGGCACTCGATCTTGGTCTTGACTGGTTTTAAAACCATTTTGTAAAAGTCTTGGTCTTGTCTTGGACTCATTTTTACTCGGTTTTGGACAACAAGACCAACCAAGACCACAACTGGGCTATTTGTCAGTTCTTGGGATTGAATGAAAACCTCAATCATTTATGTTCAATAAAAAATCTTGCTTTGACTCTGTCTTCTTCACCAAACACCAACCTCAATGAATTTTGACTCAAAAAACTGGACTTGGACAGTCAGTGTGGTCTCTAGCCCTTATCAATAACAATATCTAACTCCATAAACACAGAAATGACAAAATTATATTCAATTTTAAGACTTTTTAATTGTATAACTTTCTAAATCAATCAGTGTCTTCCTCAGAAAGACATGAGTGCACAAACAAATGATTGGAAACACTAACATTTCACTTTCATTTCGCGTTTCAACAAAGTTTATCTGACGGCAGCGTGAGGTGCCTTCTACACACAACTGTACTTTCAATCTTGAATCATGGATACTTACTGAACTAAGGTGTGTCAAATCCCTGCTTCTCTACATTTTAAAGAGAGATATATGGGCAAAATCTCTGTCAAACTACACATATAATTTCCCATATAATACACTTGTTGAGGCAGTTGTTCCCACTTGACTTTCTGATCTGACGCTTATCTGGTATCTTTGGAGGAAAGCAAACAAGAGCGAGGAGACAAAAGAGCCACTAAACCACCCACGAGCTGCAGAGTCAGAGAGCAGCACACGCAACACAAACAAAGTGGAAGCTGAAGCAGTGGGTTACAGTAAAAGGCCTATTTCTTTCTCTTACTTTGTTATAAACTTAGTAATGATCAGTTTCAGGGAAAAAAGGACCAAAAATATGAAAATTCAGAGCAGTTTGTGAAGCCCATCTCAAAGCAAAGCCATTCAATTATGATTTTGGAGTTGTACAGCAGTCTATCCACACATTTTACCCACTCAAATGTAATTCTTGCCCTGGATGCTGTGTGCGTATTTGTCTGCAGAGTGTTACAGCTCGGAGCCAAGTCGCTGAAGTGAGTGTGTAAACGGGTTCACACGCTGCTCCCTCCCTCCTCACAGACTGCAGCTGCTTTCCTGAGCCTCAGCCAATCAGCAAACCCAGGCCAATAAAGTCACACACAAGCAAATCAAGCACAGGAAGAAGGTTCTGATTCCTTCATAATAACAGCAGCAGCGTGTAAAGACCCTTGTGACTTTTATGACTTTTGTGCAAAAAAATCATCAAACGATACGAGTTTTTATTTTGGGAAAAGTAGGAGCCTTTTATGTAATGAATCATGCAAATGTTTTATTATCAAATCATAATTGTCAACTCAGATCAATACTCAATGATCATAAGGATAAACTGACCTGGGTTGTAGGTGAGCAGGCCACAAAACATGAGAAATATAGGTCACGTTTTTAGATTTGCAGGACTCTAGCTCCCACTGTCAAGTCCTGGTGTGGTCAGTGAAAAATCTGGGATACAATAAATGAATGGGAAAAACACATGACAAGCTGTTATTTTGACCTTCACTTAGTGTTTTGGTGCTCTGAACTGACCTGAAGAACTAATATGAAGCTAAACACACAGGAAAATAGGCTTACATTCAAATACAACCCAAACAAAAAAGACTTTTCACTTTCTGAAGTTGAACCCTTGGTTGTTTCTTCGCTTTTATTAAATGGTCGGTGGCACTTTAGCAAAGCATGAAGCATGGTCCAGGGTCAGGTGGGACGTCCCTGTGCAGAATCTACATGTTCTCCCCAATACTCAGGTGGCTTTCTCCACCAACATCAAAAAACATGTACTGTAGCCTCCGGTTAGTAACATGACCAATTACTGATGCAAGATCTGGAGAGGGTTGCTGAGTGTCCCCTGAGAAACTGCCCATCGCTCAAATGGGGGGGTTAAATCATGCAAAGAATGAATTTGGGGGTAATAAATGGGGTAAAAAAGCAAGGTACGTAAAGTCATGTGCATCATTTTCCTTCTTCTATTTGGTAAAAAGACTTCACCAAACTGAGCAGCACCAAAAGAGACTGTATCTGACATTTTGACACATCTGAGCGGCTCTTTGACTATTTTTGATGTTCTTCCCTGCACTGGACCAGTAATCAACATCTGTGTTTGGAAGATAAAACATGTGCAAGCTCTAAAAACTATTTCCAGATGCCCATTTCTAAATTAGAAATAATAAATAATAAATCATTTTATCATATTATTCACTAGTAAAAAAAAAAAGTAATCTAAAATATACAGTGTAAATACCATCTGAATGCTCCTTGCTCTTTTACTGACAGCTTTTATTTCGAAAGTCTTGACCGGAAGCGTGGTTATTTACGTGCGTCTTGACGTCGGAGCGTGGCTGTCTGCCGCTGGAAGTTGGGAGAAGTTTGAGCAGTGTCTCCTCCGCCGCCTGCACCGCCTCCTCACCGCTCAGCACACGGCGGGACAGTGGACACGGGACAGCGGCCCCAGCACACCCTCTGAGCGCGGGACCTTCTGGAGTCAGCCCCGGGAAGGTAGGTCCTCTGTCCGGGCACAGTCTGCGCCTTTTTCCGCGGTCACGTCTGGAAGGAAACGCTCCTGACATGATGCTGGCAACAGGCTGCTTCACAAACCAATGCTTTCTGCTTGAGTTTAGTTCATTACGACACTGTTGCATGTGTGTATTCCCTAAAAAAGTGTATGTTATTTCATTTTATTGCGTTAAATCTGCACAATACCAGTTTTCCTCTTTGCAAAACTTGTGCTTTTGGGATTTGCTCATTGGCTGATGACAGGGCACTGAGTGTGTGTGAAAGAGGGTGATGTGGCCGTCTGCAGACATCAGGTACAGACTAAAACTGAAGAGTGGCATTGTGACTGTGGCCTGTGGGGGGAGCAGCTCACAGTTTAATGAAGTAATGCTCTACACTAGAGATTATGTAACAGTATTAAGGCAAGTTGGACAACATATAAGCATAACCAAGAGGCATTGATTAGCTGCAGATGATGCACTTTTATACACAGCTGAGGCCAATTACTTATTAGTTTAAGTGAGTCACATGGTTAGTCTTTCCAATTGTTTTTAATGCTGTCGATTTGAATGAGTCCGATTTCATAATAAGTGACAAGAAAACAGTTTGAAGCCACTAAAAGGCATTTTCTTGTGACGTTTAAGTAAATATGTGCAATACAAACATGTTTATTGCAACAGCACCAAACCCTAAGCTGTCAATAATGATGACTGTGATAATGGCTATATTTACTCTCGAGGAGCTGTGTGTAGTTTTTGACCTCCAAAAATCAATTCCAATCAATGATAGAAGAATTCATGCTTTTTTTTTAAGTCTGATGCAGCAAATAAACATGGAATATTACCTCAACGCTGTTTATACAACACTGTCATCTGTGCTGCTCCAATACTTGATAGTTAAACCCCCACACTGTAGAAAAAATCTTTACTATTTGTCTTATTTGTCAGTTTTAGTTTGTGGCAGAGGCAAACTGAGCAGTGTCATTGCTCACAAGTCCATCTAGTGGCAGAAACTGGCAAAACAGAAGTGTGAAAATGTTTGATATTTTCTTGTAAAGGTTTAAAACCACTGACCGTAAGCTGTAAGACGAACCGTGTGCAGTGGACACTCTTCACTCCACTCCAAAACTACTCCATTTATAGATCTTTGTGGGACGAACATGAAGTATTATTAATAAAATAAGAGTTTAACATCACATTGTAGACAGCAACATGTGTGTCACAGTTCTTCTGCTTATATCTGTTCAAGAACATGTTTTGAAGGGAAGACCAGGTAAAGATGTCGGACTCAAGACCACTCTTGGTCTTGGTCTTGGTCGTAAGACAGTTCTGTTAAGGTCTTGTTGTTTTTATGATCTCAATCCCTAAAAGTCTTGGTCTTATCTTAATCTAAAACTCTTCTTAACTTGGTGCCGGACGTCAAGACCAACCAAAACCAACATTGGCTTATTTATCTGTTGTTGGGATTTAATTAAAACCTCAATCATTTTATTCTCAAGTTATAATTCTGTCTCCTTCACCAAACACTAACCTCCATGAGTCTGGACTTGGTCTAAAACTGGACTAACTCTGTCTCCTTCACCAAACACTAACCTCCATGAGTCTGGACCTGGTCTAAGACTGGACTAACTCTGTCTCCTTCACCAAACACTAACCTCCATGAGTCTGGACCTGGTCTAAGACTGGACTAACTCTGTCTCCTTCACCAAACACTAACCTCCATGAGTCTGGACTTGGTCTAAGACTGGACTAACTCTGTCTCCTTCACCAAACACTAACCTCCATGAGTCTGGACCTGGTCTAAGACTGGACTAACTCTGTCTCCTTCACCAAACACTAACCTCCATGAGTCTGGACCTGGTCTAAGACTGGACTAACTCTGTCTCCTTCACCAAACACTAACCTCCATGAGTCTGGACCTGGTCTAAGACTGGACTAACTCTGTCTCCTTCACCAAACACTAACCTCCATGAGTCTGGACCTGGTCTAAGACTGGACTAACTCTGTCTCCTTCACCAAACACTAACCTCCATGAGTCTGGACCTGGTCTAAGACTGGACTAACTCTGTCTCCTTCACCAAACACTGACCTCCATGAGTCTGGACCTGGTCTAAGACTGGACTAACTCTGTCTCCTTCACCAAACACTAACCTCCATGAGTCTGGACCTGGTCTAAGACTGGACTAACTCTGTCTCCTTCACCAAACACTAACCTCCATGAGTCTGGACCTGGTCTAAGACTGGACTAACTCTGTCTCCTTCACCAAACACTAACCTCCATGAGTCTGGACCTGGTCTAAGACTGGACTAACTCTGTCTCCTTCACCAAACACTAACCTCCATGAGTCTGGACCTGGTCTAAGACTGGACTAACTCTGTCTCCTTCACCAAACACTAACCTCCATGAGTCTGGACCTGGTCTAAGACTGGACTAACTCTGTCTCCTTCACCAAACACTAACCTCCACGAGTCTGGACCTGGTCTAAGACTGGACTTGGACTGTTGTATTTTTAACAGTTCCCTTATATCTGTTACAGTCTTCACTGGTTCTGGACTTGACTCAGTCTCGACCTGGTCTCACCCTGTCTCAGGTTTGGTCTTGACTTGATCCCGTTATCTCAAAGTCATGGTCTTGCTCTGGTCTCAGACATGACTTGATCTCTGTCAGTGCGGTCTTACAACACTAAGACCAGGTCAAAACTAGCTCCATTAGTCCAGTAATACGGATGCTTGTTAGCTCAGTAGGTTAGGTTTATGGTCAGTGTTTGGTTTTATTGGAGAAAGTGAACTCTTGCTCTCTATAACCGATTTTATTTAGAGTAAAATGCCAGTCTAACTGTAAAAACTGACAGAGAGTGGGCCAAAACGACTGAGTCACTTTCTTCTCCTGTAATAATTGGGTTATGTAATATAAACGGAGTATGTGGGGCTCTGAGCTTTCCCAAAAGACAGATAGAAACTGGGTTGAAGTGAATGTTATGAAACTCTGTGAACCGTCCGTACCATCTGTGCTTTATTCCCAGTGCTGCTGCTGCTGCTGCTGCTGCTGCTGGCTCACTCCGTTCGTGTCGAGTCAGCTCTCTCACTAAATATTGTTTCAGACTTGTGAGGCACATTTTGAGAGTGAGGGGAGCACATCCGAGGTCCTCCGAACCAGCCCGGCCTGTTTATGTTCCCACTTTTCATCTGCACACTGTTTATTTGGGGAAATTGAGAAAGGAATGCCTGCCTCTTTCGCTTTGTACCAGACGCAGAGAATGAGTTTAGTCTGGGATTTAGCCCCCAATTCTTTGTATTATTTATATCACCTGTTGAGGAGATCACATGGATATCAGTGTGAACCTAGACGAGGGGGAATAATCACCTCAGGGGCACGAAACCCGCCATCTGCCTCGTTACACTGGTCTGAGAGGCGAAGGTGGATCTGACCAATACCATTTACGCTTTAAGATTTACCCTGAATTAGTTAGCTATGCATTTCAAGGATAACCAGAGTTGTACAGAAAAGCAATAGCTCCTTTAAATAAAAAAAATTGACTGACCACAAACCTAAAACTTCTTCTCTAACTTGAGGAAATATGTGGACTTTTAGACCTTCAAAAATCAATTCTAATCAATCAACAGCAGCGGGAGTAGTGCACAGAAAGTCCGCTCAAAAACATCAGTTGAAGAAGTAATGCACTCTGTTCTCCTTCAGTCAGTCCAGCACTCGATGAAGCTTTGACATTTGGATTAGTGCCTTTGTTCAACTTCAGCTGGAGCCTTTGTGTCAGCATCAGTCAGATCTGGAAGGCAAAAATTCAATTTACATAGTCGGACTAACACATCTGGATAATTCATATTTAGACTATTGAGGCATAGCTTACTGAGACTAAGGTTGGACAAAGCGACTGAGCGTGCTCCAGAGTCACACAGCGGCTCAGAGTAACACATGGAAACAAATGAAGACCAGTGTAAGAGCGATACTCACTTATTTGTCGACCAGCGAAGATAAATATCTGTCCGTCTGCTGCGAGCTAAACTTGTTTGTTGTTTATTTAAGGCTCTTACATAAAAATTTGAAAAGAAAACAGCTCCGTTGACGTCTTATGATGTGTTTATGTGTTATCAACTCAAAAACTACTCATAACTAATTACATGGTAAAGTAACCTAGTTTATAAGCACAAAAACTTTAACCTTAGCTCCTTTATTCTTTTTCATTAAGGCTGAATGCTAAATACCAAGAGCACATGAATGCATCATTAGTCTGAGCCATTGACTCCAAAGTTGGATCCTCTGATTCAGAACAGATTCAGTGGCTTAATGGAGCCACGAGAACAGTCCGACTAAGCCCTGTATAAAAATGTACTAAGTGTTAAAGTCCATGAACCTGCAGACAGAGGAGTTCTCTCTCCTGATTGGACAAAAGGGACGGGATACCAGAAAATGTTGTCTGTTTGTTGTTAAGCAGAAACCCTGGGGCAGCCATGTTTCTGACTCAGCACCGTGTCTCTGTTTAAATATAGAGCTATTAAAACCTGATTTGATCTGAAATAAAACACCCTGCACTTTTCTTTTAGGCAGGTTTTTCTTCTCGCCCAAACTCCGCTTGTAGGCCATATGATCCCTCGGCCTTATGGTCCCGTTAGAAAAAGGGGAGGCCGTACCAGCAGCTTAATGAAATAATAAACCGAACCTAAAGCTGATTCATGAGCTTCTCGCTGATCAAAGTGTAGACAGTGTGTGTGAGAGAAAGAGCGGGGGCTAAGCTGAGGGACACTTAGCATCTGTTAGCTCCATACAGACTTTACTTTGAGCCGGTCATATGGCTTTGATTAGCGCGCTAGTTTTCGGATAGCCCCTCTCTCCCTGGCAACAGTTACAGACAAGGACAGCATAGCTAGCTCCATTTAAGAAAAAAAACCTGACTGTACATCCCTTGCAGCACATAAAAAGCTCCAGTCTCTGTTCACAACCAGATGACAAGATGAAAAAATGACGTGTCAAATGCTTCTGGGTCCACTGGCTTGATTACATCGCAAATTTGGCCCTCACTTAAATTCCCACCTAATTATTCTGAACGATCCAACTTTTCTCACAATGAAACCTTTCTTTTCCTCTTTCCTTTTCTCTTTTGCAGATCGTGATTGCAATTGTGTGGCCTGTCTGCAGCCCAAACCTCTCTTGGCTGTGATTTCGGTCGGCTATATGCTTGATATTCCTGTGCTGTCGAGGTAGTTGTCCAAGGAAAACAGAAAAGTAAAGAGTCCGTGTATGTGCTTGCTTGGCCTGCCGACAAACATAAGTTTTTTATTTTGCTAAAGTGATACAACCCAGAGGGAAGGTTTTACACAACACGCCGCTGAAGATCTACAACAGCATCACCTCTACGAGACAGATTGGTCGAATTTCGGCACTGTTTGCAGTAATAATTTCCCAGGAAGGCTGTTTGACATGGTGCATGTAGGTTGTTGAAGGTTGCCCACAAATCTGCTTAAGCAGCTCGACTCAAAAAGCACCGAGGGAGAGCACTGGGGGGTCCGATCTCTCTCTTTTTCTTGTTAAAACAAACAGGGGAGAGTTAGTGGTAATGAAAAGCACTTGATATCAAGCTGCAAGTTTAATAACCCTTCAATAAATCGCGACCGGGAGCAGAAGTAATGAAAATGGAGGGGAGTTTGACTAGTGCAGGAAATGACTGGGAGACGGCCTAAGGGAGGGGAAGAGGAGAGGACTCGGAGT
Source organism: Rhyacichthys aspro (assembly GCA_036850595.1). Lineage (NCBI taxonomy): Eukaryota > Metazoa > Chordata > Actinopteri > Gobiiformes > Rhyacichthyidae > Rhyacichthys > Rhyacichthys aspro. Next base: position 6,449,705 of record CM072151.1, read on the forward strand.
TGTTCCACGGTTTGAGACGAAGCTGCAACAACGACCCCTCAGTGTCAGAAAGCACCGATGTTGTGGTCGAGCTAATCAAGACCAAAACATGACGGAGAGTTTACTGAGAACAAGACAAAAGTGAGATTTTTAAGGTCTGAGGTCAGGTCAAGAACATTATTCTGTACATGGACGAGGTGCAGAGATGCGACTTCACCAATTAAACTATTGATACTAGAGACTTTTCAAACTTTCCAAGTAGTTAATGTTTATTGATGATGTTTTATCAGTCGCTTGTTTTGAAGGAGCCAGTTTTTGTGCCTCTTATGTTCATGTTCTTCAATTACAGTAAAAAAAAATTTGAGTCTTCAATTTTCGACAAGATTGACTTTGTATAAATGACTTTGAAGCTCTGAGACATTTAAAATAAGTCTCGTCCCGGGACAGGAAAGTTACCTTGGAGGTTTCTGTCCAGCTGAGGGTAATGTGTGAGTGATATAGGCCTGATTCCACTGATACGGATCTAAGAACCGTCAAAATGATCTTGAGAATATATATTTTTGGGCTCAAAGTTACACAGCTTTAAGGCTGGCCTTGAGTGCTACAACCTTCAGCTGTACCCTTCTAGTGCAGTTTGACATTTTTGTAAATGGCTGTCACATTAGTGCTGTCACATAACTGTTCCTCCACATATTTACACTTCAGAAACGCTCTCTCAGCTGGACTTACACTCCTGTCTCTCTTTAATCCCCCTTTGGGCCTACACTGTTTTTTTCTCTCTTTCAGGGGGCTACTTGTTCCCCCTGCTTTCGTCACCAAAAGGTTTCCCATCTGCTTCCGATTACCTTTGGCTGGAGTTGGTTAGCCGCCAGCCATCTGGGCCGGTGTGGCGTCTCCCTCGCTCTTCCCGCCCCAGACGACTCAAAGGGAGGGAGGGTAGGTAGGGACAGAGTCGACTGGGTGGGCAGAGTTTGGTGGGAGCGAGAGGAATTGCCAGGATTTGGTTTAGCTGACGCTGCAGTCCACAGTTTGGGAAAAGTAAAGGGGCAAGTCAACAAAAAGGGCACCAGGCTTTGGTCTGTTTCGTTAATGAGTAAAATGGGTCTGAGAAAGTCATTGTAAAACCTGATGTTGGTCAGTGTTGTAACCAGTAACCAAGATAAGAACATCAATTCATTGTATAAAAACTTACTTTCATTGACTAGAAATGAGCAATGATTTTGGTTCATTAATTCTCTTAGACAGTTCCCATGTGTCCTGGAAAACTTAGAAATGTAGTTGCAGTCCTAGAATTTGCATAAAATTGATTAAAATGTCAAATAATTGATATAGTCTTTTATTCCTTTATGGTTTCAAGATTGTTTTTGGATTTAGTTCGATATTTAACAGGCTTTAGATAAAAGATGCAACTTAATGTGTATGTCCACTCCTCTTTGGGAATTTTAAGTTTGAGTTTGGACCCTTTAAGGCAGCTGCAGTTTGAGTTTGGACCCTTTAAGGCGTTGGCTACACATGAACCGTGTGTAATTAAAAATAGACTAAAACCAGGTCTGTTATATGATGAATTATATGAATAAGAAAATGAAAAACTCATGGAAAATGATTCAAAAAATGGGAACCCTGTATAATGATTTTGTTAAATAAATCACTTGTTGGCGTAAGCAGTCTTGATTTAAAATCACTCTCTGCTCAAGACAAGACCATGAAAGGTGCAGTCAAGTCTAAGAAGAGGGGAAAAAGTGGTCTAAGGACTGTCTCAAGACCACAACATAAATTGGTGTTGAGTGCAATAACAGTAGTGTCCAAGTAGAAACTTGAACAGCTCAGTTTAAATGTCTCCGGGGATTTATTTTGGTTAAATTAGCAGTGTGGAAAATGTCTGGTGAAATGTTAATCATCCAAAGCACTTCTCACATTATCAGTTTTAAAGATGGAAGCGCTAAGTGTCTGTTTGTTTCGTTGACAGACAAACTGTAGCAGCTGCCAGTGCGGCTCCCGTTGGCTCTCTTCAAACGGGCTTCATATAGACTCTCATACCATCAGACAGCCAATTAGTAAGCTGTACAGTCCGGCAGCGAGCCAGCGAGTCCGCAGTCAGCCAGCGTAACGGTGATGGCAACCTGCTGTTCCTCTCAAATTGGCTCATTTTACCCCCAGAGCCTCTGACATAATACCCACTTCAAGCCCTGTTTGAGCATTAAGTGCAGCTTTTTACGAGATCAATGGCTTTCTTTGTGTTTGAACTCTTTCCGGTGGCGGGCAGCTCCAGAGGGAGGCTGAGAGGGGCCCGGCCTGGGACCTGCTGTTGTCTGTGCTCATCAGAGTGAAAGACCAAAGCCAGGATTGATTAGCCGGAAAAACAATGGTGGACTGAGAGGGACTTCACTGGAGCTAGACTAAGACCTGGGTAGACTTGTCCCTGCCTAGGCTTTTATTAAGCTTTGGCTTTAGTTTTAGCTCTTATTTGATATTTTTACACTGTTTATTGATTTACACTTTATCTGTATTTATCTGTATTGTTCCAAACTTTATTACAAATCATATTTCCCCATGGTCCTTTAAATAATATTATCATAAATGTTAAACTATCATGAGTAACCTCACCTCAGCTGCAACCTGTACTTCTCCTATCGCATTGTGTTGCGTTTTTCTGCCTATTTTTGGTTTTAATTGCTTTAAAAGAAAACTTAAGGGGCTCAGTCATTCTTTTCTAAATTCTGAGTTCAAAAGCGATAATAAACAGCAGTCTACACCAAACCAAACAAAGCCAACAAACCTAACCTACTGAGCTAACAAACATCCATTTGTTTGGTATAAAGTTATGTAAGTCTCACCTGCTGTACCATTGTTTTAATTTCCAAATGCACTGTGTAGCCTTAGAAAAGAAAATGTTGACTGAACACTTTCATGACGGCTGTTTGAATGTAGAGCTATGGGGGTATTATTATCGAGACATTTTAAAGCAGCAGTACAACTTCAAACTGGTTATCATCCCATGCCTCGTGGGATGTCCTGCTCTGGATGTCTCATGTTATTCCCTCCTCTTTTTGACTAAATCTGTCTCTCCCCTCCTCCTCTCTCAGTTTTTTTCTGTCTCTGTCTCTACAGGACGACACAGCCTTCACTCTGCCGCAGCCCGGGACACCCCTTCCATTCCTTCGACTCCTCTGAGGACATCTCCAGGACAGAGGTTGCCATGTCCGTGTGAACTCTCGGCCCCCGTCCCGCAGCCATGGCCCGGCACAGCGCCCGACTGTCCCACTGCTAGGAGACGGGACATCCCAGAGGACAGGAGACATGTTGGGACAGAGGCCCGGGGACCACTGCACTGAGTTCTGTTACTATAGCAACTACTGTAGTAACCATGGAGACGTCGCGGAGGACTGGGCTGGTCTGCACCGTCATTGTTGTGGTGGCTGTCCTCGAGGTCGCAGGAGGTCACAGAGATGAGTTCGCTCAGTCACAAGGTAAGACCGGGCTCCAGTCTTGGTCTTGTCCTGGTCTCGATCCTAAACGTCTTGGTCCTGAACTCATTTTTAATAGTGTATTTGGGATCATTTTTATATTTAATTAAAGATCTTGTTCTAACTCTGTCTCCTTCATCAAACACTAACCTCCATGAGTCTGGACTTGGTCTAAGACTGGACTAACTCTGTCTCCTTCACCAAACACTAACCTCCATGAGTCTGGACTTGGTCTAAGACTGGACTAACTCTGTCTCCTTCACCAAACACTAACCTCCATGAGTCTGGACCTGGTCTAAGACTGGACTAACTCTGTCTCCTTCACCAAACACTAACCTCCATGAGTCTGGACTTGGTCTAAGACTGGACTAACTCTGTCTCCTTCACCAAACACTAACCTCCATGAGTCTGGACCTGGTCTAAGACTGGACTAACTCTGTCTCCTTCACCAAACACTAACCTCCATGAGTCTGGACCTGGTCTAAGACTGGACTAACTCTGTCTCCTTCACCAAACACTAACCTCCATGAGTCTGGACCTGGTCTAAGACTGGACTAACTCTGTCTCCTTCACCAAACACTAACCTCAATGAGTCTGGACTTGGTCTAAGACTGGACTAACTCTGTCTCCTTCACCAAACACTAACCTCCATGAGTCTGGACCTGGTCTAAGACTGGACTAACTCTGTCTCCTTCACCAAACACTAACCTCCATGAGTCTGGACTTGGTCTAAGACTGGACTAACTCTGTCTCCTTCACCAAACACTAACCTCCATGAGTCTGGACTTGGTCTAAGACTGGACTAACTCTGTCTCCTTCACCAGACACTAACCTCCATGAGTCTGGACTTGGTCTAAAACTGGACTTGGACTCTTTAGATTTTTTGAACTGTTCCCTTGTATCTACTACAGTGTATCGTGCATTGGTTCTGGTCTTCACTCGGTCTCATTAGCACACAGATTATTAAAAATAAGAAACACATAGAGAAGATACATTATTTTATACATTTATTTACAACAACATCATGTGATGGAGGATGGAGAACCCCTCAAAGGCAGACTTCAAGAAACACTAACCCATTAATTAGAAGGGACCATTTATACATATAGATTTTTCTCTATTTATTTAAGACAACTATGTGAAATTAACTAAATAAACTATACTATGTTATGTATATTGTAGGTCACAGATCCAGATAAAAGGCAGAACATAAGGAAAGTAATGGTTATTGAGCATAGTCTTGATCCTCTGTGACATATACTAGAGAGATTGGTGGTCACATGGTCCGATGTACAGTAAGCACAGAGGTCAGATGAGAGATCGGGGCGGTGCGCTGACCCCTGCCCGATCTCTTATGTCTGGGGTCTGTGTACCTTCTTCTCTCTGAGGCTCTCTGCAGGTTTCCAGCTGAACGTGAACGCTGCCACAGCCACGTGCCCGGCCCTCTCACCTCTCACCACACACTGAACCGGAGCCACTCAAATCCCTCGAAAGGCACAGACATAAATACCCAGAATGCCCCCGTCCCGTCACCCAGAACAGTGCTGTCATTGTATATTTCCTAAACTTAACCTTTGGCTCCTCACAGTCACTCGTCTCTAATAGTCCGCCACAGAGCTTCCTTTAAATAACAGTCTTGGAAAGCTGATGTTTATGCTGCTGTAGTAGACTTTGTTATTACAGGTATGCTTCGGTCTTTAAAGGGGCTCTAATGAAAGACGTGTCTCGAAGTCTTTTCCTTAAATTCTCAATTGCTCCTGGGACAGACATCAGCGCAGATGGAGAGTTGACGATGACTTTTACATTTGGTGTAATGTCAGCAGTTTTTGTAAATATCACTCAGTCTGTGAAGGTTATCAATCGTCCAGTTCCTTGTAAACCTAGAAAAGGCATCTTGACATTGAGCAAAACACAGTTCACTGACCAGTTTACTGTTTGGACGAGATTTAAAACATCTACTTTTAAACCTTTGCCTTCTTCTAAAACCTCTTCAGCAGCTTTTCTTTCACAAAAATCTCAAAAATTTACATTTTCTTTCTCGTCCTCTCGCTAATTTCATAACACAATTGGTCACAATATTAAGAAACTTGACGGAGAGGAAATGATCAGAAACTTACATTTTGTTGCAGTTACTATATGAAATTTGTCTTGGACTAATGCCTTGCCCCAAGTGTCTTACAATAAAAAGACAGACAGAACAGACAAATACAAGCCACATAATTTACAGACAAAGACACATTGTGTTTATCCCTATTGTACACATTCAGATAGCATCATACATCATTAACAATTGCAATTGCATAGTCCCAGCAGTTTTTAATCAACATTGTTTAGGAGTTTTATGGAAATTAGAACAAAAGATTTTTTAAACCGATTAAGTTTGCTCTGTGGCTTCTTCTCGAGGCCAAAAGAACACTCTCTGAATGAAGGACGTGAGCAGAGCACAGAATAATCACACAATGATTAGAGGGACTGGTATTGCCTCTTCAATATAACTTTCACTGAGGTCTCGATCAGACGGACAAACCTAGATTTAAGCGGTGCAGACCTACCACACCACCAGACCTACCAGGCCTCTCCAGCACTGCCTGAAGGAAAAACACTATTCTGTCATCAACTCCGTAAAGTCTGAGTCTGCGTAAGAAATATAAGTCACACAGACTTCCATCTAAAAGTGTTGTCCATGGGTAGCCCAGGTATTTAAGAGCTGACCTGACTGATAGGAGCTGGTTTTTATTGTTAAACAGACTCCATTGTTGTGGGAAATGAGTCCTCTCCTGTCCTCTGGGGTCACACTTAAAGTACATTGTGGCAGCTTAAGTGTTATACAGCTTTACATTGTGCACTGGACCACCGTGAGCCCAAACAGACGGGCTCTACTCAGACAGCAGACAGGAGTGGCACTAAGAGGCCTGAGCGACCTGTGTGATCAAGGGAGGGACCTTTTTCCGAGCTGAGTGCTTCCTTCCACTATTTTCATTTAGTGATAACAATAACAGGGTGATGCCCCGACTGTGGGTGGACAAGTCATTTATCAGGGCATAGCTGTGATGTTTAGGAGGTGTATAATGTTAAATTTAGGACGTCTGCTGTCTCTGGTGTCAATCTATATGTTTTTATGGCGCCCAAGTGGGAGATTTGAGCCAGTGTTCAAAGCAAAGCCGTCATATCTTGAAATTGAATGTGTTTGTTGCTCAGTCTTGTCTTGGTCTAGTGTCCTGAGAGCTGAAAGAGTAAAACAAAATGAACAAAAGCCAAACATGGAGCTTTATGTTATTTGGTCCAAGGCAATTTTTGTCCCGGTCTCAGACTCCACTCAACCTCAACAGCAGCAGAGGGACTTCTCCTGCTTTTCTTTTATTAAAAAAGTAAAACCAGACCATTTTTTCTCCACAAAATGCTAATAAATTACACCAAAATGAAGTTTAGAGCTTCCCGCAAACTTTTAGCTGACTTTCAGCGTCAGCACAATTATCTCCTCCTCGTTAAACACGTAAAAAAAAAGAACTACCAATGTTTATCCGTCATGTTGCTTCCCTTTTCTCAGTTTATGTTTTCTTTTTTTGTGCAGTTTATCTGTAAAAAGACGTATTCAGGGCTGAATAAAGCCTTAATGATGTCTTAGGGTCTAATTTTTCAGATGATATTGGGTGGGTAAACAGTTCTAAAAAAAAACCTGGCATACTCCCAGTTTAACCAACACCAATAAAGGTTTATTAATCCACATCATTATTGTGATTGGATGGAAATCGTCTAGTTTTGCTGCTGGCTGATCAATATTTCAAAGTGTGCATTTTGATTACAGTTAAGCACAGTTTTATAAAAAAAAGGTTGAATAAGGAATAAAGCCCATTATCTCACTCTGAAACTCCAAATTAGTGAGTTGGTCTGGCTCCCATCAACGCCGACTTAATTCTGTGTGAGGTCTCATTAATGTCTTCACTGGAGGTAAGTTTTATCTAGTTTTTTAACACCCTTCTTTGATCCGCAGCAGGAGAGTTTCCTCTACTTCAAACAGATTAATGCAGTACACCCAGCTGTTTACTCTTTGTGGTTTGTAAGAGCTGGGATTTGAGGGAAGTTGGTTTGTGGGAAACAGCACAGAGCCCACAACTCTGTGTGAAAGACATGGGAAGAATAGCACTGATGGGTTTTACTGCAGGCTACGAGACGAGAAGAAAGGTATCAAACCGATAGGAAACAAGGGAAAATATAGTCTGGATGAAGTATTTAAAACTATTAGAAGACTTGTTAGAAGGAAGTAGTTAGTTATTATAGGTTTAATTCCCCAAATGCAGTAGTAGAGGTCAATTTTACTTGACTTATTTGTTCCTTAAATTGAAATTAACTCAATACTTGATCCTTTTTTACAGAATATCTGGTATAATTTACTCAGGTAATAATTTAGTGGGCTACTTTTACTTATAAAATATTGTAAAGGAACAGCCTCTTAAATGGGGAGTATGCAATTTTTTATGCAACTGTTTATTTACCTAATATTCATGTTGTAACAAGAATCACCTGAAAAAACAAGACCTTAGGACGTCATCTAGGCTTTATTAGGATAAAGTATCGATGGAGGATTTAAATAGATGTGATTTTTCAGTCCTGAACAGGAGCTTTGGCCAGTCACAGCTTGGTTCCAGAAAAAGGAGCGCTATCCTTACTCAATATGTTGGACACTCTCATAGACTTGAATTCAGAGGATTATAACACAACATTAAAGTGCTATTGAACTTATTTCTGTTTTTGTTGTGGCCTGAACAATTCACCAAACCATAACCAAACTGACCTAAACACCAGTCTTCTATTGAGTACCAGACGTGTCCAGTCCTCTTCTCTGGTGTTTGTGGGACGGGACGACGAAGGGCAAAGGTTTGACGGAAACTGGTCCGAGGTGGTGACCTTTCACCGCTGTTTCGCTGACGTGAGCTGTTAGTAACTGTGTGTGTTTGGACTGTAAATCTCCGCCAGACTCTGGTGTGGACCGGGACAGACAGGAAGTATACTGTTTCAGTGTAACCATGGCAACTTCCCTCTCGGCCTCATGCGGAGGTCGTACTTGGAGAAAAAGGGTCTCGTCAGCAACTTTTTCAACTGTTACACAATAAAGCTTCTGGTCCATATTTCAGATTCTTCACTGCTTTGTATGAGATACTGATATTGATTTAGGTCTACGCAGCAGGCTCAAATGTTTAAATGCAAAACAACACATTCAAAAACAAAGATTCACCAGTTTATTTTGGTGTCTGTCCCTTTAAGGCCCTCCCCCAAAGTCAGGTGTGCTCTGATTGGTCAGTGCAGCCTTTCTGTAGACCCATTTTTGTCTCTGATCTGGCCTCGAGTGCCTTTTCTTATTGGCGGTGTATTTTCAAACATGGAAAACTTATTTTAGGGTCTGGAGTCATTAGTGACCTCACAAAATCCTGAAAGTCCCAGTGTAACTCCAGTGAGCTGAGGCATTACAATCATGGAGGACAATGCTCCACAGGCTGCAATGTTAACTTTGGGACCTTTATGTGAACAAATAGTGATTTAACTTTCTAACTCAATCTGAATTTTTTTTTTATGGTTGACATTTAAATATCGCTGATTTAAATTTGTGCTGTTTGCTCTTTTTCTCTGTAGCTGCTTTCCTGTCCAGTCTGGGCCAGTATGAAATCGCCATCCCAGTGAGAGTGGGTCCAAATGGGGAGACTTTGGACTCAGACACAACTCACCAACATCACAGAAGAAGACGCAGCGCTGAAGACAAGCTGCCAGACTCTGTAAAATCCTTTTTTTTAATTCCTCCCTTTTGCATAATCACTATTTCTTCCATTACAAAGCCACTCACAAACTTACCTCCGTCCATCAGCTCTTCTACCAGCTCTCCACGTCCAACAACAACTTCCTGCTAAACCTGACTCTGCAAGGAGGCCTGCTGTCCCGTCAGTTCAGGGTCGAATACTGGAAAAGGGGTCGTCTGGCCTGGAGCCACCCGTACTCGCCCCACTGCCACTATGTAGGGCACCTCCAAGACCAGCCTCACTCCACCAAAGTGGCCCTCAGCAACTGTAACGGCCTGGTAAGCTTAATATGAAGGGGCTTTGCTGATTCGAGATCACTGCGTGCGATTTTATGAGTTCAACTTGTAGATTATAGCTTCATTCATGTTGCTTCATTCAATTTTAGTGATAAATATTGTATTATTGAATGTCAGAGTTGAATTAGTGGCAGTGTTTTTCAGCTCGATGCTTGCCGTAACAAAACAGCTTCCTCCGTTTTCCAACTTTTCTGCTCATCACTGGATTGAGAAAACTGCTTAAGCGTCAACAATCAAGTTTCTCTGGCGACACTGGCAATGATTTTTTCTATAATTGTGTATTATCTCTGTCTGAGCACGCTGTTTTTAACACACAAAATACAGGTTTTCCTCTCAGTAAAGGCATTCATAACATAGTGCTCTGTTTACCGTGTTGCAGGGCCAGATGTGACCGAGAAAGATGTACATTTTAGTTTAAATGCCACTTATTTTCACACCTGGACAGTTATTGAATAGACTGAGGCACTCTTGACTGTTTTTTACATGCATTTCTAAGTCGAGGAAATTGTGGCTCTGAGTCTCCGTCAGTTCAAACTCTGTTGTAGCATGTCGTGGCCTAGTCTGGGATATGTATCGCTGTTTTATGTCACAAAGGCACTTGACGGAGAATTACATGCAACAAAGACAACTCATTACTGTTGCTTTAACGTTACAATAGGTTGTGTGTTAACCTTTCAACATATTTTATTTCCAGTCCTGTCGGGTTCTTTTCCAGTCTTTAGAAACTGTAGCTGGTGACAGGAGGCAACCACATGCCTCTTCAAACAGACATGAAAATGAGTGATGGGCTGCTTTAAAGGGATGATATGAGCGCTTGACATTTTTAGACATCATTCGCTTTATCAACACCAGATTGTAGCATCGTGTGAGAACGTATATTAAAAAGCAGAAATCCCAGAAATCTCTTACCACTTTTACAGTTCTTCACAAAGATGCATAATAAGTTCTGGATAGGGCACCTCTCCCTCTGCCCTGCTGCTGATTTCATTAGTGGCCACTTGAGGTATTGCAGTGAAAAAATCTGTTGCGTCCCAAAAAGGATTTTCCCCATAGACAGCAACGTAAAAACAAATCAGCTGCCAGGACAACTACAGCTACCAAAATGGCTGGATTTTGTATTGTTTATTGTCTATTTTAGAATCATTCACACAATTTTTCACTAAATTCACTAAAAAATAACTTTTATTCTTTACAATGCCACAGTATGATCCCGCCTTTGTGCCTTTTAACACTAAATGGCTCAGTGCTGACATGGCATATATATCTAAGACGAGAATAAGTAATGCATGTGCGCGTGTGTGTGAACATAAATTGTTTTTTGGGCCGACTAAAGCCTGTTGGCAAAAGCTACAACAGTTGTTAGTGCTTTGTTGTGTTGTGAGATCACTGAGTAAAAAAAAGTTGCTCTACAATAAGGAAGCACTTGAAAATGAATAGGTCTCCAAAAAGCACGTACTGTTGTGCTTAATAGAAGAGCAATTCATTACAACCCATTCAGATTACATCATCTCAGACTGGCAGCAGTTTGTTGATGCTCTAAACTCAGATCAAAGTGAGTTCCTCTCTGAATCACTTGACTGGATAGTCCTAATTGTGCAGCTCTGGTTTGTTGGCCTCAAAGCATTTGCCTCTCACTCTTATCCTCTCACTACAAATAGCAGCTCCTGCAAAAAACAATTGTGTACACATCTGAGGATTAGACGTGTTCACAAACCGTTAATAAGCTGCACATGTAATTACTGTTAGTGTGTCCAGAAGAGCATCACTAACGTCATTATGGGATTAAATAGTCTTTGAAATGCGCCGCAGTGAATCGAAGGGAGACAGTAAATGTGACCGAGGCCAACATCTGAGGAGAGGTTGTTGTTGTGGTTGTTGTTAGTCTATAGCTTTTTGTATTCACAGAGAAATGTTAAAACCTGTCCAAGTGCAAGACCACAGCTGATTTATTTATGTACATAACGTTAATTGGATTTTGCTGAGTTTATGATTCTACAGTATTTAGTTTTATCCACTTAGTTTTATCCTGTTTGCATAACACTCATAATGCATGAGTAACATTGACAAGGCACTGAGGATAATAACCCTAAATACATAATTGTTATGAGGCTGCCTTTTCCACAGCTGTCAGTTTTCCGACCTGTCAACACTGTGATCCTTTGCAGGCTTCACTTGCTGGACTTTGTGCCTTTCTCTCGTCTTGTTTTCTCTATATACAGTTTTAAACGGCTTCAAAAAGAAAAGGAACAGTGCATTTGAATGTTTCTAATCTCTGTTCAAAGCAGCGATCCTCTTGTGTGTCCCTCTGCAGCAGGGGGTGATCGTCGCCGGAGGAGAGGAGTATCTGATCGAGCCGCTTGTATCTCCGGACAATGACACCAGGACGGAGAGGGGGGAGAGGACAGAGGGGCGCCCCCATGTGGTTTACAAACGGTCCTCTCTGCGACACCAGTACAAGGGCCAGTCCTGCGGAGTCATCGGTGAGAAAGGAGCTCATTCTGGTCCATTTAGTAGGAGCAGAAAGTGAACGTGTGATTTGCGAAGCGTCCAGTAGCGGTACACTGTGGTTGGGTGTGACCGAGTGTGTGCTGCAGGGCGTTGCTGAAATGGAGCAAAAGTATGTTCAGAAAACCATCTGTTGACAAATAAAAATATAAAACACATTCAAATTTAAAGGGCTATAAAGTCATCGAAAGTGCTTCTTACTCCTCATTATTATTATTTTGTTGAATGTCAGGAGCCCTTTAATTGGACAAATACTTCACATTTTGTTTCGTGGTCAGAAAATCCTGTCAAAAACAATGAAGACTTTCCAAATGTGAATAAAAGGCTTAAATGTAATTACACAGCTTTTGATACATGTGGTGGCTTTTATTGACAGGCAATCCTATAATGTCTTGAGCTGTTCTTTTGTTAGCTCCCCTTCAACAGCAGCCACGTATTTCAATCATTTTTGTATTTTATTGGGTAAGAACTGTCTGATCTGCCAAAAAAGACATATCCATGTGTTTTTTCTTTGATCAGCTTTATCCTCAGTTAAAAAGGAAAAATTGCTAAAATCCCTGTTTTATATTCTGTGACTTCTCCTGACTCTATTATTGGTGTTTGTGTATAATTCAGACGAGAAGCCCATGAAGGCAGCGTCGTGGTGGCAGCGGACTCTAAAGACGCCGCCGCATCACGTCGGCCGAGGCCAGCTGCCCCTAAAGCGCTCCGTGAGTCGAGAGCGCTACGTGGAGACGCTGGTGGTGGCCGATAAGATGATGGTGGGTTACCACGGTCGAAGGGACATTGAGCAGTACATCCTGGCCGTCATGAATATTGTAAGTGTAACACATAAAACATTGTACTTGCGTTTATTTATAAGTGTTAAGTCAACTGAGGAAGTGATCTGCAAATTAAAATTTAACAGTGTTATATACAGAGAGTATAGGGTATGTTTTTCACACTAAAGACAAGTAAACCTGCTGTTAGAGTTGAACTGAAGGAAACCCAGGCTATAGATATATTTTCGAAAGAGTAAAATGTGCTTTCTATAGTTCAACGAGAGAATTTGCCTGCGACAGTTTTCCGGATCTGATAAAATCCAAAGTATTGAGTCACAAAAACAGATTTACAACACGTCACTGATGACCTGTACTTGGCTGATTGGTTCCTGTTTCAGCGCCAGAAAGATTGTGATTGGTCCAAATGTAAATAAAAGTTGCCCACTTTTAGTTTAAGGAGAAAATGTTTTGGGATAAAGACTTTAAATACTGACACAAAGCACAAAACAACAAAAAGGCTCATTGGCTGGGAGTCAGGATAGTATTTTTAGTGGTAGCCAATAAGATGATGGTTTAGCCCGGACGGCCACTTTACCCACCTTTCCTTCAGTGTCTGTGGCTCTGGTGTATGAACGTGTGAGTATGTTTGTTGTGGTCGGAGAGGACGTAGGCGTAGAATGACTGCCACGTCTCTGTCAGTCTGCCCCAGGGCGCTATATAACTCTAATTCATCATTTACACTTTCATTTTTGCCTAACTTGTTTGGAGAACATGAGAAGGCGGGGCTTAGGACATCTATTGTAGCTGAGCATTTAATAAAAAATGTCAAGCACAACTCATGACTCCATCTAGTGGGAACAAAGTGTCATGATAGTTTTTGTAGCTTTATTATGCAATAAACTGATGTCTTTGGTAAAACGTTAACCCTTACTTGAACTGTATAAAATCCATATCTATACAGGATCTTTCCAAATAATTAAAGCTGAATCAACTATGAACTCAGTCTACAGTCTGTTTAAAAAGGAGCATCTCATTACAGTGTTTTTGGAACAAGGCCAAGTAGAAAACAGCTTTAACTTGATAGATGTGAGTAGTGCTAATTAATCACACAAATGTGTTTCAAATAAATGTCAAAGTGAAAAATTTGTGTTGATTTTTTTGGAAGTAATTAGGCGTATAGAGAAATAAAAACAAGCGTGTTAAACACATTATTCCTCTCGGGGGGACTCTGTATGATTTTGAGCAGACAGTTTGGGGTTGTATGTCATTGGAGGCCTTATTTCTGTCAGTGGGGATCACTTCACACACACTTAATCACTTTAAACCCTTACACACATGCATTTGGTATGTGTTTAATGAAGGGTTGGTTTGCCGCTATTGTCACATAACAGGTTGTATCCTGAGTGTGTCTTAAAGCTGCAGAGTAAAGTGGGTCAGACACAGTAATGACAAGTGTCTAGCAGAGTTTAAGCACTGGTAGTGGTTTTAACTCGGGTTTTTTTATTACCGTCGGTGTGTTAAGTCTTATAATAATCATTAACACTTGTAATGGGCCTCTTTACACCTCTTTCAAGACTCTCATGTAAGTCTCTGTTGCTGCTGCTCTTTTTGAAACTCTAGACAGGGATTCCCAAGAGTATTTTTTACAGTTTTTATGAAGAACTGAGTCCACTTTAAAAAGGTCTCTGTCTCCTTCTGGGTCTTGTCTCTTTCTTTGAACCCATAGGACTCAGGGATTTAAAGATGCAGTGTGTAGTTTAGGGCATCATTTGTGGGGTAATAGTGCAGACTACACCCCACTTTTGGAGGGACGTGCTGTTGTTTATGAACAAAATCCAAAGTTTGCACAGTGACTAATATGTCGTATAATATTTGACTCTCCAGGTAACACATACTCTTCTGTTTTAAATTACTGCTCATAGAAAGTAAGTAGCGTCAGGTTTAAAAACACATAAAACACATGGATCACGTTGTTTTACATTTGACCCTGTTTTTCTTGATACATTACCTGAAGCCTTTTCCTAAAGAGCGTTATACCGATTTAAATCATGTCTTAAACAGTGCATTTGAAGTTTCATCTGTTTGTATTAATTCTATATTAATATTAATATGTCTCTATAGGCCCTACTCCAGTCTGATTATTGTATTTCTCCAGTTAAACAGTAAAATGAGCCTCTTCAGAGACACATTCACCACAGTAAAAGCCGTCTACAGGAAACAGGACGACAGTAATCACAGCGTCAGGGAAAGTCTGATTGTTCGCTTTGAAAAACTGTAGAATGAAACCAAAAGTTACAAAAACTAATAAATGCTGCGTGACAATTTGTGAGTTGTTAGTGCCATCTGATTGTTTTTTATGTAAAATCATCAAAGTTGCCTCTGTCTAACGTATCCTCAGCTGTTTTTAAGACTGGTCTTTTCTTGTTTCCTTGGAGGTCAGGTTGCCAAACTGTTCCAGGACTCAAGCCTGGGCAACGCAGTCAACATTGTGGTGACGCGGCTCATTCTGCTGATGGAGGACCAGGTAAATGCACCTTTTAACTGCACTCATTTCTCCTCTTTCCTGTACTGTAAGTCTCTGTGTCCAGGCTCAAATCACGTCGCTGTATGAGCTCCTTGTTCGTGTCAAATTATTGGCTTTAAACTCTTTCCTCCGCCTCTCCCGGTCGGACGGAGTAAATGGCCCTGTGAGTGTCAGCCGTAATGAAAGGGGACACTGGAGGATGTAAGGAGACGAGGAAGAGACGGACGGGGAAATGTTTAAAATGTCAGCGAATGAGAGCAGTGTTGTGCCTTTGAGACAGAGCTGCTTTGTGATGAGGGAACAGTGACTTCTCTGACCAATGCATTGATCCAAAAACAGCTTTTAAGCCAAGAAAACATCACCAGGTCTACATTATTTATACAGTGAGTCATTAATGAAGCTATCAGCTGTGAGTTTGCATGATAATCTTAGCATTTAATTCAAACCAGTATTGAAAGTAATGCCTCAGACTCATATTTACATTCCCTTGAGAAACTTTTGGAGTTGTTGAGTGTATATTTGCTCACATGCTGTTAGGAACCAGCTCTGAGAGATTTCAAACACATAGCATTTCCACAGCAGCCAGACTTTGTGCAGGTTATGGTTTCATTACATATTTTGACGTTATTCCTCTTATCATTTACAGTAGATACTTGCATTGTTCAACAAAAATAATTTACAGAGACGAGAAAAGCTTAAAGTTAATCTAACGGAACTTTTTTACATCCGTTGTGGATTCAACAGCGACTTCTGTTCCCATCTTAACGTGAGGCTGTCGAAAGTTAAAACTGGTGTAAGAGCAAGCTTGTTCAACAGAGGGAGCAGACAGATGTGAGAGGGGTAAGAGAAGCTGATTGGTCGAATGTCTGGCTCAGTCACAGCAGAGAAAACATGAGGTGATGCAACGTCAACAATATTATGATAAAAGCATCTAATAAACATCATAAGCTAGGGTAAACTAGCTTTGTCTTTTAAACTTTTACAATATGATTGAGCAAAATAATCGATAAACAGGATATTCAGTGACAGTGTGACTCAAAATATGCCTTTACTGGTTTAAAAATGAGCATCACTGGACACTGGTTTTCATGTTTTTCTTGTTTATGAGTTACTCTGTGTGGCTCTGGAGCATGCTCAGTGCGCTTTGCCCGAGCTTAATTGGAATAAACCGTAAACATGCAGCAGTGACAATGAAGCACATTATCCAGGTGTTAGTGTGATTTAGAGAAACACAACTACAGCAGTTTAAAAAGTCAGGTTATAATCGGACTAAGGCAAACAAATGACTTAGACAACAATGTTTTCATCTACAACTGGGGCTGAGAGTCCTATCTCTTACAAATGAGTCAGGATTTTAGCAACACACATGTCAAACTCAAGGCCTGGGGGCCAAATGCGGCCCTTTGTAAGGTTTTAATTGGATTTGAACATGTTTTAGATGGATTTGATTTTTGCAACAAACCGCTGTTCAAATCCGACTACAAACTGTTAAAATTTGACTAAAACCTGTCCAAATCTGACTCTAACCAATCCAAATCCATCTAAAACCTGTTCAAATTCAACTAAAACCTGTTCAAATGTGACTAAAACCTGTTGAAATCCAACTAAAACCTGTTAAAATCCACCTAAAACCTGTTGAAATCCAACTAAAACGTGTTATAATGTGACTAAAACCTGTTGAAATCGAACTAAAACCTGTTAGAATCCGACTAAAACCTGTTAAAATCCACCTAAAACCTGTTCAACTCCGACTAAAACCTGTTGAAATCCACCTAAAACCTGTTGAAATCCAACTAAAAACAGTTTCCATAAAAGGAGGATTATTGTTTGTGTGATAACTTTTGTAAGACTCAAATGAAGATGAAATCTCACATTCAAACTTTTATAAAAGCTTCCAAATGTCACCATCTTTGGCTCCTGAAAGGATTCTTATTAACTTTCTCGGCACCTCACCTCTTTGACTTTGACACCACTGCCATACAGCGTAGTTCAGTAGTGCTTTTTATACTTACGTGTGCAATAAATCAAAACTCATCACTGGAGTAGTAACCTGTAACCGTTTAAACAACTACTTCAGTCATTTTTACTTCCAAATAATAGCGTTTTTATTTGAGTACAGGTTTTGCCTCTGACTCTAATCATCTCAAAAATAAATCAAGTGAACAGATTTAGGAAATGGTACAAAGGGAAAGAATCCACATCCAACCACAAGCCTCAGGTTCAACGTATTAAAAGTGCACGACCTTCCCAAAAGCGAACAGGAGATGACCAAGCCTCTGTCCTGACCTTATTAGCTCACCATTAAAGGCATGTGGGCAGACAGTGCGGCCGGCTCCGTGGTCATTTTGAACGTTTAGTGATTTGACAGATGAAGCTGAGTGAATTGAAGGGGTATTACTGCATGGCTTTGGGGTTTCCTTATGGCAGTCTAATAAGAGAAAATGTACGGTTCATACCATCCATACGGCAGACAATTTAAGGCTGCAATTTACCGTAAAGAAATGTATATGCTAGTGCCATTAGCTAATATTAGTGCTGGCTCACTGACGTTGGCACAACATTGAAAGTAGTCGATCATTGGTTTCCTGGTCTGAAAATGGCACAGCTGGACGGTTTTAAAAGTGAAAAGCGTCCAGCTGTGGGTCCAGAAACGAGAAACTGCGGGACGAGACAATTACTAGTTATGTCACCGCACGCATTCCTCGGTTACAAGGTCTTTCCAGCTGCGGCTAAAGCTGCAGCCCGTCTCCTTCTTCTCACTGTGAGCTTATAATAATAGAAAACACCTCCGCTCGTATTAGCCCGTGTTAATACTGGACCGGAGCAGGAGTTTTATTAACGGTGCAAAAATACAGTAAAGCCACTGTTGTGAAAGTGTGTGTTTTTATTCTTGTCTTCACCAGCCGACGTTAGAGATCAACCACCACGCCGGGAAGTCTTTAGACAGCTTCTGTAAGTGGCAGAAGTCCATCCAGCACCGGAACAGCTACGGGAATGCCATACCAGACAATGGGATCGCTCACCACGACACAGCTGTGCTCATTACAAGGTCAGAGGGTTTCACTAGGAAAAAAGAAAAGCATGTGCAGCATGTGCCAGTTGCATTTAGTTATCATAATATAAATACTATAAATGAAATATGACCTGTTCTATATATTTACTGTGACCAACATGGAAAGGGAGGATGATGGGTGCGTTACAGCCACCCACGACCCCAACGGGACGGTAGAAGATAAATGAATTTAAATAGGGTTTTGAGACAATAAGTCTGATTTTATTTGGCAGTGATTTTTGTAGGATACTCTCTAAACTCTAAAACTAACTTAGGATCTTTAAAAATGATCATCTAATAATTTTGTATTGGGAAATACATTTCTCGAGATACCTGCTGTACTTCTGTGCACATTTTGTTTGAAACTAACTAGGTTTAGATCAGTGATGTCAAACTCAAAGAGGTGAGGGGCCGCGAAAAGGGGCCGAAGATGGTGACATTTGGAAGCTTTTATTAAATTTTGAATATGAGGTTTCATTTTCATTTGAGTCTTATAAAAGTTATCACACAAACAATAATTTCCTCCTTTTATGGAAACTGGTTTTAGTTGGATTTGGACAGGTTTTAGTCAGATTTCAACAGGTTTTAGATGGATTTGAACAGGTTTTATTTGAATTTCAATAGATTTTAGATGGATTTCAACAGGTTTTAGTCAGATTTCAACAGGTTTTAGATGGATTTCAACAGGTTTTATTTGAATTTCAACAGATTTTAGATGGATTTCAACAGGTTTTAGTCAGATTTGAACAGGTTTTAGTTGGATCTGAACATGGTTTAGATGGATTTGAATAGGTTTTAGTTTAATTTGAACATATTTTAGATGGATTTCAACAACTTTTAGTCAGATTTGAACGGGTTTTAGATGAATTTGAGCAGGTTGTTGTTGTATTTGAATAGATTTCTTTGTTGCAAAAATCAAATCCATCTAAAACATGTTCAAATCCAGTTAAAACCTAGTGCCAAAAATGTCACCTTCTAAATGCATTAATGGGCCACACAAAACATTACATTATTAAATTAAACAGAATCATTTGTTAACTATGTGACAGATAATGAGACAAATGCAGGTGTAGATTTAAAATAAGTCATGACAATGTCTTGGAAAATCATTTATTAAAAGAGTGGGAACCCTGTATTATATGCAGGGTCTTCATTAAACACAGGTTATAAGTGGGTTGTCTAATTTTAATGGCACTAGAACTGACAGCGCTGCAGGTTTCATAATATTATTGTTAGTGATCTGACAGTTGAACCATGATTTATGAGCCATATCCGTCTCGTGAAACCAATGCAGCCAAAATGAACCCACTGAAAGCATTAATCATCTGCCAAAGCAAAGCCCTGCACACATAAATGTTAGCATCATTAGCAGTGACCGGTATCAGTGATGTTATTCTCTTCACTCTGTGGTTTATTGTGAGTTTTTTATTGGGGTCAGCAGCAGTTCTTTAAAGTAACTCCTGTTCGGTCAGAGGTTTCCTGGACTGGAAATGGCAAGTCGCCCAGAAACAAACACAATCGATTCAGAAACGAGGAACTGCAGGACGAGACAATCACTGGTTATGTCACCGCATGCATTCCTGGGTTACGAGGGCTATTCCAGCTGCGGCTGAAGCAGAAGGCCCTCGTCTCTCCTCTTTTTCTCTCAATGTGCTTTTGTAATATTAGAAAGCTTCTTGTTGAAAGTTGAGCTGAGCCTGAGCGTGAACAACTGATTTATGTCATAATAATCGTCATAACCCTTGAGTGTAAAGGATAAGCTATTTGTTTTTGATTTTAGGCCTTCTTTATCACACTTAGCTATTAGTTAATACGCTTTAAGATGTGCACAAAAGAAAAGAGGCTGAGTTTGTTGATAAAGAAAACAAGTCTCTGTTTAAACATCTCCTTTTGTATTGTGTGAATCTGCCTTCTCCAAACAAAAAGAAAATTACAAAAATGATTTGCGTCTTCATCTATAAAATTAATTGCCCATTTTTGCTCATGTTTCAAGTATAAATCACCAAACACAATCACGCAGTTTGACGTAAAATGGCCACTGAATCACGTTAATGGTCATATCAGGATTAACGCAGCGTTTCCTCGAAGCTGAATCTGTACATTCCCAGTCCATCTCCTCACAGATTTGTACTTGGCCAGAGACAGCCACAGGGCGGTGTTTTGTCCTGTTTCTGTCACGTGTGGGATGTCCCAGATAATAAAGATGGAAATAAGAATGAAAACATAATTAATCTGAATATATTGCACTAGACGAGGCATTAAAAGTGCTGTAGGTAAAATATACTGTGTTTTTTTCATGAATTTTAACTAATTCAGTCAAAATCATTAGGTTTAAATAGGATTGTCCCGAAACTAACACCAGATCCTGCCATACCTGTGTTTTAGTCATCCGTCCACACTCTACAACTGAGGCTGCTGCTGCTGGAAAACAGAGCCAGTGTAAAAGCAGACACTGATGCTATTGAGTGAGGAATGTGCAAACAAGGCCACAGTTTGGTGACACTCATCTCAATGTGACGCGGCCAGAGCTGCCACAAATACTTTCCCGAGCGTTCAGCAGCCGCTCCGAACGTGTGAAGATTAATAAGTGAACTGAGGACAAGGAGTGAGGCCCGGACAGATAAATGTCATCGCTGTTTTTAGATGTGCTTCGGTGAGAACAGCTCGCTTTTACAACTGCGTTTATCAAACAGAGGGTGGAAGCTGTCCAGACACACGACACCGCAGCGACTGTCCGTTATTTCCTGCTATTGTTCTTGTGAAACTATATCTATCCTCTATCACTGTGGTCCCAAGGCTGTCCATAAAGTCTGTGTTTGAGTTTGTATCTGTCGGCATCTGAGAATACACTCCAGGACTGTGTGTGTTTGTTTGATTCATAAATGACTGCAGTTTCATGGTAGATTTCAGTTCTTTAAAGGAGCTGTATCCTGTAAACACTGTGAAAAGTCTGTTTTATATGTGTTTCTGTCACAGGTACGACATCTGCATTCAGAAAAACAAGCCATGTGAGACTTTAGGTAATGCCACAAACAGCTGTGATGCAAATTCAGTGTGATTTAGTAGATGATGTATGACTGCATAGGATCGGTTCAGTAAATCCTTTAGTTAGGATCAGCCAGTATCGGATGAGTCTTTATATATGTGTGTGTTTGTTTAGGTCTGGCTCCTGTTGGAGGGATGTGTGAGCCCGAGAGGAGCTGCAGCATCAACGAGGACATCGGTCTGGGAACAGCTTTCACCATCGCACACGAGATCGGACACACGTAAGGCACACGGAAAAGAAAGAACACTTACATTTTGTCAATAGACTGAATTCATGTGAGTTTTAAGTCGTTTATTTACAAGAATGGTCAAAACTGAAGAAAATGTTGTGATCGGTGAGATTAATCCTTTAAGAAAAGCGTTTAACCTGTGATTGTACTTGGAGTTGAGACACTTCTCCTGGACGTAGTGGACTCAGAAGACTCAACAGAACTGACCTTGAACATTTCTAGTTTTATCTTTATTACTATCTCCAAACCCCTCCCTGCTTTCCCTTAAGCAAACCTTAAAGTTTGTAAATGGTGTATCACTGGATTGGTCTTGACTCAGTCCCTAAAAGCAATGATCTTGTTTTTCTTCTTGTGTCCATCTACATCACTTTTGCACGATAACTCAAGTTTAAAAGCCTTTGATCTTATTATTTAGAACAGTGGTGTCAAACTCAAAGTGGTGAGGGGCCGCAATAGTAAATAAGAAGCATTTCAGGGGCCAAAAACTGTGACAAATCCTGCTAAAATCCAACTGAAACCTGTTCAAATCCAACTAAAACCTGCTAAAATCCAACTGAAACTTGTTCAAATCCAACTAAAACCTGTTCAAATCCATGTAAAACCTGTTAACATCCAACTACAACCTGTTTAAGTCAATATAAAACCTGTTAAAATCCAACTAAAACCTAAAACCCCAAAATATTACCTACAAAAAGTATTGCAGGGCCATATAAAACATTGCGAAGGGCATTTTGAGTTTGACGTGTGATTTAGAGCAACCCTTTGTTTATGTTTTCACCAGAACAATTACCAGCTGTATTGTACAAGAGCTGTTTCAGTGTAATGATAGCTGCTAGTGCTGAACTGGAAACACTCAGGACAGTGTCCCTACAGGAACCGCTGAGGAGTCTTTTTTGTCTTGGGTTTGGTCAGATCTTTTCCTTCGTTCAGAGAAAGCCTGTCCCTAGATTACATTTCCACATCCCGAGAGAGAGAGTTCATGTAAACTCCAGCAGCGTGAGTCATTTCCATTCACTAAGTGATAATAGCTGTATGTTTTCTTTCACTATTTATATGTCAGTAAAATTAGTTACACATGGGTCTGGTAACGTACTCTGCCACTTGTTTTTTCTATATTAGGACACCTCAGATGACTTGGAAAGTGTGTTGAAGTCATTGGCGCTGGAGCTGAGCGGCATCACTTAGCAACTTGTAATTTTATCTTCACGCATGGTTTACTTCTGTCGTGAATTCATTAAATCAAGTGAGGTTATTGTTTTTATCACCAGTGTGCTGGTTTATTTTAGGGGAAGCCTTCAGAATTTATTAAAAGGTGGGTTTTCTGCTCCAGACAGATGGTTAATTCATTGGGACCTGGTCTCTCTAATGAGTTACACAGGTTCGTTCAAGGACCCAGACCCCTAAACTCTATTATCTACTGGACTCTGTGGGCGCTCATGAAGAGTTGTACTAGAAACCACTCAAAGCAAGACCAAGCAAGACCAAGCAAGACCAAGCGAGATGAGATTTTCACTCAGACAGACAGCTTTTAACCTTAACCAGAAATCTTGTCACGTTTTGATGCCCGAGGTCTTGCAGCACACCTCTACTTTTAAGAACTAAGACCAAGTCAAGACCAAGACAAATGCATGATATGAGAAGCAGTCGACCAGGTTATCCAGATTATGTGTGTATAAAAACTACTCTTGAGGGATATCAACTCACTGAGCAGTTCACTTATATCTTATACATTCAAAAGTATGTCCAGATGCTTTGGATAATCACAGGGCTAATACTGAGACATTGACAGATAAGCATTTGTACATTATTTCACTTTTGGGCAATTTAGATTCAACAGTTACCTGCACAAACATGTGTTGAGACATGGGAGAGGCTGAGAGAACCATCAATAGCACAGACAAGCATACATTCTGGTTTATGTAAATAAATACCAGAGACAATACTGGGGGCGCCCTGTTGGATCTACTACACAACAAGAGTGCTTTGAGTTTGATTCACAGCTTGGGCCCATTTCGTTCCTTCTCTCTCTACCCTTTGTTTCCCAAAAATTTCATATTATCTAATGAAAAATACTAAAAATTCCCACAGTACAAGTCCTGTATCTCACTGAAAACAACATAATCGATGGTCTGCTAGCACTGGTTGCATTTGAACTTTACATAAATCAGTTTTGGTCTTGTCTCTGACTTATACTGAGACTAAAACCTGACTTAAACTGTGCCTCAAACACTAATCCACAGTTCCTCAGTCTCAAACCCATCCACAGTTGTTTCTAATTGTCGTCATGAATCGCTCTGACTTCACAGAGAAGCCTTAGATTAACTGCAGGCCTGTTTGTGGCGGGACGGACCCACATGAAAAGACGAGTCGGACCGTGACAGCGATGACTCAGAAACGCTTCCACAACATTTATAATTCCTCCTCAAACACTGCTACTGCGGCTGTTATCACTACGTGTCATAAAGATACAAGTAAAACCACGTAATTAACAGGATTCAGGTCGAAAAGATTGATGTCTTTATTAAGTCAGTACTATGTAAAATAAAATAAATACACACACAAACCTAATAAACACTGAGTGAGGGCTATTCTTACAATTTAATATAGTTTTTTTGTGCATAGAGGAGCACATGTAGTTTGTTTTGTAGTGATTTTCATATGTAAAAGTGTGCTTTCTGTTAACAGTGGTTGCAAAGAATCAGGGCCATATTCAGAGTGGGACACAATCTGATTTAAAAGGACTGGATTCAGTGTGGTTATTTTGTCAAAGGGAACATCCTGAGTACCTCTTATCGCAGCCCAAATAAGAACTAACTGGAGGTAAACCCAGTTAAAAAGGCTTCATGTGCAAATATATCTCTAAACTTTTATTTTAATTTGTGGACTAAGAGGGAGACGACAGAAAGACCACACACATGCAGTATTTATGAAAAAGAAGAAATAGCTTTTAATGCAAATTGTGTGCCGCTGTGTTCTCATTGGCCGTAGGTTTGGGATGAACCATGACGGGATCGGGAACGCCTGCGGGCCCCGGAGTCAAGAGACGGCCAAACTGATGGCTGACCACATCACCATGAAGACCAACCCGTTCATCTGGTCGGCCTGCAGTCGGGATTACATCACAAGCTTTCTGGAGTGAGTCAGATATCTGCCCCACCACAGTTATTTTCGTAATTAGAGGTTTGGAAAAAAGACGGTCTCTTGGATTTAAATATAAAGGGTTTATTGAATATAAATGAATGTGCACTGTGGTATTTCTACTAGACTATTTGTAACAGACTCTTTAACCTTATGTAATGTTTATAGTTCTGGAATGGGCTCCTGCCTCAACAACGTGCCCCCGAAGCAGGAGTTTACGTACCCCACCACTGCCCCGGGACAGGCCTACGACGCAGATGAACAGTGCCGCTTCCAGTACGGCGTCAGATCTCGACAGTGTAAATATGCAGTAAGTAATTTACCTATGCTTTCTTTAATTTAGCTTCACATTTGCACTCAACCACCTAAGATTTGCCGCAGTGAACCCTACAGAAGCCAAAATGCCCTTTACGCAGTTTTAATATTTGTCAATAGTCGTAAAGGTGGTGCATTGAAGTGAAAAGGAAAGAGTCCAGCTTTGCTCTATAGCTTTAACTCCAGGCATGGTCAGTTTTTATAGCAGCAGCAGCAGAAGCTTCAGAGCGAGCGGACATCTGGAAGAGCAGACTGCTTTATAGACTCGTTATTGTCAATACTGTGTGGTCAGAGCATATGTACACAATAAAACTGCCCATGTGTTATAGACATTGTTGGACCGCGAGCAGAAGGAAAGGTATCTCGTCTGTGTTCAAAGCCTGTGCCACAGAGACGGGCTGCCTTTCTTTAAAACAAGACTAAGATTCATTGTTTTTTTTTTTGTTTTTTTTGTGTGTGTCTGTAACTCACAGGAAGTCTGCAGCGAGCTGTGGTGCATGAGCAAGAGCAACCGTTGCATCACCAGCAGCATTCCTGCAGCAGAGGGAACCATCTGTCAGACCAACACCATCGAGAAGGGGGTGAAGATGACTCTTTGTGATATTCGCACTGAGACTTTAGGGTCATGTGATTATTTTGGCGCTCAAACCAGCCATTCAGTTTTTACAGCACGCGTCAAATAATTGGTATTTGTAGGGATGTCCGCCACTGCTTTTCTCTAAATGAATACTACTTATTTTGTAGGAGACAGTTTTGGAGCCTCTTGACATTATATACAATTTTTTATCATCTTAATGTACAGGAAAAGTCTGTATAGAGAGAAAAGGGGAAGTAGAAACCCACACAGCTGTGAGCAAAGCGCAGTTTCTTCAATCAAATGAGTATAAAATGAAATAAACTGATCCATGCTGTACACACTTCCATTGGTTTCTATTATAGTTACCTGTTAACTAAGAATAAAAAGAGAAAACTGCAACCTTTACACAAGTATTTGATCATTATACACGATTATACTCTTTACTAGAACAAGTACACTTAAAGTACAAACACAGACACTAAGGGGAGTCAAAACAGTAATATAATCCATTCAGTCCCACTGGTCACGTAGGCTTCTTGTTTCAGAATCACTTGGTAAAACTGAATCTGTTTGAAAATGCGTAAATAAATGGGTTAAACTCTGCGTTAATCTAAATGTTGTAAGAAGTTCGTAGTGTGTGTAGTTCTAAGTTGTGTTTGTTTTGTCCAGTGGTGCTACAAGCGAGTCTGCGTGGCTTATGGCACCCGTCCCGAGGGTGTGGACGGGGGCTGGGGGTTGTGGTCCCCGTGGGAAGAGTGCAGTCGGACGTGTGGAGGTGGGGTGTCCTCCTCCATCAGACACTGTGACAGTCCCAGGTACAACGGCGGCTTCGTTTACAACAAAATGTGAAGAAATTACCCAGTTTCCTCATATTTTTGCTTGTTTTATTTGGTTTCGTTATTAAACTTTCAGATGTTTTTAATCCAGAGGTGTTGTTGTAATAGTCTGTGACAAAATGCTGCAAAAACAAAGATCAGATGCCGAAGTGCCGGAGGTGGGCTTTAGTTAAACTGTTGTCAGATGGGATTGATTTTGCGTTTGATTTTAGGCCAACCATCGGTGGAAAGTATTGCCTCGGAGAAAGAAAACGCTTCAGATCCTGCAACATTGATGTAAGTGTTGTTGTTTTTGTCACACTCTCAATAACTGATGACTCACTGGATGATACTGTTATTTGTGTTGCAGGAGTGCCCTCCAGGTTCACAGGACTTCAGAGCTATTCAGTGCTCAGACTTTGACAGTGTGCCTTTTCGGGGAAAGTTTTACACGTGGAAGCCTTACAGAGGAGGTGAGCACTCGTCTCAGAAAGCGTTACTCAATGAAGAAATGTGAGGGACGTGGTTTTAATTTAATAGAAGTAAAGAAGCACCTGACGCCCATTAACCTGACATAACCAGTGCAGTTTTCTATTCAGTTATCTCACTCATAGCGTCTCACTCAAGGTTCAGAGAAGAGTATTCAAACAGAGCAGGGTATAGTTAATGTTAGGCCAAAACAAGGTGAAGAAAGACTGGGAGGGTTAACACTAAACCAGAAATGAATGAATAAATAAGGAAATTAACCATGGAAAGCTTTTATTTAAAATCCAGAGTCCTCTTTATCAGAGACTGAAGAAAGACTTTCAGAA
This sequence comes from Rhyacichthys aspro, assembly GCA_036850595.1. Classification (NCBI taxonomy): domain Eukaryota; kingdom Metazoa; phylum Chordata; class Actinopteri; order Gobiiformes; family Rhyacichthyidae; genus Rhyacichthys; species Rhyacichthys aspro. The sequence goes on from CM072151.1 coordinate 6,477,007, forward strand.
ACTGCAACATCTAACCCACAGATATTTTGGTAATTTGAGGTTTGTAGAAAAAAAAACATGCTTGAGTTTAAGTATAAATGGTTTTTCAGTCATAAATGTAACAGTAGGTGCACGGTTTATGCTATTTTCTTCTCACATATCATTGCATTTTTTATTTTTATTATCAAAAGAAATTAGGACCAAAAAGAGAAAGAGCCGTAAACCAGGAGCTCATGGCACCAGACAAACAGAAGTCATGAAAACAAGAGTTGTTTTGTCGTGCGGTCTGTCCCACAGATGAGAGCCATGCTTCCCACAATGCTTTGCGAAAAATTCTTCTGCCTCTGATGAGCTCTACGCTGGACGAAGTGAAAGATAAATAGTTTCAACGACATAACTGACTTTAATCTCGCTCTCCGGTAACATAATGGCTCACAGAGACGGCCGTCCCGCCAGATCCGACTTCAGGCAACAAGTGCTCCTTTCATCAACTCAGCTGATTTTACAATGGAAATCCCTTGCAGCTGTTAAAATAGGAACCGCGCCACAGACCCTGCCCCGAGTCGAGACCGGATCACACCCTTCCCCTGTCCTCCTCAGCCCCCTCTCACCTCAAATTATCTTTTCAACTCTATCCCCTTCAACAACTCTTCTGTTTTCATTTTGTCCTTTTTCAAAACCTCCCTCTTTCAATTATTTCAAACTTGACCTGTCGTTAAGCCCCGCCTTCAAACTCCACGAGCCAATCACGTTCGAAGCAGCCACACAACGCACTCAGCCAAAAGAAAAGCTGCAGAAATCATTATTGTCCTGCAGTTTTATTGATATTTAACGAACCAAAACGTAACATGTTTATTACTCTGTTTCACTACGAGATGCTTCACAGACAGTTTATGTCATTCTCTTGATACGACAGCGCGCTGTTGATTAAAATAAAGAGGAAATCCACCCCATTTTTACATCTTTTAAAAGTTATTAGAGCAGATTTGTGTTATAAGCCATTGATTAGGCCTTGAGTGTGATCAGTTTTAATACAATTATACTAGATTACTTCATACGTTTAGAGTCTCAATATGAAGACTCTATTTAAATTTGATAGTTTGTCATATTTAATAACTTGATCATTTCTTTCTGGAACAGTTTATTCTTTTTGGTTGATATTTGACCCTTTTATGCATCAACTATAAGAGCAGAGTATTCTTAATGTCAGTGCAGGCTAATGTTTCTGTGATAATCTCCTTTACATGAAAAAAATGCATTGATTCATTACATAAAGTTAAAAACTTACCTTAAACGCAATGCTTTTCATCTTTAAACCAATGTGATCCTGCAGTTTTTTCCATCTCATGAATGCAACACTAATATTTATGCATGTTTTACTTTGTTTTCTTTTGTTTCTCTCTGTTTTTTGTCTTTTTTTGGGAGTTGTTTTGGTGTGGTTCAATGACAAGGCTTTTAGATAAACAGCCACTGGGAGCTTTCCTTCTTTAAATTAAAGCAAACACACTAAAATAAGAGCATGTGATTGGTCAAATCTTGCACATTCTCACCCAAGTCCTTCATAATAAAGCCCTGATGATGTCTTAAGCATCATTTTAAGTCAGATCACTGCATTATTTTCTCTTTCATTTGACTCTTTCCCATGTCTGTCCAATCCACATAACTTTTACACTTCATACACCACTCCCTGAAAGTTATAATAAAACATAGTCACACATACCCTGCCCTGCCAAAGATAGGCACCATGGGAGTTGTAGTTTTCCACAGTCAAGACCACTTTATTGTCTGTAAGTCCTGGCAGCACATACTCCGTCTGTCGCTCTGCTGCTGCTGCTCCGTCCCGGCACACGCTGTACCTGCCTCAGCTCTGCCAGCACAAACAAACGGGGCCCAAACTGATGTCAGCAGCCACTCAAACAGGGAGCTGCACATGAATGAAGGATACTCACAGTTTGGCTGGAAAACACCACGGCAAACTGTGTACGTGCTTGTAACGGCCGGAAAAGGCAGGGAACAGAGTGAAATGATGAAAAGGAAATGTATACATGTGCTTATATTTGAAGGTTTGCTAAACAGCTTGAGTCAATCCAAGCAAATGTTATATATGAAGCCATTTCAAACCTATACAGACGGGTAAAGTGCATTAAAACACATTTTAAGAGAGATTCAGGAGACATTATGTATAAAATATAAGCACTAAAACATAATCGCAATAATAAATTAACAAGCAACAATTAATGGGATTGAACTAATATTAAACTCTTTTAACACGTTAACTCTCTCAAAAATGTGTCTTAATATCATTTCCCCAAGAAACTATACTATGTTAAACTGTAAAAATATAACAAAAATCTCCATAAATCACTGGCTACACCTACTTATTGACCACTTAACCCTGGGAAAACTAACACAAACATCTAATTACAATTAAATGTGGTCTTTTTCACGGAGAACTGTTTAGTAAATGCACTTTTTATCTGCTGCCCGCCCCACAAGATCTTCCTCTGATCAATTGACTTGAACGGATAAAAAGTGTGATGATTTTAAGAATAAACAGACCAGTGTCCAACTATTTGTCAGGGGTTTTTACATTTTTTCCCCCTGTCATTGTAGTCTATGATGCATTAGATTTGATGTCAGTACCATTAAAAGTAGGCACTACAGAAAACAGCAGCACTGATCTCACACAGGACTCTTCTTCATGTTTGTATTCGACCCTTTGTAGCTTCATAAAACATTTTGCAGAACATTAATAGCACAGTGCAAAATATCTGTGCTCACATTATATTACGTAACTATTGGCTGTACACTCCTTCATTACAAACGTGTCTGACTAATCTCTGGTGCTTTGCTGCAGTTTTTAATAGTTCCCCTGAAGTCTGGCGTTTGTTGTAGTGACTCTTTCGTTAACCCCAGTTCAGTCTGTGGCATCAGGGACACTTGCATCAGCTCAGAGTCAGACTGAGGAGGAAACTGGCCACGAGCTGCAGGCTCATAAAATATCCGCTCTTGGAAAGATGCCGCGGAGGTATGCTGGGCTTTTTCCACGACATTCCCCGAGAAAAGATCATCTCTGAGCTCATATAAACTGGAAGTGTGCTACATTTGGGAAAAAAATGCCCGTAAACTGAGGTTTTATGAAGATTATTTTGGCATTTTTGCCTTATTTGACAGATGAATGATAGAAAACATGCCATTACCGTTTGTCTTAAACCATAACTCTGTCAGTGCTACGAGTGCATCACCACTGGAGCCTCGAGCCATTGGTTTGGTCTGGAAGAATTTAGATTTAATAGAATAAAAGTATTGACCTGTCACGACACAGTGGAAACATGTCTCTCTTAACGTTGTTTATGAACCTTTTTGATGACAATTCACTGTCTGGGGTTTATTTATTCAGTGAAGTTTCAACCCAATGCACTCAATATAAAACGATATAATATTAATAGTCACAGTCATTTGTTCATGAAAATAGTCACAGACTCTACATTTGAATGGCTCTGAATTGGTTGAAGTGTCATTTTATAACGACATGCTGACTCCAAAAATTATAATTGCTCACAAAGAGTGTATTTAGTTATTGGTAAAATGACAAAGGGAATTTTAGAAAACGAAGCAAAGTCAGCGTCTAATTTTGGATGAAGACATTTTATTTTAGTACAGCCCTATTTCAGACTCAACAAGAAAATACCTCCTGTCATTAGACCCTACTTAAAGTGAGAAATCAAAACTTCCATAAAACCCATCTTGGAAAAAAAAAATAAAAAAAAAACTCAGAAGGAGGGATCCACTCTGGGGACGGACAGTAGCTAAATCATTCTTAATATTTGAATTAATAAAAGACAGCTCAAGGGCTAAATATATATGTTTTGATGTTGGTTTGTGATGCTTGTTTGTTCTCCGTTGTCTCTTGTTGCAGGTGGAGTGAAGGCCTGCTCTCTCAACTGTCTGGCCGAAGGATACAACTTCTACACCGAGCGCGCTCCAGCTGTGGTGGACGGCACGCCTTGTCGCGACGACTCTCTGGACGTGTGCGTTAACGGAGAGTGCAAGGTACGTCGAGCAGCTGTTACCTCGTCCGAGCTGCCGAGTGTCTGCGTACAACTGAGAAAAGGAGGAAAAGGAGATAGTTAAAGACCGGCTAGAGATAATAGTGTTTATACGTCCCGAAGACTCTGGAAGCGGGCCACTGTCTCGTTTACACACCAGCGGCTGATGATCATCACAATCAGCTGCTGAGCTGTAAAATTGTCCTGGCTGCAGTTGTGGATTCACATTACCAGCGCTCTCCTCTGATACACCCTGTTAATAAAAACAAAACATGTAGCTGCTGCTGATTTTGAAGACTGTCTGGACTGGTCTCTACACGCCTCGCAAAGCTCCACATTTCTCCAGTCTGATAACAATGATAAAGCGGTTCATTTGTCTTCCTTAAAGTGATGTAGAGCTTTATACCTTAACATAAAAACTTTCTGCAGTCTTCCTCAGTAGTGTCTCATGATGTACGAGATCCAAGCCTTTTAAGATTTGCAGACTAAGACGATAAACTGGGACGAGAGGTGGACGTACTGTCTCGCACCTGGGTCCTGAATTACAAAGCTAGTACCCCAGATTTATCTCTATTATAATCCCATCTCTAACAATCTCAATCTGGATGAGTGGGATCATGAAGCGGGTTAACAACTTGTTGATTTAACCCTGGGTTTCTCTGTGGAGCTGTGAGCGCTTCATGTGAAACGACTATTCACATCGAGAGACACAAATGTAATAGTGAAAATAAAACCAAAACATGAAGCCCTTTTTTGGCACATACAGAGAGTCTCTTAATCAATGGGTCTTAAAATAATACAGACAATTAACCCCAATCTGAGCATAATGTCATTTAGTTAACACGTGTATAAACCTAGAAGTTATGACTTTATATGATATCGCAGACTCTTTTCTCCTGTTTTTACTCTCATTCTTCCTGATTGGTCAGTGGGCTGGATCTAAACCTGCTCCAGGGTAATTCAGCCGTTCAGTGTAAATTTCCACAGAGATCTCCCTCGATACAAAGTGAACCAGCTTCTTGAAACTGAAAAGCCAGGGTTAACCTCGATGTTATCACTGTTATTTATGAGAAGCACAGAGTAGAAACTTTAAACACAAGAAAATCAACACAAAAACTCAAGCTCCACGTAACAGTAGTAAGACATAGTGAGGATTTTTACATTAAAAGTTATCGTCCTCATGTTACACTGACCCTGTTTGTTCTGTGTTTGTGGAGCTGAGGGAGGCCAAAGTCCCAGGACTGGTCCAAATGAGAGGATTTTGTTTATCAACATCCCTCGTGTGTTTCCTCGCTCTTCTCTCTCGTCTCTGGTCTGTAGGAACCCACTGACCCTTTGGCTCTGCTCAAAACTGGCTGCTTTCACCGGGCTCCTATTATTGCTTTTCCTTTCGGGCTTTCTGCATCTCTCCATTCCCTGCATACACTTTTATCGTCTTTTCAGTGTTTTTTTTCTTTCTTTTACAATCTTTCATTTTCATTTTGAAGTGTTCTATTGCCTCTGGTGCGTTTTACATAAAAAGGAAAATAAATTGTTTGCTGATGTTAGAGGTTGGATAATGTGGTGAGAGCATTATCTGTAGATATATTGGTCCAGGAGGCCACTTAAAGGGATGTGTTGCCTTAAATTAAATTCATCAAAATCTTTAGAACGGAAAAATTACAATGAACAATGGCTACATTTTGAGCCAATATTTACTGCGGTAGATAGTTTATACAGTTTAAACTCAGTCTTAGCTTGGTTTTTTATGTTTTAAATGTTCTCTGATTAACATAACATCATTATTTGGATTTGACAAACCTGAGATTAGTCCACATTCAACAAAAGTCATAAAAGATTATTACAGAAACCAGATCATCAGGTTTCATATAGATTAGGATTTGAACTGTCCTCCTCTTTAGTAAACATAATACTCTTGCTCTAGCCTGGGCAGCCAGACCCATTCACCTTCTTAAGGGGCTTTCACGCCTGCTCTGTTTGGTCCGGACTTTCAGACTTTCCCATTTGGTGTGAAAGCTCCAGCGGTTCGTGGTTCAGACCAAACTGAACCAGATTTGTTTGTAAAAGTACAATAGGTGATATTTTGGACTTTTGTAGCATATTCAGGAAGTCACAGCCAATTAAACACATGACGAAGAGTGAACAGGAGGGAAATGGCCAAAACGGAGATCAATCTGGTTTAAAACAAATAAAACACATAGACATACGTTGATTTATGTTTTGGATGGCTTTATTTTTCTTGCTACGTGACAGAAGCTTCCTGTGAAGCTGTCCTTTTCCTAAAAAACATTATACTGATTTAAATCATGTCTCAAACAGAGCAGTGAAGTGTTAGCGATTTGTGTTAATTATTCTGTATTAATAATAACATGCCTCTTTCTGATTATTGTATTTCTTTGTTTTGTATCCCTCGTCTTACATTCAGAGGTAGTTTATTCCCATTTTTCCTGCCTCCTGGAAATCATACTCCAATTAACAGAGACCAGACTAATTCTTTGTAAAGAAAAGAAAAAGATTTAGGATGGCTAGTGTGGACTTTTCTCATGTATAGTAAAGGAAAGGGTTAACAATCAGCTGAGGTCTTGGCTGGTGTTGATTTAAAAATCTGAGACCCTCACACTACACTTACAAATAATACTGAGTTTTTCTCATAAACCTGATGATAATTACCGTGCTTGCTCTTTGTTCTTGATCATTTTCCCTTTTTTTTGGTCCCTGTCAGAGGGTTTAAGTAAGACCACCTGTTTAACTCATCATTAAACACACTCATTAACATTAATAGTACCTAAAGCATTATGTCTCCTCAGCACCAGAAAACACATCTGGACTAACCATCTAATTTGATTCCTGTGTTTGTACAAACTCATCTGGAAGTCATTAGCTGTAATCTGTCTGCCTGGCCTCTGACACTTCTCGACTTACCGACTGTGCCCCCTCACCTTTGACCCGGAGCGACCCGCCGCTCACTTCTGTCTCGTTTTTTTTTTTTTTTTCTTCGCAGCATGTGGGCTGTGATCGCGTCCTGGGCTCGGACGTCAGGGAGGACCGCTGCCGGATCTGCGGGGGAGACGGGAGCAGCTGCGAATCCGTGGAGGGACTGTTCAACGAGTCGTTATCTGAAGGAGGTACTGACCCAACTGTAACACGGGGCACTGGGGTTCAGCTTTTGCTCCACTGATAATTAGATTGTATTACTCTGAGGAATTTGCAGTAAGGAGTTATGCAACATTATTGTTCTCCCGTCTGAATGCTGCATAAGTGTTATTCTGAATTGTTTAAATGGCTCTGGAAAGCTGCCCCAGACATTTAAAGTGTATCATATAATTATCCTTTCACATGCGAACTCCTTTCTCAGAAGCGTATTGTTTGAAACTCCACGTAGCTCCACAACAATCGTTTCTTTCAGCGGCCGTCATTCGTGAAGAATTTCTCATGAACGCTCGCAGATAAATGAGGTGTGCACGAAGGATTTGTGAACTGATGCAGCACAGGCTCGTAGTTGGCACCGCATAAAGTAACAGACCATTGTCTTATCAATCATTGCGTCTGTTAATGTAATTCTTTTCATGGCTGCGTTATATAAAATTCTTGAGTTTCCATATAACCAACACATTAGACTCCATAGCTCCATAGAACTAAGTAGAAGGGCCTTTTTCTTCCTGTTTCTGCTTTTTCTTTCGACCAGAGTGGACAAACTGGACACTGTTTTATAAGAAGCACATCCTTTTTCTAAGTTGTTCTATTCACGAAGACTTTTTAACTGAGCCATTTCTTAAAGGAGCGTAACTTTTAGCCCAAAAATGTATATTCCCACTCTCATTTTGATGGTTCTTAGACATGAGAACAGTAGAATCAGGCCTATCTCACTGACCTCTAATGTAACTTTCCTGTCCCGGGACGAGGACTCATCACAAGAGACACACTTTATGACACTCAAACAGAGGAAGCAGAAATGGGCACATACGCTGGACCTGAACAGAGTTTTTTTTTTCCAAACTTGCCGCTTGGACAGTCTCCACTTGTCACACAGAGAGTCACAGAGGGACCTGCGCCCTCTACTGGATAAAAGTTACGCAGCTTTAATGATTTGTTCATTCACTAATTAATATTCCTGGTTCTATAGGTGTTCACAGACAGAAAGAGGTGAGCAAATGTCATCTGAATCACATCTAAGCGTCACCAAAAACCACACACTGTACTTTTCAACTTTTAATGTCTTGATGAGATGGGATCAGGCCATTCCTCAAACATTGTGAATGCAGTATCTATTCATAGCAACAAATACATTGTCCTGAAAATCTCTATAAAACCAAAGAGCCCTTCATTACAGTGTTTTCTCAGTGTCTCACCTGGGAGTTTGTGCACCTCATGAGTTTGAGTTTGGCTTGAATCCATTTGATCCAAGTCCTTCTCGTACCTCGTCCTATTTTGTATCTATCTCACTATCATTATCTATTAAAGGCTAAATAAATTATAAAGGAAAAAGGTCATGTCATAAGAAAGTTTCAGTTTCAGTCTGTTCAGCTTTGCGTCCTCGGGCAGTACGCTACACCCAAACTCAATGTGGAAGGATCTACTTGTATGTATTTATGTTCCAGAGGCTGACACATGGTGGACAGATTTTGGTGTGGTCTAACTCTGTGGCTTGAGGTCCAGCCGCTCTTTTTTTGGGCTTCGTTCTCCCCACAGCCGTGTCCCGAGTCTCTCACCCAACTGTCACATCGCTCACCTCTTTAGTAGCCCTCAGGGGGACGCACCCTGACCTCTCCGATGCCAGGCCCCGGGGCCACAGTCACCAGACGGCTTTGTCTACTCAGACTTAAATCTCAAGTGGCCTCAAAATGTCTGACAGTATCGTCAAAGTCAGACTAAAAATGCTTATTTTACCGAGTGGAGCTGTGTGTTGTTTACTCCTGGTTTACATGGTTCAAGATGAAACAGCTCAAATCAGTAACACATTAAGTTGAAAAAGTCTGAGCAAGATAAAGATAAAAAACTGTAAAACGTAAATGACTGTATTGTACCTGCTAAGTTGAGTAAATGTAAGATTCCTTGTCGTGCTGAATTATTTTACCCTCACACACATCCAGGCTCAGAGACAGCCAACAATCCAGTTCATGTTTACTGTGTCATCCCTTAATCTTCAGCTCAAATTCCAAGATAAAAAGCTTAATTTTGACACTGTCCTGAACTGAACAGCTCTCCTTCTTCTCGGTTTTTCCCTTTCTGCTACTGTGGCCAAAACGACCCTTGTGTTTAACAAAAGCAAACAATTTTCAGAATGTGAAACACAGCAGAGTTTATTTGTTCCTCTTTGTTGGACGTTTGGAGGCAGCGGACTCTCGTGGGCGGTGAGGGGTAATTGAAGAGTCAAGTGCTCTTTGGTCTTTTACCTCACAGGTCTCTGATTGTTAACAGAAGAGACTTTTTACTCTTTCAGTCAGTCTCTGAGCGGGACACACAGCCAAAACCATCAGGCTCTTACCCCACGCCTCCATCTGTGAACCCAAACCACCCAGGCTCAGTCCCACACAGAGGTCACCAGTCGAGCCTGTTATAGTTAAAGAATTGGATGGAATTATCCCTTTGTTTTTATTCCTCTTCTTGCAGTGAGAAATTTGCAAAGAAAGCTGAGCAAGAGATATCAGAGCGTAAAAACGGGATTGGGCCTCTGTTCGTGCGTTCAAACTTCTTTTCTTGGTCCAGTCCCAGTGCTTTTTTAGTGCATTGCTGGCATTTCAGGAGCTTAGAGAAATACTAATTTATGAGAAAAAGGCTCCACCAGACAGTGTCTTTGGGACATTGCAGACCTTTAACCTTTTAAATGACCAAAATATCTACATCTTCCCAAAGAAAGGAGAAGATTTATGGTAGGAATTTTCCTTAATAGCCATGCTATGTGTAGATTTTGGCAGCATCTTGGGTCAAAATGGCAGATTTGGAACTATGGTAGCCCCACAGGGACATGCTGATGCAGGGACTAACCCGGTGGAAATAGGTCACAAATGAGTTCACTTTAAAAATCAGTCCCATAATGATGACATAGGTTTGACTAATGCGATCCAAATTGTTCAGTGGTAAACTGCAAAAATGTACAAAATGCATCTTTAACCTTTAACTATTTTATTTAATTTGTTTGTAATTTAATCATAACCAATTAAAACTAGATATCATCCTTCTCTAAGACCCTCAGAAGGTCCTCAGTTTGTTAAAAGAAGAAATGCTGTAGCAACAGTGTTAAAAATATGAAGTAGGCCTACACACAAAAGAATTAAGGCCCAGAACCAGAACAGATGGAGCCAATGAAGTCTGGCATTGGTCTGACTCTCGAGCAAAGAGCCCAGAGCAGCTGAGGCCTGCTGCCCAGGAATGCAGCTGGAATCTGAAGCCTGAGCTCGGTCCACGGACGTCCCACAGAGTTAAACACCACTGATGCAACGGGACAGACCTGCTGCACCTTGCTTTAATTTATGACGGTGCCTGTCTCTCTCTGTGTGAGTCGCAGGTTATGAGGAGGTGGTCCGAATTCCCAAAGGATCAGTCTTCATCCACATCCAAGAGCTCAATATCTCCCTCAACTACCTTGGTAAGGCACAGTCAGCAACAGTTTGAAAGTACCATTGATGCTTTTGTGTGTGTTTTTTTCATTTTACATGTTTCAAAACCACTATGGCTTCTGTAACATGTGCCTCATTAGAAATCAGTCCAGAAAATGTGCATAAAATTACTTAATTCAGCACACCTGTTGCTAAATATGTAGGAATGAGTCTTAAATCTTAACATTATGTAAAAACTGCTATGCCACTAAATTAGTCTGAATTCACAAACAGTTATGGCTCATGAAATAGAAAAGCTAATAAACAAGAATATGCTGCTACATGTTTTCTTTTGACTTGTCCGTTTTCTGATGCAGCCCTCTTTCTTTTGTCTGTTCCTCAGTCCTGAAGAGTAAAAACGACCAGTTCTTCATCAACGGGAAGCTCACCATCGACACGCCGCGCAGGTTTGACGTCGCCGGCACCACGTTCCACTACAGACGTCCCACCGACGGACCGGAAACTATGGAGGCGCTGGGGCCGACGAACATGACTCTGATTGTCATGGTAAAGTGGCACATTTTAAAGCATCATTATTTTAAAGCACACACAGGTTGGTTACTCTGCTTTTGGGACGTGTAGGTGCTGGTGAGAGAGGAGAACCCGGGGGTCCACTACAGGTTCAACCCTCCCATAAACAGAGAGCCTCTGAGCGGATTCGCCTGGCACTACACGTCCTGGTCCCGCTGCTCGGCCCTCTGCGCTGGAGGTACAGACATCACAAATACCTCATCACACGGGGCCTTAAAGAGGGACTGGGTAGTTTAAGTTCATAAATGTCCTGAGCCTCTCCATAAGAGTCCATTATGGGCCGCCGTACAAAAACAGCAAACAAGGAACTAATTCAAAGTCCTGCGACGAGGTTTTATGGATTCTTAATATATATGTTTCCCAGAGTCTGCAAAGTATGAATACTTAGACCACACAAGTCAAACTCGAGGCCCAGGGGCCAAATGTGGCCCTTTGCAAGGTTTTATGGGGCCCTTCAATACATTTTGATAAGGTGACAAGGTGATGTTTTTGGCACTAGGGTTTAATTGGATTTGAACAGGTTTTAGATGGATTTGATTTTTGCAACAAAGATCTGTTCAGATCCTGCTGATCCATCTAAAACCTGTTTAGATCCAACTAAAACTTGTTCAAATCCATCTAAAACCTGTTCAGATCCAACTGAAATCTGTTCAAATCCATCTAAAACCTGATAAAATCCAACTAAAACTTGTTCAAATTCACCTAAAAAAAAACCCAGTAAATTAGCTAAAATCAGTTTCCATAAAAGGAGGAAATGATTGTTTGTGATTTGATTTGATAACTTTTGTAAAACTAAAATGAAGATGAAACCTCACATAAAAAATTTAATAAAATCTTCCAAATGTCACCATCTTTGGCCCCTGAAAGGATTCTTATTAACTTTCGCGGCCCTTCACACCTCTGACTTAGACTTTGATAAACAAATAAATCTGTTTGTGATCAGTATTTTCAAAGCAATTCAATGTAATTATATTAATTACCACTTTATAAACCTTGAATGTGAGTCATTAAGGGAGAGTGTTGTGAAGCCCACAGTCGTATCACAATAACACACAGTGGCTCATAAAACACCGTGTGTGAGATCTGCTGCAGCCTTTGTTTAAGCCAGAGGTTCTTGAGTTTCCCAAAAGGTTTAAAGCAATAAAGATATCACACAAGGTCATATATTATGTCTTCCTTTTTCTCTTTGGTCTCTGAGGAGATTTATATCACTGTGTCACATCTTTATCGTCCCACTTAACAAGAAGAACAGCGTTTTAAGAAGCTCTTGTCTCACAATCTTTGAAAACTGTTGTGCAATAAAGTGTGTGTTATAGCGTTGTTTTTGTCTCTGGGCAGGTCTCCAGATGCAGCAGGTTGTTTGTAGGAAGCAGTCGGATCATTCAGTCGTTAACAACCACTTCTGTGACAAGAAATCCAGACCTAAAGAGAAGAGAAGACAGTGCAACACTGAGCCATGCTCCCCAACGTGAGCTTTTTAACTCCCCTCTGTCCTGCTTTGTCTCAGTTAACATTTATTATGCATTTAACTCACTGGTAGTTATTTAAAATGATCCATTTCAGTCAGTTTTGGTGGATTTTTAGTCATTTTTTGCATTATACCTTGGCATTTTGATTCATTAACTAGAGCAGATTCACCTCGAACGTGCTAGTTTTGACCTGCTCCATCCTTGTTTAAAATCACAAAAATCTCTCTTGGACTTTTACTGACATTGTTAATACAGAGCTCTTTAATCCTTTACCCTCTGCCTCTCTCTGCTCTTTTGTCTTGATTTTAACCTGTCCGTGTGTGCGCGTCCTCAGCTGGTGGACAGGAGAGTGGTCCGAGTGCAGTCGGAGCTGTAACGGCGGCCTGCGTTCTCGAGAGGTTTTGTGTAAAAGGAGGATTTCTGCGTCGGAGGAGAAGGTGCTGGACGATTCGGCCTGCGCCTCCCCTCGGCCCTCGCTCACTGAGCCCTGCAGTAACCACAGCTGTCCCCCCGAATGGCTGGCTCTGGACTGGTCCGAGGTACGAGCAGGACTCTGCAGATGTTAGCCATCACACATACTGTACATTCTGCCTGATTCTGCAAAACCCCACAGGGATTTTCTCACTCGAACAGCTCCAGTTCATGTAATTTGTCCAGTGTTATTTATGAGGCAACAGTTGCTTTCTTTCCAGATGAATCTAAAAACACAGAGGTCTTCCAGGAGAAAACAAGAGTAATTTATCCATTCAAAAGCACAACAGAAACACAGAAATCACTCTGAACATGTTGCTACACACTTGTCTTGGGAATAACTTATTTTTAAAGCTGACCTTGGGTTTTTAAACCAGTGAAATCTAGGAACTCAATGATACAGATGTCCAGGAAAATGTTGTATTTTCTCTCCATGAATCAGAAAACTTAAAAACAAGATGTCCTTTCTCGTCATGTCTCTGTTCTTAACATGTTTTTGATGAAGACATTAAATTGCACCAGATACCACTGATTTTCCCACGAGACAAGACTAAATTTCTCCCCTATTTCCAGGTGTGGCTGGTTAAAGCTGATTGTTCTGTGTCTTTACATAGAGCTGGTGTTAGCCTCAGTGTACAACATTAGTTTCTTACATGTTAACATTATTATTTGTGTCTTTAACTGTCTCTTATTTCACCTGAAAACCAAAATGTTGCCACACAGATGATTTAAAACTGACAGAGGCATCTTGAAGTCTAATTTTACCCTCTCACTCCTTCAGCTGATACCACGAGATCCAGTCACTGTCCTAATAATTACAGAAATAATGATAATGTACTGTTTGCATCTTGACACGTTTTGATTATTGCAGTGTCATAAGTGTTTCTTTTACCTTCATGTTCATACTTACACATAAAGCATCATGGTTTATTTCTGGTTTAATCTTAGTTTTGTCTTGGATTTTCTGCTCATTTAGTCTTGTTTTCTGTCTGTTTTGAATTGTACCTAAATCCTTAAGAATCAGATTATAACACAAATATCAATATCATTTCAGGTTCATTCTTACCCATAATAATTTATACTGAGTAAACCATTTATTCAAGACAGCAAGATTATTTATGTTGATACATTTTATCCATGATACTTACTCAATTGAAACACCATATTTGGACTTTTATGAGATCAAAAGTGAGGCTAAAATCTGCTTTTGTGTCATTCTCTGTAATTTAGGACTGATATCTGCTGACTTTTATGTTCAGCTAGAGGTAAATGTGGTATCTCTGTGAAGTCCCTCTGTTTTCCTTCACCCTACTGCCCTCTAGTGTCAGGTTTAAACACTGCTGCTGTGCCCCTGACCGCGCTGACCCCTGCGCTCCCCTCTTCTCCGTGTAATGTTTTTGTTTTTGGCTCTGTCCTTATCTCGCCCTCTTTCTGCAGTGTACGCCCAGCTGCGGTCCCGGCTACAGGCACCGCGTTGTCGTGTGTAAGAGCGGAGAGAGCGGGGACACCCTGCCCGAGTCCCACTGCCCCAAACAGGGACGTCCCACCTCCAGGGTCCGGTGTAACCTGCAGCGCTGCCCGCCCCCACAGTGGATCACAGGGCCCTGGGGAGAGGTGCGACAAAACAAGCCCCTGTGCACTATAATCATTGATTTCTTTATTTAAAGGTTATTTTTAAGGTTACATTCTGCGTTTAGCAAAGAGTGACGGGTTGCTCTGATTGATTGATTGATTGATTGAAAGACAGATAGATAGATAAGACATAGACTTTTTGAGAGCAGTTCTTTACAAGGCAGCAGCAGCATGATACACTTAATAATAAAAATAGTAGAATTAAATACAGGATAAAATGGATAAAACGTCAATTAAATGTGAAGTGTGAAGTAAAAAGTATTAAGGTGCATATATAAAACACAGTTAGATGAAAGACAACTTAAAAATAGAAGAAACTATTTAAGTCTTGGTGTCGGTGTCCTCGTGCCTCTGAGCCTGCCAGAGTCAAAGTAACACTGTCCGGAGTGTGTTCGGTCAGACCTGATCTTATTGCCTCTGTGTGACCTTTTAGATGTGTCCTTTAAAGCTGTATTTTTGTGTTTTTTATGGCGCTCCAGTGCTCTGCTAAGTGCGGACTGGGGCAGGAGATGCGCTCGGTGCAGTGTTTGACTCACACCGGGCTGCCGTCCAACGAGTGTCTGGACCATCAGCGACCGGCCGCCATGCAGCAGTGTCGGAGCAAGTGTGACCTCAGTCTGCCCATCAGCACCGACAACCCTGAAGGTCAGAGGTCACGAGCTGGGACCAGACTCTGTCAAAGTGTGAAATAGTAACAAGAAGAAATGGTAGCTTTTTTAGTTTGATGCCGTGTCCTAAAGGTTTAGACCCGGAAAGAATTTGGTTTTGAGTTTAATCATTGTTTAGTCCTATTGTAGCTTAAATCTTTAATTTTTTTAATTCTTGATTTATGCTTGGGATTTACCCTCTTCTTTGGCCATTCAAGGGTGTACTCCTGGATCTAGTCTTGGTCTAGACAGACCCTGGTTGGTTTAGTCCTGGTTTTGTTATTTATTTAGTTTTACTTTTAGTACAAGGTTAGTTCGTAGTTAAGTCCTGGTTCAATACTGAGTTTATTCCTATTTAGTCTTGGTTTAGTTCTGGTTTCATGAGTTTATTCCTGGTTTAGTCAAGTGTTAAGTCTTGGCTTTTGACCCAGTTTATCCTGAATTAGGCCTGGGTTTATTATTTGGTTTAGTTATGGGTAAATAGTTCCGGCTCCAATCCTGAATTTATTCACATTTAGTCTTAGTTTACGTCTTGTGTCCCGGTTTAGCGGTGATTTAGCCCAGATGTAGCTTTGTCATATTTATCTCAGGTATTCTGGGTTTATTATTATTAGTTTACTCTTGGTCAAGTCCAGGGTCTAGTCTCACTTTTAGCCCTGGTTGAATCCTAATTTAGTCTTTAGTTTGTCTGTTTTCATTCTGGATTAAAAAAGGCTTATTCACATCTAGCCTTGATGGTTTAGCCCTGGTCTAGTCTTTTTTTATATCCAGATTTTAGTCCTGGTTTAGTCCATGCTTTAGTTTTATTCTTTTTTTTTCTTCCTGCAGAGTGTAAAGATGTGAACACTGTGGCGTACTGCCCCCTGGTGCTCAGGTTTAAGTTCTGCAGCCGGCCTTACTTCAGACAGATGTGCTGCAAAACCTGCCAGGGACACTGACCCGAAAACTGCCCCGACCTGAGGCTGACAGCATCGAGGCCCTGTCCACACTCACACTCAGCCCCTCCCATTGAGCCTATCACTACCTCCGCCTGAGGAGTGGACACCGGCCCGGGACACTGGCACTCTTTCAGATGGGCCTTCTTAGAGACAGCGGTTACCAGACTGGACCGGACCGGACCGGGCTACGACAGCTGGAGCGAGGGCTGCTAAAACCCCGGAGTTACCGAGAGAGGACGACTCTGCGGTGAACTCTAGTCTCTCTGATCCCTCTGTAGTAATCTTTGGTGCTACTTTTTTCGTTTTTGGCCACAGAACTGGTGCATGGCTCCATTTGGCCTCATTGTTTTAGTCTTGTATTTGTTTTAGTTATTCTTTTAAAATCCACTTTTCAACTCTTGGCATCAAAAGGAAAAATGTTAATCTGTTAGTTGTTACTTGACCACAGTGTTTATGCTTTAGTTTAATTTTTTGTTTATTTTTCCACAAGTCCTCACTGTTATTGAGCTGAAGTTGGAGCAGTTTTGCACAGTGTCAGCCGTGAGAGGATTGTGTGTTGTATTGATGTTTGTTTTGATGTGATTTTACCTAATGTTAATGGAAACTATACATGTCTCTGTTTTTAAACTCACTGCAATGAACCTGCCATCGTCTTGCCTTTTGCTGGATATCCTGTCATTATCATCTCCATAAAACAATTCAGTTCAGTCTCATCTAAAATCTAAATACCAGCCTTTCCAGGAGTCATTTCTTCAGCCTCTTTGACACATAAAGCATTTCCAGCAAAGTTCAATGGGTTTACTTAAACAGAGCATGTGTAAAAATAGCCTAAAGTGACTTCGTAGGAAATCTGCTCTGTAAATTTCACAGTTTAAGACGCTGCATCAGAGGGAATTTCCCAGGAAGGCTGTGTTGTGGAATAGTAAATTATCACTGCGTAAATATGAAACTGATTTGGCATTTTGGGTGTTTATAGTTGATTTACTGCCCCCTAAAGGCCATTAGTGGCACCTATTTACAGTATTGTCATGTCAAGTGTGAACAGAGCTAATATGAAGATGCTGCTGGAAATGTATTCTGGTCATTAACAGGAAACTAAGTGTGAAAAGGGCTTTGGATACGTTTTCATCTGTTTTTCATCTGCTTTTTTTATATTGAATTGTCAGCTTTGTGAGCAAGACCAGGCCTAGTCGTTAATAGCGAAGAATAGAAACTACAATGTCTTTAATATATATTTTAGATCAATACTGACTTCTTTGAGGTATGTGTTTTATGTTAGTCTAAAACCATGGAGCTGCTTTGAAAATATTTTGTCACAAAGACTCAAAATGTCAGCTCATATAAAGGGACTATTTACAATTTTGCCTTATTAGAGTGTATAGAGGTAGCTTTCTTTGCTTTCTCTGTGGTTCACCTGGAGGAGCACATAACACTTCAACAGAGGGACCTGGGTTTAATACACCTTTACACCTCTCTCTCACTGTCACTGTCCAAAAAAGGCAAAAACTGACAGTATGCTCGCAGTTTCAATACTTTAAATAACAATAGAAGACTTCAGATTCACTGGATGGACAGCCTCAGTGGTCCTTGATTTGACTCAAACATGGGGTTCTTTTCCAACAGGACCTTTATAATCCCTTCTTCTTTGTGTTTTTGACGGTATCAGAGGTGTTCAGAGATCTTACTGACCTGGCTCACACACTACACAGTTTTAAACAGCTGAGATCATTGACAAAACTGGAAACTGTCTAAAACAGTCGTATCCTCCCTTTCCTTCAAACACTCCTAATAACACATCTATTCATCTCTTTTGTTTTACTACTTTCAAAAAGGAAGCATGTCACTCACAGGTCTCAATTAAAAGCGGACACTGACTCATTTAAAATTCTGCTTTTTCCAACTCTCTTTCTGTATTTTTAGAAATGCTTCATATGTCCCAGTTCTCAGTGAGGTCGGTCCGACTCATCACAAAAGTCCACTGTAAGCAGCTCTTTGACTGACGCCACATTGTCTCCTTGTTTAGAGAGTTTTTTGGGGGAAAATCTGTAATGTTGTTTTGTTTTCTCTTGTGGTGCTTTGGTTTTAAATGGTGCTATTTGTTGTGTCATGTTGTGAGTGGGTTTCATTTAAACAGAAGTACAATGGAGCCTATAAAATCCAACACTTTTACTCCATTTTGTACAACACATTCTGGTAAATTTGTGAAAGAGGCATTTTTACACCGACCTACGAGCCTTTAGAGGGATTCACACTGATTAATGAACCCTTTTCGACACCTTTAAGAGGGACAGTAGCGGTTAATTGTTTGTCACTTGCTAATCATAACATGACGTGTACTGTATGTCTAATAATATAGAAAATGAATCCATGTACGTCTCTTTAAAGGGTAATATTGATTTGATTAAACGTGATGCATTGTTGATTTGACAAAAGTGGTTTTCATTCATTTTATATCACTTTTCCTTCAAGGGTCAAAAGGATCATGGAAATAAATTACATCATTTAAATGGTGCCTTTTGATACTGTTCGTCCAGTTGTGCGTCCAGACAGGAAATGAACTCACCGGAGATGGACGAGTATTTTGTGAAACTAAGTGGAAACATTTAAGCAAGATCCCCTTTTCTTAATTAGGCACAGACATCAGTTATTAATGTGATTTCCACTTTAGTAATTTACAAATCAATCAAAGACAATAATTGGCTGCACTCTACAGAACTTTGCAGTAAAAGTGGAGAAAATACATTTTGTGTGTGAGAGTGCCTCATATTTTAAGTCTATTCTTACACTTTTTCTATTGAAGGCCAAAAACATCTCATACACACAGCTGATACATCACCAAAACGAACAATCAGTGCTGTCTTTCTTATTCTATTTGGTTATTGTTTGCAGCGTCAAGCACAAACTATAAAGACAGTATTTTGGCTTCTCTTTTCTACAACAGTTTTGCAGCAGAAGTGGAAAAAAAACTGTGCCTTAAACTGAAAATCTTCCTTTTTTCTTTTTCTCCACTTTTTCTTTGTACTCAACATTTAATGCCATGTTTATACTAGCCTCCAGGATGGTCCATGTGCTGTTATCAGGTCAAAAACAGAGCTTGTGTTGAAAAGTAAAAAAGCATCCAGCATCTTTGCAGTACTCAATTGTGAACTAAAAAGTGTATTTATGAGTCTAATTTTGTTTTAATTCAATGTACGCTACCAGTAAAGCTATGTTCACACAAACTTCATTAACTTTAATTTATCTTTGAGTCAGAATCATGCCATTTATACAAATTTATCCATAAGTCAGATTATTTTTGACTCAGCTGAAGAAAACAATCAGAATTAATGTGGCAATAGGCCAAAATTATTTACATTTCTCTCATAAAAACTATCATCAACAACATCTAGCTGTGATTGTGGGCTGATGTTTACTTCAGGACCAAGATGTGACCACGCCATCATTAAAACATGCACAATAAGTCCCCTTTGGAGCCAGGACTGTTATCTTAGAGGGATTTTCCATGTTAAATAAAGCTCACATACATCGAATACAAATAATATGACTAATATTATGATAATTGACTTGTTACAGCAGCTCGCAGACAGGTGGACTGCAAAAAGTGTAGGAAATGTGTGCATATATACTTAAATACATAATGTCTGGGTCTAGTTCTAAATGTCCAGGAGGCGCTGGACGTCAATTTTAAATCATGGCCCTTTTTTTTTTTTGACATATCGTTGTGTTGTTTGTGGGACTGCAGATTTTAAACTCCCCAAAATGGCTGCCTTATTATTGGAAGGAAGTAGTTCTTATGGTGTTCTGTCTCACTGATCTCAGGCTGCTCTCAAAAACCAAATGCAGGGGATGGTCCATGTTGTTCAGTATCACATCTGTCCTGTTGTTGTGTCTGTTGCTCCACTGCTTCAACCAGACAATCTGTGCTAAAGTAAAAGTATAGTTACTAAATGTTACTCAAGAAGAAGTAGAATTATTTAGTGAAAAGACTCAAGTACTAAGGTGAGTTAATTTGGACAAACATTAGACCTACTTCTCTGTCTGTGTTTCTGCAATAAGTCCCTCTTCAGAATAAAAACAAAGCCTTAAGAAACTGTCTCTACCTTTGCATGAACCTGCATCAGTTATTATGGGCGTCGAAGCAGCTACAAACACAACATGAAGAAACCACAGCCTCTGGGTGGAGCCGGCCTCTCAACCGAAACACCATCATTTGGCAACAGGCTGAAGGTAATTGTCACTTTGCTCTTGTGTCAACACATTGTGTACAACATGTATCGGGCTCACTGATTTAATTTGCTGACACAGACCCAGTCATCACGGCTCAGTTCGTCTTCCTGAAGGAGCTCGAACATGACACAAAAACAGAAGTAACAGCTCTGGTGGCCGGGTGAGTGTCAGTGGGTTTCAGTGTCTTTGAGTAGTTCTTGTTTCATACTGTTGCTGCTGCTGCTGGTGGTACTGCTGCTGCTGCTGGGGTGTTTTGAGGAAGTGCTTTTAAACCTTACTGTCTGGGACGGTCACAGGTCACTGCTGTTGTGTTCAAGTGCACCTCGATGTGATGGCTACAGTCTGAGGACGTTCACCGGTGGATTTTGGCGACAACACTTTCTGAGACAGTGAAGAGGAAAAGGAAGTCCACTGGGAACAATGGTATGTCACCACACCTTTACTTTATCTACCTCTCATCTAACATACATCCCAAACAATGCCATCTGATACCTATGTCCCCCTGTATTTGGTATTGACTGTCTTTGTAAACTAAACGTTACTTGGCGTCTTCAGGTGTAACTAAACTAAAGTAATATCTGTATGCTCTGCTTTCGTGTCAATCAGCTGTCATTTCCTTATAAGGGATGTGACAGTAGATTTTTAATGGTTGCTTTGTCAAGGAAACTCATCTCCCACACTGCTTCATGTGACAGTTTCCTCTTTTCAGGGAGAGATCCTTCTGTGCAGCCACGTTTTTAATGAAAATGATCGCAATGTGGTCATAAGAAATTCAAATACGCTGCATTACGCACTCGACTTAAATTGTTTGTTTTCTCAGTGATTTAAGAATTTGCATTATTAGTTTAATCTCTTGAGAAGTCAGTCTTTTTCTGGGCATTAAAGGGGTCTGCAAAAAGTGAGCAGTAACAGGAAACGTGGCATGTACAGAGTTAGAATGGTTTCACAAGAAGCAGCGATGAGGTGTGAGAGGAGGAAGTGGACGACAGGAGAGGCCCGTGATGTGTGTCACAACACTTCCTCCTCTTACAGTCTGCAGCAGCGATATGACATTTAATATTGTGCAGATCTGAAGAGACACATATGATCTAAAAAATCTGTAAAAATCACACACCTTCAAAACCACAAACAGGTCTGAACAGGATTTACTTTTGTTATCTCCTCAAGCCGAGTTGTGATTCATGCATCTCACACGGTCTCTCTCACTCTCGAGGGCAGAGATACCGATCCTTACAGTCCTAAATACTCAGATTACTTTCCTGTTTTCTGTGGTGAGGTTTGAACCCTGAACTACGAGGCTTTCGGATAAAACCACAACCAACGTAAAAACATCGAGCTTACGTCAATTTATGAGAAAATTCATGTAATCCTGGAAATGGAGAAGTGCTTTTAATGATCTGTTGAGCATTGTTATTCTTACCATCAGACTAAATAAGGAGAAATGTTTTGAGATATGTTTTTTGGGCCTCAGTAATGTGTGAATGTGCAGGTTTAAAGCAAATAGGTTAAACTCAAATCCAGTTTCAACCAACAAATACATTGTTGTCAATAAATGCAGACACAAGACCACATTAAGACAATAATACACCAAAACAAAGTTCAAGCTCTGAGTTCAGTGTCAGAGCAATAAGATCCTACAATCATCTCCATCTCATAACGCATAGACAATAATTACACATATTTTATTTATTATGCTTCACTTTTTTTTCTCTCTGTGTAAGCAGTTATTGCCAACACTTACAGTAGGATTTCACACTGCCATTGATTAAATGTTGACAAGCCGCAAAGATAAACCAAAACCCAATGACAGTGTTCCTTATTTAAAATGGCAGCAATCATTTTATACAATTTTGAACGTGATATTTCATTTTCATTTGAGTCTTACAAAAGTTAGTGTTAAGATTAATTTACTCCTTTAATGGAAACTGGTTTTAGTTGGATTTGAACAAGTTGTAGATGGACTTGGACAGGTTGTAGATGGATTTGGACAGGTTTTAGATGGATTTCAACAGGTTCAGATGGATTTCAACAGGTTGTAGATGAATTTGGACAGGTATTAGATGGATTTAAACTGGTTCATATGGATTTCAACAGGTTTTAGATGGATTTGGACAGGTTTTTAGATGGATTTAAACAGGTTCAGATGGATTTGAACAGGTTATTGACGAATTTGGACAGGTTTTAGATGGATTTCCTCAGGTTTTAGATGGATTTGGACAGGTTTTAGATGGATTTAAACAGGTTCAGATGGATTTGAACAGGTTGTAGATGAATTTGGACAGGTTTTAGTTGGATTTCAACAGGTTTTAGATGGATTTGGACAGGTTTTAGATGGATTTCAACAGGTTCAGATGGATTTCAACAGGTTTTAGATGGATTTCAATAGGTTCAGATGGATTTTAACATGTTATAGATGGATTTTGACAGGTGTTTGATGGATTTAAACAGGTTTTAGATGGATTTGAACAGATTTTATTTATCTTTGTAGCAATCAAATCCATCTAAAACCTGTTAAAATTAAATTCAAACCTAAATATCCAAAAATATCACCTACTAAATGAATTGAAAATAAAAAGGGCCGCATTTGGCCCCTGGGCCTTGAGTTTGACACATGTATCCTACATAATGGTGTGGTAAAGTGTGGAGAGGGAGCCTAGTGTAAACCCTTGATGCATTCTTAAACATGAAAAGCTGTGAGAGCAGGTTTATACCACAGGCCGACCACAATGACAGAGGAAGGACTCTCAGGTTTCACACATCAGGTATGAGGTTAAAGAGGAGTAGAAGAAATGTACTCAGGTAAAATAAGGGCAGTAGCAGCGGTGTCCTGATACAGATCACAGCCACGGTCGATATTTCTGTTGTTTTATCAGTGACTTTAGCTTCATTTAATTTCATTTCCCGTTTGCTTTTTATTCTTCTTCTTTATTTATAGTAAAATATGTCGACGTATAGAGAAGGATAGAACATAAACTCACACAGCAGTAAGAAAAGTACTCATATGACAGTATCAAAGCAGGTCAAATGAGTACAAGAGACTGAGACCCTGAGTTATGGCATTTAAAACAATTGTGTTCTTTGCCAAAGTGTGTTGACCATTTTAAACATGAGCTCACCTCGTTTTGAGGCTGTTGCTTAGAAACCTGCAGCCTTCACTTCCTGTAACGACAACCGCACTCGGGTTATTTTTGATACATGTTTATAACCATTATCTTTTTTTATGTTTTCAAGGCCAAGTATCACTGGCAGAGTCAAAATGTCAAACAAAGCGGCGTGGACGACATGGTCCTTTTGTCGAAGATCACGGAGGACGCCATCGTGGAAAACCTCAAGAAGAGATACATGGACGACTACATCTTTGTATCCTGCCGGCTGCTTTAAGAGGACTTAGATATCAGTCAGATTAAGTTAATTGATGGCAATCCCATGTTTCACCTTATTTACTGAACCCAACAATCGTTAATAACTGACTCTCATCATAAATACAATAATAGTGAAACAACCAAGCATTTTAACTCATCACTCTTCCTCTTCTGCATTTTCCATTTGACACAACAACTCACTTCTGCCTTTTCTTCCACTGCTCAACTGCAACTCCAAATTTAGAGTAAAAATGTACTCGGTAAGCAACAGCTGCTGACATCACCGAACCCACAATGCCACAACTTTTAATGTTAAATGCCTTCAGCCGTGACTCATTGACGCCCCAAACGTTTCCTGATGATGCCCGTTTATCGCAGATTAAACTAACTTCACTAAAGTCAATCTGTGTAGATTTGATTGCAGACTCAATTGCAATGCCTTAATTAAAGACCAGCATCTTTAAAGTGAAAGCAGCTCACAATATCGAGAAAAAATGAATAAATAAACAGCCCTTTGCCTGTGGTTAAGCCCTGTGTTGAAACCATCATCAGCACAGCAACAACAGAGGCGTTAATGTTAGTGTAAGATTTTAAAATTCATATAAACCAGGTGTTTTTTATTTAATCTTTTTTAAAAGTGGACAGTAGATCCGAAAAAGGAATATTTGTTTGTCTTGAAAAAATAGAAATTTACAACTTCACAGAACACACTGAAAATGGACATTGGTTCAGTAACATCCTGTTTCAGTTCCTACAAATGCCTGAAGTGAACAAACTGAGCCTAGAGCGAACAAAATGAGCCCAGAAAAGACAAACTGAGCCTAGAGAAGACAAACTGAG
Source organism: Rhyacichthys aspro (assembly GCA_036850595.1). Taxonomy (NCBI): domain Eukaryota; kingdom Metazoa; phylum Chordata; class Actinopteri; order Gobiiformes; family Rhyacichthyidae; genus Rhyacichthys; species Rhyacichthys aspro. Next base: position 6,501,748 of record CM072151.1, read on the forward strand.
TCTAGAGAAGACAAACTGAGTCTAGAGAAGACAAACTGAGCCTAGAGAAGACAAACTGAGCCTAGAGAAGACAAACTGAGTCTAGAGAAGACAAACTGAGCCTAGAGAAGACAAACTGAGTCTAGAGAAGACAAACTGAGTCTAGAGAAGACAAACTGAGACTAGAGAAGACAAACTGAGCCTAGAGAAGACAAACTGAGCCTAGAGAAGACAAACTGAGCCCAGAGAAGACAAACTGAGCCTAGAGAAGACAAACTGAGCCTAGAGAAGACAAACTGAGTCTAGAGAAGACAAACTGAGCCTAGAGAAGACAAACTGAGCCTAGAAGGGGGAAAAAAACGGACCCAGAGAAGACAAACTGAGCCCAGAGAAGACAAACTGAGTCTAGAGAAGACAAACTGAGTCTAGAGAAGACAAACTGAGTCTAGAGAAGACAAACTGAGCCTAGAGCGAACAAACTGAGCCCAGAGAAGACAAACTGAGTCTATAGAAGACAAACTGAGCCTAGAGCGAACAAACTGAGCCCAGAGAAGACAAACTGAGCCTAGAGAAGACAAACTGAGCCCAGAGAAGACAAACTGAGTCTAGAGAAGACAAACTGAGCCTAGAGAAGACAAACTGAGTCTAGAGAAGACAAACTGAGCCTAGAGAAGACAAACTGAGCCTAGAGCGAACAAACTGAGCCCAGAGAAGACAAACTGAGCAAATAAGACAAACTGAGTTAGAGAGACAACTGGACTAGAGAAGACAAACGTCTAGAGAAGACAAACTGAGTCTAGAGAAGACAAACTGAGTCTAGAGAAGACAAACTGAGCCTAGAGAAGACAAACTGAGCCTAGAGCAAACAAACTGAGCCCAGAGAAGACAAACTGAGTCTATAGAAGACAAACTGAGTCTAGAGAGGACAAACTGAGACTAGAGAAGACAAACTGAGTCTAGAGAAGACAAACTGAGCCTAGAGTGAACAAACTGAGCCTAGAGAAGACAAACTGAGCCTAGAGCGAACAAACTGAGCCTAGAGAAGACAAACTGAGCCTAGAGTGAACAAACTGAGCCTAGAGAAGACAAAGTGAGCCTAGAGAAGACAAACTGAGCCTAGAGAAGACAAACTGAGCCTAGAGAAGACAAACTGAGTCTAGAGAAGACAAACTGAGCCCAGAGAAGACAAACTGAGCCTAGAGAAGACAAACTGAGCTTAGAGTTGACAAACTGAGTCAAGAGAGGACAAACTGAGCCTAGAGAAGACAAACTTAGCCTAGAGAAGACAAACTGAGCTTAGAGAAGACAAACTGAGGCTAGAGAAGACTAACTGAGCCTAGAGAAGACAAACTGAGCCCAGAGTGAACAAAAAAAAGTCTTGAGTCTTGAATTTTCTTTTAACTTACAGTTTTAATGAAAGTTTACATGACATGAACAATATGGACTTTGTTTCTGTTTTTCAACGTGAACGTGTTTTCCTTTGTTTATAGACTACAGTGTGTCCCTGAAGGGCTACCGTAGGGGCTCTCAGTTTATAGCAAAGAGGGGTGTGAGGTGTGCAACTGTAACGTGCAATATCACCACTAGATGCCGCCGTAAACTACACACTGCCCCTTTAAATCTGGTCTAACACACACAACCGTAAAGTCTCACTTGAGCAAATGAACAAACCAGACTCGTCCATTCATGTTTGAGAAGAGCAGCTTCTTTAACGTGACTCTTCAGACGTACATCGGCCCGGTGCTGATCTCTGTGAACCCCTTCAAACAGATGCCCTACTTCACCGACAGAGAGATCGAAATGTACCAGGGAGCTGTGAGTTACTTAAACACTAAATTAACCACTTTCAATTAAACGGACTAACCTTTTTTGTTCCACCATAGGCTCAGTATGAAAACCCTCCTCACATCTACGCACTGACTGATAATATGTACAGAAACATGATGATTGAAGGAGAGAATCAGTGCATTATCATCAGGTAAAAGGCGTTATTTAGTATTATATAAATGGCTTTTGTATGTGTTTAAATAAAGGTCACTCCTGTGTTGGTTTTTTAGTGGTGAAAGTGGTGCTGGGAAAACTGTGGCTGCCAAATACATCATGGGATACATCTCTAAAGTATCAGGAGGCGGGGCCAAAGTTCAGGTTGAGAAAAGCTCCAAATGACTTAAAATGTAATTGTCGTTTATTATGGAGGGTGGGTTTGTCTCACACTGCGTTGTTTTGTGTTGCAGCACGTCAAAGACATAATCCTCCAGTCCAACCCTCTGCTGGAAGCCTTCGGTAACGCCAAGACTGTTCGCAACAACAACTCCAGTCGATTTGTGAGTGAGATTTTCAGTTTCCTTTCAACTACTTACATTTCTTTTTTTTGTTTTCACTCTTATAAATAATCCAGAATTGGCCTCGAAATACAAATGCAAAATACAAAGGGCAATTGCATATAGTATATTTCAGATACCATGAAAAAAAACTTGGCAAAGGTACTCACTGACAACAATAGAAGTAAAAGGTATAGTTGTAAAAGAAGGAACTCGATTATTATTATATTTCCTGATACTAATAGATAATGTGCAACAGTTTAACAGTTGCCTTAGCTGAACTAATATTATATGACGTTATGGGCAAAAATATAATTCCCTTTATCAACTCCAGTATTGTGTAAGAAGGCATGTCCCCAAAGCACCAATCCGGCTCGCTGCAGAACTCTGAATTACAGGTAACTTCAGCAGTTTGATCGACCCAGCAGAGTAGACTCTGACATTTATTATGATTTATTTGTTTTTAATGCTCTGTTTTCTATTTATTTTTGCACTGATGGAAAGCACTTTGGTTTAGTCCTGACTCTATAAAGAAAGTTTGATTGATTGATTTAACCAAAAAGAGATATAACTGGTTAATTGGACAGTTCTTTTGGGCTCTGTTTATTTCTCTTTAATAACCTACACTATATTGATTCCTTATTTGGTGCAGCGTGCGACCATCCGCTCATTGGGCTCATCATTTAACACCTACAAACCACAAACAAACCAAACTCTTCTTCCTGTTTAAGTATTTAGAATAAACACATGCACATTTCCTTGAATAACTGTTGTCAGTATTGCTTTTGAACCAAACCCTGTCTCTGCATGATTAAAACTGAAGTCTGTTGTTGTTTTTCATCAGGGAAAATACTTTGAGATTCAGTTCAGCCGAGGAGGAGAACCTGACGGCGGCAAAATCTCAAACTTCTTGCTGGAGAAGTCGAGAGTGGTGAGCCAGAACGAGAACGAGAGAAACTTCCACATCTATTATCAGGTCAGAGTGAAATCTTTCATTTTTAACACAGGTTCAGACTCTTAAAACCTGTTCCAAATACTCAACTTCCTGTGCTTTTGTCTTGCAGCTGATAGAGGGCGCCAATGCTCAGCAGAAGGAAGGCCTGGGCATCATGACTCCAGACTATTACTACTACCTCAACCAGTCTGGGACCTACAAAGTGGACGGGACCAACGACAGCAAAGACTTCCAAGAAACTATGGTACGCATGTTTGCAGACGGCTATAACAACTTTTAAGTTATGTAGAGATTAACAGACATGGCTAATACTGGCTGATAATTTCACCTGATGTAAAACAAACTTGGCCCTGTCTCCCATTTAGTGCTCATCAAAAAGTCAAAGAGTTTATTCTGGCTCTGAATAAACTTCCTGTCACATATTTGTTTTGCAGTTTTTGTCAGTTCTTGTGTGAGCTGTGTGTGCGTAAGAGCAAAGTGTAAACAAAGGAGACATTTCTTAAGGCAAAGGGCAATGTGTTAGAGACAGAACCTGTTTTCTCGAAGATGTCAAATAAAATGAATTTCCACTGAGAAAAGGTGAATTTGATTTTAAATAAAGACACTGTATATGATAAATTAAAGGAAGTCTTCTCTCAAATCAAACTCAATTTTACTCAATTTTGTCTTAATTTTGGTCCCAGGGAGGATTTTAAATCAATACCAGAAGTGATTTATTTGTCAGTAATTGTAACAGGAGGAAAAAGACTGCACTTGTGACGTCTAAAGTTAATCCTGTTTTAATATTATCTCATTCTTGTCACGCACTGGTCTTGATCGTGACCAAAAGTCTTTATATGTCAGCGTTTTCTTCATCACTAACGACTCTCTTCTCTTGCGCCGGGGGCATATAGGAGGCCATGCAGGTGATCGGGATCCCAGGGGACATCCAGGCTCAGGTGCTGCAGATCGTGGCAGGTATCCTCCACCTGGGCAACATCAGCTTCATCGAGGCGGGCAACTACGGCCAGGTCGAGAGCACCGACTGTGAGTTTAGAGAGCGGCGACACACCCTCCTCCGTTTGCTCAGGCAGACATCACACACTTATCCACCTCTCTAAGTAAATGTTTGCTTTTACACTGCGGCAGAATCATGCAGAGAGGCAAAAATGTGGAGGAAAAGCAATAAAAATACCACATGGATATAACTTTCAGCTCATTCTCGTGGACATAAATACAACTGTTGTTATATTTATGGCCTACAGTAACGGATATACACATTAAAATGCACAGAAAAGTTGGTAATTAAAGCGATCCGTCTCTTGTTATACACATTTCCACCTGCTGCGGTTAATTGGTTGTGTGTCTCCTCAGGGATTTGAGTAAATTAGCGCCGTGTGAAGTTCTCATCAGACGAGCGCTCCCCTGACAGACACGCTGCTAATTGATACTACATTGTTTGTCTTGTCCTTTGTCGGTTGCTTAGTGATTCATGGCGGCTGATGCAGATAATTGGTGTTTACCTTCAGGGATGCAATTTCAACATTTCACTGTGGTTTTCTATTGTTAAGGCAGCTTCTGAAAGATTTGCCAGCATTTAAATTGGAAAGATAAGATGCAGCCTGAACGGTTTAATGTGTAGGACTGAAGGAATATGTTGACTTGTCCTTTTTTTGACGACATGTAACAATAGAAGTCTGTGTAATTATAATGAACAATGAACAGTGGTTAGAAATAATTTAGTATGTGAGTATTCCAACCTCAGGAGAGACTCAAAGAAGAGAGCACACAAATAAATGATGTGATTTAATCATTTATTAAGAGAAAATGAAGAGAAGGAGAGTAGGTTTTCTGATTAGATCTCCCCTTGGAGCCTAGACAGGGGTGGTCTCAATGAGAGGGATGAGGCTGGATATAAGACTTCAGGAAACATAGAGTCCAGGCTGTGATCAAAGTAACATTTTTCTCCCAAAAAGTATATTTAAAAATCAAAAATGTACTATAATAAATGCTCCTGAGTAAAAGTATAATGGTGTCTCTGTTGCAGTGCTGGCCTTCCCGGCGTATCTGCTCGGCATTGACCCCAGCCGACTCCAGGACAAGCTGACGAGTCGAAAGATGGACTCGAAATGGGGCGGGAAGTCCGAGTCCATCGACGTGACTCTGAACCAGGAGCAGGCCACTTACACACGGGACGCTCTGGCCAAGGCCCTGTACGCCAGACTCTTCGATTTCCTCGTGGAGGTACAGGAACTTAACAATGCTCCTGCTTTATCCGTTCATAAACGAAGGCCGATAACTGCTTCCTCTTTTACTGTCTGTCTTTTCCAGGCCATAAACAGAGCCATCCAGAAACCACATGAAGAGTTCAGTATCGGAGTTCTGGACATTTACGGTTTTGAGATCTTCCAGGTCAGTCTCCTTACAGCAAAAATAACAGATGTGGCAGAGAGTTCAGCTGATAATATGACTTTTATTGTTTGTATCTTCCCTTCAAAGAAAAACGGCTTCGAGCAGTTCTGTATCAACTTTGTCAACGAGAAACTGCAACAAATCTTCATCGAGCTCACTCTAAAAGCTGAGCAGGTACGTACAAGGCTTCGGAGTAATGCATCTCTTTTTCCACATTAACTTTTCCTTCCAGGTTTTCCAAATAGGATACTGGTAAAGTTATTCCTCTTTTGTGTTTTCTCAGGAAGAGTACGTCCAGGAGGGCATCAAATGGACTCCTATTGAGTATTTCAATAACAAAGTGGTGTGTGACCTCATTGAAAACAAACTGGTAAGCTCTTGACTGCACTTCATTAAAAAAAAAAACATTAAAGAAGAAGCAGAGAGAATTTGAATGAAAAATGTCACCAACAAACTCCTCTAGACTTTAGGCCTTCACTTGACTCATTGTTGGCTTTGTTATTGGTTAAAGATCGACCAATCAGAGATCAGACCTGAACGTCTCCTGCTGATCAGTTTATTTATGTTTCTAAATGTTGTTAGATTTATATGGACAATGGTTATGAGTATGTAAAATAAAAGCACCTTTATAAACTATACAAGGCCCTGTACATTAACTGTGGGGCATTTTAAACAGACGTAAACAAGGTAAAACTCATTGAAACCTGTAATGTAAAAATGCAAATCTAAATGTTAATGATTCATTTGATGACAGTTCTGTTCTTTAAAGTTTAATCCAACTGGGTCAAAAAAGACATCCACCCAAAAGAAATATTTAATAAACTAAAAGGATATATTTTGACACCTTAATAGAGCTAAAAACTCATTAAGAGCTAAAACCAGCAGTGCTCTGTGTTAAATCCGACACATCTCTGGTCTTCCTGCAGAACCCTCCTGGCGTCATGTCTGTTCTGGACGATGTTTGCGCCACGATGCACGCCAAAGGAGAGGGCGCAGATGGCACTCTGCTGCAGAAGCTGCAGGCGGCCGTGGGAAATCATGAACACTTTAACAGCTGGAACTCGGGCTTTGTCATCCACCATTACGCCGGAAAGGTTGGAGTCAATAAAACAGCTCAGGCTCGTGACGCTGCATCGATTCAAAAGGTTTATAAGGCGTTACTCTTTGTGTTGTCACAGGTGTCGTATGATATAATAGGCTTCTGTGAAAGGAACCGTGATGTGCTGTTTCCGGACCTCATCGAGCTCATGCAAAGCAGTGAATAGTGAGTGTCTCTGCTGCAATTAAAAGGTCATTATGATACACTTTAATTGATATAAACTGATTTAAATCTCTCCACAGTGACTTTATCCGTAGTTTATTCCCTGAAAACCTCAACACGGATAAGAAAGGCAGGCCAACCACAGCTTCCTCCAAGATCAAGGTAAGGCTTAAGATGTACTAACAGACACATATACTTGCTTTATGTTCTTGTATTAATTAAATATTCCCAAAAGAGACAAGCCAACGACCTGGTGAACACCCTGATGAAGTGCACCCCTCACTACATTCGCTGCATTAAACCCAACGAGACAAAGAGACCTAAAGACTGGGAGGAGAGCAGGTCAGCAGCATCACCTGAGTTATTCATTTAACTGTCTACTGCTTTCATTCTCATTGGATTTCATGTTTTCAGAGTCAAGCATCAAGTGGAATACCTGGGACTGAGAGAAAACATTCGAGTCCGGAGAGCTGGGTTTGCGTATCGACGAGTGTTCAATAAGTTTCTAATGAGGTTGGTTTGTTTATTTCCTCATTGGCCACTACATCAGGCAGTAGTTATTGTTTTTAGGGACTCGAAACTTAATTTATAAGATATATATATGCACAGAAATTAACATTATATAGACAAAAGGATATAGTGCTTGCCTAACTATACGGAGCAGGCCAATGGAAACAATAACAAGTCCATAACAGTAAAAAAATATATCTTAATTCATAGTATACATGTAGAAAAGAGGTCTGCTGCGTAAACTTTTATAAATGTAGCTCAATAAGACTGAATCAGCCTTTTTTACTGCAATAAAGACTGTTGGAGAATGTGGTAATTTAATATTTGGTAAATGTGATGTATGTAAGCTGTTGTTTTAGTGCTTTTGAGCTAAAAAAAAAAAGCCCATGTGGACACAGCTTGAACTCTGTTTCTGTTTGGTGCTGGTTGTGTGCAGGTATGCCATCCTGACGGCCGAGACGTGGCCCTGCTGGAGGGGTCCGGAGCAGCAGGGCGTCCTACACCTCCTGCGCTCCGTCAACATGGACACCGACCAGTACCAGATGGGACGCACTAAGGTTTTTGTCAAGAACCCAGAATCGGTAAAGACCCTTATGTATATTAACATCAGTACTTTTATTATTATTGTGAATAAGGAGATCTTTACCTCAAACAAGTAGCTACAATTAAATCTAGTGTCAAAACTGCAACAAACCTAACCTACTGAGCTAACAAATGTCTCTGTGGCTGTGTACAGTCAAATATAACTCACCTGCTGCCAGTTTTCTACTGCTCCACCATCGTTTCAATCCTGTAAATGCCCAAACAGCTCTTGCTTCTGATTAGATAACAGCATATACCAGTTTTTAAGTCCAAGTCACTTTCAAGTTCGAGTCCAGGTCCAAGTCAAAATTCAAGTCGAGTTCTAGTCAAGTCATTATCATCTAAAATAAAATCAGAGTCATCAAAACAAAATCCAAGTCCGACTCGAGTCATTAGAACCAGAATTCGAGTCACAAGTCCAAGTCAGGAGACCAGTCCGTCCAGGTTGGGTCTAAGAAAGGTTTCAGGATTTATTTTGCCAGAAGAGAATGTGGAGTGGATATTCAAATAAACTAAAATTATTAACACAATATCACTTAAATTTCAACTTCTGGTCAACTCCAAGTCTCTGAACATGTTGACAATGCAAAACCAGTGCTAAGCTTTTGCCCAAGTCCAGGGCAAGTCCGAGTCACTTAGTCCAAGTCTAAGTCTGAGTCAGCACGTTAGTTGAATCGAGTCCAACGTCATTGTCCCTGAGAATTTACAAGTCCGAGTTGAGTCCCAAATCCCGAAAATGAGGCTAATGACTCGACTCCATCTGTGGCATATACACGGGATGCCAGTAAATGTATCCTCCAATAGTTGCAAAGTAAAAGGACCTGTGCAGCTGTTAAAGTTAAGTTAAATAGAAAGCTACTTAACACTTGTTTTATCAAAGTATATACATCATGCTGTACTTCTTCTTTATTGCTCATAATAGTCAAAGAGCAGTTCACATCATTTTGTCTTATGTGCTGTGCTCTTTAGCTTTTCCTTCTTGAAGAAATGAGGGAGAGAAAGTTCGACACTTTTGCCAGAATAATTCAAAAGGCCTGGAGAAGATTCATCGCCAGGAAGAAGTACGAGCAGATGAGAGAAGAGGGTGAGTTACCAACACAGACGCTTCATCGTAGCCTATTCACAACTCTTTTCTCACAAATGTCTCTTTACGCTTGCCGTATCCAGCCTCGGACATCCTGTACAACTCCAAGGAGCGGAGGAAGAACAGCATCAATAGAAACTTTGTTGGAGACTACCTCGGTTTGGAGCAAAGGCCCGAGCTGCGACAGTTTCTGGCCAAACGAGAGCGTGTGGACTTTGCAGATTCTGTCAACAAGTTCGACCGCAGGTTCAAGGTGGAGCTTAATTTAAAACGCATAAACACTTCCCCAAAAAAACCAGCCTCACTTCCTGTCTGGCTTTGGTGGTTTCTCACTTCCTTTTTTCTCGTTCCTCAGACAATCAAGAGGGATTTAATCTTGACCCCCAGAGGCATCTATTTGATCGGACGAGAAAAGGTGAAAAAAGGGCCTGAGAAAGGACAAATACAGGAGGTGCTGAAGCGAAAACTGGAGTTTGAGAGCATCAGTGGAGTCTCTCTCAGGTAAAGGAAGTCATATGGCTCTCAAGGTGTACATTTATAATTAACTTTTTGCATTTTAAATCTTGTAGCCTGTGAATATAGTCTCTATTATGTAATGTACGTGTGTTACATTTACTGTCCACTTGGTTCAACGGAGAATATCTGTGTCCACAGTACGAGACAGGATGATTTTTTTGTTTTGCACGAGGCCCAGTACGACAGCCTGCTCGAATCCAACTTTAAGACGGAGTTCCTCAGCCTTTTGTCCAAACGATACGAGGACGTGACCAAGAGGAAACTGACCATCTCCTTCGCCGACAGGTACAGTGCTCAGACAAACACGTGAAACTATTAGTGTGCTGGTCCTGAGATAGGACTTGAGACTAATGTTAACATGGTTTTCAAACAATCTCTGTCTGACTTTGGGCTCAAACTTATATTTACTCAGCCTTTTCTCTATTCAGCACCAAAGCACCATCCTTTGTTTGTCATTAACGTGAGACAGGACTGGTTTTAGACATTGTTTATTGTTGCATATTTCATCTTCTTGCATCAAAACAGATCTGGTTTCTCTTCAAAAGATGCCACATCCCAAAACTTACTCTTACTGTGACATGTTCATAAAGGCAGCCTTCAACTCAGATATGTTTACTTCAAATCCTGCAGAGTTATAAAAGCATAATTATACCCCAAAATCAGACAAACAGATGAGGGGAAAGCTCTAACACAAGATTTTTGGACATGAAGCTTTAAATATGTGCTCACTTTTATCAATCTTCTCAGATATCTCTTCAAAATGTATCATCCACTAGTCAGTCCCTAAACCTCTTTCCAAACCTGGTCTCTGTTAATGTGGTCTTGACTACAACACCGCTGTCCCGTTCAGGCTGGAGTTCCGAGTGAAGAAGGAGGGCTGGGGCGGAGGAGGGACCCGAGTCCTGGTGTTTCAGAGAGGGACCGGGGACATGGCTCAGCTCAAACCTGGAGGCAAGACTCTCAGCATCTCAGTCGGAGACGGGCTGCCCAAATCCTCCAGTGAGTGACACGAGAGGAGACGCTAACAAATGCTTTCACTGCTGTTGTAAACCAATCTTTTGTTCTCTCATCAGAGCCGACGAGGAAGAGTGCTGTACAGACTCATGTTGGAGGAAGGAATCACATGACAGACAGAGGTAACGACACATCCTGAAATTAAATGTCTCTGTGGTGTGGACAGGATGTTAAATAGTCAATACTCAATAATGACAACTTACACCAGCATCTTCTGCATTCATATTCTTTTGAATTTCATGGACTTATTTTACGCTATAAGCTTTTTATACAGTTTTTGTAGGAGATTTTCGCTCATTCAAAAGGGAAAAACAAGGTCTTTATCATAATATAATTTATTTAAGGATAAGGGTATTTGGTCAATGTTAAGGTAAGGTTTTTTGCAGATGCGGATAATGATGATTTAGGCACCAACTTAACTGTAACAGAGACACTTCAGCTCTTCATTGTTTGTTTGTACAACCCCAGAACTCACTTTATTTTTATTTAAGCACCTCCACATATGCATCTGAACCAAAAGAGTAAACTCTCAGCAACATGTAACATAGAAATGTGCCCTATAGACCACAAATTTAAATGCACACTAAAGAGATTCAGTATAAATACATGATAATGTGTGAAATGTGATTTTTCACTGGCTTTATTCCCAACAGGACAGGGTTTAGTGTCTAATCTAACCATTTAAGGCTTAGAGTTTCATTTCCATTTCTCTGTCTCTTCAGGATACCAAAATGGAGCTGCTAAATTTTCCAACGCGCCTCAACACCATCCTTCAGAAGCCATCACATATTCAGCCCCGCAAAGACACGGCCGGCCGCCGAACACTGCCCCCCCCAAACTGGGCTCTCAGAGGGCGCAGAGACCACCGGCCCACGGACAGCACACACAGGGCAACTTGGACTTCCTCAAAGTCCCGGACCAGGGCAATTCAGGGTGAGAACAGTCAGCGCGAAATATAGAAACTAAAGGGAAGACGTGGGGTGTGGTGGAACTGATTAGTCACCGAAACGGTGCAAATAAAGTCAGACCGTTGAACTGTCGGGACATGTCGAGGTGAGGCTTTACTCCCACTGAGACTAAACTGGCAGCGTGTGTAGATAAACCTGTTTATTTTACAGGTTTAACAGCGGCATAATGCAGTCACATGGCTCCAAAAGCAAAGCAGCAAACATTTTATGTGACACATTTCCCTCCAGTCTTTTGCTGCGTTGTTGTATTGTCCCTTTTCAGTGTTTTTTTGTTTATTTTTAATTCCACATTTACCATTTTCTGGGGTCATTATGGTCAATTATAAAGTGTGGGGTGTCATTTTAACATAATAAATGTTGTAAAATATCTCAATTCCACATACTTCATCAGTCCCATTTGGTGTGTTTTTTTTTTTGTTACAGGAAACTGAGAAAGATGAGCATCAGCAAGCGGCCGCCCCCGGCTCCTAAACATCAGCCTTCCCACCCGCCTCCTCCAGTGGGACCCCGCTGTCGCGCCCTGTATCAGTACATCGGCCAAGACTCGGACGAGATCAGCTTCGAGGTCAACGATGTGTTTGACCTCATCAAAGAAGGTACGTTGAAAATGGTCTTCATTCAATTTTTATTATTCACTTTGGCTGAGCTGAGTTCACAAATAATAATACATATGCTGACAAAATCTCTGGAAAAACCCTTTAGATGTCCCCCTGATACGAGTTAGTTTTGTTATGTGTCCTTAAATGGGTTGTCCTCATATATAGTCTGTTGGACTCACTGGTACTCATCCAACCTTCTCCAATACTGCCATACAGAGCACTGCTATTTTTGTATTTACTATAAATGAAGATGATCTTTTTTTCACATGCACACTCACCATTCAAGTGTTTTCGTGTTAATGGGACATCCCTAACTGTTCTGTAGCCACTAGCCATATTTGTTTCCCTTTTTTCTGCCATTCATAAACATATTTTAGATTAATTTTGTACAGAGTGAAAAAGCCTCTGTAAGTTTTCAATCAGCGTGGCTCAAAACTCTGGCCAATGTTCTGAGAAAATAAAAAGTACTAGTTTGGGGAATCTTAAATATGCTTTGATGAATTTGTAAAAGATAAAGACTGTAAATGTTAATGCTTATCATTTACTGATGATGAGACTGAAGCCTTAGACCAGCTCCTGGACAATTGCCAGTAAATCACAGGGTTAACACATAGAGACATTTATTCCTATGAGCAGTTTTGGGTCATTCACCAGTGCGTTCATGGCTTCGGCCGGTCTGGGGATTGAACCCATGACTAAGCCCCTCAATGAGTTTGTTCAAATGTCCTAATCACTATCTGATTTTCTCTGTAGATCCAACCGGATGGTGGACGGGTCGCATTCGAGGAAAGCAAGGCCTATTCCCTGGAAACTATGTGGAAAAGATTTGATGGAGGCTGTTCCTATGGAGTTGTTTTAGAGTTTTTTAGTTCTTTATCTGTAACAGAAAAAGACCAAAAACACCGGAGCCACACGTGACTCGTTTGACAGAGTGCAGCCCAAACTCAGAGCTGAAACATTGTCGTTATGGCCATAATGGTTGAACACACCGCTCAGGTTTCATCTGTTGTTGTCCTGTTTGAGAATGACCCAGCAACAAGATCTTTGACTCCCAGGACACGTTTTTGACGCCGTCTCATTGTCCCAAAGATTAGGTTACAGCTCTAAAAGAATAGTGACACTGAAATACGGCCTTGTTTTGTCTGTTTACACTTTTACAGATGGTTTCTCCAAAGCAACAATTCGTTTTGTTTGGTCTTTTTTGTCTGTGACTGTGACAAAACTCATAGAAAAACATCTGATGTCACTTTATATTTCCTTCTGTGATTATTACAATATTACTGTTTTACTTGGTGCACAATTACACAGAACAAACGTTATGAGAAAAGAAATATAGTCATCCTGTTATTCTGTAGATAATGTGATTTTCTCACTTTTTATCAGTTTTGTAAATTGATTTGAAACAAATAAATGCTTGTAACACAGTTGATGTTTACGGTTTTATATAAAATATTGTCATTTACTGTAAGACAGCTTTTGTTTTGAAATGTACACCATTGATTTTCGTGGAGCTCAGAGCAGATGGACCGGTTGGGCCTCTTTAGTCGGAACATGATTACACACAGTTCAGTTCAGAGTCTTTGGGTTTAGATAATAGATTAACATTTCATTTTCTCTTTCTCAGGAGGATAATAGTTGATTCATTTTCGACATGTACCTGCAGTAGGCCATTTTTACCATTGAATAAACCCCCTTCATAATGTCCAACCATTGCTTTGTGATGAACATTATTTTCTGTGAGTTGTAAATCCTTCACAGTTGGTCTAAAATCAAACCTTGCCTCCATTTTAAGTGACTCCTCAAACTTCACTGTGTCCACTGTGTCCACTATCTACACCCATGGTCCTTGCTCCATTTGCAACATCAATGTTTCAAAGCTGTTCACAGAAACAAAACATTTGGTGTCACTTTGAATTTCCATCTGAGACTAAGACTTATAACTTCACTGAATGACCTGGTATACACTACACAGTTAATGAAACGCATTAAATGGAAAACATAAACAGGTTTGATTCATGGACAAATGTAACAGCGCGATAACAGGCTTCTGACTGAACCAGTAATACTCGCTGTTTGAGAAACAATGCAATAAAGAGTCCATGAAAGTAGAAGAGGCTCAGCTCAGGTGTATTTCCTCATTTTATTCTCAACACTGATGCCTTGTGTTCCAACTAAACTCATTCATTGTTTAAACTCGCTCTGTTTTGGCTAAAGTCATATGCAGTGTTTTCATTTTTATTCAGTCTTGTCTCATTGACAAGTTGTGGGTTTGTCTACAACACAACACATCTGTTTGCCTGTGTTTTTTGACCATAAATGGGCAACATGGCTGACTTCAACAGTCAACGCACATAATACTTTACCTATATTTGTCCAAAAGGATGTTATTACTCTCCACAAGGACAGCACTGAGAAAAAAGCTGAATATTAATAACACAATCATAAACATAAAAAGTCTACTGTTCCCTCTCTTCTTTGAAAAAGGGCAACACTGTCAGAAACAAATCAGTAGTTTCCAGATACAGTCAGAGGAAGGCTGCTGCTGCTGCTGTTGTTTTTGTTGTTGTTGTGAGTGACGCGGACCTGACGCAGCGTGCCGAAGCCCCGCCCCCTTTCTAAATGAATGCACCTGTTGCGTGACACCTGTATCAGAGCTGAGAGTGAGACTGAGGCTGGAGGACCGAGCCATGGGAGGTAAGAGCTCGGTTATTACTGACAGAAAGCATAATAATAGTAAATAGTTTGTATGTCTGTGATAAAAACAGAAATGACTGTTATTACGTTTGGTGTCACGTTGTTTAAACAAGGAGTGGCACTTTTGTCGTTTTTAATGTAGTCAATTTAAGTTTCTGTCGTTTTAACACATGGTCATTTAGCTCTGTGTCTAAGTTAGCATTTTAGCAGTAAGCCTCTAACCCCTGTATTACCCAATGAAGCCATCAAATAAACAGGCAAAGCAGCAAAAGCAGTGAATAGGTCACTGAAACGTCGTTTTACTACATCTACTAACATGTTGTACTTATTTTATAACTACAGTAAAGTGGATTGACAAGTAAACAGTCTATTATTACACTGTTATAACATGTTAACTCACGTGTGTTGGTTTGAACTGGACCATATATAGCTTTTCTTCACTCTCTTATAAGGATTTTTTTTTATTAGCTTAAAAGGTGATAAGCTACTTGTTTTATTATATTTATCCTTGAGATATACTGCAGCAGTTTGACATGCATTTGTTTACTTATTTGAATGCTCTGATTTTGATTTATTATTGCACTGATGGAAAACACTGGTTCTGGCTCCTGTTAAGTGCTATATATTAAAGTTTGATTGATATCAAGTAACATTTCATTTAGACACTTAACAGTCTATTATTACATTAGTGTAACATGTAAACCAGTAATGGGCAAACTAAGGCTCCGGGGCCACGTACGGCCTTTTTGAGCTGTGTAATCTGGTCCACTGAGTATTTACTAATAATTTATTAACAACTAAAGACAGCGTCTACAGTGCCATGAAAAAGTGGTTGCCCCCTTCCTGATTTCTTATTTTTTTGCACATTTGTCAGATCATCAAATAAATTTAAACATTAGACAAAGATAACACAAAATGCAGTTTTTAAGTGATGATTTTATTGATTAAGGGGAAAAAAACTATATAAACCTACCTAGCTCTGTTTGAAAAGGTAGTTTGTGAAATCATGAATTAACTTTGATTAATCACTTTTTTTTTGGAAAGCTGAGTTCAGTTTCACTAGCCAGACCCAGGGCTAATTACTGTCAGACCTTTTGAATCAAGCAATCATACAATCAGAACAAAAATAAGAAATCAGGAAGGGGACAAATACCTTTTCATGGCACTGTATTTACTCCTTTTCCTTCAATATGCTGTACTTTTGCTAAATCTACCGTCTCTACTCACAGATAACGACTCTTTACGTTTGATATTATATTGACCTTAACAACGAATGAAGAATAGAAAAGAAAAGATACTACGTTTTAAATTTGGAGTGGACAGATATATTTTTTCGTTGGCTACTGCTCAGAGGTTAGCAGCAAATTTACAGGTTTTCCGGCCCGTCTGACAGATTTCAAAACCTAGTGTGGCCCTTGAACCAAAATATATACATGCCCCTGATGTAAAGTTATGTGTATTGTAGGTTTATGAAGTGTATATGTTTTTTTTTCACTCTCTTATATGCCTATTTAATTATTTATCCACTTAACAAAAGATAAGCCACATTGCAACTCTGATTGTGATGGACTTAAGATATATCATATTTATTCTAAAGATATTCTGCAGCAAATTCACATTAATTTAGAAAAACAAGGCAACACATGACGTTACTTCTCAGTAGATTTTATTTGTGTATGGTGCATATTAAAAAGTTCATCCATTTTGCTGTAACTGAGCAAGATGAATGAGAAAACAAGCAACAATGATAAAATATAACAAGAAAAGTCAAAAGATGGGACCCAAAATGAACAATAAACAAATAAAAATTAACCACATTTACACTGGATGACAATACAAACTTAAATAACAGGGTAAAAGTGAACGGGTGTGTGTGATAAGTCCACTATAGTCATTTGCAAGACGTTAAACCACAGATAAAGCAGTAAAATAACGCTCACATAAGCTGCAGGTGCATTTAGAAAGATAAGGCACATTTGAATACACTTCACTGACACAAGTGAATGTCCTTTTGTGGGTGGATACTGATTTTCATAACCCATATACACAAAAACTGGCTCACCTATTCACTCTGCTGTGAAAAAACCTATCTATATTTCATTTAAAGTGGCGGTTGTATGTTTTGACGTTGACTGATGAGACGTCGGTGGTCTTTGTTTGCCCTTCTCGTTGTCTCTCAGGTGTCTACTCGAGTGAAAAGATGGCAGGAGTGTTTTCTTACCAGAGCTCGGACATCGACTGGTGCGAGGACAACTACAAACACTCTGAACACGTCGCTGAGTTTTTCAACACGGTGAGGCTCTTTTGTGTAAACTTTTACAGAGCAGCCTTTCCAAACATCCTTGAAAACTGGTAAACTTTTCTACTCCTGGAGCTGTAAATGTATGTCCATGTCCATATTTCCTGGATATAATACATTTTAGTGTATTTCAGCCCCTCGTGTTTGTCAATTCAACAAGTATATGTCTCTTTGTGAACCTATCGGAAATTTGAAACCTGAGTTTTGACCCTCTGAGGCTGCTGTAGTTCATGGAGTGCAGATGAAACTAAAGAAGGGAGCAAAAGTTAGAAAACTCCAGCTATTGGCTACACCTTAGCCTTAATGAACTGTGTCTGGGATAAAATACATGACCATTGGTGAAAAAATAGTTTCCTGAATTGTCAAATAAGGATCCTCAAAAATGAACCTGAATAAGTGGCTGCACAATGTATGTAAATAGTGTTTTTGGACAATTTATCACAGGCCATTTTTCCGTTTTTATAAGGCTACTTGGTGCAATAATGTTAAAGTGTTATTGCTTTGTATTGTCCTAACAGAACTTTACATAAGATAAGAGCGTTGACAAGTATTTATTTTCATATTTTTGAACAAAAAGCAAGGAGAAATAGCCACATTATCACATTATTTAACAGCCATATTCATACTATTTAATTTCCTGATAATGTAGAGCCCGATCCGACACCTCTCCAGTCTGTACATAATTAAAGTATCTACAGTCTCTCAAATATTGTTGACTGTTTTTCAGATGAGCAGCTTCTTCTTCTTCCTCGTATCTCCCATCATGCTCTACCTGTTGCATCCTTACGCTAAAGAGAGAAACCTGGCCATCCACATGGTCTGGATCATGATGATATTTGTAGGTGAGTCGTTTCTCTCGCTGTTGTTTATCGTATCGCGCACTTTTAATTTCATATTCGAAGGCCTGCCGTGCTACTACAGCTTCGTCTTTTGGCTCTGAGGAATAAAATGTAAACAGACTTATACAGAAGAGAGTATCGGCCTCTAGATTCCCTCTTTATAATGACGGGGATGATTTTCAAGTCAATTTGAAGGTTGTATATATCTTAAAATTAAATTAAATTAAATTGATGAGCAATACAGGAATAAAACACAAACACACACAATATAAACTACATTAGAGGACTGGCACTCTATAAATTAACACCATAGTATTGTCCATAGCTGTTGCAAGACTTTAGCATCTGAAGAACAGTAGTCATGTCACAATAAAATACCAGACTTAAGTTAGGGCTGTGCAATTAATCAAATTTTCAATTTCGGCTCCCAACAATCACAAAACCTATGTAATCGAGAAAAAACAATTATTTAGTACTTGTTTTTATTTATTACTTGCTTTCCACGAGATTGTGGAAGTGCACTACATTGTTGAGCTCATTATTTCTGTTTATTTTTGAGCTATTATTTACACATTTGAATATATTATTTATTTTAAGGAGAATTCACTGTTTTGTTCAATAAATCCAGCATATTTCCGTCAGTGAGTAATTGTGTAAAATAATCGGGATTTTAATCATGACCAAAACAATTGTGATTATGATTTTTTTCCATAATCGAGCAGCCCTAGCATAAGTTGTTTCTTTGCTCATATTACCTTATTTTTGCCTAAGTTACAATCATATAAAGTGTTAGCTCAGTAATGCCTTGTCCAAATACATGTAGCAAATCACTTTCAGGCTGCATTCATTTGCCTTCATTGTCTCAAAGCGGCTAAAGAAATGTGGATAAAGATACTAACGTTTGTATCATTGCATTTATCAGAAGTCTATTGAATGTTGAATACAAAATGGCAAATACCTGAGCTAGCCTCTCCACTGTGTTTACCAAAAGTTCAACCATTTAAAAACATTGTATTGAGAGCTGGGCTGATAGAGAGTGACTTTACTTGGGAGGGACCTCAGTCAAAAAGCAAATAGTTGCTGAGAAACTGTATTGATTCCTGAAAGAAAAGGCTCACGAACAGTACACATCTCCACAAAGCCTTATCTGGGCAGTGTTTGTGAGGTTTTTCTTTCTTTTTTGTTTTGCACAAAGACTGACCTGTGCCATGCCAGGTTTAGTTAAAATCAGCACAGATACTAAAAGCTAAGCCAGGTAAAAGTTAGCATACTTCCTTAAACTCCAATCTTTGCATTAGCTTTTGTAGACTTTTATGAGATATTATCTATGAAAGGATTCTTCTTCAGTTCTTCTTCTAATAAACACATCCATCTTTTAATGTAAAGTAAATCATCTCACCTTAATCCGGTTGTTTCTCTCTGTTCTTCCTACAGGGATCTTCTCTGCGTATTTCCACATGACTCTCAGTTTTGTCGGCCAGATGTTGGATGAGTTATCCATCCTGTGGGTGTTAGCGGTGGGATACGCCCTCTGGTTTCCTCGTAAGCTCTTCCCATCCTTTATAAAAGACAGGTAAGGTAACCTCTCTGCTGTCAGCTTAATGGCCGTGTGACAATGATTTATCTGAACAGAGAAGGGTAAGAGTCAGACACGGCTCAATCAACCGTAATAAGGGAAAAGGCTGTTTCCGAGGCACGGCAGTGAAACCTAACCTGGGCCTGCTCCGGAGCCAGTCTAACAGCTTCGGCTGGACTCATTGTCCCAAAGACACAACATAGTGTGGCTCTCCTCACCTTCTCGTGTCAGACAGGAGCTCGTGGTTTAGCCAAACAATGGAGCCCTTCCCATCTGTGTATAAATATTTAATCACAAGGAGGGAAAAAGATGGATTAGAGTTTGATGAGCACCTGACAACTTTTACAACCAACACAATGTTACTTTTATAAAATGTTAACCAGAAGGTCATTAATAATATTTCAGCCTTTATTTGACACAAAAGGAAGGGATTTATGTTGAGGTTATGAAATGGACAGAGCTGGGATTTGAACATGGGACTCTCCACTTTATCATTTTATTCATTTAATTATTATCATTGTGGTGGTGGTTATTATCGTGTGCTGTTATACTGTTTCTAGCGCTACAGCAGCTATTAACATGTCGTCTTTGTTTCGTGGAACATTTCACTCCTTCATGACAGGTCTACATTTGCTAAACTGGTGCTGATCATCACTGTCATCACGACTCTGTCTTCATTTGTCAAACCCACCGCCAACGCCTACGCTTTAAACTGCTTCGGCCTCCATCTGTTGTACACTCTGGCTGTCGAGATGAGATGGTACAGACACTTTTAAATCCTCGCTGTGGGCAGTTTTGGTGTGTTATATTAACCAGGCTTCTCTTTTTCTCAGTTGCACAGATCAAAAGGCTCTGCGACTCGCCAAACTCTCGGTGGGTCTGTGGGTGCTGGCCATCTCCTGTTGGATTAGTGACCGCTTTGGCTGCAGTTTTTGGCAGAGACTGAACTTCTGCTACCTGCACAGTTTATGGTAAACCCTCCTCTTCTGTTCTCTTACCAAATTAGTCCCAAATGAAAACTTTCTTTGTCCTGTGGGTGGCATTTGTTTGTCAGTTTCTTTTCCTGGTGGGAGTTGGCAGATTGTTGTATCTTTACTGAATAAGAAGAAATGTTTTCAGAAAATGTAACAATGAAATGATTTTGGAGTCGGATGTGACACTCTGCAAATACAAAAATACTCCTAACTTTTCACAGTGGCGTCATGTTTCATGGCTGACATTGTTTGTTGTAGCAACTATAGACCCTGTTTGTGTTTGTAAATGGCATAAACTCAGTTAAGCCGACAGTAATGCATTTAGCCAACAAAAATCACAAATTGTGCATAAAGAAGATGTTTTTGGCAAATATCCCCAACAGACGACATGTGTTTAATGTCGGAGCCTCAGGAGAGAACATCAGCGACTGCCTCGATATTGAGATGTTTTTTTAGCTGGGACAATTAACTGCTAATTATACCAGCATGGAGGGTAACCATAGTAACTAACAAAGTCATTAGCTGATGTTTTACTTTCTGGTTTCAGTTTGCTAACTTGTTAAAATGAATGGAAAAGTCCAGTCCTTCGGTCACAGTCACTGTGTAGTTATCAGGGATGTCTCTTATGAAAGTCTATAATAATGCTTTTAGTGTGTATAGATTTACAAATGTGTAGAAATGGTGGATGCTATAGTAACAAAATGGTTTCTATGGAAACTGGCTATTAATTTGATTGAGAAACTTAAAATAATGACTCCACAAATTGATAACTCCAAATTTAAGTGAAAGTGCTTTGAGTTTCAAGGCCAAACTTTCTCCTCTCAAAATTATTTTGATTTTTTGACTTCTTTTTCGTTTGACTGGACATTTCTGGTCAACATGACGTTTTAAATGTTTACTTGACAATATGCCTCTACACTGTTAACATTTATTTTATATTTTCCAGGCACATCCTCATTGTGATCGCCGTGGCTTATGGCAGCACTCTGATCGCGTACCTGGACGCCAACTATGAGATCCCCTACTCTCTGCCCGGACTGCAGTACTGGCCCTGTGACAAATGGCCCCTTGGATTACCTCACATCGTCCTCAAAGGCACAACAAAGACACAAAAACAATGTTAATTCAATTATAAATGGGCTTTATAACATTTCTTTTATACACTTTGATACTGTCGATAGTTCATAAACATCAGTATTTTCAGCTTTTTAAAACAAATGTCTGGTTTTTAAAGGATTTTACTGTGACCAATCTGCAAAACTAGGGGGCATTACTCATACCTTTGTAGCGATTGACTGATCAGCTCTCAGTTATTATTAATATTTCTGCTGTTAATTTATTAAAAACATTTGGAATTATGATACTAGGAAAAGCACAAATATGTTTTTACCCCAAAAGTTTTAATACAGTCTAATATATTAAGCACTTCAGGTGACAGAGGGCTGCAACAAAACTAGTTTAAGGTGGGCAACATTCACGTCGGCATAATAACTATAGTTTTTGATTATTTTAATATATTGAACATATTTTCAGTATGAATCAGAACAACAATATAATCATTCATAATTAAGGTAAATTGTTCAATTAATTTAGAAGGGCTCAGAACCAAAGGGACGTAAGTGACATCATGAATTCATAGGAGACCAAAACAATGACTCTATTTTTATCTGGCTTTACATAATGTTATAAAATATATGTAAATGTTTTAAAATTCAGGTGAAAAAAGGTCAGATGCAACCATTTGACCCCAGTTTTTCACATAAATCACTGTAGGGACTTAATGACAATTCAAATCAATTGAATTTACAGTTTTATTTCTGTTGCCCAGTATCACAATAACAATTGCCTCAAAGGGCTTCACAAAAACAGAAGGCAGCAAGTGCAAGACAACACCCCCTGTCCTGGCTGAGACCAGACTGAGAAGTAGTCCATTATATGTTCAAATTATTATTTAATATGAATATAGTCCATAATAATATCAGCAGGAACAGTTCATATGCGTGAGAGGAACTGGGGTCAGGGGGGGTCCATGGGTTGGGACAGGATCACAGATGGGACACAGCTCCTGTCCAGTCACATCTGGGACGTCTAACAGCAGCTGGACATCTGCAACGAGTGGGACAAAGGGTCAACTTGTGAACTAAGCAGAAATGTAGACTATATTGTATTGTATTGACTATTTTTATTTTTTTTCAATGAACTGTTTCTTCTCCTTTTGTTGTTTTGGCCCATCCTCTAAAAGGGCATAATTCAGGGAGTGAGTTTGGGGTTTTTCATTGATAATCATAGATTGATTGAGAATATTGTTGGGATCTCTGTTGCAGCACAAAGACATAACTATAAACATAAATATATACAACAGTGCCACTTACATCCCTTTGGTTTTCACTCTAAACCATGTAATCAAATTAAAAGATCAAATACAAAGCAAATATTAATAGGAAAGTCAGTAGCATTATATTTATATTCAGGTTGACTGATAAAACATGAGTTAAATGCTTTTGTAGAACTACTTCTCTACATATTTGTATATTGTGTGTAAATGCTTATTTATTGTAATATCTACATGTATGTTATAGCTCCTGATGTGTTCTGTATGAATGGCACCTATTGTTCATTTGACTCTTTTTTTTTTCTAGTGCTATTTTTGGCTGACCTCTGATTTAGTGAAAGCCTTTTGTTTCAAACCAGTCTTGATTTTCATGCTGTTTTGAGAAACTTCAGGTACATTTTGTCTCCATTCATGTGATCTTTCCTGAAGGACACAATAGACAATACAATGGATTTATACAAAGAAATGCCTGGTCGTTACCTGCACAACAGCGACCCCCTGTGGATTGATGGGAACATTTTTTTACGCAATAAGCTCAATTTAAACAACTCCACAAGTATTTATTTCACTTTGAGTGTCTTGACTCATACATGTTTTACAAAAATGATGTTGCTGTGTGTCACCAGGCTCTGATCAGTGTCAATAAAATGTCAAACTGTCAAAATAAGATAATGAAATACAGCTTTATACAACTTGTCATTTCATGGACTAAAAGTTTTTGTTATTTGTTAAGATTTTTTGCCTTTATTTGATTGTGAGGGAGAGGGGAGTGACACTGGGCAGATGACCCAAGCTGGAATCAAACCTGGGTCTCCCGATTATGTGGTATGTGCGTTACCAGGTGAGCAACCAAAAAATAATGCGAATGTAACTAAGTAAATATGAAAATACTAGCAGTAAGAGGAGTAAACAAGTCTAATTTTCTGTTGAAGAGGCTGCTCAGATGTTGCAGGATGATGGTGGACCTGACCCATCTGCCCCAAGGACTTTTGTTAAATCTTTCTCTGGAAAATTTGCTGAAAATCAAACAGAAACAAGCTGCATGAAACTGGGCAGTTGAACTGTAACCTAAATCCTATTTGTCTGTATTGCCAGTGTAGTGTTATGTGCTATTGTGCAGCTCCTTCTTGTTCAGCTCCAAGTAGTCTTACTTATTTAGTTATTCATTCTAATGCAAAATGACAGTATTAAATGTCTGAATAGGCCAACGTTAGTGGGTCACATGGTTAAGCGTCTTCCACATTTGGGGTGAATTCGGTTTGATTATTGGCTCAGTTCTGTTTGCTCCATATTGTCAACATCTCCCTTCCTTTCTTTTTGTCTGCCTTCTCCTTTTATTGTCCAATAAAACCTACAACTGCCCTCCACAAAGGGAAAAGTACATATTTAACAGCAATCAACAATGTTCAGTGGCATATAGACACATGGCACTGTAAATCAAAATGGATAGAAATAAAAGTAACTTAGAGTAGTTATTAATAAAATCTTTCTTTAAAATGCACTCAAAAGCATGGATTTGTCAGGAAATCTCACTTTACAGGTCAAGCTGAAAAAACTTACTTCAGTAAAAGTAAACGTAACCTCAGTAAAACCTGAAATACGCTGCTTTAGAGTTAAGTAAAAGATAATGAATGGGCCTCACTTTGCCTTCATCAAAAGCCTATAGTTTAACATTTTATTTTCTGTTTCCCTCTCTCTCAACACATTCTGAAAAGGAGGATTTAAAGGTTGACGTCTGAATAAAAGCTGGACGTCGTGTCTGACAGCAAGGTGGGAGTTCGCTGACACTTCCCTCTCGGCCTGTTTCAGAAAGAGGCACGGAGCCAGTGAGAGAGTGCTGACCTTCAGTCCCGGAGCCGAGGCCCGATAATCTCACATCAAAGTCTGAGCTCTGCCGAGACCTGACTGCAACAGGCGCTCGCTAAATCTGGAAAAATAAGAGACTTCAATCAGACAGAGACAAAAGACATACTGCTTCCTTTAAATTCAATCTGAAAAATAATGCTACTTTGCTGAGTTGCTGGAGTGTCCAAACCAGCAGAGATTTTCACACTTGACAGATTTTGAGCCAAAAAGCAAGAGACTGAATAAAAGTCCACTTACAGACTTAGTATAACTGTCTTTTGGCCATGTGCATGACCAGATGGATGATAAAAGGTTTCTATGGACAATGCTACTTTTTGAAGTGCTCTCATTAATTGTTCAGTAATGAAATGTAAAATATCCAAAACAATTAAAAACAAAAAGATTCCTATGTTGTTTTATACCTGGCAAAACAGTATGACAGACTTTTTCAGTTCAGATAAACATTTTATTATGGCTTGACTTTTCCAGATCAACATAAAACCTGACTCTGCTCTTGGTTTTACACAGAAATGTTTTATAAGAACTTCATATTTTTAATAGATGACCTATTTAACACTACTTTTGAACACTAATTAGGGAAAACATAGTTAATTGGCCCTGCTTAAATTGCCACAAGTCCCAGGACAAGACCAAGACTTTCCTACGAAACTGAGTCAAGACCGAGACAGTGTCAGGCAAGACCGCATTAAGACCAGGACCAGAGCACGATACACTGTAATAGATACAAGCAAAACGTCCTAGTCCAGTCTGAGACCAAGTCCAGACTCATTGAGGTCAGTGTTTGGTGAAGATTTTTTATTGAATACAATGTTTAAGGTTTTCATCTATTTCAAAGAACAGACAAAGACGGCAGTTTTGGTTTAGGTTGGTTATGTTGTCTCAGACTGAGACAAGACTAAAAACCTTTAGGGATCAAGACAATGACAAAAATAATCTTAAGATAATATGAAGACCTGTTAAAAGACATTTTCTAAATGTTTTATATTAGGCTCAGACTTGTTTTTTACTTTGTCTTGTGGCGGTCTTGTACATTGAGGTCTTGTATATTTATTTTTAGACCCTCTTTATAACTTAGGAATAATGGACTTGACCCCGATCCCTAAAAGTATTAGTCTTGGTCATGATAAACTAATTTTGGTTATGACTTTGGTGATATTGACAACACTATGATTTTTGTTTGTGTTGTTTTTTTATATTTCCTTTCCATGAGACTTCTTCACCTTATTGTCTTAAAACCAGTTGTTTCTTCTTTTCTCCTACTGTAGCTTTAATCAAACCTAATGTAAAAGATTAATTACAGAGGTGCACTTGAAAAATCACTCGGATCACTCACTGTCATTCATGAAAATGCCTAAAAGTGTCTGACACAAAAATGCCACAACACTTCAATAAAGTCATCACTTCCATTCAATTAGTGTCATGTGCATTTTACAATTGAAACAGAGCTGTACCCATTGGGACAAACCCGCTGTCACTCGAGAAAACCACCACAAAATGCTTTAATTGTATTTGCAGCGAGGAGTCCGCCCCGCCCCCTCTTCGCTCTGATTGGTTGATTTTAACACCGGTTGAATTCCGCGCCCTGTGATTGGCTGAGAGAGCTTTCTGTTTTGGTCGCGTCTGGAAGGGGAGGGGAGCCGTCTGCCTTCCGCTTCTGGGCTGGAGATTGGCACACAATGAGGAGCAGGACGCCGCCGCTGTAGATAAATACAACAATCACAGAGGCCAGAGAAACATGGAAAACCAGGTACAGTCGCTTTTGTGTCTCCTTTTGCCGTCTGAACTTTTCTTTTCAGGCTGAGCGCAAAAGCAGGCGTGAATCCTCTGCTCCGCTACTAGCCACAAGAAAAAAAATGCTCCTGCTGCTAATGAACTCGTAGTTGTTTGGCTCTGGAGCTATGCTAGCTGGCTCCTGGCTGGCCACTCATACATCGGTATTTACGGCTAGCTACAGTCTATCACAGCATTCAACACCGCTGCATAGCTTTAGCCACAACCAGGCGCACAAAGACACCAGCTCTTAGCCTTTATCCTGCTCCAATGTGTCTTAAATTAACTTGTATCTCAATAAACACAAAAGAGACTCATTTGGACATGGTTTACAGTGGCTAAGCTAGGCCAGTGTCTGTAATTGGGCCGATGGCTAAAGGCTAAGGAGCAGCTACAAGGCGCCGGGGAAAAGATTTGTCCTCTCCAGGTTGGAGCAGAGAGGCGGGGTGGTGCCTCTTCTGCCAGCGGCCTGAAACCTCACTCATACCGCTGATAAAACACACAAACTAAACCCTAATGCTGCAGTGGATTTGACAGAACAATAATGTCTGACCTGCATACGTTTTGGCCACATATAAGCATGCATTATTATTGGGAAAATTGGAAATCTGTGTGTGGCATTGGACAGCGTTGAACTTGAATCAGAAATGGTGACCTCCCTTTTATAGACTGATCATTATGAAGCAAAAACACAGTGTCTGAAAGCATTTAGAGCACTCTTACTATGCAAATGCAAAAAATGTGATATTGTGTAGTATTTGTCTTTATACACTTGTAGATTGCTCATATATTTAGTTAATTATCATGTTGTAAACTTAATTACACGTCTGCATCCATGGGCTAAGAGGGAGACATTTCTACAACATGCTTCCTCTAAATGCCTGGGGTTATTCAGGACTAAATTTCAGATGGTTAGGCCACACACTGTGGATAGTGGCTCAGCTACTTCTTGGAAGCAGTCCCCATTCACAGTTGGCCTCTTTGAAGTTTTAACTAGATCGGACCATGTGCATCCAGGGAAAGCCCTGTGTTACAGTGCAGAGGTGGAGAGGTCTGCTTCGGTGGATTGGTTTTCTTGGCACTTGGGCAGGACTTTTCATTATGTGTTGCTTGTGCAGAACAACATATACACTTTGTTTCATGGTACGTTTAGATAAAAATGTCGCAATTACACACAACAGAGACTTGATTGTTAGAGTCAGAGAGCTTGAAATCCAGGAAAAGCCTTGAATTTGTAGTGAATTTTACTTTATGACAAGTGCTTGAAAATAAAAACCTTTTCTGGCCTGATACATTGCTCTGCTGTAAGTGTGATGCATCAAGGTCACATTGCAGAGCTGTTTTGCATTGTCCATTCACGAAGCATTTAAATATCAATCTTATTTCTTTGTTGTTTATTACATCTGTGCAACTAAATAAGAAAAACACTCACTGAGATATATGTATAATAACTAATAGAAATGAGACAATATACAGCAAAGTGCATGCAGTCTTTTTTCCTGTTTAACACACTTCTGAGAACCACCTCACTGTCTTTGAATAAAAAGCAATACCTCTGTCATGATATCAATATATTGTCCCATTTCCATATTTAGTATTAAGGAGCTAGAAAAGCAATGAATAGACTTTAAAAGTGTATTTAAAGTGCTAGGATTTAACCTGATTTAATTTGAACAATTCGGATTTAAACAAGGCTGCACCGTATGAGGAAAACATGAAATATATAGAAGCTGTATTGATTATTGTGGTGGCAGTATGTCTTACTTTAAATACCCCTTTTTGGCACAGTTAAATTAAATTTGATGAAAAATAAATAAATGCAAGCCTCTGAAACAAACTACCACAACCAATGTGTAAAGTGTCTGATCCCAATATTGTTGCAGTTCATTTGAAATATGGATATTAGATAATGAATCCTAACTTCCCCACACCATAAAACTAAGGACTGCACATTATTACAGCATTTTGTTTATTTTTATTTATTTCTATTGGTCTTAACTGCAGCCTGGCTCCTCTCAATGGCTTCATCCTGCACCGACAGTGAAGGAACACTGTGTGTGGGAGACCTTTGCTGTGTTCCTCGTGGCATGTGAGCAGCGCAGTGGGACGACAGGACGAGAGCTCATGCAGCTTTTCATAATCCCAGCACACACCCTATTTCCAATACTCACTGTTTTCCCCTGGAGCTGCAGATCGGCTATTTATGCCTCCCCTGTGGCTCCCGGGATCGATCTT
Organism: Rhyacichthys aspro; assembly: GCA_036850595.1. NCBI lineage: Eukaryota > Metazoa > Chordata > Actinopteri > Gobiiformes > Rhyacichthyidae > Rhyacichthys > Rhyacichthys aspro. The sequence continues at coordinate 6,530,513 of CM072151.1, forward strand.
TTTCCAATACAAGTAACCGTTCTGACTGTTTTCGTGTCATGGATTCGGCCCAATTTAGTTAAAGAGCACAATATCCATCAATAACTGCTCTTTCATATCCTCTACTTAGAAAACTTTTGAGTTTTATTGTGACGGGATATTAGCTGGAAGAGATTAACATGGTCATGAGGGGTGTTATTTACACAGCAGCTGGGAGTAGAGCATTGTATTCATGGGAGCCAGTTTGTCTGCCAAAATTTGTATTTCCCCTCAATTGGATCACTGTATGAGAGAGTTGGAGGCCACACAATCGCTCTGTGAGGATACCAGCCTTGTACTGTCAGATTTACATTTGCACTTCCATATAAAGATTCGCTGTTTGGATAATCATTGCTTTGTGGGGACTTAATTCTCAGCATATTTAAGTTATGAGTAATTATTTGTATTATGTCTTTCAGAGAATTTAGAGGAGATCAGTGAGATAACTACGCTGTTTGTGGTATTCTCCCATGTTTTACACAAAAATAGGACGCCTAAAGCCATGTTAAAGTTGCAGAAATATCTATTATTACTATTTTATTGTGCGTTACACTTGGTCAATACAACTCAGTGCTCTGTTTGTCTTTAATTTAATTGTCTTTATTATACTCTGTCGATTTTATTAAGTCCTGTCTGAAAATGGTGTCCCATCTGCCATCGTTGAAGGTACATGTATTTATTTATATATAGTGTCTGTGGTCACCTGCTGTTCTGTTTGCAGATGTAAAATGGAAGATGACCTGAAGGCTGTAACATATAGTACTGCAACATTTGCGTGTCAGCCAGAGTTTCCTGCTCAGTTTAAATTTATAGTCTCTATAGATACATTAGATTTATTAAGCAGCAAGTATTTGAGGTTCATCATATTACATAATTCTAAAAAATACAAAACATACCTTGATTTAAACTAATATAAAGTGATTATAAGTCACCACAGTCCCAACATTGATAATCTATTGTGTGCACCACCACTTTTTTGCTTCAGAAAATAGCTTCAGATATTCTACACTTGGCATTTGCTTTAAGGCATTCCTTCCTCTTTGTGTCATTGTCTTTGATTTTTTTATCTTATCCTTCAGAGTCCTGATTTCCCGGTGTTTTGGAGAGGTGTTGTTGATGTCGGGAGGGGCTCCACGCTGCTCTCTCTCTGGGTGCGGTGGGGTCTGTAGTTTAAGGGCATTGCCGCTACAGAGAGTGTCCGGGCGGAGAGCCAGGGGCAGGGGAAGTGTGTGAGAGTCTGTCTGTCTGTGTGAAAGTGAGACTGGCTCATCTCAATCCTGTCCCCTCTAATCCCTCCACTCGCTCCCAGCTCACGGGCTGCTCAGCGTCGGGGCCAAATCCCCACATTCTTCAGTCGTCCCCTGGACATGAAGTGCCTTTCTATCCCCCTCTCGCCCCCACCCCTCGTTCCCCGGAGCCTCTTCACTCGCGATGCCAATCACAGCAGTCACACCAGCGCATTGTCATTTGCTTGTCCTGTTTCTGTCATTGTTCTTTGCCCGAAAGAGTGGCCCAACAATGTGTCCCTCTTCAGGACAGACCTTTAGAGATGTGTTGGCTCAGCAGCTAATCGCTATCGCTCCAGTGGGAACTTCCCAAAACCACATCAGCTTTGTATTTGCCCAAGTGTTCAGCTTGTACTCTTCAGCGTAAAAGCCACACTCTCCAACAAGAAATCCAGAGGTTTTTTTTTACAAGTGGACATCATCAGAGAATGGCCCCTCGACTTAATCTCAATGTTTTTTTCATAAGAAATCACTTTTTGAATTGTAGCTCACTTACGTGCTTCTCTTTGGGCCAAAAGTTAAGCCTCAAAACGACAAAGTGACACTTCTTTGGCACAGCTGAAACTGCAGCTGTATCAATTTTAAATGTTTTTATGTTGAGTTATTTTGGAAAGGCCAGATTAACTCAATTCCCCTTTTTTTGCTTCTATAAAAAAACACAAAATCCACTTACATTAGCTAATATATCAGCAAACATTAACCACATCCATTTATTTGTCAAGTTATTAATTCTTGGTTGATATTTTTGAATTAAACATCTTGTCTAAGGGATTTGTGTTAATCTGTTGTGTTTTGTTTCCAGTGCACGGTGCAGGTGAAGCTGGAGTTGGGCCACAGAGCCCAGCTTCGGAAGAAGATCACGTCCGAGGGCTTCACTCACGACTGGATGGTGTTTGTCCGAGGCCCGGAGACCGGCGACATCCAGCACTTTGTGGAAAGAGTCGTCTTCCGCTTGCACGAGAGCTTCCCCAAACCCAAGAGAGGTAAGACCGAGGGAGTTGTCTGTACAAGGAAATAATTGCTTTACAAACACAGAGACATTTCGTACAGCAGCACACACACTGTACATTATTTGAGAAATGCAGCTCATGTGAGGCGTTCGAGGCTTGTCAGTGACTTCGGTAATTTCCTGGGTCAACCTGAGGGTAATCATTACAGAGCTTTTCTTCAAAGTTAAAGCTTGAGTGAATGAAATGCCACTGGGAATAATCCATAAATCGTTTTTCTCTTTACATTCCTGGCTCCTATATAAAAGGGTGCATTTATCTTTTAAATGACTAAACACCTTCATTCCCTAGAACGAGTAAAAGCTGGGAATCATGAACCAAATACTTTCTGGACAAAGCAATAAATTATTAATGTTATTATGAGTTATACACATAGATAATGATAAGTGTGTACTCTCCAATGTTCTGTGGGTTTAATATTGCTTTATTGCCTGTGTCTGCAGTATGCAAGGAGCCGCCGTACAAAGTGGAGGAGTCGGGATACGCAGGCTTCCTCATGCCCATCGAGGTCTACTTTAAGAACAAGGTAAGATGAAAATACACAGGCTGTGTTTATGTTATACTCACTTCAAAATAAACAGAACCCAGCGTAACGAGCCATTGCTAAATACTATGGATTTTTTTAAAAACACGGTTGTGAAAGTTTCTTCTGCTTCTGCTCCAGTCCTGGTTTTGTTTACAACAGTATGTCCCTGCAGGGCTACCGTAGGTGCTCACAGGCTGTAGAAAGGAGTGGTGTAAGGTGTGTGATCTGAAGTTTGATCACTAAATGCAGCAAAAAACACACTGCACCGTAAAGCCTCGTTTCCCCTGGGACGGTAGGGGTTGGGTCAGTTCTGGTGTATTTCCAGTACTGAAAGGTCCCAAAATGACACCTCAGTGAGGGGTCCCAAGCGGGTCAGGCTGTGTGGTCCGCTTTGATAAGGGTGGAGTTACATACTGGGGTCAGCTGAGTGGACGACTGATAAACCTCACTCAAGTGAAAAACGAGAAGGAAAAAAAATATTCTTCAAATAAATCACACCTTGTTTTTGTGATAAACGTCAACAGAAAACAGGATTAATGTACTTTTTTCTTGGCAACAAAGTGTTTATTATCAACAGCTATTTCTGGTTTTAAACAGAGTCAGTGTTTACGGCTCTCGCTTTATTTAATTTAAACATATATTTATCGTCTGCACTGCATTAAACATAAGCAGAATCTGTGCATCAAATATTGAGTCCCTAAATGATAAGAAATTGGTGCAGATTTATGAATTAAATTCTCAGAAAGCTAAGGGACTAAACCAGAAACAGTTTAATGTTTACCGCATTAAAGTACGGGCTGTACCTCACAGTGGAAACAAGGCTTTATTGTCTTATCCTCCTCAAAAATGTTATTACCATCAGACCAAACGAATTCATTTCATTGCTTTTAAGAACAAAACGTTTCAAACACTGAATCAATTCATCACTTGCAGTTGTTTTGTGTTCACCCTTTTGTTTTAATCAAACAGAGGGAGAGAACACACGAGTCAAATCTAACCAGACCACAAAATACAGCTTTGGAAACATGTTTTTGATCCTTGGTAACTTACTTTAATCTTGGGCTGATTCGACCCACGTCTAAATGAAAGGCTGCTGCTGTTAGTGTTTGTTTTAAATGGGCTAATCAAAGGCAAATGGCAAAGCTCTTTGAATAAAAGCTCAATAAATTTAGTTCACTGTTTACCATTTGCTTTCCATTCAAGTGACCACGCATACAGTAAATCTAGGTTAATGCTGTGGATGTCTCTTCAAACCATGTTAAAGCCATAATTAGATCAAGTATATCAATGCCTGAATACCAAATGTTAAAGATCCGCTGTGATGCTTCACTTAAATGTTGTGCTATAGCTCCATCCAGTGATAGTCGGTAGTTCTAAGGTTTAAGATTTCAGCATCCCACATTAACTGTATCAGGTCAAACAGTTTGTAGCATTATTGATTAGCTACACAACAGCAGAACACTCTTAAAGCTCCACTACTTGATTTTCTTTTTTCTGTCCCTCCCAACAGCAGCAAAGGGACCTGTCCTGCTCCTGTTTAGAGCTTTCTGTACATTTTTAGCTCCGACTTTAGCATCAGAACGGCAATTATCTCTGTTTTGTTAAACATTGTGTGATTGAATTGTTAATATTTAACCTTCTTTCATGTTGCTTCCCTTTTCTTTGTTTATGTTTTTCTTTTTTTGGGCCGTTTCTTTGTAAAATATGTTTTCAGTGCTGAATATACACTTTCTGTGTTTTATGGGCCGCAATTATGGGCCCATTATAATAAAGCTTAGATGATGTCTTATAGTGTTTTTTTTTCCTGTTATAATGTCATACTCCCCGTTTAAGGCTTCATAATAGCTCTGTTTGTCACTTACAGTTATGCTTTTTGCCTTTCTTTCTCCCTTTCTTATTCTAATGGCAGTTTCCACATCTAAGTACTTGCTCCAACAATGTCCATTGAATTCATTTTGTTAATTCAGCTTTCATCTTCATTTATATTGTTATATTTGTATATTTATATATTATTTGTTTATATATTTATTTACTGGAAGCTGTCAAAGTGGGAAACACTGAAACGACATGTTGCTAAACGTTTGGATGCTGTTTTTATGTAGGAGGAGCCAAAAAAGGTGTGTTTCAACTACGACCTGTTCCTTAATCTGGAGGGCAACCCCCCGGTAAACCACCTACGCTGTGAGAAACTGACCTTCAACAACCCCACCAAAGAGTTCAGGAGGAAACTCATCAAAGCTGGAGGGGTGAGGCCTGTCATATCACCGAATAAATAAACAGGACACAACATCACTTGACGTGTTATGTGTGTACGCTTGGTTATTTCAGGTATTGGTGGTGCCAGAGGGGGCAGAAGCTGTGTCGAGACCCAGTCCAGATTACCCCATGCTCCCCACAATCCCCCTCTCCGCCTTCTCAGACCCCAAGAAGACAAAGACGTCTCATGTGTCAAAGGTAGGCTCAAGATTTGAAAAGGAAATTGATGAAAAAGCAGTGTAGGCCATCACTGTGCTCCGGTCTGACTGTATTCATTATGACTTGGCTCGCTGTCACTGGCCACAAAAGGGCACTTATTGGACGGAAACAGGAAACCCATCCCTTTCAAATCCAAACCCTTCCACTACATTACCAAGGGTTTCTTGCATGAGACATTTTGTTGAGTCATCTGATTCACAAGACAGTATCCATTACATTTTTTACGCACATTTTTTATAGTGGGTTTTGCGAGAACACACTTCTATTGCTTTTCCCCAAGAAGCTAAGTGTCTTTTCCTGTGTTTTTTTTGTTCTGTCTGTCTTGATTTGCAGCCAGCAGCGGGAACAGTCTGTAATTACTGTTAATGCCGCCACACAGATAACCTTTGTTGCAGCTTTTTTGAAACAAATGCTTCCTGAGAGTGACTTCATCTCCGCTGTCTGTTTCCAATGGATTGATTTTCAGCATTTTCAGTATAATTGGTCTTGTAAAAAACGTTTTTGAATGCTTGCTTTAATTTTAGTCACATCTATAACATACAATACAAAGGACATTTCATACAAAGGATTTCATCGCTCAGTGTTTGCCCCTTTTATGCTCCTGTCTATTATCTTATTATCACTTAGGCAACCTTGTGCCTCATTTATGCTTCATGAGACACAGCTAAAAGTAAAGCCATTGTTCCTTTTTATGCCTTGTCCTGGTATTTTGTAAGAAAGCCTTTTTTGTGACGTTTGATTTACAAACCACACAGGCTTATTCAATAGAAGTAATAAAAACAGAGCTAGTTGGTGACTTAGACAAAAGATGGTGACCTGAAAACATTTGCTATATATCCTTAAAGCTGCTCAAATATTGCCACTTGAATGGTTATCTGGAGCCCAAAACTGTGACAGCAATGAGCAAAGGAAACTCCGATCAGCTCCAAGTTAGCACACAAGCTAAAAAAGGAAGCTACAGAGGCTAAAACGACATGGCTCACATCCGAAACAGAAAACGGGTCAGCAAGCTCCAAGATGAGCACGCTAGCATGAAATATAGAGCTAGCTGTGGTCAAAACTAAAAATCTCATACACATTTTTATGAACTGATGTTTTCTCGCTCTATTTGCCAAACATCTCTGTCCGCTACAAACGCTCGAAACAAGATGGCACCAGAAACCGACCATTAGTGCAGGCCTGGTGGGTTTATTTTGCTTTGGCAGCGTGAACCTCCTGTAAGTGTCTGCAAAGGACAGTCAGAAAGAAACGAGATTCATTTGTGTGAACCCATCAAAAAGTGGTGAAAATGTCAAATTCTGAAAGCTCCTAAAATTCTCGAGCAAATATATAATTAAATGCTGCTTTAGAAGAGTTGTTACCATGGATACATGTATGCTTTGTGCAGACATCAAAGTCCTGACATCAGTGGGGATATTAAAAGTTTTGACTGTGTACATTCCTCTGCTACATCCCAAACACATTAAAAATGTTCGTTTATAAAAATGTTTGTGTTGGCAGAGCCTGAGCTGTCCCATTCCTCTCACCTTTGTGATGTAGGACATAAAGGGAACATAAAAGGGGCTTTAGATAGCATTTGTTGAAGGATTTTCATTCATCTTCTTCTGTTTTTAGGAACCCAGTAAAGAAGGAAGTGGTGGCAGCAGCAAAGGGCCCAAACCACACAAACTGACCAAGGAGCACCGCGAACGCCCCCGAAAAGACTCTGAAAGCAAAGCCACGTCAAAAGGGGACAACGACCGAGACGGGAGCAGCAAGAGCGCCCGAGATCCCTCCTCTTCCTCTTCGTCATCGTCAAAAAAGCCGTCGGAGATCAAAGTCAAAGATGAAGTCAAAGTCCTACCTAAAGCAGCGTTTAAAGAGCCGAAACTCACCCTGAAGGAGTCAAAGATGGAGGGCATGTCCCCAAAAGGAGGGGGGGCTGGGGCAGGCGGCGGGGGAGGAGGGGGAGGGTCCGGCGAGTCCAAAGCTCCGGGGAAACGGCCCTCCACAGTTGAGTCCCCAAAGCCAAGCAACAAGAAGCAGAAGAAGGGCAGCTCAGACGGGCCAAAGGGGCCGGCGGGTGGGGGCTTCACCGGATCCTCTCCCAGAGTCTCTTCATCGTCTGCGGCTGGACAGCCCTACGCCGAAAAGAAACCCCCGAAGGATAAGGGCCGATGGGTCAAAAGCAAAAACGATGCACAGGAACTGAAAGAAGCCAAGAAACTACAGGAGTCGGAAGAGTCCAACTCAGAAGATGAGGCGTCTTCAAAGTCAGAGGTAGGATTGTTTTATTTACTCCATACGAGTCAGGACTAGAAAAAGTCATTATAATTCATGAAACAATGTCAAAACAATTTAAAACCTATACATTACGTTTTCAATTACAATTCATTTATTAATTCATTCAATAACAATTAGATATGTAGCCTTCAGAGTTGTGTTGTAGTTATCAAAAACAGTTCAGACCCTTTAAAGATCTTGGTCTCATCTTGAACTTGAACTCACTGTTGTTCAATCTTCTTTTATTCATGGACACATATATATATATATATATATCAATACCAGCCAAGACAGAGCTATTTTGTATTAACATCTCCGTGTGACTGGACAGGAAAAAGATGCTAACCCACCAATGTATCATACACTGCTCTTGGTCTTGGTCTCAATACAGTCTAGTCTCAGCCATGATTTGGTCTTAGTTAGTCTTAGTTAACTACAATACTACTTTAAAACATTTAAAATTTATTAAAAAACAATAACTTCTTTTTTACTATCCATAAAAAATCTATTAAAGGATATAAAAACCACAACATCTTATTTAAGCATTTTTTGATTATTATATTAAATTTCTAAAATGAAATACACTAACATCTTTGTTGTACTGGCCAAGTTCATATTGTGATTATGCAAACTAATGCCCTTCTTTCCTTCTAATGTGTCTTTTTCCACTTCTTCTGCAGCAGTCGGCCCCTTCGAGTCCCTCCAACTCCAGCTCAAGCTCAGACTCAAGTTCAGACTCAGACTTTGAGCCTGGTCAGAAACAAGGACAAGGTAAAGTCCCTGAAGCCTATATATATATATATAGCATATATTAAGGCCCATTTAACCTGAGAAGTTTGTTTACCAACTCCTGTCTGTGTTTTGCTTCAGGCCCGTTACGATCAATGGTGGAGGAGATACAGTCGGAGGAGTCAGATGACGATGACAGCAGCTCAGAGGAGGAAACCCCCATCAAAACAAACCCACCCAACTCTCGGTCAGTTTCCCTTAAACATCAGTGTAATCTTACACCTTTACCCTACATTATAGATGTATAGCATGATCACTTTCATCGAGAGGATGTAGCTTTAAATATCACTGTGTTTGGGAGCAGTTTTTCCATGTGAATGCTGTATTTATGCTATTGTTTTATAAAATGACTTGTTTTGCACCTCTCAACTTTATCAAAGCAGCATTTTCAGTTTGTTTACTTGTAGCATCTTCATTTGCTTTATAATTTTTCCAAACAGTAAAAGGAATGAAACATACAGACAAACATGCAGTGAGTAAAGCACTTGTTTGGCAGTATGTGAGGAGTTTAAATGAGTAAAAGATGCTGTGGTACGCTGACTTACATAGATAGATAGATCTCGATAATATCCTGGAGATTTCTTGAACTAAGCATCTTCGTCTGTACCTGCCTCAAGACCAGAAAACCCTTCCATAACTAGACCTGCTGATATTTAGTCCCAGCTGTGGTATATGCTGCCTGTCAGTCTGTGTGAGTGACCTCTGCCCCGTCCTGTCTCAGACTGAGCCTGGACAGCGAGAGTGACAGCAGTGACGGCTCACACCGCCCGAGTCGAGACCCCGCCCCGCCTCCGCAGAAACACAGCTCCTCCAATAACAAAGTGAGTCACACAAACCTCTCATTTTACCTCACAACCTCATTGTCTGCTTTTCTTTACAAAAGCGTATAATGACAATGACACCATTTCTCTTTTTAAATGACATTCTTCCTGTGTCAAGCTGTCACAATAATCCAAGTCTGACAAAAACTGCAGTTTCCTCAAACAGATTATTGCCTTTCAGTGTGGTTTTGTGACTTTTTGTAACAAATAAAACGTGCTTTGGGGGTTTTGACACACCCATATTTGAGTTACGATGTCAAAACATCATCACAGGATCTTTCAAAACACATATTGCTCCTGACACACACATTATAACCTCAAGATATTTAGTAAAACCACTTTTTTGGAGGAATGCACAAGGCTCTTCTTAAGTTTCATCTGTTTTTATTAACTTTCATCCGTGCCCCAAAATTGTTCGAAGACGCCACTCCGAAGCCCATTTCTTTTCCATGTTATTTGCAGTAATTTGTTCCGCCAATATCCCATTTCATTCGGACAGTGTCTCATTTAGGAAGAAGGGAACTAGACCGCAAACTGGCAAACCATTATGACCTTTCTGTGAATATACTCGCATTTCTTGAAAAAGGCAATAACATAAAGTGTGACGCATAATCTGTACGATAAACTAGGGTTACTAGGCAACAAAAGCACACACACACAAAAAAATAAAAAAATAAAAAATACACACTTTAGAAATGCAGCTGCACCAGTACCAGATGTAGTCTATTTTTTTGCAAGTCCAAGTCAATTCCAAGTCTCTTTGAGCGCAGTCTAAAGCCCTAAAAGTCTTGGTATTGTCTTAGCCTCGGATGTCAAGACCAACCAAGACCACGTCTTTTTATATTCAATTAAAACTCTGTCTCCTTCAACAAACACTAACCTCCATGAGTCTGGACCTGGTCTAAGACTGGACTAACTCTGTCTCCTTCACCAAACACTAACCTCCATGAGTCTGGACCTGGTCTAAGACTGGACTAACTCTGTCTCCTTCACCAAACACTGACCTCCATGAGTCTGGACCTGGTCTAAGACTGGACTAACTCTGTCTCCTTCACCAAACACTAACCTCCATGAGTCTGGACCTGGTCTAAGACTGGACTAACTCTGTCTCCTTCACCAAACACTAACCTCCATGAGTCTGGACTTGGACTGTTCAGAGTCCTTTTAACTGTTCCCTTGTACAGTTTCTACATTTGTTTTGATTATAGTGTATCATATATTGGTTCTGGTCTTGGTTTGGTCTTAACCTGGTCTCTCCCTGACATGGTCTTGGTCCTGACTTGGTCTCAATAACTTAAGTCTTGGTGTTAATCCTTGTTCTCTCTTTGATGTGTTTCGTGCAGGTGTCCGGCAGAAAGAGTCCAGATTCCACCTTCCGCTCCGAGAAGGTGTTGAAGAAGGGATACGACAAGGTAGGAAGGGTAAATCAAACTTTTTATTCCCAATCTTTCATACACACGTCATTTTTTTGTCAAATGTGCAACGAGCCCATGAATGAATTCAAGATGTAGCAGCGGGCGATGAGTCGATCCACATGTGAAGACCAGCTCTGGACTGGGAACTGTGATATACAACGAAACCTCTACTTTTCCTTTTCCTACATGAGTCAAACAGTGATGCAAAGAAACTGATATTACTCTGAGATTATTTTACATTTTACAGTTTAAAACATCTGCTGAGTCTCATTCTGCTGGATTATATTAAGCCAATAGATAAAAAGTCGAGACCCGCAGCAATAAAATGGGATTTAATTTTGAAATCAAATACCAGGGTTAAGCTCTTGGGACGTGTTACTGATGAGTTATGGCATGCTCCATCTGCTGCAGTGCTACGTGTTTTTTATCTGTAAATAATTTATAGGCATTACTAAGTGGACTCAAAAAAACATGTTTAGGATGGAAAGTATAATTGCTTTTACTTTTTTTATTTGGTAAAGAGGACTTAAATACACGACTTTTCATTTAAAGGCAAATACTGTTCCCACATTATTTGTACATAATTAATTAATTAATTAGTTAATTTGTACATGGGTAGATTTAAAAATAGAAGAAAAATAGAGATGGGCATCCAAATCATTTACAAAAACTGAAAGAGCAAACACAAAACCTTTACAAAAATGCGCAAGTTTGCTAAAAACCCAACTCAGTGGAGGGCAATAACTGCAAAGATTGATAGAAAAAGGATATGAATGAATGTCTTTATCGTTAACATATGAGTTTTATTTAATATGGCTCTGACTAGATTTTGCGAGATCAAAACTGATGGAGTGTGAGGTTGAGTAAGTTTTCAAGATGCCCCCTGTCACTTTTAAATAATTTGTTGCAACATTTTGGTTTTCAGGCGGAAATAAGAAACGTAAGAGAGTGATAGACAAGACACAAACAATATGAAAACATTGTATGAAAAGGATGCTGTACACTAAGCTTAATGTAAATCACAGCTTTAACCAGCCATGACCGGAAATAGTGGAGAAATCTTGTCTCGAGTCTAATGTACTTTATTAAATAGCTGACAGTATACAGGATAACAACTTAAAAATATCAAATGTAGTGCAAAAGGTAATACATATAATATACTCATAAGGTTTTTAAGATGTTCAGTTTTATGAGCATCAGACAGGAGCGATGCAGGGGTTTGTCTTTGTGGTTTAGTTCGAAACTTGAATAACTTCAAAAATACACAGATACCCCTTTGTAAACCAATTGGAAACCTGACCTTCTGAGGCTGCTTTAGTTTAAACAGAAGCAGAAAGGGATAATCAGAATAATTACAGTTGATGGATACATTTGAACAGAGAGTAACGAAGAATTATCTGAGCCTTAATGGTTTCCTAAATAGACTGGGAGCGCTGTATTAGAGTAAATAAGGGTCTATTCGAGATAATTAATAACATGACTAATTGATTGCATTGATCTGTGTGTGGCCAGGCCTACACTGAAGAGTTAGTGGACCTTCATCGCAGACTGATGGCTTTAAGGGAGCGCAACGTCCTACAACAGGTGTGTGTCTCAGTCCTACTTCAAGATCACTGCTGATTTTATACCGAAACTGAATTGCTATGAAATTTCTCCGCTCTTTTCCAGATTGTAAACTTGATCGAAGAGACGGGACACTTCAACGTGACCAACACCACCTTTGACTTTGACCTCTTTTCACTGGATGAATCCACTGTCCGCAAACTACAGAGCTACCTGGAGGCGACGGCCACGTGACAGGAAGCGGAAACGGGCCTGTGGACGGCGTTGGCTTAGGCGGAGGTAGGCTCAAAGAAGGGGAAGACGTGCCAAAGCTGCTCCACAGGCCTGACTCCAGACTACCAAACACCTACAACAACAAAAAAACAAAACAAAAACAGAAACACACGAACAAGCACACATGGAGACACCTTCATGCTGCGTTTGGGGACCGCAGGAACAAAGTGAAGAATAAAAAGGAGGAGGACGTGACTCGGACAAACTAGGATTTTTCATTAAACACCTCTTATGTTGAGTGTAAACCCTCTGCAGAGCTAAGGAATTCACCCCACACCCCTCTCTCCACTCATAGCCTCCTGCACGTCTCTTCTTCTCTTCTTCCCCCTTCACACGCACACTCCTTACTCGGCAAAACGCTCCGGCCCCCTTCCCCCTGCCGTCAGCTGGAGCTCATTTCTCTGCCGACATATCCTTAAAGCCGTGTGTGTGTGAGAGAGAGAGGCCGAGGCTTAAGCGAAGAAGATGTTGCCTTTGTTGGTTGGCTTTGTCCGTGAAGCACAAGCGCAAACAACAGCTGGTGTCCCTCCTTCAAGTGCTTACAAACACACTTTTTTTTTTTTTTTTTTTTTAAACGCAAATACTGAACAAATCCGTGCACATGTTGGTCTCCCAGGTCGTAACACTATACATCTATACGCTCAGTATGTTTACATGGACTTTTAAACTACATGTAAAAGGATTAGTCCGACTGAAATGGTCCGGATTGCTCCTTAGTTGGATTCAAACGGAACTAAATGCTTAAAGTTTCCCTCCAAAAGCTTTCAAAAATAACATAAACAAGAGAAACATGCCTAAGAGACATTTGTTTGTATTTTGGACCCATAGTTGATGCTACTTTAGTTAAATTTGGTCAAAGAGATTGAGCTTTAGTTGCAGATTTGGGCACACTTCATCATTAAATAGATTCCCTCCTATGCATTGTAAACTGGGTCAAGGACAATAGTGTAAATGACCAACTCAACAGATCATGTAAACACACTGAGCGGGACGTTTGTCCGTGTGACTGAGATTCCTCCGTCGTCTCAACATCCAAACACATGTTCTCTTGAGTTCCCCCTCGGTTTTCCTCGCACTGAAAGTTGAGCCTTGACCTCCTCGTTACTGCCCCGCTCTCTGCCTACCCCCTTCCTCCTCCAAATGCATCCCCCCCTCCTCCTCCTCTCATATTGGCGTGCATGAAAGGGCTGGACTGCTCGCGGCCGGAGCAGTGCCTTCTAGTGCCGGTGGGTAGGGTTAAGGGGGGGTTTGAGACTAAGCCGTGAAAAGTAGCCATAGTTGTCTCCCAGAATCCAAAAATAATAGAAACAAATAGGGGCCACGCTTTTTTAAATTTTATTTTTCTACAAGTGCATTTTGTGTATTTATTCCCAGATTGCGAGCTATGAATGTATATCGCTTTTACTTTTCTACGGCTAGCAACAGCCCCGCTCAGTGCCTTTCTGCGACTTGCAGCGTGAGGGGGGGTGCGCTCTGTTAGCCATGGTCACTCTGCAGATTGAAGACCCCCCCATTACTCCCCTCGGGGACACAAGTGTTAATTGGGATGCCTGAATATCCAGTATTGTCTTAACGGCTTCCATCCCTGCTTCTCTTTATCCACTATCTTCGCAGGCTCTCGTCCTTTTTCTCTGTGGCCCTTTATGAATTGTAAGATGACTATTTTTCTCTCAAAGTGGTCCTGTTTTTATCTTCGCTATCTTAGATTCATTGTTGAGGGAGCATCAAGTGACGCTGTGGTATTTATTCACATTAATTAGCTCTGGTTGTGTGTGCTCTCAGCTGTGTTGTGCTTTTGAGAGACACGACTCTCAGTGGTCTTTGAATAGGGTCCAGACTCCCTCTTCAAGTGGGTTTGAAGTATTTGAACTAATGGTGGAACATTTCCAAGCTCTTCAAAAGCATCAGAAATAGAGACGTATGCTGAGAAAGCAGCTTAGCAACAGGCTGCCAGTATCTTGCATTGCTTTGGCTTGTATCATGAAGGGTTTTCTGTGGAAAAGAACCCAACTTTAGGCTCAGCACAGACCGACCCGTCTCACAAAGCTGGTTTGATATAATCATTTCTCTTGCTCCAGATGAGGACAGGTTCAAGAAACACAAACATCTTGTTAGAGATTCTTTATTACAAGAGGAGTACAAACTTTAGTTCTCACATAGGAAAAATAAAAAGGGCTAAACTCAGCTTGATGTCACACACGTTGCTTTGAACCAATAAGATTCGATTTTAAACTCCAAAAGTCCTGTCTCCATTTGAGAAAAGTCTTTGAAGCAGACATTTTGAAACTTCGTCCCCAAAGTGGTACAGTTTGCTTTTTGGGGACGCCTTTGGTCTTGTGATAACCTTACAGGAAAAATATCACAACTTGAGATGTTTTTTATGTAAATGGACTGTATAAAAGTTCTTCCAAATAAATGAAAACTCTCTTAAGGCAGGTCTTTAATTTCACTTTACCACATGTTATTAATGTTAAAGGCCTATCATTTGGCTGCATCAACAAATAATTTGAGGGAAAGGACTTTGAGCGAGACATTTTTAAATCCACAGTACTTTAGGATCTCTCTCATGCTTTAATTTGAACGTACAGCCTCAGTTTCAATAGTTTTCTTCCAAATTTTACCTAAAGTCAAAACAAAATATGCAATTTCATTCAGAATTTTAACAGATAGTTGTATAAAGAGTGTATTAAATGAAGAGGCTGTCATTTATTACTTACTGTTCTTGTCTCGTCATCTTATATTAGTATTAATGTTGAAACCAGTTATCGTAGTTTTCAGAAGCTATAAAAATGTCTCCTCAAATCGTTCAGCAGATAAAGCTAAATTTGTCACAGCCTTTTAATTAAAACCACAGCTGATATGAACGCTCCCTCTTCTGGAGAATCTCACTTTACTCCTAAATGCTCAGGTTTTAAACAGAACGACCAACACTGATTCAATAAAGTGGAATTTATTTAACCTAATTGAATAATCGACTAATTGAGTGTCTTTTATCTCCACTCAGAACCTTAATTTGGTTTTCTCCGTTTTGTGTTCACCCAAGTGGAGACATAATGGTTTTAATTAGACGGATGATGTGCCTGTTTTTATTTTATTACCGAAAATATCTCATATATCATTGTTTGTAGAGACCTTTTTTAATTCACCACTGTGTTATATCGGCTTCCACACTGTTTTATCCACCGCTGCACTGATTACCAATGATTTCACTGTAAAAAAAAATGCCAACATTGTGAAGCTATTTATTTGCTTTATGTATAAACCCTTTCATATCAGGCAATAAGCATGCTTTAATATCAGTGCTGGTGCTACTTTTACTGCTTAGTTTGTTGAAAATTATCGTTACAAAGCACAAATGTCCAAACAGATCACACATAACACATATAATTATAAACTAAGGGCCTCTTTGGGACTGGTTAGCTGACATTTACGGTCGTACTGTAAAAGCTACTTATACTTCTGTAACAAATCGTGGCATTATTTAAACAGTTTAGTGCCTTTATATTCACTGTATATGCTGACTTCTCTTTTATCTCTCGTAAAAACCTAAATATGCTGCTGCAAAAACCCATTTCCATCCGTTCTCATTTCAGCTGTTGGCGTTTGTTGACTACAGCATGAATAGTCTGGGTTTATTCAGTCTAAAACCAGCTTTGTGAGACCGGTTTCCAGGACTTTTCTTGATTTTTTTTTTTTTTTTGACTCCTGTGGTGTTAGTTCCTGTGGCCCCTCAAAGCTTCACATAAACACAGCACACACACACAAACCCACTGTGGAACAAACCTTAGCCTCTGCTTGTCCTTTTCTTCCTGCCGACAGTGTTTTTATTCACTTCAATAGCTTTAATAGACTTTTTTTGTTGCCTGTTTCCAGCTCCGTGACATTTTCAAACTGCACTCCCTCTGATCTTACTGTAAACGTGTCTCTGAAGTGACACTTGGTTCCTCGTCGCCTTATGTGCCCTACGATAAAAAAAAACAAACTCATTTCTTTCCCAGTTCCTTCCTTGTTCTTTTTCGAGCCTTGTTTCCACCAAAAGGTACGGCAGGGTTCAGTTTGGTACGACAGAGTGACCCCTGATCCAGGTTTGTGTTTCCATTTCTGTTGGTTTTTGCTTCTTAAAATACATTTAATTTTATTTTATGAGATACAAAGCAAATAGGGTTCAAACTTTTTCTTTTGTGTAGTGTTAAAGTGTTTTTTCGCTTGTTTAATCTCTAAATTTTGTTGATTCACTCTTTAAACGGGAAGCATGAGAAATAACTGTTTAATCACCTAATTTCATATTGTAATAGGAATAATTTGTGAAAAAAAGCAGACCTTAAGACGTCATCTAGGTTTTATTATCAAGGATTTTAATAGATGAGAATTTTCAGACCTTAACGGGAGCTTTGGCCAATCATCAGGGAAAGTGTATATTCAGCCAAATATGTTTTAACAAAGAGAAAAAAGACAAAACAAAGAAAACGAAGGCAACGTGAAACAGGGATAAATCTTGTTAATTCAATCACCTAATGTTTAATGAGGAGGAGATAATTGTCGTTTTGACGCTGGAGTTGGAGCTGAAAGTTTACAGTAAGCTCTAAACTTCAGTTTGGTGAAATGTATTAATATTTTGTGGAGGAAAAGTTGGCCCAGTTTTATTTTTTTTTAATAAAAGAAAAGCAGGAGCGGTCCCTCGGCTGCTGTTGGGGGAGAGTGGAGTAGAAGTGGAAACGGTTGTTGACAGGAGATGTTTGCAATGTTTTTATTTATTAAAAACTCTCAACTTATGTCTTTTTATCCTGAGAACAAGACAAAGCTTTTAGAGATGTCACTGTTACGTTTCGAGTAACAGCTCAGTCTTTTGTCCATGAACGCACCACGGATCCAGCTTGTTTACTCACTGGTCACTGTTAACTGTGACTGAGGTATCGTGGTCATCATATGTTTCTAAATTGTTACCGGGGAGAAAAGTCCTGAATTTAGTCAAAATAAAAAATGTTTTCAGTGATATTTGTTGAGACAGAGCGGTTTTGTGATATTATGTGATTTTGCGACTAGCACCCAAACTGAAAACTGCCCAAAGTTAAATTCTTTGCTCATTTTCTAACCCTTTGTCAATGGAAACACGTAAAACCTGGACGTACCCTGACCCATACTGTACATTTTGGTGGAAACAGGGCCAAGGTGTGCCTCCGTTAACACAACTTCAGGCAAAACTGAGAATAAACTGTGTGATTGAGTTCTGCGAGTGAGTATGTCAGTGAATTAAAAAAAACAAAAAAACAACCACCTTCCTGTCCTCTTCTCGATGTGGGAACTTATAAGTCCTAGTTCATGAACTTTGACCTTTGGCCAGGCCTCATTCAGTCCCTTGTGTTGGTCGAGTGGGTTCACAGGAGGACGTCCCACTGTCTACCCACAGTCAATGTTTTATTTATGGACCTCTGCACTTTTGGCTGTGACGACTTCAGTACTTATGTAGTTAACTAGACTATTTTTAAGGATTTTATACAATATTTACATGCAATACTATTTGAGTTTTTTCTTTGCCAAGTTTTTTTCTTATTTAATTGTCATTATTTTGGCATGTGTTGTCACTATTATTCACAAACAGACATGCTTGTTGAATCTATTTTAGGAGTAAATGTTGTTCTGGGGACATTCCCTGTATGTTTTTGTATCATGAATCTGATGACAGCTGAACACCAAGAAGCAGGTGTCGGATGTTTGCTGGATGAGCTAAACTCACTCTGGCCTCTGCTTCCAGTCGGAAAAATGGAGCTAATGCGTTCATATCTTTGTTTTGTCCAGATATGATTTAAATGTTTTTTCACAGATGTCGACTCTGTGTCAGGCCCATCTTCAGTAAAGTTTGGATGCATCTGAAAAAGACATCATAGGAAACGAGCCGGGCTGTGGAGCTCAGACTATATTATATATAACTCATGTATAATACAGCAAAGGTAGAATATCTACTGTGTGGATCTCTAGAGGACGACTTCGTGGCGGGGGGTGGGAGGGGCATGTGAGAGGGGTTTTCCTGTGTCAGTGCTCGTCGTGTCTGTGACAGGGGACAGGGTTGCCTGTATTTATAAAGGTTTGGTTCTTTTTAAAGGGGGGAGGGTGCAAATGTTTCCATGTATGTGGTCGATGCTACAGCAGCAGGCAGAACAAATGAACTGGAGGGCAGAAGAAGAACAATTTGGTATTTTTAAAAACTTGGCATTGCAATGCCACCATGTGGCCATATGATGCAAGTTGTTAACAAGGAC
The DNA here is from genome assembly GCA_036850595.1 of Rhyacichthys aspro. Lineage (NCBI taxonomy): Eukaryota > Metazoa > Chordata > Actinopteri > Gobiiformes > Rhyacichthyidae > Rhyacichthys > Rhyacichthys aspro. Next base: position 6,549,205 of record CM072151.1, read on the forward strand.
AAAACATGTTATTTTAATGTTAATTTTTATTTTGAAATCATATTATTAATAAAGTCATAAGTACTGTTGTCTGTGTCTGATGGCCTCTGTTTGACCCGGTCCTGATGGAGCAGGGTTCATGGTGAGTTCATGTGACGGTCAATGCAGACGCTGGGGTTAAAAGGACACACATCAGCCCCAGCAATAATCCCCATGATGCATTGACCATCTATCGAGCACCTGTCAGTATCAGGAGGCTCGGCTATTGGTAAAGGCTGATCAATAAATTGTAGTCTGTGACTCAGTTCAAAACATTAAAACATTATGAGCTCCCATGATCCCTCTGTGCTCTTCAGTGTCTTCGGTCTCACGCCCTTGTTCAGGTTTTCACTGACCATTCATGTCAGATTAGTTCCACAGCGACTCTAACATCATTATCAGTAATATTGTCTCTGTCTTCACAGACCAGGCAGTAGACCGTGTGAACAGGTGCCTATTGCCTTTGTGCCCAAAATGAAATCAAATAACTATCACACGTACTTCATTTAAAACTTCTTGCTCAATTGTTTACAGACGTGTCAGTTTGTTTAATAAACCAAAACCATAGCCTAATAACAGGACTTAATTTACAGCAGGTTTACATAGTATTCCTTATTTGACCGCTAGGTGTCAGTAACAAGCTGTAGTCAGTGGTTCAATGATGGCAGATTTTAAAGTTGAAATGTCTCCAGTTTCATTTTCACTGTTTCTTATTTTAGTCCCCAAATCACTCCATTATATAGCAATTAAGGCTTTCCTTAATTTTAAATGTGGAGTACTCTGTATAGTATATATCAAAGTAACACAGTGACAGCAGTTTTTTCACATTATCACTTGTTTATTTCATGATCAAACACAATTTACAGAACCATTTCTCTACAGTGTTCTCCATAGTCTCTCTGACGTCACAGTAGCTCGTGGGTCAGGTCCATCCAGCGGTTCCTACAAACCTGAATCACCTTCATATCCACGTGTCTTTCACTTTGATATGTCTCTGTACAGTTACTTCATTTACAAGATCAGCTCTTTGGATTGTATTGACTTCCTTTTGCCCTAAAATGCTCTTTAAAGAAACATCAGACGCCGTGGGAAGGAAGCACACGGCCACAATATAAACACGTGCCTTTAAATATTGATATATTCGATGCACAGGATCCATTGCAATGCATATCTGTTTAAGTGCAAATATTATGCATCAAAAGTCTGCACTGATCGATACATGCCTGCCACATTATCAGAAAAAATCAAACAAAAATAAATAAAAGAAGCGAGAGGATGAGGTTATGGGCAAAAACAAAAACAAAACATATTTACAATTTCACACAGATGTCAAGTTTACACAGAGATATTCATTTTAAACAAAGCCAGGTAGGTGTAGGTTGCACAAAAATCAAGATATGGCTTCAACAATGTTTTGATTTAAGAGGCTTTGCAAACATCTATGGGATCTGGGAAAATGGACAAAAAACAAGTAAAAAGTGAGATTCTTCTGTTTCTGACGCTCATTTGGCTCAAGTGACTTTGGCAAACTTAATAAATAAACGTTCAGAGCAATAACAACAACTCGTTTTTGTCTTTCTCAAGTTTTACAGTTCAATTACCTTCGCTTACATCGACATCACCGCTCAACTCAGCAATAAATAATCAGCTTATCGATTACCTCTTCAAACACATAAAGCTACTTCACAATGGCTTCTTTTTCTTCTTCTTTTGTTTTTTTTTAATAGCACACCCATAAAACGTAAACACAGGCAGAACGACCGAAGCTTAAGGCAAAAACAAAACACTGACACACGTTTGGAGAGCAGTGGAGATGCGTTGAAGTGCGCTGGGTTTATTTCGGTGGTAGTGGGTTGTCTGGTGTCGTGGGTGTGGGCAGCTCCTTATAAAAGTTCTCAATCTGCTCTTTGTACATCTTTAGCACAACTGGGCGTTTCAGCTTCATGGTGGGGCCTGAGGAGAAGCACAAAAGATACTTTAAAACTATATTTGTGTTTACAGGCCCTTAGATACTGATGGCTTTTAATCTGAGACTGAAAATGTTCTGGTAATGCTTTTGAGTTGATATTTTTTAAAATACTGACATCTAGTGGCTTTAGGGGAATGTATCAGACAATTTTTACAAAGAATGAAAGACTAAGATTGAAAGCAGGTGTTTTAAATGTGCTTTTTCAACTAAACCAAAAAATTTTATAGTAAATAATTTCAGATTTTTACTTTGATACACACAATATAACAAAATAAATGACCAGGTTAGGGCTCAGTATCCTATACATCCTCATCTTCGTTTTATTAAGCTTTTGTCTCACCTAGTATCAAGTACTATTTTTTTAGATGTTTAGATGCAAAAGTAGCTTTTATTAATTATTTTAGCAGTAGGAGCAGTTTTACTTTATGAAAACTGCCAAATATGTAAAAATGTTTTTACTGTAGACGTCTAAACACCATCAGGACAGACCTTTTTTGTTGTTTTTTGTTTTTGCTTCACTGCATCATTAATCATTGAACAGTGGTTAGACTGGGGCTCTTACACTATTCCCCAAATCCTATAGAGACATTTCCTTATAAATATTTAAATTAATTTATGTAAAAGCAGAAGGAATAAACTTTTGCAAAACTTTAGTATTTTGAAAAAATGGCTAAAATTAATTTATGCAGCAGCAGGATGAATATACTTTAGGAAAACTGCCTGGTTCTGTATCATCTCATCTCTCATCATCTACATTTAGTTTCATTTTCATTGAGTTGTCCTGTGTCTAGAGGCAGCTGTATCGTTCTGACTCACCCAGCTCTCCTCCGCTGATGGAGAAGTCCCGGTCCAGAATGATCCACTTCTGGATGCGCTGGGCGTTGGACGTGGCCTTCTCGTTGACTCTGTTGATGCCGTCCTGGATGGCGGTCTGGATGGCTCGGTCTCGTCCTCCCGCGATGTCCGAAACTCGAGTGGCGTTGCTGCCCAGTTTCCTGCAGAGCTCTATGACCTCCGGAGTGAGCTCGTCCTCCGGGGCGCCGGTCTCAGCGTTCACCTGGCACTGGACGGGACGACACACACAGGTAAATATGTGGGGCGTGTGTGAGAAGTTCAAGTTGACATTATATTTGACATAAAACATGTCTAATACACTGCTTTTGATTAGAACTGCTCATTAAATCAACTTTAAAAAGCAGTTTAAAGGCAGTTGAATTGACTAATGTTATTTAGTACAGTATAAGTCTCTCAAACTTTTTTTCAGCCGACCAAAAAACCAAAAGCTTTGTATAAAGCTGTGTCTATTTTAACATAATTTTGGTCTTTTTATTTGTATAGGTTTGTTTTTTTGTAATGTTTTGGTTATTTTTTTTGCATAATCTATTTTTTTAGTGCTGTTTAATGCACTTTAAAGCTATTTTGATAAGTTCCCACATAGTCTTACTGCATTCTTAGCGTTCTTTTAAATAATTTTATTGTAATGTTATTCCTGATCATTGCCAATTTCTAAAAGTAGCTTGTTTTCATTTAAAGCCTATAGATTTTTTACAAACATTTTACTGGAGTTTTAGAATTACTGGCAAATATATACAGAATTTTTTTTTCTCCTATTATCCACTTTTGTGTCCTGGCCCACTGTTTGTAAACCTTGAAATGTCCTGTCCATCTCCTGTTGAACCACCTCTTCTTCTGCTACTTTGTTTAATTCTGTTTATTATTTGTTTGAATGAAATAGCACATTTGAAAGCTAAAGAAACTATAGATATACCTAAAAACCCATACTTTGAATCTCAGTCTGTCAGTCTTGGTAAAAATGGTCTGATACGTCCCCCTAACACCCACTAGATGGCAGTCTTTAAAATAAATTGATCTAAAAAGCATTGCCAGTACTTTTACACTTCCAGATAATCAACCAGCACTGTCTTTTATAGATTAGATAAGAATAAATTAAAGGGTTTTTACGTCATTTGTTTTGATAAACCACCCATTTCTTATCTTTTATGAAGGTTATGTGTAAATACAATAAAATACACTGCTTTTGGGTTGACTACAGGTAGAGTTTTGGACAGACCTTGATGGTGAGCAGCATGGACAGGAACTTCCTCTTGTCTCCGATGAGCATGGCGTTACTGATGAGCGGCACGTGCTCCTTCACCGCGTCCTCGATGGGGACCGGAGGGATGTTTTCTCCTCCTGCCGTGATGATCAGCTCTGAAACCACACAGACAAACACACACAGGTTAGAAAAAGCCTGTATAAACACCCTTTTAAATGAAACGAAACCCTAAAGCTGTACCTTTAATCCTTCCAGTGATGAACAGGAAGCCGTTTTTGTCGTGTTTACCCAGATCGCCCGACCGCAGCCAGCCCTCGCCGTCCAGTGCCTCCTCGGTCTTGTCGGGCATGTTGAGGTAACCCATGAAGACGTGACGGCCCCATAAACAGATCTCACCGTTCCCCTCCTCGTCTGGGTTTAGCAGCTTTGTCTTGCAGCCCGGGATCTCTTTACCGCAACTGCAGAAGAAGACAGTTTTTGGTAAGAAACAGGTAAAAGGCCAAGGAAAGTGAGGTTTTGGAGTAAAATATGGTACGTGGAAATGATAAAAAAGAGTCTCTAATTCATTTTGACAGTTCTTTAACATGAAAGAGAGACAAAAGTGCACCTTGTTTGACAGATACTTCCCTGTGTGACAGAATAGGTAACAGTCCCATGTGACTTTGTAGCAGCATTTGTCTCCTTAGATCCTTTATAGCAGTGTTTCCCAAACTTTTTTTCAAACTTTTTTTTCCCTGATCTGTTTTAGCATCAAGTTGTACATATCTTTTTGTATTTTTGTGGTCTTTTCTGGTTATTTTAGCCCGGTTTTCATTGTTATTTGTGTCATTTCAACCCCTTTTTTACCTAGCAGAACTGTCCTGTATGTCTTTTAATTGTTCTTAATCCTTTCCAAAGTAAAAGAAATGATAGAGTTAGAGATTTTGTTGCAACCCAAATAAAGTTTTCTGTTTGGAAACCATTGCTTTAGTGTATATACATCATGAAAATATAACAGTGTTGCTTTAAATCACACTATTTTCACTCATCAGACTGGTATTAAGTATCAAGGGTACCCTGATCTCTATTTTTTTCCAATTTGCGATGCATTTTAGGGTATTTCTATCTTTTTTGCACTCAGATAGTTCCATACAAATGCAGACCAGTGAAAACTAGCAGTACTTTACTTTACAGAAGCCGTATCGATGCTTGTTCGCTCAGTTTGTTACTCAGTGTTTGATTCACGCACAAACCTATACATACCTTGTGAGTCTGAACGCTTCTGGGACAGAGATGGTGTGAGGCCCAGAGCTCTCACTCATCCCGAACAGCTCGTACAGAGGGATATTGAGGCTGAGGAAGAACTCCAGAGTGTCTTTGGTGATGGGAGCGGCGCCGGTGAAGCACCTGCTGCAGCGGTCCAGTCCCAGAGCCTTACGCACCTTTTTGAACACGAGCTTCTTGGCGATGTGGTAGCTGAAGGGTGTGCGTCCAGTGGCTCCGTTTCTGTAAAGATAATTCAAAAATAGTCTCACTAAAGTAAACCTGTAGTACAATATAGAACAGCTGAATAATGAACGTACTGGCTCATTTTGCTGAGGTTGGTCTGTAGTCCCACGTCTTTGGCCCAAGCCGCCACTTTCCTGCGAACGGTCGAAGACTTGGCTCCGATTGATTTCATTTTCTCCTGCATCTTTTCCCAAACTCGAGGGACTCCCATGAAAGCTGTGGGACGCACCTCCTTCATGGTATTTACCAAGGAACCCTGATAGAAACCAAAAAGGAGCTGTTTACACTAGCATTTTTATATTTAACACAACAAGAAGCCTGTTTGTCTGCTTTAACGTCAGCTTCACACTTAAGATCAAAGTCTTCTTATCTCTCCATTCCAGACATATCACAGATAAAGAGATTTTCAAAATGACAAACTACAGATACGTTTTGACCCACTCGCCAGTTCAGTCCTCAATTCACTATGATTTAATCCACTTTTCATCAACATAGTAATTGACCTCACTCTTTCTGACAAAGCTGTGTGAAGTTAAAAGCATATTTAAGTCCACTGAGTCGTGTGTTGTTTTAATGTTGGCTTGAATTACCTCTAAACAAGCTGTTTATCTGCTCCTTTGCATCTGTTTTTAATTTGTATTATGTAACATTGTGTTTACCTTGTTATATCTATCATTTTACGTGACCTGTATGTTTATTTTTATCTTATCAGGCCATATTATTTTTGTCTCAACCTCTTATATCCTTTTACTTAACTCTTTTCCAATTCCAGAGCAAAGGGCAAATGGACTCATCCAAGATCAGCTGAGAGTCCTTTACTGCCTGATATTGTGTCTATAAAAAGGTTGTGTAGTTATTTCACACTTGTCTCACCTTCAGGGCGTCTGGCTGAGCGAAGTGCGTCATGCCCCCGACCTTCATGGTCACCCAGATGTCCACCATCTGAGCCGCGATGTGGCTCAGTGGAAGGTAGCTGACCACCACTTCCTGGGACTGTGTGGCTTCGGTCAGATGGACGTGACGGCTGGTGGACATCGCTGTCCAAGTGAGCTAAAGGTGAAAGAGGAGACGGTTTATATTAGGACCGTACGATATTAGAACAACCCCTGACCTACAAACATCTGACCTACAATATCAGAGTGTTCTCAGACGTGGAAAAAAGTTAAACTGATTAAGAAAATATTAAGAAATTAAAGGTTCTGGATTAACTTCCACTTGTCAATTTTAAAGACTTGAACCAGGACTAAACAGGTGTAAACTAGGACTAAATGTAGGATTGAACCAGACCTAAACCAGGACTTCTTTATTTAGACGCACCACAGTTTGATTAAAGGCTTTATTTGGACGATGATTTTGAGGCAAACGTAAACAGGAGACTATAATGTTACCGAGATAAACATGGTTCTCTGTGATAATGCATACAATAAAGTTGTGATATATTGTGCAGCCATGTTTATATGCTCTGAGTTATGAGACTTAAATGCACTTTGAGCTTGGTAAAAGTTTATATTCATTTTAATGTCAAGGATAAGGCCATAAAAATTGGATGTTTTGATGCTGAGGTTGACGAAAACATTTTTCTGCCCACATCCGTCACTGAGAGATTTTGAACTGTGAATATGCTCAAATTGATATTAATTAAGTCATTGCCAAAGCCCTTCATTTTTTAAATCCCATGTTACTATTTTGATATGATCTCCTAAAGAGACCTGTGTTTTTGTTATTCAGTGGCATTTATGTGTTTTTAATATTTGTGCAAGAGACTGAATCATAAAAAACTAACTGTTATTCAAAAAGATAAAGAAATTTCAATTTGTTTTTAGTTTTTACAATATACAGGCCGTCATTTTTGATGCTGTTCCTCTGTATTCCTCTCTTATTGCCGTCATAAACATTTATTGGTGCCCGAGTGTTGTCAGTGGAGACGTACGTTGTCGTGGCTGAGCATGACTCCTTTAGGCTGTCCCGTGGTCCCTGAGGTGTAGATGAGAGTGCAGCATTGGTTGGGCTTCTGGCTGGAGATAATGGCATCGAGGGGAGCATCAGGCTCGTCCCGGCCCAGCTCCATAAACTCCGCCCACTACAACAAAGAAGGAAGGAGAGAAGGGTCATGTGATAGTTTTATGAGGAAAATACAAAGGCACAGTGTTTGTCCAAAAGCAGGTTCTTACTGAATATAAATTTGGCCTTTTCTCTTTTAGTGCATCTTTGTACTGGATGATGGCCTTCAGATGTGGCAGCTTGTCTTCAACCTGAGAAAGAACAGAAAAGTGGGTCGTAAAATATCCAAATTATTGCCATTATACATGTTTTTCCAGCGACAACATCTAATCTAAAGACAGGATTCCTCTTTAAAATGATTTGACGGTAATAAGTGATAAAGGAAAAGGGGACAGAGATGGATTTACCTGAAGGATCTTCTGCAGCTGTTTCTGGTTCTCGACTACAATGATATTGGCCTTGCAGTTGTCTGCTACGTACTGACACGCTTCGGGAGAGTTGGTAGTGTAGATGCCCACAGCAAATCCACTGAAACAGAGAAGACACTCTAGTTTAATGGTTTGTAATGAAGAGAAAGTGAGTGAATTATATTTGATCAATTTTAAAATGTAATAGAGGTATCTACAATCATCTAATCCTACTCTCAATACTTAAAGCACTTCGCTATCTGTCTTTTATTAGGTTTTCTTTCTTAACAAGGCTCAGGAGATTGAAATTGGAAAATTGACATTGCTTTAATCAAGAAACAACTTCTCAGAGCCTACAGCTAAAACTACAGACATTGATTTTTACTTCATTCATTTTTATAGGCATTGATTACGCTGTAACCATATTTCTACAAGAAGGAGCTACAGTATTTAGCATAAAAACAGTACCATGAGCTTTCCTTTGTCAAAGAAAAGTAGAAATGAGAAAAGTCAAGTGGAAAAGGCAAATGAGACTAAATGCAAATGTGTTATTCAATGGTGTGAGTAGAAGTGAATTGCTTCATTAGGACTGGTTTTACAGGTCGACAGGTTTCAAGGCATTCTTAATGTCATGCATCATCGCTGAACTGAGTAGTGTTAGTATCAGTCTATTCTATCAGAGGCAGCTTGACAACTCTATTAAAGCTGATGAGTTACTGGAAGAACTTTATAACCTTTAATAAACTTTCTTTGTCACATGATGATTATTAGTTCATTATTAGAGAGAAAAAAGGGCTTAGCGATAATTATAGTCAATTGTTTATAAAAATGCTGTTCAGTAACTAATTACATCACTAATTAAATAAAAAAGAAGCTTCATGGTGATGTTGCTTTGATGTCATATAACTCAGCACTGGATTGAAATTACAGAAAAGTATTTAATGGAGTTTTGTGAGCCAATGTTTCCGACAGAGCCAGCGCAGATGTCGCTACTGAGAGTTCAGACTGGACAGACACTAAATCTGCTCTCACAGATGTTTAGTGATGTAACAAACTGAGCTGCAGTTTTCCAGCACAGTGCCATAATGTTCTCACATGAAAGACATCATGAATGAAGGAATTGAATTTGTCTGAAGTTATTCACACTGAATACTTGAGACAGTGATAAGGAATGAAGATCCTGTCAATCAGAGCCTTCAGAGCAGAAAGACTACGTGCTGAACCAGAGGTAAGATGTTCTCTATGTTCTCTATGCCGTCTTGAATGACGCTTATGAAAGTACAAACACACAGCCAGGAAACATTCAGCTCATCGCCAGCTCTTCAAACTCACCCGGCCAAAATGGCACCGATGTCAGAGACGAACCACTCCATAGAGTTAAAGCCCAGGATCCCGACGCCGTGGTAACGCTCCAGACCGAGCTGCAGAAAAAACAGATGCAGTCAATAACATGGCACTAACAATCTTTAATATAAACACCGACTGTGCACTGTAACCTCATTAGCACTGTTTAATCATTCATTCATTGTTTTTACGTTGGACAGTATATGTTTATTTTGCATTTGTCCTGTTTTGAGAGCTGCCGTCTTCATGTCTGACTTCTGGATTTGAATAACTTACACACTTTGGTTTGGTTGTTGACTTTATGTTGAGGCCAAGCTCCTGTTGACTTTACACTTTACGTGACTGTGTCCACAACAATAAAAGGTCACAACCTGTTGAAGTTAGGTAATATGAGCACTGTACAAGAGAAGTTTAGTTGGTGCCTATTGTTTGATGAAATACTTGAATATAGCTGAGTCTTTATGTAGAGGGTGATGTGTTCTGACAGTAAACAATGGCCTGTCCTCTTCACTTAACTCAGCGTCTCTCTGTTTGTTACCTTGAGGAAGCCCTTGGCGGCGGTGCGACAGGCCTGGTAATATCCTTTGTAGCTCATAGTCTTCTGTTGCTCGCCCTCTTTCCAGCTCAGAGCAGTGTGGTCTCCAAACCGCTGCACTGTTGAAGTGAACATCTGGTTTATAGTCAGCGGTGGCTCTGCTGCGATGCCTGACTCTCCCATCCTGAGTTTGACCTCTGCGTCGCCCTGGGACGTCCACAGGCCTGACTCTGAGGCCGTTCGCACCGACAGAGAGTCTGGACGCTGAACACTCACTGAGGAAGACCAAAACACGAAAATGTTCAGGAACGTGTAAAACTAAAGAGCAAAATGTACTTCTGAAGGCTTTAAAAAAATCATGACAATCCAGGACAGCTTTTTCTCATCTTAAATTAAACAACATGCCTAGTTTTATTCTTTTTTTTAATTACACAGGTTATATGTGCAGCTATCACATAATCTTCAAAAACTACAACAATCTCTCAGTTTATATAGGGACAGGTTAAATTGATTGTGCAGTTTATTTTCCAGTTTTCCATTTCTATGTTGTTAACATTTAGTCTTTATTATGTAGAGACAGCACAGAATATGTAAGGCTTTCTTCCCTTTTTGTGACTCAACAACCAAGAGCTTTAAAATGGACATTTAATTACAGGAAAAAGGAAGACAAGTCTCGCTGCCAAAGAATGTGGAGTTCTGGGCTTCGCTCGGCGCACTTCCTCAGAAAAGAGATAAAACGTGTCGCCTGGCTCTGACGGTTACAGCCGGGACAGGAACTGCTGTATAAATGTTACGGAGCCTGCCTTTTCCCTATCCTTATCAACACCAGAGCAAATGTTAGAGTTTGAGGAGGAACAAGGAAAGTGTAAACAGTGTTGACCTGCAGTACTTCCTTTGTTTAATTAATGTTTGTCTGTGTATGACTTTGAGCTGAAACACATTCAGTTCAAGATTTATGTCTCATTAAATAATCAGATTTTTGCTTCTTCTAGTTTCAAAAACAACCATACTATGCAAAAACAAGAACTGACAAACCATATAAATTTGTATATTACACATGCTGCTTTTCAGTTCATGTCCCGCCCTTTTCCACTTGCATATCCCACCTGTTTGTGTCTGTCGAGCAGTGACTTCATTACCGGCCGCCTCCTCTTCCCTTTCCCCTGCTGACTCTTCCTCTGAGGACTCACTACGAAAAAGGAAAAACAAATAAAGTACACACAGGTGAGTGAATTCCCAGAGCTGACTACACGCAGCTCTCATCTCAAGGGAAAAACCAAATACTGAAACTGGACCTGACGTGGCTCAGTGGAAGCTACTCATTATAGAGCCTCTAAATAAGCTTTTAAATAGAGGTTTTGGAGATGTTTATACACTTTCACATCTTATTATAGCTACTGGCGAATTAAAAGCGATACAAACTATAATTACAGAGACAGGAAGAGAGGAAAAGGCACAATACTGTAAGCAAACAGTAGCATTAGTGGATGCAATCTAATCATTCCCTTTACTATTAACAAACACCATAAACTACTGGTCATTTAATTAACTCTAAGGCTGGACAATGATTTTATATCAATTGCAATAATAAATGTTTTTGCCTTCTATAGCTCACTGACAAGGCTGAGGTCTTTTTTTATTGTGCAAGATTATGTTAAAATACCAGACATTATCAAACCCAATCTCATTTAACATCACTGATAACTACATACTGCTCTTTGATTGTTAACAGATAATCTCTGACAGTCTCTGATGGCGCTGTAGTGCATCAGGGTTCGTGTAAACGTACTTGGTCGTGCAGTCATCCAGCTCGGCAGCGCTGTCCGCTCCGCCGCAGGACGACTCCACGAAGGCCGCTTCCCGGGGAGGCTCCATCACCACGGCCTCGGACATGGCGCTGGGCTCACACGCGATCACTGACAAGACACAGGTAAACATACTCTGGGTGATTTGAGTTGAGATTTTAAGGAGAAGTAATAATAGCCCATGGCATATCTCTTTTATCAAGCGTAAGGTATCTTCAATCAAGTCTTGACTGTTTGGGGCCCTTTGGTGATTCAACAACATCACTGATGGATTATAATTTAGTAAAGAACGACAGATAACCCATAAGGTAGTTGTTTAATCTGGAAATTTTGGGTTTCATTTGACCAACAGGCAAAACCAAAAGAAAAACAGTAGAGTCCAAACTGTTCTCACACAATTTTCTGAAAATAAATCATTTTCAGATCAATATATAGTTTTATTTCTCTATTTTTGAGCTTTATGCACACCGGTGTCCTGTGTGTTCCAACATGTGCAGACCTTGAGTAAACACCTGGGTCATGGCAGCGAAGTCTAAACAGCGTTGCGGTTCTGGTCTAATTGCTACAGAATGGCTAACACCAGCCTGTGATTAACTTCAGCTCAAAGCACTCACAAGACTCACACTAAAGTGATGCTGTTGTCAAGCCTCAGTCGGTTTCTTGTTTGGACAATTTTGCAGATCCTCTACACTTCTATCTATCGGCCAAAACACAAGGTAAATTGTTATTTTACGTCTCAACCACATGTCAGCTGATTAACTACGATATAAGAGACATGAAAAACAATTGACTGTATAACTTGCTCATTTGAGCTGTCAGATGTACTGTCTCCATTACATTTGGGTGAGTTTTTATTGTGTGGCATCAGAAGCTTAACCTCTTGGTCAAACAAATCTTTCACTGGAAAACACCTCATAACATGCTTGACTATCTTTAGCGGATGTTGCACCTGCTCAAATTGTGTTTAACATGTTTTCAGCTCTGCTCTCTTTTAAATATGAATTCCAACGTGTTAAGTTACAAAAAATGTTATGCAGAAGATGTACAAAATGCTTTAGACCCACAACCAGGTCGTGCTTCAACTTCAAAAGCACAGGAGAGATCATGACCTCATCACGGGAACCACAACAAAGCCCCGTAACAATAAACCTGAGCCTGTGACCACCACCTCCATGACGCAGTCCCTCATCTAAGCCACTATTATTGTTCCGGACACTGTTTGGGTCTGACCTGTTTATCTTAGGGGGCTCAAAACACATACCAGCAGCCTCATCTGCCCATTGTCACAGCAGAACACCAACTGGGGAGCGGGCAAGTGGAAAGAAACACACGTCACAGAGGTCTGAGAACAAGGACTAAAATATTTTCCATCACAGTTTGGAGGTCGACAAATGTTTTCCTTCCTAACTTTCCAACTCATAATGCAAACAAGTGCTTAACCTGGGGATAAAGCCAGGCCAGCATTCCCTAAATTTTGCACTAATGGGAAACACCTAGCATCACAAGCTTTTGTAACAGTGAAAAATACCTTTAACTAAGTGCAACCACTTGACCCTGAGGTGCTCATTACAGATTTCAACACAACACTCTTCCAGCAAACAATGATGGATGACAGAGTGAACTCAGGGCTGATGTACTCTCTGTCAATCAAATTCAAGTTTTTTAAAGACATTTATGAGACTTTTACATGGCCAGATCAGACCATTACACCATTTTTTTGAATACCACTGCAGAATCAACACTTTTCCAATTTCATACGACTCCATTTTTAATTGCTACTGTCTAAGCAACTGTCTACCAAGGTGCCTCAAAGTCAATGCTTGTTCTGAAGCCAAACACTGTCATAAATCATAAAACAAGCAAATCCACACAGAAACCAAGTAAAAATCAAGTATGACACCGTTTCATCTAAAATTTAAGACTTGTTTTTAGAGTTTTAGCTGCCATTTTCCTCCCAACACCGGCAAACTCCTAGAAGATATGCTGTAGATACAGAGTTTCAGGGTGGATACAGGAAAATGTGAAGAAAACCAGGCAACAATGGGTACTCACAAGGAACTATCCCCCCACTCTTTTCTCTTTAGCCTGTCTTATTGTTGTGTCCTTCAAGCCTGAGGGTTTAAGGGATGGGCAGCCTTGAGGAAAAAGGTTTAGTCACTCGTAAGTTGGTCACATGAGATGTTTGGGACCACTCAGTGTCTCGGGGCTATTCTAATCATCACTTTTTTCACATGTTGTCTTGTCATTTAAAAGCTAAGCCATTTTTGGTTAGAGTCAGGCATCACATGACAGCTGTACCATACAAGATCATCCCTGGCACATGATTCACTATATTCACTTTCAGCAGTCTTTTGCAGTATATAGAGTATGTAGATTTGATGTCTCTTGGTGCAGCCCTAGAGTACATCACCAAAATCCCTCAGAAAATCTATATCTGTGATTGATTTCTGTTGCAACAACCCCCGACTTTATGTCAGGCGCTGACTAACGGCTCAGAGCATCAGTCGTGACTCATCTGAAGACTGTGACTTATTTATTATTATCTCCCTTAAAATACAACCTGCCTGCTTTGGTTTATGACAGCTTTCAGATTCAACTTGATACACTTCACCCAATGCTGTAGTATATTTAGTATTTCAATGTGGACTTCCCCTGAAATTGTCTTTTTGGTTCATCTCTGTTGAATATAAGCAGTCATTTTGCATGTTTTTTACATCCTTAATGCGCCCTTGTCAAATGTCACCACAACTAAATCCGAAAGAAGAAGTATCTGGTCTGATGCCTCTCAACAAATGATCATCTCTCCCTCAGACACCTGTCAGTTCAACCCAAAGTGTTTGTGTTTAAATTAGAACCAGGGACTGCTGCCAAAACAAAGCCCCATGTAAACTTCAGTTATGCTAATCTCCATTCAAACAACAGATGACACACTGCGCCCGTCCTTTCACATCCTCTCTCCTCCATCACGCCATGCTTTTTCATACTGATTTGAATGTTTTCCAATTAAACTGATAGGGAATGGATTTTTTTAAGCTAACCTCTGCATTGTAAACGTCACCAGCCAGCTGCTAACCTCATCTCATCAGCCGTCAGAGCAGCACTGCGTTTTTATGACTGGGCGTAATCCTCAGCATCCTCCACAGCACACGTCCCATGCTTACAACATGCTTCACATTTTTGCTTTTAATCCAATGCTAAAGGCTTTTAAAATACATGATTATCATTATTATCAATATTTCTTTAGAACTGGTGCTAAATTGTCACATATCTACCAGCTGGGATCCACCCTTTATCAAGAAACTAGCTCTTCATGTTAAATCTCTTTCCCAGAACCTCTACAATTAACACAGAACAGATGTTGAGCCGGCAAATCAAAGCAATTAAGTCTGACTGAACTAGGCTTGGTTCAATTAAGACTTTGAGGTATTTTAAAGACAAACACATGAGAGACCAATTAAACAAACACTCTTTTCGGATCTGTGGATGTTACTGATATGAATTCCTGATTATTTAAGGCAAGAAACCCTTCAACATGTGCTTTTAGTGAAATAGTATGCTCTGTCTGGACATCACACGCCTTGATATTTCACAATACGCCTGAGAGATGAACGAAGATATAAAAAAAACAGCAGAATTAATACTTACATTGCATTGCTGTAAACTGAATCTATCCTCTGGGTCGAATTTTGTTAACTGTGTCCACTGTGCGTCCGTCAATGAATGCAGGGCTCTTGGTATGTCTTCTAACACAAAAATGCTAGCCGCCCAATGTGCCTACAACTCAAGCAGCATATCATTCATTTCCAAACACCAGAAGCCGGCTCGGTTGGTCCCTCCCTCTGCAAAAAAACCCCACCCAGAGAAAGCAGCCTGCTTCCTCTAGACACTAACCCCCTTCCACTCGTCTGATTGGTGGAAACAGCTCACACCACAAGACCCATTTTCCATAAAAGGCCACGCGAGCCAAATGAATAAGATGAGGGGGAAGTGGCTTTCTGCAGAGTATAAACACAGACTCTCACTCTTGATAGATGATGCTGCACCCATCCCCCACTGACAGATACTCCCAGAGCAGACACACGCTGCAGGCAGGTTACCAGCGGACAAATGTGGAGTGGTTTCCGAAGTGCAAATCATTGAAAAGCAGCTGTATTGGCGCGGTTTGTGACTTTCCACAATGACTATAATCCATCCTGTGCACACTGCAAGTTCACCCACATCCTGCTGACCTACTTTTTCATACACATTATACCAGATATAAACTTTTTGCCTATTTTCTTCCTTTATTTTTTAACACATCTCACAATATTGTTTAGTCTGTCACTAGGGCTGCATGTATTTTTGTTTACATCTCAATTCTTTCCAACTCTATGTCAACCACAGGTCCCTCACTACTATTTCATTTTCAACTAATAGTAGCATTTTGAAGATATGCATGCAAATTGTCCAATAAAGACTAAATTAGCTTTTTATTAGTTCAATAAGTCTGATTCAAATTTATGTCATCATTTCCTAAATTGGTCAAGAAGTAAGCATCTGGACATACTTTAAAGCTGTTTTACTCATTCAAATGGCTACTGCTTTCCATTTTCTGAAATATTTAATTCTCATTTACTCTTTTGCAATGATTACTTAGACATACTATTCAAAAACATGACAATTTATGCATGCAAAGTAAGTAAGTGAGCAAGTTGGTGAGCACTTTCCGATCTTACAGTAAATCTATCTAATAAGACACAGATGCCAATACTTTCAAACTCTATTTGCATGAGCAGTTACTAAATAAGTGGAATGAAAGTATAATAAAATGGCTGCAAGTCAAAGCTACATACTATTTTAAGCTATGTTAATACCTCTTTCTCACAGTGCTCTCAGCTTAATTACACAGCTTGACGAGTCGGTCCTGTACTTCAAGTTCTCGTGGAATATGGCGTGATGTGCAGGTCTCCAGACAAAGAAATGAACTCTGCTGCAAGAAAACCTGAAGAAAGACACACTGAGTTTATTTAAATGACCGTAAAAGTGTTAGTTAGATAGTGTTTTCTGTGGTCAAACAAGGAACAAATCGATCATGATGCATTTGACATGTGTTATATACTTGTTCAAAGTCAAATGTCACATCTTTTAGCAAAATAAAATGCTAACAATGGTAAAATTTAAATTTTTAGTGCAGACCACAGACAGAGAAAACAAGTGAAATGGGTATTAAAAAAGATAAAAAAAAACAAAACAAAAACAACATAAAGACCAAACATGAAAAAATGTAAAATCCTGTTTTAAAAATCCAATAAAAGGTTTAGATAGAAAGAACTGAAAAGTCACAACTTAAAAAAAAAAAAGCTGCTGCATATGAACAATGAATTTTCTTGACAACCTTTCCCCTAAACTCCACCTAAACCAGTCACTAGGTCAAATCTAAGGGAAGGGAAATTGCTTATCCATCAGAGGGGACAAATACAGAATACAATATGTATGTAAAATTTTCATTAAACTTGACTTTCCATTACACACATAGACTAATTCAATCTATAGAAACCCAAACCTTTAAATAAACAGATTCAAATTAGTTTTAATTTCTGTAAGTGGTCTTGTGAAATATGAAAAATAAATAAATAAAATGCATGTATCTAATCATGATTGTTTAAAAACAACAAAACAAACATTAAAAAAAACTAAAAAATAACCTGTTTTAGTTTTAGAAGATGGTCACTTGACAATGCAGGTCAACGTCCTGTATTAAATGTTATGGTGTGACCAGCTCACACTGACACAAACAAATCAGGTAAGTTATTTTTAAAGACCTGGTCACATATAGTACTTATTTGAGTTGATGTTTAATCAAGTGAGTCCCACTCTGAGCTGTTTCCTTCTTTGAACTATGAGCCTTGCATTTATCTCACGTGAGGAGATGTGTCGGATGACTTTATAAAATGTGTACCATCTCTGCTGTATGGAAAGATCAGCCGCAGCCAATTGCCACGAGAGACGACAAGCCAGACTTACCACACCACAGCATCACATGATTGTGCGCATGCGCCAACCCGGCCAGATTCAGGATGTGTGTAAAGCACTGATGCACCCTGCTCTGAGGTTACTGTCGGCCAGTGCTGCTCTCATCTCTTGTGAAGTGATGCTGTCATTAATAAGCCAATGGTAAATTTAGGTTTATACTCACTAGTTTAGTAGCCACTACATACAGTACATGTTTGGACAAGATAAATAATAGGCCAGTAACCAAAAAAACAAAACAAAACCTGAATTAAGTGTCACGCTGGTCTTGGAAAAAAAACTGGCAAATCCTAATGTGGTCTGGACTACATTGTCAACAGGTTTAAAAATAAACACAAAAGGTCACCTCAGTGGCCATTAGTTTGGTACCCACGTGATATGCCTGACCTAGCTAGGTTAGCCACCACAGGCTAAGTCTCTGAGTTCATTCTCACAGTGTCTGAGAGAGTAAACAATCCAGTGACTCATGACCTGCTCTACTGCTTCTGAAAGGTTCAAGACAGTCGGTGTAACTCAAAGGAAACTGGTCTGAGGTTGTCAGGTTGGAGAGGCTCAACTTACACAAAGTAAGTTAGTATACATTCACCATCAGGAAACGAGTTCAACGGATATCGCCTATTATTAGTCTCCATGGTAACCAAAAACATATCGCCATTTATGTGTTTCTCATTTTAGAGCGGATTTGCGATTTTCATAGAATTACAAACCAAAAAACTGATGGTAACGACTGATTTGTGTTTATTATTGCTGAAAAGAGCACTTTCTAGTTAAATTGATGTCAGTAACAATGAATGGGACCCTGGTCTGCGGCGCTCTTTCTCACGACACCTGCTCTAAACACCTGTCGTCCACTGGTCTCTGTTTATTTAGAGAAGTATCGGTGGGGATTTTCACTGGAGATGATCATCTGCCCCAGAGGAATATGGAATAAAAGTCCAAGCTAGGTCTAAATTTTGCCCCACTGACCTTGACTAAAGCAAATGTTAAAGATAACTTACCTTAACAAGCCAAACGTGTACCTTAAATCCACTAAATGAACCTTAGATTTAACAGGTAAACAGATCTTAGTAATATGCTTTCGTTAAATGAGAAAACTCACCGTGAATGAATGGGAGGAGGTTTGTCGGTGAAAGGCAGCTCCAGTCAGAGATGACAGTCCTGTTGGACTTGCTCTCTGAGGTTGGACTGTGTCTGTGCCACCTGTCAGACCAACTGTCCCACTCATAAAAGGAACACACTTGGCTTTCGTCCAAGACACGACAGTGGTTAGACCGAACTTATTTGCCAAAACATTTTTTTTATATTCTACCTGGCAAAGTATTAAAACAGCTATTCATATTCCATTTCTTTAGCGTGCCCTTTCATTGCCAGTGCAACAATCACTGCAGCTTAGTTAGTAACATAGACCCTCTGGCTTTTTGACGTTCTTAGAGCTATCTTTTTCAACTAAACTATTTGGAAACCTGACAAAATATTTCAATATTTTACAAATGTTGAGCTGAGTCAGTATGTGAAAGGTTAAATCTTAATGCTACACTTTCATGCACTGATTAAAGTTGCACTTAATGAATGTATCTATACTTTTTTAAATTTAATTTAACAACAATTTAACGTGCCAGTACCACCTGGGTTCTGTAGTTTAGAACTGGCATTCTTAATTACAGATCCATAATCAAAATACAGAGGTCTGCTGCCATCTTATGGCTAAAATCTGGACTACAGCACACTCAAACCTTTTCTTTCACCTTTTTGCAGCGCTGTAGCTTATTTATTTATTTATTTTATTTTATTCATTCAACGTACCTACATTACCATAAAATAAAAAATAAATAAATGTTAATAGAGCATCTACAATTTATGATTATTAGATGAATGTCCAAAAACAGGAAAGTAACTTACACTAAGCAGGTAATATATATTATATTTTTCTATCTAAAATTATAACTCCCATTTTACTGTGCCTGCTGAAGACGCTTGATTAAAATCTACAGTATTTTAATTGTGTTACAGCGCCTCCTAGTGGCAAAAGTTAAACGCACACGATAACATTACTGGGCGGGGCTGTGGTTCTTCTAAGCCCCGCCCTTCAATAAGTCAGGGCCATGACGTAGGCGTTTTAGGGTAGCAACAGTTGCCTCGAGACCCCACCGCGCCATAGTGACTGTAGCCGTGGAGACAGTTACTTACCAACGGCGCAACACTCAGCAACAGCAGCAGCAGCATCTGGAAGTCACCGAGCGAGTGGAGAGAGGGGAAAAAGAGCAGAGCCAGGGCACAACTTTTCTCAAGGCAAAGGTGAATATTTCTTTATAGAATAGAAACACTGGATTTATATGAATTTTGGGGGAAAATATATTGTTGATAGCATATCAGTGCTTTGCTTTCGGGCTTTCACAACTTTCCCTTCTTTATGGCACCCGCCCCAACTAGAGAACGTTTTCCATTCAGTGAAATTCACCTATTTCTTGAAATCGCTTGAATTTCCACCTAAACCAGCTTTAACATTAGTTGATTATCTTATATTTTATATTTTAATGCTTGATTTACGGTCCGCACTTTAATTTAACTCAGTTGTGTCAAGTAAACATCACTTTACACTTGTTGCTTTCTGACGAATCTAGGTGTGAACGCGCTTTCTGCAGGATGCTATCAATAAAGCTACAACTAGCGCCAATGCTAGGTCTTACAGTGCCCACGATGAGTGAGTGCGAGCTCTGCTCTAAGTTTACCGGGTTAAATATCGGCTTCTAAAAGTTTGGTCTTGCTCGTAACGACGCGTACTACCTTCAGTTTGGAGCGTCTTACTCTGAATCGTTTTTAATGTAAGGTGGAAGTAGAGCTCAGCTAACTAGCCTTAGCCACGTTACTCCGCAGAATCAGACTGGGATCGACTGTAACCAAGCCTCAACTCAACGCGAACAACTTTCTTCGCAGCGTGCACATTGTCAGCTGCTCCCTTTTCTAACATTTGGCATTTGCTAAAGAAAACTGTTCTTGAGAAATTCTGCTCGGATCAGCTGTGCTCTTTCTCCGCTGCTTGTACAGTGCGAGCTGACATTTCTCATTGAAATGTGATTAAGATTGTTTGTGGGAGTATTAACATAAACATTGTACTTGTTGCCATTTTTCATAAAAAGATTGATTGAATGCCATGCAGCTAGGTGGTGCTATGTTGGCTTTTCGTTTTGTTTGTACAATGTGTTATATTGTGATTTATTGACTATATGGTTTAAACGGGTCATTTATAATAATGTAATAACATGAGTTTTGCAGATGATGCCTGAACTCAGCTCTTCTTTGAGATGTACAGTGCTTAGACTTGTCTCAGATTTTACTGGATTACAGGTTGACTTTTTAAAGTCACTATAATGCAGTCTAATATTATTTTCAAGTCAATTATGGAAACTAATAAAGAGGACGCTTTTTTAGCCTTGCATACAACTAAAGGTGATTTTGCAATCCTTTCTCCTCCAAGGATTTTTCTTTTTTTGTCTCTTGAGATGCATTCATTCTAATGAAGTCTTGTCAGAGACAGCTGTCAGGTGCTCGGTCATTTGTTCAGTTGTTTGCAAGTTTTGTAGCATAAAAAGCACTAATTAATGCACTGCTCTTTACTAATGAATTGACGTTTAAACTTTGAGATATCTAAGCATGTATATTCATGAAGCATTTTACCGTAAAGCCAGAGGATTTATTATCCACATCAGTTAGAAGTGCTTGCTTTAGCTGATTTTATTATACTTATCAATCAGGGTTTTTTTACCCGTAAGACATGCGTGATTTAATGCATAATGCAACGCAGCCAGCTCATTCTCTTAGTGGCTGTAGTAGGAGAAAACTGGATCAAAATTTCTCTTTGATCGGTCGCAACTGCAGCTCCACAGAGAAACTACTGCGCTCAAACCATGTAACCTCCCTGCCCCCCAATTCGAGCATGACACTGTTATGTTTACATGGCAACTTGATATACAAATACACCCGAGTCATGGAAAGGAGTGGGATGGAGCGGGCCAGGGGGCGAAATATTATTCTTTAAGAGTGAGTGCTTATAATCACATTATTTTAATCTTCTCTCTCTCTGTGTGTCGTAGGAGTTCTGGCTTGCAGGGGCTGGCCAGGAAGTTTGTCAGAAGGAAGAATTTGAACATCTGAAAGTAAGAGATTATATTAAGACAAATACAGTAACGTGTTTAAAAAGGTCATTGGTTCAATGATAATGGCCATGACTTGGAGACAGTCACGCTCCGCCTTCTC
Source organism: Rhyacichthys aspro (assembly GCA_036850595.1). Lineage (NCBI taxonomy): Eukaryota > Metazoa > Chordata > Actinopteri > Gobiiformes > Rhyacichthyidae > Rhyacichthys > Rhyacichthys aspro. The sequence goes on from CM072151.1 coordinate 6,571,091, forward strand.
TTAACTGTTGTATAGTTTTTGCCGCAGTGTTCACTTTTACCCCTGCTCCATGTTTGGTGTTTAATGGACTTGTACAGTTCAGCTATCAATAGGACAGCTGCATTGGTCTCTTGGGCAGCGGGTGACCTGACACAGCTTTTGGTCACATGTCCTGTGTGTAGGTCTGTTGTGTGGATGTGCGTGTGTGTGTGTTTGCTCGTGCTGTATTTAGCTTATCTTGATGAGGCCCGCTGTTGCCCCGGGGAGAGGTTCTCATTCAATAGCCAGCTACAGATATAGACACGGCCATCACTTTTGTCACTGGTTGATCACATTCGTGTCGCGTCGCATTTGCCTCCTGTTGTTCTGGCGGAACCGTCTGGCTTTTGTGCGTTTTATTGTCAGATGTTAACACACTTTAAATGGCTTATCCCATAACTCCAGTCAGAAGCATGTCAGAAAATCACAGAGCAGAGCAGAGGAACGGAGAGAGGATGCCTTGTGGGGCTTGTTAAGTGGAAACTAATAGTGTCATTTGTAAAGACCAATGTTACAGTTTCGTAATCATTGTAATTTTGTGCATTTGTTCGGGGCTTTTTTAATCTTAAAGAATTGTGACCCGGGCTTTGGTCAGAGTTACTGAGAGTTTTTTGCAGTGAATACACGCAATAAACAAGCACACACATTTTGTTCCCTGTTTACTCCATTCTCACTTCTGATTGGATAAAAGAAAATGGGATACCAGATATATTGCCTGCTTGTTGCAAAATGGAGGCACTGTCACTCTAACTAAACACTTAATAACAGTAATAACTCTGTTCATATAGAGCTATTTAACTGTAATTTTATCAAGAATCAATCACTTCTTTAAATGGTCACTGTAAAAACCTACTAACAGGAAAATGGTTTATGTCCTCGTGACACTTTGGAAATCATTGTCCGCTTACGCTGCTAGGATACAAAAAAACACATCTTGTCTTACACCAGATAAAAGTGGCCCTGATTGGCTCCTGTGTGGCGGCAACAAGTTGAAACTCGTTGTGAAATGAAATGTTTTTCGGTCTGTCTCGTGTGTGTGTGTTGTCAGGAGCATTCTTAACATTCCACCTGTTTGCATCGTAGCTACACAACTGCTAATTAAATTTCCTGCCACAAACAGCAGACAAGGCAGTGACATTTGCATTACAATGTCTGCCCCCCCCTCCTCTCAGACAGGGTTAGGAGCAGCCCCCAACCTCTCTACACTTTTCCTCTCTTTTGTAGAGTTTTTAGACCTGAATTTAAGAGACGTTTATTCGCTCAGAGAAACAAAGAGTATCGATGTAAACTCGCTGAAAGTAATTAACAGGAGATTATTTGGCGGAGATGTATTTGAATTAATAAAGACAGGATTTTTAGGTGTCTCTCTTTCTTTCAAAGGAGGAGTTTGTAGGAAACAAAGGCAAATGGGCCAATTGTCACAAGTGAAATGATCCTTTGTTTATTTCCTATTGTAAGTTTCAAGCATGCAAATGTTTAAAAGTAGTATTGTATGCACTTATTTCCAACCAGCTTGTGTTGAACAAGAAAGTGTGACAGAGTAAAGCTACAAATGGAAGCGCAGTCTAGTTTGGTATCAAAGTGTTACCATAAAAGGACCCTCCTATTCAAATTCAAATTGCCATTCAGGCTCTAAATTGGTCATATTATGTTAATTGGAGTAAATATGGCTGGCGCTGTATCATTTATGAAATAAAAGTCTTTGATTCATCCAGCAATTTTTAAACAGCAGTCTGTGGTAACCTCTTATTCATAAATCAGCTGCAGTATTGTGTCCAGCTGTTGAGACACACATAGATATAATACGCGTGAATTGGAAAAGGCCAAACTAAATCAAGTGTGTAAAAAAAGGGTTGGACAATGTATTTGTCTAAATATATCAAGATAGAAGATCTCAATATGTCCCAAAATATGGGTTGAGAGACTATATCGTTTGTAGCAAGCAAGATAGCTTATACGTGGTTTCCCATTTATGGCGGCCCCCCATATTCTATTTTTCTCTCCCACAGTCAAAAAACAAAATGGATAACTGAACTGATACTAAGTTTGTGATTTCTGCTTCTTAGAGTGTTAAAAAGAAAACAAAGCAATTATACAATGCTAAAATAAGGACTGGCTTAAGATGAACTTAATTGAACTAATGGTTAGTCCAACTAAATTATGTAGTGTGACCAGACTCTGAATAAATCTATGGGAAATGCTTGTAACAATATTAATATATAGTAAACATTAACACATACACATTCTCAGTAAATTTGACCAATCAGACAGAGCTCTCTCGAGGCAGAAAAAACAGATAACATTTTTTAAATTCTAAAAACCTTTATTTTTGAATCTTTACAAGATTCAGATTTTGCATGTTATATTGTGATCACACAATTCTGCAACACTCTCGAATCTGTTTTATACTTCCTAATATTAAATAGGATTTAAAATCGGCATTAAAATCTATTGTTCAAAATCTGATGTGGTAGAAGTGACCATATTTCACTTCAGTCTGTAGCGTCTCTGTTGTCAGTTCCTCTTGGTTCAACTTGTGGTCAGAATGTGCACTTGTGAATGCGACGTTTCATCTCCTGACGCTAAATGGACGAGGGCTGAAGACGGACGGGGGGTGGTGCGGTGGAAATCTGGAAAGGGTTATAAGAGCCTCGGTGTTGGGGGAGGAAGTTGCTGCTGCTAGTGTAGAGCATGGGCAAACACACAATCTCCATGGCAACGGTTTGATCTTTCTCTCTGAGGCTGTCAGGCCTGCGGTGCTCATGGTGACGGAGTGGACAGGTTGTGCTGATGGCCAGAGGTGGGCTCGCTCTCCCTCCAACTCTGCCATCTGCAGACGCCAAGAGCTGCTTTGATTGGATTAGCGGTGAATTAATGAGACAGGCCTGAAGAACAGCCTGTGTCGTGGAAATCTCTTATCATATCTTAATTTGTGCTTTGTGTGAGCAGCACGTGTGGCTGTGTGATCCTACAGGTCCAAACAAAAGGGAAGCGAGCCTCAATGTTTATTTCATATGCCACAATAAATTAATGAAAATACTGACGGATTTGGAAATACTAAATAAAATTACAAAAGAGACCTGTTGCTTTCCTTTGTGCTCAATAAATGAAAGAAAGAAGGGCAAAGCCTGGCATTAAAACAACACTGAACAAAGATGTCTCTGTAAAAGCAACAAGTGCCTCTGCTTTCTTTTGTTTTTTGAATTAAGAATATTGCTCCTTTAGGCTTGTTTACTAACTCCTCAAACCGAGAACTTTGGAAAGACTCCAGAAGGGCTTTTGGTAGCACTGTTTTTCAGTGGCACTGGTGTAAAGTAGAGTGGTAGTGGTAAAGAAAAGACTTGTTTCTCTGATGACTTAAACATTCCTCTTTTCACTGAAGTAGTTACAAAAACAACACTTTATCCTGTCTGCTATAATCAACTCTGAAGTGAAGTCTGTAAATTTCTCTTCTGCAGTGTGTCCCCTGGTGTCTGAAATTAATAGCTAACATAGTATTTGTTGTAAGTTTCTGCTTAGCGTGAGATATAGGGCTCAGGTGGGGGGATGGCATTGTTTGGTTTGGGAAGTATTCTGTTGGTCGCATAGCAACAGGCTCCTGGAAACGGGAGTGGACGGTGTTGCCACTAGCAACCGTTGTTGCTCTGCAAACAATGTGGGCCAGTGCAAACATGAGCCAAGACTGTGGCTCCTGCTTTTAATTGAACATCTGTATGTGTTTTTCTCTGATCGAGCTCTGTGTAAGTTCGATGTGTCAGTGACAGATGTGTAAATCTAGCGTGCGCTCTGAAAATCTTATACTTTAACACGGATCAGCACTTTTATGATTTGGGGGTTTTAGAAAGTGTCTTTTCTGGTTTTACTTTGAAACCTGGGTAAGTTTTTCGAGGAGGTCTGTTGGAACAATGTTAAAAGCTCATTCGGGACTTGGCTGAATCAAAACAGACTCTGACAGCAGCATTTGAAAAGTTATCTTTGGGTAAAAGGCAGAAAAGCTTCACTCTTTGCTGCGCTCCCTGCTGTGTTGAATCTTTGTCTCTTTTGGAGTCACCAGCGGGAATTTGGTGTGGCTTTTAACCTTCCCAGAAGACTCCAGACTCCTCTGCCTCGCCCCACTTCAGACCAACAATTTACGACCCTAAAGCCAGTATCAATTATATTTTAATAGTTAAAACTTTCCAGAATTAGACTCTTCCTCTAATGGCATAACAAACCCTCGGGCTAATGTTACTTCCTCTGCTGAAAATGACAAGTCTGAAGATGAATGATCGGATTGTTGCACGTTTATTTATAACTCACTTCACACTTCATAGATACATTCTTTTCTTTAGAAAGACATCGAGCGTTTCTGCAGGTTTGAAGATGTTCACTCCTTGCTAGCGTCTTTCTGATAATAACCCTTTGGTGCTGCAGTGACAAACATGAAAGAGGTGTGAAGTAAAATTACACAGAAGTGATAATTGGCCTCTATACTTAATCCTATGGAGCCTAGAAAGTGGACTAAGCTTGAAGATTGACACATTTGTATTTTCAACATAGGCCTCCTCTGCTCAGTCTGTTACACGTGTAGACACAGCACACTGTCTCTGCCTCGGGCAAAAACCTCCACACATGGAAAACGTCAGCGGTGGCACACCCAAACCTGTTGTTTTTCTGACTTTGGTACCCTTTCCATCTAAATATAGCTCCCAGTGTCCAAACCCTGACTGAGGCTGCTAGTTTTTGTTTCATTTTTAATATTTAATTTAGCACTTCACTTAAGGACCAGCGCCCAACATTAGCTTCGGTCCTTTGTTGTGTCATTTTGTGCCTTTTAAAAATGGCTTCTCCCTTTCTCCCTTTTTTTTAAACCATTTTTCTTTGGACAATTACAGGTAAATTGTCACCTACGAAAGGAATGAGGAAACAATGATAACACAATGATAATCAAATTTCCTATTTTATTTGGGGTTGTAGCTTAAAAAAACATTTAAGTCTTCTTTTGACTGTGGGTAAATAGTGGTTAGTAAATTGAGACTGTGGCAATGTTTCCGGAGGTTGTAGAAATGAGCAGTGTTACCCTATGTCATTATACTCTTAAAGTTTCCACTAAAACAAAATATAATCCTTGTTTTGGTTTGAGATCCCTTTGTTGGAAATATGTTTTTTTGTCTTGAGTTTAGTGACTGACTCACTTGTTTTGTTGCTAGTGTGTTTGTGTGTTCTTGTGGGAATAAAAGTTATTGAGTAAAAAATGTTCTCAGGCTTGAAATAAAATAAAAAATCATACTAGCACTCACAAGACTAGCCTGTTTGCACCTGTTGCTCAAACTGAATAACTGTGAGATTACTGCAACCTAAATGTGTTCATTAGTCAGTAATGGAAAAGTGAGTATTGTGTATTTGGACCTAGGGCAGTCTGTCTGGAGCAGGTTGTGTCTTGTAGCTCCTTGTAAAAAATCATTTCTCTATGTAGTATGTAGTGTACTTGTCTGGGATTATGCCTTCAAACCAAAGGCGTCCCATGAACCCAGTCCTACCCCTAACGGTGCCATATCTACCCGTGTCCTGTTCTAATCCTCCTCTTTGCACTGGTCGCACTCGAAAGTTTCCTGCAAGAGCTTTATAAATGGGGGAGAATAGAGCGAACAGGGAGGGGAGGGGAGGGGGTGGTCGCCATGGAGCCCTCACCATAGCAACCCACAAACGTTTACAAAGCATTGAGGAATTTCCTCATATCAGCTGGATTATTGGAGCCCTCGGAGAACGGTTCTGGTCCGAGACAAACCCTGGATATGGTCAGGAGCCCCACTGACGTTTTCATCCTCCTCTCCCTCATTTTTAGAGAGTTGTATTTTATATCTCTGTACTCCCCCTTGTAGATCTATTCTTCTCTCTTCCCTCCCTTGCTCCAGCTCTTTTCCACCCTGTCCTTTGAAAAGAGAGCCTTTGTGCCACTCCATTTTTAGCTCCCCTTTGCTATGCTGCGCACATTGTCACCCAGTGGAGGGTGAGAGGGCCCGGTCTACAGCAGTCCTCTTGGTAACTCAACTCTTTACTGTAACTTTTCACTTGGGTTGGTCCTGTCAGCAGGAACAACATTTCTGATTTATTTGTGATTTGGTTACTTCATTTATAAAGGTCAAAGGTGAGAAATATTTGGGGTTTTTGAGAGCTTTGCTAACTTTGCTTGGCTTTGACAATCCACAATCGTCCCCCGGGGTAAAATAAATGCCCCAGTGAACTCAAATAATAAACGATTGTAGGGTGGAAACTCCTGTATTTACTGTGACTGGCCATGTGTATAGACTTTAAATGCTCCCATTCATTCACTATGTGCCCACTGACACATTTTATCTTATCTCTATCTCTGCTCACCTCTCCTGAACCCAGCATGCAGAGCTCCGAAGGAGGGTCAGACTCCGGGACCAGCGTGGCAACGCTGCGGACGTCATCTTCAGCCCAAGCCCCTGTGGTACAGCCTGTCCCAGCCTCCCAGCAGGTAGGATCTCCTCACAGCCAGCATCATTGGATAAATGAGGATCATTTGTAATGAATAGTGAGGTTGCAGTGACTGTTCCACCCTTTCAGTAAAACTCCAGTTAAGGACTTTTGAAAGTAGACCATGTACTTAATACATTGTCCTTTGACTTGTTTTTTGAAACAAACGCCCATTTGAAGAAAAGCCCATATGTTCCAACTGTAGAGGCAATCATCGGTTTACTTTTGTGTAGGTCTATCAGCACTTGCCCCAACAGGACTAAAAGGGCGTATGCCGATGTCTGAGTTGTGTCGACAAACAATATGTTTACCATGATGTGCGTGATTGTATGTGCATACCTATGTAATTGAGTTATGTCTTATATCCAAACAGAGGGTGCTGGTTCAAGCCACAGGCTCAGCTCAGAAGGGAGGACAAGTACAGCAGCACTCAGTTCCCAGAGTTCAACAGGTCCCACAGCAGGTACAGTGCTGTACATACAGACAGTGCTGTGAAAGACTTGTGCACCCCAGTTTTCTCTAGTTTTATATATTGCACAAAATCTAAAAAATATCAGAAAAATCCAGCCATTGCATCTCGTATAGCTCTTATAGACCTGAATTATTATTTTTAAGCTTTCTTAGGTGCTGCATTTCTCTCATAGTAAGGTTAAATTAAACGCGTACTACTGACATGGTAAAAAAACATGTCAGCATTAAACAGTAAAATTCATTTAAGCACAATCTCTTATCCAGAGAAGATCTGTTCCTGCTGCCTCCCTCTGTGACTGTTTATCAGAAGCTCCTTTCTCTGGCTGAGCCTGGCCCGCTGCCTCCACGCTTCAACAACAAGGAAATGATTACTTGATATAACTCCTAATGTTTTATTAGAGTTCATTCAATGTTTTTGTTTTGTTCTCATTGGTTTCCATGTGTTTGAATGAGTTTACAGCTGTTGCAGCTTGAACCAAATCCCACTATCAAACCTGTATGTCTAAAATGTGTCTGTGAATAATCAACCTGCTTTTAACTAAAGCTTTTCATTTTCTTTTAAATGATCCTGATAAAGGGAAATCAGGCCAGACAATTTTTTATAAAAGAAATTGATTGTTAATTTTATTTGATAATTTAAATGAGCAAATATACAAAGTAAAAAGTTTGTAAAAGTAAAAAAGTAAAATTAGTTGAATGAATCTCTGATAAATGATAAAAAAAGATAAACCATTTTTTTAACCACTTTTATAAATCTATAGCTGCACGAAATACATAAACTAACTTTATATCAGAGTGACTTCGTCTTTTACCATGTGCACTCTCCTACATTTCATGATTCCATTATTGTCACCGCCAGTTACCTATATTGTTATAATATTTAATATCTATAATTTAAGATTATTTCACAGCTTCTGGTTTAGCTTAATGTGCACCAGAACAAGGGGTGGACAGAACTTTTCACTGCACTTCAGTCAGTTTTAAAATATACTACTTAACTAGGATACCTGTAAAAAAAACAAAAACAGAAGAATTAGTTTCCTTTCTTTTGTCGTGACTTTCTTTTTTGTGTCTTTGTAGGTGCAGCAGGTACAGCATGTCTACCCCTCACAGGTGCAGTATGTCGGAGAAGGTGGAGAGGCTGTTTACACCAATGGAACTATGTAAGCCCCACTACATCATGCTTAAGACAACATTACATTTACTAAACATAACATAGTAGTCAATACTTGCATCATAACATCTTTCATTCGTGCTTTAAAATGTATTTAAAGTAAACGAAAGGTCATTTAAAGTGACTCTATCAGACTTATTGAGCTCACAGTTAGATTATTCATGAGATTTAGAAATATGCAAAAACAAAACATCTATTAGGGGTTTATTTTAGTCACCGCTGATCCGTCACTGTAATTGTCGCTAATTTTTCTTTATAAATCTATGCTCAGCCGTGCAGCCTACTCCTACAACCCTGACGCCCAGCTTTACGGTCAGAGCAGCGGAGGGCCCTACTTTGATTCCCAGGCCGGTGGAGCCCACGTGACTACGGTGGTCTCCTCTTCGAGCGGCGGCGGGGTGCCCTCTCACGGCATGGTGGGCATCGCCATGGACGTGGGCAGCAGCCACATCATCTCCAGCGGCAGCACCTACCTGATCCACGGAGGAAACATGGAGGGAAGCCGTAACCACATTTCACACTCATCTCGCTCCTCGTCGGCCATGGTAGGAAAGTTTTTCTGTTTGTCTGTTTTTTTAGGGCTAATTTAGGAATAAAATGTATGCTTTGGGATTCTTTATTTTCCCTTTGTTAAGCCCCGCCCACTGTTTGGTTAGACACATCTTTATTGGCTTCAAATACATGAGAAAATAGCTGTGATTAAACCTACCTGTTGGAGTAAAGGAGCAGTAGTTTCTCCTTATAAAGGTATCTACGCCAGTAACAGTAATAATAGTGTATAATATTATGGTATATCAGATTAAAACATGGTACATCTGTAAACTGGTGAAAATTAAGAATAGGTTTACAGTCAGGAAGTTGTTTGTACGTGCTAGGTTAATGTGATGGGCCTAAAGTGAGTAAAATTAAACATGAAACATTACTGGAACATCACATTTTGCTCACAAGAAAATGATTTTCTCACTATATTTTCTTTGTAAAAGTGGTTATTTAAATTGACAAATCATTCAGGACCTTTATTACATTGAATAGAAATTTGACTCAGACTCTTTCACTTCTTTTAATGGCTTCTTGAAACTTTGCAGTGCAATACAGTTACGTTCAGTTTAACCTAAGGGCAAAAACAAAAAAATCTGTTATGTGTTGCAATTATGGTTTCTGATTTCTCCATATACCACTAAATCTCATTATAGTGTAGCTCATCCAGCCCATCCCTCGTTACTCATGCTGTTATCTGCTGGCACTAACTCTCATTACCAGCATCAGAGCTGGTGTCCAGGCTTGTGTGAGCCTACAGGCAGAGTGGGAGGAGTCACAGCAACCTGACCTGTTCAAGTCTAACCAAAACCTGTTCAAATCCAACAAAACCTGTTCAAATTCAACCACAGTTTATTCACAATCTAAAGAAATCTGTCAAAATCCAACTACTGATATATTCTAATCCAACAAAACTTGTTCAAAACCAAACTATAGCTTGTTCACAATTGAAACAAAACCTCTTCAAATTAAAAAAAAGACTTGTTCAAACCCCCAAAGACTGTTCCAACCCAACTGTTAAACTAAAAATGTTCAAAATCTAACCTCTTCACCTCCAGGATTAAACAAAGACTAGAAACATATACACCAGACCTACGCCAGGACAAAGACAGGTCTAAATTTGGACTAAACCAGTATAAAACAGGGACTAAACAAGGTCTATCCCACTGACTAAACCAGAGCTAAAACGAGCGGAGGCCTCCAGGCTCGGCGATGACCCACAGAGTCAGGCCAGAGAGGCTGTAGAACCGGGACACGGGCTTAAATAATTCAGGACTGCCTTGTTTCAGAGGTTTTCACAGGCACTTGAGCGCCCTCCGAAACAAAGAAACCCCTGGGGCTCATTACCATTTGGCCAAGAGCCCTCGGGAGGTTTCTTAAGGCTTGGATCATTGCCTGTTTCTTTCCCCTTTTTCTTCTATGTCTCCAGTTTGGCTGCAATACGACACATCTTTTTTTTGACTTTATATTTTTTTTTTGATAGGAAGTCCCTGGTTTTGTCATTGGCCACAGGTCTAAGATTATTTTTCCATATTTCTAGTCTGAATAATATACACTTCTGTTCTATTTATTCAATCAGTATCTTGTTTTTTAATTACTAGCCCATGCATTGTTGACCTGTTACCCCCAGCTTGACGTGACCTGTGCCCCTGTTTGTGGTTCCTATTTGCATACATTAGGGTGTCTGACCGCAAGCCTTCACTGAGCAGCTTAACCCTATGAATCCCTTGATTTGCATGCTTTTGTCAGCCAATAATGGATTTGGCTACAACACTGACTGATTTTAATGGAAATGCAGAGATCTGGCTGCTCGCTAACAGTCTTATTTCCTGTATCTTTTTGTGTTTTTTGTTTATTTTTCTGTCATATACCTTTTGCTTACTCCCGTCTCTCTGTTTTGTCTCTCTTTTTTTTTGCCTTCTCTCTCTTCTGTCCACTCTTTTGCATGCTCCTCCTTTCTTTAGCTTGAAATGGCGATTGAAAACCTCCAAAAGTCTGAAGGAATTGCAAGTCACAAAAGCAGCCTGCTCAACAGCCATGTAAGTTACCCAGGAACTCTCTTAAAACAGTGGCTGGTGCTTTTGGCAGTGTGTTGGACTTATGTTCTGCTAAGTTAAACACACTACCTCCTGCTGGCTTCCCTTACTCCCCACTGCAGATTAATTTGCCGCATCAATCAGGACTTGCATTTGCTAATAGTTTTTCCTCCCGTTTACTCAAATAATGCATGGATTTTTAGCTCTGATCAATGTAACCTTGATTGATTTTTCAGTATTTCTGTTATTTCACTTCTTTCCCCAGTGAATCAGGCTTTATTATACTTGATTCAATTGTCATGTTGGCATTACACAGGGAGATTTATTTCCCTTAAATAGAGCTGCACAGTATCAGGAACACATGCCATATGCAATATTGTTGTTGAAAACTGCAAAGATTTTTCCAAGAGGTTTCTTTCTATCTGAATGGGTAATGTTTGAATGACTCAGAATACCATAAATCCCACATTAAGCACTCTTTTTTATGTTTCTTTTTTATTATAATAGTGTATATTTAGTATATTGTGCAGCCCTACTTGCATTTTAAAATGTATTTTTAGTTTAGAGATTTCCTTTATTGATTTATTAGTTCAAGCTTTTTGCAATAGAAGACTCTGGTAATATTTATGGCTACAAGCAATGCCAAAAGTTTGGATTTCAATAGTGGAAAAATGCCAAGCTGGGAGTTTTTAAAATTGGGAGTCACTGTATGCAATGCCTGTTTTTCATATCTGTCTTTTGATGTGATAATCGCAAGAGCAAATGATAAAAGCATCCACTGCTCTACCCTGACCTCAGTCGATCTGTCGGGGCTCACTGACTCTCGCGTCTGTTTATTTTTGTGTTCTTAGCTGCAGTGGCTGCTGGACAACTATGAGACAGCGGAGGGTGTGAGCCTGCCCCGCTGCTCCTTGTACAACCATTACTTGCGACATTGTCAGGAACAGAAACTGGACCCGGTCAACGCCGCCTCATTCGGCAAACTCATCCGCTCCGTCTTCATGGGCCTCCGAACCCGCCGGCTCGGCACCAGGTACGCCCCGGCGGACGCATATATGCCAAAGATGTGATAACAGTAATCATGCAGCCATTACAGATGTGATGAGTATGATAAGGCTCATAAGCAGGGGATAGCTGTTGATGGAAGGGAGTAATGATAGTGATTACACTGAAGGAAAGGCTTCTCCTCCTCACTGGCTTGTCTCTTCTGACTCTACCAGAGGCAACTCCAAATATCATTACTATGGCATCCGGGTAAAGCCAGACTCACCGCTCAACCGTTTGCAAGAGGACACCCAGTACATGGCCATGAGGCAGCAGCCCGTCCACCAGAAACAGAGGTCAGCTCTTTAAATATATATCTTTTATCTTATTAACAATACCTATGTCTTTATACTCTTCTTTTGCCTCTTTTGTTTACTTTTTCTGAGATTTTATATATAGACAATTGTTATTCACTCTAGATTTCATATTATACAGATTCTAATGATGCTTACTCTGTCCCAACTTCTTTATTTCTACTGTCACTGGTCATTGTTATGCTTACTCAAACCACTGCAAAAAAAAAAACCCTCTCGAGCTAGTGTAGTTATCTCGGCTCCTTCTTGTATGTGTTAGATTCAAGCCGCTGCAGAAGGTGGATGGTATGTCTGACAGTCTGTGTGGGAGCTCTCAACATTGTAACAGCACGCCAGAGCAGTCGGTGGCTGCACAGAGTCAACATCACCAGCAGTACATTGGTAAGGACCCGAGTTGTCTCACTACTGTCTACCGTCTTAATCAAGTTTGGCTGCTTTTAAAGTAAAGCTTTTTACTCCAATTAATGTCTTTATAGCAGCAGAAGTCCAGGCCTATTGAACCACATTTGTAATAGTTTGCAGACTATATGAAAATTATTAATTTGATAATATTTATTTTGACCATTATTCATTCTGCTGAACTGAAATACCCATAAAGTGATGTGAAGTATGTTCCCTAAACAAATATTGCCTTTTAGAGTTGCATTTTTGTTTCTCATTTGTGTTTCCTCTGAAAGCCATCTCACCTTTTTAAGTTACAGGTCCAAACAGTTTATGATTTAGGCTATTATTATTTACTAGAGTAAACATGAAGAAAATAGACCACACTAAAAGTATATTAAAAAGCAAATAAAAAACACTAATGGAAAACATTAATAAATACCACAAAAATACTAATAGTACATGATTAATCTGAGCCAGTTGTCCTCTTAGACTCAATATAAATGCGTGTAAAACTTTACTGCACAGAGCATTATAAATAAAAGCATTTTTTCCTTCTAGTCAGAAACTAGACAGTCCAGTGTGTGTTTAACAGTGTGACTGACACCTGTCATGTGTTTTGGTGTTTCTGCAGACACATCTCATACTTTACCCCCGTTCCCTTCCCCCGACCTGGGCTCCCAGCCTCTGCCTGAGCGCATCAACATGAATGACATCAAGAAGCTGCAGAAGCTCTACAGAGACCACTGTGAGGTAAGTTATGGACTGTAGGGCAACATAAATAACAATAGTGTCTTTGGGTTTGATCTACTGTACATCCTATTATGTTGCTCCACAGTCTCGTCTCCAGTCTCAGCAGTGTTTCCTGTTTTCCACACCACTGTTTGCCCAAAGTTAATCCTATTGTTTATGTCGGTGGTGATTAAAATCGCCGGCGTTCAAAACATGCTTCAACTTAAAGCTAGAGCTCCACTGGTGACGTGTCAACAGGTATACGAGTGTCAGAGAGAGAATTAAGACAGAAGCTGGCAGTATTCACGTCTTGGACCTTGTTAGTGTGTTGTATTATCTTTATATGGTGTGGAGTGACATCAATATCAAACAGGATACACATAATGGTCCTAGAATTATGATACAATGGGAATGTGTGTTAAGCATTACAGGATTAAATTGACAGTATTTATTGGCGTTTTATGTTGCCTCCCTTTTCTGTTGATGCTTTTCTTTTTTCAGCTGTTTCTCTGTTAAAAGACATATTCAGCTGAAAATACACCTTATTGGCAGCTATTAAACTTCCTGGAACGTCATGTGACAAGCCAGTGTCGACCAATGGGAGCGCTCCTTTATCAAGCGTGTGATTGGCCAAGGTTTTCTGTTCCAGAATAGATATTCTCATCTATTACAATCCCTTATAATAGACTTTATGATGCTGTCTGTTTGTTTTTTCACAAATGATTGCTTTTACAATATACTGTTTGGGGTTTAAACCATTTCCCAACAACAGTCTGTTTAATGTAAGCTTTGCTGCATATGGTTATCTCTTCAGGCAGATTTAATGTGGAAGTATAGGACCCAAACATCTGTGTTTGATGTTCTGTACAAGTCCATACATTACATAGTCCTCATGTTCTCTTCCCATTCACCGACAGCATACACGTAGCTAGTCGGTTGTTATTTATTTATAGGTCTACAGTCTATTGGCAATATTTAATAACAGCAAAAAGGATAAGAAACTGTAATCTTAATCATGCAGCAACAGGCAGTGCTCTGAAGTGGTCTTGAACAGGTGCTTTTGGATGAGCACTTCTGAATGAGTAAAATCATGAGAGTAATATTAGTGTGTTAAGTGCATCTCGGGAGAAACCCAATAAGTATTGCATAATGACATTTTGAGGTGTTGCGTAACATGAATCGAAGCCCCCAGGCAGGACATTGAATCTGTGTGGGCAGAAGAAAGACCCCCAAGGATGAATGCATTTTACAGAGAAAAGGAGGAATAATATTGAACATTAAAATTTGGGGCTTTTGAGGCAGGAGAGAGGCTGTGATTAAAGCGGCACAGACCTGGCTTATCATATTATCCTTGCCCTCCCTTGTCCAGCCTCACCACGCTCCCTTTGTTCCAGCCGCCTTTTCATCTCGGTGCAGCTTTCAAGACATGCCAATTAACCTTTCAGCGCGCTGGGTGGACGTCTTGGTGTCTTTGTGGTGGCCTCCTCTTGAGCCTTTGTGTTGCCTTGTCTGCGGACAGGCACATGGGCTCCCGGCTTTGTCCGCCACCGCATTTCTGTCACTCTCACAGGCTCTCATCGCCTCGCTGTGTTTAAGGTTTATGCATTTCACTTTTTTTTTCCTCTTTTTGTGAGCCAACAACCGGCAGATTAACACATTAGTCAAGGATTTATTGACGTTAAAGCTTACAACACAGTTAGAGGTTGACATAGGCATAAGGGTTTTTTTTATACTTTTGTATTTAAATGTTTCAGTCTTATACAATGCAATTTTAGTAACATTAAAAACATTGCTATTGGTCTAACTGCATTTACTACAGTTATCTAATTGTGCAGTTGTAGTCTGTGTTATTTTTAGAAGCTCAGTCAAACAAACATCAAAATAATAATTTGTGGCCATAAATGAAGGGTTATTTTTTGTGACGCTCGGCTTTCTCTTCCTTTTTTCTTCTTTTCATAAGGCATGTTGTTTTTCTTGCGCGACAAATACTGTGGAGGCAAAATGCTCTTGTTTGGAGGGAATGGGGAATTCTCCTTTTTGTTTTGGAGTTCTGTGTTTGACCTGTTGCTGGGGGCAACCATAAACAAGGTTACCATGGTGACGGCTGGAGAGGAAGCAAAAACATATCATGTGATTAAAGCCTACACTGCTCTGTGTAACAAGATCCAGCGGCAAGTGCATGTCCTGCCAGATAGAGACACAGGAGAATCTGTGGGCACAGTGTTAACGATGGAGTCGTATTAACGAGAAGTTGAACTGTTGAAGACCAAAAACAATGGGCCCAGAGCTCTGAACAGGCACAACGTTTCTCTCTTGTGTTTGGGGCAGAGGACTGCACTTTTAAAAAGCCTGGTTATAGCTTTGCTTGTATCTTAAAACTGTATTGACTATTGATGACTTGTTTGTCACTGCTTCCTTTGTGGTGTGCTCTATATTACTCATTCACCTGAACAGGAAAAAGGAAGTGTCATGGGTTACTTCAGGTCAATGCCTTAGTAATGCATTAAAAAAAAACCAACAACATACGGCTTAAAACAAGTTTATATGTAATGACCATCTATGAGTTTGGACAAAGAGGGTCTGTTTCTTGCTGACGTAAATGAGAATATAAAGCTCAACAAGTAAAGTGTAGTGTGGGCACACTATTTGGCAAGTAACGGCTCCCGATTTGCTTGTTTTTCTAATGTTATTAAAGGTTTTTTTTTTTTTTATAGATTTAAACCTAATAATAACCAACTAATAATCCAATCATGAACTATTTATAAAAGTAGACTTCTTTTAAGGTGGTGCCAGAAAAAGTACAACAAAAGCACGACACAATTACAGTAATAGCTTCTAAAGACAGGTAAGAGATCAAACCAAAGTGAAATGAGGGTTTAAATAAAACTCCAGCTAAAGCCTGAACATGGCCTTTAGGATCTGTGAAGATTAATGTGTGCTGCAGTGTTTAAGCTGGCTCATTGTCTAACCCGAGGGCCCACAGCGAGGAGGGCTGCCTGCCTGTAGAAACTTTGTTGTGTCTCTGGTTGCCATGGCTCAGCTCTGTATGTTTTGTCCCCTTCCTCCGCCTCCTGCCCCCTCCCTTCCCTGCCCTTCGCTCTGCTGTAGGCCACGCTGGATGTGGTGATGAACCTTCAGTTCCACTACATTGAGAAACTCTGGCAGACATTTTGGTATGCAACGACGCCATCTAGTGACGGGAGCACCACCATCCCCAACAGGTCAGAGCAGGCTTTGGTTTCACTTTTGTACAGTTCCTCTTTGTTACATTATAGTTTCATGCTCCAAACTTGTTCTGTGGACATTTTTAGTTTGCCTGGAAATAAACAGAGAACTTGTAATGTTAACACCAATTAAAGCAGCAGGAATATGGACATTTTTCATCTTTTTTATTCAGTGAAGAAGACCCTGAAGGTGTGATCCCCAGAGACAAGCTGGTGTCTCTGTGTAAATTTGAACCAGTGCGACTTTGGATGAGGAGCTGTGACCACATCCTCTACCAGGCTTTAGTGGAGATCCTCATCCCAGACGTGCTGCGCCCTGTTCCCAGTCAGTTTTACTCATCAATTAATTATCATTTTATTCATTTAAACAAGCACACCATCATGGAGAACTGTGCTGTTCTGATTCAACACAACCTGAATAAATGCCACTTTTCTTTTCTTTCAAGAGACACTTTCCTTTTTTCTACATACATCTTATTGATTTATTGTTTTTCTCTTTAGGCACTCTCACTCAGGCCATCCGTAACTTTGCCAAGAGTCTTGAAGGTTGGCTGACAAACGCCATGACCAGCTTCCCTCACGAAATAATCCGCACCAAGGTAACAACGGGATAAGTTAACGCACTTATATCATAAATTATCTTATATTTAACTAGTCTTTAGGTAAAATTGGGTATTTATAGTATAATTTATACAAATAAGTTGGTTTGATGTGCGGTCTTTGCCAACGTTTCTGCCCCAGTCTGTTTTGTTTGCGTTTTAAAACTGGTTTAAGACCTATGGACATATCAGAACAATTGTGTGATATAAATATAACTTGTGTGTATTGTTTGACGTTCAGGTAGCTGTGGTCAGTGCTTTTGCGCAGACTTTGAGGCGTTACACCAGTCTAAACCATCTGGCCCAAGCCGCTCGAGCTGTCCTCCAAAACACCTCCCAGATCAACCAGATGCTGTCCGACCTCAACAGAGTGGACTTTGCTAATGTCCAGGTAAACCCGCCTCTCCGTTTCCATAACACTGGGCTCTGTTTTCAGGCTCTCATCGGCCGGGCGCGTTTGTTTTCCTTCACAGGAGCAGGCGTCTTGGGTCTGTCAGTGCGACGAGAGCGTGGTTCAGCGTCTGGAGCAGGACTTTAAAGTGACCCTTCAGCAGCAGAGCTCTCTGGACCAGTGGGCCACGTGGCTGGACAACGTGGTGACTCAGGTGTTGAAGCCGCACCAGGGCAGCCCCAGTTTCCCCAAAGCAGCGCGTCAGTTCCTGCTCAAGTGGTCTTTCTACAGGTAGGCACTGGATTATAACAAAATGACAGGAACACACACACAGCGGAACGACATATTCATCCAGCGTCTGTGTGATTCGTTTCCCCGCAGCTCCATGGTGATAAGAGACCTGACCCTCCGCAGCGCTGCCAGTTTCGGCTCCTTTCATCTCATCCGTCTGCTTTATGACGAGTACATGTTTTATCTGGTGGAGCATCGCGTGGCTCAGGCGACAGGAGAAACACCTATAGCTGTTATGGGAGAGGTAAGAGCACACACCAACCTGCCACATAAGGGTGGAGTTCAGCTTTGGATAGCCTTGTTAGCAGGAGTTTTATACTTGCTAATTTATGCAATAATAGACTATTTTTTGTCTTAATAAATTGTATGTTTTCATAAGCATAGCATTAACACAGCCTTGTCAGAGATAAAAAGAGTATTTACTGATGGCATACAGACTTGGCCTTGATTTGGGGTTGTCATTCACAGATTAAAAGGTTTTAAGACTATTATACTTAGAACAATAAAGTTGATAAAACATATTTCAACAACTAAATTGTGGCTTGGAAAACGGTTAAGTGGCTTTAGATTTAAGTTCATGTTCACTACTTTTATTCAATCAGAAAATATTAGTCCATTTCTCTTTACGTCTGTCAACTCCCAAAGGTCCTGCAAAATGCAAATATTGTTTCTTAAAATCTAACTTATCCCAGGATTGTATTAAAATTGTTGATAATAATGATATTAATGCTTTCTTTTCCCTCAAATTTCAGTTCAGTGACCTCAGCTCCATGATGCCCTCCCTGTTAGAAAAAGGTAAGGTTATATTGGCTGTATCTGTTATACTGCTATTAACCTAATTCGACCCAAGGTAATATTACAATACAAGCTTGGGAATATTTAAAAAACATGATTAATATCGGTCTCTAATTGCCCTGCTGTGTCCTGGTCGTCATTAGGCTTTTATAACGTATTCCTTTGATTCACGGTGGGCTCTTTGTTATTCAGAAACACTTGAATGAGCTGCACTAGCGCTGAGTGACAGGGACATTAATTATGATGAAGTACAAGCTTATTTTGAGTTCGTCCCACATACTTTGTCCTGCTGCCATCAAACGCACGGCTGTGTTTGTGCAAAACGCAGCTGAAAATAGTCTTTATTCTTTGTCTACAATATTTGTTCAAAACTTCAGCTCAGAGGAAGTTAAGTATTTGGGAATTAGTTTAGGTTTTAACTTTTTAGAAAGTTTTACATTTAGCAGTTGTAGTTTGAGTTTTGTCCCTCTGAGGCTGCTGTAGTTTGAGTTTTGACCCTCTGAGGCTGCTGTAGTTTGAGTTTTGGCCCTCTGAGGCTGCTGTAGTTTGAGTTTTGACCTTCTTTTGCTCTTGTAGTTTGAGTTTTGAACCTCTGAGGCTGCTGTAGTTTGAGTTTTGACCTTCTTTTGCTCTTGTAGTTTGAGTTTTGAACCTCTGAGGCTGCTGTAGTTTGAGTTTTGACCCTCTGAGGCTGCTGTAGTTTGAGTTTTGACCCTCTGAGGCTGCTGTAGTTTGAGTTTTGACCTTCTTTTGCACTTGTAGTTTGAGTTTTGAACCTCTGAGGCTGCTGTAGTTTGAGCTTTAATCATCTGGGGCTGCTGTAGTTTGAGTTTTGAACCTCTGAAGCTCTTGTAGTTTGAGTTTTGAACCTCTGGGGCTGCTGTAGTTTGAGCTTTAATCATCTGGGGCTGCTGTAGTTTGAGTTTTGACCCTCTGAGGCTGCTGTAGTTTGAGTTTTGACCTTCTTTTTTGTGTTGTTTTTGTTTGTTTATATTTTTTGCTTTTATTTGGTTTTTGGGTTTATTTTTGGTTTGGTTTTTGGGTTGTAGTTTGTTTTTGAGTTTTTTGACCCTCTGAGGCTGCTGTAGTTTGAGTTTTGAACCTCTGGGGCTGTGGTAATTTGAGTTTTAAATCAAAACAGAGGAAAATATTCCAGATATGTTCAGATGATTGCGATGGATGAGCCTTGTGATATAAAAAATGTCAGCTATATAACTATTAATTAGAAAATGGTGTCCTAAATTGTCTGTTTTCCGTTTAGACACATCCTTTTCCGACGAGATGAGCGACATGGGCAGTGACGCCGACGCTTCGAGAGGACCCACCGAACCGGCCGTGAAGCGGGAGAGGATCGAGATGACCCACCCGATGCAGGAGATGTGAGCGCAGTCTGAACAAGACCACGTGGACCAGCCTTCGCCCAAAGACCCTTCAGCAGCTTTTGGAGGTCTCTTTGGGAAGCAGCATAACTAACATCCTTCTGTGTGAGCAGTGTACATAGTCAGGAGCTGTGAGGATCTCTCCAGTCAAAATAAGTTTTCTACTCACAGAGGGACTTTTCTTTATCTTTTTGTTGCAACTGTGAATGATTTTGTGCAGTACTTTTTATTGGAAATGTAACTTTGAGTGTGTGCTGTTCATGTGGATCTTTATTTTTGTTTGAACTAGCTGTGCCATAGTGTCATTGGAGTGCCTTAGATCGCTAACCACCACTACAGATGTCTATCGACCCCTCAGCTGTGCCTCTACCGCAGGATGAATGTATCGTCTCCAAACCTCAGATATTCAAAGCACCTTTAATATGGGTTAGGGCTGGACTCACTGTTGCCTCTGTCGCAGCTAAAAAAAACATCTAGAACCATGCAACCTACTGACCCCAAGGACTGTCTTTTGTTCCCAACAGTTTAGACTTATGTCACGTTTCCACTGAGCCGTATGGTACTGGTCGGGTTCGTAAAAAAAAACCAGTTTGGTCTTAGTAACCCCAGAGGAGGCAGGACGGCTACACTTGGGGATTTACTCACTTCTTTATTTAAGGGTTAGGATAAAGAAGTGAATAAATCCTCCTTTGTAGAGCGACAGGCTGGAGGTATAGCCTTGTACTGCTGTTTTTTACGGCTTAACTTTTCCCAGCTTTTCCCTATATTTTAAGGACTCACTCACTATTTAATGTTATAGTCATGTTTAACGCAATGCTAAAAAGCTAAAATAAAATGTATTAGCTTTGTTTTTTAGGGGGGAAAAGTAAATTTACCATTCAAGCTTCATTCAAGAAAACATTGCCATTTAAAATTTTCTCTTTTTCCACTGGCTGCCCTTTGTTGTTCAAAAGCCGAATGCAGAGGGTGGTCCATGTTGTTCAGTATAATATCCGTCTTGTTGCTCCACTGAGTCTCCAAACTAAAACCTGTAATTGACCAAATTGGACTCGTTTGTTTATCTGGGACACTTCGTACCCATTTCCTCAATAGAAACTCCTAAAAGCGAGCTGACCCGACCCGACCCGTGCTGGACTGTCCCGGTGGAAACGTGCCTTAAGCGTGACTCTCTCTGGCAGTAGTTCAAACCCTCACAGTCGTCACAAAGGCAGGGATCCGGTCTAGTTCTTAGGCCGGGTTAGATGTCGGTGCATATACCTCAATAGATTTTTATGCTGTACTCCGTTGGGCTCAAATGACATGAGGCATGCGTTGACGATGTAGCCACTGATGCGGTTTATGTCTCCACTCCTGCTTTCTTTTCATGTAAATAGTTCTCAGAGGCCCTTAAAACGGTAGCTCCATGCGTCAAACACTATGTTACGTTTTCGAATCCTAATTATATACAGAACGTGCAAAAGTGTAGCAGGGTATTTGGCCTTTAGAGAAACAGATCCAGACCCAATATTAAACTTAAATCCTGTCCCACAGAGCCTCATTTAAGGGAAATATATTGATATATTTAAAAGCTTTTGATGGGGAAAACCAAAAACCCTAAACAGGATCTCGCTGTTACTTCTATTAAGTCTTATGTTCGATGGAAAAGTATGTGCGTTATTTGGTAAAACTGTCCACAATCGATACATCTATCATCTGCAAAGACAGTAGATGTATTATAGTTGTCATATTAAATTATATATATAAATATCTATCTCTATATGATGTAGAAAGTGTCTGTGGCCTTCGGTCTTTGCCTAATTTCTCTTTTCACACTGTCATATTGTATTAAAAGAAATACTTTGGATTGTAATTGATTAGACTGATGTGATTTATTTTGTTTCCAATCGACTGTTAAATGTAAGAGACTATTCCTAATTAAAACTGAGAATTCCTATTTATATGAACAACTTAAAATTGTCATAAATCTTCGAATTTGTTTGACTAATTTCTGTTCCTGTTCTCCCACTGATGATTTTGTCGTAGCTGAGAGATTTCTTGAGTTATTTAAGGCTTTCTGTAACTCGTGCCTGTCACAGTAATTTGCCTTCAAGTGCTTTGGATACAGTCATTTCTATGTGTACTTTAATGTTTTGTAAAGCTGTCTAGATTTTTGGCGAATGATTATTTTTTATTGAACTAGATTTGGTTCTTCTTACAAGTATACTGAACCCTTATTTTTGTGTATTTTTGACTACACTTTAACTAGGCTGAGGACGGATGAGATGTCTGTAATAAACTGCATAGTTCAGCTGTATTTTGTACTTGGTCACGACGTGTAATAAACTGGTGTAAGCCAAAAGTGTGAGCACATTTATTTATGAAACATGAACGTCACAAACAGATTTACAAACAGTTCTACTCACACATTTATGTTTTCAGTCTTTTCAGTGTAGTATTTACATAATTTAAAAATACTAGTTACAATGGCAACTTATTTTCAAATAGTTATATTCATTTTTTTCCAGTGTAATTCAAAAAGTACAGACCCTAGTTTCTTCAGCTGCGTCCACACTGATGCGTTTTCATTTTAAAACAGGGCTGTAGGACAAAACTCAGCTCTAAGTTGCTTTGTTTTTAGTTTTAGATTGAGTATAACAGAAGTAGATGTTAATACATTTGGATTATCTGGAAATAAATCAATTTAATTTGATTAGTTCAAGCTTTTGTTTTGAACGAATGAAAAATAACCAAGTAGCAAAATTTTATCAACACCTTTTGAGGAATGTAGATTACACTAAGGCCTTTTCTGTGCAAATTACCGTAAATGTGCGACAAAAGGGGCACGCACAAAATGAGAGCACGAAAATTAAACTTCTAGTCTCTTCGTCCAAACTGATGTGTAAAAATAAAACTCATGTCTGAAGCTTTTTAGATTAATGATGACAGTACAGTTTAATAATATTGACTTTTCTGTTGCGGGATTTAGGATGATTGTACAACTGGGGCACACAGTTAAATAATTTGATTGAGTTTTTGTTTTTGATTATGTGCAAAATATTTAAAAAAATGCTTTGGATATTAAACTAAGCCCCATCTGTGTCATCAGAGAGTGTGTATTGGTACCAAATTACTAAAAATATTTGAACAACAATGGGGCTTAAGAGTCAGAAACTAGTAGCAGCTCTAGTTGTAGTTCTGAAAGAGACAGAAAACTTAATGACAAACGTGTTGCTGTTTTGCCATCTTTGTTTTGTGTTGACATTGCACCTAAATTGAAAGAGAATACTTGATCTACAAATACTTTTTGAATTGTCTCTGGTTTTGTGGTCATATGGCAAAAGTAAATCCTCCATTAACAATGTCAATAAAAATAAGAACATTTAGATTTTATTTTATAGCCACATGACACAGCCCTCACTGATAACTACTATATTGTTTTAGTTTGACAAACCAAGGTGTATTAAAATGAAAACGTATTAGTGTGGACCTATCCTTAGCTCGAAGGCACACAGAACAGAACAGATTCAATAGAAAATGATTAGAGTTTGAGAATGAAATGTACAACACAAAACTTAGAGTAAATATTTGACGAGGAAAGGCTTGGTCTCAGCAGGTGTCTGTCAGTAGTAAGTGCACAATGTCCTTCAAGACTGATCTTTAAGGGTTTAAGGTTCATCCAGCACTGATTCTGTCCTCACAGTTTCATCTCACCTTCTTCGTCCAGGTTCCGACTCAGAAAAAGTGCAATGCTCTGTGAACTCACAGCACTGGTCCATCCAGGCGTCGTCAACACACTTCACAGGGAACACCCAGCCATGTACTTCCCTTTGGAGAAAAAAGTGTCAGAAGACAACCTTTGAGTGACGTCAAGACCAACCAAGACCAAACAAGACCTTCCAAGACCATCCAAGACCAACCAAGACCATGATGACATATATGTCTGCTCATGTGATTGAATTAAAATCTCAATCATTTCATATTTAATTAAAAATCTTGCTCTAACTCTGTCTCCTTCACCAAACACTAACCTCCATGAGTCTGGACCTGGTCTAAGACTGGACTAACTCTGCCTCCTTCACCAAACACTAACCTCCATGAGTCTGGACCTGGTCTAAGACTGGACTAACTCTGTCTCCTTCACCAAACACTAACCTCCATGAGTCTGGACTTGGTCTAAGACTGGACTTGGACTGTTTAGATTTTGTAATTGTTCATTTATATCTATTACAGTGTATTGTACAATAGTTCAGGTCTTTATTCGGTCTTGACCCGGTCTAGCCCTGACAGTCTTGTCTTGACTCGGTCTCGATAGAAAAAACTCTTGGTCTTGACTCTGAACTATGAACAGAAGCATATTTTTAGCTTAATATGAGCCACTCATTAGAAATTATACCATGTTCATATATAAATTATGTAATATATTATGTATATAAATTAAGTAAATTCAATGCATGATGAACAAAAATATTAAATGAGCGATATGTTCTTCTGGGAACATTATCTGATCATAAAAGGTCTTGAAATGAAGCCAAAATTGTAAACAGAAATTGTATTGTATGTGTGCTGTTTTTTGTGAGTGACCTGTGGCAAATCTCTTCTTGACCAGCGACATGCGATAGCGGCTGCCCACCAGCTCCACGTCCATCCCGGACAGCGACGCCCCAGTGCCCACAAACTGGACCGCGAGGCTGGGAGGGGCTCCGCGGGGGACCTCCAGGCACTGCCAACTCGCACACAGCGTCCCAGAGCCTGCCAACGACACACACAACGTGATACAAGTGTGACACAACAACAACAAACAGAGACCAGACACACAACGGACAGGAACAGAAACAGAGAGAGGGACCGGGCAGCGTTGTTGAGAAAAGCCCCAAAGAGAGTAAAAACACACACAGTTTAGGCAGATATAGACACAAAGAAACAACAATTCATAAAAACATATACTTCTACTTTGTTGTACTCCTTCTAACTCTACTTTTATACAAACTTCATGCAAAATTCTCTCTGTATTGGACTAATAAAGGATGATCTGATCTCATCTTGAAGAATTAGAGGAATGCAGAATATTATCACACATCCAGCTGCTCTTTAAGCTGCAATAGTTTTATATTCAAAGGGGATTCGAGTCTAATTTTGCAGCTGTCATGTTCAAATGCTAACACTGCTATTAAAAAGATAATGATATACCTTCAAATATTTCTATATGGTTCTTATGTAAGTCTTATGTAATTACAAGTTTCTCATTCGTCTTGGCAAACTGTACAGATTTGAAGAGGAAAAGTTTAGTACTATTACACAAACCTATAAGAGCCTATATATTTAGATTTAGCATCAACTAACTTAAAAACAACTGTATTTTTGTATGTTCTATCATGTCATATGTTCAATGTCATTCCCCTCTCCCTCATTTATGGTCAATGCTAAAGAAACTGACACTAGAAAACAGTATTAAATCTTATCTAATGAAGGCAAAAGCACCATAGTTTTAATTTAGGACACATTCCTTTCATAGTTTACAGAAGAAATCAAGCTAACACTGTCAGTCCTAACTATCTAACCACATACTTATACAGTGATGTAGTAAAAAATAAGAAAAACAGAGGGGTGAATGTGAAAAGCTGTGTGAATCCACTCCACAAACGAAACTAAAGGGTTAAAAATGCAAGCAGCGAGAGACAAACTGTGAAAGAGCTGACCTTTGCTGTGGTTGGTCGGGGAAAGGTTTGGCAGTTTCCACAGCAGCCGTCTTTCTTCAGTGTTCCTGTAAAAAAAAGAAGTAGTAAAACCTGGTCTGCTTTAACATTTGTGATTTCTTTGTTGCTACTGCTTTCATCTTACATTAATAGTGTTAAAAAAAGCACTGCAGCCATTACGCAACTCTACTAGATCTAAATTTAATCAAAATTAGAATATAAAATCATACACAAGTCAGTAATGTAGCATTATATCGTAAATAATAAATAATAACACATTGTTTAAAGGCATACTATGCAAGATTTACAAGCATTTATCTGTAAACAAACTTGGTCCCGTGTCTAATCCTCTCTTTTACAGCTCAACACTGATTATAAGTCAAAATCTGGTTTATTCTGGCATTAAAAACTTCTGTTAGTAAACTGAGCTGTGATTGGCTGAGAGCTCCACATTCAAAAACATACATCTGATGTAAACAAAGGAGAAAACAGTGAAATAACAGCAAAGATATGTTATTTTATAGATACATTAACCTCTTCAAGGCCAATGTGTGCCCTTCTTCATTCATAAAATTCAGATTGATGTTAGCAAATGTGCGAATTCCCTAAAATTCTAGCTTTAACCTGTGTTTAATAGCTAATAATTACATATGAGGGGTCTATTTTGATTACACGGTGCTTTTGTAGATGCATGATAATGACACTAATAACATATCAGATAAATAACAGCTGGTTTCAGACAAACGGCAGGTGTCCTTGAACAAAGCGCTCATTAAACGTCCAGAGCAGAGCGTGACTGACCAGGAGGCGGGCGGCTGACACTGCAGGTCCGTGGCCGTGTGGTCCAGAGGCAGCAGCACCTGGACCGCTGTGAGCTGAGTGGAGGGCGCTGTGGCGGGACAGCAGTGGTAATCCAGGGACACACGAGTGACCGTCCCGCTGCGCTGGCACTCGGCCGAGAGCAGCAGAGGAGCCCGGCCCGGGTCCTGGGACGATACCTGGACGAGAAATACATTCAGTGAGGATTTTAGTTCCAATCCTGACGTCTATTTTTACTTTTTGAGAGACAATAAACAGACTAAAGATCATTTCTTGAGGGGAGCATAAAATAAGTTCCAGAAGACATGTTGTTCTTGAATGTAAACTGCAGAAACTCTTTTTACTTTTGGTCTAAATACGGATACTCAAAGAATATATGAAGCCCCTGGGCGATTGTCTAAACAGAAAACAAAATCTAAATCACAAAATTGCTTAAAATACTTGCCCAAATTCTCTATTATTGCTTTAAAAGACAACTATTTACAACATAATGTGCGTAGTTTTGCCCAAAATCTTACATTATGTCACTTTAAAATGACTGAAAGCTGTAATAAAAACAGAATATCTCTAAATTCCTGCATTATATTTGAATTTCTTTTTGAAAGAGTGAAGGTTTTTGAGTTAAATCAAACAAAAGAGAGAAATTCAAGACTGCAAACTTATTTATTATATTAGTATACAACAGTCAAGAAGGGAGGTCCTGTCCAACTGAGATTAAAACATGTTCATGTTATGATCGTAGACGGCAGAGTTAATGGTCCAAATAACGGCAGTATGGCCCAATCACTTCACTTTAAATGGTCTGGTGAAGCAGCAAAGGCAGACAGATTGAGTTTATGAAGCCAGAAGTGATTAACATATTTGGAAGAAAGGGATTTTGTAGTTAACTGTTGTAAAACGCTGCTGAACTTCATAAAGCTTTAGTGGAAAACAGTTTAAAGGAGTCGGTCTTCAATACAACAGCACACTAATAAGAAGCTGAAGCTAGAGTAGGACTCATATAGTGGAGCGTGTACCTGGACATACTGTATACAAGTGAATCTCAGACTTTTCACATTGCCTACCACATCATAAAACTGATAATGAACTGATAATGAGAGTAGCATAATAAAGAGCAGCCCTAGTATTACATAGGTCTATCTAAAGTCATCAAAGGGATCGATTATATTCATTTTAATCCGTTATTAATAAGTTAATCATAGGAAAACTTAATTGAAAAGTGACTACAAGCAACTATAGTGTCTTTAAATGGCCTCTACAACCAAAAATCTTAAGAAAGTTACTTAAGAAAGCCAGAGTACCGACAATGGTACATTTACGAGAGTTTGAGAACCACTGCTGTGAACAATTACAGCTTAAATGCCAAAAAATGGAAGTAAAGGAACAGGAAGAAGGTTTTAATCACTCAATATATAAACTTAAAGATCCTTAATTCTGCATCAGCTTCAGCCACTGACGTCCCTTTTCTTTTACATGCATCAGTAAAGCTCTTGGATATTTAATAGTAAATATATCCTGACCTGATACTTAATGAGGCCGACGTTGTAGTACGAGGCCTGAGGGTTGAGCTCGGCCTCCCTCTGAAGGTACATCTGCAGCGCCTGCATGTTGAACCAGAAGTCTCTCGTGTCTGGGTCACTCTGAGACGGATCACTGTAAAAGCACGAAAACAAAATCAAACACTGATAAAAAATACATTTGAACACGTACGGAAAAGGGTGGCGGCCGACCTGAAGAGCAGCTTCTGATTGGGTAAGAAGTGATCGATGCGGGACACGTTGACGAGCCTGAAGCTGAGGACGGGGACGTTGGGGTTGGCAGTGAAAATACGCGTGATGCCGGCCGGAAACGACATGGTCAGGTCTCCGGTGATCTTCACAAGACAACTGGAAAAGAGAGAAAAAGAGTGAGCAGATATATACTCTATGAGACAAGAAGTTAACTCGAGCTATGTTAAAGCTTTCTAATTCAACTATAGTCATTTTTCTATTATATGAGAACAGGAGCGGATGGATTTCTGGACTCAGCTACACTCCATCAATAAATTTAACCAAAATAAACGCTTTTCGGATTAAACACGACAGCTGTCAGTATAAAACGCAGGCCACCGTTTTATATTTTTCTTTCAAAAGTCTACTGCTGCCTGAGGCCAACTAAGGTGTACAAAAGCTATTTATACTCAACTTTTAACCACATTTAGCTCGATCTAAAGAAATCTGACTGACACCTTCTTAGATTATTTTTTGACACACTACATTTTACTGCATGATTGCTTCTTTTAACTCCTAATACTTTTCTGTACTTAACCAGTTTGTTTGCTGCTCTAAAAAATAACAGCTCTATAAAATCTATATAAAAGTAGCTCTCTTAATAAAGCCTTTTCCAGTGTCTCCATTTCATATTTTCCCACGTTTTTGTCTACATTCATTGTTAAAATAAAGCTATAAATGCCAAAAATAGATATTAAAATGCCTCCAGCGCTGACCGGTTGTGCTGTCCACCTTTGAAGTAGGCATTGATGTACTCAGTGATGGCTGCAGCTACAGGCCAGGCCTCCTGTGTGCTGAGTGAGATGGGACTGGGGCCCCGGGACAGGTGCACTGCGGGGACACATGGGAAGATTATCCTGCGTGTATCATATTAAATGCTAACTCATACAGAAGGTGAAACGTGAGAAAGGGCAGTGCCTTACGTTGTCTTTGGGGGTGTTCCTGGTGTTGATAGGGCAGAGGGGAAGTCTGCCCCACTCTGCCAGGACTGGGGGCTCTGTTGGGCGCTCCCCACTCGCCGTCTCTGGGCTGGGGCCCCCACTCGCTGGGACTAGAGGAGGAGGAGGAGGTGAGGGAGGGGCTGGGCTCGGGCAGCGGCGAAGAGCAGAGCGAGCGCGACTGAAACGATAAGCGTCATAATTTCAGTCACATTTGCTCGTTTTTGAAAAGACAAAACACAAGTTGTATTTTTATGGGACATTTGAGGTAGGGTCTTTTCTGCATTAATCAGTTTAAATATCATTATGGAAACATGGACTCACTCTCTCAGAGCCGCTGAGTCGCCCTGAGGTCCTTTTGGCCCGGGTCACTCTGGACGGAGCAGCAGTGACCACCTCAGACGTGTCCTGTCTGAACTTGTGCTTTGAGCCTAAAAATGAAAAGCAAGTTAGACACAAATAAGGGACGTCACAATAGTTGTTTTTCCATAACAAACATTTAAACATAAGCACTCACTGACTTAATATTTGTAAACCAAACACAGACTCAGAGCCGTGTTGATTTTTTTTTTGACGTTTCATCAGTGACTTATTTTGAAGGAGCCAATATTTGTGCCTCTTGACTTTTACAGAGCATCATTTGCAGTTTCCTCTAATTTTATCTTTGTTTACAGTAAAATATTTCCAAATGGTTTTATATACAGGGGTATAAACAGGATAGAAACATACCCTTCAGTGTGTAAAGTACTCAGAGAAAGCTGAGTGAGTACAATACTGTTGAGTACTAGTAGTAGTGGGATCAATATGTGGATATCAAATGTATCAAAAACTAATTATATTTTTACAGTTTAACAGTGAGAGGAAGTAAACTGTAAAATGTAATAAACAGTTGGAACTACTTTAAAAAGTCTTACACAGCCAAGTTCCTGCATTTTACCAAAACAGGGCCAAGAGAGAGAAGAGTTTTTCCACAAAATCTACTCTGGACAATCTTCAGTGGCACCATTGCAGATAAATTTGAAGGCTGTGGTGTGAATGAAAGCAGGAACAGTACTTCTGCCTTTTCATATATTGACTTTAGCTGTTAAGACACTTAAATTCATATAACTGCCTCCAAAAAGTCACCAGTTTCATCTTGTTTTCGGGGCTGGAGTCCCTTCCTTCTGGACTGTATCAATAGATAATGCCTGCTTAAAGTTAATTGTCTATGGTCATACACAGAATATGCAGTTTCAACTTTAAACGTTGCTGCTGTTTATTAGTTTCCTAAGTGTTTGGCTGAGTCTGAGTGTAATTATAGCGAGGCCTTTGCTGCTGCGGCGGTCGTTACCCTTGTGTGAGCCCAGACTGTGGGGCTGCGTGTTGAGGTCCAGACAGTCCTGGTCTTTGTCTGTGGAGAAACACAGATCCTCCTGAGGCCCAGAGTGTCTCGTGAGCGGAGGGGCGTTCCTGCGCGGCTCACTCTCTGACGATCTGTGTTTTCTCCTCTCTCCTGCCCCCTCCTTATGTGCCCCGCCTCCTCCTCCCGCCGCGTCATGTGATTTCGTCGGCGGAGCCCCCATAGATCCAGAGACGGTGTCGCTGAACGGGTTGTGGACAGAGTTCCAGTGGACCGTCTCTTTTTTCGTCTGTGTCGTTGGTAGAGAGTTACAGGTGTCCGGTCCCTGTCTGCTGCTGGTAGCCGTCCCGCTGCTGTGAGGCGGGACGAGCCCAGAAGCTGCAGCCAGAGACGATTGGTGCGTCGGGCTGCCAATCATTGTGATCGCAAACGGGTCGTCAGAGGTGACCGGAGGCGGCAGGCTTCGGTCCCGTTTCCTGTCCTGTTTTTTACGATGGGAGGATGTCGTAGAAGAAGAAGAGGAATTATTCGGGAGTGTTTTAGTGTCCGTGAGGTTGACAGAAAAAGGATCGCCTCGGATCTCCTGAGAGGCCCGGGGCGGAGGTCGCGTCCAAGCGTCCGATAAAGTGTCCTGATTGACTGTCCGCTCAAACGCAGCGAGGAAGGGGTCCTCTGGAGGGATGTGTTTGCAGTTCCACACAGACGACTCCATTTCAGCCGTAGGGAGTGTCGGGAAACGCATCGAAGCAGGGTCCATCTCAGGTGGGACACGGGTGGGACGCGAAGAGGGCGCTGACCACACACCGGCGGGATCGTCCTGGAAATGTGGGCTGCGACCCGGAGAGGGGTCACAAAACGCAGAGAGGAAAGGGTCCGCGGATCGGCCCCGAGTCTGGTCTTTGGTCTGAGACACAGGAGGCCAAGCCGCCCAGCCCTGCCCCGGCTCAGGAGAGGGCCCCAGGGTCTGATGGGACGGCGAGTCCAGACCCGAGTCTTCAACGTTTTCAGGAGACGAGGAGTCGGAGGAGAAGGCAGCGTCTGGGAAGAAAGAGATAAAAACAAGGAATAAAAGGATTTGACTAGAAATTATTGTACATTCAGACCAACTACATTTTCATGTCACATCCATGTTTCTATGTTCTTTAGCAATCCCAAAAGAAAGACACCTGTGTTTGAGGGCTACTGGTGATACATCTGATTTGTTGCTGAAAACACTGTTAGTTTATCTGACAAGTTTATGGCTCTGTACTTTCATTATTTCTGTTTGAATGAGACAGAGTTTGTTTAAGATCATTTTCTAAAGGCTTTTTAATGGACAAAGTAAAGCCACTGAATAACCTGAATAAGTATCTTACATTCAGAAGCTCCAAATTTGTTCTGTTCTCTGAGTTGGTCCCGTCCGTCGAAGCTTTTGGACTTAAAGGCCATCTCGAGTGGCGGACCAAAGAGACTGTCAGAAACAGACGCCGTCGAACTCAACCTGGTGCAAAAAAAAATGACAGGGATGAATAATGGAGAATAAATCAGTGACAAGGAAAGCACAGAGGTTAGAGAGCATAAAGACAATAGTGTGACAATAATACGTCACTAAAAATGAATGTTTACATTATTATGATGATATTATGATCTCCACACATGACATTTCTCTATAATCATACTGCCTTGTGTCATTTTTCCTTTTTTGTTTACTTGGGATGGCATTTCTGTTTAGTCCTCAGCCAGTGCTCAGTAAAATGGGAAAACAAACAATAACATAAGACTACATGACTAACATTTATTATTTTGATTTATTTACAAACATTCATCTGGAAATCCTGTAGGTTGTGAGCCTTTAAGGTAAAGAAAGACATTATTGTAATTGTATATATTTATCAAAAGTGCATCCCATTTGTTAACGAGACTATAGTGACTCAAAATAAACCAGTTTTCTGTTCATAATGTTTTGTTTTGCTGTTTGAAAGTGTGTGAGATACAGAAGTCTAACCTGCTGTGGTCAGGGCTCGAGGTGGACCTGCGGAGACCGTCATCTCCATCTGTGAGGACGTAAAAAAGAGAACGAGAGAATGAATGCAGTGTCCAAATCATTACTTATCAGCCGCTGCATGCCCTTTGTCAGAGAGCTCAGGAGAAGCCCGGTTTTGAGAAGATAACAAGCAGAGAGGGAAAAACCCCATCACTGCAATTAGCCCGGGCTCAATCATCTCCGGACGCCTCTGCTTTTCAACAGAGGCTCACCGTTCGTAAAAAGAGCTGTCACCTCCCACCGCTGTGAGACCTACTCACCCTGAGAAAACTGGACGGTGATAAAGCGCTGTGTGGAGCACGAGCAGAGGGCAGTGTGACTAATGGGGGGCGGCTGAGTGAACAAGGTCAGGCCTGGAAGAGATTTGTGAGGGCGACTGAAGAGCTAAGGCTGAAATCACTAAAAGCAAATGAAATACTCAAAGGTACAGTGGCCCGTTCAAATCAAAGGTTTAAATGTGACAACTTTACTTTGGCTTTGTTCATAAAAATGTCATATTCCTGATGTGACTCAACAATAGTTTATTATTTGCTTTGTTACTTTCGGTAGAAGGCTTATGATAAAATAAAGGACACATTTCATCTATTTTCTACAAGTAACAACTCCTTAACAAAAAATAAGATTAAATTGACCAAAATGTATTGGCTTAGTATCACTCACAGGATCTGATCGAGTCGCTCAACAACACTTTTCCATTTGTCCAGAAAAAGGTTGAATTTTGAATTAAAAAAAAAAGAAAAAAAAAAAAAAAAAAAAAAAAAAAAGGAAAAAAACAAATTAAAAAAAAAATGTTTTCCCCCCTAAAGGGGAAAAAAAAAAAAAAAAAAAAAAAAAAAAAAAAACCCCAAAAATGGGGGGAAAAAAAGGCACCAAATTTTATTGGGTTTACCGGGTTTTTAAAAAGTACACTCTAATAAGTGTGAATTATAAAAGACTGTACAAGGCTGTTTCCTGTGTCTGAGGACATCTGAAATACAAATATTGTTTTTAAAAGCTCCTTCTTGCTTTTGTTACTGTAACTTGTAAGTGTTTAGGTAGAATCATACACTTGACTGTCCAGATCATGCTCCAAGTATCTATTTAGTTGTATATTTGGTTTAGGGGCAGTTAAATACAGATAAACACCTCACAGACTGGACTCACCCCTGTGTGACGCTCCCTCACTGTCCTCTGAACGACCTCCTGCTGTGCTCGAGTTTCCTGCAAATACACAATAAACCATTAAGATTTGACTACAGCAGAATATATTTAAAATCATAATGTATTATTTATTAGCATTTATCGTAAAGAGGTATTTTAACTTAAAGGAACTTACTGGAGAGATGTCTTTTGACTGGCGCCTGGAAATAAAAGTTATAAGAGAAATGTGTTTAATTAGCGTTGTAACAGTAAATATGACACATTTTGGCGTCTACCATGTCTTTAACTTAAGCTCGATTGTTTTAAAAGCCTACGAGGAACCTGCCCCACCTGCTGCCGCGCCCCTCGGTTCGGGGGCAGGGTGAGGGCCCCCACAGTGGCCTTCAGCTCTTTATCCTGAGCGGCCGAGCTGCTGCGGTTGCCGCTGGCGACCGGTCGAATCTGGATGTGGAACTTCTTGGGCTCCTCGTCGTCGAAGTCCGAGTCGCTGGAGTAAAAGTTGTGCTCTTTCTCATCGCCGCAGCGTTCGGAGAGAGAGGAGTCAAGGAACAAAATGCAGCTCTTAAGGCGAAGACAAGGCTTTAAAACAAATCTAAAATAAACGATGGAATAAATTAACAAAACCAAATAATCTACATTTGATTACACTAATATGATTGGAAAACTCGTAAACTATACTCAAGTGTTTCCAGGAGATATTAGACCCTTTTAAACAATGCCTAAAGCCTGTTTGTTGACTGTAAACAGATTATTCAATACTCTTAATATAATTATAATGAACTATATGTCTCGATGGATGCTGTTGCCATTGATTAATGCATTAAACTCAAAGTCAAGGGAATTATTTTCAGGAAGGCAGTTTGTTCATAACATCTCTCTTTAACCAGGTGGATGCGTTTAGTCATTTGCAGTAATAAACGGGACAGAGATCGAAATAATGGTCCTGCTCCGGAGTTAATGAGTTCATGAATGGAGTCACTCATGCCGATAAATTGGATGAACTCGTGCCTCCCTCTCTGACCTTCTGATTAGTCTGCACTGACTGAGTCTCTGTCACAGCAACGACCTAAATCTGAATTCACAAGGACTTTTTTAAGACAAGATTAAGAAAGTCCTGCTCTTTTTACTGTTCTCTGGTTGTTTGCACAGTCTGCTTTTATTTACACTTTAAAGTTTGGTTTTATGCTTGATTTGAGTGACATTTTGCACCTCGCTGCACATTTTATATTGTTCTTATGTTATGTTTTTATAAGATTTATTCATTTTAGATTAGGGTTAGCTTACCTTGCTACTTTTCAGTGCGTTTTATTTTGTACTTATGTCCCGTCTTTGGTCTTCTTGATTTGGACGGGTTTGCACTTCATATTGTAATACACTTTTTCTACAGATTCAGTTTGTTTTTCTTAAACTTAACTTGGCCCGGAGTATCCTCTTTGTGACCCCTTAAGCCAGGGTCATGACACAGCTCTTTTTTTTGGCTCAGCTTTCAAAGACAACAGGGCTCTATCTGATTCTTTTTGATCACTTTAGCTTTTTGGTAATTCCACCATATTAAGCATTCTATTGAAACTTCCCTCCTTCACTCACATATTTATTGACACACAGTGATGTCTCTAGTAGTTTAACCATTGCTTGTAACAGTTGATCCTCGAGCTGTTTGAACCTCATTTTCATTTAGCATTACACATAAAATGATTATAATCACATAACTTTGACAGGGCCGATCTGTCCATGAGCGGAAGGCAGGAATGTCAAAAGGATATCATTTTGGGTGCTGTCAGCTCGGATTACGAATCCCTCGTCGTCTACTTCCAGGGGTGAGTTCTGTTTGAAACAGAAATACACAGAGAAGAGACAGACAGCAGCTGGGTCAGCAGAGCAGAGACAGACGCCACATATTTCTGCTGCACAAGTGCTTTGTCATGCTGCGTAACTCTCTCTCTCGTAACTACTGGGCAATACTTTTTAAACAGACTATAATTGTGCCACTTTCTTTTATAGCTCTGTAATAGCAGCTTTTATTGGTTAAACAGGAAATTTCTGAAAAAAGAACTGTTTAATCCCCTAACAGCATATTGTAACAGGAATCATCTGTGGAAAAACAAGACCTTTAGACGTCATCTAGGCTTTATTATCAAGGATTTTAATAGATTGGCTTTGGCCAATCACAGCTCACTTCAGGAAAAAGGAGCGCTCCCATTGGTCGACACTGATGTCAATAAGGAAGTAATAAATATATATAAATATATATGCTGATAAAACAGCAGCCATTACTTCAGCCATCTAAGACTAGGACGGCAAAAAGAAAATCAGATAATGCCACTAACTAGAAACTACCAACATATTTTCAGATAATTATGTCTATAAGTATGACATTACCTTAAAGTGTAAGATGAATTTCAAATATATACTATGGTTTATACTGGTTATTACACTATTATTTAATGTAATATCCATTTACTCATTTTTTATGGTGATAACTACAGTTTTACCTTATAATTATCTTGTTGTTCTCTCTATAACTATACTATCAGCAAACAGTAAAGCCAACTGTTAGAACAATAGTATATTATGTGTAAAGCTGAGAGACTTAATATTGCCATGGCTTAAGACAAGATAGGTACTCTTTCATTATAATAAAGATAAATTAAAATATCCAAGTTTACTCTTTAGGGGCACAGATAATGCAACTAAATTATCAAGGCACAATGAGATAAAATATTAATTAAAATCAAGTTAAAACACAATTTGAGGTAATATCCCAGTCCTACAACCTGAAAACCATTTATCATTTGAATGTTGTCTGCTCACATAGAAACATAATCAGACTAATCTTCATTGCAGGACACGAGGGAGGCCCCAGGACCATTTGACAAATGTGGAGTTATTTTTAGACCAAACTGTTGCTGATGGTATTTCATTAGCTCAGGTTTCAGATGCAACCTCCAGAGATTGACGTGGTACAAGTGGATCAGTATTTAAAAATATTTACCCAAATCAACACCAGATGGGAGCCGCTCACAAACCGAGAACCATCTGAACCCATTGCATCAAAACATAACCTGAATATGATGTTAATTAAAAGGTTTTAGTCATATTTTGCTGCAGTATTTGTCTGTTGTTTTTTTTTACTGTTCCTTAAACACAGCTTATATTAAATATTCTGAAGTTTAGAGCTTACCGTAAACTTTTAGCTCCAACTTTAGCCAATATTTCAGTTTCACGTTGCCTCTCTTTTCTCTGTTGATTCCTCTTACAATATGCTGTTAGATGATTAAACTTTTCTTTTTTCTCAAACATAAAAGAATCGGACACTCCCCATTTAATTTCTACATTTATTTTTGACATTTGGTCAGCATTGCAGTAAACAATGATTCACAGTTACTGGTAAAGCTTGGGCAGCATTTCAGGAGAACATTAGTCCTCATTTAAAAGTTTAAAGTGAATGTTAAAATCTTTTTCTATTTTTACATTAGTGGTCATTGCTGTGGGAGGTTAATGGACTCCAGAGCATTTTGTGCCCAACTCTAGCCCCAGCAGCTCTGTCTGTTTACTCTCTCGTCTCCACATGGCTCTGAGAGATGACTCTGGCAGCTTCAAAAGGACCTGAGCTCACACTGAACTCAATACTACACACACACACACAGGTAGAAACACACACAAACACACGGCTACAGCGGCCGCTACACACTTCCCCTCTGACGGCAGGATTATCTCAGCCACTACTTCTGAGAAAGACGAGAATAACCCGGGAAATCCTACACTTGGGACACGTCACTATCACACTCTCGTGATACTCCACCGTCGCTATAAACACACTCCTGTCCCGTGTACTTAAGCTGAACCTCTCCAGACCAGTCTTAGTCCTGAGACCTGTCTTAGGAGCCCTTTTTTAATGTAATCTGTCAGTTTTTTTCTGGCAAAGACGAATCTGGATTATGGTTAAGGTCCAAATAGTTTATAAAAATCTTAGTAAATGCATAAAATGTGGCAAATAGGTTATGAATTATGAATAATATCACATGATATATTAGAAAAAGGACAATGGTGGTGACCTGATGCTTGTCAAATAGTGAGCTAGCACTTGCTTTTATCTGTGTCTCGATGTTCTCACTATTTGGCAAACAACAGACACTTTTTTCTCATGCATTTTGTCCTTTTAATGACTTTATAACCTCTTAACTAATAATAACCAATGAAGTGTAACCATTTATAAGGCCTTATAAGAGTGAACTTATTGTAAAATGTATTGTAACAGCTTGTATCCTCCATAAAGCACGAGCAAATGAACCGTGAGATTGCCACTGGTTTGTTTTAAAAATTCAGATCTGCTCTTTAGACTCTTCTTGATCTCTTCATGGCCTTAGTCCCTAGTTTGGGGTATTACATGTGTTTGACAACCACATGAGTTGAAATAAGACTCCGTTTCCATAAAATCTCTTCTAACTTGTGTGATATATGCAGCCTGATACCTCCTAACACAGCTTGGCCTCTTACAGCATCCTCAAACTAAATATAGGCCTTGAAGTCATAGGAGTCTGCAAAGTTATCCAGGACTGATAACAGACTTGTTTTAAGCTGCAATGTTTTAGCGTGAGTTGCATCAAATACTCACCGGAGCCTCTGTCATGGCTGAATCCCTACAAAAAATACAAAAGAAAGATTCAAAAACAGCTGTGAGAAGCAGGATGCAAAGAGATGAGATCAATATGCAGTCGGTGTTTGCTGAAACTCACGTAGAGTCTGGCTCTTTGTCTCTTTTGCCGAGGCCCGGGATCCTGAAGGCTTTTCCTCGGCTCTTCTTCCCTCCTTCGGGCGCCAAAGCTGTCATGTACTCCTCAAAACCAACCAGAGCTGCGTGAAGAAATAAATGTACAAATAAAACACCCAGCATCCGCACGCACAGTTAAGTATTCATGTGAGAAAAGGAGGACAATCTACATTTTTTTCTAGGATATTTGGGCATTTCCAGACGACTAACAGAGTAGTTTACTAAGTGTATATGCCTTTTCTGTCAAATCAAAAACATGGCTGAATGAACTGTGTAAAATCAATTGTACCGGGCCTGTCTTTGCCCGTCCCTTTCTGCTCCGCGAACTTCTGGATCAGGTTGTCGATGCCGATGTTTTCCACGTTTTGCTTGAACTCCTCGTGGACCTAAAGCACAGCACAAAGTCAGTGATCTTTAATAAAACTTGAAACGTACTTTGGCTGTTCTTCTGTGAATGTCTTTTGAAATTAATTTGACTTTAATAAACAGAGACGGTTGATCGAGAAACAGGAGAGGAATCAAACCTGCTGAAACTAATGAAGGTGGCTTGTTTTTCTTTTTGTCGAGTTTGTAAAGCTAAGATGCAGGTGGAAATGATGTCCTTTTTCTAATGTTTATTCCAACAGTGCATCACATACAGTACTTCAAGCATCACCTTTCATTGTTTATTTACTTCTTAATTTAGTTAAGGCAACACATAAGCCTTTTATTTATGTAGAAACACCAGAGTCACTTCATGAGACCACACTGTAACCAGAGTAGGATTTTGGGTGAACATACCTGTCCCACCTGAACATGGGTGTCCTCTGTAGAGTGTGAGTAACCTTTGATGAGCTGTTTCATCTGCCGCAGGTGGGCCTCCTCGATTTCCTGAAATTTCTGCAAAAACACACACAAGACAGAAAGAATAGGTTAATTTATCCAGATCTTTGCGCTAAAACCATTCAGCTTTTTAATTGTTATATTTTAGATTTGAACTGATATTTTACCAAGCCATCATATTTGCAACTTGCTTGTTAAACCATGAATAAATCGACTAAATTGGGTATTTTTTATTTATTTGTGATTGTATTGTCTGTGCCTTGATAATACTTGCAGTATCTGTACTCTAAAGAATAAACTTTATATTATATTTTAATTAATCCTTAATGAAAGAGTACATATCTTGTCTTAAGACCTGACAATATTAAGTCTCTGCTTTGAATTAAAAATATTTATTGATTAATTGTCCATCCCCAGGCATTATTTTGGTAATTTAGTATAGGATAAGATGCATTTACTATGTATTAAGTCTGCAAACATCGCTCTTCCTCTTTCAAAATTTTACAAAGCTCGATGTTGACATAAGCTGTGTAGCTTTTTAAATGCTTTATTAAATGAAAATAAGACCATATGTTTTCTGAATATTTATAATTTATAAATTGGTCAGCATAATTTATCATATTTGCTAATGTACCAACAAGTAAATTCATGATAAATGGGTTGAAATTGTCTGATTAATCTAAATGTAAGCCCTTTCTACACCTTTAATGAAAGAGCTTTGTTGTTAAAGCACTAAAAATGATGTTAACAAGCAGTGACTGGATTAGACTCAATTAAATGCTGTTGTGGTGAATATAAAATAAGTTATAAACCATTTGCAAAAAAAATAAAAAATAGAAAGTTGACATACTGTATCCATTAAAGTACAGCTGCGTTTAATATGAATAGTAAGGTTTAAAAGCTGCTGCTGCTGCTGCACAGAGGCACCAGGCTTTGAGCCAAGAGACGAGGCAGGGGTTGCCAGGCTGTTAAACCCCTGATAATTTGAGAGGATTTAGTATTTAAGTTTGCTCTCTATTCGTCCAGCTCATTTGTCGCTGTCTGCGTCTTGATGTAAGGCCCTGGCTTTTGTTACAGAAGTGAATGTGTTGAGGCCAGTTCGTTTTGCTCAATTAATTGGCTGCAATGTGGGGGCGAAGAGGACAAACATTCTTGGTTTTGTGTTGCCAACATTTAGCACAGTGCTCTTCGTGTTATATGTTAGGTTTTACAATAATTAAAATCTCTACAGTTAAATAAATGAATAATATCAAATGATAAATGAAAATGTAGCTTGTCTTTTTCAACATTTTTCTCATTAAAGAACATCTTCATCGACATTTTTCCCCCTAATACCCACCACTCATTCTTATAATCAGTCCTCACACAGTTTCCTCAGAGATAATTGGTCACAGAGATCCCAGTCGTCATCTCAAATGTAAAACACGGACGGCTCTTATTGGGGTTTGTTGGGCATTTCCATGGCAACGGCAGCCGTAACCATGGAGGTGGAGGTAGTGATTAATGGTAATGAAAAGGTCGCAGGACGTGTGATATGTTCGAGAGAGTGGGTGTTTTGGAGATGACAGAGGTGGAAGAGGGCTCCAGTTTTGTTTTTTTGGGGGGGAAAAATATATTGTGCAATTTTAAAATAAATTGATTAAATGAGGAGTATGTGATTTTTTTTCATGCATCTCTGTGGAGGACAGTTTAATCGCCAAACAGCAACAAAGGAGCACTCCCATTGGTCGACACTGATGTGAATAAGGAAGTAATGGCTGCCAATTAAACAGAGAAAGTGTATATCCAGAGCTGAATACGTCTTTCAACAAAACAAAACATAAACAGAAAAAAGGAAAGTTTAAGGAGGTGAGATAATTGTCATTCTGAAGACGGAGCTAACAGTTTAAGGTAAGCTCTAAACTTCAGTTTGGTGAACAAATTAACAGACACCAGTGTAATGACAGCTCCCTCGACTAACATTAGCTGTGAAGACCTACTTTCAAAGCCTCTTTTTGATAGTCACCTCAAGTCAAGATGAAACAGATGATTGTGTCGCTGCATCATCATTTTTTAAGATTTTGTGAGGTCAAAAATGAGTACAGCCTAGATCCTCACATCACTCAGCCAGTAAGAAACTCTTGGGAGAGATCAGTGACTTTTACAATAAACGATTTACAGAGAGTTCCTACTGACCAATCAGGGTCCAGGGTCTTAAAGGAACAAGCACTAAAAATATCTTCATAACAGCCCGACTTTAATGCAGTTTCTTGGAAAGTCCAGTCCAAGCAAACTCTATTCTGTCTAAAAGTCTCTGTCTGCCAGTGATCCCTGGAGCAATTCACTGTCTGATAATATTGAGAAAATACTGGAAAATTTACAGCTGAGGGAGTGGAGTTAAGACCAGTTTTTCTTGTCCGTCTTTCTCCAACAATGTTACAACTTTACTCCCAAATCAAACGGACTGTTGAGAGTGAAAATGATTTTATTCGACCTGAACACAACAGTTAAATATGGAAAAGAGGATAATATGTGTAGTTTAAAACACATTAACAACATAATAATGTGTCATTCTCCATTCTCTCTCCCTGCTTCATGTCTAGCTACTGTAATCTATAAATAAAGGCCAATAAGACCCAAAAAATATCTTTTAAATAACATAACATCATAAATACTCGACATTAAAGGAGCAGTGGAGCCTTTGTCTATTTTTGGAGAAGACATGATGATGAGTCAGGGACATAACTAGAGATTCATTTTCAATTTAATCAGAAAAGAGAGATAAATATGAGACGGAGAAGTGGTCTGACCTGTGCAGACTCACTCATCTTCTGCTCAAACTCTCCTCCCACACGATTGTACTTCTCGATGCACAACGCAAATGACTCAGCTGCTTTCTTAGACTTCAGCTCCGCCTAGTGAGAAAGAGAGGGAAAAAAAGAGGGGAAAATGAATGGTTTCTGCTCCAGACGTTCATTCAATAAACCGAATGAATAATGCAGTCGGTGAACGGAAACAACCTCTGCCCCATAATCACTCCTCCTCCATTCAGTCTGAACCTTAAAGATAGAAGCTGCAATTCAATCACTGCAGAATGTTATTTGCAGTAATTGTTGGAGCGGGATAAATGCAGTGTGTTTAACCTTATGCTGACATCCTGGTTTGAAATAACAGGCTCTTGTTGAGTGAAGGAACAAGAGAAAGCTGTGTCTGCTGCATCGTCGTAGTCATAAGATAAGACTAAAACTAATGGGCATGGATACAGTAATTAGGCAGTGTTTATCAAACTGTGGCAGAAACAAATGCAGTCTTCTTGTCTTTAGTTGAATATTCATTTATGTTACTGCTCAGCCTCATGTGGATGGGCTAAAGCTTCATAAACTTCATTAGTAAGGTTCTGCATAATTTTGGCTAATTTGCATATTTTAGTGTGTGTAGTGAAGACAAACTAAGCGTCTGTTGGAATGATATATGACTGTCATGTATGTATTTATGCAGACAAAGTGAGAGCAGACAAACTCCACACATTCCATGCCGCCTTTGTGCCTCAAGGTGGAGGTGGAAAAAGAAAATATCCAACGACTGAAAGCTGTGTACTGTGTTGTCATGCTTTAAACATCTTAAACTTTTTGTGCAAAAATGTGTTGCCTTTGTTTCCCTCTATAAACCTGTTGCCATGTGTGACCTTATACTTTATTGGCTTCATTTATGAATTAGTATATAGCCCCATTTCCACTGTGGGGTAGCTACAGGTCGGGTCAGTACGGGTTGGTTTGGTACGGGTGAGCCCTGAAGAGGCTTGTGTTTCCACTCTGCTGGGTCCAGAAAGGGACGTCTGCAACGGAAACGTGTCTATTTGAGACATAAAACTCATCACAATTAGTGTAAAAAAGTAAATCCTTGTGTGAGAGAAGAGGCTGGAGGAACAGTTTACATTTTGCTGCAGTAAACAAACTTTTAAAAGTTTATTCCCAACTTTCCGAAGATTTAAATTATTAAATTCATGAAGCGAGAGCCTCACGGTGCTGACTCTGTTTACATCCAGGAACAAAACTACCATGTTTTCTGATGGAATATGACGTTCACAAAAACAAGGCCTAATTGATTTGAGTAATATTTCTGTTTAATGTCTTAACTTTCACTTCTTGATTTGCTCGAGTGAGGATTATCCCACCGGCCGGGGTTTTTTACCCCCCCCACAGAGGGGGGGGGAAAAAAGGGGGAAGAAATTTTTAGGGGGGTTTGGGGGGGGTTTGGGGGAAAAACAAAAAAAAACCCCCCCCCCCCCCGGGCCGGGGGAAAGGGGGGTTAAAAGGGGAAATTTTTTGGAATTTAATTGAAAAATTTTGCCGGGAAAAAAACCTTGGGGGCCTGGACCGTCCTGGGAGTGGACCCTCCTTCTGTGGTTCATGGCTGGGTATTTTGAGTTTTTATTGCCCTCATGGAGTGTCTACAGTACAGGGGTATCTTTGATGTAAAACTCAAAGTAGAGTCTCACCTTCTCTACTTCTTTTTGTGGCGCTCCTTCTTTCTTGAGCCGGTCCAGCTCCATGCACTTGGTGTGATAGCCCTCTTTAGATTTCTGAAGGTGCCCGTTTTGAACCTGCAAGGCTTGCACTGCCTCCACTGTCCCCACCATCTCCTCCTTCGTCTGAAACATACGGACAAACACACATGTAACGGGATACAGAGCTGTACAGACCCCAGTGTACTTTAAGGGCAAATGGAGCGACTGGCATGAGGAGAGACAAGAGTAATTGGATTTTCGGAGAGATAAATTAGATCAGGCTGACAACAGGAGTGATACAGAGCATGCCATGAGAAAGTATTAGCTGCTCATCAGTCAGTGTTTTATTTAGCCTTACCCTTCGGTGAATTTTGACCTGCTCGTCCCCGTATTTGTTGATGTCGCGGATCAAGTCGTTCATCTTCCTCATCAGCTCGAGGTGACACAGGGCCAGTTTGTCCGCGGAGACTCTGAACACGTCCCACATCGGAGCAAAAGTCCTGAAAAATAAAAGTGCAAGTGCCAAGTTGGACCTTTTCCAAACAGAAGCAGCACTAAAAATACGATGTAATGACCGACTGCAATCGACTGACACCACTCTTCATCTCTCCTTACGCCGCATACATAAGTTAACCCTTTAGAGCAGTGGCGTCAAACTAAAAGAACTGAGGAATAGAAAATAAGAATAATTCCAGGGGCCGAAGACTGTGACATTTCGTAATGTTTTATTAAGTTTTACAGTGTTTGAGTGTAAGGTTTCAT
This sequence comes from Rhyacichthys aspro, assembly GCA_036850595.1. NCBI lineage: Eukaryota > Metazoa > Chordata > Actinopteri > Gobiiformes > Rhyacichthyidae > Rhyacichthys > Rhyacichthys aspro. Next base: position 6,615,498 of record CM072151.1, read on the forward strand.
CTTCATTTTTTATCACAACAGTTTGTTTTTAACATTAGTTTTCTCCTTTTCTGCCTCATTTTCACTCATGATTTTATGAATTCACTTTAATTTGTGCCACTTTGGCCTCATTTTAAGCTCCATTTCGGTCCCCTTAAAATGGCTACCCATTGTTAGTGTCATTTGTTCAGTTTGTATGGTGCCATTCGTCCCTATTACATGTCTTTAGAATTGTTTAGTGTCTTTTGACTTTATTGTTTATGGTGCAAAGTCCTCCCCAAAAAATCACCTACCGACTGTATAAGAGGGACAAATAAAACAATGCAAAGAGCAGCATTTTGCCCACGGGCCTTGAGTTTGACATGTGTGCTCTAGAGTGTTATTCTTAAAAAATATTCACGTGAAACCGGCGCTTAAGCCACCTCTGAGTCATGGCTGTTTTTACACCTCTCTAAACCAATATTTATCTGTTTAAAGACAGCTTCCAGGACCTTGGTCGCAATAATCCAAAATGGAGCCACAGGGACAGATATGGAAACCCTTATCTCTAGACAGTCCTCTTCGTCTCCTCTTCGTATCCAGTCCTGGTTTAGTCCTGGTTTAGTCTGGGTTCATTCTTACTAAGGTCAAGTTTAGCTTTGGTTTTGACTTCTTTTCATTAATAATTAATTTAATTATTTTAATCTTGATTTTGTCCTGCTGCAGACCTGTACTTACAGATTATTTAGTAGTAGTGTGTTTTAGTGCTGTTTAGTTTAATAAAATAAAATAAAAATCATCTGTAACTATAAGAGACAGCAGTGTGGTCTGAATAAAGGCCTTTAGAGTAGACATAGATGCAATACATGTCTTATAAAGAGGCAGTACACACAGGCTACTCACTGTCAGGGCATGTCTAAATTATAAATATGGACATTTGGTGACGCAGATGGTTCTCATTCATTTCTCATACCCAGCCATATGATCCATAATTGTGCTGCAGTAATTATAGGACATATGGCTGAATAAAAATGAGGCGTGAAGCACTGAGGGGATGCTGCATTGTTCCACTTACCCCAGTGTGCTGCCATTGCTCGCCATCTTTGCCAGTTTGCTCATTGATTTGGAGTAGGTCTCTTCGATGGCTGCCCTGAAACCAAAGACAAACATAAAATCCTCAGGCTATGTTCAAACTAAAGAGAAAAGAGGCCCATGCCTAAACTATAATCTGAGTTGTTGCTGTGTTTTTCCATAATTATGAAACTCACACAAACATATCTGTCAGCATTTTGTTATCAGAGAAAAGTAAGTAGGTGCGAAGTGAGAGAAAAGTCACATGATTTAGATTTTTGTCTATTTTATCTACGTTTTGCCATTATAGATCTCAGTCTGATATAGAAATAAACACACAGAAGGGACCTAAACGAACAAGACTATCACAAATTATATTCATACTGCAATATCAACATGTGAAAAGATCATCAAGGGATGTCTCAATACCATTTTCGGCACAAAAAATCCAAGCTCCTGAAATTGAATCCTCACCAACACCAAGTAATGAGTATTAAATATTTAAAATTTCAGTGTTGTGTTGACTTTTTTTTAAAAGTTTTTAGCCTTTTGGGCCTTTCACTTGGGTATCCTTTGCAGTTTGCTTTACTTTTATCATTTTTGGACATCTAGAGAACATAAACAATATCTATACCGCAAAACGAAACAAAAAAAACAGCATACTGCAATATTGGGTATTAGAGAATCTCACTAAACATCAGCAGAAAAAGAAGAAACAATGGCCACAAAACAACGACAATAAGGTTGTAAATCATCCTTATTATGATGCCATTGATAATATGGATAATAATGGATTACACAGCATTTTTCAGAAGCATTCATTTTTTTTCTCACAAATTTATTCCCAGGAGAAAACTATATTATTGCAAATGATAATGCCGTAATAATTTTCAGCAAAAATTTCCCATGTTCTTACCATGTGTAAACATTGGCAGTAGGTTACGAGGCATGTGCAGTTTTTCAATTGAACCGAGTTCCCAGCAGCAAAACATGAAGATTAATGCCGAGTGGAGCTCTACAATGTAAATTCCTCTAAATAGCCTTTAGTCTGAGCGTAACACAGTCCAATAACACTTCCTCACAACACTACAGCCTCTGCTAATGGCCTCATATGTTATCTCCTCGATCTGGAGTTTACTTTGGCTCCAACGCTGGGAATCCTCCGCCGCCGCTGTGATAAAGACTCATTTTCATCAGCGAATGTCGCAATAAGCTTTGTTACAAGATAAATGGACTTGTTTTGCGAAGACGGCCGTAAAACTTTAATAACCATCTGCGCAGTCCCCGAAACGCAAGACGCAGATCCAAATATCCCGGGGCCGAGCAGAACGGGACAGAGAGCAGAGAGTCATAAACAAATGAACGAATATGCCATCAGTCTGTGGTGATAAAGACATAACTGAGCCACAAATCAAAATGGGACAACATTTATTATTTATGAAATGAAAATTTAACTGGTGAATATTTAAACAATCACGATTAGAAATATATTTTGTTGAGGCGACCAGAGCAACAGAAAAATGCTACTTCATGTCTGGAGCTGAATGAATTTTAAAGTAAACAAATGCCAATACAGTGTTTTTAGGCTTAGGAAAAAAATTACAATTACAAAAACCTGACATCTTTGACCAAAAGGATCTTAAGTATTGAGTACCTGATTTTCTTTTTCCGTGCCTGTCTCAGACTCAATCTGAGCTTATTATAAACCTTTAGCGCCGACTTCAGCATCAAAAGGACAATTATATCCTTCTTGTTAAACATTACATTAATTAATTGTCAATATTTAGCCCTGTTTTTCCTTTTTTCTCAGTTTATGTTTTTCTTTTTAGTGATGTTTCTTCAGCGTTGAATATACACTTTGTCTGTTTTATCAGCAGCCATTACTTCCTTATTGGGTTTCAAATCCTTCAGATAAGGTACTGAACACTGCCTAATTTAAGGGTCTGACTAAAATTATAACATCAAAAAGTAATGTCATTTTTCATTTAAAAGGTCTGTGTTTGTAGTTTCAAAATTGTTTTAAGTGAAAATCAATAATTGCCCCCATAGACACATATTCCCTTGATTGATTGGGAAAAATCCAAATGTCATTGAAGGCAGTGAACGTAACGTGCAATAAACAAGACTTAGGGTTGTTGCTATATTGTTTTTTTGTTTATCTGAGAGTGACCTTTCAGAAAAGAGATGCTATATACAGGTGGAAGTAATTTATCAACGTGATTGCCTCGGTTCAGTCTCGGAAGATCACCCGCAGCTTCATCCGTCGCAGCCCCGTTTCATTTCCTCACCGCTGATTGTTGTCCGCTCCCGTCCGACGAGAGATAAGTGCATTTTCCCCGACGAGGATTGCGCTCCATTTTCTGAATCAATGTCAGGAAAATATCATCGTTTGACTGTTTGTGTGACAGTGTTGTTGTGTGTGGCTGATAATTATGAGAGAGAGACTGAGAGAAACGTATTATAGCCTTGATTTACTCTCAGTTAATTACTAATTTAGCAAAGTAACTACCACACAGTAAGAAACAGGCTTTTAATTGAGTTATTTAAATCAGGGTTGTTACAGGCTACAAGGTAATGACAAACTGTGTTCAACAATATATGACCTTTTTCACCATAAATACATAAAATATGCTGCCTCAAAGTCATTTTGATGGTTCCTGACATAAAAAAGTAAGAATAACCCATTCGTAGACATTGCATCAGGTTCACTCTATACTCCACTATGAAACTCTGAGTGATAAGGAAAGTTAAAATGACATGAAAAGACAGATTTTGCCAAATAAACACAACTTTCCACAATAAGATTTACTTGTGGGATGGGGTTCTATTTAAAACACTCAAAACTGCACAGTGTATGCCCAGCTTTAGACTTTAGACTAGATTGAGACACATTAATGATTTGATGGGTGCTCTGCTTCCTCTAAAATATAAACTAATCGAACTCTAAAATGATAATACAGTATTTTAATGGATGAGAGCCAGTATTTGATAAAGCTCTTAAAGCTTTTCCAGTTTTGAGCTGAGTGCAACAGCCACCAGTATTACATTTATCAAACACAATGATTGGGATTAAATGGCTTTGGTGGAACTGGACAGAGCTGTGAGAGTTTCTGGATCAGATCTTAGAGTGGATTTGACAGTAATCCCATCAGACAAATAATATTCGGATTTACTTTCAGAGTTATTTTTGCTTGAGGGCTGTTCTTATTTGTAAAACTCATATGTTACAAGAAGCCTGTTGCAAAAAAACAAAAATAGTTTCTGATAGGTACATCACCATATCATTGTCATTTCTCTATGTAATATTTTCTAAAAGTAATGTTTCCCTCATGTTACCAATGCAATTAAAAAAAAAAACAAACACGTGTTGCAATAGTATGAATCACAGAGCCACGCTTAAATATGGTGCAAGATAAAACCCCTCACAGTTCATTTATAATCTGTAAACACTTCTCCCAACCTTGGCAGGACGTCTCATCTCTCTTTCCAAGCACATCTCCGAGAAAGACCTCTCACTAGCACCACCTCCCACACGCACTTTCACAAATACACTCAAAGCTTACCTCTCGCGGACAAACTCGGCGAGCTCCTTCGTCGCCAGCTGGCCGTGCTTCATGTTGTGGTAGAGCACGTCGAAGCCGGCATTTTTCTCCCCCTGTCAGGACAAAAATACGACACCGAAGCGAGTAAGTACATCAGCGACCGTATGAGAAACGGCAAAGTGACATAAAAACTTCAGTCAAAAGTGTGGGGCTTATTTGAATGTTGAAGAAATTTAGGACAAAGCTTTGGAAAAGGCTCACGTTTGCTTTTATATGAAGACTCCATACTGTTTATTTTAGAGAATGTTGGCACCAAATTTTACGACAAAGTAAACGTAAAGACACTGCAGCCACTTTAATAAAACACATTACATTTCCAGTGAGTGTTGCGGTATGAACTGTAAATGTAAACAGTGACGTACATCGACAAACAAAAGTTTCTATCTGAGATTTAAATCATACAAATGTAATGTTTTTAATTCATAAGACCATCTATAGGAGGCTGACTCTATCTAAAACTGAAAACTGCTGATAAATGATTCCTAAAACTCTTCTGACAGCATTGACGTTGTGTCCTGTGAACTAAAGAGGACCATCCAGCTGGTTCTGAACTCCAGAGTCCTGCATCTGACAAGAACAGGACCACATTCCTCTCCCAAAACTCCAGCAGCTGGTCTCCTCACTTCAAACGTTTACAGACTGTTGTTAAAAAAAGAGGGAATGCTACACAAAAGTTAAAAAAAATACAGCCCATCCCAACTTTTTTGAGATGTGCTGCTGACATCAAATTGAAAATGAGCGCTGTTGTTTCCTGAAATGGTAAAGTGTCTGTTTCAACACCTGATCTGTTGTTGTAATGAGAATGTAAGTATTTAGGTACTTCTCTAAGACCGTGCTGAACTGATCCGATCCATACAGCTCCACTGGAAACATCCCTTTAATGTGGATAAACTTAATTTGTTTGCTACCAGATGAACCTATTTAACTATTGAATTCAAAGGAAAACCACAAACTCAGGCTGTTTTAAAGAGGGGCCAACGTTTAGAGCTAATATTTGACACAAACCACTTCACACTGTTGTAATTCAACAAACACTCAGCTCTAGTCTGCAGAGTTATTCCAGGTAGACCGCCGTCTCTAGAGCCTCGCCACATTTTTCCACAGTCAACAGAGACGGAGCAGATGGAAAGACTGACAGGCAGCTGCTTCCCGGGACCTAAAAATACCTCGATGAAGGAGAACAGAGCAGTTCCCAGGTAGCAGGGGAATTACAGGAATGCCAAGGAAGGGTCGACCAAAACCACAGACGGACGGACGAGCAGCGCTTCAACACGGCTCTGATGATTTACTGAAGGGACGCTAACGCTAACATGATGATATTATGGTAAAGGATGAAATAGATCAAATATCCTGGACCATAAAGTCACGATAGTATCAGCAAATGATCCGTAACATGCCACAATTTATTATCAATGGGAACAAAATTGATGCATAGCTGTACAAAGAACCTGAATAGCACTGACAGAACAAGAAGAGTCATATTTAAGACTGGTCTGAGCTGCCATAGTCACTGTCTGCTGTTGTTGATGCGCATCACATCACTGCTGACATCTGGTCGAAGGAGTCAGTGTCAAATTGAAACAGAAAAGAATAAATAATGAGAAAAGTGAGAGGGTATAAGGTTCCTGACTCAGAATAATTGGAAAAAGCAAATTTGGCTACATCTACATAACAGTTAAGGCACTAAAAAATGGTAATGATGTGAGAATGGGTGGGAATTAGCTTTTTAGTCAGATAGTCGCATTTTATTTTGAAAACACTTCTTTGATATAATAAGATAAACATTAACAGGTTTGTAGAACTGTGACACTTTCTTTTTAAGCAGTTTCTGTTTTAGTGTTTTTTATGGATTTGCATTTTATTTACTTCAGCGTTATTATTGTGTATTTTTTTTTTTGCAGTTTTTAATGTTGTAAAGCACTTTGGTCTGCTTTGGTTGTTGGTAAAGTCCTATTGATTGATTGTGGCAGAATCTACCTATAGATAAATAAACTAATATTTTGTTCTAACCCATTAAAGTCCCATTAGGTTTTGGTTGATCAGCTGTAACTTGGCACCAACTTCTTGCTCACATTGTCCCGTTTAAATATTCAAATTTTCTTACTGCTTTCCATCAGCTACAGTTCACCAAAACGTAGCAGCGGTTTGATATTTTGATGCTGTCTGTCAGGCCACATTTGCATACAGCCGACAGCCAGAGGAGCGCGGCGGACAGGTGCTTTCGGGAGGCTCAGACTGACAGCTCACCTTTCAGCGGCTCGGCTAAGGTTTCAACAAAAGACCTCTGCCAAACGGGAACAAGACACAAAACCTAGAGAGAGTAATTTGTCAGAGTTTTGAATAAAGACCCGCAGACGACCCGTTCATTTGTTAAAGGCCAGCACTCGACTATTGTGGGATATTACAAAACCCTATTCTCTCTTTAGAGCCGCAGATAATAGGATTGAGGCGAGATAATTTCAGAACATGGGTAGCTTTTATAACTATTGCTGTTTTAGCTGCTTTGAGTCAACTTTTTTAATGCAGTGACAGCAGGTTTTGGGGTCCAGATGATGCAACTTTCCTTGATACAGCAGCAAGAAGCACTGTGCCTTTTCCTAAAATACATTACACAACATTTTTTAGTCTTTGTACGAGACAAAATAGACTGTAATGTGATATATGGACACAGTGCTATAAAATGTAAAAATAGACAGACTGCTCACTACAGCAAGTTGGATATAATGTCTGTCGAGAACATAAGGCATAATCCAATAAATGATTAAGAAGAGAGCATCTGGACACAGTTTTTAGTGTAATAAAAGATCACTATTTACTACTACTGTATTTAGTCCTCGTTTAGTCCTGACATTTACCTGGTTTTGTCCTGTTTTAGTCACAACGTAAACCCGGTTTAGTCCTTTGAATGCAGTCCAGTTGGTAAAAGCGACTTGATAGGCATTTCTGGCAAGTGCATTTATTTTTTCTTTAGATATGAATGAACAATAAATCAGATTTGGGATAAAAACTGCCTACTGTGTAAAGTACTGTATACTTTATGTACTTTAAGTTCCACTACTGATTTTGTTTTTGCCATCCAGGTCACAGCCCCTCTACTCTCCCCCAACAGCAGCATAGTACGTTAATAGTACATAAAATAAAGTTTAGAGCTTACCTGAAACTTTTATCTTTTTTACCATTATAAACTGTAGCGATCCTGTAATTATCTCTGTCTGTTAAATATTGGGTCAAATGCAATGCAATGACGTTTATTCATGTTTAATTTGCTGCACATTTCTCTATTTTTATCTCTTTTTATCTGTTTCACTGTATAATAAGACACATTTTGCTACAGAATAACCCACTTCCTTGGTTTATTTACTCGGTCCTTCGTTTTTACATCAGTGTCGACCAATGGGAGCGCTCCTCTTAACCACAAACAAGCTGTGATTGGCCAGAATCCCGCTGTGGGCTGATCATTCTCATCTATTCAAATCCTTAATTATAAAGACTAGATCACGTCTTAAGGTCTCATTTTTTCACAGATGATTCCTGTTACAATAAGCTTTAGGTGATTCAACTGTCAAACTAAATGCAACAGTAAAAAAGATCAGGTAATGGACTTTTAAATAGGCATCCACATCCACTCCTGCTCTCACTCTCTTGAACCTTTTGCTTAGTTGTCAGTTTAATAACATAAAGAATATCATGATAATCCTGATAGATAAATACTGTGTGTACGTTGAATTATGCTATGACCAAGCACTTACCACCTATTAGGCCAAAAAGGTATTGCAATGTGGTCAAAGTGACGAAATATTGTAAACTTAAGCCACAATGCTTTCAAATGTGGATAATATTCAGATCAGATGAAGTCAATTAACTCACAGTTGGTGCCTTTTGTGACTGTTGTGTATCTCGTGTAATGACGTTGGTCATATTAAATGAAACAGAGGATTTCACTGTCACCTCCTGCAGCTTTTTATGTTAAGTCAGTTAGAATAGTTAAAATTAGATAAGAGAAGTATAATTAAATCATGTCATAATGGTATTTATTGTAGAGAATAAAGCTGCAGGGTTGACATTGGACTGAACAGGATTTTTACATTAAAGTCTTGTACAGTATTGAGCCAAATGAGCCAAACTTTACTAACACACATTAAGGGTGTTACTTTAACATTTCCATTGCGTCCGAGGACATTATATATTTAAGTCTGCATCGTGTTGTTGAGCCCAGACAATCTGACAGCAGACTGCACCGATAAAACACCAGAGATTAAATATACTCCCCGATCTTTCTCCAGAAGAAAATCCTTCACTTGTGATATATTCAAACCCCCTCTTCTCTCACATCACGCTGAACTTTTTCATCAATTAAGTTGACCGCGTTGGTCACACATGATGGAGCCCATTACCATGACAATAACGAGCAGCAGTGAAGGGGGTGTACAGAGAGGTTTAAGACATCATTTTCTCAGACTTCGGCGGCCAATAAGAGCTGTCCAAATTTGTCAAGGGGGATGGGAACCAGCAGGGAAATAATTTCATTCACTTTGATATAACGCTGTGATAAAAGACTAGAAATCCTGGTCTAAGCCACAATACCAATGATCAAGACCTCAGGAAACAAGCATTGACCATTAGTTTCCTGCAGCTATATAATTAAAATAATAACTTACTGTGCTCTCATGATATTCACTGTAGAGAAATCAAATAAAGTTAGTCCTGTCATTTGTCAACTTTAGTCTAGTTTTCTGTAGAACTTATAATGGAGTTTTGTGTTATACTGTGTAGGAGAAAAACATAACTATCGAGAATAAATTACCACAACGTGTCAAAAAACAAGCTGCAACCATGACAGCCCTGTGAGTATAAATAAAAAATAAAAACTGCATTGCTAGACTCACTGCTTAATGAAACAGGCAAAAAATGAGGTGAGATCAGCCTTGACAATATCTTGACATGAACTTGCAGGCTCGTCTGTCCTTCTCCTACATTTATCTTTGCTTTAGACAACTTTTGCGTGTGTATATCTCCAGAGTCGGCCCGATTTAACTGTTCTCACTTGAATCTAATTAGACGCATCCTCAGACTTCCCTCAGGCTCGTATGAAACTAATTACAGGCCGTGAGGAAACCTGGGCCGCTCTGGGGGGTTTCACTGCTGCTTCACTGCAACAAATCCTCTGACAATCCACTGTTTGCCCTTGATTGTCTGAGTCAGGGGTGTCTGTAAACTTTAGGTATAGAGGGCAAAATTTGATGAGAGGAACATATCCGAGGGCTGACAGTCTGTTCTCAAGTTTTAGTTGAATTTGAACACATTTTAGATGGATTTGAACAGGTTTTAGTTTCATTTAAACAGGTTTAGTTGGATTTACGTTGGTGTAAGTTGGATTAGAACAGTTTTAGATGGATTTGAACAGGGTTAAGTTGAATTTAAACAGGTTTAGTTGGATTTGAACAGGTTTTAGTCAGATTTAAACAGGTTTAAGTCGGATTTACGTTGGTGTAAGTTGGATTTGAACAGTTAGTTCAATTTAAACAGGTTTTCTTTGGATTTGAACAGGTTTTAGATTAATTTGAACCCGTTTGTATAAAGCTGCTGGTATTGGGGCCATAAACAATACATTTTTTCACTGAAGCTGTGATATATCTGATCTAAGTGTTTTCAGGAACCAAAGGCTTAAATAGTGAAGGACTATGAGGCGACGCATTGAATAAATAAACCTATCTCTGGCACAGACAATGTCCTGTGGCTGTTGCTGCAGTGTAACTCAGTCACAACATTTTTCTCACAGAAAAAAAAAAGATCCAAGCCTCAATAAATAACCAGAAGCCACCAGAAAGCACTTCCTTCTTGCATTGTCACGTCGAGGGCTGGGTTCTCAAAGAAAAACACAGGAAGGACCGGGAGGACAAATATCAAAAGGGCAACTCACTTTGTTGCTCTTCCTGGTCCCAGATTTGAGTCTGTCCTGTGAACGTGGAGTAAAAGATCTCTGCAAAGCCCACTGAGTCACATCTGACCTTCAGGATTTCAAACTTTTCTTTCATTTCTTGCCGATGCCTTTTTGACAAATTGTATATATGGAAATTACAAGCCACTTTAACAACAGTGTAGCTTGTTGGGTTGACAATCATAATTTGAGGTTTACTGCATGATAAAAGCTTATAGCCAATGTCAAAACTAAGAGATTCATAGTAAACACACAATATTTTCTTCTATCTGCCCAATTCCAAATATATGGACCTCGTGCTAATTGTGAATGCCAGCCACATTGAACATCATAACATGTATTCCAGTTTAATCCTCTTGTGAGGCAGATATATTGACTGTGTTGATATTTATTCATTCATTTCTACGCCTATCCTTTCTCATTTTAGCTTTTCTCTTTTTTGCTTGTTCATTTTTTTCTTTATTAAGAGTCTGTGATAGAAAAAAGGAAGACATAGGATGGAGACGAGATGGAGCAAAACAAACCCAAGCCAAGGAAACTCAAGGAGTGACTAAATGAACCACAGAGCAGCCCTAGTACAATCTTACTTCTGTTTATAACTTTATGTCCTAAATATACATCTACTGTACATCAGGCTGTGGAGCTTCAAAAAGTCATGTGCATTAATTTTCATTTAGGACAATAACTCTTATGCACACAAGACAAGAGTGCAACACAGTCTAACACTAAAACAACATAAAGTCACGTCTGACATTTGGATTTTTGCTCTTAGGCCCTTCTTTTTTAGGACAGTGCCTTTAGTTTTGGCTTTGGAACAAAACTGCCTTCACAGTGCGTCTCAGAAGATCCAGTGTCCCAGGACATTCCTGCTCTAAGTCACATGAGAACAAGCTATCAACAAGAACAGGCTGGATTAAAAAAAGAGAAAGATCAACATGGTCGAATAGTATCTGTTTGGCCTTTGTGGAAAAAGGCTGAATTTCTCCAAACAGTACAACATCAAGCATTTGAAGCAGCTAAAATCTATCTTTATAATATATAAGGTTTTGAATTTTATTGCTGTTTCATGCTTAAACAAGATGTCCAACCAAAGCCAGTCTGACAAGAACCCAGGATTTCTTATTATAATAAAATATAACAATTTATTCATACTTCACAGAAACAGTCAACTTAGACATTAAAAACAGCTAATCCATCAGTCCAGACCAGAGCTGTTTAAACTTATAAAAGGACTATATAAAGTAAATGGGATGATTCTATCTGCTCTTAAATCACAATATGAAATATGTAGAAAACATAATGGCAGCCTGTTAAAGCCTGAAGCCGTCCAGTTCAGTCCGTGCACCGTCCGACCAGACGCCCGTCAGAGCCGCTGTGGGTTTGTGCTGACTCACACAAACTTTTCCTGCTGACGGGGCAGGCTGATCCCAAAGAGCGGCCCGCAGCAGAGAGGTGTCAATAACATCAGGAGCAGGTAGCAGCCCGTCGTCACTGATGGTCCAGACCAATGTGCTGCGTCGGCTTTAGTCTCAGAGAGGCATTACTGCACCTGCTTAGGTTCGGAGGAACAGAGTTGGGCGCTGGCCAGGTTCCAAGTGTTTGGTTTTACAGAACAAAGGACTGCATCGATACAATCTTCTCATGTACCAATCCAAAAACTGATCGATCCTATTATAGTTTCATTTAATAAAAGAAAGCTGAGAGATTAGATTGAATAGATAAATCCAATTATTAAAGTATTTTACAGTGTATTGTTTTTGGTAAGGTTTTATAGAGCGTCCACTGACTGAAGTAAAAGGCTCATTCTACTGGGATAAATGTACTCCTTATGTGAGCTATTCACACTTCACATCAATATTTTCGGTCAATCAGACAGAGCCTGGCAGGCTCCGATGCCTGCTGTAGATCGAACTGGGCCAGAGGCTCAGCTGGACAGGTTCAGGCGACTATTAGAGCAGTTCCAAGAATGTTTTATTGTGAAAAGTGCAGAAACATCTTCCCTGTTCAGTGAAATTCAATTTGCCACCAACAGTGAACGCTTTGAAAATCAGAAAAGTGTAAAAAATAAGACTAAATTGAGGATTAAAACATAACCAATAGAAATAGAATAGAGTAGAGTATAAACAGTGCTTAGCGTAAGTCCGAGCCAAGCACTAGATTTGCTTTTTATTTTAATACATTACCAGAAACCAGTGGTTTTCAACTGGTCTCATGTTGGGACCCAATTTTCGCTCAACATGAAGCTAGTTTTTACCAAAGTTACTTTTACTTTTAAAAAGTAAACTTGTAAACAGTTTCCTAATGGGCTTTATGCCATTTATTTTTAATCCTGATGACCCACTAAGAACACAACCGTGACCCATCAGTTGAGAACGATGGCCATAAACCATTTAATAGGTCTCTGAGTTCATCTGGAAAACATAGGAAATGTGTATTCCATTTATAAAATCAGAAAAAAACATCTAAAACAACAGCTCATGGAGGCTCAAGTTGCAAGTATTTAATGTGACTCCCTCTTCCACTTGAGCATGGTCACTGTCAAAATCAGAAAACAAACTGGACACTGTGTAAAAGATGTAAACAGTACAAATGTGAATAGTCTGAGTCTGATTTCAAAATGGCTGTGGTCAATATATATACATATGGGCTTTTATGATGTGACGCTGCCCTACTTCAAATTCACATGTCATATCTAAAAAGTGAGACAATGAAAAAGAGGAAAAGTAGAAAGAAAAGAGAGAAAAGAGAGCGAAAAGAGTGTGCGCTGTTCGTCAGACATTTGAGAAAACTGTGTGACTCAGAGTCAGGGCCGAGGGCAGCAGGACTGGCATCATTAAACTCAGAGGCAGTCAATAAAAACCCACTGGGCGTGTCTGTTTGGTTTTGTTTACACTCACTTAGAGACTTGTTATTTCTGCAAAAGAGAAAGAGGAGTGTGGACCGAGCTCAGGAGACTGACAATATTATAATATTGCTACCTACACTGACTCTTACAGCACTTCACATCACAATCATCCGTTCCCTTCAGTAAACATATTCAACAAGTGGGTCACAACTGGGGCAGGGTAAGGTTTATTAGGGCTCTGCTGTAAAAGAGCTACATGATATACTGCCTTAAACTTCTTGCTTCACAGTTGTCACTATTCAGGAGAGTGTCACAGTGAAACACTTTGCCATGTTCAGAGAATGAGGGTTATACAGTTTTAGTGCAATATATGTAGCAAAAGAGCAGTCTGTAAAAAAGCTGACAATATACAAAAACTATTCATCCAAATAAAGAAACCTAATCAATTCTGGGTCTCAGCTCATTTTACATTAATGTTATGCCACGGTACTGCGTTTTAGATACAGCAATTATCATGGGATTTTGTCCCTTTAAATTACTTTCTCACCAGACATGGGACTTTGAGACTGACGGTATGATCACCTCGAGGAAAAAATATCACTGTATTATGGGCAAATGTTCACCGTTGTTTTAATGGTAAAGCACAAACATAATTCTTATAAATATATGAATATAATAACAGGTCTTTCAGGGTTGGTTATCCTCTTAGCAGCAGTCCACATAAGCAACCAATTCATCTTCATTATGTTACTTTCAGGTCTTTTTAACACTGCAGCATCGATTGAAACCAGTATTTGTCCAATTCCACAAGAGGCAAAGCTACATTATTGTTTTTATGTCACAGAAAAGATGAGTGAGTTTACATTTCCATAATACAGTATATTGTAGTATTAGAAAAACAATATTGCAATGTTCCCTATAGATATCATTCAGTCAAGGACACAAGTATAAATGGAACCTGAGGGATTGATATTTATTTCATTTCAAACTTAAACAATGTGATTAATAAAGTCCAGATATACATTTATAACTGGCCACATGTGTAACGAGTCCAATAAGCAGACTTCTGTAGGTATTTTGCGTCTAAAATGTCTGGACCCAGTGCTGCCAGAGAAGGGGAAGTCTGTTCTTAAAACATTACAGCGCCGTAATTCGTCGAGGATGTACTTAATTAAAGCGGATGGGCTTCCCCTGTTGGCTTCGAACACAGCTCTCAAACGATTAAAGAGAGAGGACAGCACACTATGAGGACGCTTTGTGAATGTTCTTGAGCCAAACAAGACGAGGCTGTGTGTGCGCGTCTGGTTCCCGAGTGGCTCTGGCGGCTAATTAACTAAAGGCCTGATTTGTATAACACAGAGAAGTGTGTCTGCGGGCAGGACGGGTGGAAACGCTTCTGTGCAAACACAAACAGCACACTAATGGCTCAAATTACCAAACAAATTAAGCTTTTTGCCTGTATTTCAGAGACAAACACTATGACAAGGCTTAATCTGGCATTTCTCTGAGTTTGTCCTTCTGTTCGCTGCATCTGCCGGCTTTCCCTTAAATTAAATTGCTCCGGTTATAGCTTTTCCCTCACCTCCTGCTTCTGCCCACTCCTCAAGACTGCATTATTCACACGTCATGTTCTGCACCAAAAAGACAGGCCTTGATACAGCTACATTTACTCGTGTTGCATTCAGGTGGGCTTGTAAGACCAGGGTAACACTGGGGAAAAGCACAGGAAAAAACTGAATTTGCCTGACTTTTATGTTTTATAAGGATCCTCGACACAGAAACTTAAATCTATTCATCAATTTAGATACAACATTTGGTTACTATGACTTATAATACATGATTACCATTAATGTTGTACAAATAGAGTAACCTAGACTACTAGTACTGCTACAAAACGTATTTGTTAGCAGAGCATGTAGCAAGGCATGTTGGCTAAAGCTTTACTTAACTACTCCTCAGCATTAAGCCCTGATTTAAAAGAGATAACAGTGTTAAATGCTGTTAGTATCCTTAAATGATAATAAATAACTTTACTAATCACAGAGTCAGTCATTGGCTCGAATAAAAGGGCCATCTGGGAACCACTTGAACGCAGCATTAGCAAGATCTGCCAATTATTTAAAGCTAGAGTAGGCAAATTAATGGGAAAAAAAGCCTGAATTAAAGAAAATAAACTTCGAGAGTAGTAATAAAATATGGTGCAAGGCCACTTCCAGCTGATGTGGAAATGTAAGAAAAAATACCATTCAGAAAAGCTGCCATATTTTGTATTTTTTATCCAGATATCAGCATTTAAGGACATTTTCACAAAAAGATAATTTCCCCCTTCGCTAAATATCTCCATCCACACAGCTCTCCAAGGACAATGGAGTATAAAAGGACACTCAAAGGTTTTATTATGTTTTTTTATGTATTAACAAGTTGTTTCAGTGTTAATTTACAATAAAAAGTGATAACAACTGCAAAACCTGATATTTTAGCTGCCATTACTGTTACCATGGATATACGCTAAAAATAAGTGAGTGCAAATAGTGCCAGGACTTCAGCATGAAAATTAAAGTCTTTTTGTGACATCTGGCTTCAATTTTGTAAAGTAAAATACAACTTATGTGTGGACAACCAGCCAAAAAGCAGAGATATATCAAGTATCAACACAACCGAGAAGTCTGACCTCAAAAATGCATCCTGTAACTTTAAGAAACTTGTTGTTGTTTTCCGTCGCATCATGATTCTTAAAATAGAGAGGGATTACATTTTCTACCTGAACATTGTACCTGAACCAAAGTATCACTGAGGGCTTTTGTTGGTGCTTATAGGGGGTAGAATAAGTAGGGCACACCTGAAATAGATGCTCCAGGTGAGCTGGGACGGAGCAAAGCCAGGGAAGGACAGCAGACATGAACAAACAGTGAGAACCGGGTAAAGGAGGAGTGCTTTGGGACTGAGGGCTGAAAAGTGTCCAGTTCATTGCTCCTCTTGAAGCATTATTACGTTTTGTTAATGGAGCCAGTAATTACAGCAAATATTAGGTTAATTTATGCTATAATTTGTTCACTGTACGGAGGAAAAAAGGATTTAAATGGGGCTAATAAGAAGAAATCTAATGACACAGCGTTCGTCTATAATGTGATATTGTTACAAAAGTGTTTCAATTCAATCGCGGCCGTATATTTCAAAGCGGCTGCCCAGAGAGTATGAATGAAAACTAAAAGCTGTGTGACTCACCCCTGGAAGCAGGTGAATAATCATGGCTTCAGGGAAATAATAGAGATAAAAGAAAAGCAGAAGGGCCTGACCGGGACTGAGACCTGTGCTTGTGTAGTCGATCATAAAGAGAGATGTAGTTCTCTTTAAACCTGTAACTTTTAACCTCGGTATATAAAGCTGCAATATTAAGTTGATGGTTCCCTGAGAATAACCCTCTTTCATTCACATCAGACTTTCCATATACTGATAAAATTTATATTACCAGGCACGCCGTCATCTCGGGAAATGCATATCTTCTGAAAACCCATCAAATGCATGGATCCTTTTAACGTAACAAATGCCTGGCAGATAATACTCATTGGAATTGCTTAATTGGAGCCTAAAGCATCAATGTTCTCGGAATACAACAAGAGAGTGGAGAAACAGTTACCTCACTATGAATAATCTGACTGTAAGAAGTAAAAGGTAAATATAACATCACAACAAACAACTTTTTTCACTCTAATTTATGAGTGTATGTTGCAGCCAATCATCAGCCTTTGATTGACTGATTATCAACAGTTTTGCAGAGCTCTACAGCAGAATTTTAGCAGATGTTTTGGGATTGTGACACTGTGAAAGACATAAACAATGGTCATATAAAAAGAAGTTGCTGCTGCACATCAATCTGGAAAGGCTTAGAGTGTGTTCACATTTATAGTCTGCTTCCTTTAGTTCGCACCAAAACACAAAACGATTAATTTAGTTTACCATTACCATTTAGTTTTTGGTCTCTGAGAAAAATTCCAGGTCCACTGAGCGTTCACAGCTGGCATTTAACAAAAAAAAAAACATGCATATCTCCAGAAACACACTAGATGGTGCTGTTAGCCTAAATGCTAATAAGACATTTCACCTTGTTTGCTCTCTGATCTTTTTATTTAGTGGATGGAAAATATTGGTTTGGTTAATTTTGTCTGTTCTCAAGAAAACTAAACTAAATGTTATATTTCCGTCACCGATTTATGACACTTAACCGCTCCAAACACGACAGCACACCCTTAGAAACAAATTTGGAGTTGAATGTTCACAAGTAAAAGTAAGTAAAAGTCAATTCATATTATGCCAAAATGTCTCAAAATGATTGGACATTTGTGGAGATTTCTAAAAACTGCTTGAATATTGTCAGAAGGACTTTGTGACACTTACCCAGAAGTTGTTCTGAAAGACGGCCATCTTCACTCAGAGACTCACTGCAACCTGGAAAAGAAAGAGTGCAGCATTATACATTTAAACACACAGGACCAAATCTGTCAATGTTTTCTTTCCTTCTTCACAGTTTGTAAAACATTCAGCCTTTTCTCTGCCCTCTGACTCCAAACTGCAGAGTATGAGCTCCCATAAACTGCACACAAACAAGCTCCTGGAAAGTGCTTCTCTGTAGGAGGGTTGGTCTCGAGGGAAAGGCTGCACAGACAAGCTGAAAGCTCAGAGGATGGAGGGATGAGGAGGCACGGAGGATGAGTGACAAGGGACGTGGGGGCAGAGAACGAGGGAGTATGGTGAAGAAAGCGATCGATCTAAAAGGACACTGCAGAAAAGACGAGGGGAGTCCCTGAGGAGAGCATTAGAGTTAGGGAAATAGGTCACAGCAGATTGGTCCAGTCCCACTGAGACACATTCACACATCTGTGTTCATATTTTTATATTTATGCTACATGTCATGATGATTTATTAAACATTAAGGACAGTAAAAGGCATAATCTTTAGACAGACAAATCACATTTTTTGTGATTTGTCCATATAACACACATCTTTTCATTGACTTACCTTTGATTCTCTGCACAAAAAATGCATATAACTTAACGGTACTCTTGGCGAATTGGTGCAGAGTTTGCAGGTTCTGATTTTGAATTTCAAGATTATAGTCTTCACTCATCTTCTTTGCCTAATTTGCCTTACAGACTTGTTTCCTGATGATATCAAAACTGTAAAATGATGGAAGAAGAGCTGGCCTACTGTTTATGACAAAAGTCTTGAATGTAACCCGTCTAAGTCATTATAAACAAATAGATAAAGGTGTGTAACTTACTAATTAATGGATTAGGAGAAAGTTTTGGCCAGGGTCATATGAGACAGCTGCTCTGAGTTCACCTTGACGCCACACCTTTCCTTCAGCCTCGCAGTAAATTCCTGTGAAGTGTTGGGGCTGCCCTCACACAGCGTCCTGTTATCAGTTTTTCTGTGGGACTGTTATATTAGACCAGACTTAGACCATGCCTTCCTTTCACTTGGCATCTGGCACCAACAACCTTTACACACACACGCGTTCACATCCGCACCTACACACACCTACACACACCTCTCAGCTCGTTAATTAGCTCGGCAGTGGACTGTGGGTCCCTGCAGAACAGCGGTCTGCTGAGTGGGAGAGGCGCCGCAGGACACACCGACACCGAGCGACACAAATCCTTTACAACAGAGCGGGGAGGACTATCGAGTGAGTACATGATGGTCGTTTAAATGTAGAAAACTACTGGAGGTCAATTTAAATGGGTTCTGCAAATATCTTGGAGATGATAATTATAATTAATACTGTATTAGTCCTCAAAGGATGTTTTATGCTGTTACCAAAGTGAAAACAAATAATTCACTTTTTCCTGAACAAGCACAAGTATTGATTACTCACCAATAATCAATGTATAATAGTTGAGGGCCTTATATTTACAATCGTGACAGCTGTGTGACTTGTTTTGAAGGAGACAGTTTTTGAACCTGTGACATGTCCAAACGGTACAATAAAAAGAAAAATAGGGACAAAACTCACATCGTAGTGAATATACATGACAGTATTAGATGAGGTCAAACAGTACAATTATGCAATTATACAGAGAAACCATCTTGTTTTCTCTTGATAAGAGCTGCAAAAAGTCTCAATTCAATCACCTGCTAATGTTAGTGAAGCTATGACCAATATTTACTCCATGTTTCATTGAATACTGAAGCTTCCTACAACCAGATGTTTTTTGGTCAAAGAGAAACAGGCAACACAAGACAAAATGAAAGAAGGTCAGTGTTTTCATCTGGTGGACCATATTGTAAACACAAACCGTTTGGCGCTTTCATCCTTTCTGCTCTGACACAGCAGCAGCACACAACACAAAGACAGAAAAGGATGTGCGCTGGTTCCCTGGGTGGATATGAGACACAGCGGGACGTGGCAGTAGCTGACATCCAGCTTTTCTCCATCTGCCTCCAACACCACGTTCAGCTCTGAGGCTCACAAAGCCCAGGGAGGAAGTGGGACACACTGTGACCTTGATTTCACAGCACTAACATGACTTCTTATTAAAAAATTAAACGTCTTTAAAACCTGTGCTCCCTGTACACATGAACTGTAAATGATACCGGTGTTTAATTAATAATGGGAAAATTCATTGAAAGGCAGTTTAATATTTGTTTTTCCAACCAGATCTGTTTAATATTTTACCATATGATAGACTGATATGATAAAAAAGAAAATCAAGTAGTGGCACTTTAAGGGTGCTTTTAATGCTACTTCTACTAGTACCTATTGTAATAATTCATCCTTCCATTAAGGTTTTTAAAAGCATTAAAATACTTCTTTGCATTTACTTCATCAGATTCATCATTTATATTGCCATGGACAGTGTGAGAGCTTTGTATCTTGACATTTATTGCAATTTAAGCAGCCTTTTGTGTGGTATTAAATAAAATATTGGTAAATTAAAACGAACAAAAAATCCTAAGACATTTCCCTATATGAAGTTTGTTTTTCTGTTGAGGAAACGGTTGCTCTAGCTGATGTTTTTCAAAGTAACGTTAGAGCCTGTCGCCCGTGTCGTGTAATCCTGTTCGCTCTGCCACTTTGTTTATAATAAATCATGTCTGATCATGTGCGACAACGAGTTAGACAAGAGAGACAGGCCTGGACCCGAGGGAATAACAGCAGAGCACCAATAACAACAATAAAACTGTTTTCTCGAGGTGAGGATTGTATCGTGAGCAGCAACACAGAGCAGCAGCCTTATCAATAGCCTCACTAACCTTTATAACCCTCCTCTTCTGCCTGACAACACACAGATGGCTCACATGAAATACTGGGACCTGGAAAAGAAAAAGGGAAGGAGTGAGACAAAAGCTCTCAAAATAAATGGTGCATCCTTTCCACCCACATGAACTATTTTGGTGTTTTATTTCCCTTCTGCGTTCTTTTACCAGAGGTAGTCTTTTTCCCAAACAGATGTCTTTATGAGAGAAGGTCAAGCCTAATGCTCTCAACACCTGCCCCTCGACTTCACAGGAGCAAAAACAGAGCTGGGGCACAAACAGCAAGCCCTTTAACAAAGTAAGAGCTATGCAAATACTTGTGTGTGTCTTTCAAATACATTAAAGCTGCAACATGTTTTAGTATAACATATAACATCAAAATAATCCCCGTTGTATTTACTCAACTTGGAAAAACAGACAATTAAAGCTAAATATAACCTGTGGAAGGAGCCATTAGTTGCATAATCATTACTCCCTGTTCCTACACATCTCGCACAAAAATGCTGTTTGCTTTTACACAAGGACTCTACAAAAACGCTAACTTTTTAATCAAGCCATTAAGATGCTGCCACACGAACCAATTACTGTGTTTTTGTGCTTAGAAAAAAAACATTTTCTGTTAAAATATTGTTAAAGATGAATGAGTCCATAGTGATGCTTCAGAATCCAATCAATTGCCACTTTTATTAGTAACTGACAAAAACAAAACACAGTAATAAACCATTCATCTTAATCAATCTCGCCACATGTTCAATTAAGGTTAATATTTATTTAAGGTCATATCTCTCGGTCCTCACCAAAGTTCCTCTTTCTTCTTCATCAGCTGCAAAGAGGTAAACAAAAGCAGAACTGGGTTAAATGTAATGATGCAGCTGAGCTTTTGAAAAAGGCACATTAATCAGAGCCCGCAGCGAAAGAGAGAAAGTGGCACAAAAGAATAGAGCAGAAAAAGCAGAAAGGACAAGCAGAGGTGAGAAACACAATAGAGGCGACTCAGAAAAAACTGGAGGGAGATGAGACGGAGATGAGCCTGATAAAAACTAATACGCCACATTCAGGAGTCAGATCGGTAAATAAACAGAGGGAGATGAGAAGGATCAGAGCAGGACTGTGATGATGCATAAATATGATGGATAAAAAATGGCTCTTGGTTTGGTATTTTATATTCAGGAGTTAGGACCACAATAATCCAGACCAAGTTTTGACCTATTACCTGAGACTAAGTCAAGACGAAGGGCAGTGAATGATACAAAAACTCAAATAGTATAAGCAAGGTTCAATCATATAACTTGAACTCCACTCCACCACAAACTACAGCAGCCTCAGAGGGTCAAAACTCAAACTTACGATTCTGACAAGGTTTAAAGAAGGAAAACAAGATGTTGCATCATTTATCTAAAGCCAGTTGAATATCAAAATAAATGCGCACCAGAGTTTACAAAAACACAAGAATCTAAAAAACACAATTCCAGGACAAACATTATTTCCAGGACAGTTGTACATTTTAATCCATTTCCAGGTCATTTCTAAGAATGAAAAAATACTCTCTGAACTACACAAGTTACTATACAAGTAATTCCAGTGTGGTGGTCTGTAGTGTGCTTTTACATATAAGAAACAACTGGAACGATTGACTATATATAACGTCAGTATGATCAGAGTCAGGCTGCAGTGCTGAGATATGAGGCACAGGCAGATCCACGGTGATAGACGAGGATGAATGAGGAAGGACAAGGGCAAACAGGGGACTGTGTGAAGCAGCTGGAGCTTCGTGACTCTGCTGCACTGCAGATCCAATTGTCTGTCTTTCACTATTACTTTTAAAGTTGATTTGGCAAAGCGTGGAGAAGAGATCATTTTGTGTCAGACCCAATTTCCCTGTCCCTACCACATACAGTCTCCTGCTCTCCTCAGCTCGGGGTGACTCACCGTCAGAGCTGGACATTTACTGGAAGACCTCGCTGCAGATGCTTACAGTTTAGACAACAATTATATTAGTGTGGAATAAAATGATCACAAAAGCATCATTTCATCTTCTTCAGGTTGCATTCTTCCTCTTAAATATTCACAAGACATGTTCTTTCTTCCAAACTTGCCGCTTGGATAGTCTCCACTTGTAAACATATTGCATCATTGAATATGGAGAGTCTGTAGAGGGATCTGCACCCTCTACTGGATAAAAGTTAGGCAGTGCTGCTTTAAGTTAGTCTATCTCAACTGTGTTTAGCATGAAGGCTGACTACTTGCTTGCAAAAAAAAAACTACACCATAAAAATATCTCAACTAGAGCTTCATTAATCTTAAACCTTTGCACAATTACATATATTGGTCATTTTAAGGGCATTATTTTTCTATAACAAATGGCACAAGCCGGTAAAAAGCCAGTGCACATGGCTTTAAGTGATATATGCTATATGCTAGTTCCTATAACAGTACATTCTTATAACTACACCACAGCACTTTCACATCACATTCTGCATGCATTTTGTAATTATACTGAAGCAGGGAGCCACTCATACATCCTCATATACTGCAACAAGAGTACTTCGCTCACTGAAGTGTAAGTTTTCCTTCCCCTTTTTTCTCCATATAGTGCTACATACATACTGTACTGTAAATGGAAATGATAAAAGTGGAGCACTCTGCAAATGAGGCTCAGTTAAAGTCAAGTTACTCAAAAACTAGCTCCTTCAAAATAATCATTGATAATAAATCTAAAAAAAACTAGCACTAAAATCAGTGTATAGTTCATAAATTGAACTGAATCGAGTGCTCATTCTCAATTTGGAAAAGCTGGTATTGGGAAATCCATAAGAAATAAGGTTAATTTCTCAGGAAATCAAATTGAATGTTTAAATAAACTATAGTAAACTCTTCTTTTTAGAGGCTAATTGCCATTTAGTTTAAAACGACAGATAACTGCGACATCAACAACAAATTTAGCCCACTCAAATTTCCAACACAGCGTACAAAGACCCTGTGCTTTAATAATGATACGCTGAAACCAATAATCACATCACAGCAAGCTCAATGACAAATTATACCCTGTGCTAAATAACCTCAGTGACAGTACAGTCCTGAGAGAAACAGCGAATACAAGCAACGGGAGGTACCAAAGAGAAGAGAAGAGAAGCGTGATCGGCACAACGGAGACTGTCAGCTGCCTATTGTCTCAGGCCTGAATGTGCTTTTGTCACAGCAGCACACAACTACAGCCCTGTGCAGAGTATGACAACATGCCAGGCAGCCATCACTGTCTCCGTCCGGGGCAGGACCAGCTGTGAGAGCGCTACAACATCAGCGACGGCACTAAATATAGAGGTTAAGCAGAAAACTGTCGCTGTAAGTGAAAGAGACAAATGTGTTGGAGTTGTTGACTGGTTCTCCTGGTAAATTCAACAGAGCAATTCAAGTCCAGCTACTTGGCCTGCATTTCTATCACATGACACAATTGTAAAGCATTCACAGGTCCGTCAGGCCACTAGGTGACGCTAGTGACAACAGCATTTTGACTTGTGATTAATCAGTATTGACAGAAAATTAAGTTGAACTGTTTTAACATCATCTTCCAACACATTATGAAAACATGGCCTATCCATCCCTTGTTCAGCTTCTGCGTGTGGACCTTTCACTGGCTTGCCAAGAAGTCATTTGAAGCTGTAGAGTGACCATATAAAATTTTAAGGAACTTATAAATGCAGTTTTCAAGTTGTCACACCTTTACTGAGCTTAAAAAAAAAAGAAGTTCTAGAATAATCTGAATAATAATGAGGTTTAATGGGCAAAAAACGGAAGAATTAAGAGTGGAGTAGGTATAATTTGGACAAAAGCTTATAAAAATGGCTGTCAAAAGGCTAATATTTAGGTTTAGACTACCCCCTTGTTCTTTTTAACTGTTTTAACACCATCCTTCAACACAAAATTATGAAAACTGCAGGCTATAAGTTGTAAACAGCACTGTAACCATTCTTTTTTATGTAAATGTCTACCCCTAACGCGGTAAATGTTGCTAAAACTCTTGAAAAGGTGGATTTTCAGTGACCTAACCCATGGTTTGAGTGTGTACAGTGGCATTTCCAGTGATACTCTGTGTGGACAAGGCATCAATGTCTGATATCAGCCTTATATTCTCCTCTAATACAATCAGACTGTCGTTAATAAAGGCTCATAAAGACTGTGCCAGAGTCTTACTGCTATTCATCCACTTTTTATCATCAGAACATATCATTTTGCACAAGAAATCAGTTAATCAGGTAATATCTACTTTTTGGAGCTACTCATCTTCTTCGTATTAATTAATATCATTTATACCCTTACATTTATACACAATATATTCTAGTAGTTAAGGTCATGGGGGTGTGTTGTCGGGATGGTTACCTTAACAATGAAGTGCTGCAGGATACAATGATATTTCAATTACCCCCTCTTTGCTCTGATTAAAGCACCAACATGGCCTTGTATTGTATTAATGAACAGGTTTACCACAGAGTTAAATGAGGAAATGTCCCAAGGGTTCGGTTAAAGCAGATCAAACAGGTCTGGTCTGAATACGCCCATGGACAGCTTATTAAACAAATCTACTCTTTATTTAAAGGCAAAGCTAAGTCTGTCGCCCAAACCTACCTTACTACTTTAAGTTTTCAATCTCTAATGTCCTATTTCAAAACCAAACTTCAAACTTAACCAATCGACTTCTTCTTCTCATCATATCAATTCAGTTTTTGGAGAAATCTGGTAATGAGGATTTGTCCAGCAGCCTCAAAGTAGTAAAGTGCAAATCAAAAATCAAATCAAATATGTATTGTTTCTCTTAAAATGATTAATTGAACCTCTACAGATAAATCAAGCAGGAATACACCATCAAACACATCATTTAAATGTTATGTAGTTTACATTAGCATTAGGTTTCCTTCTGATAGTACTTGATAAAAGGAATGGGATTGTTCCTTTTAAAATAAAATGAGGTGAAATTGAAACCAAATACTGCTAATAGGTCAATAACCAGGGATTCTGCTCTTTATCTTTTCCTACTCTTTTGGTTAAGTGAGAACAAGTTAGCAAAGGAAGAATGAACTGGTAACCCAGAAATAGAGTGTGTGGATGCAGCCTGGGGAGCTCATTTCTTTCTATCCTGCCTCAGGACAGTCCCATCTGCTTTGGACGACCTGACGAGCCTCTTCACAACCTCAGGCATAGGTCGTGGTTTAGACAAGGCGCTTAGGACTAAATTCCCAAGTACGATGTTATTTTTAATCACCCGAAATCAAAATGTTTAATTTCAATCAGGCATTTATAACAGAAGGCTATTACCCTTTACAAAGGACCTTTTAATGTGAGCTACTGGGACTCTTGTTTGTTATGTAACAGGTTAGACGCACTGTTTTCCTGCCTCATATTTCCTGCCCCTGGCTTTTGCCCTGCTTGGCAAACAGTAGAGAAGGCCCCAGAGCGCTTTAGCCTACACATCTATAATTAATATTCAGCACCATATAATGTGTTGGGGACGTACGGACACAGAGTGACAATTAGGAACAGTAAGAGGATCCTTAAGGTTGATGGGACGGGGGGATTCTTGGTGATTAGCTCCGACATGTGGCACGTGCAGGACTCTTGTGGCCTGAATGTTTAGCAGAAGGACTATTCAGCAGGTTGTTGTTGAGACATTAAGGCTGACAGAGAAATCTAATACAACCAAATCTAAATGCAAAACAGGCAGCTCGTCCTTTTGCTTTCTATCAGTTCGCCTCACCTCTCTATCCCTTCTTCAGCATTTGCATGTAGACCTTTCACTAGCTTTCCAAGAAGTCATTTGAAGCTGTAGAGTGACCATAAAAAAGGTTAAGGTACTTATAAAATGCAGTTTTCAAGTTGTCACACCTTTACTGAGCTTAAAACAAAAATATGTTCCTTATAGTCTGAATAATAATGAGGTTTAATAGGTGAAAAAGGCAAGAATTAAAAATGGAGTAGGTATAATTTGGAAAAAAGCTTATAAATATGGTTGTCAAAAGGTTGGGTTTGGACTGCCACCATGTTCATTCAAAAGCTCCAAAACAATGTGAATGATTCTCAGGCCACTTCAGTCATAACAACACCTTAAAGGATTACTAATTATTATTTTCAAGTTATATTACATATTACCTTGTTAAACCCCAGCTCCAAACACTACATGTAATTAGTATGACTATGAGCATGTTTACAACTGAGCCATGGTGATTCACTGCTGTCATTAACTGGTGTAACTTATCATTAAAGGAGCATTTAGAAAGTAACCTGGCAGTGTTCTCCCAAGAATAAATGTGATTCCTCCCTCAATAAACGCTTCGTTCTTATCTAATGAAAGTAAAACTCTTTCCCTGCACTATGTCCTTTCTCTCATCCCACTCACCCTGACTCTCTTTGAGCAGGGAAAAGGTCTACCTCCGGCACAAGTTAATAGACTTCCAGGGACTATAAAAATGTTATCTGGTGCATATGAAAACACCCAGAAAAGTCACATCACATATTGCCATTTCAGAAAGTAATAAAACTACGGAGCAGCAGCAGACAAAAGACAGACAGTTTGGAAATGAAGTCAAAATGCCACGATGTAAACTCAAAGGGGAATTCCTCTGGGTTTACTTTGTCAAAACCTGAAGGTGGCTGACTTGCAAGAAATGCATTAAGGCACAGAGCCAGCAGGAGCAGAGCCAACACATTCTACTCCATCCCATCTACGACTACTAACACACGTAAATTGTATCCATGTAATTATTACCTTTAATCCTCTTTGCATTTAGAAGTTAATGTAAACAGAGATAACAAAAGGATTCAGATCAGTTTTATCTTGTGGTATGTGGCATGTCTCTTGTGCAAACTGTCCAGTGAATGATGCCAGAATAGTTAGTTTCGGAGCTTTACACTATATCATTAATGTTATCACAATATCGTCAGAACATCTGACTACAAGACTGCAAAAAACTGCAATAACATCATATTATTCATTGAGACATACACACAAACACTGTACATGTCAAAATAGCTGCCCTATTACAGCCTCAGGGGATTCAAATATTACATCTCATGTCATCTCAATATCTCACATAGGCATATCATACTGCAGGCTTTCCTAATAGCATACTTTGAAGCGTACCAATAAAAAAAATGCAACTGTAAAGGTAGATTATAGGAAGCTTTGGATTGTGTACTATCTAAAAAGTGATGACAAATGAAATGCAGCTGAAAAAAGCTTGAAACAGCAGCAATTGACTTAAGAATAGGAGAAACTAAAAGTAGGCTACACCTGTCAAGTCCTGACCCACCTTGGTAGATGCTAACTGTGAGTGTGTGCATTAACAGCATTTTTGGCTCATTTGCTAACATTCTTCAAAATAGTTTTTAAATTTCGTCCAGTATATTTCTATGCATTTGTTAAGTTTAAACGCATTTCCATCAGTCCATATGACACACGTGAACATTAGTGCTGCCAGTTTCAATTCAACAATGTCACAGCCATGCAACTCGATATTTCTAAAAAACAACCTCTTCCGCTGGCTTTCAATGTCCGTTCAAACATGAATCCAGTCGCACAAGGCAAGATAAACAAGTTATTACCTTAGCATACTCTTCTGTTAACGATTACATTAAATTTTCCATCTCCAGTCCCTCCACAGCCATGGTTTCAGACTTGTGTTCACTGAGCGGTGTGGTCGTAGTAGTAGAAATTCACCAGCAGCAGTTTCCAGTGTGCGCTCACGGGCCCGCCCTGCTACGCGCTGATTGGCTGATCCTCCTGTCGGTCACTAAGAAACGAGTAGTAGGCATAGCAACCGTGAAAGGGTGGGCCTACGAGTGCATATATGGCGCTCATTGGTAACGGTCCGGAGGTTAACGCCTACAAAATACGAAATTGTGAGTATACTGTACCTGCTTTTGG
This sequence comes from Rhyacichthys aspro, assembly GCA_036850595.1. Lineage (NCBI taxonomy): Eukaryota > Metazoa > Chordata > Actinopteri > Gobiiformes > Rhyacichthyidae > Rhyacichthys > Rhyacichthys aspro. Next base: position 6,644,084 of record CM072151.1, read on the forward strand.
CTTTTGTATTGTTTAAATAAAGAAAAACGGGACAACAACGTCGATTAAAGACTTATACGGTGCAGTAGTATTTTATGACATTGTGTAACAAGATTTATCCTTTACATGAGCAAGGTTTGGCGAGTAGTTATGGCTTTTTAAGAGACCACTCAACACGATGACCCTGATATGGGCTTCAGTAATATTATTTCCAACAAACTACAGTAAAACTTACATTACAACAGTGTTATCAAGCTAAAGTGAGAGTTTATATAGGGGAAAGTGCCTTCATTTTCTGTGTAATTATTAGGTTTACAGGTGTAAATGTGCATAGTGTGCAAAAAACACACCACAACAAATTCAGTATCCTCTACATTTGGCTCCAGTGGAATAATCATCAAATTATTTTAGGTTTATGTATTTTTAGTTTGCCAACAGATACTGAGCATGGTATCCTACAGGTAAGTGTATTAATTTTAATATTTATCGGGTCAGTTTAGGTTGCATTTGTAGGTGTAATTTAAGCATAGTGTCATGATACTTCACTCTGGCCCTCACTCATTTTAAACCCTTGCTATGAGCTTGCTTAGCATGATTGTTTTGCAGACTCTTTGCAGTTTCACTGATAGCACAGGAAGTCATCAGTATTTTTTCTTGTCTAACATACATCTAGGCTGAACTGTTATTGGCAACCCTTAGAAACCACGTCAAGACTGTCTATTTATTAAACATGGCCAACGTTAAGGGTCAAAACATGCAGGAAAAGAGGAAAGATTCAGGTTACATTTGCTCCAAGCAGCCAACTGGAAAATAAATAACCATTATCAGTAAAAATAAGATATTAACACTGTTTGACAAATAGTTCCTGTATCTGAATAGTATATTATACCATATGTATGTTTCTGTTGCATGTCACAGATGAAGTAATTTTAGACCCAAAACTCTAATTGAAAGTGGTTGATGCGAGGGCACCTGCAGCCTGCTCAGTGTGGCACAGTGAAACCTCCGCCACACACAGATGTTATGAGTCACCGCTGTGCAAATTCACATGTCCTTTCAGCTGCTCTCAGACATCAAACAAAAAGCCGAGAGTCCACTGCAGGAGATTTTTATGCTCGATGTGAGGCTCAGAGAAAGAGGATGTAGGAAGTGACAGTAGATTTAGAAAAAAAAAAAAACGGTGCTTTTCCTGTGCTGCGAGTGAGATATATATGTATATATATATTTTACCAGACAGGAAGAAACATGTAACCACAAAGTCACACAGTATCAGTGCTTCACGGATTTAGAACAAGACGCAAAAGACATTACAGGTATTTTTTGTTTTAAATGACATTATAAACATGAGTTTGGCATGAACTGTCTGATTATTGTACACATCTGACAGCATCTGATTAGCTGCTTCCATCTGTTAAAAATGAGATGAATGATAAGCTTTAAAGCCTTTAATCCTAGCTAAAATCTACCAAACAAATTAAAATGAGCTCCTCAGTTTAATGACGATCATCAGTCGTTGCCACCTGTTGGTGCCCTATTCTTATCCTGACTGAGAAAGTGGTTCCTGTCTCAGACCCAGGCACATATGCTGCCATTTGTCTCCCTCTAAAGGTGCTTTCTGATCATGAGCACATTTTAATCAAGCAGGGTGAAAGATTTACGTGTTTTTAAGTCAGGAATTTACAGAGGTTACAGAGTTTCAAAGGTCTTACAACCCAACAACAGGTTTTTTTATCCACCTTATTCTTGTGATCGGCTGAAAACCTTTTGTCTATTAAATTTATTTTATCCCTTGGACTGCTTCCAGGGATCTTTTCCAATCATACACTGGTCTTGGTTAGTGTGGTCTGATTACAACACAATCAAGATCGAGAGCTGCAGTGAAGACCACTCCATCCAAGACTATATACGTTATAAATGGGACCAGAGAGCAGAAAGCCCAAATCAAAACCAAGACTTTAAGAGATAGAGAACAAGTCCGGACCAAGACCAAAGCAGTGAGAGACAGAGTGGAAACCAGAAATGGATTGTGCGCTTTGTACAATTTCCATCCAATCACAATTAAGGTGTATTCCTTTTGATATTGGTCTTGGGTAGCATTAACAAAAAAGCATGCTTTTGTCACATCTCCCTCTGAGTATATCTTCATATTCCTGCCAAATGTTGGGACCCTTTCTTTGGGACCAGCTAAACTCTAGCTCAAACAGGCTGTCTGATTATAGCAGCCAACATAATAGGTCTTAACTGTTCACACACAACAGGCACAGTTTTGGATCCGGTAAACAAGCTGATTTCCTCTCAGTATTTCTCCTCTCCTTAATGTACAGCATCCATCTGTGGCTCTCATCTCGGTGATATTTCAGACTTCGCTGGCCGTCCTTCAGGTGTTTGCTGCTCTGTTGGAGTCAGTCTGTGGGAGATGATTGAGGAGATCGCCGCTGAGAGCTATTTAAATCAGCCTCTGAGTAAATCATAAGCAAAGGATCACAAAACACAAGGCAAAAATGCAGCTATAATAGGCCTGATTTATTTGTAGCACAAAGCATAATACAGTTTACTCAGTTTATAGATTTCCTGCGTAAGCTCTGGTTTTATTATGTCTGGAGTCCTGGGGAAGAGGATATTTGAACAGGAAAATAAAGAATAACTCTTTACATGAGCTGTGATATACAAATAATAATTGCATAGAGTTTAGGTCACATATTTAGAGTCATATTGTGCACTTTTATTGTTTATTAATCAATTTGATCCCATATGAATTCCTAACTTGATCCATCTCTTATCAAAATGAATAATAACATTTTAAATTTAAAGGGTTGTTGTGATAAAGGTGCAACAGTATTTTCAATGAGTCTAATGCAGCATGCAAAATGAGGAATTAACCAGGATTTTTGATAGTAATTAGCAGCCCTTAAAATTTTCTTAATAACCCTGAATGTTAGGATGTAGTTTTCATATTGTTTATCAATCACTTCATCATCATTTCAGGTCCAAAGATGTTAAAGTGTGGTATAAATTAAATAAAATTTCTATAGCCCAGTGTCACAATGACAATTGCCTCAAAACGCTGAACAAAAAAAAACAACAAAAGCAGCAATTAGTTAAACAGGCTTTTCCAGACAACACCCCCTGGCCTTAGACCCTTCATCAGGGCGAGGACAAACTTAAAATACCAGCCAGTTCATCTGTCAGAGTGAGGGGAGTCTTCACATTGTTTATGAAAACCTTTTTGTGACCAATGATTTAAAAGGTGTTCATCTACGAACCACATGCAGTTTATTTTTGAGACTGTCCAGAGCAGCTCTTGGGGGCACCTCGGTGGCTCACCTTGTAGTGCACATATCACATACTCAGGAGACCTGGGTTCAATTCCAGCTCATTTGCTCAATGTTATACCCCACTCTCTCACCTTGTTTCTTGTCTATCTTCTCTGATAAACATTAAAGGCAAAAAGCCCCCTAATAATTGTCAAATAGGAGCCACAAAATTTCATGAAAAACATTGCGTCTTCCTCCAAACACTTGAACATTCAGTTTGTGCTTTAGCCACAAGGAGGCACACAATCTCTGCTTAAAAACAGAACTTGACTCTGTACAACTGTACTTTCCAGTGTGACCTTGTCAGTGTCTGAAGTGACGAGCTCTTGATAGATCCTGTTTTGGCGCTGCTCGTGTAAAGAAGGAAGTTGTGTCTGTGTTTATGTTGCTTGGCTATGTTTGGTCTGCCAGATCCTGTTATCATTACGGCTTTAACATAAGTGCACTAATGAGCCCTCCTCCTGTAATTGGACCATGACATGATGGGAAAATACCACCAGCATGATATGATTAGTCAACACGTCTGACCACAGAACCACACCTGAGCCACACCTTATGAAAATACAGCCATCTGGGAAACAGTATGGTACGGGTTTTTACAAGGTGTTTTTTACTGTAGATATAATGTCTCTTTTAAATTACCATACAATTTTAATTGTTCCTAATCTTTCCCATACCTAGATTTGTACACACACCTGCAAACCCACGTTAAATATACCTCACAGCTAACTACAGTCATTTTGTCAGCCGTCCACAGTCAAATAACTATTATATGGCACAGTCTGACTGACCAATATTTATGTACAGACAGCTTTTTTTTTTTTTTTTTTTTACAAGTTAGAGGTAAAAGAAATTGCCTCGTGTTCTTTATAATTGAACTGCTTGGCCTTCATTTTCAAAGGAGAGCTATCAAAATTTTAATATTATTCACATAAGAGGAGCTGCCATAAAAAGTACAAATTGTATCAGCTTATTCACAAATCTTTGAGCTACTTCTTGCATAATAGCTTAAAATAAGCCACACAGACTTTGACCAGTGGGTGTTATTGATTCGTAGTGTGTCTGTTTTATGACAGAAAGTGTTTTTTCCATCTGAAGTGAATGATGTCAGCCGTCTGCTTGGCACACAAGTGTGTTGACTTGCTTCCAGCTGTGTGTTGGAAATCACAGCGTCTGGACGTACGGTCTGAGTCTGAGGAGGAGCCACCCTTTTCGACTGTGACTTCACTAAGTTTTTTAATTAGACCTGACCCACCAATTATCAGGAAGTCGGACCTTCCCCTCTCAGGGTTTTAAAAGCAGCAGAGTCGAACCCACAGCAGGATTCAGACACGGGACTAAAACAAGGTAAGTCACATTCTCTTTCAATGTGAACATTACAGTTAAACACAAAGGCCTATAACATAAATGTGTATGGTAATTTTAGGTCAAGAAGGATGTCTTCCTGTCAACTTGTTGCTGCTATTTTGTTGGTTTGTGGCTTGACATTTAGTGCTGCTCAGAGTAAGTATTATTTGTCACATTTGGTTAAATATTTCCAAGGATTTATTTAATGTTGCCAATGATAACTCCTATATTCTCCTTCTATATGATTATCTACTGTTACACAGGCTACATTTGTGACTTTTCTATAATTTACTACTGACAAGACTGACTGTATTCTCTTTGATTACCTAATATTTCTGTGTTCTCATCCTTGAATTACAGACAGCTGTAAAGAAAGATGTGGCTCAGGCTACTACAGAGGCTCCACGTGCCAGTGCGACTACAGCTGCCTGCTTTATGGAGAGTGCTGCAAGGACTTCGAATCTCTGTGCACCTCAAGTCAGTTGCCATTTCCCCATTTTGTTAAGTGTCTGTATAACTGTAGCTATATTTGCAGCTGCTCATGACAGGAGTTTAAATTTTGTAATAATCTCCATATGCTTTTGTGCCGCAGAGGACTCGTGTAGGGGTCGTTGTGGTGAGAGTTTCAAGCGTGGCCGGATGTGTACCTGTGACTCCGACTGTGTCAAATACAACCAGTGTTGTCCAGATTACGCCGACCACTGTAACGAAGAAGGTAAGACCGGACCAACACGATCAGCATGCCAAGTGTTGTGTTTACGAGAGATAACGCATGTTCATAAAGTAACCGGTGATATGTCCATGTCTTAATACAAAGACAACATTTACACTGACCTGAAAAGTGACCCAGATCTGCTTTGTTCATGTCAGTGTAACCAGGCCATATCACGTTCAATCTGGTCTTTTAAACTAAGGCCACTTCTTATGTTTGTCAGATTTTGATTTGTGGCAACGAATGAGGAAGCAAATCAGAAATCATGTGACTCCTCTGTCAGTTTAGACTAACATTGTTCATGTTTACCTTATAAATACTAACTCAGACAGCTGTGATTGTGGAACGTGACACAACACTCCTCTGTGTCAGTGCAGACCTGGTGTTAAAGCATGGCTGCATGTTAAAATCAGCCTGTCCTACAACAAAAAGATGAGACATGGTGCATGATAAACAGTATCACAGTGATGCCAGTAAAGTATCCTTAACTGGTCTAAGCCTGAAGTGCACGGCATGTGTACTGTCGCCGTCAATGCACGCAGTAATCTGCATTAATGCATTGAGTTAAATATGTTTTGTCCCGAAAAAACGCCACAGAAGAAGTAGATGAAGAGGCCAGTGTAGCAGCACCAGTGAAGCCTATTTCATGTGCTGATAATGTTCATGGTAAACCCAAAGGTATATAGTACACGGCAAAGGTTACTTACTTTGTTTAGCACCATTTTATATATTTATTTTTGAGGTGTTATAGAGGATTTTCTGACTTTTCCCACAGAATCAGCTCCTACTGCGGCGACAGAGGAGTCAGTAGAAGCCCCTCTGTCTGTCAGCGAGGGTAATGATCCAGGTGAGTGAAGTTTTATAGTTTGTCCCAGAGGATTATTACAACTGCACTCAGTGAGAAAGCAGCGTCTGCCACACACTCTAGAGCTCAGTTTGTTTTAGGGCAAAGTTTGTCCCGAATGAGCCAAGTGAACAAATCTCAGAGGCCAACAGAAACAGTGCGGTCAGAGGCGGCCTGTTTGTAGGAGGCAACGGGCAAAGGCTCAATAAAAAGAGGAAAACAAGGGACAAGGCCAAAAAGGGATGACAGGTTTTTACACTGAATTCAACTGGACTAGAAACATGAATGGAAAAGCTGTCATATCCTAATTTATAAGTGGAATACAAGGCAAAGACATTTCCACCATGGTTTTATTGCAGATTTTACACAAAAAGTAAGGTCAATTTGGCAATCATTTTTTGTATAAATACTGGGGACTAAAGTGACCTCAAATGGAGTCAAACTAGAGTGTTTTGGAAATGGCATTTGTTGTGCAAAGCTGGATTGGCTTGGCTCTTTTGTTGCTGTAATCTGTGAGAGATTGATTTTGTTTATTTGGTGAGAGACAGTGCTTTTAATTCTCCCTGATGTGTAACTAGTCATCTTGGTCGCAATGTAAGCACAAAAGACGTTGTGTCAACTTCAAAATCAAACATTTTTTTACTTAATGTGGCAGTATGAACGAGTGGAAGATAAATAGTGTCTTGTTTTTTTCTCGATGCATTCACAGGTGACAGTTTCATTCCCCTGGTCGAGTCAACATCAGATCCACAAGATGATCTTAACAATGGTAAGCAACAGTCCTTAATGATCATATCTATTTAATACGGATGCTTGATCTTCACTTCTTTTCATACATCCTCAGACGGCAAACAGATATTCCACAATGGTGAGGTGGAAGGCCCAGAGTCAACCCCGACTCCAGAGGCCACCAGTGGCTTTGGACCCACTCCTTTAGATCCTCTGGAGGACTTTTCCGCAGGACCTGCTTTACCAGATCTCGATGGGTTTGAACTCACTGCAGAGACATATACAGTTCTTCCCGAGATGCAAACAACTGCCTCCAAAGAGGAAACGACCCAAGCTGATGCAGGCCTCCCCACAGCTGGCCCTGGCACTGAGGAACCTCCAATAAGTGAAAATACAGGTGGGTCATGTCCTGTGTTAAAGGTATAGTCAGTAGGATTACCAGGAGAATGTCTGTAAACAAACTGGGCTTTAAAGCCTACTCTCTCTTGGTTCAAACTCTTTATTGGTTTACTCTGGCTTTTGAAACAAGTTGATCCTTGTGCAACTTATATTTGCTGCATTTTCTTTTCTTTCTATCCATACTTTACTATCTGCCCATAAACATCCACAGAACCTCTGCAGGAACAGTCTGTGTGCATGAGTTTGCTTTGGAAATTTGGAAACAAAACCCATTTAACCCATAAATACTCTTAAAAAAATTGTGTGTTCAAAAACAAACCATGAACATGTTCCATCAGCTGCGCCCAGTTGTACAGAAAGTAACAGAACCAACAGCTCATTCCTCTCCTTTATGTGGAGCTTTAAATCCATCTACTTTCTTTTACCTGGACACTTCCTCTAACTCCTCTGGGGGAATACCAAGGGCCGACATAGTCCAGAGACATAGTCCCTCCAGGGTGTCCTATGTTTTCCCTGGGGCGTCCCCTCAGTGGGACACCTCCTGAGGCAGGTTGAAGAAACTCATTTCAGACGCCTCTATCTGAGATCTTGTTCTTTCTTTTCGGACCCAGAGCTCATGACCGTAGGTGGGAGTGGGACATCGATACATTTTGATGCATTTTGACTCATGTTATTATTTGGCTGAACTGTGTGTACTACATAATTTTACACAATGCACCAACAAAGCCCTACGCCCCCAGCCTGTAACGCTGTTCATCCAACTCTAGATGCTGATAATCAGGACCAACCAACTCCCACAAGCCCTCAAACCATTGCTCCAGAGCCCACAGAGGTCACTACAATGTCCAGTGATCCAACATCTGAACCCCCTTCAGACACCACCAACCTCCAAACCGGACCAACACAGCCAGATCAAAGTGTAACAGAGACACTGGAGACTACTGCACCTCCTTCTGAAGAGCCAGAGCCCACACCTTTGGATCCCGAAATGACTGACACTCCAGACAAAGCTGAAGAGACCACTACTGCAGCATATGTTTCCTCAGCTGCACCAGAAAACACTGAGGCCTCCACCACTGTCCCAGACTCGACAGCCACTTCAGCCCAAACCACTTCAAACCCAGAAATGGACACTACTGACTCCACAAATCCATCCACTTTGGCCTCGGTAGAAGTGGCGTCAGAGGTGAGCACGATGGCCACAACAAACGGAAAAGAGGACACTTCTGATGTCGCCCCAGACGCTACTCCCGCAGAGGCTCTGGACGCCACCCCAAGTCCGACAAGTCCACCCAAACCTACACCAAAACCAGAGGAAAAACCCAACCCGGAAAAGCCACAGCCATCCAAACCTGTCTTAAAGCCTGACAGTAAACCTGAGACCAATGGGATGAACCTGGACGATCCTAAAGAATATCAAGGAGGTAAGGAATTACTACAAATGCCCAAATTATGACAAAAATATTACTGATTATCACAAGTCAAGACAGCAATGGGTTGGAATATCACTCAGACATTAATGAATCAAATCAAAAATGGTATTTATGTAGTATTTACATGTGTTGTGTTGTAGTTGTGGAGCTATTGTCATTATATGGTTTATTTATATTAAAAAAATGCATTTAGCCTAACTTAAAATGGAGGTTGAATAAATGAGAGCAACTGAAGCTTGTTTTATGAGCTCACTTATTTTATATTTGTGCCTCGGGCTGAACACAACACCCTTCACAGTGTAGCTCCACTGTATTAAGTGGCAGAGTGGCTGTTTTTCCAATACTGAACAAAGCAGACCGTTTGAAATAGGAAAATAAAATGTAAACACCAGAATGGAAAGACTCTCACAGTAGGAGTCCAGGAACACAGAGTTACATTAAACACCTAATAACCTCCTCTGGGAAGCCTGTTTACTCTGACAGACAGTTTCCTCAATAATGTGTGTTTTTTAATCATTTTTTTTAAAGATGACAGTAACGACACAAACCTTTGCAGTGGGCGGCCGTTCAGCGGGGTCACCACTCTGAACAACGGCACAACAGTGGTTTTCAGAGGTGGGTACAAACGCTCATGAGAAGTGTTACCTGTTTAGAATAGAAAATAAAAACTTAATTTGTTATAAGTCTTTCTACTCTACTCTCTTAAATATAAACTGTCACATTTACAGTAAAAAAAACAAAACAAAAACAAAACTGTAAAATGATGGGGTACATCGGAAAAATTTTTTTTTTTGTTTCATAGTAAAGAACCTTTACAGCACAATCCTAAACAAATAAATAATAATAAATTGTTACTGTAAATTATAAAACAGCAGAGTAATTACATCATGAACAGGATATTACGGCCATTTCCAATTAATTTTACCAAAAAAAACTTCAAAAATGTATTTTCTATATGATCTATCTGTAAAAATCAAGTTCTAAACAGATTTTTGTTTAGATCATTCAAGGTATTTACTACTTTCATTTTTAGTATTTACTGTTTCCATTTGACAGTATATTACCGTAAACATGTCAGACTTCTTGTAAATTAATTAAGTGTCTCTGTTTGACCTTTGTTTAATGGAATATTATGACAAATGACATAAAGTGACTTTTTAAAGAATCTTTACCTTAAAATAATGTAAAAATACCAGGGCATTATAAAAGACATGTCAGTACATACATATTCCAATTGTAAATAACTTGTCTCTGTGTGGCACAATACAACAAAATATAACATACTGTAAATATTTTGTTATAACATCTATGGCAACTGTAAAAATATTATATTATAAGACACTGTTCTCTCTTATGGCTTTTTTGAGCATTTGCTGTTGCATTTTGTTTATGATATTTTTAACAGTCTAATGCTGCCTTTCTACAGGTCACTTTTTCTGGGTTCTGGACGGAAACCAAGAGCCGGGTCCAGCTCGTGGGATCACTGAAGTGTGGGGCGTCCCATCTCCCATCGACACTGTGTTCACACGCTGTAATTGTCAGGGCAAGACATACATTTTCAACGTAAATATTTATCTCTTTATGCAATTCATTGTACAATATACTTAAGCTATTGTTTTCTGTTTGCTTACAGTGATTTTTTTTTTTTTTTACAGGGACGACAGTACTGGAGATTTGAGAATGATGCTCTTGACCCTGGTTACCCTAAAGTCGTAGAGGCTGGCTTTGACGGGCTCCGAGGTCACATCACAGCTGCTTTATCAGTGCCACAGTACAACAGAAGGAGAGAGTCTGTGTATTTCTTCAAGAGAGGTAAAATTCACCAGTAAGCCTTTCATACTATATTGTATTTTCTACTAAAATACGTCTTATGTTCTAGGGGGACAAGTCCAGAAATATTCATACCAGTTTGGGACCAATCCAACGTGTGGCAAGAAAGTCCAGTATGCAGTTCTCACCACTCGTAACCGGATAGCTCGACAAGCACCACCAAAAGGTACATTTTTCAGTTGCGTTCAGACCAATAAAAGTCACATTCACACTGTGTGGTCCTGGGGATTTTAACAGATTGGCCCATTATTTAATTGCTTTTCCTCCAGTGTCTCTTTTGGGGCCTGCCATCAACATCCGAACGTCATGGAGAGGCTTCCCAACAACAATCACTGCAGCTGTATCCATCCCCAACAGAAGAGAACCAGAGGGATACAGCTACCACGTTTTCTCGAGATGTAAGTGTTGAACATGTGAAGGACAATCATAACAGGGTCTGTTTTGGCTCGGCATTAAAACGGTTGTATCTACAAAGATGTTTTTAAACTCATTCATGTCTGTCCAATAAAAGCAACATGTGGGCGTCAGGGTGGACGTTTTGGCAGATGTTGAAGGCATTTTGGGTGCGACTCCATTTAAACTTCTTGTGAATGTAAATGAGGGAAGAAAAAAAATATTGCAAAACTATAGCCTTTTTTCTAAATTTTGACACAATTGTCTCATGTCTGTCACCAAGAATAAGGTATCATTATGTAATTTTAATGCTCTTTGTGTTTCTTTGCAGCTAAATCCTACAAGATACGGATGGATAGTGGGCGTCCGGTTGTAGCAGCTCCTAAAGCCAACACATCAACTCAGAGCAACGGCGTCATCAAATGTCCAAAGAAAGTGTCTCAATCACTGTGATGAACTTTTTATGTTTTTTTATTAAGTTTATTACAATCTTCATAAAACAATGCTTGGGACTGGACCAAGGTTTCAAAATACATTTCACAAACAAAACTAAAAAAACAAACACAACTGGATTTAAAAGAAGTAAATGTTATGGTCAATTTAGTTGCTAATCGGGCAATTCATCTTCGGTGTAAACCTCGAGTGGAAAACGCGTGACCTGTTGAAGGATAAGACATGTTTTATAAACGTACTGTGGCTTCAGGAAGTGCAATAAATAAACATGTTGAAATAATGAGTACTGTCTTGTCAGTTCTGTAAATGTTCATTTAAAAAAATCCTCACATCTAAACAATATGCTCAGTTTTGAAACACATCTCTTCATATATTCTGACATGCTTTTTCCCTAATCAAAACTGTCCTCAACATAATAGCTGGGTGCATTAAAGATTGTGTGCAGTTAAATATGTTACCCCTCTTCATTCGGCCGCCTCTGCCTTCGGGCCAGCGCTGAAGCTGTCTGCTGGACCCAGGCCGAGAGGGTTTGGGTGGAGCACTGCTTGTGTCTGAATAAAACATAAGGCAGCAATTAAAACCAGTAGTGAAGTATGTGCGAGAACAGATTCTAGAGATTTATGAAGGCCATGTTTCAGCACTGTCTTAATGTGCTGTACCTGCAGAGCTGGAGGAGGGCTCCTGGCTCGTGGACGGGAGGCTGGCCTTGTCCGAAGGCTGGTTTGGCTCCTCTGCGTCTCCCTGTGAGACCCCAGCATCCACTGACACCTCAGCACTGGGCCTTGAGAAGACATCAACAGTTTAAATATGTGAACTCTTAAACTCTGGAGACTGTACTTTGTCATCATTTACCGCAAAGGACAAAAGATACTAGGACAACTGTGTGGAAACATTGACAGTAAAGGAGTGGAGCTCACCTCTCAGTGTCCGGTTCCAGGAAGTCGTCCCTGTCGTCCCCTGTAGCAGCTGTTCCTGACACGAGGCCTGGTGTGGACGTGCTCACCATGGGAACAGACTGTGAGGCATGCTCTGTGGTGTCAGATGGAGCAATCTCCGAAAACACTGTAACTGAACAAGGAGGGCCACAGAAACACAAATCAATCACTAGTAAATGAATTAAAAAGAGGACTGGTCTGAAAGGAAATGGACAATACCTGGGGCTGCTACTTGAAGAGGTGTGGTAGGGACACTGCGTCCACCAGACTCCTCTTCAGGGAGGAACATGGGGTTTTCATCCCAAGAGAGGGCTTTTATCCCAAGACCTGAAGAGACAAATCCAAACAAAGTCAATTACCTACTGTTTTTTTAATATACAGACATTTAAAGTATTCAAGTATTTTTTCTGTGTAGTACCTCCTTGTGATGCAAGCTCTCCCAGGTCAGAGTGAGTAGACGTACTGGCCTGTGGCATTTCCTCTGTGGCACCAAACCTGAAGCGAGGTACACCTGCCACCTGAGGGGATCTGGCAACCCCAGCAGCATAATGAGCTACTCCACAAATACAACATAAAATCTTAAGTGTGAGACTTACTGGATGGCTTGATCAAAACCATCAGAGCGATGTGGTGCCACTAGAGTAGGAGCACTGGGTACCATCCTGTCATCATCTTCAAAGTGCTGCTGTACAGAAAATAAAGATACACACATTGTCACAGGATTGTTAATGAAATAAATGCAGTTTCTGGGATTATTTTTTTGTGATTATTGTGACTGGCCTGACATTACTTACAGAGCTGCCAGGAACCCCAGGAGCAAGCTGAGCCAACTGTCGACGACCAGGGAAGCGCTGTAAAAACACATTTAATCAGAAGTGTTTGTGGGTTGTACACAGGTCATAAACTTTATAACTGAGAAATATGTCTGGTTGCTATTATAGTTAAAAGAATAAAAAATAATAAATGGAAATTATGTTCTGGGAAAATGTACATGAGTCAAAACAATCCTGGGTACTGTCCCTATGGGAAAAATGTTCTCTGCAACAGTAAGATATAAAACACCCTATTATTGTGAAAGCTTTACATTGATCAACAACAGATTCTTAAACAAAACAGAGCAATAATGAAGAACAAGAGGGTGAAATGAGTGTTTTGCTTGGAGAACCAGGCCTGGTCGAAAAAGCATAACACTAGGATGCTCTTTTGTGTCTTAAATTAACAGTAATACCCAAAGTCTGGCAGGAATCTTCTCTTTCCTCACCTGAACCTGAGCAGGTGGACCCAGCTCAGAGCCATGGATGTTCAGACGAGGAGGTTGGTGCACTGTTCTTCGTGGAGACTGGGGCATGCGGGTCCCAGAGCTTGTGATTGGTTGTTCAGTTGAGAAGGCCTCCATTGCACTGCCCTCAACTAAAAGAAAAATTATATAAAAAGCATTGAGTTACTAGTTCATCATGTGGGACAATTCGTTGAGTATTAGACACATGTTTTGCCTAAGTTGCTTTCTGACAAGTCTAAAATGTTTATGTTGCATCTGTGCAATCAACACGTTACTTTTTAATTAAAAGGCAAACCAGCATATGTCAGTAAAGGGTCATTTAAGAAGTGTCACTAGTACTGGTTGAAAACTTTTGGCCCATAAACAGCATTTTGTCCAGGGCTTTACTCATGAGACTCTATTTGTCAGGAAAAAAACATGACACAGAAGGTTTTTCTTGTCAACACATTAAAAAAAAACATTAGTAGAATTGAGAAATAAACTAAATAAAATGTGCTAGGTAAAAGTAACCTAGTCTAATGTGGAAAACTGAATGTAAAGGACTCAGACCTGTATAGGGCAACGAGAACTTTGATTTAGTGAGTTACATAAAGAAAGCCTTGTGTGCCTTTCACAACCTTTAGTTTTTCTCTCCATTTCAGACAGACATCAACATATTACATCTTTCCCAGTCACTGAGAAGTGTCTGATAACTAATTGGACGGCGGGACATTTAGTGAGAGCATGTGGAGACTTTGAGGTGGATCTACAAAAGTGCGTAAGACAAGGGTTTCCTGGATCTTACAGCTGGGTGTCTGGGAATCTGCGGCCCTCTGGGTGGAGTCAGACGCCCCCAGACTCTCCTCCGTCTCAGTGCCTGGGTCTGTTACATCAGCCCCCTGGAAAAAAAGAGCACAAAAACAGCATTGTCTCAGAAAAAAATTATCATGAGCACAATTTTAAAAATGACAAAGCAAAAAAGTGTAAAGCAAACTGTGTTGTATTAGAGGAAATTCGTAATGGGATCTTCCCACACACTTTTGATGCCAGGACATACTGTCAGAGCACACATCTGGGTTCATTTATTTTCTCCTTTTATGGAACAAAGATGCCCTTTAAAAGAGTGCCCCAACATTTACCGAAGCACTTCTATACATACTGCTTTTATGTGTTTAACCTACAGAGACAGTGAAGGAAAAGCTTAGTCCAGCGTTTAAGTGAATGGGCTGTTCAATATAATCATAAATATTGTATAAAAAGGTTGTGGATATGCTATTTTAATTAATAGTGTTCAAAAGTAACTTGTTTATGGAGCTCATTTACCAGAATTTGTCCAGAAGATTATCAGTAAAAAAACATTAGTTGAGGATAAATAAAGACAATAACAAATCTAGAACTCAGCAATTTCACAATCTTCACTTAAAACTGGCAAATGATCAACTTATCCAAGAGAATGTTGGATTGAGTTTCAGTATTGTTTTAAGTTACGACCAATAATATACATTTCATCTGATATTATTAAATAACTTTAACATTGAGTAAATTAAAAAGAGAGAGTAGGTCCTTCATGAGTGCTTGTAACTTTTTTTCCACATTTGTTACTTGTCTGCATTATCAGTGATTACGCCCAAGTGATAGTGGGTTGTTGTCTATCCTCTACTCCTTAAAATTAAACTAATGCGTGATGTGGTGAGAAGTTCATCATCATATTATCTTTCTACAATCATGTACAAGACTGACAAATGTTTTCTGTTTTCCTCTCTTGGACTTTTAACCTTTTCAAACATTTTTATGAATTCTCAAGGATTAGGAAAAACTGGTCCCATACATTTCAGGTTTTCTTAGGAATGTGTATCCAATGAGAACATTTTAAAAAGGGCACGTAATTTCCAGGAAATCTCTTCAAAACTAACCACTGGAGCATTTGCCAGTGTACAGTTAACACATAAAAACAAAGTGTGGTTTACTGATTCCCTTAAAAAACCTTTCACATAAGATCAAAAGTGACAGGCCAATAACAGTCTTTTTACAGACACTGACTCATCCCACAAAACATGGACAACCAAGACTGCAGCACAAAGTAAACAACTTAAGTCAACATTAATGCTTTGTTTACACACTGACAAGGTTCGGGGTGACATTGGCCACGAGGAAAAACAGGAGGAGTTTTTTTATTTATTTATTTATTAGAAATGATACTAAATCTTACTGAAAGTGTGGGTCAGTGTGGTTTATTAGAAATGACTGCAGTGTGAGTCACAATCGAACCTCTGCGTCGTCTCCTTCGTAAGCTTCGTTGCCGTCTCCGCTCCCCTCGTTACTGTCCTCTCCTTCCTCGCCCATCCCTCCGTCGTCATCTTCCTCCTCGTCTTCCTCTTCCTCCTCCTCGTCTTCCTCTTCCTCCTCCTCATAGTCCTACATCGAACAAAACAGAGGACATTGTTTGAAATGTGATCATTACACCTTTACGTTTGGCTCGTGTTTCGGGTAAATCCATGTGTTGAAGATGAGTTTTAGGGTTTCTTTATTATCAGAAGCGCATCGGAGAGAGTTTAAAATGTAACCAGGGGGAGTTTTAAGAAAAAATACAAATTAAGAGCTGCGTATGAAGTTAATATGAGTGCGGCATGTAAGTTTGAGTTTTCAGTTTTAGATTTTTAACTGACTTGTATTTTAACCTCCCTAATTATTACACATCAACACAAAAACCTACCTGTTCTTCTTCCTCTTCATCCTCCTCGTCTTCCTCGCTGTCAGAGTCGGTTAAAATCACAATCACCTCCTTTTGCAGCTCAGTGATGTCACTTTGCGTCAGAGTCACCTCTTGCTCCATCACTGACTGCGGGACCGCACTGTCCTCTTCCTCCTCCAGTGTCGCAAAGTCTTCCTCCTAAAGCAATAACAAAACTCGTTAAAAAGGAAAATGTTACTACAATAGGAGCAGAGTAAATTATTACAACAAAATATTAAGATGTTATAATATTCTCATTGCTGACCTGGGCTGCCTCTATCACCTCTTGAGGGTCTGTGGGCACCACTCCTTCAGCCTCGGCGCTGTCCTCAGTGAGCATCTCCTCCTTAAGAGTACCAATAGGTTGTATTATTTCTTTGGTGTCTGTGTCTAAAGTGTCACTCTGTCTCACTCTGTGTTACATCAGGACTCACTCCTGGATTCTGTGTTTAGTTTTTATAACGTACCTCTGGACCCACTCTCTGGATGATGCGCAGCTTCTTGGAAATAGGAGCCCTGGAGGTGTCCGTCTCTGTTGGGCCCTCTGGCTCAGTGACAATAGAAGTGCTCTCCTCTTCCTCACGAGGCCTCTTTGACATTGCAGAAGTTCCAGGTGTAGCCGAAACTGGAAGAAATGTGCAACGGTCAAGGCTTTTTTTCTTCTAAAGTGGAAGCGAGGAAGTGTAGACATATTCAACAGACTACACAAGAGAACTACGTGATTGTTTTTCCGCACTATTATCCTTTAACCATAGTTATTATCTCACCTGTCCCAAACACAGACGAGGTGGAAGATGTGGAAGGCCACTCGACCTGGGAGCTGGGGGTCGCCTCGATGACCAGAGGCGGAGGCTCCTGATTGGCCGGCTCTGTGTGGGTCACGCTCTGTTGCTGTGTTGGTTGGACAAATGCTGTAGCCTGAGTCTGCACCTGCTGCACCGTCAGCATGGGACTGGCTAAAGTAGTCTGTACATTAGGGCTGGCAGAGCGCACCGAGCCGCTGGCACTACCGTAAACCGTCACATGCTCAACTGGAGGGGCTTCAGTAGACTGCATCGCTGAAGGAGAGCAAAACAAAAGGGGAAATGTATGTTTGATCATTGTATATTGTGTATTAGTCAACTAAACACAACAATTAGAAACGTATATGAGTAGGTTTTACTTTTTTCAATGCCCATTAGCTACTGTTAAACTCACCTTCTTGCGTCTCCACCTGTGTGGTTGGCATGACAGTAGCAGTGGGGGTCGGTGTAGGCACTGTGGCTGGGGTGATCATGGGCCTGATACTTGCTCTTGGTGTAGGTTTGTTTCCTGGGTTGACGGGCTGCTTACTGGCTGTGGCCACGACAGGAGTTGGCTTGATATTTGCAGTTGGAGGCTCAGATGTGCTGGCACTGAAAAAAAATGTGTAAGAACAAGCTTGATTTTAAAGCCTATAAAGAGACAACAACATCACATCAAAACTGTTGCGTAGACCATACCTGCCCCTGTCTGCAGCTGGAGTCGTTTTTAGACTAATCTGTCTTTGTTCTGTGCTCCTCTGCTGCTCCTGTGTCTAAAAAATTAGATTTTGTTTTTTGTACTTGATTGTCCTTGTTTAAATTCACAAAAGGTGATTGAAAATGCAGAAGTAGACTCACCTTGCTGGGACCTGCCTCAGCCGGCTCATCTCTCTGATCTTGCCTCTCCTGTTGTCCTCGCAGGTCTCTGAGCTCTCTCTCTTGGCGACTCAGACGACCCTCGTATTGAGACTTGAGAGCACTCACTCGCACCTCCAGCTCCTCACGCTGCTGCTTGAGCTCCTCGTTTTCCTTTTGCATCTGTTCTTTGGTTCCTGGATAAAACCAGAGTGAGAGATTAAAAGTAAGTGTCACTGTAAAGTAGGAGTTTATAAGTTATTGGTTAATTTAAAAAAGGGACAATGTGTTACCCATGAGCTGGCTGATCTTCTGCCTGGCATAAAACAAAGCTTTTTTCGTCTTCTCTTCTTTGTCAGATGTTTGTTGTCTCTGAGTTTCTTCTTGAGTTGTCTTAATCTGCAGTTCTGTCTGCAGCCTGGTCGACTGTTCCTGGGCATTGCGCAGTTCAGCCTCACGGTCTGTAACCACCTTTAGGAAGCAAAGGCGTGGAAACAAGCATGGGTTAATAATAATAAAAAATGGTGCAAAAATAATGATAATGAAAATTGTATGCGAGAATGCCTCATCCTGCCACCTTAAAATAAGATTGGTTCCTATTCTTTAAATGGATTTACCTTGTTGATTTTGTCCAGCTGTCCCTCCAGCTCTTTGACCTTAGCTTCTGACTGGCTCAGAGAGTCTTTGAGGCTCTGCATTTCCTGAGCTGAGGCATGACGCGTCTCCTCGTCCTGGGACGGTCCTGCAGCGGCCTCCCCTACAAGCTGTAACAACAATAATAAAATAAATATCTTGTGCTTGTTGTTCTCAGGATTATCAGCTACAAAACTCTTACTTTGTCATGCTGCACTTTCAGTTCGTCGTACTGAGTCTTGTAGCGGCGGCCGATCTTCTTGACCTGATTGATAGTTCGCACCTTCTCCTGAAGGTCTTGATTTTTGGCCTCGAGCTCTGCCTTCAGTTGATTTCTCTCTCCAGTTATCTTGGTCAAAGTCTCACGCAAAGTCTGTAACTGCCCTTGCATTGATGTAGTCAGATTACTGGTCCTTTGAACAGAAAAAAATAAATTGATTTAGAAAAATTATTTGCAAAACATAAATAAGTATGCATACCACATAAGAGTGATTTCAATGCAATGTAGCCAAAGCTGTATTATAGTGCTGACCTGGCCATTTCTGCTTTGACTCTAGCTCCCTCCTCTGTGAGCTGCTGAATGCGTTTCAAATGGGCTTCTTTCTCGGAGGTCAAACGTTTGTACTCCTCTGGGTCTGAATCCTTCTGCTGTGTCACCAAATGCTGCAACAAAAACATAAAAAGGTGAGCATCTTACTGCCATTAATCTGAAATTTAAAATAATTATCTCACAAACCTGTGTCCGAGCTTTCCATCGTTTGATTTCATCCTCTAGTATTTTCTTCTCAGCCTGCAGCATCCCACTTTTCTCACTCAGTTCAGAGTTAGCCATCTGCAGAGGGAGAATGTCTGACTCCAACTTCTGCACCTAAAAGAAAAAACCCAAAATGATCAAAACATACAAAAAGTTGAGGCAATAGAAAATTATTATTCTTACATTTTTGAAAAACCTGTCCTTAACTATTGCCTCTTCTTCACCTACCTTTGCCTGAGTTTGCTGCAGTTCTTGCTCCATCTTGTCCTTTTCTTCTCTCAGCATCTTGTTGGTTTCCATCAGGATGCTCATGGTTTCTGTCTTCTTGTCATGTTGAGCCAGGGTCTTCGCTGTTACCTGGATCAAATAAGCATTCAAACAATTAATTGCTGCTAGTTGTTATTTAACAGCACCAAGTATTGTATAGTATTTACAGATTTAAAAAACCGACCTGCATCCTTTCTCGTGCTGCGCTCAAACTGTCTTGCGCCTCCTTCAGCTCTCGCTCCAAGTGCTCCACTCTCAGGCGGAAACGCAAACTCTCTCCTTGGGCAACCTCAAAACGAGACTCTGCGATCTCCTTTTCTCTACGCACAAACCTGCAATAAATAACAAATATAGAGTATTAGAAATAATCACTGTAAAGCCAACACATCATAAACAACATGATGCAGTGAAATTGATCACTGTTATGCTATGTCAGCGCCAGTTTACCTCAGAATCTCAAGGACTTGCTCTTGAGATTTGCCTTCCTCTGTTAAGGAGATGTTCATGGCACTGTTGCTTGTGGCTCGCTGCAAATTTTCAGCCATCTTTCTGCTCATGGTCTGGATCTGCTCATGTAGCAGTGTGTTCTGTCTCTGTAACTCCACACAGCGGCTCTCTACTTTGGACATCTCCTCCTGTGAGAAAAGACATTGAAGATGAGAGACAAAAGGGAATTTCAGACAGATTTCATCCACTGGGTTCCATCCACTGGGTTCTGTGGAGCTTTCCTCACGGCAGACAAATGCTTTTTTGAAGTGATAGTTTAGAGTGTGTGCGTTTTATTTTGTAAATCTTTTATTTGACTACATTTTACACAATGCACCTCTAGACGAAAGCACCTTAAAAACAGCGCAGAGTAGACTTTAAAACTAACCTTGAGGATCTTTTCTTGCTCTTCCCAGGAGACCCGGGCCTCGAGCAGCTCAGCGCTGACCCTCTGAACTCTTTCATCGAGCTGGTGTTTGAGTTCCACGGCCTGCAGAGCCTGAGCCTTTGCAGCCTGCAGGGCCTCCACATCTGCAGCATGTAGCATCATCTCACGCTCATACTTGTCCTGTGCTTCAGCCGCCAGTTTAGCCTTAAAAGGTAGTAGTAGAGTAGATAAGACTTACCAAATTAGCCCCCAGTTACATGATAATTTAGTTCAATGAGCCACATCTTACCTGTTCATGACTGTCTTGTAGAGCCTTCTGCTGCTGGGCCTCAGCTACAGCCACTCTCTGAAGCGCCTCCCGGTGATCAGCCTGTGCACTGCTTAGACTTCTCTTTAGACCATTTATCTACAAAAACAAGTATATTCAAACATTCAACCTCAAAACAGTTTTCAGCTGACCACAGTTACTGATCTAAACCTAGTATGATTTAACACACCTGCTCTTCTAATGCAACCAGAGCTGATCTCTTTTGCTCCTCCAGGCTTTGCTTCTGTTTCTCTGCATCAACAAGTTTTTCTTCAAGCTTTTGGTGCTGCTCTTGAGCCTCTTTCATACGGGCTTCAATAGAGGAACGTGCTTGCTCTGTTACCTGTTATGTTGTGCAAAATATGATTGTAAAATATTATACTCTGAAGTTTCGATTATGTTGGCACCGGTCCATTTGATGATTTTATTCCCACCTGCTTCTCTTTTTCCAGGGACTCTTCCAGGCTCCGAGCCATAGCCCTATACATTTCCATGCTGGATGTGACAGTCTTGAGGCTCTCTCCCAGCTCATCTACCCGAGTTTCTGCCTGACGTAATCGTCCCTGTATGTCCTCTCTGTCCTGGTCTGATCCCGCCAGGCCTTTGAACAGAGAGATCATTGGCATCAGAGAAAGAAACACTACAAAAACAGTGGCTTGTGGACCAAAAATACTACTGCATTGTTAAAATGTAATGGCATTCTCTGTTTAAATACCACAAACCAGTAAAAAAAACATTTAACTGGGCAGTCACAAAGTTTATGAATCACATAAAATACAAAAACAAGTCTAGAAAACTCTTAAAAAAAAAAAAAAGTAGGTCAGTGTCCAGACTGGGTCACCCAACCTGTATGTTTTGAACAATCAACACAATCCACTTCCAAAATGATGAAGTAGTATATAATAATGATGCACTACAATTACAAAAACTCACAATCTGATGTTAATATAAGCTGGAGATGAATAATTATGATTATTTTGATGTTTTGTGTTGTTTGTGTACAGTTTTATCCGGCTGAGTTGACATGTACTAACTTCTGAGGATGGGTGTGCTCGTTGAGCCCAGGCTGTGACGAGTGTCGCCGGTGCCTGGCTGCATCCTGAGAGCGTTCAGCTCCAACTCTGCTGCACTGAGCAGATCCTTGGTCCTCTGATGCAAAGACACCTGTAACTCCAGCTGCCTCTTCGTCTCAATCAACTGAATCTGTGCATGACAAGGGAGACTAGTAAAGAGCAGCAGCAATAAGAAAAGTAATTAAAACAGAATATTAGCTTTTGTTTACCTCCTGATTCCTCGTGAGCAAGTGGCGTTGTTCCACCTCATTCTCCAACCGTTTCTGTAACTGAGAGATTTCACGCTCCTGCTTCTCCAGTTGACTGTTGAGCCGTTGGCGAGTATCTGTCTCTGAACGCTCAAGAGTGGCCTGGAAAAAATATTGAATAAACATTTAGCAATGTTTATGAGTTTGAGTGGTAAAGATATAGCATTATTATTTTACCTGAATTGTCTGGAGGTTTGTCAGAAGAAGATTCTGGCTCTGTTGTTGACTAAAGATGGCCTCCTTCTCCTGATTCAGTCTGGACTCCACCAGCTTCAGCATGTCTCTCTCTTTACGAAGGCTTTCAGTCTGGCCCTGAGATGGTAAACAGTTATAAAATTAAGCTCAATTATTGTTTTACTGTTGTAGTAATGCAATGAAGTAGCAATAAAAATGAAGAATATAAATTATAGTGGAGAATAAGCAAATAAATACACACCTCAGCCAAAGCAAGTTTTTCTTTGGCAGCTTTCAGATCCTCATTCAGAGTGAGGATGGTCTGCTCATTCTTCTGTATAGATGTGGTCATCTTCTGTTCTTTTTCTCTGAGGGAGGCAATCTCTTTACGATATCCCTCAACATTGTCCTGTAGCATCTCATACCTGGTAATTTTGATTATATTATTTTACACATTTAATTTGAGCAATAATAAAAAATACAACTGTTTTAACTATTGTAGTATTATTTCTTTTGGGCAGCATACAAGTTTTCCAAAACGTACCGCTTAGAGGCAAACTCCAGTTGAGTGGATATCTTTGCGTTTTGGGAGTGGAGGTCAGAAAGCTGATCTTGGAGTTTCTCAGTCTGCGCTGTCAGGGCTTTTTCACTTTCCACACGCTCCTTCTTATAAGTAGAAAACACATCCTGCAACTGCAACAAGATTTTTTTTTAATTAAACACTGAGATAATATTTCCACATTTTTATTTTACATCACATTTTGTTCAGGCTCAGATTTTTATTTTACATAATTTTCTAAATTGTATTTGCAGTGTCATGGGAGCTAATGCACGTTTATTGGGTAAATCTTTGAATAGGATTAACACTGCCATCTGCTGGTAGGCAACTGCATGACAACTTTCACAGTTTCAATTAACTGCTCAAACATCTGCACCTTGTGTTGTACTTTTCTTCTAATACTAGCTAGTTTTTATGTAATTCTTACTTGTCGCAACGCTGCCTTGGCCTCCAGAGCCTCTGCAGAATCTGTTGCCATGGAGACAAGAGCAGTGGGTGTTCCTGCAGTGGGCGTAGTCGCAGGTGAACGTCTGGGGGTAGAGGTCAGTGCACCAAAGTCCTCAGGTGGAGTGCCTTAAAAAGATACAATACAAAATATGAAGCTGTGTAGACACAAAGTAAAAGTAGTGACAAAATAAATCCACTGTGAGTTGGGTTATGGCTTTGGGCTGTTACCTTGCTGAGGAAAGTTGACCCCTGTCGCCTGCGCCAGCAGCACACGATACATATCCCTTTGTCTCACAATGGACTCAGTCATTTTTATCTGTTGACTTCGCTGCTCCTTTAAAGCCTCCAACTCAGTCTGAGCCTTCTCTAAACTCTGTTCCAGTTCACCTCGCCTGTAATAATCAGATTTATTTGTGTGACAAATTTAAATACTTAATAAAATGTAAAACAATGAACAAAAACGGTAGCACTGTCACATACTTATTGCTTGTGGTTTCAAATTCCTCCTTCTCTTGGGCATCACCAAGTTCCCTGAGAGCCACCAGAAGACGCTGGTTTTGCTGCTGTAGCTCTTCCACACTTTTGAAGGTCACCAAATGTTGACTGATGACTTCTGAAGTGCTGCTAACATCAGCTGAGCTCAGCTCCTCGTCATGAAGTATGTGATTCCCACGAGCCTCTTCCAGCTCTATCAGCAGCACACGCACCTGACGAAGAGGCATTTGACATCGAAACCATATTTGGTAACAGTTGATTCATTCATGCTAACTGCAAAGCTAACAGACAGTTAGCCAGAATAGGTTATTATAATGGGGAGGAGGATTACCTGCTGAGCCATATCTGCTAGCTGCATTTCAGATCTCTGGTTGTCTCGCTCCAGGACAGAGGCACTCTTGTTTGCCTCATCAGCCTCCTTTTGCAGACGGTGCACTTCCTAAACACACAAGCATTTACACATTAATAATTATCATTTCTTTTCATTATAAGTACTTACTACAAATCTATGAATAAAATATACATCAACAAATTATGTGTCTTATAGAACATATCATAAATAAACAAACATGACTAAAAATATTACTTCCATTATTTCCATAAAATGTACAAGTAGCCATTACGCACCTTGACAGCTTGCTCCAGTTTGGCCGAGAGACTCGCCACAGATTTCTGCATGCGTTCATGTTCGTCCCTTTGCCGTTTGAGAATAGGAGCCTTTGCTTCCACCTCCTGCACAATATCATCCAGGTACTTGTTGACTCGCTTGTTCTCCAGACGCTCCAACTGCAGTTGCTCCTGGCTTTCCACATATGCAGTGTACAACTGAAATGGCCAAAATAAGAGATATCATTACCTTTTGATTTTCCCACCCAAACATAAAGTTTAACCATTACACATATTCAAATAGTAACAATTATTGCTAAGGTAAAAACAAAACAGTACCTCTGTCAGCTTCATTTTGGGTTTTATCTTCGACACAGCGGTAGCTGTTGGGGACATTGTCGTCAGTTGTTCCTCCGTTAAGACAGATGTTCCCACAGGGCCTGTAAAATGGTTATTATTGGTTTAATACAAAGAAGAGAAAACCAAATATCAACTTATTTACAAATTTAAACCAAAAATACAAAGACAAGTTTTAAGTCAAGCACACAGACCTCGAAGATTAGAAGCCGACAGCAGATCGTTGGCGTTGTCCAACTCTTTCTCAAGACTCTGGATCCTTTCTTTCAACTCGGCAACAGCCGTATCTGTGGCACCATTCATTTCTTGCACCTTCTCTTCAAGAGCTTTGTTGGCTGTGATCAAGGGTCAGACAGAGCATTTTCAGGCAAAAAAACAACTCAAAACTAAAACACTTCTTATTTCAACAATAGAGGTAGTTGTAAATTAACAGCCTCAAACCTTCTCCAGCTTCTTTCAGTAGTTTATGTAACTCTTCCACTGCCTTACTTAACTCCTCACTTTTTGCCTCAGAGTCTGCTGCTGCTCCCTGTAACAAAAACATGATCAGGATAGTTTTAGTGCAGATATCAAATTATTCATGAGGGCCATTACTGTCATAGTTTAATTAGTAGCATATTTTCAAGAGTAAAACGCACACATACCTTGTACAAATTAGAAAGTTTGATGTTAGCATTTAGCTCATTTCTGAACCTTTCCTCTATGGTAGCTTGCTGTTCTTTGGCCTAAATAAAAAACATATATATCCTGTTAGACACAGTGGATAAATTTGACATGTCATTATAAAAATAAAACAAAATGAGGTACTTTTAAGAGTGCAGTGAGCATAGATTGAGACGTCATACATATGACTTAATACCACTACATACTTCTTTAAGTTTGCAGACTATGTCCTCGTTCTGTTTTTGAAGGTGGTCACTTGAAGTTTTTAAAGCAGTTACTTGGTCTTGGAGCCGATTCAACTGCAAATGATGAGTGGATCAATTAATGAAATTGTTAACAGTGGCAATTGTAAAGTGATGTATATTCTGCTTAGTGTATAGTAATGAACTCAAGACAAAAACCATAACTTTGTACATACTTCATCTTCTTTATTCTCCAGGCAGCATTTCAGTTCCAGGATCTCGTTACCCTTCTGTCGGGACAGGGACAACAGCTCGTCACTCTTGGCTTTTAGCTCTTCATTCAGCCAAGACATCTGTCCCTGCAACAGCTCCTTCTCCTGCTCCATACGCTTCTCTTTGTACTGAAATTATAAATAGAAGAACAAATTTAGATATTTTGTTTAAGACAAGAGACCTGACAAAAATATGCATTTGGATTAGACTCACTTTAATGTTGACTTCAGCTGCTTCAAGCTCATCCAGCTTCATCTGAGAGGCTATTCTTGATGTTCCAGCTTCCACCAACTTGTCATTAAGTTGCCTTAAATCATCTGCAAGGACAAACAAGGGGGTCAATATGTTTAGTTACTGCAAACAGATGATAACACTCTTTTAAACTTTTTTTTAAGGACATCAATTTTGTAAATACCATTTAAATGCTCCACTTCCAAGGACCTTCGCTCAAGTGTCCGCACAAGCTCTCGCTTTTCTGCTTCCAGCTCTTCTTTGGCTTTTGATAGCAGCAGCTAAACCAGAAAATAATCTTATACAATGATATCAATAGTGCAGATATATTTGATTAAAGTGTGGCTTACCTGCTCTGATGACAACTTCTCCTGTGCAGTCTCATGTTCTTTGTTTTTCTCACGCACAGTTTTGAGTTCATTCTCTGAAAGAAAGATTTGATCTATTAAACCATGGTCCTGAACTTTATGCCAATGTGATAAAGTCTCTCATACCAAGTTTGGTGAATTCGTCTTTGAGCTTTAAGTGCTCTTGAGTCCTCGACAAAAATTCTTCTTGACACTGGGCAAGCTGTTTCACTTTCTCAAAGAAATGTTGCTCTGCAGTTAAAGAATAAATGAGTTGAACAGTGTTTGTCAGTTAAGTTTAGAGTACAAGCTAATGCTAGCATACTAGCATTGTGCATGCACATAAAATATTACTCAGTTTGAATTATCAGACATTTATTACAATAATGACCAAGTTTTTTACGTTTTGTGTTACATTAAAATGTGAAGCTCGACTAAACCACAGTATTTAAGTTTTCCTATAACAGTCAAACGTGTGAATGATAAGCAAGGGATGAGTTTAGCAAGGCTAACTATGATAATTGAAGAGCAAAACCTTACCATTATCGACCCTAAATTGTTCCTGTTGTGCTTTTAAAGAATCGATCTCAATTTGTTGGCCCGAGATAAGCTTCTCGATTTTGTTTAGGATGGTTTTAGGTAGTTTTCCGATCTCGGACGCGTCCAGCTCCTGCTGAAGCAGTGCCGCCATTTTTCCCACAACAACTGCGGGGCATGCGCAGTTAGAGATATGAGGTTGGTCTTTGCACCTGTGCATTCTGGGTAATGTATTTCAATAGTTGTCTTTACTTGGTGTGTTTAGTTATACATTCTATGGGTGTATCAAACATATGGACTGTGGTTGGGGATCTCCTTTAAACGAGTGTTTGAATTGGTGTCTTTAATAATTAAAAAATATGATTTTATTCTGAAGCTGCATTCAAAACAGATAAAACACATAGCTTCAAGTTTAGGGTTAGTCCTTATTTACTTTGATAAATGTAAAGTTTTAGACTGATTGTAAAATAGGTTAATACAAAAATGAATATGCATATGTTTACATCACTAGGAACGTCACAATATTTTTCAACAATATTACCCAAGGTTCTCATGGATCGATAGATGGCGCCATTGTATTTATCAAAGTGCTATTTGTTTGGCACTGTGTTGAAATAACTAAATATGTTATACATTACCCTGTGTAGTCCTAATATCTTCACTGACTAATTAAATCTTTCCTATTGACACAATTTAAACACTGACTGATACAGCCTTTGATAATTTAGCCTAAAGGCTAAGGACACCCCTTGAGGGGGTGTAAGTTTCGGTCATCCATCTCCGGTGACATATGCTCAGATGGTATTCAGACCCTGTCTGGACCAGTTTTGAGTGGTTTTATGGGTTAATAACCATGGTGATATTTCTGTGAGACAAAAGACTGGTGGCATAAACAAGAAAGGTGCTCCAGGCAGCAGGACTATTTCCTTACACTTTCTTGTCACGCCTGGATACTAAATGTACAGTAACCTATAGCAACACCAGCCTTGATCTGAGTCAGCCACGTTAGGGGCTGTCAGCACATGCCACTCAAACCCTGAAGTGTGGACACAAACACTGTAATCCCCTGTGTTTGAAGTTGTTCAGCCATGACTCACAAGGGATTTCCTCTGTAAGGTTTCGAAAGCACAGAGAAATAAGTGAAAAGGTGCTTTAGATGTGTAATGTGTGACCAGATTAATTTCATTGATCTGTCTTATGGCCTAATCCTTTAAAGAGAGAGTTGGTTTAACACAAAGAAGACCTTAAATCTATTTCTTATTGTGGTGTGTAGGTGGCTGTGAGCTTGATTTTTAGTTTATTTCAGTTCACCTTTCAAACAATTTCTTAGTGAACTTTGCCCGCCTTCCTACTCTGTCCTTCTAAAACATGTCTTTTTGTTATATTTTTGAGTTTGAAACCATGCAGAGGCCCTCTCTCTGCATGACAGTCTTAAAGTTATAACCCGTACATTAAGCTGATTATTTGATGCCAGTTGGCTTGTTCATTTCACTGCTCTTGATATTCCCAGCTCTTTTTGTTGAAACAAAAACAAATCATCAATACAAAACACAAATCTCTCCCTCCTTTACTGTCATTTTGAAGGGGCTTGTTGTGTATAGTAATCAGTTACACACCATAAGTGATTCACAACGATATTTACATTATTTTGGTGCATCTCAACAGTGAGCAGTGAGTCATTAAGGGCAACATTTTAACAAAGTGTAGCGTAAATAGGACCCGTAATCTCGGTCCATTATGTGATCTATTATGTCATCCACCCCATATCCGTGGTCCATATTTGGAAAACCGGGGGCGAGTGCGCCTCAGACCACCTTCTGACCTGTCATGACATCACCTCAGCGTTTTTATTTGGGTGAAGTAGAGCGTAGCAGCTGGGCTCTGCATGAGTCCAACCAAACACAAAAAGGACAAAAGTTCTTCAATTAGCAAAGGCGTATAAACAAGAACCAAAATCACAACGTCAGAAATGTGGGCGGCATCAGGTGGTCTTTGCACCGAGATAAACATTAGCTTGAGTGGACAGGAAGATTTGATGACTCACAGTGTCTCACAATGAGCTGATTTAATGAAATAACTGAATAAGAAAGGAGTAGAGTGGGCAAATGTTTAAAACAAAAGTGGCTCATAAAGTAAAAACTGACATAAAAATACTAATCTAAATTATCAGTAAATTATGAAGTACATCTTAGCAGAGAATAAAAGCTGTAGATGTACATTAGATGTACAGGTAAAAAGGCAAAAGTGTAGTGTAATAAAGTATCAGAAGAAAAATATAAGCTTAATTGTTTGAATAAATGTACCTAAAGTAGTCAAAGTATTTGGCAAATAGAGCCTTTTCACAGCTTCAGCTGTCTATTATAAGAATAGTGTGGCATTTTAATTGAATGTTGCTGATTATAACAAAATGAGTGAGTGGAAAATAACTTTACAGTGTCTTTATTCGCCTTACTTTCTCTGCAAAGTCACTGATTCTTCATGTCAAATTGAGCACTTTATACTCAAGAGAAAACTAAAGACCGTTTCTGAAAAATGAATCAGTGATACTTAAGTAAATGTAAATCTAAAAGTAAATCCAGTACTACCCACCATGAAGAGGATCACAGGCTTTGATTATGTATATGTTTTCTAAATACGCCCCTCACTAATGGTTCACTGTTTATTCTGGGCTCACACATGAGTCAGGATGTTTCAGTCTATTTACAGGGGCCTCTGCTGAACTCAGTGAACTCTTGTACCTTCACTGCACTTACTGTACGTTTGTGGCTAAAACGCTGAGGCAGATACTTCCCATGTGGCACGCACGTGTTGTCAAAAAAGTCCAAATGCATATTTTGTCTTGCTGGCGAGGTGACATGTTTGGGCATTGCAGAAAAAAACCTCTTTCTGCTCCTGTGGGAGTTGAAAAGGTTTTGATAAATCTCAGACACGCTATTGTGTGAAAGTGGGGAGCTAGAGGCTATGAAGGCGTTGCCAGAAGTGATGCAGACACAGGTATATCTCGAGAGAAGTATGTGTTGGCGTGTGACACTTCACAAGCACTTGTGTTTAAAGTAATTAGGAAAGCCCTTTGCAGGCAACATGTCAGGTTATTGGAGTTTGCTTACACGATATACCAAAGTAGAAACTTGTCTGAAGATGCTATCTGCCCTAGCATTTACTGTGTGACCTTAACTTTACATCACTGTTGTCTGGAGCTAAACACAAAAGGCACAGTCAATGACAGCCACTAACACTACATTTTTAATCCCATAAGAGGATTATCCTGATTAACTTAGCTAAGATCTCTGGTCTACACATCAACAAAAGACACAGTGGGAAAAGCAGGGTTGTTCGTTTCAACAAACATGGAGCCAACAGTTACTGGACAAGGATCTAAAGTGGCTGACACCTCAATATATCACTGCTTTTAAAATACAGTAAAGCCTAATCTTCTTTTTTTTGCAGTGTAGAGATAATCAGAAACATATTCAGTTATGCACTAGGTTTGATAAGGTTAAAATTTCAAATCTTGGCTTTATTAATTGTTTACATGCCCGAGGCTGTTAAAGGTCATAGGAGAGTCACATCTGTTATATAACAAGGAAAAGAATTAGTTAACATGTGACTGCCTGCTCAACAAGTGAAAATTTATGAAGTGTCCTCAGATAGACAAACAGATCATGCAGCTTAGTTCCTTTTGTGATAAGCCTTTCTAACAAATCTGGCCAATAACCTTGAAACACAGTGTTGTTTACATTCTCTATCTTCTCGCATCTGAATTAAAATACAGCATCTTCACAAGAATCCTCTTCTTCAGTTTAGTTTTGATCGTTTAAGAAGATAAACTTTATTTTGGGCTGAACTGTAAAACTCGTATTGTGTTAAATAGCTTAGCCAACTCTTTAAACCAACTTTCTCTTTGCTATTTGCTATTTTCCAGCACTTATATTTAACTTATTGCATTATCTTCAGAAAGAACCTTGCAGTTTAGGTGAGTCATGTAAAATGAGTAAAATTTAAAGTTAAATGGTGAATAGGGTTTGTTTGGCCACACTTTCATCATGATGCTGCCGCTTAAAAAATTATTTCAACATGACAGTAATAACCATTGGGTTGTATCTGAGTAAAATCATGCTGCATCTCAGGTTTTACATGATTTTGCCTCAGTTTCATGACACAATATAAACATTAGACGTTTATCTGCTCAGTAATGACGTTGAGTGATGTTCAAATCATCCTGCCAGACTCTTACAAATGCCTTTTCCAGACGCAGCTCGGCAGGAAGAGAGCTGCTAATGTTAGATTTCATTTTTGGGCAATGTGTTCACTCTAAATGATAAAAGTGGCTGGATCTGGATGTTTCTGGCCAAAAGAAAACTCCACTGTTGCACAACTGGGTTTATGAATAAATGGCTCACCATGATGCTATGAAAAATCTTTTAATGAATATTTTACATGTACAGAGTGTAATGCCTTCTAACATTACAGATATTGCAGTTATTGTGATTTACAGGAGATTTTGGCTTCTGTCTTGAGAGTACTTGGAACGATCTTATCTCTTCATCGAACTAAAATCTACCCCCATATTTACATGAACCCACATCTGGGCCGGTTTCACAAAGACGTCTTATGTGATGCCTTTACACTGGTCTAAAGCATGGGCTGATCATAATTTAATATTATCACAGAGAATCAATGTGACACTTTTAACAACAAATATAATTTCTTTTCCAATTCTTTTATGGTTGAGCTTTCCACTTAAATGTTCTTGGGTGGGGAAAGGGTCACACTCGGTCAGCCGTGTGATTTCTCTTTTGAAATCTCCAAGAACTAGTAGTGGCATGAAAACCTGAGCCATCTTTATGAAACCAGCCTCTTGAACACTCAGCTCTTTTTATCAAACTCTGAAGGGCAAGTGGACACTCTTCTATTCATCATAGCTCATTCAGTCTTTGGTATAACTGTACGTCAAAGCCCTCAAAGTTCCCCCCACTGTAGTTTTGTTCACTCGATTTCATTTTCGTCTTCGTCCTCCAATGAGGGCAGCTCTTTCTCTGGCAGCAAGCCGTAGCTGTTGAGGAAGGCCTCAACGTCAGTGGCAAAAAACTCCTCGTTTAGGTGCTGACTACAAGCCAGAAAGTTCCCGATTAGTTCTCCAGCTTTATAAACCAGCATCGTTGGCAAAACCTCATCCGAGAAGCGCTCAGCTGCTCCGGACGCGACAGCATCGATCCTGCAGAACTTCACGGTGGGATACTCAGTGGCCAGACAGTCCAGGCAGTTGTTCAGCTCCTCGCAGCCTTTGACCCCGACCTTGTAGATGTGGACCACCACCACTGTGCTGTGGTGCTCCTTCTCGATGACCTCCAGGAAGGCCTCTCCGCTGTCCAGGTCGTGCACACCTTCAAACCTGGGCCCAATGCTGAGCTTCTCGTGCATCTCCTGCATGCAGCGCCGCCGGTACTTCTTCAGACAGCCCTCGTCCTCCTCCTTC
Source organism: Rhyacichthys aspro (assembly GCA_036850595.1). Taxonomy (NCBI): domain Eukaryota; kingdom Metazoa; phylum Chordata; class Actinopteri; order Gobiiformes; family Rhyacichthyidae; genus Rhyacichthys; species Rhyacichthys aspro. The sequence continues at coordinate 6,676,581 of CM072151.1, forward strand.
AGCAGCTCATACTCCTGAACGCTCATCTGAGAGAGGGATGACAAGCCTGTTACTATTTAGCCACGAGATTCACTGCTTCAATTCCTTCTTTTTTGTCAGGCACCAGTATTAATGACTGCTGTAGGTCATAGAGTAAAGATTTCTTTTCCTTAGCTTCAGTATCACCACATTGAGTTTCAGGGATAAACATAAACATGGACAATACTTCTTTAGCAGTCAGGCAGGGTTTTTAAGTTAATGCAGAGTAGCACATTGCACATTTTTTTCTTATCTTAATACCTTTCTGTTCTGGCTTGATATGGCGTCGTCTTTTGGTCGGCCCGGGGAGGACATCTGTCTCAGCAATTCCTTTTTTGCAGGTGGTAGGTTTTCTTGGTCCATGCTTTCCAACTTAAACCTTCTCCAGTCATTGATGACTCCCTTTGGCCCTGAACACAACCAACAATTATTCCATTTGAGAGGATACAGTTATCACGTATTCACTGCGCCATTGTTCGAGGGGAAGCTTTTATCCTCTTACTTCTGTCAATGATTACCCCAGTGTCTATATGTTGTAAAAGCACCTGGTGTGTAAAATGTTTACTCACCTGTTTGGGTCGCGGTCTCCTCGAGATCAATGAGTTGGTCAGACATTTTGTTTTTTGTTTCAACTCCTGACAAAGAACCAACAAAAAAGACAATGACAGTTATTAGAGAAAAGAACTAATGATGGAGGCTTTGAATTTGGTCAAGCCACAATGACATACAACAAGGACAAAATCGGCAAAGAAGTAGAAAAAGTCAACAAAAGTTAAGGTTAATGTATTACAAATTGTAGAAGGGATATTGCACATTAGTTATGAGTGGCATCCAGTAATTGTAGAAGTATAATACATTAAATTTTAAACCTGTGGACTGTGAAACCCTCCGTACAAAGTGAGTTCAATCAATTAAAGTAATGCACTCTAAGAGGATTATGGTCCGGCAACAGATCTCTAATGCATCCCTTTAGCTTTGTTTTAACATGAAGTAAATAATGACTAAACAAAACTATGGTTGACCACATTGAAATCATATAAGATTCACGAAAAGTCCTTCATCTACAAACACTATAAATGATTCATTGTTAGATTGTGGTTTGTTTGCATCTGTATAAACTGTATGATGTCAGCGATGGCAGCTGTGACGTGTTTAGAGCTGATATCTCATTGGATTAAATGGCCTATCCTTGGAGTTTCAATTAGTAGAGCCCTCTTCCTGTGAGCAGTCCTGATACTGATCTCCTGGGCCACCTTTCTAACCCCTAAATCCACAAGTGGAGATTTCTAATGATAAGCCGTAGCACGACCAAATTACGTTAGAAGATGTGAACAACTTGTAATGGAAACGAGTATCTTTAGCAGTTCACTTTTTTGTGTTTTGTCTGTGCGATGGACACATGACTCTCTGTGAGGTCCAGCTCTCAGTTCATGTTTGTGGATGTTGTGTATGGCCCTCATAAGGTCAGCTCAGAGCTAAAGTCTCCAGGAAATTACTGTATATTATGTTTCTTATGCTGCACATAATCCTAGTGTGTATGTATGTGTGTGAAAGATAAACAACACAACTACTGTAAAGCTATCATCCTTGTGATATTGTCCATTAGACACAGACCCGTGACTAACCACTGCTCAAAGGGCTGATTGTTGCAGCCTTCACTTCCATTTCATTGAAAGATAAGGGAAACGAAGGTCATTTAAAAGTGTGAAAAAGTGAATAATATACTTAATAGTGAAGTTAATGTGAGTATAGTTTTCTTAAGAAATAAATAAGACTGCTTTAACATTATATTCATCATTGAATTGAGCACATGAAAGCTAATGTACACACGAGCTGATGTGATAATATTGTCTAAAGGTTATATAAAGTCATTTATATTTATAGCTCATCATCCCAAACAGACAAGAGTGCACACTTAGCAATTTTTACCTTAAACTTTCCATCAGTTTGTAGAATAGCAACTACATAAAGAGCAACACACATAATTTACACAAAAACACTGAACAGTCCTTACCCCAATGTCCTCTGCTCTGTGCTGTCTCCGAGCCCTGATCCACTCTCGATCACTTCACTCAGCTGTCTGTGGCTGGCTGCTGTGTGTGTGTCATGCGTGTGTCTTTCTAGCCAATGAGCTTGGTCTAATGGAGATTTCAAAAAAGACCCTATAGACCCAACAGAAATAGAGCACAGATCCTAAGAGGATTTAACTTCAGGAATTAGAGGCCTGTGCTTGATAAAGGTCCAACTTCACACAATGAATACAGACACAAACACTGAGGAAACACAAGACCTAGAAAGTTTTCCAAGTGTGTCTTTGAATGGAGACTTATACTCGTCACTTGACGGAGCCATGACGAGCGTTATCTGTGAACTGTTTTGTAAACTGCACATAAAGTGTTATCTCATTCAAAGAGGCTATATCCCAGAGATAAACTTCCTGATTCAATGATCTTGTCTCCCTTTTGTAAAGACCTTTAGGCAGAAAATGAACACATGACAGGAATTGGCTTTAAAACATCTTTTGCTCCAGGCAAACAAAGTCTACTAAGTCTTTATCACGAGCTCTTTTGTTATTTATAAAACACAATTTACTCTGTTGTCAGTGTTGGCTGATGAAAACATGACTTATTCATTTCACAGAACCCCCTTCTCTGATATTTCAATCCTTTGAAAAGACCTGTTTTAAAGAGATACTAGATAAGGGGTGTAGTGATTTAATAATGGTGTGAATCCAGTTGTGAGAAAGCATTTATCAGGTTGCTTTTTATAAATCGCTAGCAGCAGTTAAAAAGCAAAGTGATTTTCCATTTGCCACTCTTATAAAATAGTATTGTTTTAAAGAAAAAGTTTGATGATTTTAATTTCTTAAAGAGACAGAAGCAAATGGAAAGGAAACAGGAAGTGAGAGTGAAGGGACATGGATTCAAAACATAGGTCCCTCTGCATTATGTGCTTATTTTATGTGTGTGTGTTTTTTTGTTTATTTGTAAGTGATTCCTAAATTATGATATGTTAGAGAAAAAGGGTAAGTGTGACCTGATGCTTGCCAAAAAGTGAGCCCACACTGGATCAAGATGTGAGACTAAATCGCTATTGACCCATTTGGCAAACCACAAGTCCAAGTCAGCCATTTCTTACATTTTTTATAACAATTAATAACCATTAATCCCTTATTTTAAAGTTATACTGTGTCCTCTTTGTTCTGTCAGTGATTGTACTGCATTATGAAGCTTGAGTCATCAATTAGTGATTAAAGACATTGTACAAAGTAAATCTCCAACATGTTGCAGAGTGATATGACATAGATCGGCCCATATTATTGCATCATGTCTAACTGGGAGATCTTCACTGAGTGTGATGCTGAGCCATCACTCCACTGATCATCGTGCGACGGTAGTGTTTGACTTCTGTCCTTCGTCTCTCTGTTGGTGTCCCGTATTTATTGGCTTAAAGGATTACTAGACTTTTTTATTTGGTCACACTGAGTATGCATTCCAGGAGGGAGTTCATTCTTCTCCGTTTCTCTTTAAGCACAGGTTGCTCAAAAGGGAATTCAGCAGATTATTTAGATCCTTTTGCTCTAAATATGTCTGTCAGAGCTGCTTATGTTGCTAAAGAAACCTGCTTTAGATCTGTCCTCCTACTGTATTTCTCTATCCAATTGTCTCACACTTTATTTGTTTTATGAACCCTTAAGTAAAACCAAAACAGAGCTCATATGACTGTGTCCTAAACTAAGGCATTACAGCACACAATACATTTATGCAAAATAAAAAAGACCAATCATCGTAATTTATAGCTATAGCTGGTCTTTCTGGGAAGAGGTGTGTAAGCATTGGCGCCAGGTTCAAAAGCATTCACAGAGGGTTTCCCAGGAGACTCTGAGCAGGGGCTGCATATCTGTGCTCCGTTCAAAGAGAGTGTTACGTGATCACAGCTGAGGGAGTCTTCTCTTTTGGCTGAAGAACAGGGTGAGTCCAGGTCAAATACTGCTACTGTTCATTAGTTTAGTCACTAGAGGTCAGCCTGCTGCCTCCGTGGCCTGGTTACATGTGCACTTTGTGCATTCACTTTCATTTTATTCAAGTCAACACACCACTTTAATAGTTTTTGTCTTATTTAGAATGGCTTTATATTTGTTATGTTTGATTTGAGATAGTTTTAAGTTGACTTCATCTTGCTCTTGTTTCCATTCTGTTGTATTTATTCTTCATGTCTTTTATGAAATTGTGTGCAGCACTCATACATATATCATAAAGTTATCAGAATAAACACCATGTGCATATATTGGAAATTTATTCTGAAAATTCCTCTTTAGTCTCCATGTCCTGCTAATGCTACTATGGGTCCTTTCTGGGTCCAGATTTCTCCCACTTCTGTCAAGTCATTCATCGATGGGTAAATTAGTGACTCGGTTTGTGTAAAGTGAACGTATGAATGCATTTAGTCCAGTAAATTTCCTCTTTTAATCCACTGTATACATAATAATCACAAAGGGCAACAATAACCTGCTGATTCTGTGTTGATACACGGGTCAGCTGTGACGTAGGATCATGTGAACAGGCTGAGAGCAAAAGTAAAGGAAGATTATCAAATGAAAGGGCATATTTTTAAATGCTATTCTTTACGGCAGTCCTCGTTGTTAGTGTAAATATGGCTCTACGTCTGCCTGCATGTGGCCTTCGTGCAGAAGTCTGGTGAGACAAGAGTCACACTCAGGTCAGGTTCATGATGATGCTGAATGATGCAAATGGTACATAGTATTCGCCAAAACATTTACTGACATTTACTGATTAGCCAGGTAAGTGTGTTTGTGGTTACGCGTGTGGCTGGCTTCTCCTTTCAGTATTTAGAATAGATTTGTGAGTTTTCTCATGAACCCAATCCTCCAAATACACTTCATTGTGTCGAGACACCTGTATTTACAGTACGGTCGCCATCTTTTTTGCAGTAGAAATATTTCTGTATGCTTTAGGGAATTACAGATAATTGTAACTAGTTTGTCAGACATTTTTGTGGAAAGGATATCTTATGGAAGTAAAAAAGAGTATTGTCTAAATACTGCTTGTTCCAGAACGATTGTTTTTTGCTGCACTTACCAAGACTATCACTACTTATTGTAAATGCCCCTACTCTTGCAGTTGTTGTGGTGCGTCTCTGTTTCTTTGCTCCTTCTCTTTATCTTTCTGTTTCTCAACCCTGTCTGTACAAGGTTTCTGTCTGTAAAAATAATAAAATAAAATAAAATGTCTAAATCTGCTCTAATAGTAAAGTGCAGTGCAGTTTTGTGATTTGGCTCTATTTCAATAGATTAATTAATGAGACCTTAACATTTATGAGCCAGTGCCATGTTGATTTCACAAATGTTTTATCAGTGACTTGTTTTAAATGAGAGAGTCTTTATTAACTGTAAAATATTGCTAAACTGTGCTATAAAAAGAAAAAAAAGGAACAAAAATATACCACACAATGAGCAAATGGCAGTATCGGAGGAGGTCAAATGAGTACAAGAAATTCTTTTATCGCTGAGTCCTGGTAAAAACATGTACTGTATAAATGTACTGTATAAAAGCCTGTTAAAATGTATTCAAGCAGGAACTTATAAGTAACATATTGTTTATTGTTCATTTGCAAATGGTTAAGTAATCAATACTTTAAAAAGTCCCTCTGTGTTCTTAGTCTCTTCAAACCAACACTTCCTTTTAAACCTCCCACACAATATGAAGTCGTACCTAAATCAAATAAAGTGTGTATCCATTTAATTTATTAGTACTTTACCAGGGCATCTGTAAACAGCACAGACAGGGCCCATAAAGTAGGGGCACCCATAGAAAATATAGGTGTATTTGTAAAACTGAGGCCTACTGTAAGGTTATTTAGTATTTGTCCCAGTTGTAAAAGTGTGACTCAGCCGACGGGACACTCTGAACTGTCTCTCCCGCGTGGCTCAGGTATTAAAGTAACTCTTTCATGTCATATTTCTCAGGTGAGTCAGTCATGTGTGCATTCCTCAGATAAGCCCATTGTGTTGGTAGCAGCTCTTGTGGGAAATATTGTAGCTATCAATCATTGACCTGGTTATAAAAATAGTCTCAAAGCTGAAACCGCAAGATAAATGGAAGCTGTGTTTGACTGTACTAATATAATCTTATCCGAATGCTGGTCGGTTTTATAAGAGACTGAAAGCAATTGTCAGAGAAAATGAAAGATGAAACCGCTGGCCTTACCTTTGACAACACTTTAAATAGCTTATGTTGGTATTTGTTGGTTCATCATTTGGGCATATTTGCTTTCATTTATAACAAAGGACAGCAATTCCTCTTTGCTGTTGAAATTACCCTCAGTGGCGCTGTCATTACCCTAAATGTCTCTGTCAAAAGCAGAAAAGAAGGCACAGAGTGTATAGTTTTCAACAAAAATCACTCACACACTCATCATCCTGGAGAAAAATACAAGAACTGCAGGACATCTGAGAAAAGAAAACATAAATTCTTATCGAGGAAACAGCAGTATGTTTTACCCATAGCCCAAGGGTCAGTGATGCAGCAGTGAACGTCAGTGTTGTTATTTGTAGTGAAATAGCATTAGCATCAAACCCATATTGTGAGGGTGACTTCGTGAAAACATATTGAAGCTGAAGGCTTTTGCCAACATTAGCCTTTTTTGAGTTGATTGATGAGAGCACTGACATTATAGTGTGATTGTACTTCAAACAAAGGGAAAAACTAGAGTTTCTGTTAATTTTTTTTGAAGGTTATAATGCTGTTATTTCACTTCTGGCCCACATGACATCAAATAAGGCTGGATGTGGCCCCTGAACTAAAATGAGTTTGAGCATGAGCAATTAGCAGTATCTTAAAAGTATCTTAAAAAATATGAATGTGACAATATTATTTATGTTTTAGAAAAAAAAAAACATCCTTTGGACACATGACATGTCAGAGCATGTGATAATATAATGTGCCATATTATATTGTGATACCTGTTATGAGCTGGAACAAACACATTGATAGAAGATGCTTACTAAACGAAAATCAAAAGGTAGTTGTGCACCTTTTTATTATTATTGTAAAGGAGAAGAAAGTCAAGCTAGTCACAATAATATAAAATTATTGTATAAATGCCTTTATGTTGGTAACTTCCTGTGTGAGCGGAAGTTTTATACGGAAACGGCGTACACTAACGGCTACTTGATACGCAAAAAAACGTAAACAAGGCAAAAGAAATGTGCACTCATACAAAGTTAAAAATATAAAGGCTACGATCAGCTACGGTCGAAAGGAGAACAAGGTTAGTTCATTTACTTGTACCAAGGATGTGTTTACTTAACTTTGTTGATAAATGTAAAACCTTATAAGCATAAATCAGTTACATTGATATAAGTTAAAGTATTAACTTATTATTGATTATTGTCAAAGGTAATTGATTGTCCTTATGTTGTTTTGTTTTGTACCAGCTCTTACGTTGGTTTATGACCTGCAAAAGTACATAAAGAGTCATTGAACCATCAGTCCCGGCCTTCTTCCTTCAATTGGTAGCTACAATTATTATTTATTATTTATTTATTATACGAAAAACTGAAATTAGTAAATATATCTGACTAAAAGTAATGTGTTCTCTTCATATTATACTCAAGTGAAAGTATAATACTACGCACTTTTTGGTACATCAGAGCAAATAACAATATATTACTGTACACAATGTAAACTGTATTATGAGTCTGTATTTTTCCGGTGCCCAGGCTCTGACCCTCTCTGACTGAATCACTTTTATGAGCCAGGACTGATGTCTTCCCAGTGTTATGACAGAGGTCGCTTACGGTTGTGGTGTGAGGCTGTCTGAAAGTCCAGCCTTGCTTTATTTAAGGAACAAAAGCCCAAATATTTCTGCAGCTCTGACTCAGGACTTTTCACTTCCACATCACTGAGGCCGACCGTGCGTTTTGTCAGCTCCACTTTTTTTTTTTTTTTTTTTTTGAGCTGTCTTTTGTGCTCTCCTTGATGACCTTAATCCAGTGCATGCATCATCATCAAAGAGTGTAATTTAACTGTGATATTAACAAATTTAATCCCACAGGACCCCAATCTCTATCTGTTTGTCAAGTCAACTAAAAAAACTATTTATTTGTCTTTTATAATAACATATTCTGATGCTGATAAATCATGATCATGTGACATATTGATAAATGCAATTAAATCTCCATAAGCCCATTAATACAACGGGTCTGGACTCTATTATAAAGCAATGCTGGGCACAAGTCTCACTAAAATAGCACCACACATCCAAACAGCAAACAACAGAATGATAAATGGACACATTTCTGTGATTTGTCAGCGATCCTTTAAGGTTTCTCTCAAATAATGAATGGTCAGTCACACCTACACTACCTGACAACAGCCTGCACACCTTAAAATGCACAAATTACTCCAGGCATTTGCAAATTCCTGCCTTCAGACTTCTCCAGCTACAATTTTGGGTTGAAAAAGCAAATTGATAACATTGCAGTCAAAGGCGAAGTCTAGGTAGATGCTACTTTTAGGTGAATCTAGTGTGGTATGAACTGGATGACCTCTAAACCTGCGTGTGTTAGTGATAGTTGGAGGGAATTTCCACAGCAAAGACTCAACAAATGGAATCTTTGCATGAGTTAAGTATTGAAAAAGTCAGCCTGTTTACCAGTTTGAAGCTTCCAGTGAACGTTTGAAGTAAAATGAATGTGAAATGTGGGGAAATGTTTAAATCTTCAGTCACTAATGAGAGATGGGGATGAATGAAGATCGTGCAAGTACCATATGGTTTAAAACACAAAGGCGGATTATCTAAATGTTATGTCTGTCTGTGTCATGCATGTGGCTGAGCGTCTGCATGGAAACACTGGAAATGCACGGACAACAGTAGGGTCTTATGGAGCGAATTACAAGAAAATAACCTTTGGCGCATCAGTGAGTCATTGTGGGCAAAAGTTATTTTTCCAAATATCTTCAGTGCATGCGAAATGTCACGAATGTCGTGAGTTTGGGTCTGAATCACAGCAAAGTATTAAAAAACATGAGCACAACAAACTGTAATGTTTTATGAGCAGGTAATTAGAAAAAAGTATGGTTCTGAAGAATTGGGTAGAAGTGATTCCTGCAACTTCAAGCCAAATACTTCAAATGTAACATAGAATTTTAAGCTATATGTAGCTAGTTTTACTCGATTTTGTTGCTTTACATGTCCAGTCAGTGTGGAAGGCAGTCAGGTGACAAAAGAATAGTATAAATTAGTGGCGGGTCGTGCATTTCACACTTAGGCCTTCAGTGACGTCCCACTTACACATTACAACATCACCTCAATATAGACTAGTCAAGCAACACTTAATTCAGGAGCATTTAAAACCTATAAGCATGCGTTCACTATTAAGACTAGGAAACTAAGTTCACAGATACTGTCAAAAATAAAAAATAAAAAGGCGATTTAAAGATGTCAAACAAAATGCCACCAATTTGCAGCGTTTCTCAGAAGCTGTGAGCCACGGTACCGTTCATAGTTGCTCGTCTGGAAAATGACGGACAAACCCTTTTCCTGCTGGGACAGGCTAGCTAGCACAGGGGTTGGCCGACCTCTTCTCACAATATCCAGCTTTTTGTGAAAGGCCCGTCTTGAAAATGGCGTGGAAAGTATATCTGCAACCAGATCAATCTCTTCTCCTTCTTCGGCCATTATTGGTTAAAATACAGCGATAGCTGTTGGATCTCCAGGTTTAGTTCGATATTCTGCAAATTGCCGCCTTTCAGGCTCTATCAAGTGCTTATCCAATCACAGGACACGTACACGTCCAGTTTAACATAAGACCTTCTAGCTGGCCTTGGTCTGCAGAATCAAGATCTGATTGGCTATTGCAACTGACAGGGGGCCTGCTCTGTTGATTCTGAAGGTCTCTGACAACACAAGCTAGCTGAAATATAATTGGATTAAAACTCTACCATAATAAACAACATTGGAAGCCACTCAACTAAGTGGATTTAATATGACATAAAGAGAACAGAGAATAGAGAATAATTTTGTTTACATATTTATGAAAATAAAATAAATGTACTTTTCTGAGCATGTTTAGGCCAGCAGAGAAGGCCTGGCCCTGACAGCCCACCACTGGTATAAATAGACAAGACAAGATTGTAGGGGCAGGGGGTCCCACATAATATTACCATAACCTTTGCAGATTTTTTACTCTGAGGTGAGAATGTGCACCTTCAAATTCAAGGCCATTCTTAGTTAGAAAAGTGTTGATCGACTGGAGAGATAATAAAAAAAAGATGGCACCAATGTAGGATATGTACTGGCATCACTCGATTTATGTTCCAACCCTCATCTATGGTCATGAGAATGATTCAAGATTCAAGCGACTAATAAAGGACTTTTATAATTAAAACAAATGGCCTTTAAATAAAACCTCCAGTGAGTTTGTTTTGAGAAACACAAAACTGCACTGACGTTTCAATATGTTTGTTCTTTGTGATTATTCTTTGACATAATGTGGTTGAATGTGTCCACAGAGATCCCTGTTTGTGGCTGAGTAGTGCATGTGGGAGGGCTGGGGGACACCTCGTCCGTCCAGTCCCTGCCGCTACAATCTGGAGTCATTCATAAATATTATTCATTCTTGAGCAATGCTGCTGTTTCTGTTTTCTACCAACAGACTTCCCCCATCACCACTCCTTTGTGTATCTGAACTTCCGTAGGAAAAAAATGACACATCGCTTGAGACTTTGACACTGATTGATGTAGTAGACAATTACAATTAGGAAATAAAAAATGTGAGTTATGTGTGAGTGATTTATTACTGTTGTAGGAATAGTAGGAGTAGTTGTCGTGAGAAAACCACATCATGATTTAGAGATGAATGTTTGTATTGTAAGTATTATTGATGGTAAATGCTCCTTTATGAACAAGTGGGATAATTACAGCTTTACAAACGGTTCCTGACGACAGAGGGGCAACTCATACTTTTTTTTCACCTGAATACGCCCAACCTTTTTACTTAAATCTTATCTGATCTTCCACAGGGAGGAGCTGCAGAGACACTCTGCTGCAATCACAGACACTGAATAAAGAACAGGTTTAAGAGACGTGACTGACTCAAAGGTGCTGTGACTCTGTTTTAGCAGACGCCATATTGGAAATGGCAAAACGGATCTTATTACATTCTGCTTTGATATGTTTTTTACACATACAAATGATGACACTCCTAGAATATTACAAAGACAAAACGTCCAAATAGTAATAAACAAACTTTAATATGACAAATCTGTGCAGGACAAAAAACAATCTTTTGCATGTAATTGAAAGAAACACACTTCTTCCCACTGCCACTGTCTATGACGCTCCATTTTGTTCTGTTGAGGTGGTGGCCAATAGAAAACTGACAAATTTAAGCTGTGTGATCCATATCTTTCAAAAATTCATCAAAAATACGACTAGTTGTGGACTTGTATAGTTTGCAAATCCGTACACATGCACAAACCTACCTGAATTGACCTGAACTATTTTCTTTTTTAATCTCCAAAGTTAATGTAAGCTCCATGAGTGAGGGCATTGTATATGACAACAACATATAACAATGACTCAAGTAAGCTCAACCCTCACTGCAGATTAAAGAAGTAGTTGGTGTGCAATTTCAGTCACGAAATACAACAAAATCAAATCAGACCCAATTAAAACATTAAATTATATTTGAAAATAGACTAAAATAATTTGAATTTGAATGAGAAGGCAAGTACTAAGAATATTGGACAGAAAAACTAATGTACAGTGTGATTCGCCCAATGTAAATAAATAAATAAATAAATAAATAGTGATTGGTATTTTACTGTAACAGTGTAAATCTGCTCTGTCCTCCATAAGGCGCACTGCAGACCGTTAGGATTTCCTGAGTGACATTACAGCTACATTACACACACACACACACACACACACAGAGTGACTCAGTGGTGATTACATTTTCAACAAGAGCAGCTGAAAGTGGTTCAGACCAGTTACAGTTGATGCTGCTGTCACTCATCCACCGCTCTTTCACCACAGACATAGATTCAGACGTCACTGCATCTCACTGAAAACCATGGACCCACATCACTCCACATCAGCCCCTGATCCAGCCTTTACACATTAAATGATAATGCTCCGGGAAAAGTCTGGACAGTGAAAAAAGACAACATTAACCAAAACTAACAATGGATCAAGACTTTTAGGGGTCAAGACCAAGTTGAGTGTATAATACAAAACACGGAAAAGGGATAAAAATTGTGTAAAAGGGGAATGTTTTGTAGCATTAATTACTAACAACCGCCTCTGCTTTCTGCTGAACCTAAGTGGAAGTATGTGAGTTTGTGTCATTTGCCAACAGAAACCAGTTCACCTGTCTGCGTCTGTCTACTGTATGTGTTGTGCCTCAGCGAGCGCCACGCCTCTTCCGTTTGTTGCGTACTTAAAGCTTCAGAACAAGAAAAGAGTTTATGTATATCCTACACAATGGCTTTTCTTGACTCATCACTGCAGACATTTGAAAAGTGACAGGGGAATCCTTCGTATGCTTTCTAAACCATTACATCATTGAGTTAATCCAGACAAAATCCTGCTGCATGCGCCTCATTCATACACACAATGTCAGCTCAACAACGTTACAATTATCAACAAAAGAGCTGTGAGGACTGAGGTATTTTTATCTGGGTGTATCCCCATTCATGGCACTGAATACGACATGACAACATGCTTCCTCTTTGTTGACATATTAACGTGTTGGTTTACAAAATACAAAATATACTTTGCACTAACTTTGCATTATAATTGAGAAAAGCTTAAAATCTTATTCTCATTCATTGCAATTTTATATTGTGGGCCTCATGAATAAGAAGAACCCTGTTATACTGCAAATTTTGTTGCAATTTTTCCAATTATTTTCCAAACAGGATATTACTAAACTATTTAAAGATTATTATTTGGTTTTATTTCAGTGAAGGCAAATAGGTGAGAAGCCAGAATTGAGTATGCAGCTTGCACTCCACTCGAGACGCCCCATTACCAAACTATTTAAAGCCTAAAACAGGACATCTAAATCTACAAACACATCGTAGGACTTCTACTCGCTGAGTGGTTACTATTATTACGACAAACACAGACAAAGACGGGTTAAAGTAACTGTAAAGCACCATTTTTGCCGACACAAAACACAGACACACACTGCCTTGGACTCCATTCAGTGAGAGGACACACTTTATTCAACACTTCACAAAAAGAACTGAATCATGTTCAAATTATCAGAAAAAAAGTCAGTCTTTTATGATTATTTTTTGGACTTTTTGGTGTTTTTGCCTTTAATCAATAGTTTATGAGATATCCAGGAATGAGAGTGAGAGAACCCATGTCTCCCAAGTATGTAGTATGCACTTAACTAAACTACATAGGAACCCATATTAAGTTTTTAAATTGATCAAATGAAAAGTGCAGGCTTCAGACGTGTACTGCAGTCTAATAATCCAGTCTATCATTGGTGTACAGAAACCACTGAGGTCTGCACAATGACACCTTGTACTGTTTTAAATTCAACAGATGTTCACTTTAATGCTTTATTTTGGGGTATACTACAGCCCCCTGGCACCTCACATTCTCATGTCTATATCAAGATGTTGTGTGGCCCCGGGGCCCGTACCTGACCCATGGTTCAGCCTCAACAGGAAGCATTCATACGTTTTTTTTTTTTTGACTGTGAGCTCCACTCTGTTACCTGTTCTCTAACATGTTGTGGCAACACTATATAAACACGCCACATGTCATGGAAACTTTAGGAGCAGTGTTTGTCGGTGGAAGGTCGCACGTACAGTCGAGACAGTACAATCAGTGCTTAATGTGACAAATGTGACGGATATAGATTCCAATCCTATTAACACTGAACTATTATTTATTAGTCAGTCAAAAAAGAGTCCTCTGACACATTTCCCACAGGTGAGATGAAGTCACTGTTGCAGGAAGTCCAAGTAGGTAGTTAGTGATGATGTTAGCCTCTGACATTTACATTATTTAATTCAAGACTGTGTTGCTGTGGGTGTGTTTTGGAGCCACTGATTGAAAAATGTGGGACTGACATAGTTTTTTTCATATTGATCTTATTTTTTCATCGCTAAAAATTCCACTGGAGCTGGTTATTGTTGGTATTTTAACATCGACATGCCAAGTATACACAGTTTCATTCACGTCATCAATCAATTGATTAAGTTTTAATGCAAGTGTGAAAAAGTGATCTGTTTTGTCTCATTACTCACCGTCAAAGTGTGTTATGAGACACACTTGTGACACTGTCCCGTTGTGACACAATAGAGTGACCAAAGATGAAGCAACCTTGTTGGCTGACACCACTTACCTCTACAGCCAGAGGAGAAGCACATAATGGTTCTTTTGAAAAAAATGAAAGCTGGTTTGAGGCTCAAGTGTAATGTGGTGGGACTCTTCGTAACATATTTCATAAAAACTTTAGGAAAAGGACGCAGCAGCATAAATCTGTGCTGCTTCTGCTTCCGCTCACAGTTGCCCTGGTTTCTGTTTCATCACATGGAGCATAATCACCCCTGCTCCATTGTCAAATAAAAGCTTGTCTAAACAGAGTGTTCATATTCACTAAAAAATTAATCATAGCTTTTTCTTTTAATGTACTTTCTCAAGATATCACAACACAAGCCTGTTAAGCTCATATTTTAGTCATCCTCTCAAGAGCTTTAAGTGTAATCAGGTTGATTCATAAAATGCAACTACAACCTGTAATTAAGTGGGATCAGTCAACACCTACTCACAACAGAAACACTTTGATGACTTTTCTTATAACTATACTATCAAAGGCCAAAGATATACTGGTAATTGACAAGCATTTGTTAAATGCAGTCTTTAATGCACTTTAGACTCTACATAAAAGCCCCACTTCAACAAAAGCTCAGCATTTAGCTTTTAGTAATGGAAAGAATAAAGAAAAATTGCACAATAGCAAAATTATAGCCTTTAACTTGTACAAATGAGAACAAATGAGTGACCTGAAACTATTTTTTAGACTTTTAAAATGATGCTTTTTTTGGCCCCTGCCTCATGTATCAGCAGCTACACAGGCCATATTCCCAAGAACTGAATTCATGTGGGTCATATAAAGCTTACATAAGATTTGTGGATAAATCACAAATCTCTCCAGATCCAAGGAGTCCTCCAAAAATTACAAAACTGTTTTTTCATTTGGCGAGTTATTGATGCAAATGGGAAACAGATGTGCGGAGGAAAGGGGATTATTCTTAGTGAAATATTGCTTGTATTTAGGTATCACTCACTTTGTAAAAACATCCTTTATAAATACTTCCGCTGCATGTCTACAGTTAATTCATATCTGTAAACCATTGTTATCATTAAAGAGCAGAGCAAATATTTCAGACATGTAAGGTGTTTCCAGGTACGAGAGCTGTAATCAGCCGGTTACTAACGTGAGAAAACTCAGACCAACTATTTGACATTCATGAGTTGACAATGAAATGTTAGTCACTGCAGTGAAGTGTGAGAAGGTGACAAGACTGATACCAGCCTCGGAGTGACACAGGGACACTCACCTTGATGTGTGTCTGGATTGAATTATTACTTATTACTTCAGACTTTGATGTGACACAATCTAATTCAAAAGAAATGCCTTAAAAATGACTTGCCAGATCAACTTTACATCTTCAGCTGTAATTGTAATAGTATTTCTGAAGGAGCACTGTAATATTTTCAGCTCATACCCCTCGAACCCTTCCCTAATGGTCATATAGCTCATAATAAATAGACCCTGGTGTTTTAATGGGGTCAGGTGCACATCTGCAGCAGAATGGACATGTGTTTTGTTGCTCATGGCCCAACTTTTGACCCTTGTGCTTTGTGTCCTTAGATACAACAGTGTCACGCTCCCTCTTGTTTATCTTCAACTTTACTTCCCTTAGGAACACTTACACAGATATGTAATGAACCATCCTGTTTCCACTAGATTAATTACACGAATAAATTTGTGGTGCATGGCCACACAGTGCTCCTGTATCATGGAAACAAAATATTGGTTCAATTAGTGGCCTTTATTAAATTACCCACATAAATAAACACAAGCTGGGAAAAGTTTTACGTAAAATATCAACAATATCTCTCCGGAAACTTGATGAATGCATTTATCACATTGCACATCTCTTATATGAGGTCTTACGACACAAAAATGGTCCAGCGTTTCCCAAACATTGTTTAGGTGTAGTCGGTCTGAGAATGAAGTTAGATAAACAAAGATCTGCTCTCACGTCTGTGGTATGTGACGTGACTGTCTCTCTGCTTCTTTGGGTCTTTAAATGGTTCTGTATAACATAAACCAGGTGTTATAGCTGTGGTTTCGTGTGTGGTATGAGTAACTGTATAGATATGATGTTATCTGTGTCACTCAGCGCCCTCCTCTCACCTGACTTTGTGTAAGGGACATTCAACAGCTGTTTCTTTTATCTTTTGTCATCATGCAGCATTGTTTTGTTGAAAGCTCATTACATTACTCTCTTTATGACCTTAAAAGGGACTGTTGGACAATATACTTTCCTGACACATTTAGTTACGGTAACGTGAAAAATGTAGGTTGAACAGAAGCAAGGAATACAACTCCACATTCCCCCCACACACCGTCACACACAGAGGTTTCAATCTTATTTTCACCCACTGTTTTACCTGAAATATTACCTGGAATTGCTTTATGCCAAACCTAGAAAAAAAGTAAATCGGTATCTGATATGGGTATAAACAATGATGAATCATCGGTACTGCACTTCCTCGTTGTTGCACAATGTCTTATTGCTACTTTTTTCATTGCCCTTCCCTTCATCCCAATGTTTTTTCTATCCCATAGGATCACCTTAATTACAGGGTTCCCCGTATCGCATCCCTCCCCATTACATCAGCTCTAAAGTACCGCAGTGTCGTCAACTCGAAACCCAACAATAGATACTATACATTCACAGTCTATAGGAAAGACCTGTTTTTATTAACGTCGCTTAACTGGATTAGTCTCTTGCTAATGTCATGCTCAAGGCTAAACTCACAACTGTCACCGTGATGTAAACTCTAGTGTGTGTGTGCAGATTGAAAATGAGCTCATTTACAAAGACTGATATCATAGACACTGACAAATGAACATTTTTCCTGAGGCTTTACAAGCTGCCACCCAACAACAGTGAATACACATCACCAATCTTAGTGTTAGTCAGCATTTGCAAACCAAATATCCATCCTTTGCATATTAAAGTATTTGTAAATTGTCCCAAAATAGACACAGGAAATGTACCAAATGCAGCTTTATTCATGTTATATTTACAAAACACTGGCACTGACCCAGAGATGTGCCAAAACAGTCTGGACTTTTGTGCTATTTATATTCACCCATCGACGGGACACCGCTCCAACCACTCTGACAGTGTTATATAAAGTTGCCAGTTTGTTCTCGGTGGACAAAGTTCAGTGAGTCTGAGAGCGGTGGTCTCAGTGGGACGGTGCCAGTGCGTCACGTGCGGAGATGACCCACACCCGCTCCCACTCGACCCCAGTCTCCACCACATGCAACACATCACGTAATTCTAGTTTTGGCTCAGGTCTTCGACACTGGGTCAAAGTCCCAACAGAACCAGAACTGGTCAAAATGAAAACCCACGGTGAAGCCTCCTGATCTGGTCCCAAAGCCGGCCCACCGCCTGCCTTTGCTCATTACCTCCACATAAAGCGAGATGTGTTCCCCGCTGGATCTCAAAGGCGCAGACCTGAGCTTGCCACACATTGGTGCACAAAGGATTAATAACACCCACCAACGGGCATCTGACAGCGAGAAAACAAATAATCAGCACGCACAATTAGGTCATTTTCATGCTGTGATGGGCCAAGTCCCTGTGACGGGGAATCCTCTGCTTTGTCCTTTGTAGCACAGACAAAGATTATGACATGGGGCAGTGTCCGTGAAGTTCAGAACTGATGCACATGACTTAATTAATGTCCTGATTGTGTGTGTGATTGAGCTCTAATCATTGGGAGCGAGGGGAGAGAGTAAATGTGCTCTCTGTATCTTCAGTGATACATGTTTGAATGATGGGAAAGTGTAGCTTGTCATTGTCTACGTTTTGGTGGGATTACGCTGATCTGATTCACCCTGATGTGGCTCCAGTCACGTCAACATTCCTCCCACCAAGTTTGTTTTTGGATGGAGAGCCCTGGAAATACGTTTTATTCATCAGACGGGCTTCCAGTGCGGAGGCTTTCCTGTTACTGCTGTTGGTTTTGGACCGGACACTAGTCTTCACACCTCATCATCATCTACAGCAACAATTCTGACAAATCCATCATCATCTGATCCAAAGACACCCGTATTTCTTGTTGTGATGTGCAATAAAGCGTGGGATATGGAAAGATATGGAAGAATATCTGAACCACTGATATCTGGTGGAACTTTTCCATAAATCATGCCACATTACCTCACCACCTGCAAATGCTGGACAAGTCTGTGCGTGTTTTATCTGATGTGCTGAAAAGTAAGAGCGCTTCAGCAACAGAAATACTTCCTGACGCTCAGAGATGCATCATAAATGAACTTAAACAGAGGAAATATCTGCACATTTTCACTGGAAGATGAAATTAAATGAAAATGAAAAAATAAAGTTATGTTCTTCATTCATTTTTATATGTTTATTACTTTTATTACAACGATGATGCCATTGTTTTGTGGTCTCTATGGAAACACATTATGAAACAATGTGATCGGTGCGGCTCGGAGCAGGAGCCTGACTAAAGGTGCTTTGAGGTGACAGAGCCATCTACGTTTTTCAGTCTCTGTGATTCATAGGCAGTGAGACTTTCTGTTTCACAATAAATATTTTGTTTTGATAATATATTCTATGATTAAGGGAAGTTTTTAGTTTTGTCATGTACTGAGCAGGAAGAAAAATACCCCAAACTTAATGTAGACATAGAGAACAATATAATATGTAAATATCAGTGTTAATCACAAGTGAGAAATCAATACTGTTTCTTTAGTTCCTTAACTTTTGTTTACAATAAAATATTTCACCAGTCTTTAAACTCTTATCATTTCCATCATCAACCAAAATCTTAATCTACAATTTGCAGATCTTTGTATAAAACATTAAAGTGGCTCTTGGTTGTAATGGAGGGATTACTCTGAGTGAAAATACTGTTTGTGTGGTTCGTGAAATACTGATGACGATAAGAGTATTAATTTAACAAGATCATACATTTTCGAGTGTCAGTTGTTTAGTATTAGAACATTTTCGTGGGCTTTGATTGTGCTTAAGCTGATAGTAGTAAAAAACTGTTTATAATTGGTTTGGGAGTTTAAATTATAACTAGCCACAGATAAAGTTATAAATGGATCCCTTTGCTCAATTAACTTCTGCTCTACAAAGAACAAAGAGGAAAAGTCCCTTCTTTTCCTTGGCGTTAAATGACAGAGTAAAGACACAATGTCAGGTTTTTCTGAGAAATGTAAAATCATTTCCTTGATTTATTATGAAAATAGCCCTTACAGTGACTGGGGCTCAGTTAGTCAGACAGAACAATTCGGATCAGTCATGTTCACTGTGAATGTCACTACTACTGTACAGTTTAACAGTCTATTGTAAAACTATTTGTATTTTTACAGTCACAAGGAAGCATTTACAGAAATGAAAACATGAGGAATGTAACAACGCAGCTGAAACTGTAAACTAACCTTCAAGTATGGCACAGACTGAGGTCATTACCGTAGCAATAATTATTGCAGACTTAATCAATCAATAAATAAATAGACAAACATACAAACATTGTACAAAAGGATTGAAAAAACACCTCTGTTTCTCTATTAATTTTATAAATATATAATAAATATAAAAATAAATAAATAATAAATAAATACAAAAATAAGATAACAAATAGGATTTAACATTAGAGCTCAGTAGTCCTTTCTTTCAGAATGACAGTGGGGTTGATGTCACTGTCGCTGGAGTGGGCTGTGCTGGAGTTGATGACCACAGAGCCCGTCTCTTGAACGTCGGGCACGTGAAAAGACGCCACGGGACAAGGACCCCGGACGTTGTTGCAGATGAGCTTCTGCAGTGAGGCCGTGTTGACGATCTCAAAACCGACGCTGCCTCCAAACGTGCTCGGCTTCCAGTATTCAGGGGAGCAGATGGGGTTTCCCATCAGCCCCTTGAGAGAGAACGGGGCTCCCATTTCCACCATCGTTTCCCCAAAGATGGCGTTCGATCTGGGCTTCTCCACCAGCAGACCTGGATAGAGCTCCACGGCATCCACGTCTCCGTACATCTCCTCCAAAATGGCGGCCGTTTCTTTGTCTCCTGCAAAACACAAGAATAAGGAAACAGTTTTAGAGCTCAGTCAGGCTTGTGTGTGGCTTCCTTAAACTGAACACTTTAATACTCTTACACTTTATTCTTTTTAACAGAGTGATTTTTACAATCTCCTCAATCACACTTACTTTTGAATCAACATCAAATCCTTATTTATTGGGGAATTTTAATGTTTGCCTCTGAAGGCAGGAGACCTCTCTTGTGTGTTTATGCTCTGTACTCTGTGTTGACAACCTGTTTACACTGTCTTAGACGAAGTGAACATCTGGTTTCTTAATGTCACTGGAATAAATGCCTCTCCTCCGACTAGAACAATGTCCCTGACTGTTGAAAATCCAACAAAATAGCTTTAACTGTAAGATTTGAGGCACGTGGGTGCGTTGAGAAGCTTGAAACAAATCCCTTTAATCTCCTTGCTACAATGTGCTTGGTAATAATTTAACCTGAGACTTTAAACTCACCTGTCATGTCTTCGAATGAGCTGTAGGGCATCATGTTGAACCGTTTCCTGTAGGCGTTCAGAGACTGGTAGCGCATTTGTCGGCTGTTTTCAATGGACTTGATGGACACATACAGAATGGCTCCTGGCACATTGCGGCCACCGGCAACCTACAAAATAAAGAAAGAAAAAAGTCAGCCACCTTTTCTAATATTACAGTTTTAATCTTAATTTTTGTATCACAATTCTCCACTTCTCCTTACCCGTCCTGCAATCTGCTTAGTAAAGGAGTCCACCAGGTTGCTGATGCCGTGTTCGGTCACTACAGATGTGTTGAATACGAACTCTTTGTAGCTGTACTCTCTGTCCTCGATGTGGAAGGTGTCGGGCATCAGCGGGTGCCAGTGGTAAAGAGTGTTGAACTCCGATGAGATGCGATTTTGATACTGGAAACGTTGGTTGAAGAGCAGCTCGGGGTCAAACTTGAGCTTGAAGTGATAGCCGCTCAGATGCTGCACATAGTCCTCGATCACAATCTTGATGGTCTCTCCTGCAGAATAAAACATGCCCCGGTGTTACAAAGTAAAAAAATACAAATACAAAGGTGATATTCACTTAAAACAAGCTATTCATCCTTGTTTCTTCCCTGTTTGAACTCTTCAGCTCTGTGAAGGAGCATGCAGTAAGTCTAAGATGACACTCCAGTGCTACTTTCACAATTACCTGCTACCTGCTTGGCTTTACGATCTACATGACCTACTTTAATTTTGGTGCAAAAGTCAAGTCAAAACCTTTTAGTGATTAAAACAAGTGTAATTTGGCATTTATGTAGATCATTATCAGCATGCAGTAAACCTATACATATTAATGGGTAGAAAAAGCAAGCATTTCCTCTTTTAAATAAAAAGTTCTCATGTCAATTTTCTCACACAGTTAAAATAAACCATGGTGTGAACAAGAAATATTGATGGGTAAGTACCGAAATACCAAAATAAAAGGCCACTTCCTCTATTTCAACCTCCACAACTATTGCAGTTTACAGGAAGACTTATTAGACAAAAGGGTGGATGACTAAACCTACCAATCAGAATAAGCCGTGCAGTCTGGAAAAGCCTCTCGTCGTCCCAGTCCGGGTGGATCTCCTGCAGCACGTCACACACTCGGTTGTGCTCCCGGAGCCAGATAGTAGCATACATCATGAGCCCTGGGACCAGACCGAACGCTTCGTGTCCAACTGCGAATCTCTGCGACTCATGGATGTGAGGAGGGTAGTGCATCTCTGCACCGACGTCTTTTACTGTCGGTGGGTACATTTCTCCGTTCAGCATCTGTAGAGCCACACAAGAGAGATTAGTTGATTGTAAGAAGCATGTGGAGTGAGAAAAATCTAGCAATGTTTGAAGTAAAAAGTGTATTTCTCCAAACTCATACCTGGTATTTGAGTTTGCCGTCCTTGAAAAGTCTCAGCTTGTGTTGTCTGTCCAGGCTTCCTCCGTAAATGTGGCTGAGGTCCACCTTAAAACCAAAAAAAAAGGCCATTACTACACTGTACTTCACTTTCAAACAGACCATTTTTTTTATTGCAAATCCACAAATCAAAGTCATTCATAAATTCATAAAACCTACCCCATGGCCTAAAGCTTGTGTGAACGCAGGTCCCTTTTTCATGTCCGATTTGAAAAACTGGTGAGTGAAATGCTGAGCGAAGAAAGCGAACATGAGGCTGGACCCCTGTGGGTCTGGGATGAACTGTCTCCTCACCAGAAGCTTGTCGGCCAAAAGTTTAGCATCGGGCAGCTCCTTTTTACCTGAGGACCGAAAGGATGAATCAGGGTTAAATCTAGAGGTATTTAGAAAGTACTTGCTTTTTTATTTGGTGCACGGGACTACTTTTTTATCTTAAAGTAACAATACACTACTCTGTTTGATTTTAGCAACACTTTTGACTTTCCTTGTTAGCAATATGTGACGGCTGGGACACACTTTCGTCACACACTTTCATTTATTTTTTGTCTCTTGCATAGGAACTCGTTGTTCAGTCTAATCCAGTCAGACGACTAATCACTAATGAGAGCTTCCCATGATGAAATGACATCAAGCTACTCTTTGCTACGTGAGGAAGAATCTGAGAGAACAGGTTTTCCAAAAGACAGACTGTGCACTCACCTACTGCTCCCATCGGTGTTGGGCAATCCTCCGGCACAGGGGGGAGTGTACGCGTGAAGTAGGACAAATTGGAATAGGCTTCCCAGCTTTTGTAGCCGTAGTCTGCGTTGTATGTCGGGGGGCTGTCGATCAGGTGGGAACGGGCTACAGAAAAAAACACAAGACAAAGAGTTAAAACGATTGCTCACAGGACATATTACAACTTGTTTGAATTTAGCCACTTACATGTGAGCACGTATCTCATGATGGCATCTCTAAGAAAAGAGATATTGTTGATGATGTTCCAGAAACCTTTGAAATGTGTGAGAATATAGTGGATAGTGTTGGGCGATGGCTTCAGGTTGATCTTAATCCAGGTCAGAAATTCAGCTGCAAGGTGAAAAAAAAGCCAGTGAGTCGAAGATAATTACAACCATCGATTTAAAATATGATGAATTTTCTGTGATTGTAGAACTGACGCTTACGTGTTGTGCAGTTTTGTCCGTGGAAGCCTGTCCGTGTGCAGTCACATTCGTATTTGTCTGCTCCCATCGCCGTGCACACGCCTCTGTTCTGGCATGGCTCTGAGCAACACGGGTTACCTGGAAAATAAACACCGGCGGTCACTTCTAATTCACTTCAACGTACGTCAGCATGGGTTTGAGTTTGAAACTGGTGGAGAACTGCTGGTAACTCCCTGATACTATTATCTACAGCATGCTTCTATTCATCAGGAGTTCCTTTAATTCAGTGTCAGTGCTATTCATGATCTCCTCCATGCATTAGATTGTTAAAGAAGTTTCTAATCTTTACATTAATTCATTTTTGGTTGGAAATCATCTGAGTCAAAGGATCAAAAAAAGTAAATGCACTGCTCCTTGTTAGGCTACTGGGAATGAAATGCCACAGCTGAGCCTGAAGGTAACATAACTTTTTTTTAAATTATGGCAAGAATCAATGAAAAATAATCAGTAGACATTGCAATAAGACAATGAGAGACCCAAAATCACACGAAGATACATGTTTGAACCTCTAATCTACAGGATAAAGTTGCAACAATGATAAACCACGTGAAAACAGACAACTTTCAAAGACACTTTAAACTTCTCTGACTTCTCTGAGTGTCAGAAAATGAAACTAAAACGTCTTCTTACCCCCTTCGCAGACAAGAAAGCCCAGTGCCAAGAGCAGAACCGCCGCTGTGAGTCTGTACATACTCCAAGTGCTTTCTCTGATCGTGTGTTTTTTCTCTTTTTTTTTTCTTCCTCTCGTTTCCTTCTCGCCCGTCCTCTCTCCTCTCGCTGTGATTGCTCTGAAGTGTGTCGGACCTGAGCGAGAGAGCACCTTTATACGCGTCCTGACGTCAGCCCGTCCCACGGAACCCCCATCCCACAAAGAGCGCGCGCACAATCACACACACTCGCGCACGCACACGCCACAGAGCACTCAGCCCCGCACCAACCCTTCAATGAGACTAGTGCCACTAATCTACAGCAAAAAGCGGAGGAATATTTGATCTTGCACAAGTATTTCCTTCTTCTTTTTCTTCTTCTTCTTCTTCTTCCTTGTGACGACCTTCAGATTAGAAACGGGCCCCAGACGTGTTTCAAGTGTCAAATGTGGCACTCCGTTGCAAAGTCACACAATGATAAATTAATTATGTAACGTAGTTTTCTAACATATCTATATAATGACTGTACAGTGATGTCATTCAGCACAGGATATGAATATGTTCAGGGTCAGCGTATTTAATTATTGCGAAATGGAAAATGTTACCAATTAGTACAATCGATGAATTAAAAAAACTGTAAATAAATAAATAAATAAATAGAATTTCAAACAATATTTCCAAACAGTGATGTGATCTAACTATAATCACGAGTGGCATTAAATACATACATTATTTAAAATGGCTAACAAACCTGCACAAACTATATATAAAAAGTGATTCATTCATAACTGTTAAACTGTATAACATGTTTCCTGAAAATGAAGTTAGAAAACTCATAAATCATTTATCAAGTATCTTAATGTGTTTTTATTCCTGTTTCATTTCAATCTGTTTAAACTATCACCTTCCAGGAGTGTTTCCCTCGTGGATTAATAAAGTTTATCTAAGTCTAAGGCATCTGGACACAGTTTTTAGTTGGATATAAATTAATGTAAAACGTAAGTTGACCGTAGCGCCCTCTTGCGGACGCCGTTGCACAGAAGCCAGAGCTCATCGGGAACAAGGTGGAGAGCAGCTGGAGGAGCGACACTTGCTGAGTCAATGTCTGACTTCTTCTCGGAGTTTTTACTTACTCACTGTTTTTACGCTACCTGTTTTTTGACTTTATTCACAGTTATTTACCACAGTGAAGCCTAAGCCTGATTGTTAAACCTGTCATCCCCGTTTTTTGTCCGATCCTCTGCCGCGTTCAGATAGCACCTCCTCCCACACCCTTCAGTCACTGGCGGAGCGATGATCACGAACAGTATGACAACTTTTTTCAGGATTAGTGAGTTAACGCTCTCCTGCAAAGGTAAGTAGTGATTTATACTCTTTGCCTGCCACAGCGTAGTGTTTTACGCACAGAGCTGCGTCGAGGGAAACGAGGGAAAGTGTGCAGCTGTAGTTTCACAAGTCTCTTAGACAAACTCTTTACGGAACTCAAAGTACGAGGAACCTGAAAACGCACCATGCAAAGACATATCGAGGATAGTTCAACAATTATTTGTGTAGTCAGCTCCGCACAAGGTATATTAAGCTGTCATTTAGTGCTATTAGATTTGTTTCACTACACTTAGTACGTTAATCAAACATGGGAAGTATGAGGAATGGCTACATGTTTTTATTGTGTTGATTACAGTACAGATACCTTCAGTATTTCTTTTAAATGCTTATTGTTTTAAATGAGTAGTAATTGCCCTCACGCCAGCAACCCCCCTCAGATCTGACCTTATTTTGGGAGCCAATAGGAATCTGGCTAAACCTGTTTATTGTGTCCCTTCAACTTGTTTGGTATAATACCTGTTATCAAGTAATAACCACTGATTACTGTCCATGAGCAGCACTTACAGATGTATTAAGAAAAGCACATTCCTTCGTAAAAGTCATTATTTCCACTTCCAGCCATTAACATTTAAAGCACCTGGAGTTATTTCTGTGACAAAGGTGCCTGACAGTCGAAGCTGTAATTACTGCGGCTGTTTTGCATCACTGTCTGGTTGCTGTTTGTCTCTTTTTTTTATTCTGCATCCTCATATGAAAATTCATGCGCTCCACACGGAGGATGGTGGCGTTGGCACAGGCAGAGCTGTCCGCAGCCTCCCGCTTCTCTTTTATGCCGGAAAACAGGGACAGACTGAACTGGCACCTCGAAAAGTTGGACCAGTGATGCGAACTACGTGACCTGTTGTGTGAACACGGACCATCTACGTGCTGTCTGTCCACCCGTTTATAACACGCTTTGCTGAGCATCTGAGAAAGGGCTCGCTGACCTTGATATGCTTCGTATCTGACCTCCTATGCACAGCCCTAATCAACAGCTCAAGGCCGTAATGATGACATACTTTACCCACTATACATTCATTAGGAACACTGTGAAAATAATAAACAACAGGTTAAAAGTATGCTCTGTTTCGGTGCATGTACTCTCCAGGGACTTCTTTCTTCTTCTGTGTTAGTGCTTTTCTTATTGTCAGAGTGAAGTTTGGGTTGAAGCCATTTGTGACCTCAGAAAATCCTGGTCCATCTTCAGAGGATTATGAACATGAGCTAAGAGCCTCACAATGCAGGCTGCAGCTTTTGGACTCTGTAGACCTTGTAAATGAAGAAAGTATTCGTCTTTTTAAGCAAAGAGAAAAAACAAAATGTCCTTTTATATGTACAGTGTGTATGGAATGACTTTTTGGAGCCAATCCTTTAATTTTCTCCCTACAGCCTCTGTAAATCTAAGAAATGATCGTCTAAAAGAAACTCTATAACTGCCGTACGATAAACCCTTGTGTAGCTGCCATGTGATAGGCATCAAACATAACCTACTGACCCCATATACATCTTGAATAATACTAACAGTCTCAGACACATTCTGCTAAAGGATTGGCCAACTCCTCATATCATGGTTTTGTGGCTGCTCATACTTCCCCTTGGCCCTGCCAGGAAAGAAAAAACCCTGATATCTCTTAAGAAACAACACATTCAGCGTTTTGTAATAACAAGCCCTAGTTGTTGTGGCTATCCCTGCTTCCTTATATTGTGTTTAGACAGTTATGATGTCAATTGAAACTATAATAATACCCCAAATCTCTCATAAAGAAGTAGTATTACCTGTTTTTGAGAATTTAAAAAGAGTGTGATTAAATGAAATGATTTGTTTCTTCTTTCAGACTCTAAATGCTACAGTTCTTGACTGACAAGTTCTTCTAAAGCAACACTAAAGATTAGTTCTGTCAGCTCAAAATGGCATCTAATATAATTGTAAGTATTGAAGCTATGGGACTTTGTAGAGCTTTGTCACAGTTCTTAGATATAAACACTGCAACATCAAGGCCACTGTTGTTATCTTTTACGTTGGTGGCATAAGATAATGTTTGTGCTGTTCACATTTAAAGCCTTTACTGCTACAATACGTCTCATATTATCTTAACTTGCACATTATCTGAACTCCCAAGAGAAAGCAACCAAAGTAAAGTAAAATGTCTTAGTTTCATATACATCATGTAATAAGACTGAAGATGAGTATCTGGGAAGACAAAGAGGGCCTTGTGCTGGGTTTACTGCCTCATATTTCATTGTTCTTACAGATGTTGACAGGGAACTTGGCTTGAAGAGGTTTTATAGATAGAATATCATATATGACGAGTTTAAACCTGCCAAAAAGCACAGATGGCGTCTCCTCTCAACACATACATTTTTTATTCCCCAGAGCTGATTTGTGGTCATATATATATTTATATGAACTATGCAAATGTTTCATTGCAGGTGGAACAACAGTTTTCTCACAAATTCACAGTGACTGTAGTTGGGGCTGAGAGTGTGACCAAGGGAGCGCTGGGTGACCTGTGTGAGTATACAAAGTTTAGCAGTTTTTATGAGATGTTATAAAGCTCTAGTCAGTGGAAAGCATGTAAATGTATGGTGCCTATTTTAACACAGCAGGCAATGGTAGCAACAAAATGATCCTTCAAAATCCCACAGAAATACAGAATAATAATAACACAATAACATAAAAAGACACTCCATTTACCACGTTTAACTAGATTGCCCTACAAAGCAATCCACTGCAACCATCTGTTTAATTTAAATGAATGTGTTATCAAAAATGATTTCAGTTGCTTTTTTGCAAAGCAGCGTCAAAAGCATTTAGACATTTTGTGGAGAATCCCCGTCACTTTAACTAGACATTGTGCCTTCTTCTTGACTTTTTAATTACATTATGTAGATTGTTTGTTCCAATATGTCATCTCTTTGTAACGTGTTTGTGCTCAGTGGACACCCCAGACCCATACGTGGAGCTGTTTATCCCGACTGCCCCCGAGAGCAGAAAGAGAACCAAACACATAGACAACAACATCAACCCAAAATGGAACGAGACTTTCCAGTTCATTTTAGATCCCAACCAGCAAAACGTCCTGGAGGTTTGGCCTTTACTTTATCTGTTACGCAACAAAAGTACTGACGAATTTCACTGAAAACCGTTGTACAAACCACAGCTGACATTGATGGATGCCAATTACGTGATGGATGAGACTCTCGGGACTGCGTCCTTCGAGATCAGTAAACTCAGCATCGGCGAAACAAAGACAGAGACTTTCCGCATCGGAAAAGTAAGATATAACTCGCCTTCTGCAGCGATATATTGTTCAAACAAACATACATTTACAATTTTAATTATGTAAACGTGGGATAGTTCTATGGAAAGAAGTGTAACTAGACTTGTTCTTAATGTTTTTTGTGGCTTTGTGAAAAATGTAAGGGTCAATTAAACCAGTTGTAACTCAGTCTTGATAAAGTTATGCATAAAAGCATGAAAGTTAGGTTACTTGCATACACATACATAAGAATAGCATTCAAACTGGAGGCAATAACTATGTCATCTGATTTTTTTTGGTTCGACAGGCCACCAAAGTGAACCTGGAAATGTCATTGGAGATTTGGTAGGTTTTTTTCATTGTATTATTTTTGCTTTAATCTACTCTGTGACAATCCCAGCTTCCCTTTTGAGTCCAGACTATTTGGGCAGATAACAATCAACTTCTAAGGAATTTACCTGGAGCAATGCAAAGGCTAAATTAGACCCTATTGCACAATGACACATAGTAATCTTAGCTAATATGAGGTTAAAGTGCATTCCTATAGCATCACGGGAAGAGTTTAGCAAGGGCTTGTGGCATGCCATTTATACTGATTTGTGACAGTGGAAAGACGAGGGGTAAATGAAACAGAAAGGTCATGACTGTTTGTTTGACACTTTGACTCCACCCTGAGGCAGATCTTATCGTTCCAAACACTAGAGAGTATCATATTTTCATCTTCTGATAAAAATATGACACCTTTTTTTTTACACATTTGCAGCACCAACCTCGACTTGCGGTTCAGTCTGGCCTTGTGTGACAAAGAGAAGCAGTTCAGACAGACCCGTCGAGAAAGAGTCATGCTGGGGATCAAGAAGCTGCTGGACATGGAGAAGCCCCGGTACCTGCCCAGTTCTCCAGAGGAGGTACGGACAAGCACATACAGCCTTACATACCGGGACAAAAACTAAGCAGTGTTTGACTCGGACTGGACTCACATTTCGGCTCACAAAAGCTACTGATTGTTTTAGTCACAAAACATTAATGAACTTTTGTCAATGTCTTATGAGTCTTATACGTACAGGCTTTTTCTTGCCCTGATCGTCTATATCTCTGGAAAAGTATAAATTTACATTCACCAGACCACAAAACAAATCTTCTTTTAGGACTTTAATAGTCTGATTAGTTCATGAAGGTTTGTTCCTTAAAAAACAGTTTTTGCTGTATAATGTACTATAATGAAAAGGTTAAAGAAGAAGGATGCTTGACTGAAAGGTTGAAAGAAACAAAAAAATAGTGCAAATGATATGAAAAACTATTATGTCCAGACTACTAATATGCAGAATTTGCTGTAAGTGTGCAGGCGTTACTTATTTTCCTTGGCCAAAAAGATTCTACACAAAAAAACACAACATATACTACATGACACTTATATTAAAGCTGCAGCTGAAGCGCACTGGGAAATGAACAATGACCCGAACGGCTGAGAAAGTGATGAGCTAAGTTTCTCGCTTTTGTGGTTTTGGCCGGTCGCCCTTAGGGTTGGCCCTAATCTCTGGCCGGGCCTGCTCACGTCTTCATCCTGTGCCAGAGGCTTAGACGAGTGAGATAACCAGCTACCGCCCTCTGCTGTGGTCCGGCGCTCCGTATCTCACGGTTACTGGGCAACTCTTGATGAATGAAAATGTCCAAAAGATCTGAAACTACTTGAAGGAAGTGTGGTGCAATAGCAATTTCATAATACGTGCAACACAAATTTTTTTTTTTTTTAAATAGATGTGATGCAACTAGTTACTCAAACTGGAAGTATGTCAAGCCATTAATTTTATAAAAAGTTGTATGGGGTTTTTTTTTTTTTGGTGCTTTTCAGGTTCCAGTGATTGCTATAGCCGGATCTGGAGGTGGATTTCGTGCTATGGTTGGATTCTCAGGCGTCATGAAGGCCCTGTTTGAGTCTGGGGTCCTGGATTGTGCCACATATGTCGCTGGCCTCTCTGGGTCGACGTGGTTAGTGTTTATATTGTTTCACCAACAATCAATCAATCAAAAACAATTACCATATTTGCTTTTTATAATCACGAAAGCTCAAAACAATTATTCTAAGACTGCAGAAAAAAAGACCAAAAGTTGTTCATATTGTTTAAGCACATTTTGATGATTTACTGCAAAATAGTGAATGTAGAAAGTACTCAGTTCAATTTTAAAGTCAGGCACATTAGAAACATTTAGTTAATAGGCAAAAAAGGGCTCTGTTTTCCACTTAGTATGTATATATTTTTAATAAACACGCTTTATATTTATATTAATTGTGATTAATAGTGATCTTATTCCCACCCTTCCCTTCTGTGATACCATTCAGATGTCATCACTGAACAGCTATGGCTTACATTTTTGTCGAGTGACTTGCTGAGGTTGATACCACAGTGGCACATTGGTCATGCTGTGAAGAATTTGTGCCACCCCGTTCGTTTCTCTCTTCCGCTAATGTCTCTTTCCTTTTGTCTTTCTGCGTTCCTGTAGGTACATGTCCACTCTCTACTCACACCCTGACTTTCCAAATAAGGGCCCAAAGGAAATCAACAGAGAGCTGATGAATAGAGTTAGCAGTAATCCGCTCAGACTGCTGCTGCCTCAACACATCACCAACTACATCCAGGCTCTGTGGGCCAAGAAGGCCACAGGACAGCCCGTTACCTTCACAGATATCTTTGGGATGCTCATAGGAGAGACTCTTATACCTGCTGTAAGATATATTTCATTGTGTATGATTATAACTCTTAGTAAAGTCCTGGGTAGTAGCTCAGAGACTCTAAAGACAAAGTAACACGATCAAGGACCCTTTGTAACGTAACATAAACATAAAAAAACAATCTCCAGGCTGTTGTTTCATTAATAATACTTTAGTTCCCAGAGTAGTTTATATTGCCGTTGCACAAAATAAACAATAAACAATAAATCCAACACCATTAAGAATAAAATATTGCACTTTATCTTATAACCTCTCTCTTGTATTTGCTATAATCAGAGGATGGACACCAAACTGACGGACATTCAAGAAAAAGTCAACCAGGCCCAGAGTCCCCTTCCTCTCTTCACATGTCTGCACGTCAAACCAGATGTTTCTGAGCTCATGTTTGCAGGTAAACATCTGTATCTTCTCTTCTAGCATGTTTTGTATAAGCTCAATCAAACCAGACATTTTTTTTTTTATTGCCGTGACATTTTAATTGTTCTCTTCCCTGGTGGCTCTTCATATTTTCCATGCATTGGTCTCACTCTTGACTCGGTCCAAGTACACTCTGGTCTGGGTCATTTACTTTATGCTATTTACAAAACCATGATGTAATAAGTAACAGTGGAGCTTGGCCACATGCAAAGTAATGAGGCTGTACACATTTCCTTATAAAGCAACTGTTCTGTGTCATTGTGTGATGGGCTGTGGTCTTTGTGTTGGCAGATTGCACACATTATTAGGCCATATACGCAAAAGGTTTTACAATACATGGGGAATATAGTAGTATAGGAATATGCTACTGCTGCCAGTGCTGAAAAGTGATGGTTGACTTTCTTGTATACAGTAGTAAAAGCACTCCACATTACAGCAAAACTTACAAAAACACTACTTTTAAAATCCATGGAACTTGTTTTATCTTGTGTCGTCATCTTCTCTGAAAAGGTTGCGTGGCTCAAAGGGAAATACCTGACTGATGTGCTGATTGATTTAAGCTCTGAAACAACACTTCAGTTGTTATTATTGACTTAAATGTTGAAGTGTTTCCATTGTGTGAGCTGGTGTAAAAGCTGTGAATGTGCTGAGTGCTTTGTATTAACACCATTAACACTCCTTAGGGTTTGTGTACGTGTGTGCTGAAACACTGTTGCTGTAAAAGCTGAGGCAGGCACAACAAACAGAAGAGAGAAGTGTACTTTGTGTGTCTTAGGGTCCTAATATTCACCAAGAGATGTGTGACGATACATACAAGTCCCCTACTGTCGAGCCCCAAATCTACCCGAACAATCTGCAAAAATGTACATATTAAACATGACTTCTTATTAAACAACTCCAGAATTAGTTTGAGGGCCAAAAATAAGTGTCTTGAGTTTGATAGATCTGCCTTAGTGCAATCTGCTATATTTTAGTTGAAATGAAAGCTACATTTTACATTAAAGCTGCACAAAAAAATGCAAATCTAGCACCGATAAAGAAAATAAATGCACAATTTCTGCACTCTTTATTATTTTTACTTTAACGCCAATAAACTAGGTCTGTTGTAGGAAACATACCCAGTGCTTTAATCTTTTCAGACACAGTACTTGAGCATTAAGTGGCTATTGCTTTGATTAACTGTGTGTAACAATCCTTGGCCCTGCAGACTGGGTGGAGTTTAGCCCCTATGAGATTGGGATGGCGAAGTACGGCACCTTCATGACCCCTGACTTGTTTGGAAGCAAGTTTTTCATGGGAACTGTTGTGAAGAGATACAAAGAAAACCCTCTGCATTTTCTAATGGGTGAGTGCATTGTTTTCATGTACAACACCGAACGTTCAGCCACCGACCAGCCTGACAGCGTGTTGTTACTGTGTCAGGTGTTTGGGGCAGCGCCTTCTCCATCCTGTTCAACCGAGTGCTGGGGGTGAAGGACACGTTTGGAGGCAGCACTATGGAGGAGGAGTTAGGTAAGTCCTCATCTGTCCCTTAAAAAACAACAATGCTTGAGTTATTTATAGGTCTACACATTATGGTGCATTATAATAGTCATCGTGACCTTTAATCTACTGTTAAATGCATGGGCAGAGCAGAAAGTACGCTATTAAAGGGCAACAATTCCCATGAGCACAAAGTTACTTTAAATGAACAAAATAAAACAAATATATAATGTATAATTCATAGAAAAAGCAATTTGTCAATATTACAAAGCTTCTTTTGTCAGATAAAGGGAAACCAAAGCATTGTATCTTTTTCAGTTAAATTTTAAAATGTTTAATGTGCACAAAAATACAATTATCCCAAATTATATTGTCTATAGCCATTACCAGTAATTATCTCTTTACATTTTCCCTTTTCCTGTATACTGTATATGATGCTTGAAAGGTCAAAAGAGACAAAAGTTGCTGACAAAACATCTGGGAATAAAATGGCTCTGAAATGGTTCAAAAATGTTAAGTATTATATCATATTGTTATATTTGTTCTCAGCTATATGTATTAATCATACTCTAGTTAAAATATAGAGCAATAATACGCAGAAGTGTAACGATCAAATAAATATTGTGACACAGTGAAATTGAGCAATAACTGCAAACAAAGCAATAAAACCCAGACTGTGGTTAAATCAAGAATAACACAGATGCCTCTTTAAATCTTGCCTCAGACTCGTGTTTTTGTTTCCGTGTGTAACTTTAGATTTTTTCTGAGAAAAGTCCTTCAGGCTCCACCCACCGACTGAGACACATATTCACCTTCATTGTTATTACTTTGTGTTTTCCTGTTTGTCGCTTCTAGTTATTCTTTAAAATAACCAGCCTAAAATTATCTCTTGAGTCGCGACATGTGCGTAATGAGCGTTGGGCTGTGTGCGTGGAAACATATCCTGTGTCTTTGATTGTGTTTCGGTGACAGCTCATCGGATGTTTGTTTTGGTTTAACGCTTTTGTTCGGGGTGACCTTTAACCATTCACACACTGCACTGGTTACAAAAGTGCTAAAATGGGTCCGCCTATTTCAAGAATGCGTGTCAGGTGCATTGTATTTCTGCTAAAATCTCATTCAATACAGATATACATTACACTGTGAATTGAATAATACCGGACAATGCCTTTTGTGGGATATTTAAAGTGCTACTAAACACTGCACTTGAGATGAATAAGCCTGTTTTGAATCTCACGTTTCTTACAGAGCAGATCAAACCACAACACATCGTCGGAGAGGACAGTTTGGACAATGACGAAGAACCACGTAAAGGTGAGTTCAAGTGTGGATGATTCGAGCAGGAAAACGTTCTGTCGTGTCGCAATAGCTCTGTGTCCCTCAGGAAACATCTGAACACAACATAAGAGCTGCTATTATACACAAGCAAGGTGGAATAATGAACTACAAGTACTCACTTTACTGTAATTGAGTAGTTTTTTTGGGTGATTGTAGATTTTTAAGCGAGTACTTTTACTTATAATTGAGAAAACATATCTGGTTACTGAGTACAAGGGACAAAGGCCTTTCACATTATGCAGACAAATAGGACGCAACCCTAACACTTTAGGCTAAATCTTTGTTATTCTGAACTGGTGTCCTGCAGAAATTGGGGGAAATTTACTCATTTGATTAGCCAATAGTTTAGCATTATTCCCACTGAGCCAATGAAATCCTCAAGATATTAACTCCGCCGCCAGAAAGTTTGGAGAAAAATTGAGAACAAGAGTTTTGGAATTCGTTGTGTTCTTGGAATAAAGACTTACAAAGGGGAAAAAATATAATAATAATACTAATAAATCACATTAAAAGGTAACTAGTACTATGGGTGTTTTTTAAATGAATACTTTGAAGTTTTACGTGAGTATTTTTTTTACTTGTACTTAGCCATGTAACTGTACTTTTACTTGATTCAAGAATTTCAGTACTCTTTTCACTACTGTATACAAGCTTGTTTCCAACAGTGTGATGCAAAAAAGTCCAAATCTAATAATCTGTTCAAATCCATCTACAATGTGTTCAAATCAATCTAAAAACTGTTCAAATCCATCTAAAACCTTTTCAAATCTGACTAACATCTGTTTAAATTTATCTAAACCCTGTTCAAATCATATGCAATCTTTTTAAATCCATCCGCAACCTGTTCAAATCCATGTAAAACTTGTTCAAATCCATCTGAACCTGTTCAAATCCATCTAAAACATGTCTAAATCTATCTACAACCTGTTCAAATCTGACTAAAACCTGTTCAAATCTGACTAAAATCTGTTTAAATCAATCTAAAACCTTTTCACATCCATGTAAAACGTGATAAAATCCAACTAAAAGCTGTTCAACTCTTACTAAAAACCTGTTCATGTCCAACTAAAACCAGTTTCTATTAAAGCAAGAAATGAATGTTAAAGCTAACTTTTGTAAGACTGAAATGAAGATGAAATATCACATTCAAACTTTTATAAAAGCTTCAAATGTTACCATCTTCGCCCCCCCCTTCACCATTTTGAGTTTGACACCTCTGCTTTAAGCTTTCATTATTATTATCATTTTTTTGTTACTATGCTCCTTTAAATGTGGCGTTAACCTCTTCTTGCTCCAATGTTTAGTTGGGACAGAGAACCAAGAGGCAGAAGAGGAGTTCCATCGCACGGCGCAGGCCAGTTGGGTTCAGCGAATGTTCACGTCGCTCTTTAGTGACTCTGCCCTGTTCAACACCAGAGAGGGTCGGGCCGGGAAGGTAAAAAAACACCTCATTATACGAATAGAATAGATTGTCCTTATACATTATTTATAACGAGATAAGAGGAGCAACTTCTTCAAATGCAGCAATCACCAAAATAAATGTGTGAGCACTCATACGCGCCGCCATCTTGGACTTTGTTTCAACTCTAAAACTGCTCTTTATTTCTTACATTTTCCTGTTTTTTCTAGGTGCATAACTTCATGCTGGGGCTGAACCTGAACACCAGCATTCCCTTTTCTCCACTCCATGACGTCGCCTACCATGCGCCCACACCTGAGGAGGAGGTGGATGCCGTTACAGGTAAAAACCCACAAAACAGGTGACATACATGACAGCTTTAAGTCCTGGAAAGTATATATTGAGTAAGATGGGATTGTACTGGATTTGTGATTAGTTTTTTCCAGAGCTACAAGAACTGCAGAACCAGATTGTATTATTGAAAACTGTGTCGTCAAATCATCAGTAAACTTCTCAGGCCGTCTTCAAAGCTGGTGCTAAAATGTGACTGATTGGCCTTAATGCGACAAGTGAATCCAATGAATGGACCCTACAGTAAATATGTCCCGAGAGAGATTTGGAGGGCTTTAGATTCACGATAATTACATTTTTTTTTACCTCCTAGTCATACTTCTATCAAACCTACTTGCATTGTACTTCGTCTTACTGTTATTATTATTATATCCATTGATAATCACTCATTTGTGTCACTGTTTTCCAGACCCGGATGAGTTTGACCGCATCTACGAGCCTCTGGACGTGAAGAGTAAGAAGATTCACATCGTGGACAGCGGTTTGACCTATAACCTCCCGTATCCACTCATCCTCCGGCCCCAGCGCAGCGTCGACCTCATCATCTCCTTTGATTTCTCGGCGCGACCCAGCGACTCCAGCCCGCCGTTTAAGGTCAGAGGTCGACCCTTGTTAAATACCTTTAATAAACACAGAAAAGGAAGTAGAAGTCACTAAAACTGTTACCTCCTGAGATTTACTTTGAGAGGGCCACACTTTAATCCATTTCAATTTCAGCTCCCAACGATCACAAAATTTTGTTTTAGATGAGATTTTGGAAGTGCAGTATTTATTTATCTTAATTTATTTTTTAAGCTGTTTCTTTATATGTTTGAATATATTCTTTATTTTAAGACGAATTCACTGTTTCGTTCAATAAATCCAACATAATTACAAAGTCAATGAGTAATTGTGCAAAATAATCGTGATTTCTATAATGACCAAAATAACTGTGATTATAACTTTTTCCATAATCGACCTGTTATGAAGTCTCACATTATCCTTTTATTTTGGAGCTATTACACAAATACACTCATTTGATTCCTTTTCTTTGGACTCAGGAGCTACTGTTGGCAGAGAAGTGGGCTCGAATGAACAAGCTCCCTTTCCCAAAGATTGACCCCAAAGTCTTCGATCGCGAGGGACTCAAAGAATGCTACGTTTTTAAGCCACGAAAAGGAGAAAAGAATTGCCCGACTGTCATCCACTTCGTCCTGGTCAACATCAACTTCAGGCAGTTCAAAGCGCCTGGTAAGTGTGAGCGTATGTGGAGGTTTCCACTCGTGAAGGAAACTATGCCACAACTTTCACTCAAATTATAATAATGCCGCTTTACCGTCAAGGCACAGTGAGGCACCGCTTCCGCGAACTTGTCCGAGCCATATTCGGTTTAGGCTGGTGGGCCCCTCAGTTGAGTGACCCCAATAAACATGCTTCAGCTGTGGTTTCACTGGTGGAAATGAGCTGGAGCAAACCTGCATGGTTCGCGGTGTTTTATGAGCAGCTCGATTGAATGATGGTTCCTTCGGGAGCCGAGTGCCGGGTCTGAGCCTGAATGTTACTGTGGAAGAGCCGCGGATGTAAACAGAACATGCATCAGCCGTCAAACACACACAAACTCTGTAAATCCTCTGCTTTTCTCTTTACATTCGAGAGGTCATCGTCCCACATACGTCCCACGTTACATAAGCAAACCGGACCCGGATTACGACCATATATGGAGTGCCTGCTGCGTTTTCCATTGCTTTTCCCTGTCTGTCTCCTCTGAGCTGATAACACAAATATTTTCCCCAAATGTTCATACCTAGAGTGTGAATTATGGATTTATGAGATTTAGCCGAGCCAATTATTTGTAAAGCGCATTTAAAAAGTTGAGCAAAAAGAGAAACCAAGAAATTAATAACAATTACATTGAGAAAAGCAAAAAGATTTAGTAGGCACACTTAAATATACAATAAATACATATGAAATAAAATAAAATAAAAAGCCATAGTCCATAAAAATACTACTACTATTTCATTGGTGTATAATCACATCAAATAATAAACTAAAGGGTTTTATCTTCTGCCCAACGAGGACAAATTAATCAGAGCTGGAGGAAGCACATTTTCCTGTCTTTTTCTTTTCTTTGTTTCTTTTTTTGTCTAAATAAAAGGGCATTAAGAAACTAAATGGATGCTCTTGTTACATTTTTGAAGTAAACTCATGATTTGCCCTGTTTTTACTGGGTTTGTTCATTGACAACATGTCCCTTCAGGGCTACTGTAGGTGCTCACAGGCTGCAGAAAAAACTAATATAAGTTGTGGAATTAGCAATCTGAAATATCAGCATTAGATGCCACCTAGATTTCCGTACACTGTATGTCCTT
The DNA here is from genome assembly GCA_036850595.1 of Rhyacichthys aspro. Classification (NCBI taxonomy): domain Eukaryota; kingdom Metazoa; phylum Chordata; class Actinopteri; order Gobiiformes; family Rhyacichthyidae; genus Rhyacichthys; species Rhyacichthys aspro. The sequence goes on from CM072151.1 coordinate 6,715,453, forward strand.
TACACCTTGAATAATGAAGAAACTTCGTCAGTGTCTGTGTAAGTGCCTGGCCATTGTCCAGGATGCACCCCGCCTCAGGCCCAAAGCTACTGGGATAGGCTCCATTCATCCCATGACCCATAACAGAAGATTAAGAACAAGAAGATGATGTTTTGTAACCAACAGAGTGCCTTGGAGATTCTTTTTGCAGATTTTTGTTCCATTTTTAACTAATCAGGCAAAATCTTTACAATACCGTTACTATACACCACACTCTTAACGCTTTAAATGTATTTTATTGTATTTTTAACCACTATTTTATACAAATGTATTGATTTTTTTTTATTTTATTTGTTTTGGACTGATTTTGTTTGGGAATGAATGAATATAAATAAACAAGATGGCAGCTAATAAATATTTAAAGAGAGTAAATTGGTGGGTATTATGATTCCTAACCATGCATTTTATTTCTAGGTGTTCCCAGAGAGACAGAAAAGGAGAAGGAAGCGGCTGATTTTGACATCTTTGACGACCCCGAGACGCCTTATTCCACTTTTAACTTCCAGTACCCCAACAAGGCCTTCACTCAGCTGCACGACCTCATGGAGTTCAACACGCTCAACAACCTGGAGGTCAGTGAGTGCACGTCTTACGAAGTGCTCCGTCACTAATAAACGGTGGTATCTCTGCTGTTCATTCATTCATAAAAAGTGTAGAGTCAGTGTCAGGGGGAAGTTCGTAGCACTACACTAGCTTTATTGAGCAACATTAGAAATTTTGCCCTTTAAAACAGCCAATTATGACCGGATTGTACCAGTCGTGTCTGGTAAAGGTGTGTCTTCTTGTGTGAGCGAGGTCAATCTGACTTTAAACAGTGGATCTGAGTCACTTCCCTGCTGAGTAACGATAAAGGGTGATGCAGTGTGTATATATATATAATCTCAACACTAGGTCATCTCATTCAGACAAGGATTTTCTGGCAAAAATACAGATTGAAAATATTTAGATACTGTAATAAAATAATTATAAAGCCTTTTAAAAGAGTAGTTAAATCAGAGCTTGTAGTGAAAATAAATAAAAAGCCCTGGTTTTGTCCTATTTAGTTGCAATTTAGCTTTAACTTTAGTACATCAAAATAATGGTAAATTATTATTTTTTTAAACAATGCATAAAAATAAATCCATACTTAGAAAGAAAACAGGAAAGTGAGAAAACAAAAACAGGAAACAAACAACACAAGAGCTGTCACTGTCATTTTAAAGAGCCTTATACTACTTATCTAGTTACTTATATATTATTTCAGTCCAATTTCAGTCATATATCACATGTTTTTCCAATATTGTGCAATTAACATACTTATTTTCTTGCTTTTATCTCAGTATCAGACATATTTTAAATGAAGACTTTCTAAGACCACTTCTGATATATTTATCAACATCATAATAGTGGAGTTTTCAAAGTGATGCACGTCTAGATGAATTTAAATTGGGAATCGTTTAATATCAGTGTCTGTCTCTAGGCTTTAGCCCCGTCGTCCTGTGTAGAGATGCTGGGATAGTCTCCGGTGAATGAATGAATTATTGTAAACGTAAAACTGCTTCTTCATTAAATAAATTAAATGACTTTGAGCGTCTTAAATCATTGTGTTATTTTGTAATGCATGTTCTTTGTTGTTTTAGGTGATTAAAGAGGCCATTAAAGAGCGCATTGTGGCTCGGAAAGAGAACCCGTCTGGCGCCTCGCTTCCTTTCTCCCTCAGTGCCATCCCAAAAAAGAAGTTTCTGAACAGAGACTCTCAGGCAAAACCTTGGAATAACCTTGAAAACAACAAACAGTAGTTGGACATGAAGCTGTGGACATTTTCTTCTTGGATCTATATTTTGTTTGTGTTAAAGAACCTTGTTTTTAACTGAAAAACTTTGCAGCAGTTTTCATCTGGTTTCATTTGCACGACTGTTGTTTCTGCAAAAAAAGGGTGACGCAGACACTGACTGGATGTAAAAATACTGCAGGATGACTGGATTGTTCTCAAAAGAAGCAGCTGAGAGGTTGCTCTATAATCTAGTCTTAATCTAGTTTTCTTTGATACTTACTGTTCAGTTGTTTAATGTATTTGTCTTCTATGTACGGCATAAAACTGTAGTTCACAATCATTTTTCTTTACCTTGTTACATGACTTTTTCTAATGACTGTGTGACTTTTCTATGAACATTTTTCTGTGAGTCAGCCATTTCTTTTATTTGCTTTGGCTCCTGTGAACACACTGTACAAAGCCCTGCCTGTACTGTAAGTCTCTCTCAGCTGAACTTATTACATATTTAACATGACGCTTCTCATTATGCAAATCCTTTTTTTTTTCTACATCCGGATGACTGGTCTAAACATGTATTCCACTTTTACAAAACACGGAAAGGAGGCACGAAACGACTGGATGTGTTTGATGGCAACTCCTAAACACGCCGAGTGCAACCCCTCTGGATACCTCAAACATCTCAACGATGTTTACCCACCTACAGGAGAGGAGCACTCCCTTCTCCCCTCAAGGGAGTGGCTCATATTAAAGCCACCATTTTGGAAAACAAACCTTACTCCATGGAAACACTCTCAGTCACTCACGGACGCACCTCTCTTCCCCTTTTTTCTCTCTATTTCCATCAGGGCAAAGGTGTGTTTCCTGACTCTCGTTTTAGGCTGTACTGTAATATAGATCTGGGAACTCCTTGTTTTTTTTATCCCTTTGCTCTTCAAAGCTCAGGTTAAAGTGCTAAAGTAGGGTTGTACATGGTAGTTACCTATAATTAGTGTATTAGATGAGGTCTCAGTGTAATTCCTGTAATGATTACTCACTGATGTCCCAAGAAAAGCATGCCTCTAAAAAATACTGTTCACCTCAAACTATTGCATTATTGAAGCATTAATAATGGGATAAATTCCAAGATTCACAGATGTGACATATTCCAGTTTGAATGAATGCATTTTAAGTTTGAGTTTTGACCCTCTGAGGCTTCTGTAGTTCGTGGTGTGGAGTTTAATCTGACGCAGAGAGGAAAAGTCAGAATATTTCAAATGCTGGCTTCACGTGAACCACAAGAAATAAAAAATGAGGAATAAATGTGGGTTTGTTGTAAATAATATCACTGTTAATGAGAAAATGCCCAGGGATAAAGTCCTTAAAATAAATGGCAGTAAAAGTGAGAGAAACAAACAAAAAACAAATAAACAAAACAATAAAAAAACTCCCATGTGTGTAGCAAAATATAGATATCTCAAAGTTTTATATTCACATCTGAGGCTCATTGAACTTCCCTCTATTGAGTACACCATACAACATTTTGGGGCTTGTAAAATGGGTCTTTCTGTATTTATGTCATTTTTTGTGTCAAAGACAGGACTGTATCCGATAACGAGCAGTGAGATAAACGCTATCGTCCATGTTTTACAGTTCCCACAGTCACTACTGCACACAGTTCTTCAAAAATATCAGTTTAGACACACAAACACACACAAACGGTGGTCAAAGCGCTCCCTAGACTGAAGCTCTGGCTCTTTGCGTTTCTAAGTGGAATTTAACACACTACACCTACACCTGCAGCGTTTGAGGCAGGAATCTGACACACTAGACCCATATCCCCGCAGGCCGCTCAGACACCAGTGGAATTTTACACCGAGGCATTTCCGACTCTTATACGCCTATGTTTCTGTCCCGTGAGTATGGAAAGAGTGCAGAAGATCTCGCCATTTCAATGCACATAATGTATAATTAACGCCCTCATTGCTATTGACTGTTTATCAGTGTAAGTAGTTTCTTATTGTTGCACTGCATGAGACAAGGTTTGGTTCAGGTAAATGTCACAACCTGCTTCAAAATCATATTCCATTTCAAAAGCAGCTACATTTTCTGCAGTGGCATGTCTTCTTTTCAAAGGAAAGGTGTGATATTCCACTTTAAGTCTTATTTCAGATGCCATACACTTGTGTCATATCCGTTTTGAGGGTTTTATTTCACCTGCAGTGATTTTATTTTACACCAACCTTGAAGAAATTGCTTAATATTAAAAGGTAATTCCACTTAAATCCCATTGTTTTATTTGGCCTTTGTGGATGTGTGCATAAGTGACTCAAAAAATGATGTATGATGCTTTTTTGCTCTTTCAAAATCTTGCCTCTTTGTTTCTCTCCATGTCCTCCTTCCTCCCTCCGTCCAAAGTGATGTATGCCTTTAAGGGTTAGGCCTGTGAATAATTGGTGATTGTCCAGGGTGTACCCCGCCTCACGCCCAAAGCAGCTGGGATAGGCTCCAGTCCTCTACTAATACCTGAAAACAAAGGACATCCATCAATATTTAACGGACAAATAGCCAATATGAAGATCAATATCACATCTTTATGTTTACCTCTGCGTTTTCCGTCCAGTTCTCTCTTAGTCTGTTGTAATACCAGCTTTTATTTTAGATATTTGTCTCTGTCAGCTACAGCAGCTACAGTAAAATCCAGGAGAATGAAAACAAAAGCTGTCATGCGTTCCTATGTGCAGCTCATAAACATACTGTAAATACTGTAGACCTCAAATATTTTCAAACTTTATGCTTCAGGCCACACACACAAAAAAAAAAAACAATGTGAAAAACTTTCACCTCCGCAAAGTGGAAGCCACCCACACGCTCGACCCACCTGAAAACCTGCTCCAACTCAGCACCGGGTAAATCATTACATTCCCCAATCAAATTATCATCCAAAAGTAATACTCTTATCATGAGAGACTACTAATTATGTGCTTAGGATATACTTGAGATGAGATGTAAGACCTTGACTTTGGCACGGAGGCACTTGGCCCCACTCCCTCCAGAGAGGTGAAGACCTCTGACACAGACAGGTTTGAGTGAGTGCACAACAAACGAAATGGCAGATAAACTATATTCACTCTGGCTTTATGAGTGTCACAAGATCTGACTGGATTTGATCAGATTACATTTGTTTTGTGACTGTGAACAGGCTGAATTAAAGCCACTTTCACATTCACATCCCCGGATCTATTATATTTATTCAAAAAGACAACATCTGGCTTTTTATATTTATTTTCATTAGTATTAACATGTCTAAATCATAACAATTAGAGAAATTGCACTGAATCCTCCATTTACCTGTATTTCTTTTTGTTCTAAATGTAATACTCACTCATAAATCATGGCCTTTATTGTGACAAATGGGATTACATAGGTTATTAAGTGCATATACAGTAAGTCAAATGGATAATATGCTTTTAAAATAGGCTCAAACTGGAATATCATTCATCAACAAATCCCACCTGGGTCATATTTCCCTGCAGTGTGAACACGGCTGAAGAATCTCATTGAAATATTTCCAAGGCTTGGTTATTTGCACGTGAAGGTCATGTATGTGCCTGTATCCTGGGCTTTTGATGTGCTGAGTCATTCGCATAGCAGAGACGGGCTGGGGCCCTCCGGAGCCAGAGCGTGCAAAGAGGACACTCATGACCAACGCACGCAACACTCTGTGGATGTGTTTTTGGAGGAAGACTTGGATTAGAGGCAGGATGGAGGGAAAAGAGAGTGGCACCAGTAACTGTCCACACAAGAGACATCTTAGAGGGGTTTATAGCACTGTTTTTGATGATATAATTCAGGCTTTAACACAACACAGAAAGAAAAAAGTGACCATTGCTAACCATTCATACGACTTGAAACAGATGTAAACATTTAAAAGGTGACTTCCCACTGACCTCCTCAAATAAGTCCAGGGAATATTTTTTTGTGACCAATGACCAACTTTGGCAATACACACCATTTTATTTTATTTGTTGGTGTGACAGTGCCTACTTCCAGTCAAATCTGATTTGTTTTTACGGTGTAAGTTACTCATTATTACCCCTATGGGGAAATTCCTTTTCTGCCTTTAAACTCATCCAATGGGGCAGTGGGCAGCTGCTCAGGAAGAACTCTTTCAAGATCTTGCACTATTGGTCATGTTACTAACCGGAGACTACAGTGCATGTTTTTTTACACAGAAAAACCCCTTCCAAGAACAGGAAGACCATGCAAACTGAGGACCTTCTTGCTGTGAGGTGACAGTGCTAACCACTTTGCCACAGTGCCATCTTTATATAAGAAACAAGGGACATAAGAGACTGGAATATTATGGATTTTATGGATGATATGGATTGCCTCTATACATCATTAAAAAGGTTTTTGTGTCTGAGTCCACCATAAGTCTCCCACTGTTTCGAACTTGAATTTGTACCTTCTTTATGTAACGTGTGGAAAGCTGTGATGTAACAGATTTTGGCAGGATACATGTTGAAGAGATTTTCCTACAGCCACTTGGAGCGGTGGGTCCCAAACTTTGGGTCGGGAGCCAAGAGTGGATTTTATAAAATCCAGAAAAGAAAAAGTAAGTTTGTAGTTTAGTGCTTGATGCAGGTAGGAACCAAATCCAACATTCATTTATTAAAACAAGCCAGTATTATTATAATTCTCACTTTATAAATGACCAAACCAACAAAAAAAATGAAGTGAAAACAGACCAGGGAATGGGGACACAAACTTCTTTTGAAATATGGGTCCCTTGAAATAAAAGTTTGGGAAACACTGTGTTTCATGTCAAGGAAAACATCACAGAGATTTTGAAGCCATAGGTTTTATACGTTCATAAATGCTGCTTTAAATGCTGGACATTACAAAGACAGATGAGGGAATAAACCTTGGCTGACATCTCTCATGCACAGAACAAAACTGACTCAAAGATGTTGATGCTGTGTGTGTGGTTGACTGTAATCTATGCATAAGATTGAAATAACCTGTTTCTTACATTCATATTATTCCACAAGTCTGGTAAGAGCGTCTGGTTGTCTGCCAATGTGATATAAGCCAAAAATGCAGTATGTACATATGTGTAGGAGAAACGGCCTCAGTGGAGATGTGCTGTTATCCTTTTTCTCCCAAAGGCACGGGGCCAAAAGTCTAGACGGGGAAGATGAGGAAATTAAAAATTCCAGTTATAGCAAAAAAAAAAAAAGACATTATACAACTTTAGGTGTGTCTCTTTTTTCAACTTCCCAGAAAAGGAATAAGGTTTGTGACGCTGGTTTTTACTGTAATCTTTTCTGGTCAGGGTCTACACATTTATTCTGCCTGGTTTCCATAGTAACACGAGACTAGGGCTTTGCAAAAAGTGGAAAATAAACCTCTGTCATGCTTGAGCCGCCAGTCTCACTGACTCAGCTATTGGCCACATTTTCATAGAGTCAGGTTTAGGAACGTATATTTAGAGGAAAAAGTTGAAAGGAAAGATTTCTTGTATTTCCTGCGATGAGAAAATGGAGCGTGCATGTGACGCAGGCAGACCCTGACGTTACAAAGCTGACGCGGTGGTCCATCACTGCAGACCACCCACTGAAGCCCCAGTTGAGCAAATACTTCCCCGACAGAGGTGAACCGGATAAAGTATGGACTAAAAGGCCGTGAGTCAGGCAGAGACGGGAGATAAAGGTTACAACAGGTGGGATTACACTAGATAAACTCACCACTACAGGAGGGTCTCATCACACGAAATGCCTGCGTAATGATGCAAGGCAGTTACACACTTTCCAATCTGGGAGCTTTGTTTAGTCTGTTACAAAAATAAGTTTGTTTATGCTCATGGATTTCAAAAAGAATATTTTATAGCTAATAAGTAGCAGTGCTGTAACTTTAAAACCAGAATAATACTGAATACTGAGAGTGACAGTGATTGCCCATTGAGTAAAAAGACTATTTTAAAAGTTACTTCGAAACTAAAATAAAAACACTTCCAAAGATATACTTAACGTATATAAAAAAACAAAAGCTGAATTGACACCTGGAGCAAAGGGCCATGGTGCTTCTGTAGTTAATGGTCAAAGGGTTAAAACATGGCCATTCATTTTTAATGTTGCAAAGTGTTAGAAAATATAAAGACTGTAAAAGTGAGTACTGCTGTGTTTTTTCTGTTGGTTTTGACCAGTGTTTCTTGGTGTAAGACTGAACCCTAAATCTGATTTCTTCTTTTTACAGTGGCGCACATCTGTTCACAGTAACTTAATACGTTTTTTCAGTGATTTTTTTTCTTTTTGGTACAAGCATTGTACAACAGACATATAATGGCATACAACTAAAACCCTAGAGCAAAAATGGCCCTTTTATTGTATAGCCACAGAGTTTCAGGTGTTAAGTGGTCTGGGAAAGTCCAAGATAAAATCACCTTTGAGAATATACAGTTATAAAAAATGCAGCCCATTTAATTTAATTTAATTTAATTTAATTTTGTTTTATTTTATATACTATTCATTGTACTGTTCAAACTCATGAACAAATAAAGATTCTCAATGTGTCCCAAAAGGTATCCAATTAGAAAATATTGAGTCACTTCCAGCAGAATGGAAAAAAAACCAAATATTTTTTTAGGAATACGCGAGTCTAGTATTTTTTATTCTTGTCTTAGAGCTCCCTCTCGCGGTGAAAGAAGAAACAACAGGGACGAGCCTGTAGTTCCTGCTGTGACCAGTGCGCGGCGCCAAACGCGGAAGTCAAACGCACACAGAGCCAAGCGGAGGAAGCTGCTGCTCGGTTTGTGACAGACAGACGTATCATAGAAAAGGACTTGCTGTTTAAAAGGCCGCATTGAGCTTGAACTCTTCACCTTTTCGGTCAGATTTGGATTTAGTCTAAAAAAAAAGATGTCGAAACAACCCACGTCTGCGCGCTTCAGGAGGGTGGACGTGGACGAGTACGATGAAAACAAATTTGTGGACGAAGAAGACGGAGGAGAAAACCAGCTGGGTCCTGACGAGGCAGAGGTGGACTCCCTCATCAGACAATATCCTTCTCATGATGATTAGCCTGTTTGTTAGCTCACACGAGGAAAGTGTTGTTTTTTTTTAATGCTAGGAGCCAACCTGCTAATGTCATTAAAAAGTGCATGGACTGGGACTGTTTGTATGAATGGGGTCTGCAGCCACTGGCCTAGCTGCTCAGACATGCCTGGACACCACATTTCTGACATTTCTGCTCTCAAATGTCAAGATATCCTGAAAAATAGTGTGTTTATAATAGTCGTGATTCATTAACTATAGTGTCATTACTTGTAAATGTAGCTAACGAGTCTCTGCATGTTGTTCAAACTGTTATTTAATTACACTTTAGTGGTTATAAGTATTAAGGACACAGTTTTGGTATTATTTTCTTAAGTAACTATCTTCAAATGCTCAGAAATAGTCCCTCTGTTGTTTATCTTTCATGCATACAGTACTGTGCATATAATAGCATCATTGTTATACATGAAATATCTATCTCCAAACCTGTTCAAAGTTTTCTTGGCCTTCCAGTCTGCACTAAATACATCTTAACCGCATTTATCCAGAGTTTCCGGACTGTTTCTTATGTTGACGTATTGTAAGGTCACACTAAATACTTGAAGTGTATGTCAGTAACCTGCACAAACTGTTGCTCACAACACAAATGCCGCACAGTATTGTTTGTTACGCTAATGCTTGTATCCTGTATTTCATTAATGTTGAAGCTGCAGCTGAATCCTTAACCATCACTGCACAGGAAATCTCATAGAGGCTTTACATGCGGTTTTGAAGAATCCACCAATCAACACAAAAAACCAGAACGTCAAGGTGGGTTATGACTCTAGTGTTTCCTTTTTCTAAGTCAAATTAAGTTTTATTGAAATGATTAAATGGGAAAAGCAGGTCCTGTATTGTTTTGAATCTATACAAACATGTAGATGTGCTTAATGGGTAAAATATGAATTTATGTAACAAAAAGAAGTGGTAAATAATAATTTTTTTTTCTAAACCTTCTGTACTGTTCCAGGATCGAGCAGAGGGTCTGGTTTTGAAGGTGCTCACGGCGTTTAAGAGCAGCGACATTGAGAAAGGAGTGCAGTCCCTGGACAGAAACGGTGTCGACCTGCTCATGAAATACATTTACAAAGGCTTCGAGAGACCCTCAGAAAACAGCAGCGCGGTCCTGCTGCAGTGGCACGAAAAGGTAAAGTTTTATACATTATTTTATTCAGTCAAGGGAAGATTTAGGAATATTATTGGAGACTCTTAACTTGTAAAGCTATATGATGCACAAAGCACCCTCTAATTTCTTATTTTTAACCTGGCTTTTTGGTTTTTCATTGTATCTACTATGCCTTTTTGTTATATTTATTATCTATAGTGAAAAGTCTGGTAAAAGTCTTATTAAGGTGAAGTATTACCTTGTTTCTTATATGGTCTCTTCCCTGGTTGTCTTAATTATAGCTAAATAAAAAGTATCTATGATGTAATGAGACTCGGTTTAGTACAAAAATGAACCTAAACATATTTTTTTCTTGTTGTTTTTCCCAGGCATTGGCAGTTGGAGGAGTGGGCAGCATCGTCAGGGTCCTAACAGCGAGGAAGACCGTCTAAAATAGAAGCACTTCACTTCACACGACTCACAGAAACAGGGATGAGTGCAGCGTACTGTACGTTTAATCTAACAGATGGTATATGGACTAAATGTGAAAAAAACATCCTTTTAACCCAATGAGATCCTGTGGAGTGGAAGATCTGGGTCACATTAGGGTTTAAAATTGTTTTCTTTTTAACTCCTACGACTGACTATAATCTACTTGATTGCATTTTTCACAAGGTGCTACAGATAACCTCTCACTCCATACATCTGTGGTTGTCATCTTTGTTTATTCATTATTCACACTGTACCTACAAACTAATTATTTACACACTTGTTTGGAATTTAATTTAGAAATGTGAGATATTCATGGTTGCATTTAAAAATAGACGTTTCAATCCAATCACAATAATGGTCAGTAAGTTAAATACTTGTTTTTCTTGGTCTTCTTAAATTAAAATCGAGAACTTGCTCAACGAAAGACAGTTAAAAAAAGGGTTATATTTGGACAAAACTGGTCTGGTACAGAGTATTTCAATACTTCAGGCAGTAGTAAAGCAATAATTTAGACAAACAAATAAGGTTTTCTGTGTTATTTTCTTCAGAATCATCACAGTAGGCACTTCTCGATGTAATAAAAGCACAACCCTCTCAGTAAATCCTCTCATTGCCTCTCTACATGAGTCTTTAGCAGAAGGAGGCTCTAAAAGGCACAGCCACAGATGGAGTTTTGTGGATTTGCTCACAGGGGTCGCGGTTCACACTGAGAACGGGACAGGGAGGAGGGGGTTTACTCCATCCATCCATTTATTTTATTCATTCATCCACGCTGCCTGGCCCAGTTAAGGATTATTATTACCCAGACTGCCATCACCATTTGTCTAATCCACATCCGGCTCTGCCTTTCTGCTTCACTCTGTGCTGTACAGGACACCGGACTGTTCACAGGAGATGCATTTTATTTAGGAAAATAAGTTTAGAAACAGAGAGTACTTTCTCACTTTGTGTTTTATTTTGATATTTAACAGAAGATAGTCTATAATTGAAAGTGTAATATTGTGTAATGATATATCTGCCTCTTGTTCTCTGTGAGGGGCTTTAAACATATGAAAAAGACTGTTTTTCTTTCTATCTTTGGGCATGTTTTTGTCCCGGCAGGTTTTGTATAAAGAAAGCTTAAACTCTTTCACTGAATTTAAGCATCAAGTATTATTTCACTTACATTTAATAAGAGAGTGAAGACAACTGAAAATGTGATGTCTGCCTCATGAGGCGGTAAATGTGTACGTTGCCAAATGATTCTTTCTTTTTATTGAAATGATGTATTAATGATTTAATTGCCCTTGAGTATTAGCAAGAATTATTTTGTGTAATGTGTTGCTTTTTTGGCTTTGCTTCTTTCACATGATTTCAGTGCATTTTGAAGGTTACTCAACATTTGTTTTCTGATGCCAGCTCTTATTTAAACATGTTGTGGGACATGTTTGAGTAATGGCATCAGATTAAAACATTAGAGCCTTTTTCTAATGCAGTAATGACTAGTTTTACTTTGGAAAAGAAACATCAGTATCACGTCTGTTGTTCGGTTTTGGGGTATTTCTAGTCAGGGATGCTATTTTTGTTTTGTGTGATAAAATGTGAAATTGTACCAAACTGATGAACAACTGCCTTATGCAAATATTACTTTTTATGTTTTGTTTTTTGACTAAAATTAAAGTTTGAATGATGATCGTCACTCTTTTTACTTATGCCATAGATTTTAATTGTTGTGGTGTTGTCTCTGTGCTACTTGTGGTCACAGTATCTACAAACTAAACACACATTTCACAATTATATTAAGTGATACTTTTTGTTCTGTGGTATTGGTGTTGTCGTGCCAAGTACTTATATTTAGTGTCAGGACCATACTGATTAAGATCTAGACAAAACAAAGACCAAACCAATACCAAAATGTAAAGAAGCCTAAAAATGGGTTGCATTTGGAGACAGACGTTTTCAATACCAGTTCTGTATACACTTATGTTTACTTATTTGTACTGAATTAGTAAGTTTCACTGGTTTAAATGTCTTATTCACTACTTACCACTGCTACTTTTATTTTCAAAGTAAGTAAAGAAGTCCATAAAAACATGGGACACATGAAACTGTTTGTCTCCAAAAGGGATTATGAGTAAAGTCTACCTTGAGCAGGTTTATATTCATAAATACGCCATATACATTAACATTACATTTAATACACTGTATATTATTTCATTTTTATTACAAAATGGATACAATACATACAATATACCAATACATTAAGATAAACAACACCTATGTACAGCTCAAAAAAATAAAATACATCTTGGTTGTCGACTGATGAATGGGGCTTTGTTGTGCACATGTTACAGTACAATCAGTGAAAATCCATCATTTTCATGTCTGTGAAAGTCAAGTTTTACCAAAATAAGCACCCTTTATAAACAGTCACAACTCCATTTCGGTGGTTTAAGACGGAAACTGCTTCTTTATGTTCTTCAAGCACACCCCAATAAGTTAATAATAGGTAGATGTAAGTAAAAGATTAGCTAACAATAATTTTAGGGTCTCGATGTAGCATTTAGGGGCTGACTATCTGCTGCTGAAATTAAATTCTGTATAAATAAATCTAGCTGGCCAACACAAAACAAATTAAAACATTAAAATGGTTCTAACAGGCTGAAGTGAGGTTATCAGGAGCCTATTAAAAATGTCCTGTTTTGTCCATCCTTTTTTGAATTCCAGCAGCCGGTATTAAATCCATACGGACTCACTCACATCAAACACAAAGTCTTTTTCAGTCTGCGTTTCCTTGTATCTTGTATTACTGCGAGAACGTAATTCTTTGCCGCATCTTTGCCTTTTGAAATGTAAAGTGCTCTCAGTAGGGGTAGGCAGAGACGGCAATGTAAACTATGAAGGTAGTCTGATACTCGATGCCCCCGTCTTCGCTGTAGGACAGGGCTCGGACCTTCATGCGATACGTATGCGGCTCTCTCAGCGGCCTCGTGGTGAACAGTACCCCCTTCATGTTTTCGTCTCTCAAGGCGAAAGGTAACGTGACGTCCTCATCCACCGCTAGGAAGGTAGTCCTGGGATGCATCACCCCGTCCTGAGTGTAGGCCACCAGTCGGATCAGGTCTTGGTTGGCTGCGATGCCAAAAGGAAGAGACAGCAGCTTGTACTCCAGAGCGTATGGGCTCAGGGCACACTCCAGGTCGTTCGGGGGGCAGTTTTTCAGGCAGAACCTACAACACATAGTGGATTTTTATGTTGAAAATGCCAATATTTAAAGGTGCAGTATGTAGTTTATAGTGAAAAACTGCAGACTGCAATTCTACACCCTCCTTTCTACAGCCTGCAAGCATCTACAGTCAAGCTGTTGTCTGTGATGAGTTCAATTAAAAAAAAGACAAAGAAACCCAAAAACTTTATTATTTTAAAATGTCCTGAACCTTTATACGTTTTTGAAACATGTGTGGTTTCTATGGAGCTTTAAAATCGATTTTTCTGATAGATAGAAGATAGCTGACATTTGCCTAAAACATATGTACGATTTAGAAAATCCACCAACATGCTTAAATCAAACATATTATTTATTTTATATAAAAATTAAAATGGCATCAAGTTATATGAGTTATAAGACCAGCACAACTAAAGAAAAGAGTTACTTTTTTCAGATGTAACGATAAATGTGGATTAGACGTCTGTAACATAACAACTAGAACTACTAACTACATGTATAAAGGCTTTTGTTTTCATTTTGATTCTAAAACATGGTGTTGTGTGTTTACCCTGTGGCTGGGTCTCTCTGGTAGTTCGGAGGACAAGGCGTGTCGATACACTGGTAACTTCCTCTCATGTTGAAGCACATACGGTTGGCTCCACACTGGATGTTCTGCTCCAGACACTCATCTATATCTGTGAAGAAGGGTGAGCAGCAGTTACACTAAATATATTATTGAACACAGTACAAGCTGTTCCATACTTATATTAGAGTAAAAAATGCATCGGTCCTTACCTTGGCATGTTTTTCCATTTGTCATAAGGCGGTAACCAGCGGGACAGAGACACCGGTGGCTGCCCGGCGTGTTCATACACTCATGTTGACATGTATCCCTCACCTCACATTCGTTAATGTCTGTCGGTTTTTAAAACAGAAACACAAACACAGAATACAACAGTGAATTTTGACCAATATGAGTTTTTACATTAAAGCGTTCCTCATTTCCCTGAACTAAACCCTGTCTGATATAATTACCTACGCAGTGGCCCCTCCTGAACACAAACCCTAGCTGACACAAGAGGGAGCCCTGCTGTGAGGCGAGCGCGCTCCTCTTTCTGCGGCCTCTGTTGCGCCCCCTTGTGGCTGATGCGTATGAGTGGTAGCTCTGAGAGGCCAGGTTGTGGTAGAGCTGCTGGTAGGAGCTGTGACTGGGGAAGGACTGCGACGTTCGGTAGCTGTATGAGTGACTCTCATAGCTCGGCAGCAGACGCTCCAGCCCAGCGCAGGACTTGCCGTCCCCCAGCAGGTGTTGACCCGGTGGGCACGTGCACTTGAAGCTACCAGGAGTGTTGACGCACTGATGGGCACAGGGCTGAGGAAGCCGCTCACACTCATTTATGTCTGCCCTTAGCACAAAGAAAGGCCAGCACCAGGAAAATAGTACAAGAAAGAGATTTCGAAAAGCATAAAGTGTATATTTGAGGAGATGGGAATGTAAATGTGAGAAATAAAGAGGTGCAGGCCAAGAAAACAGAGAGGGGAGATGAGAATGAAGAGAAAAAAGGGGATATGTCAATTATCCCATTGTACAACAATACATTCTCATGTCCCTAAGACAGAAATGTATTGAGAAACAAATCTAATTTGAATGAGAGAATAATGTAATGATCTCTCATGTCAAATAGGACTTCAGTTTTGAAATCAATAAATCACTTACAAGTCAAATAATAATGATTAATAAATCATATCAAATATTAATATGCTAATATTTGATTCACTTTTTGATCCCAGTTTATAACATGGAATGTGTATGAAAAGAAAGAGTTGAGATTAGCAGTGAGTTAATGATGTTAATGATGTTAAAGTGTGGAAACAGTGATATGTGCCACGACAAAGAAAGAAGCCAAGCCCAAATGCAAGTGTAAGAAAAGTCCAGAGAAGATAAAAGTGATGGTGCTGGTCTTTATGGAAGTATTTTTTGTAAATAAACTGTATCTATTTGTTTTTCTAACCTTCAGTTTGTCTTTTGTTCCTTTCTCTGTTAATTTTAGACAAAGGTCTTCCCTGAGCTTATACCATGCACTAAACAATAAAACCTAGGCAGGTTGTTTGAGGTTACTCAGGTAAGTTAGTCGGCACTGTTGACTTTAAGCAGTAGTAGAGTGCAGTAGAGTGCAATTACTGAACTTGACACCAGATATAACCTTTAAACAAGAGCGGTTTACTCCTATTTAAAGAAAAGAAACAAGAACCTTTGGCAAAAACATTAAGCAGACAGAGAGCTAAAGCAAAGGGAAAATTCAAGGGCATATTCAGATATCCTGACCTCTAAGTCAGTGACATTAATTCAGATGAATAATAAGTGTATGTTTACACACCAACACATGGCCGGCCCACTCCCTGAGATCTGTATCCTCGTGGACATGTGCAGTGGTAGCTGCCTCTCGTGTTCTCACAGATCTGGTTGTATCTGCACTGGTGGGTGCCGTCCCTGCACTCATTAATGTCTAGACAAGACAACAGGGAGCTTTAGGCACGTAAATGTTATCATCTTAAATTTACACTATGAACAATCTTAGTGTTTCCTCACCTACACATGTCGCATTGCCACCTTTGGTCATGCCACTGGGACAGAGGTCAATACAAGTGTAACCTCCTCGAGTGTTTTTACACTGCTGATCTGAACGACAAACCCTCTGACGACACTCGTTTATGTCTAAGTTCACAAATGAAGTTAAGGTTAGATCAGTTTAACGAGTAAATAATGTGTGTTGTTTAAAAGTAGTCTAACCTATACAGCGTCTGTTTCTGAGCTGGTATCCCGGCTCACAGGCACAACGATAGCTTCCAATGGTGTTCAGACAGTGCTGGTTGCAAGGATTGGAGTCCTGACACTCATTAATATCTAAACGATGAAGTAAAAAATTTCAAATAGTCGCGTTAGTTCAAGTGAAAAATAGAAAGTTATCAGGTTAAAAAACATCATATAAAATAAAAATGCTGCAAGTTGTACCTGTACAACTGAGGCCATCAGCTGTTCTCTTAAAGCCCCGCCCACATCTCATAACACATCGATAAGAGCCAATGGTGTTCTCACAGTCCTGTCCATCATGGCACACCGTCCCACCCAATGAACACTCATCAATGTCTATGAGAACAGACAACAGCATGTTATTACACTCTCAGAATATCATGTACTCTATATCATACTCTATTTACCCTGACAGGTTCGACCATCAGCGGAGATAGTCAGGCCTCGGGGGCAGGAGCAGTAGTAGGTGCCCATAGCGTTGTGACAGGTGTGAGAACAGGGGTTGCCCACCTCACACTCATTCTCATCTACATGATTTGAACAAGATTTAAACAAACATTATTCAGAAATCAAGAGAAAACATGTAGCTATTTGATGCTTAATGCAAACCCCACCTGCACAATAAGGACCAGCAGAAACTAAAGTGAAGCCCTGAGGACACTGGTTACTGCGGTCTCCTATCATTGGAAATAATATGATGTTTAAATGTTCATACAAACAAAAGAATTGCCCTTTAATTCTTGTGTCACCCCTCCTGTCTCACCTTTAGCGATTGTAGCCTGGATCCTGAACACCAGCAGCTCCTCCAGGGGGTGGTAGTGGGCACTGATGGCAGCAGCGTGCAGTGTTTCCACCAGATATGGCATCTTTCCCTTGGACACGTCGTAGGAGATGGTGTGGTTCCAGGAGTAGGGCACGCTCTCTCTGTCGATGCTGAACATTCGAGTGGACTGGGCGTAAAGCTGACCGGGACCTGTCTGGATGTAGTCCTCAGTGTAGTCCTACAAAAACAGATTACTGTGCTTTGACAATTCCTGCACATGTCTGACATATATCTATTAAAAATAATATATTCAATACAGCAATTCTTTATGCAGTTATTTTTTTGTTTTTTGTTTGTGTACCTTGATGTTGATGTCAGCGTTTGATGGCAGCTGAAGGATGTGTCCATTTACAACAATGTCCAGAAGCAAAGCCCCATCTGAATCCATTCCTCGAGCAACGTGGGTCATTCTCAGGATCTCTCCTAAAATCAAAATCAAACACATACTTTTGTCTGAGTTATACTGTATATTCATATATTATCAAACACACCGGTGCATTTTTACCTGTAGCAAATTCCACTTGTGTCTCTCGCCTGAAAACGCCTCCTGTCAGTGAGTAACCATTAACTGCTTCTCCGATTTCCTGAGCTGTGGTCCAGTAGATGGGGTTCAGGATGGAGATCAGCTTCCGCATCGCAGGGCCTTTCATTTAAAACCAGACAATTCAGACATTGAGGCGAAGTATACAGTAACTGAGCCTGTTCAAATTTAAGAAAACTATCTGGAACTGACCTAGTGTCCTTGGGATATTAGAGATAGTTGCATCAATCACTTTGCTGTCAGTTTGGCCGTCGGAGATCGAGGCGTTAAGGACAGCGATGCCAAACTCTATGTCATTGATGTTTCCTATGATGCTGCCACGTGCCTTTTGGGGCCCACCTGACAAAGAGAGAGGGCCCTTTAGTGTCTGCATGTCCATTCAGGGTCTACCAGACTCTGACCTGAGGTCTTACCTGGGCAGGCTTGAGTGTTGCACCGGGACAGCTGAGAGGTGTCTCCTGGACACGGCCTGCCACTGTTACTCGGTGAGGGGTTGTTACATAGTCGGGCGCGTGTTCTCTCACCGGCTCCACAGGAGACAGAGCACTCACTCCAGGGCTGCCAGGGGCCCCAGTTCCCATCAACTACAAATATAAAAAACATGATTAAAAATAAGGTACATCACATTCACAGCAGTGTGACTTTCTTAGGGGAATTGCTGAGATAATAAAGCAGCAAATGCATAGAAATAAAGTTGTTTTCTTCTAGGTGAAAATAAATAAATTAAAATAAAATGCTTTACCTTGTTCAAACTGCCAATTCATTGTATTTATTAGTGGCATTTATGAGAAGAAGCCTCTGTATTGTTGCTAAACTTTAACTCACCGGGACAGTCAGCTGAGTTGCACCTCTGTATCTGTGAGTCGGCCCCTGCACACGCTCTACCACCGTTGGCAGGTCTAGGGTTGTCACACGTCCTGTGGCGTCTCATCTGTCCTCCATTACATGTTTTACTGCAGCTGCCCCAGCTGCTCCACGGACCCCAGTTACCATTGACTGACAGGAACAAAAGAGTACGATGTTTGGAAGAAAAGCCCGACCCAAACATGTGCAAATGCATGTTAATATATCTTACCGGGGCAGGGGTCACTGTTACAGAAGTCGATCTGGACGTCATTGCCTTCACATTGCCTGCCGCCGTGCAGAGGGGCGGGGCTTGCACAGAGACGTGTCCTCTGTCTGGTCCCACCACCACAGGAAACACTGCAGGCTCCCCAACTCACCCACGAAGACCACTTACCGTCCACTAATAGAAGCACAAAAATGTAATATTGTTTTGATGCTGTCGGGTGATTTTTTGGAACATTGTGTGCTCTAAAATAGTAAGCTCTCACCGGGACATGGCCTCTCCTTACACACTTGGGTCTGTGTGTCTGTGCCTTCACACTGTGGACCGTCAAATGCAGGAGGAGGGTTGTTACAGAGCCTTATTCTGGACTGCATACCTTTACCACAGGTTTCACTGCAGGGGCTCCATGGAAGCCAGGACCCCCAGTTCCCTGCCACTGCAAAGACACGGACATGCTATTGACAATATTCTGTAAGAACCAACTGCTACCCATAAAACGAAATATTTCTATAATGTTCTGTTTTTATTACACATATACATGTATTAATATTGCTCATGTGTGACCCTCTCTGACCTGGACAGGGCCTCACGCTGCACATGATGGCCTCCACAGCCTTCCCCTCACACGGCCTGCCTCCATGTTGAGGAGGAGGGTTACTGCAGGTTCGAACCCTGGTTCTGTTGCCCTGTCCACAGGTTCGTGAGCACTCCTCCCAAACGGACCACTCAGACCAGTTACCGTCCACTGCACACAGACAGACACACATGCCGTGGAAGTGTGTTATTACAGATAAGCCTTCAAACTTTAGTCTTCCATCACTGCAGCTCTCACCTGGACAAGGTTTTCCGTGACAACTGCGGGTTTCTGATGCTGGTCCCGTACAGTGGCGCCCCCCATTGGCTGGTAGCGGATTGTTACACTGCCTCAGCCTCTTCTGAGCTCCAACACCACAAGACACACTGCAAGGGCCCCATTCAGCCCACTCTGAGTAGCCTCCATGCACTGAAAGACAGTTATTATACATTATATTATTATTTCCCATTAAACTGCTTGTAATTGTGCATCAGCCATGACCTGCTGACCTCGTACGGTGAGAGTAACTCTGACGAGCACAGATCCCAGCAGGTTTCTAGCCACACATTCATACTCAGCAGTGTCCTCCTTCTGTGCACTGCTGACCCGGAGGGAGCCGTTGGTCAGGGTTGAGAAGCGATCGTTGCCCAACAGTGGACGACCCTGACGGGACCACTCTATGACAGGAGGGGGTTCACCCTCGGCCTGACAGTCCATCACGACTGTAGTGCCGGCATCGATTACTGTTTCTACTGGCTCTACAACTATAGTGGGTGCACCTGAAAAGGGAAACTCATTATTTATAAGTAAAATAAAACCAGCAAAGATTTCTTACTTTGGGAAGACAAGTAGGAAGAAAATCTCTAGGCACTTACTTTGCAGAGTTAATGTGACACTTCTTTCAACAACCCCAGCATCATTTGTGGCCACACACATGTAGTTACCAGCATCTTCATTCTGCACAGGAATAAAAAAATAAACTTTCTAGTATTGAAAACAAAAAACAAGAACAAAAGCTTTATGTTAATGGTTTCAGACACATCACATACCACTGTCCCGTAGATGGCCAGAGAGCCGTTGTCCAGCTGACGGATACGATTACTGATGTGGACGTTTATCCCATTTTTGCTCCACTGAATTGTGGGCAGGGGGTCTCCTCTAACCTCACAGTTCAGGATGGCATTACCGCCCAGAGGCTCAATCCGGTTTGAGTGGAGGTCACCATCAATTATTGGGGGCTCTGGAAGTAGACCACATTCATTCATTTATAGACAGGATTTACTGAGAGTTGAAATGTATTGTACTATTTCTGACATGTATTTACCTTTAACATAAACAAATCCCACAGACTTCACGGTTCCTACGCTGTTTTCTCCGATGCAGGTGTAAGTGCCAGAATCATCTTTACTCACTCTCTCTATGACCAGCTCACTGTGGCCGTTCATATGGTCATAGTGAACTGCAGCAGAAAGATAATGTAAGTTAATGTCATCTTTAATCCATTTTTGGTCTTTTCTCTATTTTTTGGGTGAGAAATTACCTGGGATTATATTGTTATTGAACGCCCATGTGATTCGAGGCGGGGGAACGCCACTGACGCTGCAGGCCAGCAGGAGGCGCTCTCCTTTGTTCAGGGCCACATCTCCAAGCAGCTCAGTGAATACAGGGTGAGTGTGGACCGACACCGTTACAGAGCGACTGTCCTGGCCCACAGCATTTGTCGCCACACAGGTGTAAGTACCTGCATCTTCAGTCTGGTGTGGGCAGAGCCATTACATCAACATGATAAAGTCACTGAACTAGAAACATTTGGAAGTAAAATCTATCTTGCTTTCCTCACCTGAGCGATGTCGATAATGAGCTCCCCTGACGGCAGAATGGTGTATTCCCCTGTGCTCTCGCTCAGAGGCTCTCCGTCCTTCTCCCAGGACAGAGTGGGCTGTGGAACCCCCTCTGCCACACAAACCAGCTGGGCCTGACTGTTCTCCACAACTGCGACCTCCTGCTGTCCTCCGCGAATCGAGGGCGGGACTGTAGAGTTAACACATACAATACAATGAATTCACTCAACATTTGTTACTGAATCATTTGTCCACATTAAGACTTACTCTGTACGGTGAGGCTCATCTCCACGCTGACGGTTCCCGCGGCGTTGGCAGCAGTGCACGTGTAACGACCTGTGTCACTCGGCTGAATGAAGGCGATCTGCAGGGATCCTGAGCTGAGGACCCGCTGCCGAACGGATTCAGTCAGCAGCTGCCCGTCTTTACGCCATGTGACGGTGGGAGGAGGCGAGCCGTCAGCTTGACACTGCAGCGTCACAGAGGAGTCCACAGGTGCCACATAGACGTGAGTGTCTGAGCTGATCACAGGAGGGACTACAAAACACAGCACCCCAAACCCATTATATGCTATTATAAGCTTACGATTTGGTTGAGTAAGGTAAACAGTGGGAAGCATAATATCATTGGGGTGAAACTGACACACTAAACCTGCATAAACACTTAGTCCTACCTTGTACTCTGAGTTTTGTCTTGCCCAGAGCAGTCCCTGCAGGGTTTTGAGCGACACAAATGTATGTGCCAGAGTCTAATACAGAGGACTTAGAGATCTGCAGACTTCCATTAGGCAGCACTGTGTAAACACCACCTATAACGAACAGAAATGTCACCTCTCGATATTAAATACATGTAAAATCTACGACACACCAGCAGAGACAAGTTACCTGTAGTGGGAATATTAATGCCCTCCTTCTGCCAGGTGATGGTCGGCCTGGGTGAACCTGTTGCTCTGCAGGGCAATGTAACAGGATTGTTTAAAATGACATCCAGATCAGACGCGTGGTTCTGGATCAGAGGGAGCTCTAAAGAGATAAAGAGAAGAATTAAATCAGTAGATAGTATAGTATTCTGCACATATTTTTAAACTAACTTTGAACTTTTGAACAAGTTAAATATTTTTACCTTGAACTGTGAGTTGCACATGGCGAATTGTGGATCCTGCAGCATTTTTGGCTGTGCATGTGTATCGTCCTGCGTGCCTGAGCTCAGCTGAGTCAATCTCAACTTGACCTAAACACAAACACACAATAAAATGAAATAACACATAACAGGCTACAAGTGGTGATAGTATTGAAGTAAAGTAAGAGGATGTGTGGTTTATTTTCTGACTATGAGGAAAGTCTGACCTGTGGGCAGGATGGTATATCCTTGTCCTTCTTGGGACAGCTTTATGCCATCTTTGCTCCAGTGGATTGAGGGCTCTGGGACTCCAGATGCAGTACAAGCAATGACCACTGGGGACAGTTTGGTTATGACGAGGTCTGTGGGCTCGTCTGCGATTGATGGAGGAACTGGAGGGTACAGAGAGTCGGTAAAGCACTTGTAAAGCCAATAAGGGGAAATAATAATTGATTTACGTCCACTAACCATGGACTGTGAGGTTAATGAGTCTGGAGTCTTCTCCTGCTTCATTAGAAACCACACACTCATAAACAGCTGTGTCCTCAACTGTGGGGGCTATAACCACCAGAGATCCAGACGACAGTAATCTGTGACAAGAGAGATGACCCTGGTCTGAGAAAAGTGCTGCACTCATAATAGATACAAAACTAAAAACAAAGTGAACAGAGAGGGAGAAAACCTGGATCAACCTGTACATATTCTGGTTCTGGTCTGTACTGATGGGTCGGCCATTTTTCATCCAGCTGACGGTGGGTTTGGGGATCCCTGTGGCTTCACAAGACAAGGTGGTCTGCACGTTTACTGTTACTGTCACGTTGGTACGGCTCTCCGCGATCGAAGGAGGCACTGAGAGATAAACAGGACTATGAATATATATGCATCACGTTGCGTTGTTTATAAATGCGTCTTATTTACCATATACTTGCAGATCAACTTTCTTGCGCTGTGTCCCAGCCGGATTTGTTGCCATGCACAAATAGCGGCCTGTGTCTGTCACCTGAGCAGAGTGAATGTGCAAAGAGCCATCCTCGGCAAAAGTGTACCTGCAAACGGGTTCAGACAATATTTTAATATTTCAGACTATGGAAATTTGTGTGACTAATAAAATGATAACTGACTACCTGGGGTTACTCCCTGCTAATATAGCCCCATGTTTTCTCCAGGTTATGCGAGGTGGGGGCACTCCATCCACAATACACTCAAGCACAGCCGGCTGGTTGATGTGCACTGAAACTGTTGTTGGACCATCTCTGATAGTAGGAGCCACTAAGGAGACATTATTTTTGTTAAACATTATTTTACTAAATGTATAACAGACTTAAATGAATAGGAAAATGTCTGTACCATTGACAGACAGGTTGAAATTCCTTGTAGTATTTCCAGCGACGTTACTGGCCACACAGGTGTACTGAGCTCTGTCATTAAGCTCAGCCATGTTGATCTGAAGGTAACGGCCACCGGACAGAATCCGCACACGAGGAGAAGCCTACACAGAGATAAAATCAGTCTCAGTTCTGCCATTAGGACGAGAGATCATATGTTTGTTTGGTTTCTCACCTGCAGTGGTTCTCCATCTTTGAGCCAGGTCAGAGTCGGAGGCGGGACGGCGTCAGACTTACACTCGAGAGTGACCTGTCTGTTCTGTAGCACTGATATATCCTGAGGTGTACTCTCCCCCGCAATGTTAGGGGGAACTATAATAAATGATCCTAATTTATTATCTGTTAGCTATAAAAACACATGCTTTAGTCCACATCTGTTTGACTTACCGTGCACTCGAACCAGAAACTCCTTGTCATCATCTCCAGCTGGACTGTTGGCCAAGCAGCTGTATCGACCTGTGTCCTCCAGCTGAGCAAATATATGAAAAAACAAAACATCAAATCCTCTCGTGTTTTTTTTGTCAGCATGAAAAGTGAAAGTATTTGAATGAACTAAGTCTGACCTGAGCTGAAGCCACACGCAGCACCTCTCCTCCCCTCAGGAGGCGCAGGCTGTCCGTCTGGGGCAGCGGGCGTCCATCTTTGAGCCAGGTTAAAGAGGGGGTGGGGATACCAGAGGCGTTGCAGTGAAGCTCTAAGACATTATTAACCACCACAGACACTTCAGCTTGGACACCAGAGCCTTCGATATGTGGCGGATCTGTTGAATAAATGTTAAAACAAAACATTTACTTTGGCGTAGTGAGGTTTTATGAGTAACAAATCGAATTTAAAACTCACCCAAAACTTTCAGGTTAAAATGACGACTAGCTTGGCCTGCAGTGTTATTAGCCACACAAGTGTAGCGTCCTGTGTCACTGACACTGGCATAAGTGATCTGTACAGTGGTATTGAGGTTTAGGAGAACCAAGTGGGGGCCAGGAAGGAGGGTCTCTCCATCTTTGAACCAGGACATGACAGGGGCTGGCGTCCCATCAGCGATACACACAAAAGCAGCTGAGTTTCCTCTCACGACAGTCACATCATCTGTGCTTCCTGCTCCATCCAGACCTGGAGGGACTAATGAGGACAGAGAACATAATAATGAAGATACATGGAGTCTACAGTACAGTTTGGTGGGTGTATACAAATCTAGACTCATATCTTTCTAAACATTGATTGGATTGTATAATAGACTCAAAATAAAAGATTTTTGCTATATAACTGTGACTAAAAATCAAATAAATAAATAAAATCAGATCAGTTGGCTGTGATGCATTAACATGTTCAATATACTGTGTAGCCCTAATATAAATAGTTTATTTACCATGCACTTGAAGGTTGTAATGTCTGTTGTCCACTCCTGCTCGGTTTGATGCAACACAGGTGTAGGTGCCCCCATCAGACACCTGCGTCCGTGTTATCCTGAAAACAGAAAATATAACGCTTACCTACAAATACAAAGATTGCCATTGTAAACATCACAATTTTCAGTGTGTCATAATGTTTTTTAAGTGATTAGAAGCCATCAGAGTCTCCACTAAACACAGAGAGCAGCCGTCTGTTGCCTGTCGAGCCCCGTCCACTGACCTACCGAAGCACCTGTCCAGCAGAGAGAAGCCGAATGTGAGAGGAGACCGGCAGAGGAAGACCGTTTCTGAGCCAGTTCAGCTGTGGAGGAGGAGAGCCAGTGGCCACACATTCAATGTTCACAGAACTGTCCAAAACTGTGGTCAGCTCCTCGGCCGCCGCGCTGTTCCCACCGATGGCAGGAGGCACTGGGGGGTAAGATAAAATATAATAATCAGATATGGGGGCTACAGTTTAAGGGTTTACTGTGTAATTAAGAAGTAAACCCACCATACACATTGAGGTTAAATATCCTGTCCTCTTCTCCAGCTGAGTTGGTGGCCACACATGTGTACTTTCCACTGTCACTGGGGTCAGCTGAGGTCACAGTCAGCGTCCTGCCATCTGAACTGATCCTGAGCACAAACACAGCAAATATTAACTTAAAAAATAATCTATGTGTACTAAAAGTCTTCTAATTTTAGTCTAACCTTAAAATGTATTCCCAAAGATTTTATTTTTTCTTATTTCAAGGATTACCTTAATGAATTATTTGTAGAACCATCGATGACTTCTCCATCCTTCAGCCACTGGATCGATGGAGTAGGGTTTCCTTGCACTCGACACTCCATCTGGATGCTTTCATTGAGCAGTACTCCCATCTCACTGGGCATCTCTGATCCGGAGATACTGGGAGGGACTAACGTACAGCACAATGATGGTGTTTAACCCTCTTCATACATACAATAAGGGTTAAGACGTGTTATGGGACTGTGGATGTACCTTGTATGGTGAGGTGGTAGGTCTTGTGTGTCTTTCCTTCCACGTTAGAAGCCACACATGTATAAGTCCCACTGTCCGAAACCTGCGATCGAGCAATTTGGAGCTTGCCGCCTCCAGAGAAAATGTGCATCTCCAGAGACTCTGAATTCTCTAAAAAGACATTAAATTTCACACAACACTGTGAGCAAACAATCAAAGTTTATTTCCATCCTCAGTGACAACCAGCTTACCGATAGGACGTCCGTTCTTGAGCCAGGTGAGGCGGGGAGGAGGGATCCCGGTGGCGTCACAGGCGAATGTGACGGGGTTAGAGATGGTCTCGACAAGGGTCTCCTCTGATGGGCCGTCAATACTGGGAGGCACTGGAGAGTGAAAATTACATTATTGAGGGTCCTTCATACGTTTGGTGCAATAAAAATGTCAAATTGTCCATCTAAATGTAATACCGTAGATATTTAGATGGAAGTTCTTGTCCACTTGACCTGCAACATTAGTGGCCTTGCACACATACTGTCCTGTATCAGAGACCTAACGAAGAAAGAGCATAGTTTGTTCTGTTAATATAATTATCTTTCATGACAATAACATAAAAAGAGAAGGCTTAGCAGGATAAGATCGTTCATTTACCTCTGAGCCTTTGATCTGAAGCATCTGTCCCTCTGCCAGGATTTGCAGGTTGGCTGTTTCTGTCACCACTCGTCCGTTTTTGTACCAGGTGATGGTTGGAGGAGGTACGGCGTTGGACTCACACTCCAGAGTCACTGAGTTCCCAACAAGCACATTGACCACCACAGGAGAGCCTCTACTGCTGTCTCTGATACTGGGAGGTACTGCAATAACGGGAAAGTAACTCTAAATAAATGCTGGCTAAATAAGATTCACTGATATTTTTAGTGAAACAAACAATAAGGGCATGGACTGACCAAAAACTGTAAGATGGATGAGTTTTTGAGCTTCTCCGGCTGCATTCATGGCCACACATTTGTATTTTCCACCGTCAGATACTTTTGCTTTGAGAATCTGTAATGTTCGTCCACCTAAGGGTAAAATCAGCATGTTAAGTATGTAAAAATAAGCTGAATGTCTGTGTCAGCTGAAATCTTTGGTACCTGGCATAATTAGTGCATTGCTATTGGCTTGGATGGGGCCTTTGTCATTTAACCAGCTCAGTGTCGGAGGTGGGAAGCCCGTAGCTTCACAAGACAGAGACACAAAGTTGTTGACCACTACCGTGACGCTCTCTGGATTCAGCCCGATAATCGACGGAGGCACTAAAAGACGAAGCGTAAAAACAATCCTTGCTAAAACTTCAAACTTCTTTCACAAAGACATCATTTCATGTGACTTACCGTGAACATTGAGGTTAAATGACTTTTCTGCGCTGCCAGCAACATTGTCAGCCACACAAATATAGCGTCCTGTGTCTGTAACCTGAGCAGTCAACACCTACACAGCAGAACAGAGAAAAAATACTGTAAAGTGTGCTGCTTTTTCTTATTAAATGTGACTATAAAGTATTCGTCTGTGCTTACCTGAAGTGTGCGTCCATTTGACAGGATTCGGTGTGGGCCGTCTGCATTGATAGGCTGGCCGTCCTTAAACCAGGTGATCTTAGGAGCTGGGTTTCCATCCACGTGACATTCAAGTTGTGTCGTTTTATTGGCCAACACAGTGACCTCGTCAGGTAAATCCGAGTCTGACCCACGAATGGTTGGAGGTACTGATGAAATACAGAAAAGAAGTTGAATATTGTTAAAATTTGTGCGCTATGACGTGTAATCCTGTTGTGATCTATTAATGTGTGGTTATGAGTCAAATGGGAAATGTTTCTGCTTCCAACACTCACGATACTCACATAAAACTCTGATGTCATACTGAATTGAGTCTTCTCCCGCTTCATTGACAGCCACACAAGTGTATCTGCCTGAATCCTCCAACTGGGCTCTGGGTATCTGTAACACTCGACCACCTGAGAGAGAGACACGGAAAGTTTAAGACAGAAACACTCGAATATATTTGCCTTTATGTCATTCATTTGTATTTCTCACCTGGTAGGATCAAAACTTTATCATTGGAGTGCAGCAGTCTCCCATCTTTGTACCAGGTCAGTGTCGGAGGGGGCACAGCGTTTGTTTCACAGTACAATGAAATGGGGTTATTGAGTATCACGTCCCGCACATCGCCACCGATACCGGGAGGGGAGGTGGTGTCTCCATTTTGGTTGAAATTAGGCGGAACTACAATTGGAGACAGAAAATAGATCTATATTTAGGGATATCCTTCAATTTAGAGCATTTGAGGAAAGACATTTTTATTTATAATGGACACAAACACTTTAGAATTAGATTTTCAGAAGCTAACGTACTCTCATAATAAAAAAAAAGTTTGTTTCTATTGTTTTGTCATTTTATCGTCAACCCAGTTCACCTTGTATATTTACATCAAAGTCCTTCTCATCCTCTCCTGCTACGTTTGTCGCCACGCATGTGTAGCGGCCTGTGTCCGAAACCTGGGCGTGCTTTATCTGAACAATGCGACCGTTGGCTGTAATAGACACGTGGTCATCTGCCAACAGTATCTGCAGAGAAAAAGTCAGAAAACAGATGTAAATAAATAAAATAATATAAGAATAAATAATAAAAAATAAAATAAAATAAAATAAAATAAAATAAAATAAAATAAAATAATAAAATAAAATAAAATAAAATAAAATAAAATAAAATAAAATAAAATAAAATAAAATAAAATAAAATAAATAAAATAAAATAAAATAAAATAAAATAAATGAACAAGAAACATCAGTGAATATTATTAGTACCTGTCCGTCCTTGTACCACTGCAGAGCCGGAGTGGGAAAAGCCTGGGCTGCACACTCCAAAGTCAATGTGCTGTTAACTTTAATTTTGACCTCTTTTGGGGCCAGTCCTTCTCCTGGGATGTCGTTCTTATTTATCTGTGGGGGAACTGGAGTCAAATATGTGTTTAAGCAGGGTTAGTGGTTTTACGTGAACTAAATTCAATGTTTATTCACCCTTGATAAGAATGCAATTTATAGAAAATATGTTTAATGAGTCTTACCGTAGACTTTGACCTCATAGTGCTTCAGTGTCTCTCCAGCTTCATTAGTGGCCACACAGGTGTACCTCCCTGCGTCTTCCTCTTTAGCATTGAGAATCTGCAGAGTGCGCCCACCTGTAAGACATCAGCGATAAATAAAAGAGCTCACCGCACAACCGTTTCAGTGCTATACTACAGTTTCTCACCCGGAAGGACTCGAACATTACGACTAGACTCAAAAGGAGTGCCGTCTTTGAGCCATGTGATCAAAGCGGGAGGGTAGGACTGGACTTCACAAACCAGGGATGTAGGGCTGCTCAGAGTCACTGTCACCTCTTCTGCAGAGCCTTCAGGACCAGACTGAGGGATTGTAGGAGCCACTGCCAAAAAAAGAGAAAGCGTAAGTCTAAAGAATAAGATCTCCTTGTAGAATAGAATAATAATGTAAATTAGGGCTGCTCGATTATGAAAAAAAAACATAATCACAATTATTTTTGTCTTTATTGAAATCACGATTATTACTCTGACTTTGGAAATATGTTGGATTTAATCAACAAAACAGTGAATTCTCCTTAAAGTAAAAAAAAAAAAAATCAAACGTAGAAATTAAAAGCTTGAAAAAATAAACTGAAATAATAATTAAGATAAATAAGATCAACAATGTAGTGCACTTTCACAATCTCATGGAAAACAAGTAACAAATAATAAATAAAAACAAGTAATAAATAATATTTTTTTCTCGATTACATAGGTTTTGTGATCATTGGGAGCCGAAATTGAAATATAAAACTCAATTAATTGCACAGCCCAAATGTAAACTGTGTTTTTACCGAGGACGTTGAGGTTAAAATGGCGGCTGCGGTCCCCTGCTGTATTTGAGGCCAGGCAGCTGTATCTACCAGTGTCTGCCACCTGGGCACCAGTGATGTGAAGGAAACGGCCATGAGACTGGACTTGATGGTGTATGTCAGGCACCAGCAGCTGTCCGTCCTTCTGCCATTTGATTTCCGGGACAGGGTTACCTACAGAATCATCTGGAGGTGAGTTTCAGTAATGCTTAAGTAGTTAATGCGAGTAACGTATAAAAAACACTTACCAGAGGCCTCACAGGTCAGAGTGATGTTGTGTTTCTCCTTGACTTTAGTGTCCACCACAGTCCCTTCATCCACAATGCTGGGTGGGACTGTCAGATTCACCAAAAATAGCATTCAGTTTATAAAATTACACTTAAATAAATGACCTCAGTGATTGGATAGTGTCATCTTTTTTACCAAGGATGTCAAGATCAAAGTTTTTCCGTTCCTCTCCTGCGCTGTTGGATACAATACAGGTGTATCTCCCAGCATCGTCCACTGCAGTGTGCATTAGACGCAAGCTCCGTCCTCCTGTGAAAAAAGGTATATTAAAGAGTCTTTAGGGAACAACAAGCCAAATACAATCCAAATAAAATGACATAAAACAGAGAGGTACAGCAATTAAATTAGCTTATTATTGCCTCATTTATAGATGCTTTGTAAATCCTGCAAATGAAATCACTATGTATTACACAAACATACTTATTATAGTAAACTCACCTGAGAGGACGCGCACTGAGCTGGTTGTTTTGATTGGCTGACCGTCTTTTAGCCAAGTAATAGCTGGGAGTGGGATCCCATGGGCCTCACAGCTCAAAGCCACAGGGTTCTTCACTACGACACTTATATTTTCCGGAAACTGCACCTCACCGATGATAGTGGGTGGGACTGCACAAAAAAAAAGACAACAGAAGAGTCATGAAACACCGTTAAATAGAGTCGCTACTAATGCTCCAATGTGTTAATGGACGTTCGTACCGTGTACACTGATGTCATGCTTGCTGTCCACCTGTCCGGCCACGTTCACAGCGATGCACGTGTAGCGTCCTGTGTCTGAAACTCTGGCGTCTTTAATCTGCAGCAGCCTGCCCTCGTTCAGGACCTTAGCGCCATGCTGCCCCGTGATCGGACGCCCGTCTTTTAGCCACGTGACGGCGGGTCGAGGTACCCCCTCCGCCGCACACTGAAGGGTAATGTCACCTCCTTTTGTCACGGTCATATCATCGGAGTCACCCTCGCTGGGCTTGATGTAAGGACGGACTGAAGCAAGATAAACAAGGGTTGACACAGGCACACACTCAAGGCTTCCAAATAGCAACTGCTTGTGCCTCAAAGTAACACTTAAATGATTCGAAATAACAATATGTTTTAGAGGAGACATGGTATTTAGGAAATCAAGGGAAATGTAAGCACTTGTTTATTTGTTTTGCCTTGTGGCCTTCATTTACCACTTCAGTCTCTTAGCTGGGTTGTAATAGTTTTTTTTAAATATAAGCATTGCAATAAATGGTGTTTTTACTAATCATAAACCCTGAGGTCATACTATCTTCTTGTTCCCCTCCAGCGTCTCTTAGCTGGTTTATGAAATTAGTTTCTTTTTTTGTTTTAATGAGACTCATACCTCAGGAAAAAGAAAGCCCAGACAGGGAGCAATGTGTGGAAATACTGCTCTCAAACAATATTCCAGAGGGCTGTATGTATTTGTCATTTCCCCCAAATGTTAATATAAAAAGGATTTGTAGATTATGATCAGTGCTGTAGATTTACCATAAACCTGGAGGCTGTAATCCTTGGAGGTGCTGCCTGCTGAACTGGAGGCGGTGCAGGTGTATGAGGCCGTGTCTGTCCTGTCAGCACTCGAGATTTGTAGCTGACGTCCCCCGGACAAAATCCTGACACGTTGATCTGACTTTAAATCCTTACCTGAAATATACCACAATTTCATCCCATAACAGTTCTTTGCGTGTCATTTTTCACACATTGTCCCTGAACTCACCATCCTTCTTCCAGGTGAGGCTTGGAGGTGGGATGCCACTTGATTCACACACCAGAGTGATGAGCCCTCCTTCAGTCACTGTGAGTGGAGAAACCTCTTCTGAGCCTCGAATACTTGGGGAAACTGTAATGAGTACAAGACACCAAAAGGAGGCGCTCACGTATCACTGTGTTTGAAAAAAGTGCAGTAAAAGTGCTTCACCAGAACATTGGAATGAAAAACTGTAACATGACTAATAATGAACATACAATACAAGACACGTGTTTTATAATCCAAAAAAGGCAAAAT